>JAPQWS010000046.1:0-2425833 GCA_028651295.1 Catharanthus roseus | reverse complement strand
CTCAAAGTGGTTTAGAATTGAAGTAAGTTAATCTCTTTGAACTTTATTAACCTTGTAAAATTTAATTAAGAAATATTGTTACATAACCTTATTAAACTTCTCAAAAGTTTAGGCGTATACAGTTTTAAGGGGCACGGGAGGGCCTCGGCCCCCTTCAACTTTTTTGTGCTTTATATATGGTATAAATTATGTTCATTTTGGGTTAAAAAAATACTATATTTTTGTATCACGCCCCTCCCTCCTCCCCCAAATAAATAAAAATTATGTTATTAAGTATTAAAAAGTATTAATTTATAATTAAATGATACACCAAATTTTTGGTATTTGAATTTTGGCCCTCTTAGGAGTCGTAATCTGGCTTCGCCCATAATATAAATCAAACTTTATAACACAAAAAATAAAGTAACATGATATACCTTGATTTCCTTGAGACATGGTGACCAAGGGATGGTACTTGATTTTCCCTCTCCTACCTCACTTCAATATGTTGGTGAATAGTGATGGGATAACATTCACAACTCGTTGAGGGGAGAGAGGGACCAAGGATCCTATTTATAGGATTTAGGAGTGACCCTTCCCATCATAGGTCATTAGTATGTTCCTTTATTTCTTCCTCCATGTAACTTTTATAACTAATGCAATTCATTGTCCATAAACTCTCATAAGCTCTATAGTAATAGAGATAGTGGAGATTAATGATTTTTAAATATGGGGGTTACAATAGTCCTTAAACATGGGCATTACAATTTTGGTTGTAACCCCTTGCTAACTCTTCATGTCCATAACTTATAGGATTTTTATTAGTGATCATGAAGTTCACTAATATTAGAATAATATAATGTTCTAACATTCTTCCACTTGGACAAATAACCAAATATAGTTAAATAATTATTGTAGTAGCCAAAAAAATTGTCTATATATTTGCCCTATTCATTTACTTAAATGAATCATGACAGTTATATATTAGATACAAATATATTTCTTTACATGTATCACATTTTAGCAAACCCATGTAGGCAAATAAAAATAAGGAAGAAATACACATACGGTCCAAGATGTTATTTCTATTAAAATATTTAAAAAAATTCATATTGGGCACAAAAATAATTAAGAAATGACATCAAACCCATTATGAATCTAAATCTATAAAGATTTTGTAAGACCAATAGATCTAACATGTTCTATAAACTTTTTTCGGTGCCAATGCTTTTGTTAACGATTCTGCAAGCATATCATTAATAGTGACATGAGTAAGGACACCTTTTGTTGTCGAATCCTCTCACGCACAACATGATACTTCAATTCAATGTGCTTGGACTTACTAGAGGATTTATTATTTTTAACGAAGTAAATTGCGGCAGAATTATCACAATATATGACCATAGGCTTAGAAATAGAATCAACAATCTTAAGCACTGCCAAAAAATTCCACAACCAAATCTCTTGAGAAGTAGCGTCATGGCATGCTATAACTCAGCTTCCATGGTAGAAGATGCAATAATTGATTGCTTAATACTTATCTAAGATACAGCTCCCCCAGCTAATATAAATATAGACCCAGAAGTAAATCTCATGGATTCTTGGCAACCCATGAAATCAGAATCCGAGTATCCAAAATTTCAAGATAATTGTATGTTTGTAGGTGAGCATATAATTTTTGGTACCTTGAAGATACCACATCACCCTTTTAATAGCTCTCCAGTTATCTAAACCCGAATTACTTTGAAATATGACAAGTATTTTGACTGCAAAAAAATGTCTAGTCATGTGCAAGTTTGTACATATATTAAGCTTCCCACAACTGATGAATATGAAATATTTTCTATTTGTTGCCTCTCAATATTAGTTTGAGGACATTGACTTTTATTAAACTTATCACCTTTGACTATAGGTGTTGTACTCGATGAACTTCTTTGCATTTGAAATCTTTCTAGAACTTATTTATGTACGGCTTTTGAGATAAACCAATAATACCCTTAGATCTATCTCTAAAAATCTCAATGCCAAGTACAAAGGATGCTTCTGCAATATCCTTCATTTCAAAGTTCTCAGAAAGGTAATGCTTTGTTTCATACAATAAATTCAAATCTTTTGTTGCAAGCAAAATATCATCTACATATAAAATCAAGAATATAAACTTGCTCCCATTGACCTTTAGATATATACAATTATTAGGTTTATTTTCTTGAGATCCAAAGATCGTTATAGTATCATGAAACTTAAGATACCATTGTCGGGAAGCTTGTTTAAGACCATATATAGACCTTTTAAGTTTACAAATGAATTCTCCTTTGTCTTTTTTAATAAAACCTTCTGGTACTGTCTCATATAATTTTCTTCATCTAGATTCCCATTTAAAAAACCACTTTCACATCCATTTGATGTAAATCTTAATCAAAATGAGCTATCAAGGTCATGATGACTCTAAATGAGTCTTTCTGTGATAGAGAGAGAAAGTCTCATTATAGTCTATACCTTCTCTTTGAGTGAATCCTTTTGCTACTAATCTAACTTTATATTAGTCGATATTACTTTTGGAGTCCTTTTTAGTTTTAAATATCCATTTTCATTGGATAGGAACAAACCCCTTAGGTAACTCAACAAATTTCCATACTTGATTAGCTTTATAGATGACATTTCATCTTTCATAGCATCCATCCACTTATCGAATTCACCACTATTAATGGCTTGTGAAAATATCTTTGGATCATCAACAATACTAGGCTCTTCTAACTCTTGTAAGTACATCAAGTAGTCATCCGGATTGCGCTTTTCTTTTGCCTTTTTGGTCTACACAAGATTTCTAGATTTTCATTTTCACTTTATGTACGTACATCCTAGGATTGAATAATAATAGGAGTAGGAATCTTCTTTATGAAGTGATGAAATATCCTGATTTGGTGAAAATTAAGAAATACTAATCTTCTCATTTTCATAATTTAATTCCACTTCTTGTTTTTCATGACTCCTACTAAAATTTTCATTTTCCAAAAATTTAGCATTATTAGACTATATTATTCTTGTAAAATTATTAGTACAATAAAACCGATAACCTTTAGATATTTCTGGATAACCAATAAAGAAACAACTAAAGGTTCTTGGATCAAATTTCTTTTCATGTGGATCATAAAGCCTTACTTCCACTTGAAAACCCTAAATATGTATATGATTTAAACTAGGTTTCTACCAACCCATAACTTAAATGGTGTTTTAGAAACAGCCTTGGTAGGAACCCTGTTTAGTATATACATGGCTGTCTTAATGGCTTCACTCCACAAAAACATTAGAAGAGTAGAGTCATTAATCATATTACGAGCCATATCTAATAATGTACAATTATGCCTTTCAGCTACACCATTCTGCTGAGGCATTCCTGGCATTGTATATTGAGCTATAATTCAATTTTCTTGATCTAGCAAATTGCCCTAAATTACGACCACTTTCATCGTATTTGTCATAATGTTCACCACCTCTATTGGATCTATCAACTTTAATTTTCTTAGAAAAACTAGCTCCCCCATACCCCTCAAGTATTTCTACTTTACTGTTCATGCCCAAAAAGTTTTTTTAGCCCTTTTTGCCCTCATAGAAAATTTACGGGCTATTGTTCCTATCCAAAAGTGACAGAATCCAAGGGTAATCAAGTTAAATTCTTCCAAAAACATATTTTGAGTTAAAAAATAAATAATAATAAAATTTTGGCCTAAACAAAAATAAAATCCTTAATTCCCTAGTTACTCTCTCCCCCCTCCTCTTCTCCTTCTTCTTCCTTCCACACCCCCTCTCCTTTCCCCTCTTTTTTCGCACACCTTCCCCTTTCCCCTCTTTCCCTCTTTCTTCTTCTTTCTCTTTCGATGCCGGCCGAGTTATGCCCAACTTTGTGATGATCAAACTGACGACTCAAGCTTTTTGGTCAAATTCCCAAACCCATCGAAGCAATTATAATTTACTCTCTCCCCTTGCTCTTCTCATTCTTCTTCCTCCCACCCACGTCTCCTTCTTCTTCCTTTTTCGGTGAAGTGCTAAATTAATGGAAAAAAAATCAACTGTACAGATATAGTTTCAACAGCTACGGTGGAGGAGCACCATCCTCTTCCTCTTCCTTTTCTTCACTAACGAAGAATAGACAACCTAATTAAGAATTTGAATAAAGCAAAAAAGACCTTTTAAAAGCTTGAAGTTGAGCTCTGCAAGACCAAAAAAGAGCATGTCACAAAACCCAGAAATCTTGAAAACTAAAAATGGAATCTTTAATTTAATCTAAACTCAAATGAATTGAAATCTTGAAAACCCAAAAAACACCAAAGCATCACCAACACATTTCAAAAATCGCAGAAGCCTCTGTGATCCCATCTCTTTGTCTCATTAATTATGAGCACAAGAGAGCCAATGAGGATAATTGAAAGGATCTCTATTGTCAAGCATCAAGGTGAAAGACAGAAAGAGTTGGCATTCTGACAAAGAGAAATTTGGCAACCACTGTGAAAGGACGGTAAGAAGAAGGAGAAAAGGGAGGCGTTGAGGAAAAGAAGAAAGGGGAGAGAGTAAATAGGGAATTAAGGATCTTATATTTTGTTTAGGTCCAAATTTTTTGAATTTATTTTTTTAACTGAAAAGATGTGGGTTGGAAAGATTTAGTTTGATTCGACAAAATTACCCTTGGATTCTGTCACTTTTGGGTATGAATGGTGGCCTGTAAATTTTATGAGGGTAACAAAGACTAAAATAAACTTTTTGGGCATGAGCAGTAAAGTAGAAATACTTGAGGGGCATGGTGAGCTATTTTCTCATTTTCTTATCTAACTGATTTTCAACTTCTGTCTTGAAAATTTTAAATATAGTCAAGGCATCAGATTTTTCATTAATCAAATAAATATATCCTATAACGTGAGAAATCATGAATAAATGTTTTCAAAATATTTTTATCTACTTATACAAGTAGGAAATGGTCCACAAGTATCAGTGTGAATGATTTCAAGTAGTCCTGAACTTCTTGTGGCAGATTTCTTAGTACTTTTAATTTGCTTACCCTTAATGCAATTTATACAAGTACCAAAATCTATAAAGTCAAGAGTTTGAAAAACTCCATCCTTTACAAGTCGCTCAAGTCGTTCTTTTGAAATATGACTTAAGCGTTTATGCCATAACATAGATGAAGTTGCAGTATCAAGACTACGTTTTGTGCCAACACTATAATTCATATGCAGGGTAAGAAGAGATTGAGAGAAAGAAGAATCAAGATTTAATTGGTACAATCCATTGGATAAAAAACTGCTACCAATCAAATGATTGTTATTAGAGATATCTAAAGATTTATTCTCAAAATGAAAAACATAACCAGCCATGTCCAAATTAGATAGAGAAACCAACTTCCTAGAGAAAGAGGGAACATAAAAGGTGTTAACAAGGTCTACTGTAAATTCGAAACTAAGAATAAGTCTATAAGTGCCAATAGCTTCAAATTTGGACTGCTTTTTGTTCCCTATTATTATTATTCTTTCTTTTACCATTGGCTGATGGGTTTTAAGGAATCCTTGCATATTATCATATACATGAATAGTTGCAGCAGAATCTAACCACCAAGAATTAGATTGAAAATCAACAAAATTGTTTTCAAAACATACAAATGAAAGGAAATTACCTTTCTTTTGAAACCACACCTTTCGTTTCATGCAATTGTATTGCTTATGCCCCTTCTTTTTGCAAAAATAACATCTAACCTCTTTATCATCATGGATATATGTAACATTATTTTTTCCATACTTGGTGGGTTGCTTTCTCTTTTCTTGGTCTTGTTGAGTCCATCACTAATGACTCTTAGAGGCCAAATGGACCATTTGTAAACCTTCTCTTTTAAGTCTTTCTTCCTCTTGCACACACATAGAAATAAGTTCATTCATTAATCACTTTTCTTTTGAGTATTGTAAGTGATATTAGAAGAAGCATATTGTGGAGGAAGAGAATTGAGAATAAATTTTACCAGAAAAGACTCGGAGATAATCATATCCAAAACTTTTAGCCAGGTTATTCATTTTTAATATGTGCTCACGCACACCACTAACCCTATCTTATTTTTTAGTAGCCAAAGTAGCCATAGCGTTCCTGCCAAAGCTTTATCGGAAGTTCTAAAACGAGCCTTGATAGACTCCATAATTCATGTGCCTTAGACGATTCTGGAATTGACTTTCGAATATGTTTTGTAATTTTGCTCTTGATGATTATTAGACTTAAGCAATTGGAACGCTCCCAAGTCTCAAAAGTTACTTTCTTTGCTTCAGTACTTTCAAGTTTTAGTTGTGTTGGTTCATCCACTCTAAGTCATAAATCGAAATCCAAACATCCCAAGGTAATAAGAACTTGGTCCTTCCAATAAGAATAATTGGACCCATTAAGTTCAAGAATGTTGGACAAAACTCTTGAAAATGATGCTGGTTTAATAGTTGAAATTTTATAAGAAAACCATGAGTTGTCATATAATAAGAGTAATCCATTGCAACATCAATTTTTTACCTTTAGGCTATAATTGAAATGCTAATGATTCACTCTAAAAGTGAACAACAATTAGTCACTTTTTCTTTTCCTTCATTATTCAAGTCTAATATTTGTACCATTAGGTATAAAATAATTTAACTTGATATTATTATAGAAAAATAAATCACCTTTGACAAATTTAAAAAATTCTACAACTAAAATTTAATGATTAAAAATAACCAATAATTATTAAAATTAATTTGATTAAGTCACTTTGGTGACTATTAACCTAATCAATCAAAAATATTTTATATGGTTATAATAAGCTCAAAAATGCCAACTTACAATATTATGTGGCTTGCAAAATATTTATGTAGAGTTCATAAGATAAATACTAAAAAATATAGTGTATATATAGTTTCAAAAAAACTAATAGAATAAACTCATTAGAGAATAAAAACTCTAAAAATCAAAAGTTAGAGATTAAACATATGCATGCACATCATAAAGTGACTTGGAAGAAAATATTACAGTGACTTTTTTTTTTTCTAATAAAAAGAAGTACTCAAGCTAAAAATAAAGGTTATAAATTATGACTTTAACCTTAGCTCTGATACCACATGTTAGAAAAATTAGGATCATATAAGCCAAACCTTATAATACAAAAATAAAGTAACATGATATACCTTGATTTCCTTGAGACATAGTGGAATGGTACTTGATCTTCCCTTTCCTACCTTACTTGAATATGTTGGTCAATTGTAATGGGATAACACTCACAACTTATTGAGGGGAGAGAGGGACCAAGGACCCTATTTATAGGCTTTAGGAGTGAACCTTCTCATCATAGGTCATTAGTAGACTCCTTTATTTCTTCCTCCATATAACTCTTGTATCTCATGCAATTCATAATCCATAAACTCTCATAAGCTCTATAATAATAGAGATAGTGGAGATTAATGGTTTTTAAACATGGGGGTTATAATGGTCCTTAAACATGGGAGTTATAACTTTGGTGGTAACCCCTTGCTAACTCTTCATGTCCATAACTTATAGGATTTTACTAGTGATCATGAAGTTCAATAATATTTAGAATAATATAATATTCTAACATAGAGATGCACAATCCCACGAAATAGTATAGTCAACTCCTAAAAAATCTATCTTATGTTCATTCTAAAAAAGTTAAAGACGTACACTGGTTACATTATCAATGGGTTTTGGTTTCACACAAAAGAAAGGGGCCAGGAGGGAGAAACTTGTAATGGTGGTGTGTCTGTGTATGTGAAACTAAATTATTATGGTGTTTCAAAAGAAATATTTAAGGTAGAGTTTCTTGGAATACAAATTCAAAAGGTCATGATGTTCAATTGTGATTGGCTTGATTCTTTGGATCGGAGAGTGAGGATTCATCCTTAATACGAAATTATGGAGTTGCATAAAACCTAAGATGTGGAAGGTACGATCATTTTGTTTTAGCTAATCAAGCAGAGCAAGTGTCTTTCCTCCCTTATCCTAGCTACCAAAGATAGAGGATCAATTTTTTTAGTGTAACAAAATCTCGACCTCGAGTAATAGATGTTCCTGTCCAAGATGATTCATTCCAAGAGAGCATGGACGTTGATGAGGCTCGACAATAGATGTGATGATTGAAGACGAAGGACCTCTCCTCCATGAGTCTCGTTTGCCAAAAGAGGTTGATATCGACATTGAAACATTTTTCGAGGAATTATAAAATGATGAAACTGAGATAGAATGAGATTATGATGAAGATTTCGATGAGGATTTTGATGAAGATTCTGACACATTGGACATTATATGATTAACTTTGATTATACTTACGTTTATTATGCTTATATGAGTATACTTATGTTTATCATACTTATATGATTATATTTATGTTTATTACACTTATATGATTTAAAGAATTCATTTATGTTCCTCATATCCCAAGTTCAATTGCACAGGGATGGAAGAGATAATATGCTGAGCATACTAGCACGTCGGGAGAGTTGACGAGGACGCTGGCACTCCCGACACCTACTTCACCAGCAGGTCCTCAGTCTCTGTCGCCACCTAAACAATAGTCTCAGTCACCCACTCCTCTCTCGACAAAGCAGACAGGTACCTTCAAGGCTCCAACTATATCTACCCCTCCTACTATATAGTCGATCCCTCCTGTGAATCTTGAGATTGGTCCTCTGTCTTAGAAGCCAGTTTCCAGTGATATTAGGGAGTTATCACAATTGAATATAGATTAGTAAGTTCACTTTAATCCTTTATATACTTGTAAATCTATAATATATACTAACTTTATCTTTGTGTAACAGAATATATCCATCTTCGAGAGCTGCCTCCACCATCTCAACTACCATTCATGAGCAGCTCATAGGGCCTTACCCCAAACGGAATGAGGTCCCGCCGGAGGTCTGAGACATGTGGTGGGGAGAGTTTAAGGTAAATTAATATAATATTATAGTTTTTTTATATATCTTTATTTATGTTTACTATGCATATATTTTGAATTTTCATTGAGTGCAGAAAAGATGTATATAGGAAAAAGTATTACACATTTCTAAGATGAAGCAGCCATGAGAGTCTATGGTCAATCGCAATTGAGGGATTTGTTAGGCAATGCTCGGGGGAAGGGGCGAATAAGAGGCCGCCGTGGATTCATGAGAGAAGTGGCGGAACTAGGACAAAAGGGTTGGAGGGGCTGAAGAACAATAAAAATTTTGCTAGAGTTTTGGGCCTCTATTAAAAAAAATTTTTTTGGGGGGGGGGAGGGGGGCCTTGAATGTAAAAAATCCATAATTTCTAAAGTTTTTAAAATTTTTCGGGGGAGGGGGAAGTTTGAATGTAAGAAATCCATAATTTCTAAAGTTTTTAAACTTTTCCGGGGGCGCTCGAGCCCACCCGAGCCACCTCTTAGTTTCATCCCTGCATGAGAGATTCTGGGCAAACTTGGTGAAGTGTTAGGATAGCCTTAAGTATAGAGCCCAGTCTGAACGGAATAAGAAGAACAGGACTGAGAGAGTACGGGGAAGGTAGTGTAACGCTCCACCCGGTAAGTACCTCGGCGATCTTGAGAGGGCGATTGACGTTAACGTACTAGTCGAGGTCTAGCGTAGTAAAACCTAAGAATTTATAGTACGTACTTTTTAGTAATTTGAAATACTCGGTACTCTTATATAGGGTTAAAGTGGCATTTTCTTTCTATAGAAAAACACTAATTTTTATTAATTTTAATAATATTATTTTTATTTATTATTATTAGATTTGATGATGGGATTAAAAAAAAATATTTGCCACTTGTCAAGCATGTTGTGCCACTTGACATCTTGCATGCATGATGAAGACTTGTATATATATATATATATATATATATATAGGTTTTGAGGAGGTGAAACATTTGCTAAAATTCTTTTTCTTCCCCTCCCTCCCCAATCTCGGTTTCCTAGCAGTATGTATCCATTTCTTTTTTAATTTTATTTTTTTTCTTGTCCTTGCTTTCTTTTTCATTTTATACCTTCCGGCCTTTTCTTCTTTTTTTTTTTTTTCTCTTTCTTTTTACTGTTCTTTTGTTTCTTGCTCCATCTTTTTCTTTTTTTTTAGTCATTTAGTAATAGTATAATTTTGTTAAGATTTATTTAATTTTTGTGTTGATTTCTCTTATTTAATCTTATGTAAATTTATTTATTTAATCTTTCTTGGTATAATTCTTTTATCTAGAATATTTTTTTAAATTTTTTTATACACTTAATTTTCGATAACTGATTTTAATGTATTTTCTTTTATATATATATTTTAGTACGCGTAATTATTTATATTTTCAAATATATATTTAGTATATATTTTTGCATGCATGGGGTTTTTATACATAATTGTAGGATATGAAGTCTTGAATATGTTTTAATATATATATAGTTGTTGTAAATGAATTCTAATATATAACTTTACATATATATATATATATACATGTTTGTGGTATGTATAATCGTTGCAAATAATTTTAATATCTATAGTTGGTAAATATATGTATATTTTTTTTTAGTATATGTGGGATTTTCTTTTTATATAAATAATTTTAGTATATAACCTTGTATATGTTTTTATATATAACCTTTGTAACTAGTTTTGGCACTCATAAATTTGATACGTGTTTTTATAAATGACCCTTGAAAATGATTTTTAACATTTATGATTTTATATGTACAATTTTGATAAACTTAACTTGTGTGACTAACCTTGATATATATATATATGCCTAATTTTTGTATATGGCATTAGTACATATATTTTTAGTATCACTAGTAGGTTTATATGATTTTAGTATGGATGGGTTAAGAAGTGTAGGCTCTTTAGATTAGTATATGAGTAGTTATATCCTAGATTCATAAGGAGTCGTTGTCTTTTATTTCTTGAAACGAATAGAAATGTTTGGATTTAAGTGTTTGTTGGTATCATGTTTGTAGAATTATAGCACCAGAGCCTATCCAGGTGAGTCTACGAAACCCTATTTTCTAATATTTGTAAATATTATGTGCCTTGTAAGGCATGTTTCCTGAATTTGATATAAAATATTTACTACGTTCAGCATGTTACAATTTAGTATGTTTTTCGGAGATGTTCTCCACAATGTATTACCTGTTTTCTTAGGCAATGCATGGGAGTCGTGCTCCATATAGGTGTGATTTTTTTTTTTTTTAAATGGTTTATAAGTACTGTGAAGCAAGATTTGATTGTATACATGTTTTCTAGGAAAATTTATACATGTTGGAAAAATGTTCTAGTTTACAAAAGCTACACTGGTTTGACATGCATGAGTATGTATCTGGCATAATTATATGAATTTTGCAAAAACATGTGGTGAACTGGCGGATGGGGATTTTTATTAAATATTCATGACCTGATTCTGTCCTGACGGCTGGTCAAGCGGCCTTTCTTTTTGTAAACACATGAGAAAACCCCATTCCGATCAGAGTTACAGTTTTGGATTATCTTAATGTGTTCGGAAGCGTCAGAAGATTGCACTTTACGTGGCTAGTCCCCCATACGAGGGCCTCTTCCGATGGCGTAGAAGATTCAGACTCGGGAGAGTGGATCCACTTGAAGAGGGGCGTAGACCGTGGAGGGTGTGGCACAATCGGTCTACGTGGACACCGCATCATGCTCTGCGGTGGGGTTCGACCGCCTAGTGGAGAATCAGGAGGGGCTCGACACCGAGGTTGGTCCCAGGACAGACCTGGTAGGTGTCCCAGGAAACTGTGGCCCGATGTTTTGACCTGTAATTTGGGAGTACGGTTGCTTGGTAATCGAGCGTGGTGTTGGGCTGATATTGACTACGAGATGTCGGATTTGTTGCCGATGACCTCATTTGTGATCCGGACCTTGTCCGTTGAGTCCGACTATAGCATTGCATGTTTATTTGCATTTGGGTGTAGAAGCTACGCTGATGTGTCTTGATCCGCTCAGGCTTCCCAGCTGCGCTCGAAACCCTTATTCCGGTTCAAGTATTAGTATTGTTAAAAAAAAATGTTTTCTTAGAATATTGCATAAAATGGTTTCGTGAAATTGCATCATCGTTATTTCAAAGAAATCACTGAGACACACACACACACGTGGACTCACTTAGCATTCGCACTCATGTTTTGCATTTTATGTTTTCTCCTCAAATCAACTCAGGATAGACAGAGACATGATAAGCCGCTGAGGTTTTGGGCAAGGAATCTTGGACCATATTTCTCTAGAAGGACATGTTTTATATTTTATTTGCCACATATTATGTTTTGATTTTCCTTAGACCTGGGCCGGTTGTAAAGTTCTTCTGTTTATATTATCATAAGGTTTTGTTGGTGTAAGACTTTTATTTTTGTATTGCAACAGTTTTAAGAAGTTTTTTTAAATCTTGTGTTTGGAACAAACTAGTGGTAACAAGTTTATTTTAAGTTTTTCCACTGCGTATTTTGTGTATAGAATTCTAGTGTTGCCCGGGGGTTGGGCTCTCGTTTTTGGGACTTATAGTCTAGTGCCGAGAGGCACGCAGATACCCTATTCAGCCGCAGTTGACCTAGTGGCAGGGTTGGGGGTATCACAGATAGGGAGCCGGGAAGCACACGGTGGTTACATCTCCTTCACAGAGATGATCCTAAAGAGGGTAAGAACTTTATTTAACATTACTTCATTAAATTAATTAAATATAATGAAAAAGCATTTTTGTATTGTTGTTTTGTAGCAAAAGAATTTATCAGAGAGGTTCTCTAAGAGCAAGTACTTGGAGGAACTCCACATGCATCAGAAGAAGGAGAAGAAGGGGCAGTATGTGAATTTTATCTTCGCAGAGTTCAGGGTAAGTTTAGTGAACTTATAAGTTTATATTATATAATGTTTATAACTTATAACTTTAAAGTTTATATAATATTTATATAATATTTTAAAGTTTATATAACTTATAAAACGTTTTATATTATAGGAAAGATTTCATGAGACACGATAGAAGGGCGAGGAGGAAGCTGCGGCCACGAGCACTGCTATGCCCAACGATCTCCACATGATGGCCATTGCAGCTAGTGGCATGAGCCGAGGCCGAGAGTAGTCAGCCAGCAGCTCTTAGAGAATTGGTGCCCTGTTGTGCGGAAGCCGAGGAGAGGATAATACGGAAGGTGGAAACTGTTGTTTCCAGCGTCTTTGCTAATTTCGACGAGCACATGAGGCGATTTTTTTAGCAGAATCATTTGGCGTACACTCCTCTTCCATCGATAATGGACCTTTTTAGGGCTACTATGGCTGCCTCCTTTCCCTCGACATCTTCATCGATTGTAACAGCTGCAAAGTCGGAGGTCCCTGACTCTGAGGTGTCAGTTAGATCTTCCTCTACTCTCTCTATTAATGCCCCAACCCCAGTAATGTTGTCCCCAACCCCACTGATCATGTCCCCATCCTCTAGTAATGTTAGGCGATCTGAGGATGTTTGATACTTTTGAGGATGTTATATTATGTGGATTTTTTGTATATGTCGATATTTTAATATTGAATGTTTTAGATTGCATATGAATATTAGTATGCTGTTGTTGGATTTCTTGCATTTCTGGGAGTTTTAGATCCATTTTATAAATTTTATATTAAAAAAGCATTACCGATGGCATATCGATAGAAGAGTCATCTGTACAGATTTTTTTATTTTTTTTATTTTTGATAATTTACCGTCGGTACAGCGTGGCCGATGGCAGAATACTTCGTCGGTACTAATTACCGACGAGGAAATATCATCGATAATTGGAAACGACATTGGACTCGATAGGTAAAAAGTTTTCGGTCAGTAATAGCATTGGTAATAACTGCTACTAACAGATAGGTCGTCGGTAATAGTTATCGACGAGAATTAGCTGATGATCATTTAGCCGTCGATTTTTCGTCCGTAACAGTTTAATACCGACGGCGAACCGACGAGACATTCTTGTCGATATGAAGGTGTTTTTTTTGTAGTGAACTTTCGCCTTTGATGTCACTTGTTGTATCCAAATCACGCTCTAGTGCTAGTTATTAAGACCAAACTTGCTTTCATACCATTGTGCAGTCTAAATCATGGTCTAATACTACTTGTTAGGAATTATCGTGCTACAATATTTATTAGTTGTTAAATCTAAAGCAATTCTGATAGGAGTAATGGATAATGAAAATCCACACAAAATATAGAAAAACAGAAATAAAAAAACAAAAACTTAATATAATGTTTTCAATGCATATATACATCTACGGTTACCGATAAATAAAATCTAGTAATATATATCTCATCGTTTGAGTTAGGTACCTAGAATTAGTACATAACTCAATCTTAAATAAGAGGTTCTTATTTATAAAAATCTT
This sequence comes from Catharanthus roseus, assembly GCA_028651295.1. NCBI lineage: Eukaryota > Viridiplantae > Streptophyta > Magnoliopsida > Gentianales > Apocynaceae > Catharanthus > Catharanthus roseus. The sequence goes on along the minus strand of JAPQWS010000046.1, from coordinate 2,411,496 downwards.
TAAAAAGTTTTAAGAAAATTCTAATTTTAAAAAGCTTTTAAGAAACATAATTATAAATAAGTACCAAGTTTGTCTTTGTCTCGAGACTTGGTGCAGTTTTACTTATGCCATACATATATATATATATATATATATATATCATGGTTTGAGAACATGAAGCTGTCGGCTTTAATTGGGACCACCACTTCGAAGTAATGCTGAATCAGATAACTTATATATCTTCTTCCAAGTGGCCAACAACAGAGGAAAATCAACTACACATTGACATTGTTTCCCCCATTTTCTCTCAACTGTTGCATGTCATGGGAAAAATACTCTTTTTGGGTGAATTCCTCAAGTACCATTTTCTTTTCCAATTTTGGTGGTAGTACAATGCTCAAACTTATCCAAATGAATCTTATATTTTGTACTTCACAATACTTTATTAAAGTAATCCAGCTCAACTTAGATTGGGATCAAATTAAAAAAACGTAATTTCTTAATTTGAAATTCACATTTTACTTTAAATAATTTATTTTTCATAAATCAAAAGAGAACATTATATATTTAATAAATTAAATTTCTACCCAAGTTCAACCTACCTTTCTTAATTTAAAAACTTTGTTAAGAGATATTAGAGACACTTCTACGTTTGTGAAGGAAATATAGATAGTTGTATATATATATATATATATATTTTGGAATATATAGTAGAAGCACACAAAAATATAAATTTAATGGTTTGATCTCTCAATATAAATTTATATTCACAATTGTAAAAGACAAAATTTTAATAATTTAATTTTTACACAAAAGAATTACAAAATATCTCAAAATACGACATACCATTTGAGTTACACCCACGACTGGTACTACAAACCTAACATAGAATAACCTATTTATAGGTGTCTTCTACCTACTTATTCTCCCAAACCTAGGAGGATATGGATATTGAACAAATTCTAATTCATTAAAATTCTCTAATTTTCTAAATATCCTTATCATAGTAAATTTGTCACTTTTTTAATTTTTTAAAGGGCACATGTTAATATGGATAAATCTATATTATTTTTGGTAATTCAAATATAATAAAAATCATATTAAATCACTTATGAAAATTTTGTACTCATTAATGATCATTTATATTAATTTACCTTAATTGTATCCATCACAATCTTTAATATTCTATCTCACCCCCACCCTTGCCCTCTACTCTTCCTCTCCCCAAAATATTTCAATATATATTTTTCCTTAGTTTATTTGATAGGTTATATTAATAAAATATATCAAATTATGAATATTATAGAGAGTGTTCCTGAGAAAAATTAGAATGCTCTTCTTTTTCTTTTGAGATTGTCTTTAACATCTCTTATAACATTCTTTATAACATTTCTAATTTGGTATGTTTTATTAATAGAATCTACCAAATAAAATATAAAACCTAAGGAGAAAAGATAAATCCTAAAGGAAAATTTACTATAAAAGGAAAGATGACAGAAGATTTTGAGTATTTTTCTTTTTCTGGAGTGAGAAGGAAGAGTGGGAAAGGAGGTGAGGGAAAAAAAATATTAAAGATTCTTATTAACATAATTAAAGTAAATAAATATATATAATTATTAATTAGTGCAAAATTTTTATATGTAATTTAATAAATTTTTATTATATTTAAATTACCAAATAATATAAATTTATCCGCATGTATAGGTGAATTTGCCTTAACCACATGTAAGACAAACTTATATCAAATTAGAACAAAATAAGAAATTCCAAATTTCCGTGGTCTTCTTCTATATTCCTCAATGAGTTTTACTTTATTGGAGATGTTTCTTCAAAGATACTAAAATGTTTGTCAAAATTAATGGCATGGAGCCCAAATGTGGGATGGATTTGACATTTTCTCTTTCACTGTAAAAACCAATCCAAATTACACTAGCATTTTAAATGGGTGTTTTTCCTTTTTTTTTTTTTAAGGGTAAAAAATGCAACCTTTTAACTTTATGAGATTTTGATTTTTCCCTTTAAAATTTAAAATATAATGTTAGCTTTTTTCCTCAAATTATAATATAATAATTCTTGCCCTCCTATTAGATTCCATTAAATATTAATGATTAATGCACACTTGACCATTAATAACCTTTAAGCTTAAACTTGTTTCTACATACTCAGGTGTTAGGTTTGTTCAAATTATTTTCAACAACGATGATGTAGGAGAAAGGAAAAATAAGAGAGATGATGAGAAAAACAAGAAAAGAATAGTAGGGTTCGCAATGCTCCTTGGCTACTTCAATCAAAAAAGAAAATAAAGCAGCAATAGAATTACTCAAATATTTATTTCAATTAAAATTTATCCTTAAAAGTACATTTATTTTATTGATAAGCATAAACTTAATTAACATAATTATGTTTTAGAACACTGCATAAAAAAGAATACTTATATAGACTATATACGTTGTATTTAAAAAAATCCATATCTGGTCACGTGATGGTTAATCGCTTGTTGACCATTAAGGGTTGACGTGAGAATCTAAATGCGATGATGCCTGCATGGGCATAGCTCAACTGGTTATGTATTGTAGAGTTGGTATCGAGAGTCAAGGTTCGAAGCCTAGCAATGCAGTGTGAATATTTTAACCTCTCCAATGTGGGAGATAGTTTCTTGTGTGCATCAACTCCTGGACCTCTCGTCTGCAGGTAGGGCTGTAAACGAGGTGGATTTTATCCATACCCGCGAGGATCTATACCCATTTATAGCGGGTAAGGTTAAAATGTTATACTCACGGACTCGTACCCATACTCGTACCCATATCTTTATAGATTCTATTAAATGGGTATGAGTAGAATACGATGATACACAGATCCGTATATTATAATAAAATAATATATATTTATATATTATATTATTTTTATATTTTTTATTAAATACATAATTTATACATTTATGATATTGAGTAGTTTGTTTTCTTAGTTTAGAGAAGAGAAGAGAAACTTTCTTCATAGTTTAGATAAAAGAAGTTTTCTTCGAGACATCAGTACTACTATTTTTTCCATTGGATGTTTCTTGTGCACTTGTTTCTCTTATTCAAAATTTTATACCAGTGGTTGTTTGTTCCAAAGGCGAATAACATAGGCATGATTTTTTAAGGTTACATTTTCTGAAAATTTATATATATATATATATATATTTTTTGTTTAACAAGGAAAAAAATAGAAAAATATCGTACAGGTACGAGTATACTCTGACCCTACCCTAGACCCTGTAGGATCGGTCTGGATCCGTAAATTTTATACCCAGAGGGTATGGGTCTGGGTTTGGGTCCATGTTTCACTATAAGGGTCTGGGTTTGAGTTTGGGTTTGAGAGTACCAAAAGAGTCTGGACCCAGTTTATACTCCTATCTGCAAAGTTGTTAAGTCGCCATGATTTACATCATCCACCTAGGCGTCAGGCAATCTGATGGGACCTTGAGCGCTAGGAATTTTACCTTTTATGGTACCGAGAATCTAAAGGAATGACAAATATTTAAGTGTTATTTAAATTTGAAAGTAAGAAACTGATATTCTAAAATTAGAGGATATAAATCAAAATTTCAAAAAGTTCAAGGACTACTAATACTTAGGTATGTACATATTGTCCGTTAATGATTAACGAAGTTCAAAGGTAAAAAACTAATATCTTAAAGTTTGAGGACAAACAAAAATTACAAAAGTTCCGGGTCATTGAGGCGTTTTAAATATATAATCAACATCTTTGTCAATTGGTTGCTTTATTTTCTTTTTTTTTTTTTTTCCTAAGTGGTTGCTTGATTTCCTCTTTCTAATTTTTTTTTTGAAATTCCATTTTTGTATTTCTTATATATTGTTAGGATAGAAATAAGCGTATGCATCTCCTAGTAAAAATGGACATTGATTTAGTTTCTCCAATGAAATGGTCCTATAACATTTTTCATGATATATTTCTAATTTTAAAAGCTGATTTTCGTTAATATGATTTCCTTTTTCAAAAATCCACATCAAATGTTTGTAACAAATTAACGAAGTTACTCTCTTTTATATTTTTAGTTGTCTATTTGAATTGATTTTTTCACTGAAAAGTTCAACATTTGTAAATAAATAAGTTGTAAAATTTATATTTTCGTAAAAAGTAATAAAACTTATATTTTAATTGGTCAGTAAATAAAAGAGATTTGTCTTTATTTAGATTGAAACTGATTGAAGAAATTTCAATTATTTACTATCTCACTTGTCTTAAAAGAAAATCAAACACATGCTACAATTTTCTTTTAAATATTATATTCAATTTCGGTAGAGTAGTAATGTATGATTAGTTAGCCCAACCGATATAAAATGGTCATTTTAGGCAAAGCATACTTGTTGTATCAATAAGAAAGAGAAGTTTTTCTTTTATAATTTTTTTCTAATTTTACCTCTGGTGAACCGGCTCATTCTTGATCCCAATTTATTTATTTATTTTTTGGGTTATAACACATGTATAGCCAAAATTTGTTAGCTTAGTTTGTCGTTTTCATTTTTCGCTTTTACAATTATCTTGGTCCCCACCATATTTTACCTAGAAATGGCAGCCACACATACGAAATTAAACATTAAGTAGTAACTAGTTCTTGGATTCATCTTACAAGGAAATTGTCATTGCACTATTTGAAATCTTTCAAATATATGAAGTAAATCTTTCTGGGGTCTGATTTGATCACGTTGCTTAATTATAAATATGAACCCAACTTAGTGAAGGATTTGACCCAACTTTTATCAGGGGCCAGATTTATGAGTGGTTGTGGACCATGTCATTGTCTTGGTGCTTAGTGGTATGACTGGATGGTGAAAGTATGATATGTTAATTTTTTTCTCTTGATAATATGGAAGGTGTCTTTTTTCTCTTCTTTAGGAGAATTTAAAATCAAAAATTTTAACATAAATAAATATTTTTATTAATAAACTATTATCTTGACACTGTGATATGTTATCTCATCATCATAATATTTTGTTACATGTCAGTTCAATGAATAATGTAATTCTACAGTATATAGTAATTAAATTCATAACCTTCTATTAAGAAATATTGTCAGGTAAACTTAAGTGGTAACTACTTGTTCTATATTAATCCATATTATCTATTTTTTTTTCATCCTTTGGACCCCTTTTCTCTGTGTAACTGAAACTTTATGTGAATCTTATTTATATGTGAATTATTGGAGTTTCTTGTACATGTGTGTCTCTACCCAGAGGAGGAGGGGCAGGGGACGAGGGGAAGGGGATGGGTTGGGCATGGGGAAGGTTATGGGTGTCCATTTGAGAAAAGGCAGTGCCAAAGTTGGGTGAAAAAGAACTGCATAGAATCTGAACAACTTTTCTTTTAGTGGATGGAGGATCCATGAGAGGAAAACAGTACTAGTACAGACTACAAAACACTAATTGTAGTATCTGTCTTTGTGGGACTTCACTTTGGTCTCTCTCTCTCTCTCTCTCTCTCTCTAATTGCACCTCTTGTGTTTGATAAAATAGCCCAACCAAAATTATGTGTAGTCTGTTATCTGCTTTCTTTTTTTCTCTGACTTATCTGACATCCCACCACCTTCTCTCTCCCCCCTTCTTCTCTCTCTCTCTCTCTCTCTCTCTCTCATATTCATGATCTTATCTTCCTCTTTCGCCTGCTAACTTTTCTTTCTTCTCACTATATTTGGTAAAAACTAGACTAGATTACCCGGAAATCTATCTGTCTTGTCGCCAACTGAAGTTTGAGGTATGTATTATGTATCTTCTTGCTTTCTTGGCTCACTTTGTAGTTTGAATTTGATGTCTTTTTTCCTCCCCTTGGAAGCTTCTTTTTACTCCCTTTTGTCACTAATAATATATGATGATCTCAATTTTCTTGCTGTGTGACTGTTAATTAGATGTGGGTTTTATTTTTATTTTTTGGTGGATTTCTTGATTCTTTGAATTTTCTTTCCAGGCTGAAGATATCTAAGAGTTACTATTGTCATAAAATTTGGCCTTTTCTTTCTCACTTGTTCACATTTTCTGTGTGAGAAGTGTTACTTCTTCTGAAGTTATGAACATTTTTGCAAAAGTTCATATCTTCTGTGTCTACTTAACTGAGAATCTTCTAATAGGAGTAATGTTGGAGGAACATAATCCTACTGCAGTAGAGAGATGATAAAGTTAATTCAGCACTTCCAGAATTTCAGATGAAAAGATGTCTGATGGAAGTTGTTTTAGATCTAAGACTTTTTGATGGTGTGAAATATTTCCAGAATAAAGCAGTGTACATGTTCACTGGTGCTGCTTTTTGGGCTTTTTCCAAGCAATAGCCTAAAAGAAAGATATATGGGGCTTCTCCTTATTTCTTATTGTTTGATAAAGTTAAAAAACAACACCATTTGGCTCCAGTTTCTGCATTTTTTCCATTCTTTATCACAATCTTTTCTTTTAATTTGTCTTCTGGAAGAACGAGAATATATTAAAGTTCCTCTCCCCTTTTGATCCTTTTTGCAATAGCAAGAATTGACCAAATGGTGTCTATGAAACTCATATATATCCTCTTCAGTCCTTGTTCACCAAAAATTTAGAAATTTGACAGCATTCTTAAGCCTTTCTAATCCTTCATACTAGATCAGTTGAAGATTCAGTATGTCAGAGTAACTTTGTGTAAATATTCCATCTTAGATATATGTTTTGTGGGTACTTGGTGAGTTCTTCCTTAAGGGATAGCAGCAAAAAATTCCTCTAGAATATTTTAGCTTCTAGTCGAAACTCTGTGATGCAAGTCTCACTCTGGAGTGAAGATATAAGCAGCAGCTTTGAAGTTAATAATAGAAATTTTTCTGCAGACTTGCCATTTGGAGAATAGAACATTTGGTAGAGTTTCACCGACTCGATGTATATGATGCATGCTTGAGTCTTCCTAATGAACTAAAGGTACGGATTTCAGCATGGCGAAACCTGTTTGTGGGGTATTACATTTTTATGCCAAGGCGATTGCTGTTTTTCTGAATTGAAGATGTTAAGACTACAATAATGGAATTCAATTTGGATTTGAGTGAGCAAAATAATGCTAGTTGTTCAAGAATGCTAGTAGGGTTTTGCTATGGCAAACTTGGTGTTCTCATATGCCAGGGTAGGAGCACTATTACTGAGCTCACAACATCAGGTAGAAAATTTGAAAAGTAGAAGTCAGATGAAGGGGGTTGGAACTGTGAAGCCTGATGATGTGGGTCCGGGATTAGTGCTCCAGACCTAGCATCTTGGATCCCGGTCATAGCAGCTTGTTTCTCCTTTGTAACTCTGGAAAGATTGCACTAAGGAGAAATCCTTTTGCATCCTCATTTCAGAGTCATGCATAAAGGTCTTACTTACTCAATCCTTTGGGCTAGTTCTTCTTTGCCACCTGCAGCTATTTTTTTTCGGCTCACTGCCCAAATTTTATTTTGACAAATTGATTCCCTACGCCAGAGGGAGGATATGATAAATCTGAATTTGAAATGAAGAAATATTTTTTAAGTTTCACATGTATAAATGAGTGACTCGAGTTCTTGTGATACATAGTACTTCTCTTATGACGCTGGTAGCACATTGCAGTATTAATTGGAGGATTATAAGCACTACTTTCCATCTTTCTTTAGGTGACCAGTCATGAACTATTTGAATTGGGGTACACTAGATTCTTCTTCAGTTTTGGTGCATGGTGTTGGTAAAGGAATATGTCTCTGAGTGAATCATGAACTTATTGGTGACAGATGATATTTTTGATATTGTTGATGGTTTGAGGGGACTTCAGGCTTTTGGGCTCTGCTTCTGTTATTGGAAGTTTGTTAAGAAAATCTCAAGCTTGCCAGAAGCTTAGGTAAGAGAGAAATGATTCGATCATTTGAAATGGACTCTTTTCATTCTAACTTTATCTTATGCATATCTCTCATGGGACACAGCTCCTCTTGCTGTCCTAATTAAGAGATTTTGAAGCATCTGATCTTCCTAAGTAATCCATAATGTCAACAAAATTTTGCAATTTATCATTGTATTTCGTCTCATGGGAGAGAGTTCAAGATATTGGAATGACAATAAGTTTTCTATATTTCCAATAGTGAAGTAGCAGAGTAATTTTTTTTTTCCTGGATACAGATTAACTTATGCTGAAGTGTTACAGATTTCTGACTTTATAACCTATTATTCGTTTGTAATTATGTAGTTTTCTGAAACCATTTTTTTTTTTTTTTGGTTTTATGGAACCATGTTAACCTGTTGATATCTAGAGAAGAGAAATGTAAATACTTCATCAAAATGGGAGAATATGACTAGTTGATTATCAGGACTAACCTTGACCTTAGAAGCCTCTCGATCCTGGGATGAGGTAAAAATCAAGTTCTATTGATTTATTTCAATTTATACTACTTTATGGTGGTTCAGGCAAAGACTCCAGCAACTTTAATTCTCTGCATTTTGTTGCTGTTATCTAACTGACTTCAGTAGCTGTGTTTATTATGTAGTTGTAAAATTATGTTAATAGCTCATAGTGTATTGTGAAAAATTTAAATCTAGGATCTCATAGCCGGAGAGATTGGAAAACTTAACTACTATAGGTAATTCCTTCGTTGATGTAGGACAATATTGTAGTTCCTTCACTAAGGTTGTTATTTTCCTGTCACAGAATTACCGGCATTTCTAGTGCTTGCAGTAAGACACGTATTTTTGACTAAATGAAAATGGATATTCGTAAGGTGCTAATACCTATTTCCAATGAATTGATATTGCTCTATGACACAATGCAGAATAGATAACGGCATACATGGGTGAAAATTTTCAGAATGACTTGTGTGCTAGAGTCGGGAGATAGCAGGGGAAACGAACCATATCAACAATTGAATTTAAATACTATTGTTTTGTAAGATGGTTGTGGTGTCAATATTTGGAAATATAACTTGCGTTCCTGCAAATTCGTAAAACCACCTTTCTTAATTCTTATGCTTCCTTTATTTTAAAATTGCTCGTACACAGTGGTTGTACTCAACTACTGCAACACAGGATTTAGTGCAGTTTTCAATGTTTCTATAGTTTTATACAATTGCTTAACGGATTTGGAAAATAATTTAGAGTATGTTATGTGCAGGTTTGTGAACCAGAACCATCAATTTGCAGTGGTTCTAGGTTGATTTTGGAAGAATTCATTGACCTTTGCCACTATACACGACAACATGAAGCCCCTAAATACTAACCTTGAATCTGAAGAAGACTCTGAGGTGAGCAGCCAAGTGGCCTCCAATGTATCCACCCAGGAAATTTCACCAGGTCCTTCCAAGGATAGCACTACTTCATCACCATGTCTTACAGAATCTATTGACCTCGAAAGAGATTTGAGGCCAATTACTCTTGATTTGACCCTAGGCTTCAACAAAAATGAGGGAGTTCAGTTGCAGGGCATGAGTGAACCTAGTGGTGAAGTGATTCCTCATCCTCCAGCATCTGCTGTTTCCAGAGTTTTCTCCTGTAACTACTGTCGACGCAAATTCTACAGCTCTCAGGCTTTAGGAGGCCATCAAAATGCACACAAGAGGGAGAGAACATTAGCAAAGAGGGCAATGCGGATGAATATGCTGTCAGATAGGTATGCTAGTTTGGCATCTCTTCCACTTCATGGCTCTGCTTACCGATCACTAGGCGTAGAAGCTCATGCATCGATGCACCAACGAATTATACCACCAGAGAGGCAGCCATTTAATGGAATAAGAGGTGGAGCAAGGTTTGAACAAGGATACTTTGGTTTGCCAGTATATATGGAAGATGATGAAGTAGAGCTATATTGGCCTGGTAGCTTTAGGCAAGTTGAAGGAGTTGGCAGCAACATGGGGTTAAATTCAGGCCAAAGTTCCAACATAAATTTTGTAGCAGCAGCGCCAACGCCTAGGACAGATTCATCATTGCCTGATCTGAACTTGAAACTCTAATTATGGTTTTCTTTCGTTTAATTCGAATTCATGTAATTTCTTTTGAAATTTACGACTGTACGCTATGCTCTACTGTACAGGGAATTTCAGAGATGTATGTGAGGTTTTGGATCTGCCAACCCCATCTGTTCTCTTCATCTGTAACAAGTCAGTTATTTATGTTCATACTGCTATATAAGAAGCTACAATTTACCATAGGCATAATAAGGGTACATTTTGTTTCTGCAAATTTAGGCACAGGTAGGTTTCTGTTTATAGCAGAAGCACTTTTTAGTACAATCTAGTTGCAATGGCTGAATTTTTTTACTTTTTTTAAATTTTTTTTCAAGGACCTTGTATGCAGCGATTATTTTGAAGGGGCAACCTTATGTATCCTGTATTTGGAAGGTATTTTAATTTTTTTTAAAACTTGCCCCAAAAGTAAGGTGGCAACAAATCCACTACAAAACCAAAGCCAAAATTAAAGCAAGAAACTAATTGCGAAAAAATGTACACCTTTTATCAATAGTGCAAAGGCCTGTGTTTCACAACTGAAGTTGGCCACAGTATCATAAACAGAATTTAATTCTCTATAGATATGGACGACTCCTATATGCAAGTTATGAACCCAAAATAATCTCTTGTAGGATGTGGTCAAGTATCCAAGGAATGTGATATTTGCCAAGAATACACGTTGCAAGTTTAAACGAGAAAGTGTGTCCGAGAAATTGACCATGGAGAATGGCTGAGGCCTGTGCTAGACCATTGGTGTCGTAATGACCCAAATATATATAGCTGGAGAATGCATCAATAAAATCTTCTTGAGAGTTGCATAAAATCCCACCAAGGCCAATGTTCCCTTTAAAAGCACTATCAATGTTAATAATAATCTGGTGGAAAGAAGCAAAATCTTTGCAACGGAAGGAGATAAAATGAGAGGGTTTAGCTTGGTGGAGGAGGCCAAACTGAAAGATGCTTAGCCAATGTTATCTCCTGAAAATTTTACTCGAACTGATGAATAATGATAGTCTTGTTGGATTGAGGAGAGCCTTCAAATTAGAAGCACAACAAGCTTTCTAAAGGCACCAACCAGTGGAGAATCTTGAAAAGTACTGTTGGAAAAATGTATGTGGAAGTCATGTTATGACACATGCATGCCTACGGGTGGATATTGTGTTGCGGCGAACACAATCTGGTGAAGTTTAATTGGATTACTGCCTACAATATTTTTAGGTTTCTCTATTTTCCTAGGATAAATATACATTGGGCCTCAACTTATCCTTGTTGGGCTTGAGCTTCTGTTTTTGGGATGCCGGGTGGACCAAGTATTTGACCCACCCTTTGGTGACCCTCTACATCAGTCAACTCCTTTCCTTAATTCCCTCATTTGACCAACTCCTAGATTTCTCCACTCTCGACTCTTTGATCGGCTACCCCTTGGGCTCCCTCCTTGGGAATACTGTATATTCCTCATTCTCTAACCCTAATTAGACTCTCTCCTCTCTTCCTCTTATCTCTCTTGGTTGTCGCTTGTTGCTTCTTCTGCCTTTCTTCTCTCTACTCCTCTGGTGATACCCTTTGCTGCATTTTGTATGGAATCTTGATGACATTCTTTGCTTGTCCGATTCTTGAGTATCTTTTGGAGTTAGAGTGATTATTGAGAGATTATTTGGAGGGTTCCCTTTTGGGGTTTGTGGAGGTCCGATTCTCTTAGGGATATTTCTATTCTTCGTATTGTGTTCTTCCCTTTCTACTAATTATTTACTTCATTTGAAGATCTCAGATCTCTTATTTATTATCTCGGATTTATTCTGATTTTTGTAATATATAGGTTAATCTATTTTTATCTTCAATATTAATTGTAATAGTAATTAGTGTTCTCAGTTTTGTCGCATCACAAGTTTAGTTTAGAAATTATTGTCATTGTTTTAATTAAACTCCATGTCCGTATTTTTAGGGATTATGCGGATTTTAGTTGCCATACATGTTTTATGTTCATAGGATAGTATTTCTTTGTATTATTTAAAAGTGCTCTGGTTAAAGAAAACAACTACCGTAAAGGAAAAATCTTCTACTACAAAAAGAACACTACAAGAAAAATATAATATAGCGACAGAAACTTGGACCGATATGTGTTGTCGCTAATGTTGCAACGGAATTGTGGTGAAGTTAACCGTTTGTAAAAGTCATGACGGTTATGTGACTGAATGATTCTGTCGCATAGATTCTTACATTTGCGACAGAATAGTGACCGAAAAGTGTTGGCCGCATATCTAATAAAATTGCGATGATTTTCTGTCGCACATGGACATAGATTAGGTCAGTCGCGATCGGCCTCTCCCCCTCATTTATAAAATTACTCCCTCCTTCCTACTTTCTCCGTCCTCCTTCCTCTTTCTCAAATGCCCACCGCCACCTCCGACCATTACCTCCGACGATCGCCACCTCCTTTTCTCTCTCTCTTCATTCCTCTCTCTCTCTCTCTCTCTCTCTCTCTCTCTCTCTCTCTCTCACACAGCCGGCAGCACTCCAACCCCTCTACTTCTGTCAGAATAAGGTCTTACTCCAACACCGCCGCCACTTCCGACCGCCTTTGGTGTCTTACCTAAATTTGATTCCAACTAGTGATGTACACACCTCCGATCTTTCTTTTTTTTTAATATTTTTTTCTTATTTCTTCTATTAATGCTCTGTGGAGATAGTTCATGAATAGATGTTGGGTTTCTAAGGAAGGCCTGATTGGAATGCCTCAATCATATAATCATATTATGGAAGGTATTAATTCATTTTGTAATGACAATTTCGATACTTTTATGATTCTTTTCTCTCCTTAGTATGTATTTTTTTTTCATGGATTTCAAATATTGAATATTCATTTTATTTTGTGAAAGAAGTATGTGTTTCTTAATGCAAAATGTTGGATTAAAGACATAAAATAATAAGGGTTAAAAATACGTTAACCATTAGTGCATATTATGGTCTCTTTTGCTCAACTTGCTCCTTGTGTAGCTCATCAAATTGTATGGATTTTTGTCAAAGAATTGCAACTCTGGGAAAAGACCTTATCTACTAAAGACACTGTATATCAAGTGCGAGAGATTTGAACTCTTTAACCCAAAAATAAGTTTAGGTATGTCAATTGTAAAACTAATGATGAAGTTCATACTATGGGTAAATTGAAATTAGGTTTCATATCACTAAATTTTCTTGGAAAAATTTTCTAATTAAATAAAGATAAATTCACTGATAGGATTGATGAACTTCTACTAAGAAAAATAACACTAGGAAAGACATAAAATACAATTAAAAGATTTAGGGTTCAAATTCTTAGAGATGGAAGATAAGGGAGCTAATCAGTTTGAATTTATATTTTTAAAGGTCTCTCTTTTTGTTTTGTCATATGATCACTTTTATTCTTGTATAAGTAAAATAGAAGAAAAAGTAAAAACTAAAAAGAGTAAAACTGAATATGATATCCTTTTATATTCAGAACTTTCTTTCTCTTTGTTTTCTAATGGGCATATAATGTAACCTTTACATATTTCAATCATTTTTTAAAGGTCTCTCTTTTTTTTAAAGGAGTTTCTCTGACATCCGAGTACAGTATTCGACGACTACCATCATATTTGGTAAGTGATTTTTTTTTTTCTTTTAAGAGAATACGTACGATTACACAAATTATTGTCTTGTCTAAAAATGTTATATTTAGATGGGAGAGCCCGGACTCTTTAATTTAAATTGGTTATGGGTAGCTAGGACTCTTTAAATTATCGTTTGAATGTTGCGTTTTGAGTGGCCCTTGTGTCTGAAAAATGTCTAGTTTACAAAGGAGACTTTGTCAAGAAATTTTAAAATCTTAGATAATAGTTTAAAACAAAATTTTATAATACATGGTAAAGTATATTAAAAACTTGAAGTACTTTTAATTGTGTTTAATGACCAATTTTTCGTTAATTAATTGTTTATGGGGGGAGCCCGAACTCTTTAATGTTTAATTGTTTATGGGGGAGCCATGACTCTTAATGTTTACTTATTTATGGGGGAACCGGACTATTTAAAATTGTATATGTTGCATTTGAGTGGCTTTTAAAAATAGAAAAAATATCCAATTTACAGTGGAGACTCTGTCAAAATTTTTACTTAGATGTCTAAGTATCATTATAAGTCATCAAAAGCAAAAAAATAGTAGTGTTTGTGCTTCTATTCTTCTCTAATTACTTCTAAGTTAAATCAAATGCAGAAGTCTTTATTATTCTATTTTTGATATTTCTTAGGTATAAAAATTGAAAAAATAGAAGTGTCTGTGCTCTATTATCTCTTATTTTTAAGTTAAATCAAAAGTGGAAGTCTTTGTTCTTCTATTGAACGAACATTTCACTCTTGAACTTTTCATTTGTACTTGCACTATATTTCTTCACTTCCTTCTTATTTTAAAAATGTGTCTTTACTTCCTTCTTATCCTGAATAAGATTAATCTTTTTCCTTCTATTCCTTTGAATGTAGAAAGTTATGGAGCAGGACAGAAATTGGATATATAGGAGATGTGTGCACGGGGTTAGGGGACTTAGTAGCGAATTTGTGAATAGGGTACATCGATTTGTAGATTTGTGTCTTTCAGCAAATCATGGTAAGGAACATGAGATAAGGTGTCCGTGTGTGAAATGTAAAAATAGGAAGTTAATACCGTGGTTGATTTGAAGCTGCATTTGTTTAATAAGGGGTTCATGCTTGATTATCATAATTGGACATGCTATGGAGAAGCGATATGGGGAATGAATGTGAGTACTGTAAGGGAAACAAGTTCAAGTAGAACTAGAGAAAATAGCACGTATTGTGAGATGATATTTGATACTATTGGACCGAGTTTCAACCCCAATTTATCCAACTATATTTATGAGGAAGCACCTAATCCAGAGGCACAAAATTTTATGAAATGTTAAAATCAGTAGATACACCATTGTATAGAGGTTGTAAACAAAGTTCACAATTATTTGCGACTGCGGAGTTGTTGAAAATTAAGTTTGAGAACAATTGGTTTGAGAAGTCGTTTGATCAGGTACCGCAATACGTTAAGCGCTTACTCTCGGAGAATAATAAGGCGGTTGATGGTTGGTACCAGAAGAGAAAGTTAGTATCCGGGTTAGGTTTGCTAGTTCAGAAGATTGACGTATGTCTTCACGGTGTCTTCACGGTTGCATGCTTCATCGGAAAGAAAACTCTTATAGAAGGGAGCATAAGTTCTGTGGTTGTGAACGGTACAAAAAAGAAGAAGAAGAAAACTAAGGATAATAGACGAAAAAAAATACCTCAGAAGAAGATATATTACTTCCCCATAACTCCTAGGTTGCAAAGGTTGTGTGCATCAAAACGAACACACGAGCATATGAGATGGCATTCAGAGAATGAGCAACAAGCGTACATGATGAGCCATCCTAGGGACGGAGAAGCATGGAAACACTTTGGTATGACTCTTGGAGTACTCTACCTCAGACAGTTCAGTACATGTGGTTTGCTAAGTTCTTGGTAAGAGTACAATAATGAATATTTTCATTAAATAATCATACAAATAAGGTTTATTCCATTTAATTTATTGACATTTAATTTGTTTTATCGTAGAAATACTTTTGTTGGGATCCTTAGCTCAATACTGAGGCTAGAGAAGATTTTGATGCCACCACTGTGAAATGGTATAGACAGTTGATGCATAAGTGCAGATAGCTTCCAAGAAGCCACCATGGATACCTCAGGACATTTCTGATGGACTATGGGCTAAGTGGGATGACCCGAAGTATTAAGCCAAGTGTGAGAAGGCCTAAAAAAACAGGGTCGAGGGATGAGGCAGCGAGGGTCCTCGCAAGCATACAGCCGGTTCTCACTCATTCATTGAGTGGGCAGCTTAAGAGGTAATGCTATTATTATTATGATTTATGGTTTTGTTTAGTGCTAAGTTTGAGGCATATATATATGATTTTTGTGATACTCCATACTCGTCTGCTAGGTCAACTGCGGCTGAGTAAGATATCTGCGTGCCTCTCGGCACTAGGCTTACAAAAATTACAAAACTAAGATACCATCTTGAGAAACTGAAATGTGTTCTTCTAAAATAAACAATGAAAAAAGATATGAATATAATTTTACATCATAAACTTCTAAACTTATACATAGGTTAAGGCTGCTACGGCCATAAACTTCATAGATAAAAAATCTTTTAGCTAGAAGTGGAAAACTTCCATGCTGCTGACTCCAATGGCCCACCATGGCTCAACTAGCCAAATCTGGTTACCTAGTCATCTGAAAGAGAGAGAAACATTTGGAAAACATGAGCGATGGATGTCCAGTGAGTTCATGTGCACGTATGTTTTCCGTGAGTTTTCCATACAGGTAAAATACTTTTTATAAAGCGGTTTGACATGCCAGAAAAGAATTAATTTCATAAAAATCGCTTGTATGCAAGTTATAAACTCTCTGAAGGTTTTGGGCGCAGCCGAGAAGTTTGAACGAATCAAGACACATTGGTGCTGCCACGAGACCCGAACTTTTAGAACCATGCATGCACTATGATAGACTCAACAGACAAAGTCTGGATCCTTAAACACGGGCATCGGAACAAGTCCGACATCCCGTAGTCAATACTAGCCTAAACTCTAAAGCACAATATAAGAACGTTCGATTTTTCAACCTCACATGACATATACACCTATAGTGACGAGCCCTGGAGGTACCTATCATGCTGCCCTGTGCTACCCTAGCCGGTGAGCCCCTCCTGACCCAACTTGCTAGGAAATAGCCACTACCGTAGAGCATGATGTGGAGTCAAACGTAATACCGCTTTGGGCCTAACCCTCCAATGGTACTACGCCCTCTGTCAACAGGATCCAAATTAAGAGTAACACTACCAAGCATGTCATTCAGAAGAGGCCCTCGTACGGGAGAACTAGCTATGCACAATGTAAGTCATCTCGATATGTTGATAAAAAATGTATAGGAAACCCCTTTTTGCTGGATTAGGGTTTTAATTTATTTTTACAAAATTATAGGCCATCTCTCGACCACACAAAACTTTTCAGGTATCGCAAAATCCCTATACGTCGGCCAAAACTCATAGACATGACAAATGTATATGTAACTTTGAAATATAAGCTTTAATACATATTACCGAGTATAAAATAGGTTATGCCATTATGCTTGCCAAAATCATGATAACTATCTCTCAGAGAAAACTTATTAAATACCTCCACAATTTAACGTAAAATAAGAATAAAACCGTAGAGAAATATTCATTAAAAAGACATAGCAACATCTTTGAGCTCACATTTAAAATAAAAGTATTAAAAATACTTTTAAAACAAAGCCTTGATAAGAATATTTAGAAAATATGTAAAGTATGATTATAAAAAAGAAATAATAAATATTTTAGAGATAGTTTTAAATCGTAAAAACCCCTTCGAATAAGAATATTTAAAATACTTTCCAAAAAGAAATAATAAACACTTTAAAGAAAATAATTTTCTCAAAGTAATTTTAATACTCAAGACTTTCAAGAGAATTTTAAAATGTTTGAAAATATTATTTTCAAAAGGAAGTAAATATCTTGAAAATGATCTCTCAGAATGATTTTAAAATTCAGACCTTTAAGAGGGTTTAAAATATATATAAATATTATTTCCGATAAGAAATAATAAAATATTTTGAACATAATTTCACAAAAATAACTTTTGAATTCAAAACCTTTAAGAGAAAATTTTAAAAGTAGTTAAAAATATTATTTCAAAAGAGAAATAATAAATATTTTGAGAATAATTTAAAAGTAGTTAAAAAGATTATTTCAAAAGAGAAATAATAAATATTTTGAGAATAATTTAAAATAATCTTAAAATTTAAATCCTTTAAGAATGTTTGAAATATAAAAAAAATATTATTTCCAAAATAAATAATAAATATTTTGAAAATAATTTCTTAAAATAATTTTAAAACTCAAAACCTTTAAGAGAGTTTAAAATATTATTTCCCAAAAGAAATAATAAATATTTTTAAAAATAACTTCCCAAAATTATTTTAAAACTTAAAATCCAAAATAAAAGCGTTGTAAAAATATTTCAAGTAAAAGCATCATTAAAATATGTCACTAACTTAAAACATATTATAGTGCCATAAGAGAATATTTAAAATATAAGTATTTTAAAACTTATCACATAATACGCCACCGGTAAATATATTTTGTGCATCTTGTCAAGAACCAAAGGTAGAGAAATATGCTTTCCAAGAAAAGAAAATAATTAAATTTCTTTTAAAAGAAAAAGATTGGCGAACTCACCTGGCGCCGCGATGTAATTTAAACCTCCAAATAATAATTCCAAACTTAATTAAATATCATCAAAATATAACTTGACCCCAAGATGACTCTAAGGTTCACCTAAATTTATTCTAAACCCGAAGAAATTCTAGAAGCTAACTCCAAGATATAAATTCATAATAACTTTTCAAGAATTACGACTTCCCAAAATAAATCTATAATAATCCCTACACTTTTCAACCCCTTGCCCACTTGTCTGCCCCTTCTAAGTGTCCCCTAATCCCCCTTCCACATGTCATACCTAGTCATGTCATTACTAGCACTCCAAGTAAGTAGTCTCTCAACTTTCTAAAACTTCTACGTTGGTCCCAAAAAATAAAAATGACTAAGAATCTATTTTAAACTTAAAATTTCAATCTCTACTTTAAAGCGTTAAATGCAAATAATTCTAAAATATGTCCAAAAAATTTTCCATCGATAAATTCTTCCCTTAATTTTTCTAAAAATTACCAAGTGACCCAAATACTTACTATTCTTTACCCCAAATTACCAAATAACCCCGAAACTTTTGTTTGAACTTACCACGACTTATGTTAACTTTGAGAGGTTCTTAGTCTGGATGTTACATTCTACCCTCCTTAGAAAAATTTCGTCCTCGAAATTTTAAGATTCACGTACCTAGAATCTCCGGATATTTTCTACGTAGAAACTCTTCAGTTTCCCACGTTGCTTCCTCGATACTGTGGTGCCTCCATAACACTTTGAAAATCAAAATTTTCTTTCCACGTAATTTCTTTACGCTTCGTTCCACAATTCCAGTAGGCTTCTCCACGTATGACAAGTTAGTTCATAATTCTAATGGGTCGTTGTTCAGAACATGCTCGGGCGACGATTGGTATTTCTTTAATTAGGAAACGTGAAAGACGTCATGAATGCCCGTTAATTCTTCTGCTAACATCAGTCGATAAGCTACCTTACCTATCCTGTTGCTTATCTCAAATGGTCCAATGTATCGGGGGCTTAATTTTCCTTTTCTTGGGTATGTGGTGTTTCCTCGGTGTGGTGTGAATTTTAAAAAAACTCGATCTCCCACCTTAAATTCCAAGTCTCGTCGTCCATTTGTTGGCGTAGCTCTTTTTTCAGCTTTTAGCAGCTCGGAGCCGTTCCTGAATTACCTTTACCTATTTTTGTGCCTCTTCCAACTCTGGCATCCAATTTTTCTGTCTCCAAAGAGAGCGAATTCCAATGTCATCCCAATATAAAGGCGTTCTACATTTTTTCCCATACAGAGCTTTAAACGGTGCCATTCCGATTGACGAATGGTAGCTGTTGTTGTAAGCGAACTCCGCCCAGACCTGGTTATCAATCCATTTGTTTCCAAACTCTAAAGCACAAGATCGCAACATATCTTCCAAAGTTTGGATTGTTCTTTCTGATTGTCCATCATTGTGGGGGTGTGCAATGATGCTATAGCTTAAATTAGTTCCCAATGCAGCCTGGAACTTAGGCCAAAATCTCGAAGTAAATATCGGATCTCAGTCTGATACAATGTCTACAGGTACTCCATGAAATCTTATAATTTCCTCCACGTAAATTTGGGCTAGCCTTTCCAATGAGTACGTAATATTGATAGCAATAAAGTGTGCCACCTTCGCCAAACGATCAACTATGATCCAAATGGAGTCCTTGTAACCTTTTGTCCGTGGCAACCCAATGACAAAGTCCATCATAACATAATCCCATTTCTATTTGGGGATAGGTGATGGCTGTAAGAGTCTTGCGGACTTCCTGTACTTCGCTTTCACTTTTTGACAGGTAAGACAGGCAGCCACATATTCTGCCACATCTCTTTTTATTCCGTTCCACCAAAACTTCTCCTTGAGATCCTGATACATCTTGTTTTCACCAGGGTCTAGGGAATACTTGCTTTTATGTGATTTCTCCAATATCCTCCGTTTAATCTCCACCTTATTTGGTAAACATAACCAATTTTGGAAATACAAGCTCCCATCAGTACCCAAGACTTGAAAGTCATCTAATTTCTTTGCCTCAACTTGAGTTTTAAACCTTTGAAATTCCTCATTTCTCCTTTGGGCTTCCTTAATCTCCTGTTGCAAGGTTGAAGTTAAAGTGAGGCTTGTTAACTTGGCACTCCTACTTAAAGCATCAGCTACTACGTTTACTTTCCCAGGATGATAGTGTTGGAATCCGTAGGCAAAAACAAAATAAAATAAAACTACGGAAATCCACCAACAGGATCTGCACATACTAGAAAAACCGATTGGATAGAAATTACCTCAATGTTTTTGATTGTTCGTTGTGGAGGCGCTGCTTTGTACCCTTCGCCCTCTACTGGTATCAAGGCGACGAACTCCTCTGCAAGCGATCGGGATGCTAGCCCCTTCTGTGTTCTGATAACTGTTTAGAACTGATCCTGACTATCTGGTAATTGGTCGTATTTCGGAGAGAGGAGGCTAGATACTATATCGCCGTTCTAGGGTTTAGGGTTTTTTTTTTCTTTAATCAGATAAAGGACGGCTACCAAAAAAAGGTTAACATAACCTTTTATAGCTGTCAATATCAAAACCCTAACTGTCATCTAATGACAGTTTAATCTCGTCCGTCTATTCCTATAATCATCCAACGGTTGGATGAGTAATATTAAGTAATTAATTTCATTTATTTGATTAAATAAAATTAATTACTTATTAACTTACCGTAAAAATACAATATGGAATCGATTCTCTTTTGTATACGTTCAACGAATCTGGATACAATCTAGATTCATTGAACGTGGACATTATGCTCACAAGATCGTCTATGCGTGTGACCACTGTAGGTTCACTTAACGTTGGCGATGAATGAAAAAATGTCCTAGACATTTATTCACAAAACATAAGTGGCCTCTAGCAAGACGTTATGCTTACCCTAAGTTAAGTAAATGTAATAATAACCTAGCATCGATTTAATATTTAGTCCTTTTGTCACACGATATCCTAATTAAGTATAAGGCATGGATCAAGTCATCCTTATAAAACTTAATTAACCATTTACTTGATCACCAGGCAGACTGTTCCAACAAATAATATTAATAACACCTTATTAATACTTATTTGAGCATGGCCATGCATATTTTCCAGTCTTCCTTATCAAGGGGCCCATGGATATCTCTCTCTAAAAAGAGAGGGACAAATCCCTTTCACTATCTCCAATATTCAAGTCATGACGAGAAAATAAGCCAACCAATAGTCATAATGATCACCTAATTAAAAGTGATGTTTGACTATGTCAAAACATATTTTTCTCCCCATGATAGAAACATTAGAAACATTCGGTCGAAGGACGCCAAATATAAAACTGAGAAGAAATACTTATAACTTAAACCGATGCAATATTTCTTCTTCACTTTGGGTCATGTCCAATACAATATTCTCAATATGTATTAATGAATTGATTTTATATCTCATATTCATGATCAGTAAAACTTGACCATTAATCAACTTCACACTAGTTTACAAGATGTAATAAACTAGGGACAAATAAGAATAGTATTTTATTAGCTATAAGGGTTTTACTATCAAGTCACATACTTGATGACCAAGAGTATAAAATACAATTCAAAAAATACATGCTTCATAAATCATAAATGTGAGTCAATTGGTCTTAGGGCATATACTAACAGATAGTTGATTGGGCATTGGTATTCCTCAAGCAGTTCCATCCATCTTCGTTGTCTCATGTTTAGATCTTTTTGGGAGAACAGATACTTTAAACTCTTGTGGTCGGTAAAGATCTCGTACTTGGTCCCATAGAGGTAATGCTGCTACTTCTTGAGTGCAAAACTATGATTGCTAACTCCGAGCCATACGTTGGGTAGTTCTTCTCGTGGTTTTTCAACTTTTGGGAGATATAGGCAACCACTTCCCTATCTTGCATCAGCACTGCCCCTAATCCTTCTCCAGATGCATCGGTATACAAGGTAAATTCCTTCTGCGGGTCAGCTAAAGTCAGTACCGGTGCCGACGTTAATCGATGCTTCAACTCCTGAAAACTTTTCTCACATTTCTCCGACCATTTGAACTCAATAGCCTTTCGAGTTAACTATGTTAGAGGTCCGGCAATTTGAGCAAAATCCTTAATAAATCATCGATAGTATCCAGCCAACCCCAAAAAACTACGTACTTCCGTAGGGGTTCTTGGTGGTGCCCAGTGAGTCACTACTTCCACCTTGGCCAGATCCACAGTTATGCCCTCACGTGTGACCACATCTCCCAAAAAATTCATTTTGTCCATCTAAAACTCACATTTACTGAACTTGGCGTATAGTTTGTGTTCTCGTAAAGTTTGCAGCACACTTTGAAGGTGTTGCTCATGTGTTGTTGCGTCTGGTGAGTAAACTAGGATATGATCGATGAAAATGACCATAAACTGGTCCAAGTATGGGCGGAAAATTCTTTGCATTAAATCTATGAATGTCGCTGGTGCATTAGTGAAACCAAAAGGCATTACCACAAATTCATAGTGTCCGTACCGAGTGTTAAAAGCAGTTATTGGGATATCTTTTTCTTTTATCCGCACTTGGTAATACCCTTATCTTAAATCCAACTTTCAATAACAACTTACTCTGCGAAGTTGGTCAAACAATTCACCGAATAATACAAGGGGGTATTTATTCTATATACTGTTCAACCCACAGAAATCGATGCACATTCTAAGAGTTCCATCTTTCTTTTTGACGAATAATACTGGTGCACCCCATGGTGATGTGCTTGGATGAATGTAGTCTTGTCGTGACAATTCTTGTAGCTGATCTTTCAACTCTTTCAATTCCTCCTGGGCCATTCGATATGATGTTCGGGATATTGGTGCTATATAGGTACTAGTTCTATGCCGAAGTTTACTTCCCGTTCTGGTGGTAGAGTTGTTAATTTGGCAGGAAAAATGTCCAAAAATTTCTTTACTACCAGGATAGTTCCCATTTGTACTTCTTCTTCTGTTTTGTTGATCAAGTATGCCAAATAGCTTTAGCGTCCCTTCTGGATCAATTTTCTTGCTTTAATACCGAATATCAACTAGTCTTCCTTCTTGGTTTTATCTCCTTGAAATTCTATGGTAGGCATATCCGATTGGGTAAACTTAACCATTTTCTTTCAGCAATCTACCTGAGTGTAATGCTTAGACAACCAATCCACTCCTAATATCACATCGTATCCCTTAAAGGATAAGGTAATCGAATCCCCAGGCAGTACCTCGCTTCCTATGTAAATCTCACAATTGGGGTACTTCTCCTTTGTGACCCGACTCACTCCCATAGGTGTGCAAAAAATCAATTGATAGGGCATGCTAACGGAAATTTTAGGGATATGCTTTATGAAATGCATGCTCACAAATGAATGTATGGCTCCTAGATCAATTAATATTTTGGCAGGGTGAGAGAAGACACGAATAGTACCTTTAACTATTCCGGCTTCTCTGTTCAAGGTTTTCCCATCCAGGGTGTACACCTTGGCTTTGACTTGCGGCTCATTGTTTCATCCTACTGACGCCCCTACCATATTTGGTGGCCGTCCCACTCCTTCGGGGATTTCAGAGGTTGTTGGTTGTGTTACAGGGTACTATTTTGCAAAGTGTCCTGTCTTTCCACAGTGAAAACACGTTCCTGTCTTTTTATAACATACTTCCGCTGGATGTCCCTCACGTCCGCAGTAAGTACAACTCAGACAAGGGTTCCTTATCATAGGATTTTGACGGTTCCTATTCTCCGTTTGATCATTGTTTCGTTGCTTCTTTGGATATTGGGGTTTCCAACGTCCTTGTCCAGGTCGTTTGTGGGGATGGAACGAAGCATTCGTTGCCACCATTCTTTGTTTTGCCATTTGATCCCCTATTTCGGCCCTGGTAGCAGCTTTAACCGTAGCAGCGAAACTTGTTGGTGGTAGAGGGGCTAGTGCGCGCTGCAGATCTACTTGCAACCCCTTTACAAACTGGCGGTTTTATTCTCTTCTGTATCTATAAGACGGTAAAAATGTTTGGCTAGATGATTGAACTTTGTAATATATTGTGCTACCGTCATCTCTTCCTGCTTTAGTTGCTAGAACTCGTTCTCACGATATTTCCTTATCCAGCGAGGTATGTATTCTTGTTTAAATTCTTCTTGAAAGTCTTCCCACGTCCATAATTGATTTCTTAATATTCGGGTTTCGGAAATCTGTAACCACCAGTCTTTCGCTGCTCCCCTAAGTCGAAAAGTGGCGAAGGTTACCTTTCTGGTGCCCTCATATTATAGTGTATCGTAAATATCATTTAGCTGTTCTAGAAACAGCTCTGCCTTGGCTTCTTGTTCCACCTCTCCATGGAACTCCGGGGGCCAAAGTCAGAGAAATCTTTCCAGAGCCTTGTCATTGCTAGTATTCTGTGGCTGTTCTCCTCTTCGGTTTGCCAATGTAGATTCCAACAATTCCGTCATTTTTGTCATGAAATTTCCTATTATTTCATGACTTGCAATATTTGTTTGTTTGTGAGATGAACTTTCTGGCATAGTTTCAGTTTCATGATCGGGGGAGTATGCTCCTGACTTTCCTCTAAACCAAGTATAAGTTTGAATCTCAAGAAAACTTAGGAATGCTATCCTTAAGTTTGCAGTTATAGCTTACACGTAACATCTCATACTTAAAAGAAATATCAAACTTAAAACACAATATAATTGGAAAGAAATCATACTTTATTAAGCCTTATGTACTCAAAAGACACAAGATGATAAGGAAAATTACATAGAGGTCGAGCTAATAGTTTGCTCCAAATATATGAAAACATCAAAATTTATTTAATACCTACTACTTCAAATATCAAAATCATAAGATAACCTATCAAGATTCTAACAATGTCAGGAAAAACATCTACTAAAGCTTCTCCGGCGAGCCTCAGCCTCAGCCGAGGTCTCATTTTCTGACTTGCTTGTTATTCCTACCCTACACTGTAGGGACGTACCACGTTGCTATACCTCAGGGGTGCCTCTTATTTGTGCTACCTCGGCGGCTAAACTATTTGCTCTAGTAGTCTCCAACTGTCTGGATTGACAGGACAGGGGAAAATGTCTATTTGTTCTCGCTAGTTCTGCTTGCAGGGTGGCAATCTGATTTTCTGCTGCTTAAAGTCTCTGCTCTAAACTAAGACAGGGTGCAGGAAAATGTGACCCCACAGTCTCAGCTATAGGTGAGGAAACAGGCAGACCAGAAGTCGAACCTTCATAAAAACCGGTGAGTGACGCAGGGATACCAAAGTTAGGTCCTATCGAAGGTTCCTCGGTCGTTTCATCTCTTAATACATTCTCTATCCATTCAGTGGTATCCATTTCTATAGTATCTTCACTAGGATCCTCCTCAATGTCCATTTCAGTGCTGGCCCACCCATCTACGGTCTCGAAGTCTGAGTCAGGGATATCTACCACTGGCATCGAAGGTCGCTCTGGATCAATCTCCCTACGAGAATACGAAGAAGAAGGTGTGGAACCCACCGATCCTCTAACTATAGTCCTGTCCTGGTAGATCCATTTATGCCCTGGTCGTGACATTTTCTTCCTTACAAAATAAAAACTTAATGTTAAACTCTAATAAAATATCGCCATATTTTCAAGCTATAGGGTTTAAAGGGTCGACTCTTAAAGCTCGGCTAGGGTCTAGAGAACCTAGTGTCGAACTTAGAGCTCTGATACCACTTGTCATACCCCGTTCTCCTCCGCTAGGTCCACTAAGGTATTTGCGTACCTCCTGGCACTAGGCTTACAAAAAATACAAAACTAAGATACCATATGGAGAAACTAAAATGTGTTCTTCTAAAATAAACAACAGAAAAGGATATGAATATAACTTTATATCATAAACTTCTGAACTTATACACAGGTTAAAGCTACTAAGACCATAAACTTTATAGATCAAAAATCTTTTAGCTAGAAGTGGAAAACTTCCATGCTACCCACTCCAATGGCCCACCATGGCTCAACTAGCCAGATCTCGTTACCAAGTCATCTAAAGAGGGGAGAAACATTTGGAAAACATGAGCGACGGACGCCCAGTTAGTTCACGTGCACGTGTGTTTTCCGTGAGTTTTCCATATAGGTAAGATACTTTTTATAAAACGGTTTGGCAGGCCAGAAAAGAATTAATTTCATTAAAAGTCACTTGCATGCAAGTTATAAACTCTCTGAAGGTTTTGGGCATAGCCGGGAAGTCTGAGCGAATCAAGACACATCGGCGCTGCCGCAATACCCGATCTTTTAGAACCATTTATACAATATGATAGGCTGAACAGACAAAGTCCGGATCTTTAAACGAGGTCATCGGAACAAGCCTGGCATCCCGTAGTCAATACCAGCCTGAACTCCAAAGCACAATGTACGGACGTTTGATTTTTCAACCTCACACGACATATACACCTATAGGTAACGAGTCTCTGGGGGTATCTACCAGGCCGCCCTATGCTACCCTAGCTGGTGAGCCCCTCCTGACCCAACTTGCTAGGAAATAGCCACTACCGTAGAGCATGATGCGAAGTCAAACGCAATACCGCTTTGGGCCTAACCCTCCAATGGTACTACGTCCTCTGTCAACTGGATCCAAATTAAGATTAACACCACCAAGCATGTCGTTCGGAAGAGGCCCTTGTACGGGGAACTAGCCACGCATAGTGCAAGTCCTCTCGACATGTTGATAAAAAATGTAAACCAAGCCCCTATTTGCCGGATTAGGGTTTTAATTTATTTTTACAAAATTATAGGCCATCTCTCGGCCACACAAAACTTTTCAAGTATCGCAAAATTCCTATCCGCCAGGCAAAACTCATAGCCATGACAAATGTATATGTAACTTTGAAATATATTACCGAGTATAAAACAGGTTATGCCATTATGCTTACCAAAATCATGATAAATATCTCTTAGAGAAAACTTATTAAATACCTCCACAATTTAAAGTAAAATAAGAATAAAGCCGAATATTCATTAAAAAGACATAGTAACATCTTTGAGCTCATATTTAAAATAAAAGTATTAAAAATACTTTTAAAACAAAGCCTTGATAAGAATATTTAGAAAATATGTAAAGTATAATTTTCAAGAAGAAATAATAAATATGTTAGAGATAGTTTTAAATCGCAAAAACCCCTTCGAATAAGAAGATTTAAGATATTCTTTCCAAAAAGAAATAATAAACACTTTAAAGAAAATAATTTCCTCAAAGTAATTTTAATACTCAAGACTTCCAAGAGAATTCTAAAATGTTTAAAAATATTATTTTCCAAAGGAAGTAAGTATTTTGAAAATGATCTCTCAGAATGATCTTAAAATTCAAACCTTTAAGAGAATTTAAAATATATATAATTTTTATTTCCGATAATAAATAATAAAATATTTTGAACATAATTTCTCAAAAATGACTTTTGAATTCAAAACCTTTAAGAGAAATTTTAAAAGTAGTTAAAAATATTATTTCAAAAGAGAAATAATAAATATTTTGAGAATAATTTAAAAGTAGTTAAAAATATTATTTCAAAAGAGAAATAATAAATATTTTGAGAATAATTTAAAATAATTTTAAAACTCAAATTCTTAAATATAAAAAAAAATATTTCCAAAAAAAAATAGTAAATATTTTGAAAATAATTTCTCAAAATAAGTTTAAAACTCAAAACCTTTAAGAGAGTTTAAAATATTATTTCCCAAAAGAAATAATAAATATGTTTAAAAATAACTTCCCAAAATTATTTTAAAACTTAAAACCCAAAATAAAAGCGTTGTAAAATATTTCAAGTAAAAGCATCATTAAAATATTTCACTAACTTAAAACATATTATAGTGCGGTAAGAGAATATTTAAAATATAAATATTTTAAAACTTATCATATTTTAGCATAACTCGTAATATACCACCAGTAAATATGTTTTGTGCATCTTGTCAAGAACCAAAGGTAGAGAAATATGCTTTTCAAGAAAAGAAAATAATTAAATTTCTTTTAAAAGAAAAAGGTTAGTGAACTCACTTGGCGCCGCGATGCAATTTAAACTTACAAATAATAATATCCAAACTTAATTAAATATCATCAAAATATAACTTGACCCCAAGGTGACTCTAAGTTTCACTTAAATTTATTCTAAACCTGAAGAAATTCTTGAAACTAACTCCAAGAAATAAATTCATAATAACTTTTCAAGAATTACGGTTTTCCAAAATA
The DNA here is from genome assembly GCA_028651295.1 of Catharanthus roseus. NCBI lineage: Eukaryota > Viridiplantae > Streptophyta > Magnoliopsida > Gentianales > Apocynaceae > Catharanthus > Catharanthus roseus. The sequence continues at coordinate 2,383,073 of JAPQWS010000046.1, read as the reverse complement.
AATCTATAATAATCCCGACACTTTTCTACTATTTGAGGAGAATTTATGTATATAAAATTGCCCCGAACTTAGAGGTATATAAAAGAAAAATTAAGGATGTAATGCCCACTCCATAGGCATTACGGGCGACCTCGAGAGGGCATTTGTCGTGAACATAGAAGTTGAGGTCTAACGTAATAAATTCTAAAAAATTTATGGTGCGCGCTTTTAGCAATTTAAAATACTCGGTAGTCTTGTATAGGGTTTAAGTGGTATTTTCTTTTTATGGAAGAATACTAATTTTTTATTAATTTTGATATTATTATTACTATTTTTATTTATTATTATTAGATTTTAAGGTGGGATTTAAAAAAAATTTTTGCCACTTGGCATTTTGTATACATTTTTTAGTGTATATATATAGTGTGGTCTTTTCAATACGGTTGATAATTACGGTGAAGCAGAATTTGATTATATAGAGGTTTTTCTGAGAATATTTATATGTTAGAAAATGTTCTATTCTTGAAAAGTTACATCATTTTGACATGCATGTGTATAAATCTGGCATAATTGTCTGAAATCTGCATAAGCATGTAGTGAACTGGCGGATGGAGATTTTTGCTAAAAATATTTATGACTTCATTTTGTTCCGACGGCTGGGCAGTGGCCTTTCTATTTACAAGTACATATGAAAACCCCATTCCAACCAGGGTTATAATTCTGGTTATGATCTTGTGTTTGGAAGCGTCAGAAGATTGCACTGTACGTTACTAGTCCTCCTTACGAGGGCCTCTTCCGATGACGTGGACGTTTTAGACTCGGGAGAGTGGATCCACTTGAAGAGGGGCGTAGACCGTGGAGGATGTGGTCCAATCGGTCTACGTGGACACCGCATCATGCTCTGCGGTAGGGTTCGGCCTCCTAGTGGAAAGTCAGGAGGGGCTCGGAACTGAGGTTGGTCCTAAGACAGACCTAGTAGGTGCCCTAGGAGTCTGTAGCCTGTTTTGACCAGCGATATGGGAGTGCAGTTGTTTGGTAATTGAGCCCTCGTAAGGTGTTTGGCTGGTTTTGACTACGAGATGCTAGAACTTGGTTCTGATGACCTCGTTTTGGAATCCGGACTCTGTCCATGGAGCCCAACTATGACATTGCACGTTTTGTTGAATTCGGGTGTAGAAGCTGCGCCTGACGTGTCTTGATTCGCTCATACTTTCTAGCTGCGCTCGAAACCCCCGTGTAGTTTCAAGCAGTATTATTGTTAAAATAGTAAAAGAAAATGTTTTCTCATTCGTTTCCGTAAAACTACATCATCATTGTTTCAAGGAAATCACTGAGACGCACCCACACACGTGGACTCACTGAGCATTCGTGCTCACGTTTTCCATATCATGTTTTCTCCTCAAATTAACTCCGAACAGTCAGAATCACGATAAGCAGCCGAAGTTTTGGGCTTGGAACTTTGGACCCATTTTACTGGAAGGATATGTATTTATGTTTTGTTTTGTTTTTTCTAAACCTGTGCCGGTTGTGAAGTTCTTTTGTTATTTTGTCGTAAGCTTCTATTGATGTAAAAAAAATATTTTTAGTCTCGAATTGAAACGATTTAAGAAGTTTTTTTAAGTCTTGTCTTTTGAGCGCACTAGTAGTAACCAGTTTACTTAACTTTTTCCGCTGGGTACTTTGTATATATACCTATAAGTGTTACTCCAGGTTGTGCTTATATTTTGGGGCTTATAGTTGAGTGCCGAGAGGCACACAGGTACCCTACTCAGCTGCAGTTGACCTAGTGGCAGGGTTGCGGGTATCACAGATGGTATCAGAGCCCTGTGTTCGATACTAGGTTTGAATTGTTGGATTTTAGACAAGTTATAAGTGTCAACTGCTTAAACTTTAATGTTAACTATACGATTTGTTGGTTAGTACTGACCCTAAGATTTTAATTTGTAGGTACTACATGGCACACTACCCACGTAGATAGATTTATCAGGAGGGTACACTTGTGAGCGGGTTCAACGGGACGTCACCCTCATCAGCATACTCCCTTAGGGAGATTTCCCAGAAAGGGATCTGATTCTGCTGATTAACCTGTACGACAATGAGACGGTGGAGGGTTCAGTAGCACAGGGGTTGGAGCCTGGGGCATCTATAGAGGAACATCCCAGCGAGGCTGAGTCTGATGCAGGGATTCTACCTGAGCTTGAGGGAGCGGCACTGGTAGCCGTTGAAGGTATAGACACCCTCGTAGCGGGTATATCTCTATCCCCCCTACCAGTACTGCTTGTTTGTGGCTATTGCATATAGAGTGAGCAGCAGGTGGAGGCTGCTAGTCAGCAGATGGCGAGGTTGAGGGAGGAGATCTCGCAGATGCATGCTTTGTGCTACACGGCTCGCCAGGTACACCGGCAGGCGACAGCAAGGGCAGCTATGCTACAGTCGGAGCTAGTTCAGGTATGGGAGGCCCATGCAGCCTGTGAGAGAGAGAGAGAGAGAGAGAGAGAGAGAGAGAGAGAGAGAGAGAGAGAGAGAGAGAGAGAGAGAGAGAGAGACATCTTAGAGCTGATTGGCGAGCGGGACTAGCTTAGGCGATTTATCACCCAGTTCCTTAGCACTACCAAAGACGCGGTAGATAGAGCCCGCGCCCAATTAAGAGTCCCGGCCGGGAGGTTCTGGCAGCCGGCACCCTCAATTGTAGTAGATTTGGGGATAGGGGCAAGGTCAGTTGTATATATAGTGATTTGGGATAGGTATAGGTGGTGTTTTGATAGATACTTGGCATAGCAATCATAGAATCGGGTTTTTTGAAATGTATAGTAACCCACTCACATATTTTTGGAGGTGATAGGACCAAGATATCTTGTCTGTATTTTTTACACTGCTTGGAGATTAATTAGTGTTGAAATTTCCTGTTTGTTTAGAGATACGTCAGATTCACGATCTTCCAATCACTCGGACAAGGCCGTGTCCGAAAGTTCTCAAACCAGATAGCCTGAACCCATAAGGGAAAACATACCCCGTCAAGAACAAGCTACGCACACGATAATTTAGAATTTCATGAGTAAAATGACGGAATTGTTGGAACCTTCGATGGCGACTTAGAGGAACGAGCGAGTATCAGCCCTTGGAGTAGATGAAGCACTAGAATGCTTTCTAAAGTTTCGACCCTCGGAGTTCTATGGAGAAGTTGAGCAAGAAATTAAGGCTGAACTGTTTCTCGAGTAGCTGAGTGATATTTATGATACCCTTAAGTACGAAGATGCTCTAAGGGTAACGTTCGCAACTTTTCGACTCCGTGGAATGGCAAAGGATTGGTGTCTTGGAGCTTTCGAAGCTCGAACACTCAAGAACCAACCATGGACTTGGAACGATTTCCAAGAAGAATTCGAAAAGGAGTACATACCTCGGTGGGTTCGTGAGCAATGAGAAGATGAGTTTCAATAACTGAGACAGGGTAATCTGACAGTTGCCAAGTATACCGCAAAGTTCAATAGGTTGGCTAAGTATTGCTTAAGATTGAAAGATACTGAAGAAAACAAGACGAGGCAATTTGTAAAAGGATTAAGGGCTGAACTGCAACAGGCATTGGCTCCCTTACCACCAATGGGATTCGCGGTAGCAATTGAAGCTGTCACAAGGACGGAGATGACAGATCTAGCGGTTATACAGAAGAAGGCAGGTATTGGCTTAGCTGCAGCCTCCTAGAAACGTCCTGGACATGGACCATAGAAGTCTAGAGATTCCAAGAGATCCCGTGGCAAGCAAAGGATCGGAAGTGAAGACTGGCAAACCCAAACACCTGGAGGAGTCCATAGAGTATGTATATACTGTGGTCGAGGTGGACATACAGCTGATGTATGTTATCAGAAGTTAAGGTTATCTTTCTAGTGCGGGAAACCAGGACATACCAAGGACCAGTGCCCTAAGATGCAACAAGTACCTCCAGAGACATCCAGAAGAGCAGGTCAACCCCCAGCTAAAAGAGGAGCCACAGAAGGAAGGAGTGATAAGCCACAAGTGAAGGCAAAGTTTATACATTGGATGGATTGCCCGTAGATACTAAAACAGAAGTAGTTGAAGGTATGATACAAATTTTTTCTCAGCCAGCAAAAGTACTCATTGATCCTGGAGCTACGCATTCATTTGTGAGTTTGCATTTTATAAAGCACATTCATATACCTTCTGTTGACAAGCATTATCAGTTGTTAGTTACCACTCCTATGGGCGTAAGTAAGGTATCTGAGGTAAGGTACCCAGATTGTGACATCTACGTCGAAAATATGGCTTTAACCGGTGATTGAATTACCTTACCCTTTGAGGTTTATGATGTGATACTTGGGATGGACTGGTTGTCTAGGCATTACGCTTAAGTAGATTATCGATGAAATTTGGCTAAGTTTAGTAGACCAGGTATGCCAATCTTGCTGTTTCAAGGGAAGCAAACGAAACGAGAGAATCCCTTTTTGTCTAGCATGAAAGCCAGAAAGTTGCTGTGGAAAGGATGTCAAGGGTACCTAGCATATCTCCTCAACAAGCCTAAGGAAGAGGTAAAATTAGAAACAATACCCGTAGTGAGGGAGTTTGAGGATTTTTTTCCTGAGGAATTAACGACACTACCCCCGGATCGAGACGTGGAGTTTAGTATAGAATCGGTACCCGATGCTAAACCAATATCTCGAACTCCATATCGGATGGCATAGGAGGAGTTGAAAGAGTTGAAGAAAAAGCAACTATAAGAACTGTTGCAGCAAGGATACATCTGTCCAAGTACAGCTCCTTGGGGTGCGCCAGTTTTGTTTGTAAAGAAGAAGGATAAAACCCTCAGAATGTGTATTAATTATAGAGGATTGAATAGTGTGACCGTCAAGAACAAATACCCACTACCCCTCATCGATAAGTTATTTGATCAACTCCGAGGAGCGGGATACTTTTCTAAATTGGACCTAAGACAGGGGTATTATCAAGTTAGGATAAGAGAGAAAGATATTTCGATAACGGCTTTCAATACACGATACGGGCATTATGAGTTTGTGATTATGCCGTTTGGATTGACTAATGCACCTACGACTTTCATGGACTTGATGCATAGGGTCTTTAATCTTTACCTGAATAAGTTTGTGGTGATTTTTATTGATGATATTCTTGTCTATTCATCTAACACTGAAGCTCATGAGCAGCATCTCTGGAAAGTATTGCAAACCTTATAGAAGCATAAGTTGTATGCCAAGTTTAGCAAATGCAAATTTTAGATGAGTCGAGTAACTTTTTTAGGACATGTGATCACCCAGGAAGGGATCTTGGTAGATCCGGCAAAGGTAGAAGCGATGAACCATTGGGTGCAACCCAAAACACCAACCGAAGTACGTAGTTTCTTGGGTATGGCAGGGTATTACCGAAGATTCATAAAGGACTTTTCTAGGATTGTTGAACCCCTAACACAATTAACTAGGAAAGCAACCAAGTTTGAATGGATGGAAAAGTGTGAGGAGTTTTCAGGAATTGAAGAATCGATTGACCTTGGTACCAGTGTTAACCTTACCCGATCCGACAAGGAATTTTCACTGTATACAGATGCTTTAGTAGAAGGTCTAGGAGCTGTGTTGATGCAGGACAGAAAGGTTGTCGATTATATTTCGAGGAAGTTGAAGGATCATGGACGAAGTTGTCCAACACATGATTTGGAGTTAGCCGCCATCGTGTTTACACTTAAGAAGTGGCGACACTACCCATATAGGTCCAAGATTGAAATATTCATTGATCATAAGAGCTTAAAGTACCTGTTTTCTCAAAAGGACTTGAACATGAGACAACGTCGATGGATGGAGCTCTTGGAGGAATATCGATGCCCAATAAACTACCATCCAGGAAAGGCGAATGTGGTGGCGGATGCATTGAGTAGAAAAGCAAAGATGTCAAGTCTTAGCTTAACATCCACCCTACATCAGGATATTAAAAGTGCCCAAAAGGATTTTAAAAGTCGTATGAAAGCAAAGAAATTGGAGGATTTCCGAGCATTAGAAGCTAATGGGAGCCTGTACTTTCGCAATCGGTTGTGTATACCCAATGACACTGAACTTAAGCGTAAGATTCTAGAGGAAGCCCACAAAAGTAAGTATTCAATGCATCCTAGAGAGAATAAGATGTACAAAGACTGGAAGCAAAAGTACTGGTGGAATGGAATGAAAAGAGAGATTGCAGATATGTAGCAGCCTGTCTTATATATCAAAAAGTTAGGGCAAAGCATCAAAAGTCAGCAGGACTACTACAACCCCTACCTGTTCCTGAATGGAAATGAGATCATGTGACACTGGACTTTGTCACAGGATTGCCCCAGACCAAAGGGTATAAGGATGCTATCTGGGTGATTGTTGATCGTTTAACGAAAGCGGCTCATTTTATTGCCATTAATATGACATACCCTTTGGACAAGTTGGCGCAGATTTATGTAGATGATATTTTTCGACTTCATGGGGTGCCCATTGATATTGTATCCGATAGAGACCCGATGTTTACCTCAAGGTTTTGGCCCAAGTTCCAGGTAGCTATGGGGACCAATCTAAGTTATAGCACCACAGAACATCCCTAAACGAATGGACAGTCCGAGAGAACAATTGAAACCCTAGAGGATATGTTTAGAGCTTGCACCTTAGATTTTGGGAACAAGTGGGTTGATAATCTTGCTTGTGCTGAGTTTGCTTATAATAACAGCTACCACTCTTTAATAGGAATGGCACCATTTAAAGCATTGTATTGTAAGAAATGCAAAACACCCTGTATTGGAATGAGGTTAGAGTTCGATCTCATTGGAAACAAAGGAACTTGATGCTAGAGTTAGAGGAAATGCTAAACAAGTTAGGATAATCCAAGATCGGCTTCGGGCAGCCAAAAGTAGACAAAAGAGTTATGTCGATAATCGGAGAAAGGACCTAGAGTTTAGTGTAGGAGATCGAGTTTTCTTGAAACTTACGCCACATTGCGGAAAGCTTCGATATCCAAGGGGAGGAAAGTTAAGCCCCCAATATGTCGGACCGTTTGAAATTATTAATGGTAAAATGGCATATCAGTTAGCCTTACTGAGTGAATTGATGGGTATACATGACATGCTTCATGTGTCACAATTGAAGAAATATCATCCTGCACCAAATCATGTTCTCAATGATGACCAATTGGAGTTACGAGCCGATCTGTTGTACAGAGAAAAACCAGCCGAGATTATAGAACGAAGTGTAAAAGAGTTACGAGGGAGACAGATTCCAATGTGTAAAGTTGTATGGAGGCATCATGGAATCGAGGAGGCAACCTGGGAGACAGAAGAATATCTGAAAAGGAAATATCCGGAACTTGTAGGTATATGATTACCCAATTTCGAAGAAGAAATTTTTTTCTTAAGGAGGGAAGAATGTAACGCCCCACTCGATAGGCATTACGGCCGACTTCGAGAGGGTGTTTGTTGTGAATATAGAAGTTGGGGTCTAACATAATAATTTTTAAAGAATTTATGGTGCGCACTTTTAGCGATTTAAAATACTCGGTAGTCTTATATAGGGTTTAAGTGGTATTTTCTTTTTATGAAAGAATAGTAATTTTTATTAATTTTAATATTATTATTATTTTTATTTATTATTATTAGATTTTATGGTGGATTTTAAAAATAAAAAAGTTGCCACTTGTCAAGCATGGTTTGCCACTTAGCATTTTGCATGCATGTTTCAGTGCATATATATATATATATATATATATATACATATATATGGCTTGAGGAGGAGAGAAAAAAATTGCTGACTTTTTTTTCCTCCTCCCCTCCTCTCAGCGTCCAGCAAGTAAGAGCTCTTGTGTTTTTTTATTTTGTTCCTTTTCTTTTGATTCCTTCTACCGTATGTTTTCTTTTCTTTTGCTATTTGATTAGTATTATTTATTTATTTATTTATTTATTTATTTATTTATTCATTCATTTATTTGTTTGTTTATTTATTTGTTTATTTTTGTATTGCTCTTTCTTATTCTTTTTTTTTAGCCATTCTATTAATTGTGTAATTTTGGTACAGTGTTGTGTAAAGGTTGTTTTTTTTTTTTTTTTTAGTTCTAATAATTATGTATGTTGGCTAATATATATTGTTTTTTTTATATAATGTTATTTTTTTTAGAAATTGGAGTTAACATTATTTATTTATTTATTTGGTTTAATTATGTTTTAATGTACTTTTTTTCTCATCTTTGATGATGAGTTGTAAAGTTTGATTTATGAGACTTGAGGTGAAGTATTTAGGGTATAATGTGGTTTAAAGTTAGTTAATTTCATTTTGGTTTCTTTTATTTGTTTTTATATAAATTTGTTTATTTAATTTTTTTCTTGGTATAATGCTTTTGTCTAAAATAGTTTTGGTAGACCTAACTTTTGGTAAATGATTTGTGGTGTACTTCATTTTCTATATAATTTTAGTATATATATAGTTGGTATGTATATATGTTTAGCATGTATGGGATTTCTTTTTATATAAAAAAAACAATAATTTTAGTAAATAATGTTTTGTATATATATATATATTTTAGTACATAACCTTGTATACATTTTTATATACATAACTTTTGTAACTAATTTTTCATTTATAAATTTCATACATATTTTTAGTATAAACTATTCTTGAAAATGATTTTTGACATTTATGGTTTTATGTATATAATTTTCATATACTTAATTTCGTGATTAATCTTGATACATATACACCTAATTTTTGTATATAGCGTTAGCCTATACATTTTTAGTATCACCTGTGGGTATGTATTATTTTTAGTATAGATGGGTTAAGAAGTTTAGACTCTTTGGATTAGTATATGTGTGGTTGTATCCTAGGTTAATAAGGAGTTATCACTTTTATTTTCAGAGACGAATAGAAACATTTAGAATGATACTTAAGTGTCTAAGGGGTATCCTGTTTGTAGGATTATAGCACTAGAGCCACATCCAGGTGAGTCCACAAACCCTGTTTTCTAAGCCCGAAGAAATTCTAGAAGCTAACTCCAAGAAATAAATTCATAATAACTTTACAAGAATTATGGCTTCCCAAAATAAATCTATAATAATCCCTAAACTACCCCTTGCCCACTTGTTTGCCTCTTCCAAGTGTCCCTCAATCCCCCTTTCACATGTCAGACCTAGCCATGTCATTACCAGCTCTCCAAGTAAGTAGTTTCTCAACTTTCTAAAACTTCTACGTTGGCCCCAAATCTTAAAAATGACTAAGAATATATTTTAAACTTAAAATTTCAATCTCTACTTTAAAGCGTTAAACACAAATAATTCTAAAATATGTCCAAAAAGATTTTCACCGAAAAATTCTTCCCTTAATTTTTCTAGAAATTACCAAATGACCCCAATACTTACTACTCTTTATAAACTAACCCCGAAACTTTTTTTTGAACTTACCATGACTTATGTTAACTTTGAGAGGTGCTTAGTTGGGATGTTATAATTTTGATATCATTTTTAATTGTTTGTAATTTTTAGCGTCAATTGCTCGGGGCTGACTTCTCACATAAGAAGCTTTACAAAAAGCTTCACGTTTATTGAGAAGGGTACGAGAAGGAGGGCGAGTTTTTGGATGAGCGATCATCTAACGAGTTCTGGGTAAATGTTAAATTCTTATTTAATTTTTAGTACAATATGATTTGAAGTTGTCATCTTGTGTTATATATTCATTTATTTGTAACATATTTTCTTAATTTCAGAATAAATTTAACAAGTTTAAGGAGCAGAAGGAACATGAGTATAGGACTACTGGTGCCCCTATGCCCATTGACCACGAGCTGATGTCAGAGCTCAATGATGGGCTAAAGAGGGGGCCCACCTATGTCTTCGGTGCAACAAAGTTTGCCCATTTGCGCGCTCAATACCAACATGCTACCTTTGGAGGCCGCCCATTCCTTGGTGGTTATGAGGAGCATATGGCCACCATCAGTCATCAGATCTTAAATGAGATGATGGAGCAAGAGTGGTGACGAGAGTGGGAGAGGAGGATTAGCTACTCGCATCATATCATCCATGAGTGGGTGGTCCAGAACTTCTATAGTATAGGATCCTTCGCAGATGCCACATCTCGAGCCTCCTCCTGAATGGCGGATGCCTGATCGAGAGCTCGGTGAGACGAGCGGCCACGACAGGCACGAAGGCAAGGATGAGGGTGCCGAGGATAAAGAGATCCCTCCTTCTAGTTAGTATTTCTATGCTTTTTATTACGTACTTCATATATTTTGAACATTTAATATATATATACATATATATACATATATATTTGTTTGTTTATTGTAGTATAGTACTTCAAACTATTTGGGCTTTTGTGTATGTCCTTTCCTTTTAATGTTTGATGGTTCATGATGAAATATTTGTTTGTTGTGCGGTTATTCTTTGTTGGTCTATTTTTTAATTTTCAGGGTGGTTTAATCTAGATAAACAATTTATTAAAAAAATTAATATATGTGACGGAATAACAACGGAACGCCTGTCGCAAAAGGTGCGACGAATATGCAAGACAGTCCATTGCAATTCCATCACATTTGAAATTCTGTCGCAAACAAATGCGGGCGCGACACACGTCGCTATTTTACTGTGCGACCGAATATATGTCGCAAAAACGTGCTTGCCATGCCGGTATTGTGACCGACGAAGTCTGTCCCATATCCGTCGCAGTGTCACCATTTGCGATGGCATTGCAATGAAATTTGCCATCGCTATTTGGTAGTTTTTTTGTAGTGAGAAAAGACTGCAAAGATATGAAAGCTTCACCTCCGCACAACAAGACGAAAGGAGTATATAAAGGACTCTTATGAATGGTTTAGGGTTAGTGGCCAAGAAGTAGTTTCTATGCTCAATTATGCTATGGTTATTCACTATTAAAGCTTAGCTTCGTTTATGTAATTTATCTGCACAAACTTCATTGAACTTGAATAAACTTTTTCGGTTGATCTTCACTATGTCTTTGTGGTGTTCGTTAAATCCTTTTCAAGAAATATTCACCTTTTGGGACAAAGGGTGTGTGTTGCATACAACCAGGTTGTCGGTTAAAGAAATTTCAATGAAGCAGTTTGGTTACAAGGCGGATCCTTGGGACCCTTGTTGCGATTGAAGGGAGTTCAACATTTCTGTGCAAAAGGAGTTAATATGCACTAAGGAATCACTACATGTGTTAACAAGTTGAGTGTATTTCTACAAGTTTTCTATAAGTTCAATGAATTTGTTTTTTGGTATTACCATGCAGATGTAGGCTTGTTAAGCTGAACTGCAGTTATTACTTTTAGTGGAATAGGGAAATGTCACAAATACCTATAAATTATTTTCACTTTTTCTTATCTTCTCCATACAATTTTCTTTTTATCGTTTTGTACTCGTGAATTATTTTTTTCCCATTATATATGTCAAATCTCGTTAATCACGGCCTAATCGAGAACTCACACAAATTACATGTATTCATTTGTTATATTAGTAGAAATAGATAAAAATACCCTTAAACATGTGCAATCTATGCGCCACTAAAGTGTCAAATATTGTCATGTACGAGAATATTTCACATGTATATCTGGTGATATTAAAATAGTTCATGGTACATAAAGATTAAAAAATGTTTATGAATAAGAACAGAAATGTTAAAATAGTTTATGAATATGAGTAATTATCATATTTAGTCCAACAAATTTTAATGTGTTGGTTAAAGTTCCCAAAAGTTAATTTTATCATTCAAAATCCTTAACAAATTTTTTAACTTTGTTTAAGGTCCTTTTATGCTAATTCCGTTAGATTTAACAGAAAACAAACTGTTAAACTCATTTTATTATGAAAATAAGGGGAAGATGTAAAAACACAAAGTAAAAAAAAAAAAAGAAAACAGAAAAGAGTAAGCACCTCTGCAACAATTCCGTCACCACCCTACCTCCAACCCTCGTCTCTAAAATTTTAAGTTAAATAGGATAAATTTAATAGTGGTCATTAAGCCTCTTCCTTCGTCTTCTCTCACCCATTAAATTCTTAGAGGTTTGCCCTTTGAGTTTCTTTGATTTGTTCTCTCTCTTTTTTTTTTTTTTTTGTGGCAAATATCGATGAAGAAATTAGTCGATGGAAACGACGGCATATCAAGCTTGTTATATTATAAAGCAAATCTATGAGATCCATAATTCATTAAATGATTTGTAGAGCTCATTGAATAAACAAATGAGGTGATTATCAATAAGGAAATCACTAGATCGAGTAGCCTCCCGTGCAAGAAGTCTGAGGAACGGGCATAGTATTCTTGTGTAATATTTTGTAGATATTATTTAAGTCTTTTTTTGTATGTCAATCTCCTACTCATCTTTAATCTCTCATCTTAGGTAGTTTCCCTATGGAAATCCCACCATTACAGGAACTAGCATTTGGGTTGAACATTTTTTCTTGTGTTTTTTACAATACTAAGCATAATAAAGCTTTTTCTTCTAATCTAAATTGTTCTCTACTTTATCATATTCCAGAAGCCATTAATTTGTGTATATCTCGTCTTGGCTAAAGAAATAGAACATAGTTTAGGTCTCTTAGAAACCGCATGGGAGAGGAGAAGAAGAAGAAGGCTGCAGGACAGGTGGTGCAGGAGCAGTGGCAGCAAACATGGATAAGGATAATCCAATAATACCCCTGTTGACTTCATATAAATGTTGATCTAAAGTTAAAATTGACGGAATTTAAATGAGATTCGAAAATTTATTGTGGATTTTAAACGAAAAAATTTACTTTTAAGGACCTTAATTGGCACATATTAATTTGTCAGGGACAAAATATCATAATAAGAATATTTATAGTAATTTTTCAAGAAATGCAAATATTCAGGTTCTTCAAATTCACACACACACACACACACACACACACACATATATATTTCTAAAATTTTTATTTATTTTATTACTCAAATATTTTTATTGGTTAATTTAATTCTATCACATACTAACCAAAAAAAAATATCCCCACTTTCTCCTCTAATCCCTAACTATTAGTTTTGAAGAGTTTTAACTAATTTAACTAAAACTCTTAATCTTTAATCTAACTTAATTAAACATATTCTCAGCGGCGGAACTACTGAGGGACTCGAGTGGTCTCGAGCCCTACGGGAAAAAAAACTTTAGGAATTTTGATGATTTTACATTCAAGACCCTCCCCCCCTCCTCAGTTTTCTTTTTTTCAATAGAGCCACACAACTTTGGGATGGGCTGTTGATTTTAAAGAAAAAGAAATTTCTTTGTCTATCGCACCGCGCACGAAAACAAAATTCTTCACTCCCTCTACTCTCCTACTTACACACTCTCTCTCTCGAACTCTCTCTCTTCCTTCCTCTTCTCTCTCAGGGGCAACCAGACTGCGACGGCGCACAACGGTGACGACGAAGACCGCTCCTATGACCTCTGCTTTGCTGCTCCTTCTTCTTCTTGTTGTTGCTGTTGTGTTGTCTCCCTCTCCCTTCCTGTTCTCTTCTTCTCAGCGACCGGCAGCGACCAGATGGCGACGGCGCGCAACGCGCAACGTGCTCCTCTGCTGCTCCTTGCTGCTGTTGCAGTGTTGCCTGCTTGTGTACCTGTTCTTATCTGCTGTTTAGGCTTCAGCTGTTCTTTAGATTTGAAGAAAAGGTAAGCTTTTAAATTATTCTATTTTATGAAAATTTTTGAATCCTGCTGCTGCTGTCTGCTGCTAGTTTCTACTGCTGTGATGTTCATGTTCTTCAAAAAAATTTTAGGATTTTTTTTTTTGTAAAAATATGATTGCTTATTTAATTTATATTCTAATTAATGATTATGTCAACAGTAAAATGTGTTGAATTTAATTTATATTGGAATATTTATTATATAGGTTTTACTATGGACAAATATTTTGAAAAGTGAAAGAAGGGTTATAAACCAATTGAAGAAGTATTTGTATGAATATAAAAGTATTTGTTTTTCAATAGCGATTTCTTTTTCATTGTAAAAGTATTTTTATGAATGTTATTTGTTTTTATATTAGTCTTCTAATCGTTCTAAATTAATTGCAGCTCTTATTGGATTTCATCTTCTGATCGTGCTTATCAATTATCTCAAGATTCTGATCAAGATTCTCAGCTTTGATAGAGGTAATTATCCCGTGAGTGATGGGTAATCATTCTTCGTGAGTGATGGGTGATCACTCCTCATTGATAATGGGCGATTACCTATTTTTTGCTATTTCATTTGTAAATTTAGAATTTTATTAGGCTTCTACATTTCGATTTAATGCTCCATAAAATTTTAACTCAATTTCAACATTGCAGCGTTTCTCTTTATCCTCTGCTTTGGAACCGTGAATTTGCTTTTTTTTCCTTCTTTTTTTTTTAATTTTAATAAAATTGAAGACCATAAGTAATTACTCATTCCTATTTTTTCCTAATTTTATTCTTAATTTTATTACCATTTTTAATATTTACAGCAACTAATCCATTGTAATTGCCTTCTTTTTAAGAGTCTTTACCTTTTCTTTTTTTTTTTTTCTTTTGTATATCCTTTAGGGCACTAATAATATTTTTCCTTCCGCAGACTTTTTTTTTTTAATTATGTGGTGCAAGCACCATAGAAAAAAATATCACCAAAGATTTACATAAAATTAATAGAAGAAAGATAAAAAAATTAATGGTTCGCAACAATTTCTTCTTTTTCATGTATCTCAACTTAAAACTCAACATCCTAAATCTCCATTTAGTGTAGAAATAGAGGAATATATATATATATATAATTTCACTCCTTCATAATTTTATTGGTGCAAAAAGTAGTAAAAAAGGTCTTAATTAATATATATTGATTTTTTATTTTTCTTTCAGTATTGAACATTTAAAATTTTATCCAATCTTCCATACTTTCAAAAAGTTTTCTCTTTGAAGTGTGTTTTCAATATTTTTTTGAACATTGGGTGGTAATAATTTGCTTGATTTTAGAAGAGTTATTTTTTTTTTTTATATATATATGTAAGCTTCATAAATGATTCAAATATTAGAGATACAATTTTTAATAGGCAATATTAAATTTTAAATTTTTTAATAATAATTTCTATGAATGTTATGTCTCTATTCCCCTTTCATAGCACAATATGAAAATCAGTAACAATATGAAGAAAACTCTACCATCTCAAAGTACATAATAATAATTACTTTACAATTTATATGAAGTACATGGCATCTATTTCATAATGTTGTACAGGACACATGCTTTTATTTTTAGTATTTTTTCGGATTTTTCCTTCTTTTTGGTATAAATCTGGCTTTGAATTTAAATAAATTATTTGTCGTTTGATTCAATTTCTATGACTAGTCTAAGGTATTAATCTATCTATATATAAATTTTTCAATAATAAAAAAATTATTGGTGTCTAAAATTATATATTTTCTTTCTCTTTTAAACGTAATTATGTTCTACATGATACTCTTTAGGCTATTCAAATGTTTATTATAATTGTTCTCTAAATGATAACAGTTAGAGCTTTCAGTCTTGACTCTCACGGGAAAAGAGAAAATAAAAAAGTCGGAGGTATAAAAAGAAAAATTTTACCTTTGCATGTCTTTTTCTCTTTAGTGACCTTTTGGGTATCAACCATAGTACAATTTAATTTATGTATTAAATTATACAATCTTTTAGTTGCTCCTTGGTCTGATTTTAAATAATATTTATCATTTTTAAAAAACAAAAATAAAATATTATATACATAGTATACATTTGTTTGAAAATTTGATATTGTAACAATATTTTTTTATTACAAAATGTTATTCCTGTGCATAAATGAAGTGGCATGCTAAATTTCCTGTACCGATATTAAAATTTTCTCTTTTGTTATTATTTTTGCATAAAAGTGTTTCACTTAATATTCTACATATTTTTCATTTAGTTATTATTTTTATCATTTTGTAAGTGATAGGTTATAGCTTTTGAAGTTTTCTTTTAATTTAATTTATAGTTATACTCTTTTCTCATTTTGCCGTTTTTATTTGTGAGGGAAGCACACCAACATGAAATTACTGGTGACACACATCTGACATTCTTTTTTCTGTTTTTTTTATGTGAACTTATATGATCTATTAATATAAAAAATTTCCTATAAACTAGAAATTTTCTTGTTAGAGTTGCTTATAGTTCTTTTCATTTTTTTTAGTATAATCTAATTGTATTATGTATTTTGTATATTTTTATTTGAAAACCTTTTTTTGGAATTGGAATGTAAATAATGGAATTTCTTTTAACTATTTGAAGGAACCTTCTTATTTATAATTTTGATAAATAGGAGTTGAAGATATATATTTTTCAAGAAGTAATAATACATTAAATGTCACACTGAAAAGTTATAGCATATAGGATGGAATCAATATTCACGTATAATTTATATAGGTTAGATATTTTCATATTACACGAACATATTAAACAATTTATAATTTCTTTACGTTTATAAAATTAAAGCTCTCTAAAGCTCTAATATCCCAAATGAATTTTCTGAAATTCTGAATTCTTTAAATAAATTTAAAAGTTTTGATTGGTTGGAGAAAGATCTTCCCATTGAATTAATAAAAAATTCAATATTAATTTCAAATATAATGATATGAGATTACAAAATGATTTGATAATTAGCTTTTTGGTAATTTGATCTGTTGAAACTATTTTTAGTCTATTAAATTAATTAAAAATTTTTAATATTTTTATTGAATTTTAACTAATTTGTCAAATCCCTCTTATCCCAATCTAAATCATTCATAAAATGCCTCTGTTGGACCTATTTACTATTACAATAATCAGAATAATTGCAACGGAAAAATAAGCCTAACTCTATTACGTAAAAATATATTCCCTTCTTCTTCACTGTCGTCGGTCCAAGCCGAGCGGAAGCCAAGAAAACTGCACAACCTAGTTAAAAGAAAACGTAAAGAAATAAATAGAAAGAACCCTTACCTACTGCCGCGGAGTTTGTTCTGTCGGCGAAGAAACCATGCCGAGACCGAGGCGACACTGAGCAGCGGGGAGAGGTAACGAGCTGCGTCGAGGTGCCGGCGGTAAAAGATAACAGCAAGATCGAAAGGGTCCCTCAGTCACGGGCCTCAACCAAGAAAAAGAATCACTAGTTTCCTCTCTCTCTCTCTCTCTCTCTCTCTCTCTCTCTCTCTCTCTCTCTCTCTCTAACCTTTTGACTCTATCCCTCAAATATCAAAACAGAGATCGCAAGAAGCCGACGATTGCAATGACCAAGGCAGTGGCACAGAAATCAAAGAGGCGAAGAAGAGCGGCGATCGCCGCAAGCCACTGTAAAGAAAGGAAAAAGAAGAGATAGAGACGCAGTCGGCAAAGCAGAGAAGAGAAAGAAAGAAAAATATCAAGAGTCGGCTGTTTTGTGAACCGAGGATAGGAAGAGAGATAAATAGGTCAAAGCCACAACGGGCAGTCCGGGTTGGCCCGACCCGGCATCTCTGACCGGTTCAAAATTACTTTATTTTTCTGTTGAGGCCTATTGGATCATTATAGGAGATAAATGTGGACTGGAAAAATAAAAAATATTGGGAAGAAAATAGGACCAAATGCCTACAGCTAGGTCTGTAAACGGGTCCAAACCCTCAGGGTACCCTCAAACCCAGACCCATACCCTTATTATGAAACTTGGACCCAGACCCGTACCCATACCCTTCAGGTATAAAATTTCTAGACCCAAACCTGACCCTCCAGGGTCCAGAGTAGGGTCCGAGTATACCCATACCCCTATGGCATTTTTATTTTTATTTTTTTCTCTGTTAAACAAAAATATATAAAATAATGTATAATCCTAAAATAAAAATTTTAACATGATTAACATAATCTCCTCAACATTTCTTTCAACAAATACAATCATTTAACATATACATAAATGAATAGGGATATGGACCCCTTTAACTATATTAAATCAATCTGTAATCCAAATTTCTGAATAACCTCTGAGCGAAGAGTATATGTAATAATACAGTGTCGGCCAATAGATTAAGTCGAATAGTAGCATATAAGATAGAGAACGACAAAGAAAAACAAATAAAAAGATTATCCTTTTCGTCATGATCCATATTTTCAGCAGTTCTATGAAACAAAAAATAAGACAAAAATATTATTATCATAAATTGCTTTTACACGGGACGAAAGAATATATTTTTATATTTAGTAAAACTAAATTATTTGTGAAATGAAATTTGAAATAAAGTTGAAAATAAATAAATAATTTGAAAGGGTTAGTTGGGTCAAGTCCATCAACTAAAGAGGCTCTATTTAGGACTGAAAAGAAGAAAAAAAAAAGAGAAAAGGATTGAAAAGGAGAAAAAAAGAGAAAATGACTGAAAAGGAGGGAAAAAAAAAAGAAATAGACTGAAAAGGAGAAGAAAAAAATTGTGCCGGCATAGCAAAGTGATTTTTAAGTTTATCTCGTTAACCACTCAGACATACTTCCTTTAGCAATTCAATACCCTGCATCTAATATAATATATATAAATATATATTATTTTATTAATACGGGTCTACGGGTATACGGGTATGGGTATTATCATACCCTGTCCAGACCCATATAACATAATGAATACGGGTACGGATCTGCAGGTATAAAATTTAAACCTTACCCGCTAAAAACAGGTATAGACCCGCGCAAATATGGGTAAAACACGCCCCGTTTATAGCCCTACCGCCTTCGTAAAATCCCTGGATATCTTTTTTTTTTTTTTTTTTTCCAATTCCTTTTGTACAAAACAAGGGTTTCTGATGTACAGATAACTGACTAACCCTATCATTTTTTAAAATTTTGAGAAAAATCATATCATAATATGTCTATCTTCCTTAGTTATCTGTTCCTCTAATTAAGTTTATTATAATTAATCACAATTATCACAATTAGTCAATAACAATACATTCTTCTTTGATTCACGGCTCCCATCACTCTTTTTTCTGTTCTTTATTTTTTATTGACCAAGAAATAACTTTCCATTGAAAAGTATGGGGAAGAGGATTAGCTATGGAAGGTTCGAGGAAGAGCACTACAAGAAGCCCAGTTATGGGATACTTGATGAGGTCAATGGGGGCAAGAAACATGTAAGCATCTTCTCCTCTTTAGTCGATTTTAAGTTTATAATATGTTATCAATTTCCTTAGAAATCTTTTCCCCATGGTTAGATTTGTTCCTGCTTTTAAAATTGTCTTCACTATCTACATCTCAAATCTTCACCATCCCACATTCATTCAGCTGTATTTTGTAAAGGTTCTAGAAAAATTGTATCAGAATGGCTATCAACAGGTATATAATTGGGTTTATTTTTCAGAATTTTGAATGTTTTAATTAATTTTACAAATTTCTATTGGTTTAGAAGAATTTTAGTTTATTAAAATATTAAAAATTTTATCTTCTTCCTGAATTTTAAACAATTGATTCTATACGATTACAATTGTTTAAAATTTGAATTTTCAACATGTGCTCTCCCCTCCCTATCTTCTCTTCTTTATTCTTTAGTGCCATACGGTTACTTCTCTATATTTTTTTTCTCATGTTCTTTTCCTATATATTATGCAAATGCCATAAATTCTTTTATTTTTAATACTACTACATTATTGTTTAGTTTTCTTCTTTTGCAGGTTTCATATAATAAATTAAGATGTTAGTTTTTCGTCCTTTTCAGTTTTTCATATATTTTGTTCTGACCAAATTTTTCTGGAATTGCAGATTTAAGGTATATAATTAGCCTCAAATATTTTTTTTTTTTTAAATCTTTTCATGCTCTGAAATTTGTATAAACATTATGGACAAGTATTTCTTTTCCAATTCTTCCATTTCTGTTCATTTTCTCCTATCTCAATACCCATCTACATTCTTTAATTTCCAAGGTCTTCTACAGATTATTGTTGAGGTAATATTCTTATACTTAATTTTAGTTTGAATCACAATTTTTCAAATTAGATTCTCACCCTTATTTATATTTGTGAGATTTTTTATAGAGAAAACACAGTTGACAAGAGTGACATACTTTCTAACTCAAGAATGGATAATATAGTGGGCATATAATAGTGAGCATATTATCTTGTGTAGTGTTTTTTTTTCTTGGGGGGAAGGTGTTGTGGAGAAAGATGGTTTTTTTTCGGGTGAGGAAGGGGAAAGGGAGGTGGGGGTGTGCGGGAAAGAGGGAAGAGAGGGGGAGAGGGTTCGGAAGTGTGCGGGAAGGGTGAGGAAGGTGGAGGGGGAAGGGGGGATGGAAGAGGGGGGCCAATTTTGTGTGGGAACTAGGGTTTTATTTGGGAGAGGAGCGTGGGGGAAAGAGGGAATTTTTTATGGTGGGGGAGGGGGGATAGGGGGCAAGGGTGTACGAGAACTAAGGGTTTTTAGGGGAAGGGGTATGGGGAAAGAGGGGGTTGTTTGGTAGTGGGGAAGGAGAGATAGGGGCCGGGTGTGTGAGAGAAGATTGGGAGGAAGGGGATAAGGGTTTTGGTTGTTAGTGTTTGGGTGGAAGTTAACTTCTCTCCCCCATGTACATTAGAATCTGCATAATAATGCTCTATAAAGATCAAAAGATGGATTATGAACACATGATAAAATTTTCATGATTTCTTAATTTTATACCTCCATTGCCCGTCATGTATTTGTGTAGTTTGGTTCATTTTTTTTATCAATATATCGTCCTCTTTCTTCTAGGAAATAATATTTACCTTATTTATAAACTCCTTTATTATTATGCTAATTAATTAATTTGATTCATCTAACAATTATGCTATTTGTTTATGTTCATAGCATGTCATTAGAAATAAAATATTTATTTCTGTTCATCTTTTATGCAGGATGAACTTAGTGCGTACAATAAATTGTTATAATTATTTTTTTCATATTATTTTGTAGGGATGAAAATATTGAAAAATTATGAGATTGTTACTATAAAATGCTCTCCATTTTTTTTTTATGGTTATATGCTCTTCATTATATTTATACATACTTTTTTATAGGTTCTTTGCAATGAATTTGTATAAAGATATGATTTCCTACAAAGGATTTGTATTTGTAAAATTTCAAAGGTTTCTTTTTTGTGTTTTGTATTTGTAATAATAATTTTGACAAAAAATTAAGTCTTTTAGTTGCTCTTTATTTATTTAATTTTTTTTTTTTTTGGAGGGAAGAGATGTTTTTTGGATAAGGAGGTGGTAAGAAGGCGGTTTTTTTCTGGGTTGGGCCCAATTTTGATTATTGAGTACTCAAGTGGCCTAAAATTTTTTTTTTTCGACTCCTATGATAACGCACAAGATAACGCACAACTATTTTGCGTTATCTTATTGTGCGTAATTTTTTTTAATTTTTTTTAATGAAACTTTTTTTGTTTTTAATGAAAATTTCTTTTGGGAAAACTTATAATTGTATAAATTTTTTTTAATATTTTGTTTAATGATTGTTTTTTTTAATGAAAATTTGTTTTGGGAAAACTTATAATTGTATAATTTTTTTAAAAAGATTGTATTTATTATATTAAATTATTTTGTAATATTTATATCGTTTTATTGGAAAATATATTTATATTTTAACCATTTCATTGCAAGTTATTTGAAGAAGTAATACTAAAGAAATTGTAAAAAATTTAGAGCAATGATGTAGTAATTAGAAGAAGTTGAAAAAAATTTCATTAATAGAAACATGTTTTATTAGAACTATTTCAAGAAAATGTCAAATTTATACATTGCTCGGTCCGGGGTTATTACAATTTTTCCTATTATGTCCCGATATGCGACATCTTCAATTAAAAGGAACATCCCTATGAAAATTCGCTTGGTAAGTTCTTCTATACGTTTGTCGCGAATATATCTTTGGCACATAAGTATCTGTTCTTGACCTATTTTCACTACACACTGCAAGAATCTGCGCAACTACATGATTTATTATTTAGCCACAATGTATAGACGTTGTTGCGCGTACCAGAAACCCGGATTGGAGATCTGACTATGTATATTCTCTTTGTGTTCTCTTGATTTCATTGTTTTGTTTCTGTTCTAGCCAGCCACATGCTTTTGAGGTTTGTATTTTTGAAAGTCTTGTTGAAATTTGCTTGAATGTGGTGTAAGCAAAACCGGTGAACTGCAAATGGTGGTTGCCACAAAGGTTGACTTTGAATAGCAGAGAAAATACCATTGTGGCGATCAGAAATGAGGCATACGTGGCGATCTTTGACTACGTATTTTCGCAAGTTTTTAAGGAACCAATTCCAACTCTCGGAGGATTCCTTATCAACAATTGCAAAAGCAAGTGAAAACAAGTGATTATTTGCATCCCACGTACTTGCAATTAACAGCACGTCCTTGTATAGTCCCCTTAAGTGTGTTCCATCCATAGAAATCACCGGTTGACAATATGGAAATCTGTCTATGCATGGCGAGAAACACCAGAAAACAAATTTGAAAACATAATTAGGGGACTGCGTATTCTGTGATGCAAAAAATTTGTATACAGTCCCCGGTTTAACTCCTGTACAGGTTGTAAATATTTAGGTAAAATACTAAATGTTGTATCCCAGCTACCAAAAACCCTCTCGATGGCAAATTTTCGAGTATACCATGCCCGCTTGTAAGTACAACCAGTTTGAAACAGTACCTGCACTTCTTGAATGATGTTCGAAACAGGTAATAGTTGGCAACTAGGTATGATTCTATGTTTGTTTTGTTCAATCTGTACAAGGCATGTGTGTTCTTTGATGAATATGGTTATTTCCCACCGATTGTGTGTGGCTTTCTTTTTTATACAGATGTGCCATGAACAATAATTATCGTCACTGTGATGGTAACATCTTGCGGTCCATGTATCAATCTTACTTTTCAAAACCCGATATTCACACCTCACACTAATAGAGTACTTATGAACCACACTTACTGCATGCACTTTGTCAACGAATCTCATGCATAACTGTATATCAGTCATGGAGTTGTTCAATCGATTAATCGGACGGTTCCAGATTCTACAAGGTCATTTATAGGAGAAGTCGAGCCCATATCTAGGAATGGTCTAGAATGTGTGTAGTCATACCTAGCGTTGCTGAACGATTGGTTGTTCTCCCATTGTTGCACTATGTTTTCGATGACCGGGTTGACAGGATTTTCAGGATTCAAGGGAGTTTGGAACTCTCCTTCTTCCTGGTCATTGTCATCATCCGATTCAGATTGACTAGAAACAGCATCATCTTCGTCCAACCCGTCAACCTCATCGTTATCATTATTTACGGTACTGTACAATATAGACGGTTTATCAAAACCATCTGTGTTATGGCCGTAAAATGCTTGGGCAAAGTTGTTGTATTTTTGTCGTGTGTACTTGGAATATTTTGTTGCTGGATAGGCTCGAATTCAACAAGAATATGAATCCCTTCCTTCGATAGGTCGGCTGGAATGGTACATAAGTACCGCATTTCTTCATCGTTGTTCATGCTATATAAATTAAAGTAAAACATACGATGCACCTCGTAGTATGAAGGAACCCTTATAGTCATTCGAACATTCCAGAGATTGGGATCCATATCTCGGTATTTCAATATTTTCCTTACTAGTTCTGTATGTGATATAATTCGGTTCGTTGGCAATGTCCAACTTTTTCGAACTGTTCCAGTAAAATATGGACCGTATACATCCCTTGCAATTTTAGAATCCCAAAATAGCATTACTCTAAAATGGTTGATTGATTCCATTTCAAGATATTCAACTATAAGTGTTTTAGGGAGGATGAAAAATGAAGATGCTAGGGACTTCGGGAATTGAAAAAAGAATGAGTGGATTGTTAAGGTTGTTTTGAAGATGTAGAGAATAATAAATGAATGTATGTATTTATAGACTTTCAATATCACTGAAGGCAGAGAGTAAGTTGTAATGGGATGAGGGAAAAATAATTGGTGGGTTGAATTATTGTCCTTCCATCAGTTGGGTTCACGGGAAGCTCTGTTGGAGATGAAATTATTGTCCTTTGAAGTTTTGTTGGAGATGAAATTATTGCCCTTGGAAGCTCTTTTGGATGAAATTATTGTCCTTGGAAGAGCTGGTGTAAGTGAATTATTGTGCAAATTTTTTAATAACAACAATTCCAAACATAAATCTAAACCCCACTTTCACAAAAAAAAAAGAATGAATGTAAAATTTTGGATTTTAATAATAGATTTTTAAGTTTTGTATTATTTAAATTTTAGAATTTTTATGTTACAAAAACATTTTTCATATTTTCTATTGTTTACAAAAAAAAAAAAAAAGTTAAAAAATACCGAATTACAGGTTCCCATATTTTCTACTCAATAAATTATATGAAAGATGCAAAATAATTATCTAAATAATTAAAAAAAAATTCTAATAATCATAAAGTAAGGTAAGAAATTAAACATAATTATCCAAATAAATTCATGAAAATAATACATCACCCTAATATCACTTTTCAAATGCAAAAACAATTATATACATAAAATTATCAAATTTGTACAAATTTATTAATAACAACAATTTTAAACATAAATCCAAAACTCAATTTCACAAAAAATAAATTAATTCAAACTAATAAATAAAATTCATAAAAATGATTAACAAATAACAAACCCAAACATACAATAATTAATCTTAATAAATAATACACCAAAAAAATTTTAAATAACTAAAAACTTACCGAAAATTTAAAATGCAGCTCTAGTCTACCGTTTTCCACTTCAAATCTGTAATAACCTTCGTACTCCAAAGAAAGTCTCGCAGATTAACTAATTTTTAACTGTAAATTTCGAAATAAAATACACAATTATTAGAAGAAGAGAAGTCAAAGCATAATAATAAGAAGTAAGAAAATAAAAGACAGAGTAAAATAACTTACCGAGCAAAAAAATTCCAGATGGAGAAGGCTGAA
Source organism: Catharanthus roseus (assembly GCA_028651295.1). Classification (NCBI taxonomy): domain Eukaryota; kingdom Viridiplantae; phylum Streptophyta; class Magnoliopsida; order Gentianales; family Apocynaceae; genus Catharanthus; species Catharanthus roseus. Next base: position 2,358,217 of record JAPQWS010000046.1, on the reverse strand, counting down.
AAAAAGGAAGAAGAATGAGTTGGAGAAGGCTGAAAAAAATAAGAAGAATGAGAGAGGAAAGAGAGAATAGGGTGATGAAATAAAATATAGTAAGAAGAAATAAGGGAGAAGAAAAGGGGAAGAATAAATAGGCTGAAAAAATAAAAGGGAAGAAGGAAAGGGGCGGCGGCTGCTGCTAAATTTTTTTTTTATAAGGTGATAACACAGAATCATTTTACGTTATCAAGCTTAATAACGCATAATGGATGTGTGTTATTAAGCTTGATAACGCACAGTTATTGTGCGTTATCACCACGTCAGTGCCAGATATGATCCACGTCATTTTTTTATGCAACTAGCGCGGCTGGACGCGGCTTAAGCCGAGTGATTAGGGATAACGCACAATCATTGTGCGTTATCATCTTTGATAAAGCACAATCACTGTGCGTTATGGTCGAAGTCGGAAAAAATTTTTTTTGACCACTTTAATACCCAATAATTAAAACTAGGCCCAGCCCTGAAAAAAACCTAAGAAGGCCCGTTTCTTGGGAGGGGGATTGGAAGGGGTGGGGTGGTGCATTAGAAGAAGCGAATCACTAGCAGAATTAGTTATAAAATTTTGCTTCATTTTAAGGATTAGAAAATAGGGTGCAGGGGAAGAGAAGTTTTTTGTGAGGGTGCAGGGTAGGGGAAAGGAGTTTTTTTTTTTTGTTTTTCCTTTTGAGGGGGTGATGGGGTTGGGGGTAGGGAAGAGGGGGGTTTCTTATTTTGGGGGTGGCGTGGAATTGGGTCAGGGGAAGATGTGTGTGCGTATATGTGTTTCTTTTTAGTTGGGGGTTTTTCCTTTGGAGGAAGCGAGGAAGAGATAGATTTTCTTTGGAAACATATATATATATATATATATAAATACATACATATACAGGGAAGGAACTATAGGGGGCTCGGGTGGGCTCGAGCCCCCCTCCCTCGCCCCAACAATTTTATTTTTTTAAAAAAATTTTAAAGTTTTTATATTTAAGTTCTTTAAATTTTCTTTTTTCAATTTAGCCCCACAAAATTTAGGGACTGATTTATAAAAAAAAAAAAAACCTGAAAACCCTCGATAGCAGCAGAAACCAAAAAAAAAAATCAGCTTTCTCTCTTCGATTCCCTCCTCCTCCTCCGCGTAAACAATCGATCCTCTTCCTTCGTTCGAGCTCGACGGCGGGTGGGGTCGACGGCGACGGAAACCTCGCGACGGTGGAGCTGCGGACAGCAAGCTGCAGCAGCGCGGCAGCACCAGCAATCAGGCAGACGGAGGATGGCGGCGGGCCGACGGCTTCGTTCCCTATTCTTCAAACTTTGAAGCAGAAAAAAAGTAAGTTTTTTAGATTAATCTATGTAGAAACATTTTTTATTTTTTATTTTGTTAAATAGATTTTAGAGTGCTTAAATTTTGATTTTGATAGTAAAAAAACTTCTTGGGTTTTTTTTTGGCAAAAATATGATTATTATGTAAATTTAGAATTGTAATGTTTATCCCATGAGTGATGGGTAATCATTCCTCGTGAGTGATGGGTGATCACTCCTCATTGGTAATGAGCGATTACCACCCTTGCTATATTATATAGCAAGAAACCACCCTACCCTTGCTATATTATATGTAAATTTGGAATTGTTTGAACGTCTTTTGTACATGGAATGCATCATTTTATAGACGAAATTCTGGTAAAAATTTTTTCTTCTCTAGCCCTCCCAACAATGTTGTTCTGGTTCCGTCCCTGTATATATATATATATATATATATACTATGAATCTTTAGGCATCATTTAAATTCTTTCATTACTAACTTTGTTTTAGAAATGTTGAATTACTCTTGCAAGAACATTTTAAAGATGGGAAAGGAGTGTTCATGTTGATTGTTCAATGATATTTATCATTTTTAATCAAATTATATTTTTCTTAAAGAATAAAATATTATATATATTCATAAAGCAAGATCTTTAGTTTAAGTTTTTTAATTAATTTTTTAAGTTTGTAATATTTTTTATTATGTTTGTTTATTTTTTAAATTAAAATTTTATTTTGTACATAACACAAGTTTTTTGACTAGTTTAAAAATATTATAAAGCTCTTACATGTACCTAGACATAAACACATTTTACCTGTTCAGTTCCCCTAATTGCGTTAGGAATAGGAATAGCAGATTCATTGTGTTGGAGCAACTCTGAAGCAACAATATCGGTTATCATTTCTTGCAACGTGTTGTGAGGCAACTTTTTTTTCTCTAAAATATTTATACAACATAAAAAGTATTTATTCGTAGATCATTATTGTTTATTAAATTTCTCATTTCCTTTTATATCTTTTTATATGTACAATTAAATTTCATTCTATATATAACATTTCGCATATCTCTTAAAAGGAGAAAGCTAACACTAAAATTCAATTTGAAATAAATGAACGTGCCTATATGGTATTTATTTATCCAAATTTACTAAGCTGTATATTTTCTTTTCATTGACATAAAACATAATTAACTCGTAAGATATGCTTGAAACAAAAATTTTCTAAAGAAAAAAAATAATAATAAAGGCTTCAAATGTCCCCTGTTATTTCATATATATAAAATGCGAGTAGTGAGAATAGATTAACAAAAAAGAATGGTATAGTTCATAATTTAATACAACGCATCACATGCTAAAATTTGCTATCAAACTCCTTTGTACATCAACATTATGTGGTTATTTGAATGAAAAAATGTTGAAACATTTTGGTGTGTTGAAATTTTTTACCGTAAAAACATACAAACTGATAAGAAAAATCGATGTTTAAGTGTAAATGGGATTAGGTTGTAAGTTGTAAGGGGATATATGTACTGGTCTCACTCATGTCTACACGAATCCTAGCATCATACAGTTCAACTTATGTAACTGAGGCATACTCTTGAACTTTGAAGCTCTTGATCAGAAAACCCATTTGTAATTAAAAGAAATGCTTTACTATGGTGCAGGTTCTTGAAAGGTATCAGTAGACATGAGTACTTTTTATACTAAATGACGTGTTTTGGGATCGAAAATTTTCAAAGGACCAAACGGAAACAATGAATGTAATTATATGAAGGCAAAATAAAAACGATACCGTAAATTGGAATTTCGTATTTTCGCTAGTAGTATTAACTTATTTACCAGAAAGATAGTATTATTAAATTGATAGCAACGGTAAGTAAATAAAAGATAATGACAGATTTAAATGTATTATTATACTACTTTTACATAGTAATTGGGCACTCACCAGCTTTTGGTGCAAATTTTTCTTAAAGAAATTGGTTAACCATGTCCATGTATTATTTATGTTTTTTCATTTCATAACATTATTTATTTTCTTAGTTATTTTTGTCCAATAATTTTTTATAAAGGCAGAAAATACACTTATACGGTGGTGAAAGGTGGCTTCAGTCAATTTGTATCACGTGATACTCACATGGCATCTTTAGTAAGGATAAAATTGTTCAACCACTAACATTACAAAAAACACCAACATACTAACGGAAGGACCCGTCGAAATGCTGAACTGTTACTAAAGACAAATAATAAATAACCTTATAATATAATACGGAGTTATTACTATTTTATTACCACTAGTAAAAGACTAATACTCATTCTGTTCTTTTACTTGTTATGTTGTGGGACTTCTCATTTTTTTTACTTATCACGTTGTCGTTTTAAAATAATATATAATAAACTTTTTCTTATAATATCCTTCTATAATAATAAATTATAATATTTTTTTATTATTCTAAGAATAAAAATAATATTTAAGAAAAAGAAAAGTTTGAAAAGCATTCTAATTTACATAAAAAAAAATTTTGTATTTTTTAAATAGTATAATATCTAAAATGTGATCGGTGAAAAACCCGAATGATTTTCCATTTGGTGATTCTTAGAATTGTGTTTTCTGACAATAGGAATAACTCTGTTGGTCTTTCTACATAATAGCCTACCACCACAACCTTAAGCACTTAAGTTTCTCTAAGCCTCTACAGTCCCTCTACATCAAGTGTAAATTTTATTGATCACTCATTTGATCAAGAAATCGAGAAATTAGTTTGAAATATACATAAATTATTTTCATTTTTCTTATCTTGTCAATGCAATTTTGTCTCATATTTTTGTACGTATGAATTATTTATGAGGCCGCACACTTGTTTATGAAGAATGTGGTTAAGTATTGGGGTGCCTCTTCTATTTGAAATTCTTCTATGAAAAGAAGGAATTCTTCAATATAAATATCAAATCTTTTAATGCATGATGAAATATTTTGACAATTTAAATCACGTAAATTGCACAAGATCTCTTTTCTAGGAACTTTTATCACATGAAACTTGTTATTTTCACGAGTTAAATTCTCTCCATAATTAAGTGTTAGTTCATATTTCAAATATATCTCTATTTTAGATTTCCTAAAGATTACTTTCCTTTTTCAGAGTTCTCCCAAAACCTCAGTTAATCTTTTCTGGATACAACCCTCCTTGTATTCAATGAAATTAGGAGCTTTATTCTTCTCTTTACTCGTTTATATTTTATTTCTAACATACTATGGCTAGAGAAGAACTCGCACATCTGATAGATTGATTTTTTTACTAGTTTTTGCGCTTATTTTGATATATATATATATATATTAAGTAAATTTTAGTGTAAATTGAGTTTAATTAGAACAAATAACTTCATTTATGCTTTTTTGGATTTGTAAGCCAAATTGAAGAAGTAAACTTGGAGGATTAAAGTGCAAATAACGAAAAGAAAATTAAAAGAAAAAAGACAAAAAGACAAAAGGATAAGATGCACGTGGGTACACTTGAAATTGCAAGTCAAAATTGCAAATGAAACTTGGGAAGCGTGCAAACAATGGATTCCAACATGAATTGTTACGAAGCGGGGCTGGAATCGCAATGATACTAACAGCTATTCTGTTTTTTATTTTTCTTTTTTAGAAATGGCTTATCTTAGCAATTTTAAAAGGGACCGATAAAAGTAATTCGAAAATCTATAAGGATAACTCGAAAATTTTTAATAGTTACCTAGGGTTTCTACTGATATGGACCTCGACTCATAAGCGCATTATGTGATAGTAGGTTCATGTAGAGTATCGTAACCCTAGTGTTCGGTATGCATTTTCTTTTATCTACTACTTATAAAAGTTTATAGTTATAAATAGAAAAGTAAAAATAATTTCAGTTATAGATAGTCAATTTTTATTTAAAAATTTTATAATCAAAAGTTTGAAAAAAATAATAATTCGAAAATAAAAGTTGGGACTTTTGAAAAGTGAAAAGATAACTAGATTATTTACCCTATAACTAATGCAAACAACATAACGATCTCTTACCTCGAAAACATAATGATCTCATAAACAAACCTGAATCCTGAATGCAAAAATTCCAATTTCAGACAATTAATTCTTTTTTTTTTTACACTTTATGTCCCAAAACGAAGAGGCGTAGATACCACCGAGAAATTATCACATAAACCAATAAAAGCACAATTTAGAAACAATAATACTACGCCCACATGTGTGTATTTCGATTGGTTATAAAATTGTAAAGTTAGTACCAAGAGTTAATGTTTGAATCTTACGAGCGACAATGTCAACTTGTCCAATGTGTGGATGGTTCCTTTTGTACACCATGTCCTAGGACTTTAGTCTATAAGACTGTTTAGGCTTAAAAAAAACAAAATTTTAAATATTTTTTGGAGCTATAAATAGTGCAAAAGGAAGCTCGATTTTAGGTCATACATGTGCTCAACTTCTAGTCATCATTCCCAATTGACCTCTGATATTCAAGAATTTGCTTAGCTGATTCAACTGTCGAGTTTGATGAATGATATACCTCAATAGTCCAAATTCGAATGGTATTTCTTCAAGTTCTAGACAATCATTTAGCACCAAATGCTTTAGTCTAAGGAAAATGGTCACCAGAAGATATACATTTACGGAGGTCCACGGGTTCTGTATTTTCTAATAAGGTCAAATGAAAACCCAAGCTTCTAAGATTTGGTGTTCTTGCTAATACTTCACTGATGGAAATTGATGGACACAACTTAGAAATCGTTTGCAAATTCTCAAGGACAACAACCGTAGAAATATGGTTCTGAGGAGGAGGAGGAAGAAAATTCATAATCATTTCCTGTGAAATATGAAAATGCTCAAATACTGGGGTCAACTCTGTACTTCCTTCACGCTTCTCTACTTCCAATATGCAAAGTTCTAGTCTCAATAGTTCGAAAGTTGATAGCGGAATTTGGTGTTTGACGCGGTCAACCTTGAGTCTCAAATATCGGAAATGAATTAACTCAAAGATTTGCTGATCAGAAAAGTTTACTAAGGTGTTTATGAGTTCCAATCTTCTGAGAAACTTATATGAGGGCATAGCACAATAATTGAACACAAAAGGTCCATTCACATAATCTGAACTATATGGAAATGTTCACAACTAGAAAATGCATCTATAATATTTGGTAGAACCATAAAAGGACAAGGAAAATCTGGTCCAAGTTTTATTGATCTTGATCTCTAAGCACAATCACAAATTGGTTGCGTAAATTTCTTTTCCTTTGCTTTTTGAAGGCACATTTGTCTCAACAAATCACGAATCTTACATGATTTTATTCCGCAATTGGAACTCAGTTTCAATGGAATTACAAGGCTTTTAGCAACAAGATTCATTACATGATTCTTCCCTACATCCTCCAATCTTTTCCCAGGGATATCGTCAATAAATCCTTCACCCATCCACCACCAAATTAATCTCTTCACAAGAATTTCATAATCTAAAGGGAATGTTCCAAGGAAAAGGAAACAAGATTTTAAAACCCTAGCTAAGTGCTTGTAACTTAATCCTAAAATGTCCATATTCTCTCTACATTTTGTCACATTTCTGGCAAAGTCCCTCCAAATTTTGACCGTTTTCTTTTCCTTTGCTAAGACACCAGCTATAACGACAATAGCAAGTGGTAGCCCTTTACATTCACCAACAATGCACTTTCCAATACTTTCCAATTCTTCATTATTATCAACAAATACCTTCTCTTTAAATAGATTTTAATTTTCATCGTCAATTAAAAATTCATAAAAATATATGCGATTTTCACATTCAACATTCTAAAAAAAAAATCCTAAATCATACTTGTGAATAAAATCCTACTCCCATTATCATCTTCCGGAAGATACTTCATCAATTGATCCAAAAAATTTATATCCCACACATTATCTATAACGATAAAATGCCTTCTTCCCTTCAAGGACTTGTACAACTTCACTCCCATATCCTCATCACTCATGTTCAAAATTTGATCATGAAAAATATAAGCCGGCAATAAGCTTCTATCAATGTTTTCTTAATATAAAATTAGGATTGACACAAGTCCAAACTCTAACATGAAAATGATAAACAGCAAAAGGATCATTATACAATCTTTTCCCTTAAGTTGTCGTACCAATTCCGCACATTCCAATTGCTTCCTTCCTCCAATAAGTTTCTGAATCAAAAAGCCCACCATTTTGTTCTCCTCCATAATTGATGATGAATTATCAGGATAAGAACATCCATCTTGATTTCATCTTCGTACTCTTATACTAACTTTTACAAGCGATTCCTTAATTGCTTCTACCTTTTTTTTTAATCATAGTACAAACCTTGGAACAATGTCCTAGAAAATCACTAGAAATAATTTTTTTGCGCACACTAGTGTCGGACGCTACAAGCACGACTTCCATCAATTTTGCACTATCCTTTACCAAATTAACTATGAATTCGAGCTTTTTCTGAATCAAATCTTCTTCAAACTTTTCAAAAAAACCTTCATGATCTCGAGAGTTTCCTTGAGGGATGTAATAATTGATTTATCAATCTCAGTCACTGTAGAGGCAGAATCAATTCCAAGTAACAAGATGTCAAATTCTCAAGAATGAAGTGAACAGCATTTTGTGCAATTGCAGTAAACATAGACTTAGACTTGGCTAATTCTGATTGGGAAGGGCGATTCCACATCATGTACTGTAGTCTTTTTGGTTTTGGCTTGGATCTCTAAGAACTGCTATTTAGAAAATATATAAGAGGACTTTGAGTTGTTATTCATTTCTTGCAGAATGCCGTCCTTTTTCTCTAAGGTGCTCCAATGAACACATAAAAAGTTTTTTTTTATCAAAAGGCGAAATCTCTTCTACAAGTAGACTTGCAAACTATAGACCAAGCACTAGTATACATAAGGAACTACTCCCACATTAGAGAGGTTAAAATTCCCAAACTGTCGCTGCTAAGATTTAAACTTTAATCCTTAATACTAACTCTACAGCCCCAAAATCAATTAAGCTACGCTTATACAGGCACAAATAAGCGTTTTTTTCTTCAACGAATATTAGTCAAGTACTCCCTCATTTCATATTATACTTTTTCCGTTATTAAATATATACGCACTTATTTCGTGGGAATCAAACAACAATAATCATTATTGAAAAGCAAACTTAGAAGAAGAATAAAAAAAAGATACTTTTTTGCCCTTTGTTAGTATGTACACTTTTGAATGGAGACGACTACCTCGTCCCTCATTAAATAGATTAATCTACTCAATATGCAGTCTTATATTATTGCTCATTAAACAGTTGTTGAGAAATTTTTCTAAACTAATAATGACAATCAAAGGATAATTTAGCTAATTTTCTTTTAAATCCAAACAATTCAATTATTTTCTAAATTCTTGTACATTGTCATAAACCAGCGGATAAAATAATACTCCCTTCATCCTACAAAAATATTCTTATTTCAATTATCACATAAATTAAAAAAAATTAATTACACTAATAAATTTCAGTTTAATTTCTCCATTATACTCTTGCTTAATTATTAAATGAATTTGACTTTTTATCTTGAAATTATAAGAATAAATAGTAAAATCGTATAGTTTTGTTAATATTTCTTAAAAATGAATATTTTAATAACTAAGGGATAGAATAATGCGATGTATAAAAGAAAGTTAAGAAATTAATTATGATTTGTAAAAAGAATATGATACTGTAATTTAAGATAAATGAAAAAGTTAAGTGAGGTTATCTCTGTGAAAAGGAAAAAGTAGTACTACTCTACTCTATATGAAACGGGGGAGGAAGTTTTTTAGTGGGCACGCAGATGCTCAACAAACCGCTGCTATGCAAACTTTTGTCTATTAAGTTTGAAATCAATGCCAAAGACATTAATGCCCGAGTTTAATTTCACAACGATAGCAGTCCAGCGGACCAAATTCAGTCACATGTTTTGATCAAATGTACCGCAAATAGTCTTAGTCAAAAATGAACCAACATATCCTCCAACTACCGACTGTTTAGGTTTAGCTACTTATACATTAAATATTTTTTAACTCAAGTACTTCATTTTTTTTCACTGTTTTATTTTAAACATCACACGTGTAAGAAAATATAAAATTTAGATTTTTTTTTTTATGTAGAATAAAACGATCTTCATAATTTTCTCTTTCCTTATTATTATTTATACTAGTTTCCGTGTTAGAAAAATAGAAAGTAGATAGAATTTGTTATTTATGAGAAGATATTATAAAAATAAGAAGTTCATTAAATATTACTTTTAAATCACAACGTGACAAGTAAAAAAAATACAAGAATTCTCATAATGTAACAAGTTAAAAAAAAAACAGAGGAAGTATTACTATCAAACTATTTACACTATTTACGTAATGCTATTTATGCCATTTTTTATGGGAATCTAAATATTTTAGCTGAGAATATGTCATTTACTTGGTGCAGGAAATAAAATAAACAGATAATTTTACCTCTCTATAATATTACCTAAGTAAAGCACATTATATATTTCTAGTCAAAATAGTAACATTCTGATGGGCAAAGATTTAAACGAGGTCATGTACATAATTGAGTGATAAAATGTGTCTTAAAAAGAATTTATGACATAACTCAATAATCATAAATAGTTTAAAGGTATTATCACAATTTTTTCATCTTTAAGAAAAAAAAATTTTTTTGTTGCCTCACGTATTTTAATAACTATATGCCTGAAATAACACTTTTTTGTGCTCATGGTTGATTATAATCGAATGTAGCACAGATAGAGCCATTTAGTGGGTTTCTGATCCTCATTAATTTTTGAGCTGTTCTCGATTGTTTATTGAATGTGTTTATAATTTAAAATAAACTTAAATAAGCTACTTTTCAGAAGCTATCTTATGAATGCTTTTTTAAATTGCTTATGCTTATATTAAAAATGTGAAAATAATTTTAAAAAAAATTCTTTTATAACAGTTTTTTTTTTTAACTTCTTAAAAAAGAACGGAAGCAACGGAATAACAAGGTTTAAAAATGACAAAGGGTCAGGCAGGGCTTGTAGCCCCTGACTTGGACCCTGATAACGCAGCTCGACATGACCCACTACCTCTAGTCCGAACTAACCTAGGATTGTGTAACGGCTGGAGTCCCAATCCTCATCCTAGATTTTGGGTAATTTGGCATTGTCCACTTCTCTAATTCTATGGTTTAGAAGGGTTTAGATTGTAACACCGAAATCATCCTAGAGTTATTTATTTATTTACTTATTTTGAGGGGTTGCTAGTGTTATTGAACACAAGTTATTCAAGAGTTTGAGTGGATTAAATCACACACCAACTCACTTTGGTTTCTTAGCGTTACTAGCTAGGGTTTCTTTGTGTTTGTGGTACCCATGATGTTAGGATTAGGGATCTTAAAATCATCTCAATTTCGTGCCCTTATCAAGAACATACACCCCCATGGATGAGATGCATTAAAGACTTCCCCCCTTGTTCCAAAAATGCACGAGTATAGAGATACATCATGTACCTTTTACATTAGAAACAAAGAGCTCATAATAGAGACGGCTCAAACAATAATATATTGAAATTACTTAGTACATACACTTTTTAATCCAAAATAATCTGATGCCATCATCCAAATGCATAAGTGGATTGTGAACAGATTAACATGCATATTCAATAAGACTATCAAATTAGGGAGGATTCCCAATGTGATGTCTGCATGAAAAACCCCTTAATTCACTATTTCCATTAGAGGAATGTAAGGCTAGATGGTACAGCTACACCTGCATGAACCCATCACATGATACAGAATAATATTCCATATCAGTCGTGAAAAAAAAAATCATAATAAAGCAAAAAATTACCTCATTTTTCAAACTTCCAATGCTGGCAGGCAGATATGTGTATAGAAAATCAGACGAGCAAAAAGCAGTAATTCTTCCAAATAGACCAAGGAGGGCAGTAGTAAGTATATATATATATATATATATATATGCGAAAGATATTTACTTTTTAGTTGAGAACAACAAAAGCAAAGCAGAAAAGAGACAGTCAAGTCTGTCAATTGAAATAGAAGACCAAAATATGGTCCTATGCATTTTCCTATACCTGATACTACTACGCTAATGTATAAATTAATCATCAATATATTCTTGCATGCGAGCTGAGCTTAGATTACCGGCTATTGGTAGAGAGGTGAGGACCTCAAGGAGAAAAAGGAAAAGCTTAAGCAGAAGAAGGAAAGAAGAGCTTGGTCTCCAACGAAAGAGTGCGCGCTCATGGAGAGCGTCGGGAAAACACTAATAGAAGAAGGCCGGCCATATTAGATAATTATCTGAGAGGTGTTATACACAGTGAAATTAATTATCAAAAGCACTAAATAGAACAAAATACATGGAAGGACAACTGTATCCCTGTTTTTGAAGAGTGACGCAATACCTATTTATATATATATATATATATATATTTGTGTGTGTTGTTTTCCCAAGTTTTGATTCATAAGGAAGCACCTCATTTAGAATTCTTGAAAGTGCTGGTAAATAAGGACCTTAACGACGTCACACTGAATTTCTTGAATTTCTTCGGCCCATTCAACAGTAGAACTTGATGATCGATACACCTCAACAGTATGGAGTGTTTCAATTTCTCCAATCTCAATTGGTATTTCCTGAAGATCTAGACATCCATTTAGCACTAAATGCTCAAGTCTAGGAAAATGGCTGCTGCAGGAAATCCATTGGTGAAGGTCTATATGTGACAGTTTCAAGAACTTGAGGGAGCAAAAACCCTTCTCCCTTGTTTCCCATATGGGTCCACTGAAGAAATTGTCTTTAATCTTTAGAACCTCCAAGTTTGGGAGCAGTCCAATAATTGACATCTCTTCCCATTTGACATGGCTACCAACAAGGGTAAGCTTTTTCAGGCTTGAAGGGAGTGATTCATGACGGATATGAAATGGAACCATACCTAAAGTTTGATATTCAAATTTCAACATTTCAAGCTTGTCCAAATGAAGAAGATCAGGGAATGAAGAAGGGTTTTCTTTGTCTGAGAAAGTCAAATGTAGTCCCAAGTTCTTAAGATTGGGAGTTTTGGATAATAGAATGTAAAAGGAACGGGAAGGACACACTCGAGAAAGGCTTTGCAAATTTTCTAAAACTGATGAGGGGATGTTTGTCCAGTAGATGAAGCGTTGATCAGTACTTCCCCAATTCCATTCATCACAAAGAAGCTCCTTCGAAATTTTTACATGCCTTAACCTTGCCATTTTCAAGATTTCATTTGGCAGCTTGATTGTCCCTGCTTTATCGCCATCCAGAATGAATGTTTCAAGGTTCCAAAGCCTGAACATAGCTTGGGGTAGGTCCTCATAGCGGTCAACCCAGAGAGCCAACAGCCTTAAATGAACCAACTCCAATATTTTCCCAGGAAATTTGTCAAGCATTATGTGTCTTAGATCTAAGACTTTGAGGAGTCTATACACTGCCAAAGTCTCTATATTAGACACGCGGTGTCCAGTAACATAACGCCCCTTATACAAGTGAAAGAACTGGCAATCAGAGAAACTCTGAACAGGGTAAGGATTGTGATTAGAAAGATCAAGGTCAGGTGTAAGAGGGGAAGTAGGATTTTGTTTACATTTGCAGAGAAGCTGGAGAAATTTCTTTTCATTGGATTTCTTGAGGCAAAAATCACGCAAAACATCATGAAGATGACATGATTTTATTCCTCCCGCAGAACTTTTCTTTGCAACCGTAATAAGACTTCGGTTAAGAAGATTGATTAGGTAATTCTCTGCCACATCCTCCAAAACCTTTGGATCCCAATGCTCAACAAATCCTTCAGCTATCCACGACCTTAACAAGCCCTTCACAGGGATTTCATAATCTTCAGGAAAAGATCCAAGATAAAGAAAGCATGATTTTAAATGAGGAGGCAGGTCAGTATAGCTCAATGATAATATATCCATGATTTGCTCGAATTCATTATCAACAGACGAGCTTAGGCCATCAGCAACCTGCCTCCACCAGTCCTGCGTCTTCTCCCTCTGAGCAAGAAGTCCGGATACAACAACAATTGCTAGTGGTAGACCTTTACATTTTTCAACAATTTGCTTCCCTATTTGGACCAGTTCTTCAGGACAAATCTTATCAGCAAACACTTTGTGTTTAAACAGATCATAACTTTCATCTGGAGTCAAAACTCGTAGGGAGTGAGGAGGGTTATCAGTACTAGCATTTGCAAAGACATCGACTATTCGACTAGTCGTCAAAATTCTACTGCCAGTTTCATCATCTGGGAAAAAGACTTTCAATTCATTCCAGGCCTGCTTATCCCATATGTCATCTATAACAATCAGATATCTATTCCCCTTTAAGCATTTGTACAACTTTTCACCTATATCTTGAGCACCCATGTCAAAAACTGGATCATTTTCATTTAGAATGGAACTTAAAATGCTATGCAGTGATTTCCTCATACCAAAAGCTTGAGAAATAGTTGTCCATGCACGAATATGAAAATGATAAGTGATTGACAAATCATTATAAAGCTTATTAGCAATAGTTGTCTTACCAATTCCGGCCATCCCAACAATTGGAATCACTTCAAGTCGCATTCTTCCTCGAATGAGTCTGTCACGTAACACTCTTGTCTCGTCTTGAAATCCAACTACAATGGCAGAGATCACTTGTTGAATTGATGAACTTTCAGATGAGGAGCTTCCATCTTGGACATTAAGACCATTAGAAATCCTTTCTTCTGTGGATCTGATCTTTTTATCCACATGATCAACAACTCTTGGAGGCACGGGAAGGAAATTATTGCCTTTGAAACCAGAGTCATTAACAACAAGAATTCCACCTTGAATATTGGGACCAGCGTAATTATTTTTTAACAGAGAAGAAATAGTTTTACCATGACCTCTTGGATAATCACCAATGAAACGATTCACCTGGGACAGATTGCAATAGAAACCAGAGTCCTTAATTACCAACACTCCATGTCCTTTGGAACCAGCATAAATTGCTTCCTCTATGGATCTGATATTTTGAACCAGAGCAGCAATTCTGGCAGAATGGCAAAGCCCACTTCTCATATCCGACAGATTCAGGTAGCGTCCACGTTTGTTAACGACAAGTATACTACCTTCTGTCGGAAAATTATCCTTCATGTTCCCCTTCGGCATATGATAAAGTCCTCGACGATACCGGAGGGAACGATTCGTATTTATATAGAAGCCACATTTGGTGACAACATATTTTTCAGGATCATCAAATTTCTTTTCCTCCATAGATCTGATGGCTCGAACCAGATTTGAAATCTCTGGACAATAGCGATTGAAATCAACTCTACCCAAGAGATTTCCGTAGAACCCAGAGTCGGTAATGACAAATATTCCATCTTCAGTCTTAGGCCCATCAACAATCTCTCTGATCTCTCGAACCAGATCCGCGATTCTTGTAGAATACAAAGCGTTGCAGAAGCCTACTATGGTCTTCTGAACCAAATCAGCAAACCTTGGTGAATAGCGAAGGAAACGGCTCGTATCCGACAAATTGCTGTAGAAAGCAGAGTCGGTAACGACTAAAAGTTCATCAACGACTTGGAATATTTCCACAACTTGCTCTGAGAAAGATGGGTCTTGATTGAAATTTTCTTGCCCCCTCTCAATGAAGTTTTGGAGAAATTTCAGATTGGTATAAAGTGATTCAATTTCATTCATCTCTGTGATTAGAGTAACAGATTTAAGAAGTGAAAATAGTTTCAGGTTCTCAAGTGCGAATTCAATTACTGTCTGAGCCTTGAGAATATCTTCACGGTTCTCTTGGTATGGTCTGGCCATTTTCCAGGTTAGCTTCTGCAGCTCTTCAATCACACAATATACCCAGTTCTGATTTCTGTCATCCTTCTAATTAGATGAACTCATGAACAAAAACAGCAAATGATTGTTTTCGGGGTTTTCTTTGGTATGATCGTTATTTCTCTTTGGTTGTTTTCTTTTTGTTTTTTTCCTTTTTTTTTTTTGATAGTTAGGGCGCCGATAGGGGTTTGGGCGGTCCTCATTGTCTTCTTGGATTCGAGGCGATTAATTTCTCTTCGCAAAAAATCAATTGTGAAAAAGATGATATTATCCTTCGCTTAAATGGAAAGGAAGTGAGCTGATTTAAGTGGGAAGTCAGTTCGCTTCTCTCTCTTCTTTCATTCGGTCACATTATGTAAGTGAACATTGATTAACATTTTTTTCTTTTAAAATAAGAGTATAAAAGGGACAAAGAATACAATGATTTTACAAATCATAACTTTCAAAAACAAATCAGATTTTAAGATTCTCTCATCGAATACTCAATTTCAACTTGAGAACGAATTATAATGGAGGGAAATCACATTTCCCAAGAGGCGAGCTAATGTTGAATGATAGTAGCGGCGAGAAAGGCGAGCTAAGGGAAGTAAGTGACGATACTAAAGAACCCTAAGAACCAAAAGACCAAGAAACAGAGCAAGTACTCCCCATAAATATAAGTAAATACTTCAACAATATTGACGAGTTTTTTTATTCATATTAGGAGTATGCAAAAGAAAGAAAGTAAGGGTTTTAGTATTACTAATATATGAAACTATTAGTTGTGATAAATGTAGAAAAACTAGCACTTACAAGCAGTCAAAGAGGGTAGAATGCTTTACTCATATTTGTGTAATTTTGAGATATAATGAAATATGGCAAGTTTCAAAGGTTGTGTAACAACACAATCAAGAATTAAACTCGTCTATGTCCAGGTTTATGATTCCTCATTAGAAGTTTAAGTTCTAATATGAAGAGGAAACTGGAAATGACATGGCTGGATTTTTTTTGTAGAAATTTGTAAATCGAAGGACTAGATTGGGACAAATCCGCATTCTGAGGGATGAAATTGAAGTATATCCTTGTTAAGATTATAACTTTAACTATTCCCTATTAAAGCAGTATATGAGTTAGGTAAGTAACTTCATCGTGGAATAATTCGGTCTATATCTGTTGTAGGCACTAGAGCATCGAAAGGACATTTTTCGAGTCCTAGAAGAATTGGAATGACGCACTTCTCGTGTATTAGTTATTGTTCTCGATAAACATTAGGTAGCTAACCGCGGAAAGCATATCTAAGTAGCGCTTCACTCTTGAGTAAATATTTCATAGTACTCTCAGGTAAAAAATTATTTGTGTAAAAATTAACAAAATAAAAGTTTATAATATTATAGGGTTAGTTGTAAATACCTCGATCAAGTGGAGAGTTAAATGTACTTTACCCTCAAAGTTGAAAAATAGGCAATTTACCTCTCAAACCATGTGAAATGTCCATAATACCCTTTCATGTAAGTTATGACTTGTTACAAAATAACCCCCTCAAGTTCGATATAAAATCATTTTAGTCTATACACTAATTTATAGTTTTATAGTTTATTACAAAATACTTCCATAAAAATTTATGATAATTTCTTTTAGTCTATAATCTTTAAAGATTGATTATTTAACCTAAAAAACTTGATTATTTCAAGAAAATTAGTAAAGGTGATTTTTAAATTTAATTCAACGAAAAAATAAAATATTCGAAAGTAAAGTATTAAAATAATAGATGAAAATATAATTTTTCCTTTTCACTAAAATACTATTAATTAATTAATTACACTAAATTATTTACAAATTCTAACTGGTTAATTATTTTTTATTAAATAAAGTATTTTTGTTTTCACTTAAATAATCATTTTAAAGAATATAGACTAAAAAATAATTATTACAAAATACCTACATAAAGTTTGTAACAATATTTTTTTAATCTATATTATTTCAAGATCAATATTTAACTTTAAAAAAACTTCACTATAGGGAAAAAATAAGGCAATTTTAAATTAATAGTATTTAATGTAAAGAAATTAATTAAATTTTTGCTTATTATTTTAATACTTTAATTCCAAATATTTCATTTTTCCATTGAATTAAATTTAAAATAATCATGCTAATTTTCTTAAATAAAAGTTTGTAAGTAATCAATTTTTAAAAAATATACACTACAAAGGTATTATTATAAATTTTATGAATGTTTTTAATAAACTATAAAGATAAATTTATGAACTAAAATACATTTATATTGAACTTTACCGGTGTAATGTCTACTCGGTAAGCACCTTGAGCGGCCTTAAGAGTACGGTCGTCATGAACGTAGAGGTTGGGGACTAACGTAGTGATATTTATGAATATATAGTATACACATTTTAACGATTTTAAATGCTTGATAGCTCATATAAGGTTTAAAGTAGTGAATTTAATGGAATAGTATTGGGATCTAAAAAAGATGTTTTGAAAAAAATACCATTAGGATCCGTATATAATTATTTTTTTATAGGATAATTTTGTTATGTTAGACATATTTTTTCAAGACTAAGTTATTATTATTATTATTATGGTTAAAAAAAGAAAAAGAAAAAAGAAAATGTGTGTAGTGACCACTTGTTAAGGACACGCTGATACCCTATTCAGTTGCAATTAACCTAGCCGAGGGGTTAGAGTTATTACAAGAGGGTTATTTTGTAAGAAAGCATGATTAACATGAAAATGATATTTTAAGCATTGTATATATATTTTAGAGGTAAACTTCCTATTTTTTAACTTTGAGAGTAAAATACATATACCCTCCCTCTTAAGGGAGATATTTGTAAATAAGTTATTATTATAATTATAAATTATTAATGAATATTTATGATTATTGCTCAATAAAGTATTACAAAGAAATTTTATAGACATTGTTATAGATCCACACCGAAATATTACCCATATAGATAATAGAATCGAACATAATAAGATTGTAAAGTAATGAAACACATTTTTATGCAACTAATCAAGAGCCATTCGTACTTCAATCCATTAAGGTGTTATTTACATCATTTGTTATAGGGAGGCGAAATGATATCATTTACATTATTATTCTAGCCTAATATGGTTTACCAGGGAATAATCAGGGGCAGGGAATAATTTGTCACTGCTAGCATTTTTAATAAAACAATAATTAAGTTTTGAGAAATTATATATATAAGTTATTGTTGTTTTTCTATTTGTATTTAAAATTTTCTTTTAAATTATATACATGAATTATTTATAATGTTATTAGTATGATAAATTATACTCAACAGGTAGTTTCTGACACATTCTAAGCATATGTCATAGACGTGAGTCCTTTATTAAATGATTTTTTTATCCTTAAGGTGATGAATTGTATTAAGATGATGAATTGTAGAACAGGAATAATTTTTAAATAATGTGTATTAGAACATGATAGAGATGTGAATTTACTGAATGTATGTTTTTCATTTTAGTCGTTAGGCTATGGTTTAATAAGTCGTTCATGTGCAGGAACATACTTAATATATTCAAAAAATTGTCGCGTTGAGTATAATTTGATATATTACAAAATTATCAATAGTTTATGAATATAAAAATTTTTTAAAAATAATAATAAACTTTGAGTATATATAACTAAATTTTCTAAGTTTAATTATAAATGCTAACATTTATTCCTTTGATAAGTTATTCCCTGTACATTATGAATTATTCCCTGGTGTTCAATAAGCTATAATAATAATGGAAAGATATCTTAGTGGTCTGAAGTACGTATGGCTCTCTCAGAGGAAAAGAAAAAAAAAGCACGAATGGTTCTTGATTAGTTGTATAAAACTGTGTTTGACTACTTTATTTTATTATACTACGAAGGCTGATAAGGATAATTCGAAAATATATAAGGATAACTCGAAAATATTTCATTATAAACATTTCACTTTCTCTCTCTACAAATTTTTTCTCTAACCTCTCTCTAAAAAAAACTCCAACTTTGAACATTAAAACGAAAGTAGAAGAAATATGGATCATTTTGAAGAATTTTTGCAAGAAAATGTTAGTTATGTGGTAAGAAATCGATTGAATTTTTTTTCTGTTTTTTATTTTTTTATGTTTTTTTGTAATATTAACTTTTCATTTTACTTTAACAGGATGATGAAGATCCAAATACGTTTGAAGAATTTCTAGAACCGGAAGAATATATCGATCTTGGATATTTATTTACAATTGATCGAATATTTAGTTCGAAAGATGAGTCAGTGGACTGGGCAAAACAAACTTCAATAAATGCCAAGACATATTTAATCATAACTCGGTATCAGAGATCCAGAACATTGGACTATCCACCGTATGTCACATTAGCTTGCGAGCGCGGAAGATCAGTTAAAAAATATAAAAAAACAATAGTCGATGATGAGGAAGAAGAAATACCGAAAAAAAGGCGTGGACCTTCTAGGACGAAAAAATGTGGGCGTCCATTTAAGTTAAAGGGAGAGCAAATGGCAACAAGTGAAATTTGACAATTGTTCGTACACAACGGGAGGCACAACCATAAAATAGCTGTTTACAGTCACGGTCATGCTCAGGCTGCAAGACTTATGGAGGAGCAGTTGCAACAGACCGAGCAGTTCAAGAAGAGTCATGTTCCACCTCGCAATATATTACAATTTTTTCGAGAACAAGACGTTGGTTCTACAGTTAGGTAAGTTATAAGGGAATTATTTTTTAATACTTTGTTTAAATATTTTAGATTTGTTTTTATTCCATTAAGAAATAGAAAATTTTGATGTATATAGTGCTCAGAAAATTTACAATGTTGTTGCGAAGATTAAGAGGAACCGGTGTAGGGAAGAAATACGGTAGATGAAGTTCTCCGCTTAAGTGAAGAAAGGGGCTACACCATTTTCCATAGAAATCGTGAGGACAGCGACGTACTTAGTGATATTATCGTTGCACACTTGACATTGATTACAATGATTAGGACGTGGCCATATGTACTGATAATGGATACAACGTATAAAACGAACAAGTAAGTACTATAGTGGATTAATTGTATTATTAGATATCTTTATTAATTTATTCGCACAAACATTTAAATTTTATAATATTTTTTTTAGTAAATAGTTAATAATATTTTTAAGTCCATGAAAAAATATTAGTGAATGTTAATAATTAATGTTCCCGTTTATTTTTTAATTAAGGTACAACATGCCACTATTAGAATATGTAGGGATGACTCCAACAGGAAAGAACTTCACAGTGGCAACAATTTTTATGAGCAATGAACATGCAACGACATACAGATGAATTCTTCAACAAATGAAGCACTTATATTTTATATCTGCTATGTCAAATGGTCAGTGTTCAATTATCAATAAAGGAGAGCCTCTAGTCATTCTTACCGATAGGAAAAGTGGACTAATGCCGATGATTGCTGATGTGTTTAGCAATTCATATCATATGTTATGTAGTAGACACATCGATCAGAATTTGTTGGCCAAGTTAACAGAGATGGTGAAAGATGAAGATGTGGCACAACGGTTCGTGGAAAAAATTAATTAATGAAATAGATTAGGTGGAATATCAGAGAAAGTTGGAAGTGTTGAAGACTAGGTGGCAAAGCAGGCCTGACTTTCTACATTACCTGTTAAGCACATGGTTGAATCCATTTGCCCATAAATTTTGCAAGGTTTGGACATCTCAAGTGCTGCATTTTGTGATAGAGACAACGAACCAGGCAGAGAGCGAACATTCTGTGTTGAAGCTGTGGCGATCAACGTGTCACGGTGATTTGGACACCGTGTTTCTGAATATCGACTCTCTCATCCAAGGTCAAATTGCATAAATTAAATACACATTGAAAATTTCTAAACTTAAAGAGAAGTATGACGCTAAGAGTAATCCCATCGTGAAGAATTTAAGTAATAAAATTAGTCATTTGGGTTTGAAGAAGATAATGGATGAGTTAAAGAAAGCACGTCAGATGGTTGAAGAACCGGGAAGTAATTGTCTGCATTATTTAAGGAAGTCGCACGGTCTACCATGTGCATGTGAACTTGTTAATAGGTGCCAATATTTAATTCCAATCCCAGAGAAAGATATTGATATTTTTTGGAGAAAACTAGAAATTGGTTTTGATATTCTTGAAGAACACGATAGAGATATGGAATCCGAAATGCGTGATCTCAATTCACTGTTACAGGAAATTAGTACTGGTCCAATTTCTAATATCCGAGAAGTTAGGCGACTCATCAAAGGTGTTATATATCCGGTGTTGTCTAATGATCCTTGTTAGCCGTTGTCAACCTCCTCAGAGACCGCAATCACGAAGGGACGACGAAAAACGAATTCTACCAAAAGGGATAAGTCTCACTCGGAATACGTCTCCATCGCACATAGGAAGATAGGAAAGTCCAGTGGTTTAGGTTCTGGGTCTAGTAGCGGTTCAGGTTTATGTTCTAATCCTAGTCCTCGTGGAAAAGGTAGCTCGCCTCGTAGCGGTAGGGGTAAGGGCAGAGGATGTAGCAGTGATAGGTCCAGTTTATCATCCGTTGTAAATCCGAATTCACCATCAGTACCATTCCCTTTCAACAATGCATTTCCTGGGTTTATATATGAATTTATACAAAATTCGAAGAATGTAGTTGGAGATGGTAATTGTGGATTTAGGGTTGTATCAAATTTTTTGTTCAGGGATGAAAATCATTGTGTTGAAATTCGTAGAAGAATGAGCTATGATTTACAACACCGTATGAACGTATATGAGCAATTGTTCGGCTCAGTTGAACGTGTGACAGAGTTGATAAAAAAGACAAATTGGGAAGAGGGTTCGGCGCCACATGAATATTGGATGGATACACCTGATCATCTTTATGTCATTGCTAACAGATTCAATCTATGGGTTGTATTTCTTGCACGGTCAGAGTCAACTACTGTCTTATCTCTTGTTTCTAATATGGATGGTACTGCTGGAACGATATTCATCGGACTCATAGAGGAATTGCAGCATTTTATACAGGTATTTATTATTGATAACTTTTTATTATTATTACTATTAATTGAATTATTGCAGATTGATATTTTATTAAGTGTATATATTATTATTAGTTTTGTTTTGCAGTTACAGTTGGTAGATGGATGCCCTTTGCCCCCATTACAGGTGCAATGGAACTATCATCGAGATATACTAGTTAGTAGATGGGCGGCCCCATATCGTAATCGAATGGCAGATTAGGTTACGAAATACCGTGAAATGTATCCGCCGTAGAGACATTTTATGTAATAATGTTGCAATTTGTAATTTATAATGTATTATTTTTTTAAAGTGTTAATAATATTTCGTATAATTTGTCGTTCGAAGTTTTTTTTTTTTTATTTATATTTTTCGTGTAATTATATTAATATGCAATAATAAACCAGAACATGAGGGAATAAATATAATGAACATCACAAAAACTCAGTAATACATAACGAAGAGGAATAAAAAAAAGAAATACACAATATCCGAATACATAACGATTTACTAAAGAGATATGTAATGCTTCCTTAGTAAATCTCGAACCGTACGTCTAAACTCATCACCATCTAATCTAAGAGCGCCTTTGGTGGCATGGCTGGAGCTACGGAGACATTATAGCCACAGAGAATATTCTCGGGATTCTGAATCCTTGGATAAGTGCAGGGGAGGTACCAACCCATGTAATCATCAGTGCAAGAACTCGCTGGAATGACCGGAACACTAGTCCATGACTATGACTGTAAGTGCGAAGGTGCCTCGAGCCACACTGCCTCGACAAAAGTGTTCCTCAAGACGTACATCCTGTTGTTCGGCGGGCGGTGTGCCTCTTGAGACTGGATAGGGTGGGCAGGAATACACTGCCTAAAACTGAACTGTCTCAAAACTCGGTCAGGTATGTAAGGCTCCACGCAGTCGAAATATGCAATGAACTTGTGCCATGTGGAAACCCAACAATCACGAATATCCTGAGTCCTGTACGGTATTCACCGAACCTCATCAGTTGTCATCATATCCAGTCTCAAGCGAATATCCAACAGTTTATTCTCATTCTTATAAACGATCGTCGGAAACATCTAGATGTAAGGCTTGCATCCTTCGGAAGAATGTCTAAGCGGAGGTGCAAACATGGGAAAATACAAATATATCCACGCCTAAAATATAAAATATAAATTCAATAAAAATATATAAAAAGAAATATAAATAAACCTAAAACCCTTAAAATATAAAAATAATATAATTAACGTTACTTTTAAAACACATAGCTCTAATAGTGACCAGCACCCTGCAAGCTCCTTCGCATCAACCCTAGAAGCCTGACCCAGTTTCCAGTACAGATATGCAAAACAGGCAACACCCTATACGAACCTTCCAACAGAACTCACATCCGGCAGGTA
This sequence comes from Catharanthus roseus, assembly GCA_028651295.1. NCBI lineage: Eukaryota > Viridiplantae > Streptophyta > Magnoliopsida > Gentianales > Apocynaceae > Catharanthus > Catharanthus roseus. Next base: position 2,334,631 of record JAPQWS010000046.1, on the reverse strand, counting down.
CAAAATGTTGAACCTCTTATCACTGAAGAGTGAGCTACCCAAAATATACTATAGATAGCATGCAGCTCTGACCTGATGTGACTGTGAAGTCTGTCTACTAGTAGCAAAAGCGTGAAGCTCTACTGCATTAAACCCTAAACCTCCAGTGATAGCTAAACCCAGATCATCCTGAACAACCTGTATCAACTGCTCCTTGGATAATCTGTGATCCACTACCGCACCATAAGCAGGCACCCCAAGAATAAGCTCCACATCATGCAATGTAATGGTCATCTCACCCCATGGCATGTGGAAGCTGTTCGTGTCGGGCTGCCACCTCTCAACAAATGCCAACAACGATGCAACATTAGCGTGCTGAAACATGCACGATCATAGGTGCGTCAAACCGTACCCGGAAGCCAAAGGCCGAGCCTGCGAATCGGTAAGGTCCTAGCCAGTGAGAGTCATATAACAAGATCGGTACTTCAATAAACCATGATCCTGAAGATAAAACAAATAAATTTATACAGTTATACAATAATATATATATGTAATAATTAGTTTCTATTTATCATAATAAATAATATTTGACAGATTAAAGAATAATAACAATAATAATAACATGTCACTTTAACATAAAGATAAATACATGTCCACGCTATATCGGATCCGCCATATGTCCACCATATGATGGGATGAGCTCCGGGTCAACAGGACCTCCCTCTGCTGTGCCTGTCTAGTCCCAATCTGAAGCCTTCACTTTCTTCCTCTTCTGTGTCGGTGCCAGAACATCACGAGCCACCTCGGGTCTTTTGTTACGAGACCTTGCAATCTTACTCATCACTGAAATAAAGCTGCCAGTCAAACCCTTCCTTTTCCTGTGACGAGGACGCCCGTCTGATCCACTAGCTGGTGCAACAGGTGCAACATATACAGTCTGCTCCTCATCTCCATCATCATCACCCTCATCCTGATCATCATCACCACCATCACCATCATCATCAACTCTCTCATCCGCCTCTCCCTGAATATGTAGGGATCGGACTCTTTCTTGCTCTCCGCCAACAACCCTATCACCCTAAAAAACCGTATCTACAGGCCCCGGTACGTAAGGATCAAAAGATGAAACACCATACTCAGCATGAGAATACCCGTGTATGCTGCATAAAGAATCCTGAGGGCCGGCGCCAAGTATCTGATAAAAAAACTCAACCCCTATCTGCCTCGGCTGACCCCTAAACTCCAATATAGGCTCCTGGGTGGCATATCTATACGGTATGCGAGGTCGCACAATGGTATGAGCATGTAAGTATGGATTATATACTGTGTTTGTGAGGTATGAAGGTAGATGTGCAGATCAATATGGCTTATAGGGCACAAGTGTGTGAGACAGATGGAGTTGGAGGGGAGGTTGAAATCTAAAAGGTACGGCTGGTGGTTGGGTAGAATACCCGACTTCACCTATACCATGATGGAAACCAGGTGCAAGAGGGGTAGGAGTAACAGGGAGGTCAGAAGTACTATGTCGCCCCCTCGCACATCCAGACGAAACTGTGACAGTGCGCCCCTCAATTCAACCTGTTCTATCCGTGACAGGACCAAGATCATCATCTCCTCTACAGCCGCTAGGTCGAACCATTTATTAGTTATTCAAACTCGTTAATACTTGTTTATCATATATTTCAATATTTACTTTAACTTCTATTTTTATTTTATTATTTAGAATTATCGGTATCTATTATTTCATTTCTACTATTTCTTTCTTTCAATTATTATTCATCACTAGTACTCTTTAGTAATAGTTATTAATTTATAAATTAATCAATCTTAGAATTATATCCTAAACCTAAGGCCAAGAATAACAATGATTTCAAATTAAAATTCAAATAGCTTAACAATTACACAACACATTTTCTTGTTAAACACATAATCATAAGTAAACAATTTTAAACTAGTTACATTTACTCTAAATAGACAAAATTAAATAAAATTCCCAGAGATATTTATTATTACTTTATTGTTTACTTTGTCGATTTTTATCCTATTTCATTTCCGTTATTTTATTCATTTCATAACGTTCACAAATCCATAATCCTATTAACAATTAAAACTTATCACATAAAATATGTTAAACAACTAGTCACACTCATTCTACATATACAAAATTAATTAAATAATCATTTATGAACAAAAAATATAAATATTTAAATATTTAAAAAAATTAAATATTTAAAAAATTAAAAAAATTTTGGACATTTTCGCACGTCGCTGGCGAAAGTGCCGGAGTACTTCCGTTCATTGATGCCGAAAGTATTCCGGCACTTTCACCTGGTAACGGACAAAAGTGTGAAATAGGCCAGAATTTTTTTAAAATTTTTGATTTTTTTTAAACAGATATTTCAACGATCTAAAACGGTAAAATTGTAAATAAATGAGAATAGATTGAAGAACTAATCTTTTTTTCAATTTGGACGGTCAGATCTTCCAAGATCTGAGATTGAAGTTTGTAGTCCCGGAGAGTGTTTAGGTGAAAATGAAATTTTCTAAATTTTTTCGAGTTATCCTTATAGTTTCTCGAGTTGCCTTTATCGACCCCCTTTTTTCGGGATAGTAAATATAACTCGGGAATTTATAAGGATAGCGCGAAAAAATTTATTTTTCCCATCAAATTTCTCTCTCTAACCCAATTTTTTCTAACCCCAAACTCAAATCTTTCACATTCTCTCTATATGAATAATTTGAATATTTTTTAGAAGAAAAAATATTGATTTCGTAGTTAAAAAAAATAAAATTTCATAAATTATGATAAATTCTCTGATCCTCATCGGCACTTTCTAGCATCTGTTACAACGGAACCGGAACTCACCAAATATTCTGGAGCAGGAAGAGCTGACAGATTTGTTGCTTCCCTTGGCGGCGAACGGAGAGGTGACGTAGCGGGCAGGACTTCGCACGACAGGGGGAGTGCGGGTCGTGGATGGCATCTCTCTGTCGGACCGACTAGCGCTGGACATAAATCGGCACCAGCAGGCGACGACCGGGGATGGGCGTACGCAGTGAACGGTAGGACTTCTTTCTCTTTCAAAAATGGCAGCAACCAAATTGGCTCACCTTCCACAAATGGCAGCAACCAAATTGGCTACCTTCCACAAATGGCAGCCACTGTTTTGGAAACTTTCCAAATTTGGATTCCAACCAACGGTCAAAATTATTGACCTTGCTCAATAATCCCACTCCCAGACAAATTGATACACTCTCTGGTATGAAAAATTTATGGATTTTAGATTCGGGCTGTTCTCATCACATGACTGGTAGGAAAGATTTTTTAAAAAATTTAAATATCATACATCCATATACAGTTAGCCTGCCAAATGGTGCTAAAGCACTGGCCATACAAGGAGGAAAGATTTCCTTAAACCCGAAACTAACATTACAGAGTGTGTTTTTAATTCCTGAGTTCAAGTGTAATTTAATTTCTTTAGCATAGCTAACACGAGATTTGAAGTGTTTTATCACCATCTCTGATGAATTTTTTTGTGTGATACAGGACCGTACCTCGATGAGGCCGATTGGAGTGGGTGGGCAGAGGAATGGGATATACTTCTACCGACCTTTGTGGTTGCCGGATTTGTTCGCTTTTTCTAGTATTACTTTTGATTCAAGTACTTTATGGCATATCTGACTTGGACATCCTTCGAATTTTGTCGTATAAAATTTTTTAGGCCTTTCTAAGAAAACTACAACTCCTACTACTCCTTGCAATATTTGTTTACGTGCCAAATAAACACGTGATTATTTTCCTTTAAGTCTTAATAAAGCCACTGCCATTTTTTTTTTTTTTTGATTCACTGTGATTTGTGGGGGCCTTACAAAACCACATCCACTGTTGGTGCTTCCTATTTCTTTACTATCCTTGATGGTTATTCCAGAGCAGTATGGATTTATTTAATTGCCGAGAAAAGTCATGTAGCAAATGTTTTAAAAGACTACTTTGCTATGGTCAAAACACAGTTTCACAAAACTGTAAAAATAGTTCACAGTGATAATGGCACGGAATTTCTCTGCTTAAAATCATATTTTTCCACACATGGAATGATCCATCAAACTACTATTGCTAGCACGCCTCAACAAAATGGTCGAGTAGAGCGCAAGCATCGTCATATTCTTAATGTTGCTTGGGCTTTGCGGTTCCAAGCTCATTTACCCATAAAGTTTTGGGGGGAGTGCGTCTTAACGGCAGGATATCTTATTAGTCGTACCCCCTCTTCTTTGTTACAAGGGAAGACGCCTTATGAAATTTTATATAATGAGAAGCCATCTTATTCTCATATTAAAAGTTTCGGGCGCCTTGCTTATGTCCATAATCATGATCTACCCAAAGATAAATTTCATGCTCGTAGTCGCGTTTGTGTTTTTCTCGGCTATCCCTACAACAAGAAAGGTTGGCAATTTTATGATTTACAAAGCAAGAAATTTATTCTGTCCAGAGATGTGGTTTTTGATGAAACCAAGTTTCCTTATAAAGAATATTCAGATACTGCTACAACACCCCCCGAATTTTATCATTCTTAGAACTTTGGGGCACAACCTTTGAGTTATTTGCACAACAACCCACCTCCGCAAAATCCAACCCAAACTGATCCCGCTATAGGCCCAATCCCAGCCACTGAAACCCATCTACACATACAAACCCACCGCCTAGACACAGCCCCAACAACGGGCCCCTCTTCAGCCACACCTTGTAGCCCAGAAAAGGGCCCAGATGCTGGCCCAACCTCTATAGCAAATCCTGCCACGGACCAGCCCACTGGCCCATCCTCCTTGGACGACCAAGCCTCCCTCAGCCCACATACACTTCCAGCACCAAGTCCAACTCCACCCACCATGCCTTTTGCTCCCCTTGGCACTAGAAAAAGTACGTATCTTAAGACGATTCCGGCACGGCCTCAAGACTTCGACTGTCATGCAGCTTGGACGTCTACTATATCCCCTTCTTCTGCTCCATCTTCCTCCACGGCTTTCTAAGGTAAGTCCCATTATCCTCTTACAAATTTCATAAATTATGATAAATTCTCTGATCCTCATCGGCACTTTCTAGCATCTGTTACAATGGAACCGGAACTCACCAAATATTCTGAAGCTGTGTCTAATCCTAAATGGCGTGCCGCCATGCAAGAAGAAATTAATGCCTTGGTACAAAATGGCACATGGTCTTTGACTACTTTGCCTCCAGGTAAACGTGCACTAGGCAGCAAATGGGTTTTCCGCATCAAATATAAAGCAGATGGTACAATTGAGCGGTATAAAACTCGGTTGGTCATTTTGGAAAACACCCAGGCCGAAGGCATTGACTTTACAGAGACCTTTGCTCCCGTTGCTAAGATGGTTACTGTTCGTACTCTCCTGTCCGTGGCCGCCTCCCGAAATTGGCCGATACATCAGATGGATGTCCATAATGCTTTTCTCCACGGTGATTAGCACAAGTAAGTATATATGCGCCCCCTCCTGGATTTCGTCCTCCTCACCCTGGCCAGGTTTGCAAACTCCAGAAATCTTTGTATGGTCTCCGTCAAGCACCCCGGTATTAGTTTTCGAAGCTGACCAACGCTCTCCGTAAGTGTGGATTTTCTCAGTCCTATGCCGATTATTCTTTTTTTACTTACTCTCGGAATAATGTCTTTTTATGCGTCCTCATCTATGTGGACGATTTATTAATTACTGGGAATTCTCTTACCTCCATCACTAAGTTCAAAGCCTCCTTGAGTGCTTGCTTCCATATGAAGGACTTGGGTCCCCTTAAATATTTCTTAGGTATCGAAATTGCAAGAAATCCTTCGGGTTTATTTTTGTGCCAACGCAAGTACACCTTGGAAATTCTCTCAGAAACTGGTTTATTGGGAGCCAAACCGGCCTCTACTCCTATTGAACTGAATCATCAATTGGCCAAGGCGACTGGTCCTTCCTTCGATCAGCCAGAATGCTATCGCCGTCTCATCGGCAAGTTAATCTACGTCACTCTTACTCGTCCTGAGCTCACTTACGCTGTTCACACACTTGTTCAGTTCATGCACGCTCCCCCTGTGCTCATTGGGATGCTGCTATTCGTGTTGTTCGATATCTCAAAGGCAGTCCAGGTCGTGGCATACTTCTTCAGTCTAAGTTTCCTTTGTACTTAACCGCATATTGTGATTCAGATTGGGCTACGTGTCCTATTACTCGCCGTCCTGTTACAGGATATTTTATCTCTCTCGGTAGATCGCCCATTTCTTGGAAAACGAAGAAACAACACACGGTTTCTAGTTCTTCTGCCGAGGCTGAATATCGCTCTATGGCTATGACTTTGTGTGAGTTAAAATGGTTATCTCGCCTCCTTAAAGATCTTCAAGTTCCCATCACTCGCCCCATTCAGCTACATTGTGATAATCAGGCCGCTCTTCACATCGCAGCCAATCCCGTCTTCCACGAACGGACTAAGCATATTGAAATTGATTGCCATTTTGTCAGGGATGCTTTCCAAGCTGGTTTTATTTCTCCCTCCTACATTCGAAGCGATCTTCAGCCTGCTGATATTCTCACAAAGGCTCTTCATCCTACTCAGTTTCATCATTTAGCGTGCAAGTTAGGCATTACCGACCTTCATGCTCCAACTTGAGGAGGAGTATTGAGGCTTATATTTAGCAGCTTCCATAATTAGATATTTAGCAGCTTCTATATTTAGCTCATTCTCTTATTTAGATATTTCTATATGCAGAAATCCTAAATCTTATAGGATATTTACTTTCCTAATTGTTTAGGAAAGTAACCCACTATATAATGTAATTCCTTCAAAATAATAAATCAGAAAAATTTAGATTGTTTTCCCACTGGAAACTTTCAATAAGAGATTCTGCGGCATCGCTTATTCCTCCAAGCATGCTACCTCTGACCGCCCTGCGCATATTCTGATGATAATATTAAGAGATATTACCTATTTCTAGGCCATGCGATTCTCACTTTTGTTCCATCTTTCAAGTATTTAATTCCAACTTCCATGGTTTCTTGCAAAAAGGATGCAATCTTTTATCACAAGGATAGTGATACACCCTGCTTCTCCCACACCAACAGCGAATCAATGATATACAAAAAGCGGAAACAAAAAATAAATAAATACACATAACACAAAGAAAAACAAAGTGAATAGATCTTCACCCAGAGTAAGCAAGAACAAGTACTTTTCACCCCATTTTGTTCTATTAATTCTAGTAAAGACAAGCTTAGGGAATTTATTTAAGATTTTCTATCTAAAAGCAATATGGCATAATGGAATAAATTCAACACTTGTACAGTGATTTTCACTTTTTGATTCCATCTTTATGTGCAAATATGCCAACAAAGTACCAAGAACAAGCATTGCCAAACCATTATTGAGAAGAAATTCTTCCTGTTAGCTTACCGCTGAAAACCAAGTATAAATGTATTGTTGATCTCATAACACCTCCAAAAATATAATTTAATTGCAAGAGAAAAACAAGGTATGATAGAGTACAGGTAGAATTCATACCCATTATTCTCAAATAAACACGCTTATATATTGAATTCTCAGTAATGTAGGATACAACTCAAACAAAATACTCACTAGGCTAAAGACATAATATTATCACTTAAACTAACTAACCACTTAATACTGAGAAGAACTTAATCATGGATAATTTACCTAGAGAGAGATTGTTTCCAATGTAGATAAACCAATTATAGTACTCCTATATGATATATGAAGATAATATTACCATGTTTATTAAACGAATTCAATACACAAGCAGAAAACAGAGTCCTTTTACTAAATTTTTTTATTAAGATTAACTTGATATGCCAAATAAGTCACTTTCTCTATTTGTTCATAAATTTTAATATAATGGATATATATAACCAAGAAACAATAAAGCAGTAGCTGTATATTTCAATGAGCATTTAGCCCTAGTTTGATTCGCCAAGGGGGAGGGAAAGGGTGAGTGGCACTATTTACTTCCACGAGGAAAAATATATTCATGTCTTCAAAGTTGTTTGATTAAGATAAAAAGGAAGTAAATCACGTTTACTTCCCTCCATTTGGTTGGAGTTAAAAGTGGAAGTTAAATAGTTTTTTTATTATATATAATTTACTATTATATTTATCGCACAAAATTAGGAATATTATATATATAGGTATGAATTTAGTTTAAATTTGTAATAAAATAATTTATAAGAGCATAAAATTGACTTTTTAACATCATTTACGTTTTAATCCGTCCATTTTGGAAAAGGCTAGTTTGCTGACGGAGAAGGGGATCCTATTACTTTTAGGTTGCAACTATGACATTTACGTCTTCATTTACATCCCCTCATACTCTTCTCCCTAATTTCACCTCAACCAAACTAAGGCTTAGACCGGAAACAAGTATGTGTTATTGTTAGGAACTAAAATTGGGTGGATGATTGTTTGAGCATCAACAAAATGTATCTTTCTCGATGGAATGTTTTCAGTTTCAACTGCAGTAGATTCGCGAGAGTAACCTGTCTCTCCCTCTCTCTAACCGTCTCTTTCTACACAAACACGATAGAAATGAAGAGCTGTGCAAAAACTATTTCATGGGAGAAAATCTGCCTGCTTAGTAAAATTGGAGGATTGGGAGTTAGAAGCCTCTACCAAACAAATTCTATTTCATTGGCCAACCTCAGTAGGAGAATGATTAATAATTCAAAGTCGATATAGGCGGAAAAATTACATTTGAAAATTAGGGCTAGGATGGCATATTGAATACACCCTCCACAGCCTCTTACTCGCGTGTACTTTGAATGGAATTTTTAAAATAATCCACCAACTTCTGAACAAGCCTGTTACACTATGTATAGCTTCCATACTTAAACAAACTAGCAACACATCCCGAATATCACCAGAAAATTTAAAGCATAACAATTTCATACTTAACAAGTCAAAATCAAAATGAGGTTTACCATTTGAAGATATTTTATTTCCCTGTCTTAATCCTTATTTTCATCCTGTTTGAGATGCCACAGAAATTGCAAGTTGAGCAAGAGAATCCCACTGCTTCTATGAAACTACAAAACTAAACAACAATAAGGTTGCAAGAGTTCAACACCTTTTACTCTAAAACTACTACCGAAACTCTGAAATCATAGCCTATTCTTATGAGATTATTTTCATTTCCTAGACTGAGTGAAAAAACCAACTCTCCAATAGTCTAAACGCAACACAAAAAAAATTGAGATTACTTACCCGGCCATCTAGGTTATTATGGGTATTTATGTACTTTAGTTATTAGGCATGTATGTTAATATGAATTATTGAACTAAATTTGTTATAAATGGTTTTTTTTTATAAATATTTTGGTTGATTATCTGATTTAATGTGTAGGTTAAATGAATTTTTACGGAAACGAGTTAATTTTATATAATTGAATGTTAGAGATAAATTAGAGTTGGAGCTTTTATCTTTAAAAATAGAGATGAAATATCTATTTACAAAACCAGGTGAGCAATATTCAAATATTTGACTCCAAATTGAGTTGATTTAGAGTCGATAATGTACTTCTCTGAGCAAGAGATGAACTAGATCCGTCTCCAACATAGAGACGAGTTAGAGAATACATTTTCATCTCCTAACCAATTGTTTTATCTTGCCGGAACGCTCACTACAAAACATCACTGAACAGTGACCGCATTTTTAGTCGCAATTAGCGGATTTGCGATCGAAACACTCGGTCGCTAAATGGGCTTCACGAAGAGAGGTTTGCGACTGAATTTTGGTTGCAAATTAAAAATTGCAGCCGCATTGCTACCATCCGTCACGAAGCTCGAATTCGCAATGTCATGACCACATTCTGACCATTTGATCGCAAAATTTTCGTCATTGGTGCTAAAAATTACGACTGAATTTTCAGTCGCAAATATGTCGCAACTTTTTTTGCCCTCACTTTTCTGTATTTCATATGCAAAACAAGGACATTGTATTTGATTGAGGAAAATATGACAAAATACTAAGAATGTAACCAATCTACTTATCAATAAATACCAATTAATAACAAATCCAATCATCAAACAAACTTGAACCGTCTAAATTATATAAAGAAAGGCTCACCGCTAAAAGGCAATTGCAAATGTCTAAATTAGGCTACAATTACATATCAAATCCTACCGTTAATACTAGAAATGTATTTTAACTGTAAAAAATGTAATCCTCTAAAATATTTCAACATAATCAATCAATGACCAAAATGACCATTCACTAACATCATTAATTTACAGAATTTCTTCATCCCATGAACTTGTCTGCATCCATAAGAAAATAGTGTTTGAAATAAGAACAAATTTATAATATACATAACCAAAAAATTGAACAAAATCTTCACAATCCCAAGCTAGTGTTAAATTCAAATTTGTCTAGACCAAATAGAAATGTAGATTAATTCTAGTTCAGCAAAAGGATGATGAATCAAAAAGTAAGATTGAAAAATTTGAAATTCAAAATGACCAATTTGAATAGGGGCCTTTTTTAGCACAAGAGAACAATAGGAGAACGGCAAAATGATAACCACTTACTGGAAGGCGAGGCAGAAGAGCAATCAAGTTGCCAGACAACTGTTGAAGAGACGTTCCAAGATGAAGTGAGTTATCAACAGTACCTGTAGCCATCGTGGCTAGTTCACCTGATATAGAAATGGCATTTGATAAATTTTCTATCTTATGAAGGTATAAGCATTAACAACTTTCAAAACAGAACACTATCCAAAAAGAGCCAAAAGAAATGTTCTACACTAGTCTTATTATCTTGTTGCTAGAAGAAAAGAAAAGAAATGGTTCATCTAGGCAAATGCTAAGAAAACTTTCAGTAAACTATTGTACAAGCCAAGCTACATGACAATGAATGTAGGGCTTAAAAAAATGTTATCATAGATCTATGAAATTTTAACAAAATTGAACATCTCAACAAAAAACCCAGGCATCCATTAAAGAAAAAACAAACGGAAAACATGTCCAAATTAATTTTGGCAATTAATAAAAATTTAAGTACTAATTGCATTTTATATGAATGAGGTTTACTAAGTGATAAATCAAGGAGAAGTTTATTCAAAACAAAGAAATTTATCATAAATGCCCTTTTCATCTTAATGCATCCAAATCTATTCATGCGGCATCAACATGCATAATAAAGAATATTCAAGAAACATCAAAATACGCGTGACAATCACACCATCAAAGAAAAGAATGAGCAATATAGTGAATGTTCTTAGGCTCAAAAGCTCACAAGGATGATTTGAAAGTTTCACACAATGTTATTTAAAACAATTGCCACAAAAACCATGATTATGTGAAATATAAAGACTCACTACTCATGCTAATTCCCCACATTGGCATAATATAATTTCATGATACATAATAGCCAAAATATCAAAACAAATGAGTAGCACTAGAACTGAGAATTTTGAGAAAAACCAATATGAAAAACTCAAGAACATCTAAAACCCTCAAAATCAAAGATTAAACCTTTTATTTTTCAAAACAAAATAGAAAGAATAAAAAAACCTCTTAAAAACAGCAAAAATAAAATTAAAACAACAGAAACTTTTCCAAACATTTCCAGACTTAAATCATACATTGTCCTCAATATAACAAAATACCGCTCAACAAAAGAAACTCCAAGTAAAATTACTTCCCTGTAAGTGATGAGCATAGCCAAAGCACATCTACACCTCTGATGGTGAGGGTAGTTTTCCAACACGAAGAACCTTTGTTCGAAATAGGAACCTCAAGCAAAGACTTATTTACAATTCAAAGGAATTTGCAAACAAATTATTATCCCAATATAGAGTAAATTTCATAAATCCAAAAGAAATCCTAAAGGGAAAACAATAAAGTCCTTATTTGTAGAACAAATAATGTCTGGAAGAGTATAAATAAATTTTAGTAAAAATATGTTTTTTTTCCAATAAAAATAAGTGCAGAGAGTAGGAATTTTTTTTTATATCGATTTTCAAAACTTTTTAAACAATTATCTTATAATTTCAAAAGATCGCTGAATACACAAAGGAAAAAATCAAAAAATAATAAAATAAAATAAAATAAACTCTAAGAAAAATACCTTACCGGACAGTGAATATAGATACCAGAGATCTTGAATTTCTAGATAAAATAACAAACTCAGAAGAAAAAATTGGAGAAGATATAGACACAAAAGAGAAACAAACAAAAGTGTAGAAGACTCTGGGAGGATGAAATGGGAGTTTAATTCAAATGGGTCGGGAAAAAGAAAGCTTTAGCATTTTAAGTTGAGAAAGGATTTGTTGACACAAGAATTGGCAAAAGAATTTGCTGACATAAGAATTGGTAAAGGATTTGTTTCCTTTCTTTTTAACAATCAACTTATAGTGTTCTTCAATTCTTTTTCTCGTTTTTTTAACGAGTGTCAAAATCACAAATAAAGTATTATAGATGAACGATGAACACCCGATCGAACAAAAAAGAAGTCTATAACTCCAATACAATAAACTGAAATAAGAAGAAAGATTTAATGTGGGATGTTTTGGAAATAATTAAAAAGGGTAAAATGTTTTTAAACCAAAGATTAAACTCGATTCTTCATTTCTCTGGGATTAAACTCGATTCTTCACTATTCTGGAATGTAAAAGCCGTTTTCTATTCTAATACAAATAAATAGATTCGACTACCTTCAGAGGTGAAGGAATCAAACACTTAAAGGAGTGAATTATTGGAGAAGCCAGATAATTGAAGATACCAAGAAAACTCGATTGAGAAACAATTACCATTTACTTGATATTGTCTCAATATAAGTGTAAAGCTTGTAACTAAACAATTGCTCATAACCTGTAACAATTGACTTAGTGTTACTTCCTCCAAGCAAATTAATCTTGCAACAGAAGGCTGTTTATGCAATTTACTAGCAAACTAACCTTGTAGCAGAAGACTATTTAGGCAGTACACTTTGCTTCTATATCAACCCATATTCACAATCAAGCATGTGAAAGGAGCTAGAAAGCAAATGTACAACTATTCTTAATTCAACAAGCGAGAATAAAAATAGAAGAACATAGATGAAAACAGGAAAGAAATAAGTATTTTATTGAAAAGAAATAACTTCTAGAAATCTTCAAATAGCAAGAATCTAAGAATTACTTTGTTGCTTAAACACTCCATACCTTCAATGAGATCTATCATCCTCTATTTATAGAGGAGGAAAAAGGTAAGAGATGATACTAATCATTTGAATAAAATAAAATCTAAATAAGTTCAACAAAATAATAAAATCTTATCCTAAACTAAGTCAACTAAGAAAATCTCCAAACATCGAATTTCTGATAGCACGTGCCCACACCATATACAAGTTTTTTAAGTCTTTTTCAGAAATTCCATCAATTAGTAAATGTTAAGGATTGAGATTAAAATTATATTATGATTATTATTATTATTATTATTATTCTGTTTGGATTCTTATTCTTATAAATCCTAATCCATGTATATTTAGTTTCTTAGTTTCCTAATTATAATTTATTTAGGATTTGTCAATACTTGACAATTATATAATGTAAACTATTTTGCAATAATAGACAGAAAACATTGATTGTTTTCCATACTGGAAACTTTCATAGTATCAGAGCCTTGGTCTAACCTCTCATAATGAGTAACAACAAAGAAGAAACTGGTAATGTCGAAATGACATGGTCGAAGAAAGCCATGTTCCTAGGATGAAGAAAGATGCCTACTATGTAGCATCCTCAGACAGACCCAGACTGATTATAACAACAGTCCAATTAAAAGAAAGTGATAAAGACAATAATTATGCAGAATAGGCAAAAGCAATGCATCTGGCCTTGCGCTCAAAGAAAAAATTAGGATTTATCAATGGAACGATTCCTGTACCAGAGAACGACCCAAATAAAAAGGAAGAATAGTGGGAAATCAACATTTTGGTAAATTCATTGATTCTCAATACAATAGAGCCTTTTCTCTGATCCTCTATAAATTACTCCGAAAGAGCAGATGAATTGTGGACATACTTAAAATAAAGATTCTTGGTTGGGAATGAGCCAAGAAAATACGAGTTGACGGTGGCATTAGCAAATTGTGCACAAGGAGGAGATTCAGTGAACATATATTATTTGCACTTGAAAAAATTATGGGACGAATTAGACAATTACTCTCAACTCCCACCCACTACAGTTACATCATTTTTAACAGCCATTACAAATGAAAGAGGAAGAAAAAGTTTTTCGATTTTTAATGGGACTAAATAGTTAAATTTATGGTACTATTCGTTCCTATTTAATCAAGCAAGAACCACTCCCCAAGGTGAGAACTGTTCTTGCACAGATCAGCAAAGAAGAACAACACAGAAACCTTGCAAGATCAAAAGGAAGAAGCAGCGAAAGGATGATTTTTTCTACCGCTCACCGTCCATCGTCCTCCTTATGCAACGTCACTTGTACACATTGTCGCCAGAGTGGTCACGATGCGACCGGCTGCTTCAGGCTAGTGGGCTACCCGAAATGGTGGACCAAAAACACTGCTGGCCGTAACCACGGCAGAGAAAACAGAGATTTTGGTAGCAATAGTAGAACACAGATCGAGGGTGTTAGTCATGGGAGGTCCTGAACTCATCCTTTCTCTGGCCGGACGAACACCGGTAACATGCAGCCGTAGCAACTAGGAGTAAGAGGGGTTAACGCCTAGGCCAACACAGCCGCCATCCGGCGTGGTGAGTTGATGGAGAACGTCAATAGCGCAAACATAATTGCAAAAAGCTCCAATATAATTGCAGAGAGTTCCAGCGGAGGAAGGATGCTTTGAGGGCTGTTCCAGGAAGTACAAGTCTTCCAAGCTTGATAGCTGACTAATGGTCAAAGTTGCTAACTATAATAAATGACTCAAATACCCCTCAATCCGAAAAATTATCTGGTGTGAAAAATTTCTGGACTTTGGATTTAGGATCTTCTCACCATATAACTGGTAGGAAAGTTTTTTTGAAAAATTTGAATAATATTTATCCATATATTATTGGATTGCCTAATGGAGCTAAGGCGGCAAGAAGAAATGCTCTCTTTAAACCCTAGACTCAAAACTTCATAGTGTGCTGTTAATTCCTGAGCTTAAATGCAATTAATTTCGTTGTCTCAATTGGGACAAGACTCTAAGTGCTTTATCACTCTTTCTGACAATTTGTGTTATACAGGACAGTATCTCGATGAGGCCGATTGGAGTAGGTGAGCGAAAGAATTGGATTTTCTTCTATAAACCGTTGCAGTTGTCAGCTTTATATGCTTTTTCTAGTAATATTCTTGACTCTAGTACACTATGGCATATCCGGTTAGGCCATCCTTCAGATTTTATTGTGAATAAATTTTTGGGATTTTCTAAGAATTCTAGCACTGGATCTACACCTTGCAAGGTTTATCTGCAAGCTAAGTAGACCCGTGACTGTTTTCTATTACTTGAGAATAAAGCATCTCAGATTTTTGATTTAATTCATTGTGATTTATGGGGACCGTACAAAACTAAGTCTACTACAGACGCCTGTTATTTTCTTACTATATTAGATGATTATTCCAGGGCTATCTGGATATATTTCATCTCTAAGAAAAGCGAAGTTGTACCCATTTTAAAAGAATACTTTGCTATGGTTAAAACCCAATTTTACAAAACCGTAAAGACAGTCCGAAGTCATAATGATATGAAATTTACTTGTCCAAACTCATACTTTTCGGCCCATGGCATGATACATCAAACAACCAATGCTGGCACTCCACAGCAAAACAGCAGGGTCGAACGGAATCATCGTCATCTTATGAATGTAGCTCATGCCTTACGATTTCAAGCAAACCTGCCCATACAATTTTAGGGAGAATGTGTTTTAATGGCTGGATACCTTATTAATCGCACACCCTCTGTCTTCTCACAAGTAAAAACACCTTATGAGTTACTAGATGGGAAAAATCATTATATTCTAACATTAAAAGTTTCAGCTGTTTAGCTTATTTCTATGATCATGACCTCCCCAAAGATAAATTACGTGCCCGCAGCAGAGTATTTGTCCTCCTTGAATATCCATTTAACAAGAAAAGATTGTGTTTTTATGACTTGCAAAAAGAAAAAATATTTTATCAAGAGACGTAATATTTGATGAGACTAAATTTCCATATCAAGAAAAATTTGACAATTCACAAAGTATTACAGACTTTGCATACTTACAATTTTGGAGAACACATTTTGGGCTTACAAGAAAGGGGGAGTACAAGATCTGCCCAAGAAACCACACGAGCTGGACAGGCCAAAATTGGTGGTCCAACCGCAGGCCCAGACATGCCCAGACCCACTGCTGGCCCAAGAAAAGCCCAAGAATCACACCAGCTGGACATGACATATCTGGCGGTCCAATGGCGGGCCCAGACACGCAAAGCCCAATCGCTGGCCCAGACGTGCCAGTCCAATCGGCTGGATTAATCTCCCAGCTCCAGCTCCACAATCCACCTAGTTGTGCTTCCCCCAGCCCAGCCGCAACAGCCCAGCACTCCAGCAGGGCCCATCCAACTGCAGAAAACACCACACACGGCCCAACCCTATGTGCCAGGCCCAATACAGTAGACCGCAGCCCTCCTTCTCCTTGGGTCGACCCAACTCCAGCTTTCTAACCAGCAACATCGCAATTTGGAGAAGAAATTCTCGAACCAGTCACACAAACAAACCTCCAAATATTTAGCTCAAAAATAATATTGGTACTAGAAAAAAGCACTCGTGTTAAAACAATTTCTGCTCGACTCCAAGATTATGACTGTAATACAATTTGGAAGACACCTATATCCCATTCCCACTCTGCTCCCTCTCTCTCTTCGGACCTCTCAGGCACATCTTTTTATCCTACAACACATTTTGTGGGCTATAAAAATTTTTCTCTCTCGTATAGGCATTTTTTAGCATCTGTTGCCACAAAAACGAAACCTACCATATACTTTGAGGCTGTTTCTAATTCTAAATGGTGCACTATAATGCAACAAGAAATTGATGCCCTAGAAAAGAATGGAACGTGGACTTTGACATCCTTGCCCCTACTCTTGGAAATAAATGAGTTTATCGCATTAAATATAAAGCGAATGGAACTATTGAGCGATACAAGGCCTATTTGGTGATTCTAGGCAACACACAAATGCCAGGCATTGATTTCATAGACACTTTTGCCCCTTTTGCTAAAATAATTACTGTTCAAACCTTACTTTCTGTTGCTACTGCTCGAAACTGGCTTATTCATCAAATGGATGTCCACATGGATGCGAATTAAAATGGTTATCTAGCTTCCTTCATGATTTTCATGTGCCTATCACGCGCCCCATTCCGTTATATTGTGATAATTAGGCTACTCTCCACATCGCAGAAAATCCTGTTTTCCATGAACGCACTAAACACATTGAAATTGATTGTCACTTTGTCCCCGATGCATTTCAAGTCGGCTTTATTTCTCCTTATTATATTCGAATCGAATTTCAGCCAACCGATGTTCTCATTAAAGCTCTTCATTCTTCTCATTTTCATCATCTAGCTTCCAAGTTGGGCATTTTAGACCTTCATGCTCCAACTTAAGGGGGGAGTATTAAGGATTAAGATTAAAATTATTTTATGATTAGGATTATTATTATTCTGTTAGGATTCTTATTCTTATAAATCCTAATCCATGTATATTTAATTTCTTAGTTTTCTAGTTATAATTTATTTAGGATTTGTCAATACTTGACAATTATATAATCTAAACTATTTTGCAATAATAGATAGAAAACATTAATTGTTTTCCCCATTGAAAACTTTCAATAAACAGTTTTCCTCCTTTTTCTCCAATGATGATTTTCTTTGCACAAAATCCGAACAAGAATAAAACAAACTAATTTAAACAATTAAATATAAATAAACATGTGAAAATCAATTAAAACACCATACTAAATTAGGTCCTATCAAGAGTTCACATCAGTAGATATCTTAACCTTTTATATAGAAAAATCTATCATGAACCAAGTTTGGAGCAGAGGAGCCCATTGCGCATCTTTTACAACAATGCCGAAGGAAGTATTAAGAGGGAAAAAGATGAGAACAATAAAACTACAAATAGCTGGCTATAATGCCTTATTTCAATAAGTTGGGATGCTTGCCACCTATTGGCTTTTACATGCAGAACATCATTACAAAAACAATGAGCCTTTACTTAATTTTGAGCATGTAGGACATCAGCTTCTGAAACTCGATAACAGAACTTACTCATCTCATACATTATTGCATAAGCTAGGTCATCCAAGCAATCTGGCTGTTACAAGAGATAATATCAACAATGACACCTTTTCACTTGATACAACCAAAACACAAAATGATTATGATCTAGAAAGTTGAAAAATGGAGATTGCTACCTATGTCATTGTTTGTAAAGCTCTAGCTATCATGCCTTAAATGGTAAAGTTACATAATATTACCTAATTATTTAGTTTTATTTTGCAGGTAAACTATAATCTAGCTTGCTATAGCTTTATAGGAACTTATTTAGTTCTTACATTATTCAGTATGTCCATGAATGTGAATGCCTACAATCTACAGAAAGGAATAGGATAATTTGTGTATCGGAACTACATTGTGAGACAAATTGTAAACATATATTTCAGTTTTGTTCTGAACTTGTATGCCACTTGTAGGTTAGTCTGAAGATAAACTCAAGCAAAATAACATATCGCATTATGAACCATGTGTAGATCCTTTGTCCTACATAGTAGCCACCGACAGGATCGACCAAACTAAATTTCCTAAGATAAAAAGTGAATAGAGTTTCTAATTGTTCTTTCATTTTCGCTTTTCTTTCTATTCCACTTTCCACTTTCCACTTCTTACTGTTTTCTTTACTATCACAGGTTCAAACTTTTTCCATTATAATACAGAAGGTTAGTTCAAGAAGGGCCCCAAAATGAAACAATGGTATATTATTTGACTTCAATTCATGTAAGCAAGAAAATATATTAAACAAGACATTCATTAGTTGTATGCACATCACATAGGTCAATTCATCCAAAAGTCATAGCAGGAGTAGACAAGTCAATTAGAAGATCAAATTGCACAAAAGAAAAGTGATGAGGATAGTTTGTCCAGAGCATGAATAATATGAAAAAATGTTCTCTGAATAACTAAGCCCATTAAAATGAAAAGTTTTTCCCTCTTGTTTTTGGGGGAAAGGCATGTCTACTTGAATGATTCTTTATAGCACTCTAGGGATCCCGCCAAATTGGAATTGATTCTTGGTCTTTGCTTCTTATCGGCTTCTCTTTTGCAAAGCAATTTGGTTACTTTGTCATCTAATTATATTGATATTTCCTTTTGCAAGTCATGTTTGTTATCATTAAACAAAAGAATTCACAATAACTTCCTCAATTACCTAATATGACTATTCTCTATTATGTACATAAGAGACAGAGAGGTCTTTTTTTAATGAAGAACCAAATCGTTCCCTTTCTTCCCTTGAACTTTTTCTTTCTTTTCATTTGAAGCTTTTCTTTGTTTGGATTAGTTTTTGGACCAACTTGTCCTTTCCTGAGTAAGCTATGTGCATTTTCTCTTGTGGCTTCTTATTTTATAAGATGGTGAAACTCAATTCTTGCTTCTCTTCTATTCTTCTAAAACAAAAATCTTAATTTACTGATCCAATCGATTTGAGATAATTAGATCAATATTTGTTTCTCGGTTTAAAGGTGAGATGGCATGCATAAAAGTTGAAACATTTAAAATATGAGTCTTTTTTTTATTGATTCAATCTATTAGAGATTACAGGGGAACATTGGATGCATTTGGTTCTTGGACTTAAAGGTGGGATAGGATGAATAAAACTTGGAATTTTTCTAAGATGAATATTTTTTTTTCCTTAGTTTTCTTCATGGGCGTGTACTAATTTTGAATGGGATTTGTTTAAGTTTAATTTTATGTTTGCATGTATTGATTTATGAGTTTGAATTTGTGTTTTCCAATATTTTTAGTGCAGGAAAATCTGTGTAAAGTTATATTTCTTAAGCGATTTCTGTAAATTTCTATTTCTTGAGCACATCCTTCTTCAGAGAATGCTCAGGGAAAAAAATCCTTCCGAACAAAAATTCAACAGCAAACAAAGTTAGAGGCAAAAAGTCTATAAATCTGAGGGTAGAAATACATCTTGGTTATGTGAAGTTGAATTTAAAAATTGTTTAATTGTATTCAGACAGCGACAACAGTTATTTAAATTCATATATTTGAGACATGGAATTTTCTGAAGCAATATTATACTCTGAAACATGCTACTGGAATCTGCATGAAACTTAATTTACAAGAAGTATAACCTAGAGTTGTGAATTGTGAGTCTTACATACTGTAGAGTTCCTTTGCTGTAATTCTTAATTATTACACCAGCAAAGCGTTTTACTTAAACTAATAGTTGTTATCAATATCAGCTTATAGCATTCTTGTGATGTTTTATTTGTAAACATGCGGCTATGTTATTTTGTCAACTAAGCTTTCCTTGCTTCAAGTCTACAAAATGAATATTTTTGTTTGTTCTGCTCTTGTAAGACTACATTAAAGGCTACAAGTTATTGTTCCTTTTCGAACCTCAAAAGCTTTCTTTGTGCTACATTGGTGATAAATTGCCAAACAACTAACCATGAGTTTGAAGGTGAACAAACTAACAACTAGAAGCCGAGGCCATTACTTTACTTTTCCGATGATTTTGAGTCTCTTTATACTTCATCCAATGATACTCTCGTAATCCCTGCACTGGAAAATAATAAAACTTCATCCTGTGAGATATGTTTGTTTTTTCCATCTAAAATTTTATAGGAAGTTAAAATGTGTAAACAACTTTCCATTGCTTATTCTTTTACCAAAAGAAAAAAAAAAAAATTTCCATTGCTTATAATTTAGTAACATTTTATTTATTTCTTATTTATTTTCTAGTTAGAATGTCAATTAGCATATTGGACATCTTAATTTGATTATTCTTCCTTAGTCTTTACCAGGCCGCTTCTCCGCATCTTGGTGCGGAGGACTCCCCTAGTGTGTATATATATATATATATATATATACTACAAATGTTGAAAATAACTTATATTTTAATAATTCATCCAATCAAAATAAGACATATTTCTAACTAGAATAGTACTTAATTATTTCTTGTTGGAAAGGAGAAAAAAAAAATGGAAGAAGCTCTTCTAAAACATATATATCAAGAAATGACAAAAGTTGATCGCTAGTGCAAAATCATACCAAAGTATTATCTAAAATTCTTGAAAGTCTTCGTATATAAAAACATTGAATTCCTCATTTCCGAGTTCCTTTCGAGCTTCTTGAATATCTCGAGCTGATTCCACAACAGAACTAGATGACTTGTACACATCGATTTTCTGCAAAGTGTCAATTTCTCCCATTTCTATTGGAATTTTTTCGAGATCAGAACATCCATTTAGTACTAACCTTTCAAGGATTGGGAAATGGCTGCTCTCTGAAATCCATTGCTTAAGATCCACATGTGAAAGCTTCAAGAATTTAAGGCGACGGAATCCATCATCACTTGTTTCCCATTTTGATCCACTGAAGAAATTATCTTTTATCCTGAGAACTTCAAGATTTGGAAGTTTCCCAAGAATTGACATTTCTTCCCAATTTCCATAGCTTCCAATAAGGGTTAGGCGTTTTAAACTTGAGGGGAAAATATTTAGATGGGAAATGTTGAAAGGCATCATACCTAAAGTCCGATATTCAAATTTTAGTACCTCAAGTTGATCTAAGAAAGCAAGATTTGGGAATGTGAAAGGATCATCTCTTTCGGAATAAGATAAATATAGTCCCAATTTTCGAAGATTTGGAGCTCTTGACAGGAAATTTTTGAAAGAATTTAGTGGACACAAACGGGATATGGTATGTAGGTTGGAAAATTTTGCTCCCACAAAGAAACTTTTCCATCCTTCTTGACAAACCAATTCTTGTGAAATTTCTAAATGCCTCAGGCCAACCATCTTCATAACATCTGTGTTGAGGATAACTCTCCGACTTTTCTCGCTATCAAGAATGAAAGTTTCTAACCTCCATAGTTCAAATATCGAGTTTGGCAGCTCCTCAATGTGATCAACACAAAGAGCTAAATACTTCAAATGGATCAAAGTTGTTACACTTTCAGGAAAAATGTTAAGAATAATATACCTTAAATCCAATGTTCTTAGCAATTTGTATAGTGACAAAGTCGTTTCATTGAAGACATTACCTTGGTCTACATAGTATGAACCAAGAAAATGCAAGTACTGACAATTTGAAAATTTACCAGCTTCATCAGGATTAGAGGAACTGCTAGACGAACCTGGCCTACACTTGCAAAGCGGTTGCAAAAATGTTTTCTCCGGAGCTTTCTGGAGGCATAAATCTCTTAATAGATCATGCATTTTGCAAGATTTGATTCCTCCATTTGATCTTCTTTTTGCAACCATGAGCAAATTTCTACTAACAAGATTAGTTAGATGTTCCTGAGCTACATCTTCTAGCCGTTTTTCAGATTTCGAGGAAATGAAACACTCAGCAATCCATGACCTTATCAGCATTCTCGCAGGTATTTCATAATCTTCAGGAAACGACCCAAGATACAGAAAGCATGACTTTAAATGTGAGGGTAAGTGTATGTAGCTCAAAGCCAATGTGTTCTCCAACTCCTTGGAATTACTATTGACAAAGGATCCTATATTATTAGCTACATGCCTCCACCAAATTTCTGTCTTTTCTCCTTGAGCTAGAAGTCCAGCTATAACAACAATTGCAAGTGGTAAACCCTTACATTTCGCCACAACTTCCAAACCAACGTTGATTAAATATTCAGGAAAACCATTATTACCAAACACGTTTCTTTGAAAAAGATCCCAACTTTCTTCTCCACTTAAAAGTTTCAATTGGTGCGGGCCGCTATTTGAACTAATGCTATTTGATCTAATTATATTCAAAGCCACATTCTCAACTCGACTGGTTATCAAAATTCTACTGTATTCTTCATCCTCAGGAAAATGGATTTTCAAATCATTCCACGCCTCCATATCCCATATATCATCTATCACAATCAAATATCTCTTCTTCTTTAAGCATTTATATAGCCTATCACCTATATCTTCATCACTCATGGTAAAAACCGGATCCTTTTCATTTATAATGGAACTTAAAATTTTATGCAATAATTTTCTCTTCTGATATGATTGAGACACAGAAGTCCATGCACGAATATGAAAGTGACCAACAATTTGTATATTATTATACAGTTTACTTGCCAAAGTTGTCTTACCAATTCCGGCCATGCCAGTAACAGAAATCACCTCCAGTTGCTTCCATCCTCCGATTAGTCTGTCCAGTAACTCCTTTGTATCATCTTTAAATCCAATCACTATCTGTTCATCTCCTACCAAACTTGGTCTTTGACTAGAACATGTTTCATGAGAGGAGGAATTCATACTTTCCTTTGAATCACTTCCTTCTGTTACCAAACCACCATCATTGCTCATATTAGGGTAAAGTTTTTCAAACAATCTTGCAAGAGGAAAACCGCGATCTTCACCATCTGTGTTCATATCAGTAATCATTTTCTCCGCAAACCTTGTAAGAAAAGTAGCTTGGGCTGAATATTTGAGGAAACGACTGGGGTTAAAACTCTTTTCTTTTCTTATGATATAATCACATATATAAGAATCTGTGGAATCCAAGATTTTCCCAACCAATGAAACGGAATCCATGACTATAGCTGTAGCGGTTGAATGTTGAATGGAATTCTCTTGCATCCATTGGAGAAAAGATTGCAGCATATTTAGGTCTTTCTCGAGAGATGAAAGTTCTCTTTTGTCTCGCTGAGAATGCATAAAAGTATATGGATACCCTTGAAGATGCTTCAAGTTCTCGAGGGTGTACTTAACAACTGTGTAAGCCCTTACCTTCTCTACATTAAGATTAGGCTGAGCATTACTAAACCTTCCACGATACTCACTCAGTAGAGTAGCCGCTGATAGTGCCGTGAACTCTAGTACGTTCACGGCCTTTGCGTTGTTTTCAGAATCCTTATCTCTATGGTAATCATTCGACATGGCTAATGGCGGAGTTTGTAGAAAAAATTGTTGATTGGTATTCGTGTAAATACTATTACCCATTAGTTTTCAAACAATGTTTTATCCAACTTGATGAATAAACAATTCATTGAATCCATCAACTGGCACACGGTAAAGAGTGGAAAAATTCAGAAACCATTTGTTGATTAACTTGATTTTTTCCCCCATTTCTCTATGTATGTCTTTGTCAGGCTATTGGTTGGTTGTTGTAGAAAATGTGGCTGTTAGCAATAGCAGGTCCACAGGCTATGAATTAATTCTATTTCAAGTGGCTGAAACTTGAGATTCACAATGTACATATTTAATAACCCTGGATGAAGTTGGTGAATACCCATGAGAAATTTCCGAGAATGGAAGAGTTGGATAATGTATAATTTTTAAATAAGGTTCAGTATTGATTTAATCTTCTCAGGTTTGACCTCTTTAAATTAGGGGAGGGGTGACCCAACTATCTCATTTTACATGTTTGGTTAAGTATTCATTTAATTAGTGTTACATATATTATGCTGTGAAATTAGAATAATACAAAACTTATAATTAGATAAGAAATATATATATATATATATATGTATATAAGAAACAAAAATTCCAGTTGTTTACTCACCGAGCAACAACAAGGCCTTCATTTTATAAATTAAAGATTTTTTTTTTCTAATTTTATACTATTCCTTTTTCACCCCATGTGTATTTCAGGAAGAAGGACTTCGTTAATGACTTGCTTTTCATTAAATTTAACAGAATCTTAACAAAAAGACAATAAATTTAACAGACAAAAACTTATTGCAGACTAAATATGATAATTACAGTTTCGCGGAGAGAAACTTTGGAATTCCTGCAGGTAATAAAAAGCTTATAAACTATTTATAAATTCCACTGCTATCTATCAGCCAAATAAGTTGAACGAGTGAATTTCTGATCAACCCAAAGGGCAGTTTACACATGAACATCATACAATTACAACATTCAAGTTTGTTCTACATAAAGTTTTGTAACTTGCCATGAGCAAGTAGCAACATAAAAACATATTGAAATCACATTATATTTACATATGCAATTGTTAAAATTTAGGCTTATTCCTAACTCTGCTACAATGTTAAAATTTGAGTTTAAGTCTAACTCAATCTAATAGAGGAGAAATGTCTAAATCTCAAACACTAGCCGCATGAGATTCTCAACAGCAATGATTGTAATTAAGTATCAAATATGAATCCCACGAATCTAAATCAGTTGAAAATAAATCTGAATTTCAAGTGCTGCAACTTGGAAATCTCAATGACTTTTTAACTTTTAGAAAAAAGCAACACAGATTTTCGTAATTTGGATCATCTGCAGTCTCCTACACAAACTTTAGCGTATCATACACAAACTACAGATCTGAAGTAGTAATAATATATATAAGCCTCGATCAGGACCCTTTAACTTATGATTTGCTCTTGAGTTTTATTAGGAATTTTTTGTTTAAGGAATATTAATGACAATGGTCCGTCAATATTCCATTTTAGTACACTTTTGTTTGATCATTTAACAATTCAGTACTATTTGTTTGTTAATTTTCATTTTAATACCATTTTGTTTGACTATTTAACGATTTAATACCATTTATTTCTTGACTAATAATTAAGTGGCCAAATTAGAATTTCGAACCACTGTTAGGTGTGATTTTTTTTACTATTGTAAAGATTTAAAAATGAATTTTCATTTTGCCCTTGGCGACTAGAAGAAAATGGATAAATTTTCAGACATGTTTAGATATTTAAAACAGTTAAAAATTTACACATGACAATGAACCACAATTGTGATTAATTCTATTTTAGTACTCTTTTGTTTGGTCATTTGACAATTTAGTATCACTTGTTTGTTGATTGACAATTAAATGACCAAATCAGAATTCCAATGAAATCAATTTTGCCGAGAATATTGCCCACTGTCAGTTATGATTTTTTACTGTTTATAGATATTTAAACATGAAATCTATCTATATATATTTTGACAATTTAGTACCACTTGTTTGTTGATTGACTATTAAGTGATCAAATAAGGAATATGGACAAATCAAATTATCTAGAAATATTGTGGCCTACTGTCAGGTAAAATTTTTTTACTATATAAAAATTCATCATTTTTCTTCTGTTCTGTCAGGGTAAAATGAGAATTCATGTTTAAATATTTACAAATAGTAAAAAAATCACACCTGACAATGGTTCGGATTCTGATTTAATCACTTAATTATTAATCAACAAACAAGTAGTACTAAATCGTCAAATGACCAAACAAAAAAGTATTAAAATGGAAATTAACAAATAAATAGTACAAAATTTTCAAATAACCAAAACAAAGGGTATTAAAATAGAATTAACTATTTAAAATAGAGAAAATTTTATTACTTATAACCTTAAACTATTTTTACTTTTCTTTTTATAACTATGAAAGTTGACTTTATTTTTTCATTGACATGAACAATTTCGGCATTTTAAGTATAACCGTTTAAAGATTTTTCAAGGTAGAATTGGATGCATTTTGACACATGTAATCCAATGAAATGATAAGAAATATATAAATCGTTAAGTTAGGTTATAAAAATGTGCGAAAATGCTCCGAATATTACTTTGGAATCATTAGATTGTGATGAACGTGTAGCATTAAAAATATTTTATAGCTCACTACGACAATTTGCCTATGTTACGATTTCTTGAAGTGTCACAATAAATATATTTGCTGACGATGTTTTGTGACGTTTAAGACAGTCTAGAATATGGCATGTGTCAATTTTACAAATGTCGCATAAAAGACAATAAAAGAAATTATTAGAGACACATACTTGTGATTCGAAAATATTTTTTATGACACTTTTTAAAGTTATCACAAATTACATAATATATGAAATTGAGTATTTGTCATATATATAAAAATGTTATACTCCCTCCGGGTTTTACTCGTCATATTGCATGAATTTTTTTATTTTTTTTACTTGTCACGTTACTGAAAATAATGCAATTTTTTAAACCAAAATCTTCCTATTACATCCTTTCAACATGTCAATCTTCTCAATTCCTATATCATGAAAAAATGTAATTACTCCTTCTAATAATTTTTATCATTTTCCAATAACCATTCTAGTCATCATTTATTATCCCACACAAGTTTCAAGTTAAATTTTGAATTTTTTAATGTCTATAAATTATGTAAGAGATTGATATTAAGGGTAGTTTAGGATATGTACACAAAGAATTTCTTGAATTTTGTATTTTTTTAATTTGTGTGATATTCAAAACGTGACAAATAGAAAAACGGAAGAAGTAATAGATTGTTATAATGTTAAAAAATGTTATAATAGATTGTGTTATTTGCATTTAATTCTAAATGTCATTATATCTGTCATTTTCTGACAGTTAAGATATCATCATTTCTCATATTTACTGATGATTCAAAAGGATCCTTCTTTTTCTACCACACTGTTAAATATTATTTTGCTTTTAGTGCTTGACAATTGCATATGTAATTTCTATCAATTCATAATCCATAAAGAAAGAGTAAAATCATGTATTAGCAAAAATTACGGGAAACATCAAAGCTTAACACAATTTAAAGTATAAACCATCCACGGAAACAAATATTTATATACCATTAAAATTTAGCACAAATACAAGCCAAATTTCAACAATAATGAGCAGAGAACCTAAGATTGTGATTTTTTTCTGGGTCTGGCCCACCTAAAATTATTGGGTACTAAACTAGCCAATTTTTTTTCCAGGATAGGCCATAACGCACACTGATTGTGCGTTAGATAACGCACAATAAGTGTGCGTTATCCCTAATCATTGAGTTTTGACGCGCTAATTGCATTTGGCGCTGATGTGGTGCTGATTTGGTGCCGATGTGATACTGGTTTGGCGATAACGCACGATGTTTATGCGTTATGAGCTTGAAAATGCACAGCGATCATGCGTTATCAATTGATAACGCACAATCAATGTGCGTTATCACGTTATAAAGTGTTAACCCTAGGCGGCCGCCCCTTCCCTTTTTCTTCTTCTCCCTATTTCTTCTTCTCCCCCTTATTTTTCCTGCCCCTTCCCTTTTTCTTCTTCTCCCTATTTCTTCTTCTCCCCTTATATTTCCAGCCCCTTCCTTTTTTCTTCTTCTCCCCTTATTTTTCTAGCCTCCCTATTGCTTTTTCTCTCTAATTTTTTCAGCACCTTCCTCCTTATAGCTTCTTCCTGAAATTTTTTTTTCAACTCTTCCTTCTCCTCATCCTTCCTATATTCTGCCCCATGTTTCTTCCTTATTTTTTCAGTCCCTCCGCTTCAATTTTTCTGTTTTCCTTTGCCTCTGTCGCCACTTGGTAAGTGTTTTTTTCTTCCTTTGATTTTTTTTATTCTTTTATTATACTTTGATTTATATTCTTGTAATAATTTTGTATTTTAATTCGAAATTTACAGATTTGGAAGAATTTCTTTGGAATACGAAGGTTATTAAAGATTTGGAGCACTAAAGCTGCATTTTAAATTTTCGGTTAGTTTTTAGTTACTTAAAATTTTGTTTGTGTATTATTAAGTAAGTGTAATTATTTATTTATTTGTTGTTTGTTAAATTTTTTTATGAATTTTATTTATTAATTTGAAGTAATTTAATTTTTGTGGAATTGTGTTTTGGATTTGTGTTTAAAATGGTTGTTATTAATAAATTTGTACAAATTTGATAATTTTATGTATATAATTATTTTTCAATTTAAAAAGTGATATTAGTGTGATATATTATTTTCATGAATTTATTTGGACAATATATTTTTTAATTTCTTACCATTATGATTATTAGAAATTTTTTAAAATTATTTTGCATATTTTGTATAAATTATTGAGTAGAAAATATTGGAACATGTAATTCGATATTTTTAACCTTGTTTAAATATGAAAATATGAAAACTTTGTTGTGGTAACTTAAAAATTCTAAAATCTAAATAATACAAAACTTAAAAATGTATTATTAAAATCTAAAATTTGACATTAATTTTTGTGAAAGTGGGGTTTGGATTTATGTTTAAAATTGTAGCTATTAATAAATTTGTACAAATTTGTTAATTTTATGTATGTAATTATTTTTTGAATTTAAAAAGAGATAGTGGTTTTAGGGTTTTTTTCCATGAATTTATTTGGATAATTCGCTTTAATTTCTTACTTTATGATTATTAGAAAATTTTTTGCAATTATTTAGATAATTAATTTGAATGTTAGAAAATTTAGGAACTTGTAATTCGGTATTTTTAATTTTTATTTTTTTAAACAGTAGAAAATATGGAAACTTTTTTTTTTTTTTTTTGTAACTTAAAAATTTTAAGCCCGGAATAATACAAAACCGTAACAGTGTATTATTAAAATTCAAAACTTTACATTAATTTTTTTTTTTTTTTTTATTTTTTTTGTGAAATTGGGGTTTGGATCTACGTTTAAAATTGTAGCTATTAACAAATTTGTACAAATTCGTTCATTTTATGTATGTAATTGTTTTTTGCATTTAAAACGAGATAGTGGGTTTAGGGTTTTTTTTTGCAACTTAAAAATTGTAAAATTTAAATAATACAAAACTGTAATAGTGAATTTATGAAGTAGTAATTTTCTAACCTATAAAATACACTATTATGGACCTTAAAAGACTTAAAATCGTAATATTCAAAATCTACACCGTACATTATAAAAACTTCAATATCTTAAAGAAACGAAAATCTTCAAACTGTTATTCAATAATACCACGTTTATTACGTAACAGTAAACCTTAAAAAGTTTAGAAATATGAAAACGTAAAACTATAAACTTTACAACCGTTAAACGTAATAACAATTAAATCTTAATATTCTTGGAATTAGAATATGTTCAAAACTTTTTAATTTTAACATATAGATGTTGCCACTATCTGGAAAATATAATTAATATAGATGGAAGAAGTGCCAGCACATGTGCATCCGGGGCCCATTATCACTGACGTCATATCCAGACAGCACGAGCACAGATCCGGTTTGATCTGGAGTGAGGATCGGGAGATGTGTTATACTGACCTTCAGTGTAGGCGTTTTGGCCGCAACCTGTTCCAGTGCTATAGTGCGTCTCCCCGTAGATTGGTTGAGATTATTGATAGAACCGGATTAGGGGGAGTCTTTAGGTGTAGTTACATTGGATTGGACCACGCACTTATCACAGCATTGGTCGAGCGGTGGAGACCAGAGACCCACACATTTCATCTAACGTGTGGTGAAGTCTCAATTACACTCCAAGATGTACAGGTGCTGTGGGGTTTAGGGGTAGAAGGCACGGTCGTTATCGGGCGTAGCTGGAGTCTACACCCTAAACAGTGCTAGATTGATGTTATCGAGAGATTTCTTGGTGTGCAGTTGTCTCTCAACCACTTTTTCGAGTAAAAAGTGAAGAAGGAACCATTGGAAGCATGGATCCTAAGAGCGTTCATCGGTTCAAAGACTGATGACGATCTAATCATGCGCGCTCGTGGATTTATTTTCTCACTTATTGGCGGACACATGCTTCCCGACTTCTCCGGGAATTCGGTTCACGTGCACTACCTCAGTTTGTTAGAGGATTTTGATGCTATTAGGACATATAGCTGGGGTAGTTGCGCTCTTGGGTTTCTGTATAGGCAGCTGTGCACGGCAGCTTTGGGAAGTGCACGACAGATAGGAGGGGCCTTGGTTTTAGTTCAGATTTGGGCGTGGTTGCATATTCCTACATTGCGGCCTCAGCTGCTGACGGAGATTATGACCGACCCTCTTGCTCCTCTTGGCGCAATATGGTATGTTCTACTTTAATTTATATAGCATGAACAATGATGAAGAAATGCGATATTTATGGACTATTCCGGCCGACATATCGAATGAAGGAATTCATATTCTTATTGAATTCGAGCCTATTGAACAACAAAATATTCCAGTTACTCACGATATGAACACAACAACTTTGCTCGAACATATTACGGCCGTAACACAGATGGTTTTTGATGAACCGTCTATGTTTTACAGTGTCACAAACAATGATGACGATGAGGTTGACGGGTCAGACGGAGATGAGGCCGTTTCTAGTCAATCTGAATCGGATGATGACAATGAACCGGAAGAAAGAGAGTTCCAAACTCTAATCAATCCTGTCAACCCTGTCAACCCGGTCACAGAAAGCACAGTGCAACAATGGGAGAGCAGCCAATGGTTCAGCAACGCTAGGTATGACTACACATAATCTGAAGCATTTCTAGATATTGGCTCGGGTTCTCCTGTAGATGACATTATAGAATCTGGTACCGTCCGATTACTCAACTGGAACAATTCCATGGCTGACATACAATTATGCATGAGATTCGTTGACAAAGTGCAGGTAGTAAGTGCGGTTCGTAAGTACTCTGTCAGTGTAGGGCATGAGTACCGGGTTTTGAAAAGTAAGATTGATACATGGACCGCAAAATGTTACCATCACAGTAACGGTAATTACTGTGCATGGCACATCTGTATAAAAAAGAAAGCCATACACAATTGGTGGGAAATAACCAGATTCGTTAAAGAACACACATGCCTTATACAGATAGAACAAAACAAACATAGAAACCTGTCTTCAAAATTTATATCAATGTCCATATCACACCTAGTTACCAACGATCCTGAGATACCTGTTTCGAACATCATTCAAGAAGTGCAGGTGTTGTATCATACTGGCTGTACTTACAAGCGGGCATGGTATGCTCGAAAATTTTCCATCGAGAGGGTTTTTGCTAGCTGGGATACAACCTTCAATATTCTACCTAAATACTTACAAGCTGTACAGGATATAAACACGGGGACTGTATACGAATTTTTGCATCACAAAACAAGCAATCCCCCAATTATGTTTTCAAATTTGTTTTCTGGTGTTTCTCGCCGTGTATAGACGGATTTCCATATTGCGGGCCGGTGATTTCTGTGGATGGACCACACTTAAGAGGACCATACAATGTTGTTAATTGCAAGTATATGGGATTCAAATAATCACTTGTTCCCACTTGCTTTTGCAATTGTTGATAAGGAATCTTCCGATAGTTGGAATTGGTTCCTTAAAAACTTGTGAGAATACGTAGTCAAAGATCGCAACTTATGCCTCATTTCTGATCGCCACAAAGGTATTTTCTCAGCTATTCAAAGTCAACCTTTGTGGCAACCACCATTTGCAGTTCACCAGTTTTGCTTACGCCACATTCGAGCAAATTTCAACAAGTTCTTTAAAAATACAACCCTAAAAAGCTTGATGTGGCAGGCCGAAATAGAAACGAAACAATGGAAATTTGACCGTGTAATGAAAGAGATTCAAGAAAGAAATGTGGATGCTTACATTTACTTGATGAAGTTGGACGCAGAGAAATGGACACTGTTGCATGATGGCGGTCACAGACACGGTCTCATGACAACCAACATTACCGAGGCACTTAACAGTGTGTTGAAGAAAGCTAGAGTTCTACCTTTAAAAGCCCTGGTTGAACTAATATTCAACAAACTAGTTAAGTACTTTCACCAACACCGTGAAGAGGCAGAAAATTGTGTACATCCATTTCCAACTCGAATTTTTGACAAGTTCTTGAGGATTGAACTGAAATCAAGAGAACACAAAGTTACAACTTAAAATCTGCGAGAGGGAATATACATGGTCAGATCTCCAATCCGAGTTTCTGGTACAGGCAACGTCTATACATTGCGGCTAAATAATAAATTTTGTAGTTGCAGAAAATGGCAAATATATACATTGTCTTGTTCTCATGTTCTTGCAGTGTGTAGAGAAAATGGATCAAGAAGAGATGCTTATGTACTGGAGATATATTCGCGACAAACGTACATAAAAACTTACCAAGCGAATTTTCATCCGGTCTTGAGTGAGAATTTTTGGAGGGATGTCCCTTTTAATTTGACATTCTATCCTCCAAACATGAAAGAAGAACGGGATAGGAAACAAGGCAAGCGATTATAAATTCGGATTTTACCCCAAGATGTGGTAGATGTCGCATGCCGGGACATAATAGGAAAAATTGTAATAACCACGGACCGAGCAATGTATAAGTTTGATATTTTCTTGAAATAGTTGTAATAAAACATGTTTTCTATTAATAACATTGTTCTTTCAATTTCTTCTAATTACTACATCATTGCTCGAAATTTTTATGGGTTCTTTAGTATTACTTCTTCAAATAACTTGCGATATAAATTATATATTTTCCAAGAAAATGATATAAATAGCACAAAATAAGTTAAATATAATAAATACAGTCTTTTTAAAAAATTATACAATTATAAGTTTTTCCAAAACAAATTTTCCAAAAGAAATTAACAATATTGATGATTGGACTTCTTTTGGGGATAAATGGTGAATATTATTTATAGGTTTTTGGATGGGCTTATCATTGTGAGAATAAAGTGAATTGAGGGCTCCATTCTTAAAATTATGACATAATATCAACTAATTTTCAATATGACTTTAAAGTGGACTACATACCTTAATCATCCCTTTCCTTTTCCTTCAGCCTATACCAAAGTCTCATTTCACCTTATTCTTTGAAAACAAAAATTCACATTTTTTTTTTCTCCTCTTGACACCTTCACTTTATTTTATGATAATTAATTAACAAACACTCACAATAAACTATTTTATCTTTGATAACATGGTGTACAGGTCTAACATTTGAGTGAGTTCGATGTTTATACTATTTCTTGTCATTTATTTGATCATTAATTACTGTTCCAAGTTTGGCAACTTGGCTTGACGGTCAACAATCATTCAACAAAGAAGTTAATACTAAAACTACTGTTAGTAATAGTATAAATATATTTTGTTACAAAAAATAGCATAAAAATATTTTTTACTTTTAGCTGCAGAAGGACGGTGATGTGAACCGGTTAGACACGTAAGAACATCAAAGAGTTATGATAAGAATCAAGGCAAAATAATTAAAGAGTCATAAAAATCAAATTGAGCAAAAGAAGTTTCAAAGACTAAATGTTGATGTCCAAGATTTTATGGGCAATATGCGAAAGTATTAAGTTAGAAATTGAAAATTTACCTTGATAGATGATTGGAATATGCTTTCAATTTGAGGCTTCAATTTGGAGCTTGATTTTGGGGTTTAAATTTATGGTGCTTAATTTTGGGCTGAAAATATGAGAGAGAAACATTCCTAATCCTTGTTCCCTCAAGTCTCTATAAATATGTAGTCTTCCATTTTGTAAAGGCTAATCAATAAATATTTCAAGACAAAGGTTCTTCTCTTAGCATTTTAGCTTAGTTTTTTTTCTATCTTCTCAAGGGTGAACTTCCTTGAAAGATAAATCACTTTGAAAACTTGTTGAAAGTTCCAAGAACTTCAAGGTTGATCATAAAAAATTCCTTCATACTAGTTACTACACTCTGGTAGAAAACTAGTCTTGAGATCTTTTTCTTGTTTCATTGAGGTCTAAGGTTCAAAATACCTTAGGTTGCTTGAACTTTGAAGAAAAGATTTTGTTTAAAATCTTTTTGAGGCCTTGGATTTCATATATCCAAGATTGCTAGAAGTTTAATATTTTCAAGTCCTATCAAAGGCACTTTCTCTTTTCTATTTGTCACACTTGTTCGTTCATTCTCTCCCTCACTTCTTAGATGGAATTTTATATTCTTGAAGATCATTCCACACCAAATGGTTTGGTAAAGCCATAGGAAATCAGGTCTTGACAAAATCTTAATCCAACTACACATATAATACATTCTTCAAACCTCTGTTTAATTTAAAGATGTGTTAGCAACAGTGAAATGTGAAAGTATGACCTGGTGCAAGAGGTTATTTTAGTTGCCATCATACTACTATTTTTTTAATGAGGAGAGAGAGACTTGCTTTTTATTCTTGTTTTCATCATTCAAAATTATGTCGAAATAATTTTAAGATTAATTTAAAAGACACAACCGAAGTTTGAATTATCATAAATGAAATATATGAGCATTTTGACAATTGGGTGTCTAATCTATTTATGAATTTTCTTCAAGTTTTAGAACAATTGAGTTTTGAATCAGTAATGCTTTATACAAATTAATGGCAATATTTAAATATTGCCCTTTAGTAATATGTATTAGAAGAAAAAGTATTATAGCTGGTGGGAGTAAAAGTATTTTCATATCACTGACTTCCAATGTGGCATTTAATATCAAGTTATCTTCAAATTTGTATTTAGAAAGAGAATCCATTTTATCTTAGTTGTGTAATTTTGTTTATCAAGTTTGCTATACAAATAGTTAAAAATTAGATTTGTTCAATACAATTTAATTGCAGTGTCATAAAATACAGATCGGAATTTTTAACTAGATTTGTTATACGGGTTTTTAAACACATCAATTCCCCAAAAAAGTTTTTAACTAAATTTTGTAAGCTTTTGGGCCTATTATTATTTCTTCACATTATTTTTTCACTTTTCAGCCCACTTTAAATCCCAATGATGTATTAATGGGCCTCATAAGAAGATTAGACTGTTGAACTGGTCAAAAAGATGTCGGGCCGGGCTAACCCAGCCCACCCGTTGTGACTCGAGACCACTATTTATGTCTCTCATTCTCGCCTTCTCAGGAAGGATATATAAAAAATACTCTCAGCCGTTTTTCTCTTCTTCTTCTTTTCTCCATCCGACTCTCTGTCTACTCTTTCTTTCTCCGCCGTGGTTCACCGCGACTGTTGTTCTACTTCTCTTTTGCTTTGGTTTGTGCCGTCTTCACCACTATTGTGATCGGTGCCTCGCCGCGGCCTCTCGATAGATCACTTCTGCTTCTGGTAAGGGAGAGAGAGGGCCGAAAAGAGGGAGTGAGACAATCTGTCTTCTGTGATTATTGAGGTCCCAAGGCTAAGGGACCCTTTGACCGTTGTACCGTTTTAGTCACCGGTGCCTCGACGGGGCTCGACGACGTTCGCCACTGTTTGGCGCCTTCACTGGCTCGGTACTGCTGCATCCGCCGTTGGATCAAACTCTGTGGCGGTAGGTAAGGTTTCGGTTTTTCTTTCTGTTATTTCCTTTACTATTTTGTTAACAATTTTGCGCAGCTTTTCAATCTTGTCGTTCCGGCTTGGACCGACGGCTAAAGAGGAAGAGAGACTATTTTTTATAATATTTTAGGGCTGATTTCAATTCCGTTGTGTTTTTATTTTTAAATTTTTGTAATAGTAATTAGAAAGTTGTAATAGTAATTGGATCAACAAGTAGTATCAGAGCCAAGAAACGACTATAACTTTTCGATGCTCTCGTCGGCGCCGGCAACCTCACAGAATGCCAGATTTGGGGGAACTGCTGAGTTCCACAGATCTGGCCAGGGAAGTATTACTTGACTTTATCTTTTCCTGTTTTTCCGGTTAATTGTTTATCTGTTACTGCTCTGTTATCTCTTCTGAACCGCATTACGATTGGGGCTATTCATTTTTGTTTTTGTTGTTGTTCTTGTTTTTCTGGTTTTTCGATCTGTCATTATTGCTATTATTGCGCCGTTTTCTGTTTTTCTTGTGTATCTGGGATTTTGGTTTTTGTTGCGATTCTGTTATTTTGTTTTCTTTTGAAAAATATAAAACCCAAGCCTGGCTTGAGTCTAAGAGACTTCAAGTAGCTGTGTCTTAGTACGTTTTTCAAACTTTTCAGTTTGCAACATTCTTTTTGTCTTTTTCTGTTTTTGTTGTTTGGCTGTCGCACAATCCATATCTGTCTATTTCTCTGTCTTGGTTATTATATTGCTACTGTGCTTTTCTGTTGTTGAGATTCGTGCATTTTTTACGTTTTTCTTTTTGCGTCGTTTTTCAAAACAAAATCCGGGTTATTTTATTGGTGTGACAAACTTTTCAAATCTTTTATTTTTCTAGCCATTAAATTACTCTTATTTTGTCATTAAAACAAGTCCATTCCAAAAATTGAAATCGACAAGTTTGATGACAAATGTGACTTTGTAATGTTGCGGAGAAAAATGAAAGCAGTTTTGGTATAAAATAAAATTACGCCCACAATTTGTAGCCCCAAAGAGTATCCGGAATCTTGGACGGGTGAAATTCTTGCTGAAAAACTTGATGATACACACAATTGCCTCACTTTACATTTAGCTGACAATGTTTTACGAGAAATTGATGAAAAAGACAATGCTTTCGAAATCTGGACTAAACTTGAAAATTGGTATTTAGGAAAATCCTTATCAAAAAAAAAATTCATTTAAAAGAACAGCTTTTCGGTTTTAAAATGAGCGGGTAAAAAACGCTTTCAGAAAATATGGATGACTTAAATAAAATTGTTTTGGAACTTCAAAACGTTGGAGAAAAATTTTTTGATGAAAATATTGCCGTTATTTTATTAAATGCCTTACCTAAATCTTACAACGATGTAAAATTTGCCATTAAATATGGTAAAGATGGTTTATCCCTTTTCGAAGTTAAAAACGCTTTGAAATTGAAAGATTTGGATTTAAGAAAAGAAAATAAATTAAACGGAGAGAACCTTTATGTGCGAGGAAGAGTTGACCGGAAGGAACCTCTTAGTTACAGGCCTAAAAGTAAAGGGAGGTCCAAATCTCGAGACAAGAACGAAGTGAAATGTTTTTATTGTGGCAAGAAGTGTCATATGAAAAATAAGTATTTTAAAAGGATCAAAGATGAAAAATAACGTAAACATGGTAAAGGGAGTGATAAAATTGACAAAACCCAAGATTTTGATTCAGATGGTAATTCTATGTACTCTTAGGTTTTGTGTGTATCCCCTTTCCCTTCT
The DNA here is from genome assembly GCA_028651295.1 of Catharanthus roseus. Lineage (NCBI taxonomy): Eukaryota > Viridiplantae > Streptophyta > Magnoliopsida > Gentianales > Apocynaceae > Catharanthus > Catharanthus roseus. Next base: position 2,296,732 of record JAPQWS010000046.1, on the reverse strand, counting down.
TGTTTTAAAGTTGTGGATCATTGGATTCTTGATTCTGGATATACATTTCACATGACACTCAACAAACACTGGTTTTCATATTTTAAACCCTTAGATTATGGAAATGTTTATATGGGAAACAATCAAGTCTGTGATATTAAGGGCATTGGGAATATTTTCATTAAAATGCATGATGGCGTGACTAAGAAACTCACAGAGGTGAGATATGTGCCCAACCTTTGTCGGAATCTAATCTCCCTTGGTTATTTGGATTCACTTTGTCTTTTTTCCAACTCTAAAAATGGTATTTAAGAGTTTGCAAAGGAAACCTAGTTATGCTTAAAGATTTTAAAAGAGAAATTTTATACCTTCTCATTGAGGAAAAACACTTTGTGATTCAATTGCTTTAATTTCGAAAACTGTCCCTGAAAAGACTATGTTGTGGCATCGTTGGATTGGCCACATTAGTGAAAAGGGACTATATTATTTACAAAATCAAAATCTTTTATGTCGTGACAAAATTGATTCTTTGAACTTTTGTGACCATTGTGTTTTTGGGAAAACAACACAAAATCAGTTTTTCAACCAGCACACACAAGACCATTGTAGTACTTGACTATGTGCATTGTGATCTGCGGGGAACTGAATAGGTCCCAGCTTATGGTGGTAATGTTTATTTCTTATCTATTGTTGATGATTTTTTGAGGCATGTTCGGGTTTTTCTTTAAAAAATTAAAGATCAAACTTTTGAAAAATTTTGTGAATGGAAAGGCCTTGCCGAAAATCAATCTAGAAATAAACTAAAAACAATTAGGGCAGATAACGGTCTTAAGTTTTGCAACCGGAAGTTTGCTGAATTGTGTGCATCGCATGGCATTTTACATCATAGGATAGTTAGGCATAACTCCCAGCAGAACGGAGTAGCTGAGAGGATGAACCATACCATCATGGATATGGTTAGATGTCTTATGGTATCGTCAGGTATCCCAAAACCCTTTTGGGGGAGAAGTTGAAAGTACGGCTATTTACCTCATTAATAGATTCCCTTCTAAAGCCATAAATTTTAGGACTCCTATAGAACTTTGGTGTGGTAAGCCCCCTAACCTGTCCAACCTTAAAATTTTTGGGTGTGCTGCTTTTGCATATTAGAAGGACGGTAAGCTATATCCTAGGTCTAGAAGGGGAGTGTTTATAGGGTATCCTAGTGGGGTGAAGGGTTATAGAGTGTGGCTCAAAGGTGAGCCGGGAGTGAGGGTAGTTATCAGTAAGGATGTCATCTTCAACGAGTTAGATATACATTGTCTTAAGGACAAACTTGTTTCCAATAGTCCATCTGGTGTCCCCAAAATAGGTAGTATTCCTCTGGTGGTGGAGGTCACCTTTGAACTCTCATAAGAGCACACACAAGAGCATAAAACCAATGAAGAGTAAGATGCACCGTCTAGTAGTGTACCCGATCTGACTAGTGCATCCAAAACCCATATTCCTAAGTTAGAAGGATCTGATGATGAGGAGGATCACCCTGAGGCTTAAGTTCAAGCCCTTAGAGATTACCAGTTGTTTAGAGATAGAGTTAGAAGAGCGCATAAGGAATCCCCTAGATATGGTAATTCTTATATAGTTTCATATGCATTTGCTGTTACATCTTATGTGGAAGAGAAAGAACCATTGTGTTTTTCTGATGTTTTGAAAAGTCCTAATCTCTCTTTATGGTTACGTGCTATGGATGAGGAAATATCCTCTTTAGATAAAACAAAACCTATATCCTTGTTCCAAAACCCTCAAAACAAAAATTAATTGATTGCAAATGGATTTTTAAAATAAAAAAGCCTGAGTCTGCTAATGAATCCCCAAGGTTTAAAGCCACGTTGGGTTCAAAAGGTTTTTCACAAGTTAAGGGCATTGATTTTAATGAATTTTTTTCTCCCGTCGTTAAATACAAAAAAAAAAAAAAAAAAAGGATAATTCCTGCTCTTGTTGCCTTTTATGATCTTAATCTTGAACAACTTGATGTGAAAACTGCTTTCTTGCATAGTGATCTCGAAGAGACCATCTATATGCGTCAACCACCAGATTTTGAGGTTAAAGGTAAAGAACACATGGCACGTCCTCTGAAAAAGTCCTTATACGGACTTAAATAGTCACGTAGACAATGGTACAAGAGGTTTGATTCTTTTACGTTAAAAGCTGGTTTCTTTAAAAGTAATTATGATAGTTGTCTTTATTTCTGTGGAAATAATGTTGATCATACTATTTACTTGTTGTTTTATGTAGATGATATGTTAATTGCGTGTAAACATAAAGCTAAGATTGATAGTTTGAAATCCTTACTAAAATCTGAATTTGACATGAAGGATTTAGGGTCTGCATCTAGGATTCTTTGGATGAGCATAACTAGAGATAGGGATGACCGCTATTTATTCATATCTCAGAAACCCTTTCTCCAGAAAATTGTTTGTAAGCTTTTATGCATTTATGCAACCCCGTTATTACCCCACTTGCGAGCCATTTCAAACTTTCCGATAAAACGTCTCCCAAAACTGAAAGTGAACAAAGAGACATGGCAAATATACCCTATAGAATGGCCATAGGTTCTGTTATGTACTTTATGATATCCACCCAACCTGACATTGCTTGTTTTATAAGCCTTCTCAGCAGATTCATGTCTAACCCAGGGAGGGATCACTGGGCAGCTCTCAAGTGGTTGTTACATTACCTTAATAGGACTATAGATAGGGGCTTGCACTATCACAATTGGTCTGATGTTTTTGAACTAATTGTTTATGTCGATTCTGACTTTGCAGTTGACACGGATGGTAGAAAATCTACCTCATCCTATTTCTTTACCCTAGTGGGTAATTGTATTTCATGGAAGTCTCAGTTACAGCCGGTAGTTGCTTTGTCAACTATTGAGACTGAGTACATCGCGGCCAAGGAGGCAATCAAGGAAGCCATTTGGCTTCAAGGACTTTCAAATGAATTGCATGTTTTACATTCAAAAGCTATTATTTAGACAGATGGTCAGAGTTATTTACATTTATGCAAAAATCCGGTTTATTACGAAAGAACAAAGCATATAGATGTCAAATATCATTTCATTAGGGAAAAAGTCTCTAGTGATTTAGTTGACATAGATAAGATTAGTACTAATGATAATCTTGCCGACTTTGGTACTAAAATTGTGAGCTCTGGCAAGTTAATATTTTGCAGGGACTTCCTTCACTTGGACGCAGGTTGACTCTTATTGATTCATTGGAGGTTGGAAAAATATGTTCGAGGTGGAGATTGTAGGCTTTTGGGCCTATTATTATTTCTTCACATTATTTTTTCACTTTTAAGCCCACTTTAAATCCCAATGATGTACTAATGGGCCTCATAAGAAGATTAGGTTGTTGAACTAGTCAAAGAGATGCCGGGCCAGACCGGGCTCACCAGGCCTGCCCGTTGTGACTCGGTACCACTATTTATGTCTCTCATTCTCACCTCCTCGGGAAGGATATATAAAAAACACTCTCAGCCGTTTTCTCTTCTTCTTCTTTTCTTTATCCGACTCTCTGTCTACTCTTTCTTTCTCCGCCACGGTTCACCGCGACTGTTGCTCTACTTCTCTTTTGCTTCTGGTTTTGTGCCGCCGTCACCACTGTTGTGATCAGCACCTCACCGCGGCTTCTCGGTCGATCGCCGCTGCTTCTGGTAAGTGAGAGAGAGAGGGCCGAAAGGAGGGAGTGAGACGATCTGTCTTCTCGTGGACACTCGCCACTGTTCGGTGCCTTCACTAGCTCGATACCACTATATCTGTCGTCGGATCGGACTCCGCAGAGGCAGGTAAGGTTTCGGTTTTTCTTTCCATTATTTCCTTTATCGTTTTGTTAACAATTTTGTGCAACTTTTCAATTTTGCCGTTCCGACTTAGACCGACAGCTAAGGAGGAAGAGAGAAGACTATTTTATATAATACTTTAGGATTGATTTCAATTCCGCTGTGTTTTTATTTTTTAATTATTGTAATAGTAATTAGAAAGTTGTAATAGTAATTAGATCCAATATATTTGTTCAATACAATTAAACTGTGTGACTATACCTTTATGGTCTTTGATTTGGAATTGAGAGGGAGATTATTATCTTGTGGTCTTTTGGCTTTTGCTTATGATTATATATTTTGGGTCATTTATATATATATGTATATATATATATATATATATTAGCAAACAAATAATGAAATGATGCATTTCAATTTTGTGTTCTCTTGCAGGACGAATAAGTTGATGATTGTACATTGATGTTATGTTTTAGTGCGTTGGTTTGAGGATTTTGCTTTCTTTTTTACTGGAGTAAACATTTGGGATTATTTTTGTTCTGGAATGTTATGATACTTAATGAATATTAGTATTTTGTTTGTGCTAGCTACTAGCCACTTATTCCTTTTTTCAAACTGCATGTGTATTAGAAATTTGGTGTTGTTGAATTATGTATTGTGGTTTGAAGAAAATTATTAAAGGCTTTCTATTATTTAAACTATATATGGATTTTGATATTGATGTTATTTGTAGTTTATTACATTTCAATAGTTCAGATTATGCAAAATATTGCATCAAGAGGGACAATAAATTTTGAAACTGTGGTCATAAGCTTTTTTACCCATAAATTATTCCCACGGTTTTAAACTATGGACAAAAGCTCAAGAGAAAAATTCCATTATTTTCACAATCAAACCGTTACAAATACAAAATTGTGTTTAAAATTTAATAATTATAAAAAAAATTTGCACATGACTATTCACGATAGTTCAAATCTGTTAGCATAATGGTGGAAAAAAATATTTTGTATTTTTCGTGATTTATCACTTACAATTTAAAATTAATGATAAATTTGCGACTAATATTTTTCTCTTCGGTCAAATAATTGTTGTAAAATTTTTCTAGCGGTCACAATTGCCATGCCATAATAATCGCGGTGAATCCATAGGGAACGACTACTATTTACAGTTTTAGTACAAATAACTATAAGTTTATGAGCGTTTGTAAAAGCCTTTTTTTTTTTTTTTTTTAGTGTAGCAATAGATATAGCTATAGACTAGCTAAACTAGGTGAGGTTTTAGTATTGGACCATAGCAGCATTCATGATTTACCAAACACTTCACACAATTTGCTGTTTGATCAGAAATTTTCCACCGGCTATGTTCTAAGGGTTAGGCAGCCGCTGTTAGTGTATTCATATAATTTTATGAAAAACTGATTTTGTTTTTTGTGAAAAGAAAATTTATGCAAAAAATACCGATCATAAATTGGGCTATGTAACGAGTGAGGGATTGTTTGATAGTTCAATATTTAATTATTTATAATTAATTTTTTATAAATATACCCATTGAATTAAGAGTGTTTAGTAACAACTCATATTATTTAGTATTTTCTTAATGAATTTGATAATGCAATTATTGTGAATTACTTAACAAACTTAAAATGCGTTTAATTATAAATATGAATTTTAAATGAAATTAAGATGACTTTAATACTTGACTTTCCAACATGAATGTGTATATTGTTGTCAAGTCATTACATTTTTTATATATACCAAGGATTATAATCTTAATCATACATTAAAAAAAATTTAAAATATAATTTTGTAATAAAACAAGCAATTTTTTAATTCGAATAAAAAAATATTAAGTTTTCATCACTTCTTGAAATTTACCTATAAAATCTATTATCAACTTAAAGAAGTACTAATTACAAAATTAATAAATCATCTATCAATTTTATATTTTCAGTATATATATATGTATATATATATATGACTATAAAATAAATATTTATTATGTGATAGTAAAAGGATTCATAATTTAATTTTTATCAATATTTTATTTCTAAACGTAATATTAAAAATATTAAATAAAAACTTTTTAGGAGCCACCAACTATGTGTCAGGTGGTGGATTCTACCTTGTGTAGGGTTCAATAACCACAAAAAGAATATAGAAGTGGGATTAAAATTATTAAGATAAAGAAAATATTGACACCAAATTGTAGTAGGTAAATTAATTACACAGAGGATTGCGTGTAATATTTGTTTGTAAAATTTCTTGTAATATTTTTTTATAATTGTTTTTTATTAAATTATATTAATAAAAAGAATATTAAGTTAAAAATGTTTAAAAAATGTTACATGCAGTTTTATAGATGATCTCAGTGTGGAACCAGGATGGAAACACAGGAGGCCGAACTATATTAAATGTCAAAGTACCAAGGCCACTGCTGCGGTAAAACTCGTTCATTGGCACCAATACTGATAAATAAAGAGATCGAATCCGAAGCCAAAACTTCTGCTGCCTTTGAGAAGAACAGAGATGAGGTTTTGAGAAGAAAACTCCTTTGCCGTGCCAGTGCTTCTACTCCTGTAAAAAAAAATTAAAGAATTTATTGCTTGAAATGGAGAGTTTAGCAGCAACAAATTCTGCAATTTTTTTTTTTTTAACCCTTTGGATTGGATTGCAGAATTTTTGTTTGTATTCGGATTTGGAGTTTGAGTTGAAAAAAAAATAAATTAAAGTTGTTGTGAATTGAAATGGTGTTCAAATACACTTGCAATTTAGGAGAAAGGAGAGGGAAATTATCAGTCAAGTTGGAGAATGACGGCAACCTTGCAGAAGGCTCAAACTCATAAAAGGAAAAATTAATAGGTGGGAGCGGTATCGCCGGAGGGACTCCAATGGCTCCTAGCCCTTGCGTTGTTCCGCCACTGTGATCTGAACTAACTATTTAAGGGATTATCTAGAGGATTATTTGTGCATATTTACCCAAAGTTGTTAACTTCTTCCTATAAATATATAGCCATATACCTTTAATTTTAAGACAGATCTCTTCCCCTGTTTCTAGAAAATGGAATGTGATTCGAGATGGGTTTTCACAGCTTTGATAATCGGCATTGTTGCCATTTATGATCTCCTAAAGAGAGCAAACGAATGGATATACGTTCGTAGTTTGGATAGAAATATGCAGGAAAAACTACCTCCAGGGCATTTGGGCTGGCCTTTGATTGGAAATATGTGGTCTTTGTTTAGAGCTTTAAATTACGGTGATCCTGAATCCTTCATCAACTCCTTCATCCACAGGTATGTATATTTTGCATATCTTTTTTTTGCATATCTTACACCCAAATCCTCAAACACATTCTATAATATAGTTTTCACTACCATTTAAATTTTATATTTTATTCTATAAGATTTATTAATAAAACTAATATTGAATGGTGGTTGTAAAGAAAATCTAATCTATTAAAGGATCTTGACATCTGGAATATGTTGCATCATTATTCTTATTTTGTGTTAGGGAAGATGTCAATTTTGACATATTAATAATGATTATTGAAAATAGTGAGTTGTAAAAGTGGTACCAGACTTACGAATACGTTTGTGCCAAACGTGACATTAACCTCATGGTTTATACAGATATGGAAGTGCTCCAATGTATAGAGCATTTTTATTTGGGAATCCTACAATCATTGTTACAACAGCTGATGAATGCAGAAAAGTTTTGAATGACGAACGATTTGAATTGGGTTATCCAAAATCATTGATAAAATTATTAGGAGAAACTACAGTTTTGGGGAAACGTTATCAAGAACGAAAGCGCCTGCGCCAATTGGTACAATCTCCAATTGCAGGACAGGAAGCATTAACATCGTTTGTGTATTATATAAATGCTGTTGCGGAAACTTCATTTCAAGAATGGGAAAAAATTAATCAGCCAATTGAGTTCTTGACTGAGATGAAAAAAGCATCCTTCAAAGCATTAATGAAAGTATTTTTTAGTAATGAAATTGATCAACATTCACTGGGCCTCTTCCAAAGGGAATTTAATGTACTCGCTGATGGACTCATGTCCATGTCCATTAATTTCCCTGGGTTTGCTTACCACAAGGCCCTCAAGGTAATGGTGTTTCCCCTGTAGTGTCTCCCTCTGTGTCATAGCTTTGTTTTCCATTGTTTGTTTTTTTTAAACAATTATTAATAAGTGTTTATAATTAAATAAAATAGTATAACATTATTTTTAACAATATTAATAAATATAAATAGTTCTAAAAAATATCTTCACACATTATTTTTTCAAAAATAGTTTTTCCAAATGTTTTTAACTAAAAATAAATATAATAAATAGTTGAGATTGTTTCAAAACAACTTATACTTTAAAATAGACTAAAAATTGTTGATTTTAAATGGTAAAAAATAGGATCATGGTCTCCAACATATTAACAGACTCTATAAAACATATATATTATGGCATGATAAGAAATATTTATAATTAATTAAACTATCATCTTATTATCAATCAATACTAAGTAGGGTAGTTTAAAGTAAATGAACGTACCATTGAGAAAAAATATTTTAAAATTGACAATATCTTATATTTTTAAACCCTGAAAAGACAAGGGTATTTTATAATCGGAAATAGTGGAGTACTCCCTCTCAATGACGGAGCGTGAGTATTAATTTTGGAGAGGGATCAAGCCAATGTATCTTTTGACTATTCTATTTAATTTTATTTTTAAGAAAGAACGAGTACTTTTTATGTAGTAGTGCTTAGAGGCCTTCCAATTTTATTTGAATATTTTATAGTGACAATATTAATAATAAATGTTGACGATACTTTTTGAAGAAATGTCAACCAAATTTTTTTCATCAAACTTATATAAATTAAGCTAATTTTGTCAGGGTCAATATCCAAAATAAAATATTTTTTGAAAGATATTTAAAAAATATCAAAAATATTATGAAAAGAATAATACATACTTTTTTTTATAACATAAGTAAATTTCGTTACTACGTCCTTTGTTTTGCCTTTACTTATCACAAATAAGAAATCTTCCTATTTAAAAAAAATACAAAAATTTTTATGCATTAATTAAGAGGTATTAAATTTTATGAAAGAATAAATAGTTATGTATGAAAGGATAATTTTATTAATACTTCTAAATTTTTTATGAAGAAGAAATAATAGGTGTTAAATTATGTATTTTATGAAAGGCCTATTTATAAGAAGAGAAAAAACTAATTAAATAATACTATACCCTTTTTTTTTTTTTTTTTACATTTTAGAAGTCAATCCTTTTATAAAAAATATAGGAATTATGAATATTATTTTTTATATAAATTAGAATATACCAACTCTCTTATATCACTTATAATATATATATATATATATATATAGCTCAATCAATTGCTGGAAAGTATATAGGAAAACTTATTCGACAAAACTTTTATATATATATATATATATATATAGTTCAATCAATTGCCGGAAAATATATGGGAAAACTTATTCGTTAGAACTTGTATAAATTTATATGACATAGTAATTAAAATGACTGTTGAACTCAATTTCTATTAGAGGCATCATTGAAAAAAATTATTTTATATTATTTTATTTTATAATGTGATAAATAAAAATATATGGATAATAGTGAAATGTTAGAAGGAGAAAAAACGAAGACATTACCTTATTTCCATAATGTGACAAATTAAAAAATGAATTAATAACAAAAGTAAAACACGAAGTGAGTATAAGATACAATAAAGATTTTAATTACACAAATTAAAGATTCTTAAAATTAAGAGTCTCAAAATATATATATATATATATATATGTGTATATATATACATATATACACATATATTTATATATATATATATATATATAAATGTGTGTACGCGTGTGTTAACCCTTAAAAATTCTTAATATACGGAGTCTTTGAATAAAAATATATACGTTAACCTTTAATTCATTATAACAAGAGATTAGATAGAGAGGAAGATTGATTGACAAAGTACCATCATAGAAAAAATTAGAATTTTGTAAAAGCGTAAATTATCTTATATATTTTGAAGTAAATTAAGGGAGTGTCAAAAAAGAGATACAATTTTCCTTTTGCTTTCCTCTTCTAACATTTTCAAGCTGCATTTGGATGTTAGGCGAGGAATAATTTATTTAAGATGTTTAAAGAGATTGTCTATAAGAGAAGGACCGAACCATGCAGCGATGGGCTTAATACAAAGAAGGATTTGTTGACCTTACTAATGGAAGCTTCTGACAGCAGTGGAAATGCATTGATTGATGAGGATATAATATCTTTGCTGTTGGCTTTCTCGTTTGCTGGCCATGAATCAACTAGCCTTACTATAACATGGGCAATTATATTCCTAGAGGAAAATCCTCACATCTTACGAAAGGCAAAGGTGTGTATATGAGATTAGAGAACTAGTTAATACTTTTTTCTTTTATTATGCTATATACTTTTTTTTTAAGGAGAAATACATAATAATTACCTCCAAACAATTTATACTTTCAACATTATATTCAAAAGAGCATACAGAAAAATATCCTTCACATTTTTACGTCTACCAATCTAGGACATTTTTTTTGTCATCAATTATGCCACTCAACTTTTTTCGATTGGCTAAAATAGCACTCAACTTTTTTTAAAAGACCAAAAATGTCCAAATGTGTTAGTTTATGGTGTTTTAAGCGCAGATTATTATGTGAATTACACAATGTTTGTTCATAAAAACATAAAAGGGTAAATATGCATTAAAGTACTCTTATTTGTTAATCAATAGTTCTATCATGCTTCAGTATAATTTTTCTCATATTTTACTTGTATCATTTTCGTCACGGTATAAATGTAACTGACATGCCTATTTTACACTTTTATAAACAAATTATGAGTAATTATGTGATAATTATGAGCGTTTTGATTTTATGTAGTTTAGTTATTGAAATTATGTGGAGTGATCAAATTACGTATACTACGTTTGTTCTTTAATTTGAATTTCTTGTTCTTGACATTAGTTATTATAATAAATTATTTCAAAATTTTCTTTAAGTTAATAAAGAGAAAATATAATATTTTAAGTATAACGAAAAAAGTATAAATTATTTTAAAGGTAATTATAGTGGATTTTCTTTTTTAAAAAGGACCGAACTTTTATGTAGCTGTAGTTTAATAATGAAGACAAAATGGAATAAATGATCTGGACTAATTCGCTTATTTAGGAAGAACAAGAGGACATTGTGAAGAGAAGAACATCCTCGGAAACAGGGCTAGCCTACTATGAAATCAAAGAAATGAAGTATCTACGTAAGGTAAGAAATTAAGAAATTTCTTCTAGTGCCGGATAAATATTCTTATTCATGAATGAGTATTCTTATTCATGAATTATGTGACATGTATTATGTCATATTATTTCTTATTGTTGATTATATCTTTAATTTTAAAAATAGGGATAACGAGAAGAATGAGCTTAATACAAGTTACACAATTCTCAATACAAGTTATAATTTATGACTGAGAACATGAATTAGTTAATTATTAGGAAAAGCTTATACTTATTCACTGTGTAATATCTCACAAAATTTTACTGTCTTTGAAGGTGATCAACGAAACACTACGTCTAATCAGTGTCGGATTGGCGATTCATCGAAAGGCACAGACCGATATTAATGTCAATGGTCTTTTTCTTTCTTTTTTTTTTTTCCCCTTTTGGAGGCATCATATATATATATATATATATATATATTCCTGATCTCCATTCATATTAAGGTTAATTTCAGAAACACTATTATATTTTTACTAAATTGTTTAATTGAGCCCATAAATATACAATCAAGTACTTAAATTTAAGATTTTAACCAAAAAAAGTAATGGTTAAAAATGTCTAATTTTTACAATTAAGTAACTAAATTAAGGTTCAATCGTAATTTTCTAAAAAAACTTTAATTTGAGTGCTGAATATCAAAATTAAAAATTTAAATACTCAACTAAAAGTTGACTAAAGTACATATGCACTTTTATTATTATTTTTTATGGGTAACTAACGCTTGTTATAATTTCACTGAAGTGGTGAATAAAAGTTTATCCATTGTCTTAGACTACATAATTCCCAGAGGATGGAAGGTTTTAGCTTGGCATAGGAATGTTCATTTTGACCCCCAAAACTACGAGAATCCAAATGATTTCAATCCATCAAGATGGAAGGTGAGTATTCCTTCTGTTTTAACTCGTTATATTGTGAAAAACGTTACAGAAACTTTTTTTTAATATATTTTCTATTAAATACAAATTTCAACATCTTTTACACTTCTAACTTAGAAACTTATAGCAATAATAATTAGCGAGGAAAGTTTAAGAGCACCATATTTCCTAAAAAAAAATCTAAAATTTTATATTTTTTAAAATAATTTAATCGTCATGTTACCATTGATAGGAGGATTCTCCATGTTGAATATGACATTGCAGGATGTTCAAGGAAAAGCCCGTGCCTTTCTTCCATTTGGAGCAGGCAGTAGATTCTGCCCTGGATCAGATTTGGCCATTCTTCAAATTTCTGTATATCTTCACTGTTTCCTCCTTAACTACCGGTAAAAAAGGAAACAAAATTCAAAAATCCTCTATGAAGAAAAAATAAGAAGCTCCTCAAGAATGAAATTTTGCTTAACATAAATTGATGTCTTTCTGTGCAGGCTTCACAGAATGAATCCGAAGAGCAAAGTGGAATATTTTATGGTTCCAAAACCAGCTGACAAATGTTTGGCGAGAGTACGAAAGTTCTCCCCATAAGAGGATTAGAGGATTACTCCATCGAAGCATATGATATTTTAATAGAAGGAACTGAAGTTTTAATTTGAAAGGAGAAGGAATTGAAGTTGAAAATGATTAGTATATTATATATGTATTCGAATAATTAATGTATTATCTATGATGTACTAGCATAATTAAATAAAGAAATAAAGGGTCAATTTTATTAAATTATCATTATATTTATTGTTGTTTTCATTTTATCTTATAACGTTATTTTTGTTTTACTAACATTGACCGAAGGTGAATGTTAATAGTGTTAAAATTTTATGCAATATGTCATTTACCCTCTTCCTCCAACAATCATTAGATATTCATAACTCATTTAAAAGGATGTGTGAGTTTCCAAACTTGGAATTTTTAATACAACACTTTTAACTAAACATGAGGGGAATAAGGGGATAGAGCAAGTCTAATGGATCTGACTCCATATTTAATAATAAAATATTTAATCTCATCTTTGTTTCAATTTTCCTTTTACATCTCCTTCACGCTTTTCTTCTCACCATCATTTTTGAAAAAATTACCCAAAATATTCATAAACAATTTATACTTTTTTATCCATAAACAATAATTCATTTAATTTCTAATTAAATACAATTTTATTTTTCTTTTTTACTTATAGATAATTATTTATTTAATTACTACCTAAAAATAATTAATTTGTTGGTATACTAAATTATAATTTATGGTATAGTTTATTAATTGTGTATTATCAACAACTCCAAAAAAGTATTTGGGTAGAAGTTAAACATTTATGAGTAAAAAAGAAAAGAAAAAATGCATTTAAATAAAATTTAAATAAATAATTATTTATAAATAAAAAATTAAGTATAAATTGTTTGCAAATATTTTAGGTTGTTTTGTTTTACGTTCTCTCTCCTCATCTACAATTTAAACTTTCTAATTTGCAGAGGACAACCAAAATTACAGACAAAATTTCTCTTTTTTTCCCTTCTACATCCGCTATGATTGATATTATCTACTTAAATAAACAATTTTTTCTCTCCACAAATAATATTGTAATAATCTCACCTTCATATTCACTAGCTTTCAATATTCAAGTTGGAGCCCATTTGTTGAAATCTTAGTTTTTTTTTTTCAAAAAGATCCCACTCTGAAAGTTTTTAGTGAGAAAAATAATCAATGTTTTCTGTTTTATTATGTCAAAATAATTACATTATATATTCGTTTATAAATCCTCTAGTCTAGCAGTCTAGCTATTAATTATGGAAATTAAATCACAGTTAGGAAAGTACTAAAGTACACAAAGCTTAGAATTTGTAAGTTATGGAAATATCTATAAATATATAGGAACATCTAGATATGGAAAAGTCCATATTCCGTAACATTCCCCCTCAAGTTGGAGTATGAAGGTCAGAAATGCTCAATTTGAAAGCTAAACGATGAAAATAAGTAGGATGAAGTACTTTAGGAGAATATCACCAGGCTGGAACTCGCTGTGAAGGTGAGAAAGAGAAATAAAAACAGCTTGAAATGCATCGGGACAAAATGGCAATCAATTTCGATGTTTAGTCCGTTCATAAAATACAGGATTAGCCGCAGTATGAATGTCAACCTAATTATCACAATGGAGTAGAATGGGGCGAGCGAGAGGAACTTGAAGATCTCGAAGTAAGACAGATAACTACTTTAACTCACACAAGGTCATGGTCATGGAGTGATATTCAGCCTCTACAGAAGAACGAGAAACGGTATGCTATTTCTTTATTCCAAGAGATAGGGAAACCACCGAGGGAAATAAAGTGTCTAGTAACAAAGCAATGAGTAATAGGACAGGTGGCCCAATCAGAAATGCAATAGGTGGTCAACAAGAGTGGAGAAATAGACGGTAGAAAATACCACGACCATGACTACCCTTTAGATACTGAACCACCCGGAGAGCAGATCCCAATGGGCACATCGAGGGGTATGCATAAATTGAGCGAGGGTATGCACAACATAGGCAAGTTCAAGACGAGTAGGGTAAGATAAATCAATTTACCAACGAGTTTGCGATAACGATCTGGTGTAGCAAAATAGAGACTGGAAGCCTTGGCTTACTGATGATCCAGTTCAATGGGAGTAGAGGCCAGTTTGGCCCCTAACAGGCTAGTTTCAGAGAGAATCTCCAAAGCATACTTGCGTTGGCACAAAAATAAGTCTGAGGGATTTCTTGCAATTTCAATACCCAAACAATAACTGTGGGGACCTTAGTCCTTCATATGAAAGGACGCACTTAAGGAAGCTTTGAACTTGGTAATAGAGGGAAGAGAATTCCCAGTGATTAATAAGTCGTCCACATATATTAAAACACAGGAAAAAATATTATTTCGGGAGTAAGTGAAAAGTGAATAATCCGCATAAGGCTGGGAAAAACCATACTTACGAAGAGTGATAGTGAGCTTGGAGAACCAACATTGTGGAGCTTGGCGAAGACCATACAAAGACTTCTTCAAACGGCAAACTTGTTTGTGGAAAGAAGGACGAAAACAAGTTGGGAAACGCGTATAAACCTCCTTGTGTAAGCTTCCATGAAGAAAGGAATTATGCACATCCATCCGATGTATAGGCCAGTTGCAAGCGGCAGCAACTGAAAGCAAGGTGCGAACAGTGACCATTTTAGTGACAGGAGTAAAAGCGTCTGTGAAATCAACATTGGCTTTCTGTGTGCTACCTAAAATTATCAAGCGAGCTTTATAACTTTCAACGATGCCATCCGCTTTATACTTGATGAGGAATACTCATTTGCTGCCAAGAACATGTTTTCTGGGAGGCAGGGAAGTCAAAGTCCACGTGTCATTCTATACTAAGACATCAATTTTTTATTGCATTGCCATGCGCCATTGAGGATTAGAAACAACCTTAGAGAAGCTGGTAAGTTCTGTGCTAGTGGTAACAGATGCTAGAAAGTGCCTATGAGAGGGAGAAAATTTCTCATAATTCATAAGGGCTGTAAAAGGATAAAGGGACTTACCTGAGAGGTCTGTGGAGGAAGATGGAGTAGAATGGGATGTAGAAGACTTCCAAATAGCATTACAATCAAATCTTGGAGCAGAGCAGGAATGGTTTTCATGCAGGTGCTTTTTCGAGTGTATCATGGGGCAAGCAGTCCATTGAGAGGCAAACAGCTGGGCTGTTAGGTGGCTTGGCTGAGACGAGCCTAGAAACCCCTGGGCTACGGGAGAGATCATCAAGGTGGGCTGTGTGCTTGCTGGTGGGGCAATTGTCGGTTGGGCTGGGAAAAGAAGGTAGTGGGTCACGTGATGGAGAGGTGTCCAATAGGCTAAGAGGACGGAAGCTGCTTTCGTGGGCCGCGTGTAGAGGATTTTTCGACTGGGTCACTGTAGGGAGATGGGCCACACAACGGTCCGCTAGAGAGGGTCTCGGATGGAGTAGTTGGAGTTGGGCCAGTGGATAGTGAGCCGCTGGATGGCTATGCAACTGGGTTCTAGGCTGGGAAAAGAAGTCAATCTGGATGTTGGTCTTGTGGGCTGTTGGCATGGGCTATCCTTGAGAAAAACAGACTCCCTCTAGCTGTGATAATCTATTTTGTAGATTCTAAAATTTGCTCCCCAAAATATTAAGAGTGGAAAAATCAAGAATACTTTTCAGAGTGTCCAAATTTCCTTATAAGGAAACCTTGTCTCATCAAAGATCACGTCTCTAAACAAAATAAATTTCTTATTTTATAAATCATAGAATCGTCATCCTTTCTTGTTGAAGGGATATCCATGAAAAACACTAACTCATCTATAGGCACGGATTTGTCTTTTGGTAAGTCATTATCATGTACATAAGCTAAACATCCAAAATTTAATGTGACAGTAGGAAGGCGTTTTTCCATATAATAATACATACAGTGTCTTGCCATGCAGTAATGAAGAGTGGGTACGGTTAATAAGATATTCTACCGTTAAAATACATTCTCCCCAAAACTTTGTTGGTAGGTGAGCTTGAAAATGGAGGGCCCGAGCGACATTTAGGATATGCCGATGTTTGCATTCCTCTCTTTTGTTTTGTTGAGGGCTGCCAGCAATAGTGGTTTGATGCATCATATCGTGTGTTGCAAAATACGACTTTAGACAAACAAATTCTGTTCCATTGTCGCATCATACTACTTTAACTATTTTGTGAAATTTGGTTTTGATCATGGCAAAGTAATCTTTCAAAACAAATGTGACTTCACTTTTCTAAAAGATTAAATATATCCATACTGCCCTAGAGTAGTCATCCAATATAGTAAGAAAATATGAAGCACTAATAGTGGAAACAGTTTTATATGGTCCCCATAAATCACAATGAATTAAATAAAAATTCTCATATGCTTTATTTATACTTAAAGGAAAATAATCACGAGTTTGCTTGGCACATAAATAAACATTGCAAGGAGTAGTCCTATTTCTGGATTTCGCAGATAGTCCCAAAAATTGTTCACCACAAAATCCAAAGGATGACTCAACCATACGTTTCATAAAGTGCTAGAATCCAAAATATCACTAGAAAAAGCAAATAGGGATGATAACTCCAAAGGTCTGTAGAAGAATATCCTATTCTGCTACTCACCAATTCCAATTAGTCTCATCGAGATACGGTCCTGTATCACACAAAAATCATCAGAGAGAGTGATAAAACATTTTGAGTCACGTGCCAATTGAGCCAATTAAATTAAATTGCACTTAAGCTCGGGAATTAAAAACACACTAAGGAGTTTAAGGCGAGGATTTAAGGAAACCATTTCTTTTTGTAAAGCAATGACTTTAGCACCATTTGGTAGACCAACAGTATATGGAAAATTAGTATTTAAATTTTTTAAAAAATATTTCCTACCAGTTATATTATGAGAACACCCTGAGTCCAAAATCTACAAATTTTCCATATCAGATAATTTATCGGATTGACTGGGATTTGAATTATTTAGAATGGTCAAAAGGTTTGACTATTTCTCCTTGCTCAAATTAGGAAAAATGGGTGGGGTTACAACTATCTTGTTGCTACTGTCTACTACTGCGTTGGTTCCTCAGTACGTTGTTGCACTGACTCAGCCGTCTCTCGCGTAGCCTTCTTCGTCATTCCCTCTTAACGTTCGCTGCTGGCCGCCGGCGTTTGGTCGTACACTGCATCCTTGGTTCAAGCTCCTGCCGCGGAATCTTGCGCCTGTTGTTCCCTTTCCGCAACTGCTTCGACTGGGCAGTACTCCGTGGCTGCTGGACTGCTGTGCATCAATGCCAATGGTGCTGGTCTTGGGCCACCAATCGGGGTAGCCCACCAGCTGGAAACACCCGCTAACATCATGTCTACTCTAATTACAGTGGGTGTAAACTGCTCGCGAGGTGGAGCACGATGACCGATCTGATTTTGCATCGGTGAAGGCGATGCCGTCACTATTTCTTTCCTCCATTCGAGACATATTTCTGTGCTGTTCTTCTTTAGGCGAGACTGTTCTTACCTTTGGCATTGCTTCTTGTTGAATCAGATGGGTGCGAACAGTGCCATAAATTGCACTGTTTAGTCCCATTAAAAATTGATAAACTTTTTCTTCCTCCCTTTCTTTTGTAATGGCAGCGAAGAGTTCTTTGTTTGTGGTTGATAGGAGTTGAGAATAGTTGTCTAATTCATTCCATAATTTTTTCAAACGCGAATAATTCGCGTTTATTGAATCTACTCCTTGTTTACAATTTCTTAATGCCGCGCTCAATTCATATTTTCTTGGTCTGTTTCCAACCAAGAACCTTCTTTTAAGTCTGACAATAATTCATCAGCTCTCTCTCTCAGGGTAATTTACAGAGGATCGAAGAGAAGGCTCAATAGTATTAAGAATCTATGAATTTATCAAAGTGTTAATTTCCCACCATTCTTCTTCTTTGTCCGGATCGTTTTCTAGTATGGGAATTGTTCCACCGACAAATCCCAATTTTTTCTTTGAACGCAAAGCCAGGCGCATGGATTTTGCCCATTCTGCATAATTATTGTCTTTTTCATTCTCTTTTAGCTGGACTGTCATTACAATCACCCCGAGACTATCTGAAAATGCTACATAGTAGGCATCTTTCTTTATTCTATGAACATGATTTTCTTCTACCACATCATTATCAATATTACGAATATATTCTTTGTCGTTATTCATTTTTAGAGCTCAAATGATCTGGCTCTGATACCATGAAAGTTTCCAGTAAGGAAAAAAATTAATGTTTTATGTTTTATTATGTCAAAATAATTACATTATATATTTGTTTACAAATCCTCTAGTCTAGCAGTCTAGCTATTAATAATGAAAATTAAATCACAATTATGAAAGTACTAAAGTATACGAAGGTTAGGATTTGTAAGTTACGGAAATATCTATAAATATATAGGAACATCTAGATATGGAAATGTCCATATTCCGTAACATGCATTATTTTATAAAACCCATTAGGGATCACAAGTTTTTTATAATCTCCGGGAAAAAAACCAAAAACATATGTAAAATGTTCTTGATTTTTGCTAAAGTTTATTGGGTTTGCCGTTTATTTCTGGGTAATTTAGATGATTTTGTTTCTTTCCAAGAAAATGGGGATGCACAGTAGAGTTTTGTATTTGGCAATAGTGATTTTACAACTGGCACAAGTAGGGTTCATCAATAAGAGCCAACATTGATGAAGAAGTTTGCTTGTTTGTTATTTTATTGAACATAGAGAGGACATTACCCCAATCCACGGCAGTGACACTTTCTTCCCAACCACAACTCTGCAAATCCTCATCTCCAACACCAATATAATCCATAAATATATTCCAACCTCTACCGCCCATGAAATTCTCCAGCTTGATTTAGACCATTTCCTAAAGAAGAGAGAGAGAGAGAGAGAGAGAGAGAGAGAGAGAGAGAGAGAGAGAGAGAGAGAGAGAGAGAGAGAGAGAAGAGGCTGGGGCTTGCGGATGTGGAAGTAAAAGAAGAAAGAAGTTTTGTTTGCAATTTTTGTTGTAGATGAAGAGAGAGAAAGAAATAATTGCGAGAAGGAACGGAATTTTGGTTGTAGATAAAGAGAGCCAAAGAAATAATGGGAAGGTGAGGAAGATGTAGAAGAGAATTTGAAACAAGAAGCGAAAGAGGCCTTTAGGAATGAGAGTAAATATTTTATTCTTAAAAGTAGAGCCAGGTCCAATAGATTTCGTCTATCCTCCAGATTCACAGGCAGGGGGGTTTGCTTCAAAACTCTAACTCTATCCTAAATAAATGTGTTAGAAAAATATATTAGCAAATAAGTATTTGTAATAACAATAGAAATAACAATTAAAAATTGCAATATAAAAAGAAAAGAACATAGAAAATATGTACTTAGTAAATATGTATTTGTAACAATAATAGAAATAGCAATTAAAAATTGTAGCATAAAAAGAAAAGAACATAGAAGATATATAGCAAAAATTCCAAGGCTTGTGTTCAACACAATCTCTTTAAAATAGATTTGCTCCTTCTCATATGAGTGCTAGAGGATCTGTGAGCATTTGTCTCCTAGGATATAACTGGAATGTGAACAATATTTTGCACCCTAAGCAATTTCACCATCGAACTTGAACTGAAATATTTGATGAAAACTAGAAAACATGCAGAGGAAAAAGACTATAACTTTTTGGAAGAGAATGTTTGCCTCTAGGATTGCAAAAAATTGGAAGACCCCATATATATAGGCTACAGAATCTTCAATGTATTCAAGACCGTAGTTGATGACATCTGACGGTTACGTCTATTTCAGTATTTACTACTAAATTAATACAGCTATTACAGGAGTTACAAATACTCTTTTAAATTCCTTGAATTAAAATATTGGTTACAAAACCGCATTTTAGTTCACTGAATTAAATTGGCAGTTACACTTTAAATTCAACCTAATAAATAGGTAGTTTTGGCAATTACGACATTTATACTCATTTAAAGAAGGAGTCTTTGAAGTTACTAGAGTTATAGCTGTTATACATGAGTAATTACAACAACATGTGTAATTACTACCGTTACAAGATTAATTACAACTGCTATAGGTGTAAGTGCAATCCTTTTCAAGTTTGTGCACATGCAAAAGTCTCCACTGCTTTGTTGAAAAATATACTTCAATTTTTTTTCAACCATCAAGAAACTATTTTCTCATTCAGTCTTCTTTAATTTCTAACTTTATTTCGAACAATCTCCCATATGAATGAAAAATCTATTTTGACTCAATGTTCTTGTTCATCAATTGACTCCAGCATAGGAAAAATAGGTGTTAGCCTTTGAACCTCTCCCTTGTAACATATATTTGCTTTACTAGCTATCTAGAAGGCACGATTTCCTTGAACTATCTTGCTTTTTTTTGTGTAAAGAACCCACATATTTTACACCAGAATCACTTCTGTTGTTCAGTTCTCATACTTTTGTTGATTTTGGCCATGAACACGTCCTGATTCTGCAAGAGTTTCTAAAGAATTGAGCCAGAACAATTTTCCTATGAAGCGGCTCCACTTCTCTCTCACATAGGTGATGTCTTAAATTCAAAATAATAGTATTACATTCATAAGAATTATTAAAGCAACATAATGCTAACCTTAACTGTTACATCACTATTTAATAATAAGAATGAATTGAGGTTACCCCCACAGCGACTATACTAAGTTTTATAAGTAGATTGTCCATTTGAACCTAAATCTTAGGATCTCTAGTCAACTAGGTTAGGTTTTCCTTCATAAAACTTTTACCCTCTATAAGCTTTAAACGTACCCCTTTTGTCAAATTCTCAACTACCTCTCTATTTAACTCTTTAGTTAACGGATCTATAATATTATCTTTTGACTTCACATAGCCAATTATGATAATTTCTAGAGAGCAGTTGCTTTAACAGTATTGTATTTACGACAAATATGTCTAGACTTACCATTACACATTGCACTATGCGCTCTTTCAATCGCTGATTGGCTATCAAAATGAATACAGATAGACAACACAACTTTTTTCCCACTTTGTAATATCTTCTAAATTGCGTAGCTATTCAGCCTTTCTCCATAGTTAATAAATCCAATAAATTCATATTTCATCGTGGATCTAGCCATCACGATTTGTTTTAGAGAATTTCCACAACTTTGGATCTCCGGCTAGTGTAAACATATAGCCACTTATGGACTATGCATCCTTTATATCACATATTTATTATAGCATATGTATAATTTCTAGAACACCCAAATATCTAATATATTGCAATTATAGTTATGAGTGTACTATAGGTATTTTAGTACTCTAACTATTGTAGTCCCATACTCTTGTACCTGGATTACTCATATATTCACTCAAATCACTTACTGCATAAGCAAAATCTTGTCTAGTACAACTAGTTAGATACATTAAACTCCCAATAATCGTCAAATATTCTATTTGAGATATATAATCTCCACAATTTTTTGATAGATTGAGATTTTTATCTAATGTTCTTGCAACTCCAAACTTATTCTTGTTAAATTTTTCAAAAATTTTGTCTACATAATAATTATGTCTCAAAATTAGACTATCTGCTAACATCATGATTTTAATTCATAAAATCACTTAGCATGTTACATATTTCTCATTTCAAATTTTCAACCCAAAATTTTGGTATAAAATCTTAACCAATTTGTCATTACTACCAATAATGAGTATGTCATATACAAACATAAAACGACCTGGTCATTTTTATTCTTTAATATAGACACATTTGTGATATTCATTAATTTGAATCCACTAGTAATCATTGAATGGTCAAACTTCTCATGCCATTTCTTTAATGATTGTTTCAAACCATATAATGATTTTACCGATTTATAACTTTCTTTTCAATTCTTGGAACTACAAAAACCTCGTATTGCTCCATATAGATTTTTTCATCTATATCTCATTTAAGAAAGCTATTTTAATATCCATTCATGTGTATATAAATTTCTCAATGATAAAATAATAAGCATTATCTTATAGAGTTTATTCTCGTTACATGAGAATATATATAAAAGTAATCTAAATATTTTTTATGCTTATTACAACTCTAACTTTTATACTTATCATTTCCTCTTGAAAGTTCACTTTAAACTAAAGCTTTACATTCATGTGGAAGGTCCACTAATTTTAGTATGATTCTGAAAAACAAGAATATACTTCATTCTTGATGCATTTTAGTGGTCCTTTTCTCACCATGTAAGTTATAAATCATCACCAAATGATTTTCCACTTCCTGCTCTTTTGTTTTGTTTTGAAGTTGCAGGAAAGAGCTCTATTTATAGCTCCCAAGAATAACCTTAATTTAAAACAAATAATAAAGACATTTCTATTTTTCCGCATTAAGGTTGAATTAAAATTGTTGTTACATTTCAGTATTCAACTACGGCATTAAACGGATAGTTATAAATTGCCTTTAAATTCCAGGTATTAATTCTAGCCTGCTTAATTTTAGTGGTTACATGTATTAAGTCCAACCTACTAAATATTTAATGGTTACAGAATTTAAACTTAACTTATATTCGAAACTCTTTAAACCACACAAGATATTTTTTTTTTCCTTAGTTCGTTTTGAAGAAAAACGTCCACTTTTGGACTTGAAAGAAATACATTTTTCAAAATGCATTCTTTCCATAATAATAATTTTGAAATTCTTCTAACCAAGGGAAGCTTCTCAAGGAAAGAAGTCACTTATAAGGTCTCACTCAAAGTCATCTCCAAAACATGGATATTGTGCAGAATAATATTAAATTCTTGCATATGACTAATTAAAGTCTTGAAATCAACCATCATATAAACAAAGAATGGTCTGACAACGAATATCTTTGTGCCAACATCTTCCGTTTTATATTTCTAGTCCAAAGATTCTATAATTCTTTAACAGTTTTTTTATCTAAATTCTTTAACAGTTAAACACAATAAACTTTGTATAATGTAAGCACCTGCCATTCAGTTAGTTTAGAAACAATATCTGTTAGAAAATTTTGCTAAAATTTCCATTTAGAAACATATTTTATTTCCATTCAAGTGAATTTCTCTTCTTTTCCACGTGACAAATTGAAACATCAGAAAAGTCAACTGTGTTTGGATCATCATATAAACCACTTGAACAGGTTAGATAGAATTTTGGACCGAAGTATGCTCCTAGGTTAGGTAAGCTACTGGCTTTGGCTCAAAGGCGATGGTCAGACGGGCGGGTAGGGGCCCTAGTTTGAAAGGAACCTCCCACAAGCGGGTTTTCAACCTTATGTAGCCTAGGACCAATTAGGGCGCTGGTATGACGATCCTGTACGGAGATTTTAGTCGATAGAAGATTTCAACATGGAAAGGGCCCCTCTCTAATATAGGCAAGTCTCATCAGTACAAGAATCCGCTCCTAGAGCTTTCTATCTTCCTCCCCAGTGACGCTCCCAAAGCGCTGCCTGCGCCCAAAAGCGATGATTCACTTGGTCCGGCTTCCTAAACCACTTGGTCCCGTTCTATGCGCATCTCGTTTGGTAAGGGGGGAAAGGGTTCCATAGGCCAGTCTGCCGTATACAGGATTGCTGTAACTTTTGCAGGGCGAATAAGAATAGCTTTTCCGAGGCCCAGTAGTGGGCGTGGGAAGTGAAGGTGTGTGTGAAGTACCCGGTCTCATTCAGTTCTTTAGAAGAGCACTAGCTTTGCGAATCAGTAGTATAGCCTCTTCCGATCAATGTCCATATTGACATACTTTGCTCTGACTGCAATCACGAATACAACATTAAACATCTATTTTAGGATTATCAAGAAAAATATATCAGTAAGTATGTATTCATAACAACCATAGAAATAGTAATTAAAAATTGCAACATAAAAAAATGAACAAGGAAGAGATGTTGAGAAAATTCCGAGGCTTGTGTTCAATACAATCTCTTTAAAACATATTCACTCCCTACCGTATAAGTGCTAGAGGATACGTGAGCATCTGTATCCCAGGATAAAATGTGAACGTGAAGAATGCTTTGCACCAAAGACAATTTCACCATCGAACTTGAACTAAAATATTTGATGAACACTAGAGAATATGTAGAGGAGGAAAGACAGTAACTTTTTGAAAGAGAATGTTTTCCTCTAGGATTGTAAATTGGAAAACCCCATAATAGGCTACAAAATCTTCAATGTATTGAAGATCGCAGTTAATGATAACTGGCTAGTACGTTTATTTCAGTATTTACTGTTGAATTAATATGGCTGTTACAGGAGTTACAAATACTCCTATAAATTTATTGAATTAAAATGTCGATTACAACACATAATGAAAAACCTTAGAAGGGGGTGAATAAGGTTTTTGGCTAATTTTTAAAAACCTTTTGTGTGATTAAAAGATAAACCTCTAATTTTGTTTGAGAAAATATTCTAAAACTCTTCTTAATATAATTCCCAACCAACAAAATCTTATAGTTATGACAACCAAGCAAAAAGCATAGAGTAAATAGCCTCAACAATTAATATTGGTTCACTCTCTCAAAGAGCTATATCCACTATCTTGAGTCAACACCCACGGATTTTTCAAATCCACTATAAACAAAGTGTACAACAATCACAATTTTGAGGATCACCCACCAAGGGTTTTGCAAGCAACCTCAATTTCTAACACAAAAGCCATCAAAGGATAACCCGAGGGATTTTTCAACACAAATCTTTGATATTAATAAAAGAGAGATGATTAAAGAACAATGTTACCAAGTGAGCTTGAGAAGGAAAGATACAACTCAATTGAATGCTTCTACACGCTCTTTTTTTCTTCATCTTTGATGAAGATCAACAATGAAGCTCAAGAAGATGTTTTTGTGAGATAAAAGGTGTTTGAAGGAATGTACTTTAAAGCTCTTAAAAGTTCTTAAATGATCTCAATAAATATTTCACCAAACTTCTTACTCTTTCAGCTGATCAAAAAATCAATATATAGGAAAGAGAAAAAGTAGTCGTTACTCCGTGTAACGGTAATATTTTTCACAGTAAAAAGGAAAACTGGACGACCAGTTTCGAAAAACGAACGTCCTATTTCCTTATACAAGAAAATCGGATGAGCGCTTTTTTGAAATAGGACAACCGATTTTGAAACAGACAGATTCGGATGCTTCCTACAAACATCAGACAATCGATTTTTCTAAAATTACAAAATCGGACGACCGGTTTTAAAACTGGATGACCAGTTTTTGAAAAGGATTTTATAGCCAGTGTTTTACAAGAAAAGAGCTTTCCTTACTATTTCAAAAACATGTATTCTTGATATTCTTTTAGAGATAAGAAAACTTTTAAAAGCATCAAAAACTCTATCAAGAATACTTGGATTTCAAGAAAGGTTTATAGAAAGAAATTCATGCAAGGAGCTTCATACATGATCAATAATCAAAGATGAGAGTTAGGGAGTTTTACAAAGAAATACCTTAGCACATTCCTAACTAAGACACAAGTCTTCAAGGTCTTCAATGGCTTGATCTTTTCTCCTTTATTTTGCTTTGATCACCAAGATCTTTTGCTTCTAAGAGTGTAGCCTTGAGACTTCACATATGCTTCTTTTGTTTTAGAGTAACTATGCTTAATACTCACACAAACATATGTTAATCATAATCAAAATCATATGCAATAATTCCCTTAAGGCTGACAATCTCTCCCTTTTTTATTATGACAAATACATATGCAAGAAGAACAAAAGAGCAAGTATAAAAGCATGGTGATGTTCCAAGGAAATCATCAATAGGAGCAAAGCATACCAAACACCATAAGGGAGATAACTCCCCCTTTGAATTTGAAAACATGCCAAGGTTTTGAAACATAATTTTGAAAAATAAGCTCCCCTTAAAAGCATGCTTCACATCAAGAATGGCATCAAACTCATCAAGGTAACTCCAAGCATATTACCAATAAGATATGCAGCCAACCAAAAGAAAGCATGAAACTTAAAAGCAACAATTAGCATCTTGCAACTATTTCTCCCCCTTAGTTCTTGCACATATTTCTCCCTCTTTTTTCATAAATCAAAAAGATACTTGGGAGAGTTTTTAAGGGATCATAGAAAATGAAGCTACAATTGGACTTTCAACAATAAGGTATCATTAGAAGTCCATAAAAATAAAGCATCAAGATAACACAATATTAATATGAAGAACAAAACATGGCATATATCAAGTCATAACAAAAAATCACAAGAGAGCCGTACATGAGTTTGATAAAGAGCTAAAGAAAAACAATGGAAGAGGAAGGATTTTTGAAAAAACGGAAAGGGTAGAGATCTTTAAAAGAAATCCTCAATCATCTTCATCTTCATCAGTATCTTTTCCTCCTCGCTCTAATCTCATCATTATCAGTTTTGAATGTCTAAAATCTTGTCATTGAGGTCATCAAGTCAGTCATTGAGTTGTGCTTGCATTTCAGCAATCCTATCCATTATTTGAGCTGTATCTACTGAGGATTGTCCTTCCTCCGCTCTTTCTTGTCTTTTCTTTGATCTCATTTCTCTTTGAATGTCCTCTTCATTTGTATCTTCTTTATCCATACTTTCGGGCTCATTGCCCTCTTCTTCATCCCTATTATCCTCTTCATCATTATCATCACTTCCTTGTTGTCCACCTCTTATTAAAAGTCATTCATTATTTCTTTCAAACCCCATTCTCTTGAAGGTATTCTTATTGTAAAACTTACCAGGGCCAATGTGATCACCAACTCCAACCAAATTGATCACAAAATATTGAACGATTTTTGTAATGAAGCAGCCATATAGTAGGCTCTTGGTGGAAGAGGATTGTGTGGCTAGCATGTGTTCTATAGCCATGAAACCAAAGTTCATTCTCCTATGTTCATGAAGGGCAAGCATGACAAAAGAATGCATATTTGTGATGGAAGACTTGTGCCCAATATTTGGAATAATGATATTAGAAATCATATGATGTAGTAATCTCCCATAGGCATCAAGTTTATTCACATTCCTATCATCATGCCTTTTTAGGACTTCTCCATGAGTGAAAGTCTCCTCAAATCTTCTTTCACTATATAAATTAGGATCAAAGCATTTCTTATTCTTAGTGTAAAATCTCATGCCATCTTGAGGGGTTTCTAGAATGGTATTCAATAGCCTATCATCAAATGCAATGTTCCTTCCTCCAATTCTAGACAACACCCATTGATGAGATATGTTATCTACTCTTTCAACTCTACCCTTATGAAGATTGGCATAGAATTCATAAATCATTTCAGGATAAAATAGCTCATTAACAGTAAGCAATAGTGTCCAACCAATAGCATCAAAGAGATTTGGTATAACATCCATACCTTGCATATCATTTAAATCTACTCTGTGACCCGGAGCAATTTTTCTTTTGTTTCTTGTCCACTCTTCAAAATTTACAGCTCCTTCACAGAGATGAATCTTCCTGGTGCCCTAGCTCCAATGGGTACCCTTTGTCCCTTTCCTCTTCCTCTACTGCTGCCTCCTTCTTCAAGATTTTTACCTTTACCAATGTTTGTGTTTTTGGTTTTCACCATTTTGGAGTTTCTTTTTTTTTTTATTTTTTATTTAGGGTTTGAGAAGAACTTGAATATGAAGATTTCAGATGGAGAGGATAGAGAGAGAAAAAACCGATTAATTTTCTTGCTTGAGGAGGAGAGAAATTTGAAAGATTTGAGAGGAAGTGTGAAAATCGGACCGAGAAATCAGATGGGTTTTGTTAGAGAAAGGAGTATCGAGATCGAGATCGAGAGAGAGAGAGAGAGAGAGAGAGAGAGAGAGAGAGATGAGTGAAAAGATTAGAAAGATCTTTTTTTTTTAAATAGCGGAAACCAATGGTTTTTTGGAAAATCGGTCGACTGAATTCCAAAATTAGTCGTCCGGTTTTTGTAAAAGGAAGAAATCGGATATCCATTTTTTCTCGAGGTCGTCCAATTTAGTCCGAATATCTTGGAAAATTTTTTAAGACAAACTATGAGTCTGATTTTTAAACCGGATGTCTGGTTTTTCTGAAGAGGCGTCCGAATTGTTTTATTTTTAAGAAATTTCCACTAAGGATAAAGAATAAGAGAAAGTCCAAAAAAAAACTCAAAAAACAACACACATTAGTCATTAAATTTACCAATACCAAGAAATTTTCTCAAATAGCAAAAATGTTCTTCAGAGAGAGGTTTTGTAAATATATCGACAAATTTGATCCTCTGTGCAAATATATTCTAAAAATACATCACCTTTAGCAACATGATCGCTAATAAAGTGATGTTTGATTTCAATATGTTTTGTTTTTTAATGTTGCACAGGGTTTATGAAAATGTTTATGGCACTAGTATTATCACACATAATAGGTATATTTTTAAAAGAAAAACCAAAATCAATGAAGGTGTGTTTCATCCAAAGTACTTGTGCACAGCAACAACCGACTGCAATATATTCCGCTTCGGTGGTTGATAGGGATACGCACGATTGCTTCTTGCTGCACCAAGATACTAAGGATCCTCTCAAGAATTGGCAATTTCCACTAGTACTTTTCCTTTCTGCCTTACATCCGGCATAATCCACATCAGTGTATACAATAAGATCAAAACAAGATTGTTTAGAGTACCACAGGCCATAATCATATGATGAAATCAAATATCTCAAAATATGTTTTACAGCTATTAAATGGGATTCTTTGGGACAAGCTTGGAATCTAGCACACAAACATACCGCAAACATAATATCCGGCCTACTAGCCATTAAATAAAGCAAACTACCAATCATACATCTATACTTCTTTTCATCAACCTTTTTACCTTTTTCATCCTTGTCAAGCTTCAACGATGAGCTCATTGGAGTGCCAATACCTTTTGCATTGCTCATCCTGAATCTCTTGAGGAGTTCCTTGGTGTACTTCTCTTGGTCGATGAAGATGCCTTCTTTTATTTGCTTAATTTGTAGTCCAAGGAAGCAATTCTCCCATCATGCTCGTTTCAAACTCATTTTGCATAAAGGAAGCAAATTCTTCACACAAAGAAATATTAGTAGCACCAAAAATAATATCATCTACATAAATTTGGACAATAAGAAGATCATTGTTACAAGAGGTTTTTGTAAAAAGAGTAGTATCCACCACACCTCTTGAAAAATTGTTTGAAAGAAGAAATCCACTTAATTTTTCATACCACGCTCTTGGAGCTTGTTTTAGGCCATAGAGAGCTTTTGAAAGTTTGAAAACATGATTTGGAAATTTTTCATGCACAAAACTGGGAGGTTGTTTAACATAAACGTCCTCCTGAATATCACCATTTAGAAAAACACTTTTAACATCCGTTTGAAAAAGCTTGAATCCTTTAAAACATGCAAAAGCCAAAAGCATCCTAATGGATTCAAGTCTAGCAACTGGAGCAAAAGTTTCATCAAAATCTATGCCCTCTTCTTGATTGAATCCTTGGGCAACA
This sequence comes from Catharanthus roseus, assembly GCA_028651295.1. Taxonomy (NCBI): domain Eukaryota; kingdom Viridiplantae; phylum Streptophyta; class Magnoliopsida; order Gentianales; family Apocynaceae; genus Catharanthus; species Catharanthus roseus. The sequence goes on along the minus strand of JAPQWS010000046.1, from coordinate 2,266,754 downwards.
AGTCTAGCTTTGTTTCTAATAACTTATCCTGATTCATTTAGTTTATTTCTAAAAACCCATTTTGTGCCAATGGTGGGGTGGTCATGGGGTCTTGGGACTAAAGTCCAAACCTTGTTTCTTTCAAATTGGTTTAATTCCTCCTGCATAGCAATAATCTAAAACTCATCACACAAAGCATCATCAATAAATTTAGGCTCAATTTGAGATAATAATGCAAAGTTATCTATGAACTACCTTCTTGTTCTTACCCCTTGTGATACATTGTCAATGATTTCATCCTTTGAGTGCCCTTTGGGATATATCACATCTTGAGGAATATCTTGAGTTTGTTGATCCTCATCTAGTATTTCCTCAATTTCCTCTTCCTCTTTAGAATGATTTTCCCAAGCTTGAGTGTGAATAGGTTCATGGCTCAAAGACTTATCTATGTCATCATCATTTCTTTTTTCAAAAGGGTTAGTTTCATCAAAGTTTACATGAATGGACTCTTCAACACATAAAAGTTCTTTTGTTGAAAATTCTATAAGCTTTCTTGTTTGAAGAGTACCAAAGAAAAATTCCCTCATCTGATTTTTTATCAAATTTTTCAAGATTATCCTTAGTGTTTAAGATAAAGCACTTGCATCCAAAACTTTGAAGTAGCCAATGGAGGGAGTTTTGTTGAAAATAAGTTCAAAAGGAGTTTTCTTTAAAAGAGGTCTCAAGAGAACACGATTCATCACGTAACAAGCGGTGTTCATGGCTTCGGCCCAAAAATATTTTGGTAGAGAGCTTTCACAAAGTATTGACCTAGCCATTTCTTGTAAAGTTCTATTTTTCCTTTCCACAACTCCATTTTTTGTTGAAGAGTTTTGGCTACCGAAAGTTATGTGAAATACCAAATTCATCACAAAGTTTTGTAAAATCTTGGTTGTTCAATTCTCTCCCATTATCACTTATAGAAATTAATTTGCAATCAAGGGAGGTTTGGACCTTTTTGAATAATTTAACAAATTCATGAAATGCTTCATCCTTTTGGCTTAAAAACAAAGTCCAAGTGAATCTAGAAAAATCATCCACAATAACAAAGGCATACCTCTTACCACCAAGACTAATGGTCCTCATTGGTCCAAACAATCCATGTGAATGAGTTCTAAGGGTTTTGATGTTAAAATAGTTTTCTTTGGCTTAAAAGAAGATTTTACTTGTTTTCTAAATTGGCAAGCATGATAAAGTTTGGTTTTCTCAAAAGGAAGTTTTGGCAAGCTTCTAACAAGTTCTTTAGAAGAGAGTTGATTTAATAAATCCATACTAACATGGTCAAGCCTTCCATGCCATAAGAATGCATCATCATCATGAATCGTGAGACATTTTAGATTTTGTGAGATACTTCAAGATAAAAACATAGACATTACCAACTCTTTTTGCAACAAAAATGGTTTTATTCTCAAGCTTGTTTATGATAGTAGAAGAGTCACTTTCAAAAAACAACTTTGCACCCATTATCATACAATTGACTAATACTAAGTAAATTAAACTCCAAACCATCAATTAAAAGCACTTCCTTAATTAAAGAAGATGAACCATATCCAATGTTACCTATACTGATGATCTTTTCTTTCTTCTTATCACCAAAAGTAACAAAGCCACCTTCGGTTTCTCTTAGCTCATTCATGAGGGATGCATTTCCAGTCATGTGTCTTGAGCATCCACTATCTAAGTACTACTTGGAGCTTGATTTATGTTCCTACAATATGAGAAGAAGAGATGACATGAGAAGAAGAGATGACTTTTGGTACCCATATTCTTTTGGGTCTATAAATATTAGTGGTTTTTACTCTCCAAATAGTTTTAACTCGCATTTCAACTTTTCTTTTTACAAATCATCTAGTGGCCTTATGACCACTTTTACCACAATAAGTACAACAAAGATAGGAGAAAGATGAAGAAGCTTTAACAAAATATGTTTGCTTTGAAGAAGCATTGGAGTGGTTGTATCCAATGCCATTTTTATCATAGGGAGATCTTTGTGAACCAAGAAGTTTTTCAAAATTTTCTTTTCCTTGAGTAAATCTTTCAATGCACAAAGTGAGATCATTAACCTTTTTCTTTAAAGATTCATAATCAATCAAACATTTTTCAAGAGAGTTCTCACAAAGATTCTTGTTCTCTAAAACAAGTTTTTGAAAATTATTGTTTGAACAATCTTTTTCATTTTTCAAGATTTCCAAAAACTCAAGAGGAGATTTTTTTCACAAATAAGTTTTGAATTTTCATCAAGCAAGGCTTTGAGTTTTGTTTTTCAAATCTTTGTTTCTTTTAGAAACCTTTTTGCACTCATCATACATTTCAATAAGCATAGTACTAGGATCATCATCACAAATATCATCAATAAGACTAGAAGAGTTAGAGGGTGAAGATAGTACCTCATTCTCCATTGCCATGAAGCACATGTTTGCCTTCTCATCACCTTCACTTGTATCTTGATCCCATGCACCAATAAGTCCCTTGCCTTTCTTCTTTTTCTTTAAGGCTTCAAGCTTGGCTTCTAATGCTCCTTTTTCTTTTTCAATAGCCTTTGGACAATTGGCTACAAGGTGTTCCATGCTATTGCATCCAAAGCATCTTGCTTTGGATAATGAAGAGTTTTGTCCTCCTTACTTAAATGGAGGTGTCTTTCCCTTTTTGTTGAAGACTTTCTTATAGAATCTTTTGAATTTTCTCATAACCAAGGCTATATCTTCATCATCATCATGATCACCTCATTGTTAGAAGAACTAGCTTGTTCTTCTTCATTAGCTTTGAGAGCTATACTTCTTTTTCCGTTTTCTTCTTCTTCCATTTCATTAACCTTTTTACTTTTAATTCATAGGTGAGAAGAGAGCCTATGAGTTCTTCAGTTAGGAGAGTTCTTAAATCCTTTGATTCCTCTATGGCAAGACATTTTGGTTTCTATGCCTTAGGGAGTGCATCTAGAACTTTTTCTATTTGCTTCTCCTCTTGAGTATTCCTTTCCATAAGCCTTGAGTCTATTTGTGATGTTTGTAAATCTAGTGAACATTTCACTAATACTTTCATTTTACTTCATCACAAAGAGTCATAATCTCTTAATAACAAAGCCAACTTTGATTCTTTGACTTGGTTGGTTCCTTCATGAGTGACTTCCAATAGTTTCCACATGTCATGGGCTGAGTCACGCCTACTTACTCGATTGTATTCAATAACATCCAATGCACAACTTAGGATGTTCATGGCTTGGTAGTTTAAAGTCATCCTTCTTGAATCATATTCATCAAACTCTTCTACTTTCTTGATTCTTCCATCCTTTTGAGGTATAAAAGGTCCTTTCTCTACAATACTCCAAAGATCAAAGTTAATAGAACAAATATATATTTTGAGTCTGGATTTCAAAAAGGTATAATTTGTACCATTGAAAGAGGAGATCGATTTGTAGAAGAGCCTTCTATATACGGTAAACTAGAAACATTAGCCATGCTAAAAACAGATCTTTTGCTTCAAGGATATTAGTCCCTTTTTTTTAGAAGCCCTGCTCTGTTACCAATTGAAAAACCTTGGGGGTGAATAAGGTTTTTGGCTAATTTTTAAAAAAATTTTGTGTGATTAAAAAATAAACCTGTAATTTTGTTTGAGAACAAATTCTAAAACTCTTCTTAATAAAATTCCCAACCAAACAAAATTTTATAGTTAAGACAACCAAGCAAAAAGCATAGAGTAAAGAGGCTCAACAATTTATAGTGGTTCACTCTTTCAAAGAGCTACATCTACTACTTTGAGTCAACACCCAAGGATTTTTTTAAATCCACTATAAACAAAGTATACAACAATCACAATTTTGAGGATCACCTACCAAGGGTTTTGCAAGCAACCTCAATTTATAACATAAAAGCAATCAAAGGATAACCCAAGGGGTTTTTCAACAAAAACCTTTGATATTAATAAAAGAGAGATGAGTAAAGAACAATGTTACTAAGTGAGCTTGAAAAGGAAAGATACAACTCAATTGAATGCTTTTACAAGCTCCTCTTTTCTTCTTCTTTGATGAAGATCAACAATGAAGCTCAAGAAGATGTTTTTGTGAGATAAAAGGTGTTTGAAGGAATGTACTTTAAAGCTATTTAAAAGTTCTTAAATGAACACGATAAATATTTCACCAAACTTCTTACTCTTTCAGCTGATCATAAAATCAATATATAGCAAAGAGAAAAAGTAGCCGTTACTCTGTATAACGTTAATATTTTTCACAATAAAAAGGAAAACCGGACGACCGGTTTCTAAAAACAGATGTCCGATTTCCTTATACAAGAAAATCGGATGAACCCTTTTCTGAAATAGGACGACCGATTTTGAAACAGAAAGATTCGGACGCATCCTACAAAAATCGAACAACCGATTTTTCTAAAACTAGAAAATCGGACGTCCGGTTTTAAAATCGGATGACTGATTTTTTAGAAGGATTTTACAGCCAGTATTTTACAAGAAAAGAGCTTTCCTTACTATTTAAAAAACATGTATTCTTGATACTCTTTTAGAGATAAGAAAACTTTCAAAGACATCAAAAACTCTATCAAGAATACTTGGATTTCAAGAAAGGTTTATAGAAATAAATTCATGCAAGGAGCTTCATACATGATCAACAATCAAAGATGAGAGTTAGGGAGTTTTACAAAGAAATACCTTAACACATCCCTAACTAAGACACAAGTCTTCAAGGTCTTCAATGACTTGATCTTTTCTCCTTCATTTTGCCTTGATCACCAAGATCTTTTGCTTCTAAAAGTGTAGCCTTGAGACTTCAAATATACTTCTTTGTTCTATAGAAACTATGCTTAATACTCACACAAACATATGTTAATCATAATCAAAATCATATGCAATAATGCCCTTAGGGCTAACACATCATTTTAATTCTAAGAATTAAATTGGCGGTTACACTTTAAATTCAGCCTAATAAAAGGGTAATTTCGGTAGTTACAATATTTATACTCATTTAAAGTAAGATCTCAGCTGTTACAAGAGTTATAGTTGTTATACATTAGTTACAACAATTACATCGTAATTACTACCCTTGCAGTATTAATTACAATCGTTACAGATGTAAGTACCATCCTTTTCAAGTTCATGCACGTACAAACCTCTCTACTGTTTTGTTGGAAATACAGTTCAATTTTTTTTCAACTATCGAGAAACTATTTCTCATTCACTCTTCTTTAATGAGTAACATTGTCTAAAAACATAATGTTTAAAAGCTAAGTATCACCATTTTCTGATTTCATGGAATTAGCTCCTTTAGGAACTGGGTTTTATATGCCTGGTGATCCATCTGAAGGCTAGACATTTGCTGAAAGAGCATATGAAGTGGAAAGTTGGAAACGGTAGAGATATTAAACTTAATTTGGGACATGAAGTGGCGGCATATCCCTTATAAGAATTAATTTTGAGGTTTCGACTAGTAAATTCTAGAAAATTCTCTGTTAGATTGTGATTTACTTTTAAAGTTTGATTTATATATAAATGTGTGTGTGTGTTAACCCTTAAATATTCTTAAATTAAGGAGTCTTGGAATAAAAATATACACGGTAACTTTTAATTCATTATTAGAAAAGATCAGATAGAGAGAAGGCTGATTGACAAAGTGCTATCATAGAAAAAGTTATATATATATATATTTTTTGTAAAAGCGTAAATTATCTTATATATTTTGAAACAAATTAAAAGAGTGCCAACAAATTAAGGGAGATACAATTTTCCTTTTGCTTTCCTCTTCTAGTGTTTTCAAACTGCATTTGGATGTTACGCGAGGAATAATTTACTGAAGATGTTTGAAGAGATTGTCTGTAAGAGAAGGACCGAACCATGCAGTGATGGCATTAACACAAAGAAGGATTTGCTGACCTTACTAATGGAAGCTTCTAACAGCAGTGGAAATAAATAGATTGATGAGGATATGGTATCTTTGCTGTTCATTTTCTTGTTTGTTGGCCATGAATCTACAAGCCTTACTATAACATGGCAATTATATTCCTAGAGGAAAATCCTCAAATGTTACAAAAGACAAAGGTAAGTGTGTATGAGATGAGAACCGTTTATCAATAGAGGATCTGTACTCCCACACTCTATTTCATCCTTTTTTTTTCTTTTATAAAACAATTAAACATACTAGCTGCTAATGTGAGGTAACTTAATTGATAAAATATAAATCATTCTCTCCAAATGGAACATACCTGAGCTTATTTTAAGAGAAAATAAAAGTTGGTTCAGCTTCTAAAAGTGCTTTTCATGTTTATGTGTTTCTTTTGAACAGAATGAGTTATAATTAATACTTATTTTAGTTTTTAGGTTACAATATTAACTCGTGTAATTTTTTATGGAAATTAAATGTTTGATAACAAAAGGATCTTACTGAATTTTTGTAAATTGTTTAGGGACCATGACAACATAAAATGAACTCTTAGAATCATATCATTTCAAGACTTAAACTCCATTTTCTCAGTTTTTTGTAAAAAAATAACTTTTATGTACCACTTTGATACTAATGTCACACATAAATCTCATTTGATAAAATTGAAAATTGAAATCTCAATTGTTTAACTTTTGAGTTCTAAATCTCAAGAAAGAACATTTAATCTAAAAATCGAAGAATATATATATATATATATATATAAGTCAATATGCTTATCCCCGTTAATGCTTATTTAGGATGAAGAAGAAGACATTGTGAAGAGAAGAACATCTTTGGAAAAAGGCTCACCTACACCGAAGTCAAAGAAATGAAGTATAATCGAAAGGTATTGATTAATTATTACCATAAATTATTAGGAAAAGGAAAACTGCACTTGTTCATATATAGGATTTCTATGCAATATCTAATCTCCCAAATTTTTCTTTTTTTTTCAACCCTACATCATTTCATTAGAGGAGACTTAAGTCTTGTTGTATAAATGTAGCTATAAAGATAGAATATGTATTTTTATTCAAACCTAAGAGTTTAACATAGTCAAACTTGAAATAGCTAAACTGACATCTATCTAATCTAATGACCATAACAAGGTTCAGGAAGATTTACCATAACAAATGTTGCAAGATACTACTGCAACTCACAACAAACCAAGCTTTAGCAACAGTTTTGGTTAAATTAAGTAAAGTAAGAACACATACCCCTGAAGCTTAACTATTCAAAACTAGAAGCATCTAAAAATTAAACAAAGATAAAAAACAAGACACATAAACAGGGACGGACCTACGCCCAGGCTAGGGTGGGCTGGAGCCCACCCGGGAATTTTTTTTTTTTAAAAAAAATTTATATTTTTTGCATTTAAGCCCCCTCAAAATTTTTTTTTCAGTTTAGCCCCCACAAAATGTAGGGACTGATTTATAAAAAAAAAAACAAACCCTCGGCTGCTCCAGCAAAAAGCCCCAAATCAATTTCATTTTTTTCTTCTTCTCTCTCCCCGTCTCCGATCTCCTCGTCCCGCACCGGCGCAGCCGCGCACACAGCAGCAGCAGCCCAACTCCCCCTCCCCCACCCGCTCGCTCCGCTCCGCTCCCCCTCCCTCTGCGTGAAACAGACCTCCATCCTTTTCTCTTCCTCCTCCTCCTTGTCGGACTCCGAGCTCGGCTTTGCGGTTGTCGACGAGTCGCAGCAGCGGCGGCGCCAGCAGCAGCAAGCAACAACCGCGGCGGCAGGAAGAAGAAAAAGCAGAAGTACGCAGCAGTCTCTCATCTCAGCAAGCAGTGTTAGCTTCACAACAATCTTGAACAAAAAAAAAGTAAGTTTTCAGAAACATTTTTATTTCTATAATTTTTTATTTTGAGTGCTAAAATTTTTTTTTTTTGGTAAATAGATTTTTGAGTGCTAAAATTTTTATGTTGTTATTTTACAGTGAAAAAATTGTCTAGGGTTTGTTTGGTAAAAATATGATTATTATGTAATTTATAGACTAATTAATTATTATGTTACACATGAAATGTGTTGAATTGTGAATTTAAAATATTTGAATATTATATAGGATTCTACTATGGAGAAATATATTGGAAAATGGAAGAAGGGTCCTAAACCGGTTGAAGAAAAATCAGCTAATAAAGGAAATGTTAATATTGAAGATCGTGGGAAAAAGCCTCGGGTAGGGGTAGAGTTTTCGGATTTTGAGATTATTGGTGATCCAGGATTGCGTAAACCAATTGATAGTTATCCTTATGAAATTAGAGATGAATTAAGGAGACGTTATGTGGCTAAAGGGCCAACTCAACCATGTGATCATAAATTTCCATAGCTGATTTTGGTGAAATTAGAAGATCGTTTGAAGCTATGGTTTAAAGATTTTACTTGGTTAGAGTACGAGTGTACATAAAGATGCAACATTTTGTTTCTGTTGTTATTTGTTTGCTAAAGGTCAAAATCACAAACATGGTGATGATATATTTACAGAAGTTGGTTTTAAAAATTGGAAACGTGCGAAAGAAAAATTTAGAAACCATGAAGGTGCTCCAAATAGTCCTCACTCTGGTGCTGTAATTCAGTTGTTAGGTTTCAAAAATCAAAGACAGAATGTGGAATACGTTTTAGCGAAACAAAGTAGTCAAAGCGAGATTGACTACAGTGCACTGACTCGACTCATTTGTTGTAAAAGTTATTCGATTTTTATTAAGTCAGGGTTTAGCTTTCCGTGGAAATGATGAGTCCATAAATTCAATCCGACGAGGTAATTTTCTTGAATTAACAAAATGGTATTGTGAGGAATCGAAAGAAGTAAATAAGGTCATGAACTTCAATGCTCCCGGAAATAATCAGCTAACTTCTCCTAAAATTCAAAAAGAAATTGTTAATGCTTGTACAACAGAAGTGAGGCAAGCTATTATCAATGAGATTGGTGACAAGTTTTTTTTCTCTTTTTGGTTGATGAGGCTCGAGATAGCTCTGTGAAGGAGCAATTGTCTATAGTTTTGAGATTTGTTAATGATAATGGAGAAGTGGTCGAGCGTTTTCTTGGAGTGGTACACGTGAGTGACACTTCTGCACGGACTTTGAAAAATAGTATTGATGATTTCTTTGCAATAAATGGATTATCAATTTCACAGCTCAGAGGTCAAGGTTATGATGGGGCGTCTAATATGCGTGGCGAGCTTAATGGATTGAAACAAAAAATTTTAGATGAAAATAAGTACGCATATTATATTCATTGCTTTGCTCACCAACTTCAATTAGTGCTTGTGGCTACTTCAAAGAAAAAATGCTCACGTGTGTAGTTTTTTTTGAGTACCTTGCTAAGATTGTAAACATTGTTGGAGCTTCATGTAAAAGAAAGGATGCTCTTATGCAAAAGCAGTATGATGATCTTGTAAAATGTCTAGAAAGTGGAGAAATTGCTACAGGAAAGGGCAAAAATCAGGAAACAAGTTTAGCTCGGCCAGGTGACACTCGTTGGGGCTCTCACTTCAAAACAATAACTCGGATTTTGCATATGTGGGATGCAGTGACACATGTGCTTGAAACTATATATGAAGACGCTGATGAGGTCAATAGTCGAGGCATTGCTCGAGGTTTGATTGATAAAATGTGGCAGTTTGAATTTGTATTCATTGCTCAATTAATGGTAAATGTATTGGCAAAAACAAATACATTGTCAATGTGCTTGCAACAAAGGACTCAAAACATAGTCACTGCTATCCGGATGATTAAGACAGTAAAGGAAGATTTGAAGAAGTATAGAAATGATGATGATTAATGGGAGGAGTTATTGGGTGTTGTTACTGCATTTTGTGTCAAACATGATATTTTCGTGCCGAACATGCAAGATCCTTTACCAGGCCGAGCTAGATTATACAGGAGTGTGGATGGGCAGCCAAAGACTTACTACCATTTTTTTCGTCGAGACATCTTTTTTGAGGTAATTAATTTCATTGTTTTTTTAACTTATTACCTAATATTCAATTATTTGTAATATTATAAATTATTAACTGTTCTTTTCTCTATTTAATGTTAGGTACTTGATTTTATAGTCAAAGAAATGGATGATCGTTTTACGGAGTCAACTTCAGAGCTACTTATTTGCATATCATGCCTTGATCCCAGAGATTCCTTTGTGCATTTTGATCGGGGGTCGATTACTCAGTCTATCCGAGTTCTATTCAGATGATTTTTCTATCTTTGATAAGTTTGAGCTTAAAGCACAACTTGATACATATATCTCTTACATGAGATCAAGTGATGGGGCAGCTTTCTCTGGCCTTACTGACATTGGAGATCTCGCAAAGAAGATGGTTGAGACGAATATTCACCAGTTTTTTACTGTAGTTTATCGACTAATTGAGTTGGCTTTAGTCTTGCCTGTTGCTTCAGCGACCGTTGAAAGATCGTTTTCTGCTATGAGAACGATTAAGAATGATTTACGCAATAGGATGGGAGATGTGTTTCTCAACGACAGTTTGATTTGCTATGTGGAGCAAGAGATTTTTAAGAGTATTGAAAATGAGGCCATCTTGCAGCAGTTTCAAAATATGCAAACTCGAAGAATAAAATTGCCATCTTAATCATTTCATTCACATGTAAAACTCTATTTTAAATCATTTTTCAGTAGTCATTTCTTTTTCATTCTTTGCATTGGGATGAATGTTATTTGTTTTTATATTAATCTTCTAATGTTCTAAATCAATTGCAGGTCATATTGGATTTTGTCTTCTGATCGTGTTTATCTCATCTGTTATCTCAAGATTCTGATCAAGATTCTCAGCCTTGATAGAGGTATTTATCCCGTGAGTGATGGGTGATCACTCCTCATTGGTAATAGGCGATTACCTATTCTTTTGTTTTATTATATGTAAATTTAGAATTTGTAATGTTTATCCCGTGAGTGATAGGTGATCACTCCTCATTGGTAATGGGCGATTACCTATTCTTTTGTTATATTATATGTAAATTTAGAATTTGTAATGTTTATCCCGTGAGTAATGGGTGATCACTCCTCATTGGTAATGGGCGATTACCTATTCTTTTGCTATATTATATGTAAATTTGGAATTGTTTGAGTGTCTTTTGTACATGGAATGCATCATTTTATAGACGAAATTCTGGCAAAATTTTTTTTTCCTCCAGCCCCCCCAATCATATTGTTCTGGTTCCGTCCCTGCACATAAACCCAACTAAAAACCACCATCACAGGAACCAACACATGGTTGATATGCAGGATCGATAAGAACAAGAAACCATCTATAGTGACCAACACCATAAGCAACACAAGCTTCCATTGAAGAGTTCAAGAGCGGCCAATCAATAGACCATGTAACACCTTCAATGATACCGTAACATATGTTCCATTGCCATGACACCTTCTCGGATGTTCTGAAGCTGTATCCCATTTCTGTATTATCGGATCTGTGAATAAGGACTACAAAAAAATAAAATAAAAAACCCTAACTAAACAAACCTTATCTAGCAATTAGCCTCCACCAAGGCGTAGAAATCGTGCTACAAAGACCCCAACCAAGCCTCACTATTGAAGCCACTATAGATATCCCAAGCTTGGCCTAGAAAGATCTCTATAGCAGTAAAGGATGAGGGGACACCAAAAGAAAAATGAGCATCAAGGAAAAAAACTGATGTGAATTCCCCATTTAATTGAAAATTGAATCCATGACTATCCCAAAATCACCTCCTTGTTGAAGAACTTCTATTGAAGATTTAGTAAGTCAAACACTCTACTAAAGAACCTATGGAAAGTTAAGCACCATAAACTCAATAGTGAGAGGAAGAACTCTTTGCCAACATGGCAAGAAGAACCTTACGGAAACTAAGGCCCTAAAACCTAAGCTACATAAATTAGAAGATCTAGATCAATCAACTCTAGAAACAAGAACTCCTAGAATTAATCAAAGAAGGAATTGAAAAATGATGAATTGAATTCCATAGATTCTTCAATATAAGTAATCAATTGCTCACCACTAAGGAAGTAACCCTTAGGATCTAACTAAGATGGGCCATTAGAGAATCCTCTTAATTTCATCAAAATTCAACTTTGAACTTGTTGCAAAAGGAGACTTAATAGGATAAGAAAAATCCTACTACTCTTCAAATAACCTAATCGGAATATTAAAGACCTAATTACTCTTGAATAGTTAATTACAAAGCTTAGACAAAAAAGAAACCAAAACTAACCAAAATTAATAGCTAAATTATCCATTTAAAAATGTTGAGACCGAGACCTACCGGGGACCGTAGGGTGGGAGCCTACCATTGCTAACAGGCTCTGTTCTTCACTCTTCCTTGCTTCTTCCGTTTCCTATGATGGCCGGGAACTTCATTTTGATTCCGTTGAGCTTCTTAGGACTTTAATATGTCTTGGAAGTCTTGTAAACTCTTCCAAACTTTTCAATTAAGTCCAAGAGTCCTCAAATGAAGCATCAACCATGCGTTCTTCAATTCTCTAGTTGTTCCTATGCAGATTGTTGAACAATCCTTTGTCGATTTCGTATCAAGAACACCACCTGAAGCCCCCCACCACCACCGAAAGATCTATCTATAGATGCTTAACCTCCGACTAGAGGCCACCAAAGCCAAAACCAGAAAGAAAAACTAAGAAGAAAGATAAACAAGGAGAACAAGAAAAGCTAAAAAATTAAAGGAGCCTCTCTTTCCTACTGCCGACAAGAGAAAGAGCCAGAGGGGCTCGCTGTCACTGAACAAGGAGAAGGAGAGTTCTACAATCTCGAAATATTTTTGCAGATGAGAGAATTAGATACTACCGAGAGAGATTGAGTTTTTCTTATTTGTCCTGATCACCAAAATTTACTGTCCTTAAAAGGTGATCAATGAAATAGTACGTTTACCCAATCTAGCATTCTCATGTCATCAAGAGGCAAAAACCAACATTGATATCAATGGTATTGCTATTTTTTCTTTTTCTTTTTTCTTTTTTGTGTTTCATTACATTTTCCCTCTCGAGATTTATCGAAATTATATTTCATCTTTTTATTTTGTATAAACTACCAATACATCCTTATCTTTTATATTTTTATAATTAATTAATCTCTATTACTAATTTCAATAAAAAATAATTAGAAAACAACGATCCAGTAGCAAAAAGCATAAAGTTTCCTTAAAATATCATTTTGCGTATCTATTTCTTATTTACAACCATATATTAAAACTATAATATATCCTTTCTAAATCTTTTTTATTAGTCTAAATTCCATATTAAAAGATATTATTGTCCTAATATGTCATAATAAATAAGAGGTAAACTTACAAGATGATATTTTAGAAAGATTTTAAACTTTTTACCACAAAATCATTATTTTTTATAAAATTTTTTGTTGGTTTTAGTAGTACAAATTAATCAATTATGAAAATATAAATGATACGGATGTAATAAGGATGTATTAGTAATTTATACACATTGTAAACTTTTTTTAAAATCAATGATGCGTACAAATCTCTCAATCCTTTAGGTTACATAATTCCAAAAGCTTGGAAGGTTTTACCATGGCTTAGAAATGTTCATTATGATCCTCAACACCACGAGAATCCAAATGATTTCAATCCATCGAGATGGAACGTGAGTATTAATGAAAAATCAATACATATATATACTCACAATAAATGTATATATATTGTGTATGTGTGTGTCATTTTCTCACTTTCTATTGATATTTTATTCACTCTTACGTAAAATATACATCCTCAATTTCATATTAACTGTCGCCTGTAAATACTTTTTTCGTTTCAAAATATCTTTCACTTTAGTAAATTAATGGAGTATTAAATAAAAGTTTTACGTATACACCCCTATTTAGTATTATGGGAATGGTACAATATAATAACTACTTAGAAAGAATTCAAATAAACCCATATTCCCAATGAAGGGTAATTTGATCTATTTAACTTCAAATTAATACAACCTATTTATTTTCTTAATACTTATCGTGTTAACGTGACAGGTAATATAAAACAAAGGGAGTAATATTTTCGGAAAAAATAATACATCTACATTTATTGTTTCAATTTCATATATATATATTTATATATATATGAGAAAAAAGCATATTCAGTTCTCAAAATTTAGAAACTTGACATGATATGATCTAAAAAGTTTATTTTTTACTGTCTCTAAACAATTTACAACAATATAATAAGACTATTTTACCGTAAAACACTTAATTTCTATTAAAAAAAAAAAATCATACGAGTTAATAATTTGAAGGATAAAATAAGCATTATAATCCATTCTTTTCAAAAGAAAACACGCGTGAAGAGAACGATTTTAGAAGGGAGAAAAATTTTGTTTCTCCATAAACTAAGTCTCATGTGTGTTCATTTGAAGGGAATAGCTTATAATAACTCTTTTAACTTAAGATTATTTTGTGTGAGAAACCCGTATATTTTTTTTATGAAACTTAAATGTTTAATGATAAAATGATCTTATTCAATTTTTGTAAATTTCTTAGAAAATATAACCATATAAAATAAATTTTGAGGATCATATTATATCAAATTTAAACTTTTATGACTAAATAGACCATTTTTCCTTTATACATTATAAAGTATATCTTCATCTCTATCTACATGTTGAATGTTTATGTATGTGCGTGTATATATATATATATATGACATACAGGATGTTAAAGGAACAGCCCTTAGCTTTCTTCCATTTTGAGTAGGCAGTAGATTATGCTCTGGATAAGATTTGGGCATTCTTTAAATTTCTATCCATCTTCACTAGTTCCTTCTTAACTAGTGGTAAAAGGGGGGAGAGGGTGGAGGGGGAAATTAAAATCTTATATGAAGAAAATAAGAATTGAATTGGAGGAATTTTTGCTTAATATAAATTAATATATTTTTTTCTTTTTAGCAGGCTAGACATAATTAATCAGAAGAGCAACGTGAAATATTTGTTTCAGAGCCAAGTGAGAATAAAGAAATTGTCACCGTGGGATTACTCGATATTTTTAATAGAATGAATGGAAGTTGCAAAGGGAACATACTCACAGCCACACACACATATATATTATTTTCATGTATGTGAAAAATTATTACAAATAAAGAGTAATTGTATGACCTAATTTTATTTTTTGTGTCATGTTAGTATTATTGACTAATATCTCATGAAAATAGTGTTAATTTTATGCAAAATGTCATTTTACCCCACCAATCACTAAATGTTCAAGGTCATTTACAAGAATGTGTTGGTTTCACTAAAGTAATGCGTGCTACGCGTGAAAAATTCGTCCATTCTCAAACATATTTTATGATAATGAAAATTATTTTTATTTAAAAACTTAACTATGTACATTGAGAGTATAACATATATATATATTGCAAGATATGATAATTCTAGTTTTTTAAATGTAACATAAGACCTTTTTAAAAAATTTATAGAGGATTTACTTTTATTAGATATAAAATAAAATCTTCCATATAAAATTTTGGAGATTTCTAAAAACATTGACCATCAAATCTTCTAAATTAGTCTTTACTGGTGGAGGATTTTGAGGGGGCTCTTCATATGGAAAGGGCTGAGTAGAACCTCTATTCTGACATCTTGTAGGTTATTGTGTATGTTGTTGGCCTGGATTATCCCATGAAAAATTGGGGTGATTCCTCCAACCACGATTGTAAGTGTTAGAATAGGGGTTGTTCCCCTGCTGATTCTCTTGAACATAATCCACTTGCTCCATTGGAGTACCCATGCTAGGGCACTTATGGTTGGGATGCCCTCCACTATAGAAATCACAGAATATGACTTGTTGAGGATTTATATTTAAAGGTACAAAAGTCATATTCCCTATCTTTTGCTCAATCATTGTTGCTAGTCTGGCCTCCATAGTAGTAATAGCATTAACACTATTGACCCAAATAGACCTAAGCTTGGCTCTCTGTCCTCCCCAAGTGTAGCTGTTCATGGCTATCTGTCCATAGCAGTAATAGCATCAACACTATTGACCCCAACAGACTTAGGTTTGGCTCTCTGTCCTCCTCAAGTGTAGCTATTCATGGCTATCTATCCAATTAGATCTTACATTTGTTGAGGAGTCTTATTGTTTATGTATCCACCAACAAACGCATCAATCAGCTATTTGGCTCTAAAATAAACTCCATTATAGAACATTTGAATCTGAATCCCCAAGTCGAGGTCGTAATGAGGACACTTTCTAAGCAACTCCTTTCATCGCTCCAAGGCTTCATATAAACTTTCCCCATCAATTTGTTGAAATGATAATATTCCATTTCTTAAGTTAGCAATGCGATCAGGAGGGAAGTATCTGCCCAAGAACTTCTCGCCTAAAGAATTCCATGATGTATTGAGCTGGAAGGAAGTGATTTTAGGCAAGATTTTGTCTTCCCCCCAAAAAGAACGGGAAAAGGCGAAGACAGATGGCGTAGTCCGAGATTCCATTGATTTTAAATGTGTCACACACTTCCAAAAAGTTTTTGATGTGTGCATGTGGGTCTTCTTTTAGAGTCCATCGAATTGGACGTTGTTATGCACCATTTGTATTACATTCGGCTTAATCTCGAAGTTGTTTGCTTGCACTGGTGGTCTAGCTATACTTGACTGCACCCCAGTAATGGATGGTCGGGCATAGTCTGCCATTATCCTTTCTGCCATTAGTGTAAGATAATTTAATAAAACCTGAAACTGATAACAAAACAAATCAATCCAAGAATAGCAAAAAGAAAACTTTCAAATAATTGCCACGAATGAAATACTAGTAATGCAAGAACAAAAATAAAATTAAATAAAACAAGAAACTAAAAGCAATTAAAGCACTAAATTAACGGCGTTCTTAAGGTTACCTTTCCCTGGCAATGGCGCCAAAAACTTGATGTCTTAAAATGGGACTACTCTAAAATTAACATATAACAGGCAAGCAAACCTATCAATATAGTACTAGAGAACCTCCCCGGTTGTCGAACTCAGGGAACAGTGAAGCTCTAATAATGACCCTCTCTCTAATATTTGGTCAAAATAAAGTAGTTTGAAAGAAATTTTAACTAAGAATAGTAAAATACTTTAAAAGCAAACTAAAAATAACTGAAATCAAGTTTTAAAAAGAATGTATTTAAACGGTTGAATCCCTTTAGAATCCTTAACTTATTCATTGAAAACTTTGTAAAAATAATTGAATCATTGATCGGGTCTCACTCATGAAGTAGGATCAACCCTATCTCTAGGCGAAAACTCACTATTCCCCTAATCGATTAGAGAAGAATCTTTTCTCTTCCTAACTCAATTGTGAACGATCGAAGTATAAGAGTGATTACTAATGACCTGGAAACCGAGCTACATCTCTAATTAATTAGCAATTCATATTGTTCAATTTTAGTCTTAGATTGTTCTTCCTTTTTCAATTCCAAACAACATATGTGAAGGTGTCAATTACTGGTAAAATTAGCAACACAAATAAAGTAATTGAACAACAATCAAAATTAAAACAACAATTTATTCCATGAAAATCCAAATAACATAACTAAGATCATCTAGGGTTTAGCCCCCATTAAACACAAAAATAAACCCTAGCCACTAAACATCATAGAAATCATAAAATTCATATAAGAGTTCATAATGAACAAGAGTTTAGAAGGCTTATGAAGTAAAATTGAAGAATCCACGGTCTTGGAATGTTGCCTGAACTCTTCTCTTGATTTGCTTGAAGATCCCCAAATTGCTCCAAAGAAGCTCTTCAATCTAACTATTAAAACTTGAATTCCTAATATAATTGTTGATTGAAGACAATTAATGGAAGTTTTTGGAGGGATTTTCTCTCAAAAATCACCTGTCTCAGCCCCCAAGAAGTCCTAGACGAAAATTGATAAAAATTACATTGAAAGAGTATTTAAAAAATCCAGAAAACTGCATAATATGTCCCTGCTATGCGACCGGCCGGGTCCTCCAACTTTGGCAGTCGGGTCTAGATGGGCCTTGCTTTCTTGGATGTTTGGGCGCCGAGTCCCCCCCGTTTGTTGTATTTTTGCATTTCTTTGCTTTTCTCATTCATTTTTGCTCCAAATGCTCCCGTTTCACTCGATTTTTCATTCTAACTCATACGGAACATACCTATGAACAAGGAAGATGAAACGGAAGATAAATACTTCAAAAATGGAAGATTAAACAGTGTAAAAATTTGTAATGAAATCGACATCATCAACTATACCTCAAATATTTTTAGGTAGAAATTTATCGAAAAAAATTACTTTTAAGTAAAATAGGAAGAAAGTATAGATTATTTATGGACAATTATGATGATTTATCCTTCTTTTTTTTTTGGGGTAAAATGTGCAATTTGCTTTCCGAGAAGCCATGGAAGCACTGTGGTCAAATTATACTTATTTGTCTCCCTACACTGGGAAAAATGTGAGGGTATATCTACCATTTCTTCCTTCTTCTGCCCGTTCCCACCCCAATCCCATCCCTAGCTTCGAAGTACAAATGCCCTTTGTTTTCCTTCTCTGTCCACATCAAAGTGACTCTCAAAAGTCTTTGCTGTCTTTGTCATACTTAATTCTTGTGTTCAAATTTTTCGCTTTTCTGGTATCCATTTCCCGTCTCTAAGAGATGGCTTCTTCCGATAGTCGAAATACCAGTCGTACCCCTTCCGACTACTCTTTCAGGTAATGTTCATGTCTCTGTTTGCTCCACTAGTTTGAAGAATAAGCTTTATCCTGTCAAAGTCGTTTTTCCTCTTCTTGGCAGACCGTGGGTTTCTGATGACCATGTTCCTCCCAAAAAAATAGCAGTTGTGTTTTGTAAACGTGCTGAACTAGAAGCGTTTGAAGGTCAAGCTACTACTTGTTGAAGCACAATGATGGATATAGCCTTAGCGGGTTTGCAGGATAGGTACTCGATCCTGGATGAATATGTACTTTTACGTCTAGGTCTAGATACGAGAGCGTGCTCTTCCCCTCCCGGGTGCTACTCTGTGTATGAGGAGCATCTGAAATCTGGGATATGTTTTCCTCTTCACCCTTTAGTTGTCGAAGTATTGAGGTTCTGGAATCTCTCTCTTGGCCAAGTCCATCCTCTATTTACAAGACATCTTGTGGGCTTTATAATTATCTGTAGAGCACTTGGCGTTCCCACAAACTATGATTTATTTCGAAGATATCATGGTGTTCGATATGGCAAAAATGGGTGGTATACTTGTACATCGAAGAAGCCTTTGGTCTTTTCAGAACCTTCCAAGATTTTCAGAACCTTCCAAGATAAAGTATTGGAAAGATCAGTTTTTCTTTCTGCGGGATCCTTTTGCTTCTTTAAAGTCGCGTTGGATTACTCGTAAGTGCTTGCCCAGCCCCCCATGAAATTAGATGCTGAGTTACAGCATTACAGGGAGATAATTCATCGATATCCGACCTAACATCGAATCAGGGAGAGCTGGTTGCGAGCACTATTGGAAAGCTGTGGTTTTTATAGAGGAGTGTTCGATAGAATTGTCTTACATTAGTATCCGGAGAGTTTTTATCAGTTGTCTGGTGGTTTGTTTTGTATGGTTGTTCGTAATTTCTTTAACATAGATTTTTTTGTGCATGAATTTGAGTTTGCAGGGAACGAATATATGTTTTATTTGGCCGCTGCTACTTTGGCTTCTGGAACGGGTGGCATGCTGAATCCCTCGATAGTTACTCGTTCTCATGCGGCGGGTGTTGTTGCCAGGAATATACCAAAACCAAGAAAAGTTTCTTGGGGTGTTAGTGCTGATGCGGTCCCCCTCCTTCCTCCCTTCCCTCTTCCCACCTCCCTCCCCCTTCCCCGAGGGGGCAGCATCTCTTCCGTCGAAAAAGGAAACGTACAGGTGTGGTTGCACCAGATATGCTGTGCTAAAATGTTGTTTTTATTTGTTTTCACTCCTTTCTGTACCTAAGGCAGCCGTGCAAGTCAAGAGATCCTAGGTAAATCTTTAAAGGGATTACGAGAGCAGTTTCTTCAAGCGGGTGTTGGCTTTGATGATATTTGTTCTTTGTTACCGGAAGACCCTTCTTTGCAGGTAATGAGGAAGTGGAAGAAGAAGAGCGGATGTCCCCTATTCGAAGGGGGCGATGTGGGTCCGACCCAAATCCTGAGCATACGTCTTCCCGTGTTTCAGCTACACCTTAATCTCCCAACACCTATGTTGCGTCTGATACCCTTGCATCACAGAGAGATACTTCGTCAAGTGCATCGAAAAAAATCTCATGGTATGGAGGCCAACTGTTATGCTGTACGCCAAATAGACAAAGGGAAGTCTGTCCACCTTCCTTTCAAGGAGGGGCCTGCTTTCCCTATTGACGACCCGTTTTTTGACAAGTATCATGTGCCATAATTGGAGATGGGTGCAGAATAAATCCTATTTTGGCCCGACTAGGATTTGAATGTGAATGATCGCTATATTGATCCCCGAATTTGTGAGGAAATGTTAGATCACTTGGTGCTCCCTCGTGACATAATGTTTGCATCCCAAATTTCTTCTCCAGAATTGATGAAATAGTTTCGGGCTACTTTGATCTAGGTAAAATTTTTTTTTTGAAGTTGTATTTTCCTTTGTTCATGTCTTATGTTCATCGTTTGATAGACGATGGTGTATATAGATGAAAGCTACTATTTTGGTGTCAAACAGTGATGCTAGGTATGTCGTCTGCTACAAATGAGAAATCAAGAAGCTGGAAAGGGAGGTCCATGACTTGAAATTGTTGAAAGGAGAGTTGATGAATGCAAAAAATGTGATGATACAGGAACGCGACGCGAACCGCCGGCATGTTAATGAGTTAGAAGTAGAGCTGAAAGAGTTGAAGTCTAATTTCGCGTCATTGGGCTAGCGGACACAGCTCGCCGAGTGATCTCATGACACGAAGGAACGTGAATTGCCCGATATAGACGGCAAGGTGTCTTCGTTAGAGGTAGCCGTGGATGAGAAAGAGCATGATCTTGAAAAAGCACTATTGGAATGCGCTGGCTTAGAGCGGCTACTTGTTCTAGTGATAAATAGGGAGGACCATTTAAATCCTCATCGCGTTAGAACCTTGTTCTATTATTTGATATTGATAGTGGTTCAAAAGGTCGTTCAGGACCTTGTAGGTGATATCTAGAAGGCTACTCTGTGGTATTAGGTCGACGCAGATACTACTCAGGTGGTGCAAGTTCCTGCCCTTTTGTTCAAGCACCTGCGGCCGAGTGACCGAAATCGTATAGGTAATCTTGAGTGGGAAGCATGGTTTGTTCGCTCCGAGACTTCCACGGAGGTCTCTTCTTTGATGGAAGATTTTTCGAGCGAGACGAAGTGTCATATCCTCCGAAAAGCTCCGATGCCTTGACTTCGGCGTCTCTCCTTGTTTCGGAACCAGTAGGGCATTCTGTGGGATAAAGACGCGGATACAAGGGGTGTTGCGCCGCCCTCAGGAGTTTCTGTATTAGATATTGACGATGATGTTTTCCTTTTTATGTAATTTTGTGATGAATTATTTCTATTTTTTCCCAGGAAGAATTGCTTCTGTAATGCATATCTATTTTCAGACATGGTTTTTATTGGAAATTTATTTATCATTCATATTTGTGTGGCCAAAGAGAAAAACCACGTTAGCCTAGTCGTGGGAAAGCGTACCGGTCTTCATTTTTGTTTGGGGTGCCCGTACGAGGGCCTCTCCGCAAAAGATGTTGGTCATCTTATGGTTGTGGGTACTAGAGTTAGCATTGTGGGTAGCGACACTACATTTGCATGTGCTCGTTGGACCCTTATAGAGACTATAGTTTAACAGTCATTTGTTAATGTGGGCTCATGCTCCCTTCTAATAGACTTCTTAAATGAGTCCAATGTGAATGAAATTCCTCGTCATTTTTACTTAATGGCGGAGCGGGAGTGTACTTGGAATGTTTGTCCATTTATGATTTTTCACCTCATAAATGTGCCATTTGTGATCTTCAAGAGATTTAGATCAGTTCAATATTAATTACTGAACAATTGGAGAGGTTAACTTCACTTTTTTCTCTCTATAAATACCAAGAGGTGATACGCATATTGTGTGCTTGATTTTAGAAGTAAAGTAGTAACAACTAAAGCATCGTAGCTCTGAGCAAAGAGTTTACTTTTGTAACAATAGTTTCTCCCCGTCTTTTTTTGTATGGTGCTATTGGTCCCTTGGCGGTGGGTTTATGTTGTCATCTGGGATAGTGTTTGACCATTAGGCCTCCGCGACATAGTTATCCAAGAAGGATCGTGGTGAAATTCAGTTGTGCATTTGAAATGTGTGATCGAGAGGGCAAAACTTTGGTTGGTTTATTGAGGTGTTGAGAATATGTTTAAGCACAATAGATGGGCCCGTGGAGTTGTTTTAGTCTCTGAAGTTCTGGGTGCATTTTTCCCAGGTCGTTGTAGGAGAACCGATAGTGATGACCTATCACCTGTATATGCCATTTTCTCATACGCGCGTATTTCATCATTTCTTTCATACTACCTTATTGTCCCCTCAAGAAGTAGACTATCATCTGGTGGCCCTTGATACTGAGACTGGACTGTGTTACTAGGGTTTTGGGATTGTGTATTCCACCCCTCAATTTGATGGCTTTATAGCACTACCAGTGTTTCTCCCCGAGCCCCCCCCCCCCAACAATTTTTTTTTAAAATAAAAAATTTAAGGTTTTTACATTTAAGCCCTTCAGATTTTTTTTTCAATCTAGCCCCACAAAACTTAGGGACTAATTTATAAAAAAAAAACCTGAAAACCCTCGGTAGCAGCAAAAACAAAAAAAAATCGGCTTTCTCTCTTCTCTCTCTTTTCGATTCGCTCCTCCTCCTCCACTTGAACAATCAATCTCTTCCTCGGTCCGAGCTCGACAGCGAGTGGTGTCGACGGCGACGGAAACTTCGCGATGGTGGAGCCACGGACAACAAGCTGCAGCAGCGCGACAGCACCAGCAATCAGGTAAACGGAGGATGGCGGCGGGCCGACGGCTTCACTTCCCTGTTCTTCAAACTTTGAAGAAGAAAAAAAGTAAATTTTCTAGATTAATCTATGTAGAAGCATTTTTTATTTTTTATTTTGGTAAATAGATTTTTTAGTGCTTAAATTTTGATTTTGATAGTAAAAAAATTTCTTGGGGTTTTTTGGGCAAAAATATGATTATAATGTAAATTTAGAATTATAATGCTTATCCCGTAAATGATGGGTAATAATTCTTTGTGAGTGATGGGTGATCACTCCTCATTGGTAATGGGCGATTACCTATTCTTTTGCTATATTATATGTAAATTTGGAATTGTTTGAACGTCTTTTGTACATGGAATGCATCATTTTATAGACGAAATTCTGGTAAAAATTTTTTCTTCTCCAGCCCCCCCAACAATGTTGTTCTGGTTCCGTCCCTGCTCTTAGATATTGAAGATTTGGAGGAATCGTCTAAGGAAGAAGACTGAAGTTGTACAAGCATAGTACCAATCCCCGTTTAGATTATTTAGAATGGTTGCTTTCTTTTTTCCTCTCTCTCTCTCTCTCTCTCTCTCTCTCTCTCTCTCTCTCTCTCTCTCTCTCCTTTTTGCAATTCTAATGTAAATGCATAAAGCTCGTTTTGCCCAATTAATGAAAGTATTCGAATCTAGAAATGTTGTTTGTTTCAATGCTTCGAAAAATAAGCAAGAAAATTGATGACGTTTATTAGGGGTAGTATTTTTTGAGGTTGGAGTCATTCCACATTTTAGCTAACCATCTCTCGTCTGCGTCTTCTAAGGTGTACGCTTCGTTCCCGTAAGCTTTGATGACTTTGTATGGTCCTTCCCAAAATGTATCTAACTTACGAGAAGGCTCCTGCCTACTAACTTCATTTTCCTCAAAACCAAATCTAATCCCTTGATGATCGAACCCGAGAGTTGTGGTACCAGGCTGCTGCTCGCTTGAAATTTCATCCTTTTTGGCAGCTTTATTCCGCAGATCTTCTATAAGAAGCAAGTTTTCTCACAGAAGTTGTTCATTTTGTTTTGGGTCGAAATGAGCATTCCATGTACTCGGGGAACCAATTTCTACTGGAATCAAGGGTTTTAGGCCAAAGCATAAGCTGAATGGTGACTCTCCTATAGCTTTTTGCGGGGTGGTTCTGTAAGACCATAGGACACTCGATAGTTCTTTGATCCAGTTAGCCTTTGCGTTATTCAACCATTTTTGGAGCCCCTGCAATATCGTCCTGTTGGAAACTTCTACGAGTCCGTTTGTTTGTAGGTACGTAACGTACGCGGATCGTTGGTCAATGCCTAGCTATTCACAAAATTCTTTGAATGAGGTTGCGTCGAATTGTTTTCTGTTGTTAGTTATGGGTATTTTTGGTATTCCAAATCTACAAATGACATCCTCCCAGAAAAAATCTTGGACTTGCTTGGAGGAGATGGAGCTCAGAGCTTTTGCTTTTGTCCATCGAGTGAAGTAGTCAATCGCGACAACGAGGTATTCTTTTCCTCCTCGGGTCTTTTAGGAAAGGATTTAAGAGTTTCATACCCTACTGGTGAATAGCATGAGAGAAATGATAGGGTGTTATTCGTTCTATAGAATGTGATGATGAATTTAGCATTAATAGCAAGCCCGTACTATTTCCTTAGAGTGCTCCCTTACTGTTGGCCAGAAGTACCCATAGCACATGATTTTTTGAACAAGCGTGTTAGTTCCAATGTGTGTTCCACAGATTCCCTTGTGCATTTCTCTTAGAATATAGTTTCTTTCTTCGCAGGTAACGCATTTGAATAGCGACCAATTCCCCATCGTTTGGTATAGTTGGTCGTTATGAAAGACGTATCGTGCCATTGTGGTTCTTCTTTTTTAGGCTCGGTCGACTGTGTCTGGAAAGGAGCCGTTCAAGATATAATTTTTTATTGGGGTCATCCAATTATTTTCAGGGTTGACACATAGGATTTTTTTATCGATGTTCTTTTTTATCAGAGATTCTAGCCATACTCTGGCGATCTGTTCCCCGGATATGGCTTTGGACAGTTCATCTGCTTTTTGGTTATTTCTTCTGCTGATTTTTTCGAACCTCGTGCATTTAAATTGAGAAATGAGTGTTTTTGCTAGCATGGAATATTTTTTCACGTTGTCTTGTTTTGCTTAAAACATTCATGTGATACGTCCGTAGACAATTTGTGAATCCCCGTGTATGATAAGTTGATCCACGCGCGTTGCTAAAGCCCCGCAGAGGCCTGGGAGGAGCGCCTCGTATTCAGACTTGTTGCTGACATGAAAATTGTATTTCAAAATATACATGAATTCTGGCTTAGTGGGGCTTTCTAGCACAAAACCTTCTCCTGTTGATCCTTTCCCATGGGCCGGTCAACGTATAAGCTCCATGCTATTCCAGGGTCCGAGTGTTCTTGTTGCTGATGCTTAGGCATTGGACTAAGGAGTGTGTTTTCTACGATGAAACCAGCCAGGACATGTGCTTGTGTTGCATTTTGAGGCTAGAAGTTGATGTGATACTCACTTAGTTCAAGTACCCATTTGGTCATGTGACCCGTCAGGTCTAGTTTGTTCAAGATTTGCTGAAGTAGTGCGTTTGTGAGTAGTGACAAGATTTTCTTAGAAGTATGGTCGGAGTTTTCGAGTTAATACTACTGAGCAAAATATATGTTTTTCGAGCGGAGTGTACCTTGTTTCGATAGCTGCTAATAATTGACTCAAATAATAAGCGAGTAACATTTTCTCATTTTGTAAAGAGCAAATTAAAGCTCTAACAACAACTTTTGTTACAGCTAAATATATGACAAAGTTTCCCATTCTGCAGGAGCGAATAATAAGGGAGCTTGGCTAAGAGCCATTTTTAATTTATCGAAAGCCTTCTAACAGTCAACTGTCCTATCAAAGGTGGTGTTTCCATTTAAGGGCTTGTAAAAGGGTAGGCTCTTCTCCCCCATTTTTGACAAGAACCTGCTAAGGTAGGCCATGCATCCAAACAGCTTATGTACGTCCTCTACACTCTTTGGATTTGCATTCTTTAGATGGCTTTGATCTTAGCGTGGTTAGCCTCGATCTCTCATTTTGAAACTATGAATCCTATGCATTTTCCAGATAGCACTTTGAAGACACATCTTGGGGTTTAGTCGCATTCCTGCTGCCCGTATTCTTTGGAATGTTTTAAGCATGTCAATTAGGAGGTCCATGATCTTTTTGGACTTGAGAATGAGATCATCAATGTAGACTTCCATGTTGTGGTTGATCTAGGCACCAAAGAGATTGTTTACTATTTGTTGGAATTCTGCTCCTACATTCTTGAGTCTAAAGGGCATTCGAATGTAGCAAAAGATGTCATCATTTGTGACAAAGGCAGTTGTTTCCATATCTTCGGCGGCTTTGTAGGCATCGAGCAAACAAAAGATTTCATGACCTGCTATTACATCGATGACTTGATCAATTCGTGGTAAAGGGAAAGGCTTTTTTAGGATGGCTTTATTTAAGTCTATATAATCAATGCACATTCGTCATTCCTTGTTGTGCTTTGGGACCACAATCAGGTTTGCTAGCCATGTAGGGTATTCAACCAGTTTTATGATGCTTGCATGCAGTAGTTCTTGAATGTTTTCTCTGATAACTAGTCATTGTTGTCAGGCAAACGTTCTTTTCTTTTGAGTAATTGGCGAGAAATTAGGTGGGATACCTAGATGTTGTTTCACAACTTCGCGAGAGATGGTGCCTAGGTCATGTGGGGTCCAAGAGAAAATGTCTTTATATTCAAAGAGAATGTCTCGAACTTCTTGAAGGGTGGGAGGCGGGAGATTAGTACCAATCTTGATCTTCTCTTCCAGTTGTGTATTACTGATACTGAATAGCTCAAAGTCTCCCTGTGGTTGGAATTCTTTAGTGGTTATCGCTTCCTGGTTCAAATTATGTTCTATGACTGAACTCTCAGCCTCTTCTTTCGAAGCCATGAAGCGCTCGCGGTCGATGAGTTTATCGCCTATGATGGTGTGGAGTGTTCTCCGATTTGTACCTCTACTGTGGTGGAGTAAGTGGAGATGGAAGTTTTAAGTATGTTTAGAGCCGGAAGCCCCAGAATCCTGTTATAAGAGGAAAGAGTATCGACGATTAGAAAATTCAGGTGCCGAATAGAGCTTTCGATGGTTAAGGGCAGCGTAATGCTACCGATTACCGATTGAGTTGATACTTTGACCAGTGAACCCGACAAGGGGTGTTGTTCGAGGTTCAATTTCTGTAGGTGGGATGTCCATTTGGTCAAAGGCATCTCTGAAAAGGATATTAGTTGCGCTCCCTGTGTCAATGAGAATTCATTTTATGGTACAGTGGCTGATGTCAAGAGTGACGACCAGCAAGGCATCATCTTCTTCGTTCCTTTGTCGCTTCCGGGTTCTCGTTTCTCTACTAGTGGTGATGACATCAATCGCTTTTTGCTCATTCACACTTGTTTATGGATGGCTATTTTTTGGGTGGCGGTGTTCCCTATCACTCTTCATTTTGTTCTCTTGTCGGTGGTCTGTCCTTTGAGAGATAAAATCCTTCAGTAATCAATGGTGGATGGCATTTTCAATTTCTTTATGCAATTTGATGCATTGTTCTGTATCGTGACCGTGGTCCCAGTTAAAGTCACAGTATTTTGTGTTGTTTCGTCTCTCGGGTGGGGAGGTTATTTTGGCGAGTTCTTTGAGGAACCCTAGCGATTCAACGAGCTGCAAGATTTATGTGCCCGATGTTTTAAGAGATGTATAAGTGTCAAATTTATTGGATGGTGTACGTAGATGACCTCTTTGTGGACCAGATTTTATATGTAGGATAGCCGTTCCCGTACTGGTTGTCGGTTGTGGTCCTGTGTGCAATACAGCTTCTTACCCTTTTAATCCATCAACACATTATCATGTTGTTCTCATTTGCTTTGGACGCTGATTTCTCCTTTGATAAACATAGACTGCGTCTAGCAGGTGGTCAACAGTGAGTAAGGTTTCTGTTGCAAGTACCTTCGTGAGAGATAATGATCGAAGGCTGTGTTTATATGCTTGTATATGGTAGCGATCACTGAGATTGTGTACCTTTATGGCTTATTTATTGAACCTTTCCGTGTATGTTCAAACGGATTCGAATTATTGTTGCTGGACGGTGAGTAAATAATTGGAAGTCAGGATGATCTCTCTATATGCCGTGAAGTGGTAATGAAATTTTTGGCCAAGATCTTGAAATCCTGATATTGATCACTGAGGCAAGGAGGTGAGCCAGCAAAGAGCTGCGTCCTGGAGAAAGTTGGGGAATAAACGATGTAATTCCACATCAGAAGCATTATGAATTATTATAAGCGCGAGAAGTGCTTAAGGTGTTTATCGGGGCCTGTGGTACTGTTATATCATTCAAAATAGAAGGTATTGAATTTGTCAGATATAGGTGTTTGCTGATAGATTTTGGAGAAAAAGCTACAAGCTATGTAGTTCCAATGATTCCTTGGGAGTTAGATGATGCTCAAATATCATTCATAATATTTTGAACTCAGGTTTGAATAGCTACGGGGGTGGCATGCTTGCGAGTATCGACGTGTCCCCTTAGTGTGACCTGGTTGTCTCATATCCCTAATATTGTAATGAGTTAGGCCTTTTGTTGTGGTGTGAAAGGAATATCGGGTGCATGGCTCCCCGCTTGTGTATTGGTGAGCTGTTGTTCCAAAGTAGCGGATGTGTTGGGGTAAAAGTTAGTGTTTGCTATATCGTCGTCCATGAAGTGAAGTTTTTGGGGTCCTTGAAAGACTGGTCGATCATATACCGTGCGTGTCAATTGATGGATTTCTAGCCATCAAGCACTCTAAACCCTTGCAAGATAAAAGGTCGTTAGAGACTCAAGAGGACTAACTCCACAAAGGTTCCCCGATGCCTAAGTTAGCAACGATCTCAAAGAAAGATTGGTGGAGAGGTAAAGAACATTTATTAGCTATCCATCATGAATGAGTGCAGAGGAAACCCTTTTATAGGCGTTTGGCTAGACTTTGGTTTCTTATGTCACGTTTTGGGTAGCTTTAGCCCAGTAGCTCTTTGTTTTTCCTTGAGGTTGAGTTGGGCTTTGATGAGCTGATTATGTTGGACGATGGGGTTTGTCCCATCAACGAGAGGTGGGAGAATGTATGTTTCACGTTAATAAAACGGTTGAATTTCGTCATATAACTGATAAATTAATATTATTAACTATACCTCAAATATTTTAGGTAAAAATTTATTCAAGAAAATTATTTTTAAGTAAAAAACATATATAAATTATTTATGGATGATAACCTATGCTTCTCGATATATATATATATATATATATTTTGAATAAGACGTGCAATTTGCTTTCGAAGAAGCCATGGTCATATATTGTAGTTATTTGCCTGCAGTGGGGAAAATGTGAGGGTATATCCGCCATTTCCTCTTCCGTCGACACCCACCCCCCTCCAAACCCAGCCCCAGCTCCAAACTCCAAATGTCCCTTGTTTTCCTTCTCTCTCCGCGTCAAAGTACTCTCAAAAGTCTATCGTGTGAACTCCCTCAAATACACCCAAGTTTTTAGTGTTTGAAAAAGACAAATTCAGCCGTTGCAATTTGCAAGAATAAACTCAGCACGGAGGAAAGGAAGGGAGAGAGAGAGAAAGAGAACTGTGATGGAGTCAAGAGCTGAAGATTACTGTTAGCCCTCAGATTCTGTCAGAATTTCAGGGTTGCCCTTGGCTTTGGCTTTCTCTCTTCCTGTTAATCTGTAAGTTCCGATTTGATCCCTCTTTCTCTGCCTCAGCATTAAAAAGAAAAAGCTAGAATCTTTGATTCTTTTTTATTTTTCGTGGGATTTTATTTTCTTGTTGTTTAATTGATGGTGATGATGAAAGAGAAAGAGAATTCAAGTGAGTCTGAGAGCAGGATGGTGGGGGGAGAGAATAGAAATGATGTATCCGAAGGAAAAAGTAGAAATTCTGGGATCCCAGATGAGAAAACAGGGTTTCAAGAAAAGGGTCATGAATTTCTAGTGGACACAGCAGAAAAAACGATGAGAAATTTTGAGGGTTCTGCTTCTGAGCCGAAAAAGACGGGAAATTCTGGGTTTCAAGAGCTTACCCTTAGCTATCTTTGTGACAATAACAAAGATGGAATCTCAGGTAACAATTTGTTGACTTCCTTTGAGAAAATGGGTTGTAATAGTAGCAGTTATAAGGGAAAAGAGATAATGGTATCTGAGGATCAAAATGAGGAAAATGTTCGGTGGGTAGAGAGGGATTTTCTTTGTATAAATGAAAATAGGGGGAATTCTTGTAAAAGGGTGGTTGAAGAAAATGGTGAAAGTGAGGCTGAAAACAGGGAGAAGAAGCCAAAGATGGAAACTTTGAACCTATCTTTAGCTCTTCCTGATGTTTCACTCTCTTTAGCTGGATCAAACCGTGTGCAAAATGGTGAGCCCCCAAGCCAAAATGGGGATTTCCCATCACGTTTGAGGCCTAGTAGGAGTGTGCAATCACTGGAACCATCGAATAATAATACAAGGACTACTTATTCAAATGATTTTACTGCAGCCTCAATGTCATACTCTTATTCCCATCCTTTCTCCCACAACCCCAGCTGCTCACTAACAAGAAATTCGACTGAGAATTATGAGTACTCAGTTGGAAGTCATCGGAGGGATGAACAGATTTGGAATGCTGGTGAGGGTACTAATGGGTCAGTCCATAGCCGGTTTAGGCCTATAGGTGATGGAACTGTTTCATTGTCTAATCATGGCCCTGGGGCTTTTGCATTTGGTAATCGTGTGACTAATAAGGATGCAGGTAACAATAGTCTCTATAGGGCTACTAGTTCTGATAACCATTCATTTTTCCCTTCTGAGTTACCTGCAAGGCCGAGGATGGATGCGCATTCAGGTGATTCAAGGGGGAGAGCTTCGGAAAATTTGAGAGTTTTGGAGAATTTTGATGGGGGAAGAGCTCGCAAGCTTTCTAGACCTGAGAGGATACTTCGGGAAATAGTAGCAGAGCCGATCCCTGTCATGGCTCAAATAGTACAGGAACTTCCTGAAGAAACTATCCAGTCTACAAAAGAATACCTCAAAAATCTTATCGGAAAACCTGAGAGGAAAGACGAATTAACTGCTCTCCAGAACAGGCTTGAGAGAAGAGCAGATCTAACCTCTGAGACTCTGTCAAAGGCTCATAAGAATCAACTTGATATTCTAGTTGCCATTAAAATGGGTCTGGGAGCCTATTTATCTAGCAAGATTTGCCTTCCAGCTGCTGAACTTGTAGATATCTTCTTACTTGAACGGTGTCGAAACATTAACTGCAAGAGGTTATTACCTGTAGATGACTGTGACTGCAGGATTTGTTCAACCAGAAAAGGATTCTGCAGCGAGTGCATGTGTCCTGTTTGTCTCAACTTTGATTGTGCTGCCAACACTTGCAGTTGGGTTGGCTGTGATGTCTGCTCACACTGGTGCCATGCTACCTGTGGCATTGAGAAAAATCTTATTAGGCCAGGCCCCAGCTTGAAGGGTCCATCAGGGACTACTGAAATGCAATTTAACTGTCTTGGTTGCAGTCATGCCTCAGAAATGTTTGGGTTTGTTAAGGATGTGTTTTTGTCTTGTGCTAGAGACTGGGGGCTAGAGACCCTCATCAAAGAGCTTGACTGTGTTAGGAAAATTTTTCGTGGAAGTGAAGATCCAAAGGGCAAGGAGTTACATGTAAAGGCTGATGAGATGCTTGCCAAGTTACAAAGCAAGATACTGTCTCCTTCAGATGTTTGCAATTCCGTCTTTCAGTTTTTCAACTGTAAGTTGTCACTCCAACTCTTTTTTTATCTCGTTATTTATTTATTTTGGGGCTTTCCTGTTTGGATTATTTGATCTAGTTATGTTTTTTCTTCTTCTTAAGCTTCAAATCAAACGATTTAGTGCTATTATATTTGCAAGTCTTTTGATGCCATCAGACCTGCTATATTTGCTTAGAAAGGATGACTTGTTATTGAAATAGCAAACTCAATGCAAGTTAATTACATACAAAATGGAAGCTCCATGAGTCGAACTTCAATAATTTCGGACTGGAGCTGAGGAATATGCATAGTTATTCATTCTCTTATTACCTGGATATACAACATAATCCTGCTCATTAGAATTATATCTTGTATTAACAGCTGATTATGTACTCAAACCTGCATCTGGAGCCTATTATATTTGCAAGTCTTTTGGAGCCTACAGCTGATTTAGTGCTATTATATTTGCAAGTCTTTTGGAGCCTACAGCTGATTTAGTGCTATTATATTTGCAAGTCTTTTGATGCCATCAGACCTGCTATATTTGCTTAGAAAGGATGACTTTTTATTGAAATAGCAAACTCAATGCAAGTTAATTACATACAAAATGGAAGCTCTATGAGTCGAACTTCAATAATTTCGGACTGGAGCTGAGGAATATGCATAGTTATTCATTCTCTTATTACCTGGATATACAACATAATCCTGCTCATTAGAATTATATCTTGTATTAACAGCTGATTATGTACTCAAACCTGCATCTGGAGCCTAATTTGTGGTGTAGTCCATTCTTATTTATTCAGAGGCTCACAGGTATCATCCACCAGTGCCCTGGTTTCCTGTGGGTGTTTATACATGTTTTGCTGACAGTTATGATCAAATTTCTTTCTCTTCTTATTAGTTCTGTACTCTCTCTTGATGCTGTTTCTTGTTCCACCCTGGGGTGGCATTGAGGTCACCTTCTCATCATGGTATCTTCAGAATTTCTATCCTCAAACTTCTTGAGATATAATATTACTGATCCTGGCATAAAAATGCTTCCTACAAATGCAACCCCATGAAATATTATGAAAAACTCACTAGTGCACAGAAAGGTTGTTAAATCTTGGAAAAGTTCAGCTTACATTCTAATTAGAAACTGTAACAAAATTCTCTCATCTACATGGCATTGCAGAATGGATGATCTATTTAGCGACCTAAAAGTTAGTGGGTCTACCATGCCTTGTATGGGGTAGCCATTTATTAAAATTTTCGCTGAGTTCTTTGATTACTGATATTTATGCCTTATGAAGGCCACTAAGAAGTTATTTTAGAGTTGTCACCTAACAGAGAACCAGTTTTTCACTAAAATATTGCTTCCTTATTGAAATTTCGGCTCTTCCAGTTCTTGTACTATTAATGCCATCTGTTCATGTGCTGCTTTGTTGTCTTACACTCTTTTACATCTTGGTGCAGCACCTCACAGGCCCTATTTGGATTAGTTTTGAACTCAAAAAAAAAAACAAAAAAACTCTTTTTCATTCTAGGTCCCACATTTCCTCCGCAAGCAATTCACCTTTTATTAAGCCCAAGAGGAAAAAAAAAATGCTTTTTTCAAACTCAAAGCCAATTAGAATAGGACGCAATAATCAGTTGGTTTCTGAGGGCTAGAACATTTGGCATGCCTGACCTGAATGCTAATAATCTGTTATTTTCACTAATGTTTTCACGGATTCATCTCATTATATTACTATTTTGTCTCATGAACGTACACAAGGTAACAGGCATCCAAAAGATCTTGATACTGTTCTATTCTTGAAATTGTGTGCATATGGTTGTATTCCCTATGATTCTGAGAACCAACAATTAAGAAAAGATGGAGATGTTTCTCTGAAGAGAAGTACATTTTTAGCTGAAAACAGTATACCTAGAAGGTCAGACTCTTGTAATGTACTAGTTGGGAGTTAAAGTATCTGCAAACT
Source organism: Catharanthus roseus (assembly GCA_028651295.1). NCBI lineage: Eukaryota > Viridiplantae > Streptophyta > Magnoliopsida > Gentianales > Apocynaceae > Catharanthus > Catharanthus roseus. Next base: position 2,233,104 of record JAPQWS010000046.1, on the reverse strand, counting down.
AAGCCCTTCACCAATTTGAAAGCACTCATGATTTTGTCCATTGCGGTGATAGCCAACAATAGGATTAAACCTTTCTTTCAGGCTGAAACATCCGTGGAAAATTTTTTGTACGTATAGGAAAATGGTTTGGGGGGCAACATCAGGTTTGCCTTTTCTACATGCAACCTCCTTTTCTTCTCTTGTTTTTGCATCTTATCAAGCGAGTTTAGTGCTGATAAACTGGCTTTTTTCTTTATGAATTTTTATTTTTAAAAGGTTGGATAGCTAATAAGCTTGAGATGAAGATAACATCGGGACAATAAACACTTCTGTAATTAATGTATTTCAGTTTGCCATTTTGGCCCCCATCCAAATAGATGCTGATAAAATGTTTTCAGAACATGGCAAATCCGTTTTCTAAGACTGATTCTACAAGCTTTTGCATTGTATTTTTGAGTCTTGTACCTAATGTATGATATTCCAAATTATCTGAGAAGCTGGTTTAGACATTTTTTGGCTATTCATTTCCTATTTGGATTGCCACAGAAAGCTTAAGTCCTTTTCAAGCAAATGCAAAAGAAAACAATAACTAGAAGGATCAGAAAGCCGTCCTCTGTATTCAACCATTTATAATCATATTCTCTATTATTTGATTTGATAATTCTCTGTGCTTTTGGCAAAAGTATTAACAGCTTCCTATATGAGATGATACAATTCAAATTTCGTTGATATCACTTCACATGACACTGAATTTTAACATACAATTTATCTTCCTCTTCTGTCATCAATTGTAGACACAGATGGCTTCTCAGACATAGCTTCGTCAGCTATTCCTTCGAAAGATACAAGTCCGGTACCATCGCTTAGGAATGAAGCCGTGGCTCTTCCATCATCCACCTCTCTTCTCCCAAAATCTTCCTTCTACAGTTTAGGCTCTTCAAGTGGTAGAAAGGACTTTATGCCTGTGGATATTCAAAATGAGGTGAAAGCTTCCATCACGAGTGACAAGATGATTGAAGATGAGTGGTCCGTGAAACAATCCAAGAAAGATGGTTTTGACAGCTTGGAGAGCATCGTGCGGGTAAAAGAAGCAGAAGCAAGGATGTTCCAGAGCAAGGCAGACGAAGCAAGGACAGAAGCGGATGGTTTTGAGAGAATGATCAGGATAAAAGGTGAGAAGTTGGAAGAGGAATATGGCGAGAAGCTAGCAAAACTCTGTCTGCAGGAAACTGAAGAAAGGCGTAGGAAACAGCTAGAGGAGCTCAAGATTTTAGAAAATTCACATTGTGATTATTACAAAATGAAGCTGCGGATGCAAGCTGAGATTGCGGGATTGCTGAAGAGGATGGAGGCAACAAAACAACAATGGGTCTAGGCTATCTTCAAGTGATCATTGATTTCAACCAAGAGGCATTGATTGACATTAGTTTGTGATGTTCTCACCCATTTTGGGTTTTGTTTTTTTCTTTGTTTAAAAATGATTGTTGTAAGGAAGGGGACTGTAAAGTGTTTTTCTTTGATATTCCTTGTGTTTTATTATTGGTCTAGGTTTTCATATATCTGTCTAACTGAAAGTGATCATTGAAATGTTAATTTTATGGCATAAACTTCTTTTGTCTTTTTGGGTGAAAAAGCATGTTCTTTAACATCTTCTGCAGTTCATTGGCTGCTGTCATGAATCTCCATATCAGTTTCTTGTTATTTTCGAATTCAGATTTTTAAAAATGATTGGGTAATGGCTCTCCCTTGATTGAGGTTTGTTGATATGTAAGGCATGGCCATTTGGTGTTTCTAGTCACTTGAGTATACGAATGCTAGAGGGGAAATCTGCTTAAAATGTTATTGAAGAAACTGTTATATTTCTCTTTCTATTAAAAAAACTTTGTTTCTCATTGTTTTCGTCATCCAACAATTTTTTTATTTTCTCTTCATATTATTTTATCATTTCTTATGTTGTAATTTCATTTGATTTAATATACCTAATACTCGTAGGAGTTTATAGAATAATTTTATCCTTTATAAATGTTTCACATGTTTAACTGTCAAAATTGTTTAATAAATAAGAAATGTTTAATAAATAAGAAAAATTTAGTGTCAGGATGAGAAATATAACATTTCTTTAATGGCATTTTGAACCATTTTCATAGAACCATTTTGATTTAAATTGTATCACCTGTTTCAACTCAATTGACTAAATTGTTTTCAAAAAAAAAAAAAAAACCACTCAGGGCTCCTCTGTCATGTTCTTTGTATTATCATTGTCTTTTTTCTTTTTTTAACCGTAACTTATTATATGTACCATAAGAAGTGTTTTTAACTAAATGAGTTACTATCTTGTCACTCGTCCCATTTCTTTTTATAATATAATTTTTTTTTAGAATTTATCTTTCTCTTCAAAAATTATGTTTTATTTAGTAAATTTTATTAATAAAATACAATCAAATTTTTTTTATTTATTTTCTTTTTACTTCGTCCTGAATAAAAAAATTTATATATGTTAGTTAACATGTTAAACCCCATTCGAATAACTTTATACAAGTTTCAAAATAAAACATCAAATTCATTTAATATTAAGAAAATGTATAGAAGATAAATCAAAACAAAAATTTATTCGTTTAACTAAATTTTCTTAATATTTGTGAAAATTAAAATAAGATCATCTTCATGTGACGAAGAGTATTAAATTAGGGATAAGATAGAGAGGATAACACAAGAAAACCCTTATTGCCCTGTATGTGTTCCAATTTTCAACACTAATGCCACAAAAAATAACAGTTTTATCCGCTATTTGTGTAAAAAGAATGCCGTTCGTTCAAATTAAGGCATTTAGCATTATTTAACATACATATTGCACATAAATGTGGCGCATAAATTAATCTATACTAATAATTTAATTTAGCCGGAAAGAAATAAATGTTCTCCTTGGGAATCACAAACTTTGGGAGTCATTTTCCAGAATATATTCTAGAGGAACTATACCTCCATTGCCTCTGAAATAATGAAGGAATAGAATCAATCTCTAAAGAAGGAATCAATTAGGTCCTTTAATTAATTTTCATTATCATATTTCATAAATACTTTTTATACATATCCAAACCCATTCAACAATGCCTGCTGCTACTTTGAAACAATGTTTTATACTCTTTTTTTCCCCTTAATTTTTCATTCTTTTTCTTCCCAAATACCATTTTGTTCTAATGCATCAATTTCTAGTTTCGTTGTATGACACCATTAAGGATTAAAAATAATCTAAAATACCAGGTAGACTCAATTACTGCATTAACAGAGGCTAAAAGATGCATGTTTAGGAGAAAATTTATCACAGTTCACATAGTGTGTTAAAAGATATAAAGACTTTACATAAATGAGTCGACAGAGAGGAATGAGCTAAGGATGAAGAATGGGATTAAGTACCTGCCTTCCAAATTGCTTTACAGAAGCTACTCTTGGTCTAGTATCCCGGTGAAGACCAAGAATGTCACTGCCAGGAATAAGATCTAGTACTGCAGGTTCTGGTTCATGCACACAACCCCTCATTTTGTGTAAGCTGAGGCACCTCGGGCAGTAGCTCCCTGTCTGGCCTAGATGCAGTGGATGGAGGTGAAGCTGGGCTGGACAGGTAAAGCTCTGTATTTGGGTCAAAAGGCGCAGGCCCAGTCTGTGTGTCCGAGTAGAGCGTTGGAAGCCAAACAAATCAAGGACTCAGCTTGCAGAATAAATTGGTTTGCAACAGATGACCCAAGTGGTCCTGTTGTCTGAGCCAAGGCTCACGGCCATCGTGCCCATTCACCCTTGTTGAAGCCGGCCCTTTAGTGATGTGGTTGGCGAAGGGATTAGTATCTCGCAGCTAGTAGTGGAGGGATTGGTATCTCCACAGCGTAATGTGAACGAGATGAGCATTACTGTTAGCGTTTTTATTTTTTTGCCAACTTTTCGATATTTGTAGCGGTTGGAGGAGTAACTTCTCTCTCCTCAAAATCCTCTTGTTAGTTAAGTTTAATCCTTGTAACCTCTTACTTTTTCTCATAAAAAGGAATCACACTGATCTTATTAGGTATTACTTTAGTAATTTTAATTTTTGATAGCACTTGAAGTATGACATTTGATAAATATTTATACTGAACTGTAACATTTATATCTAAATGCCATTTTTTTAGTTGCATTTATGAGCATATGCTACAACCTTTATTTGAATCTAAATCTAAGTTAAATGTCACATGAGATAGTAATTTATTTGATATTGGACATAAAATAGATGTAACTAAATCTCATATGAAATAGTAATTTATTTGATATTTAACAAGAAAAGCCCCCAATTAAACAAATAAAATACATGGCCTTCAAAAAAAAATATATACATAGACAAAAATACCCAAAAAAGGAAAATTAGAACTACATAAGAAAAAAAAGAATTATTACACAACAAATAAATTAAGTTTCCATTACATAGTCTACCAATAACGATGAAGAACGGTGAAGAAAACGGAGACTCCAAAGAGGAATATGAGGAGACCCGTGAAGTTAACAATGAGAGATTCACGATTTCTCTGTAAACCCAAGGAAATGAATCTCTCGGTCAAGCCGGTCACTGCACTTATTATGGCCAGGAAGAAGATGACGAGACCAAAGAGAATGTGCCATGGAGAAAACCTTCCCCTTGCCGACATGTCTCTTCGGGGAAACACGAATGCTAGGAACCCGAATACCCACTGAAAGCAAATAGAAATAGTTTAATTATTTTTTTACTTTTAATTTTCATATAGCTTAAGTGATTTTTTTAATATGACTTTTAATTGTTAGTAGCAAAAGATTAAGCGATTAATCCTTTAAAAAAAAGATTAAGAGATTAATGATTCATAAATGTTAACAAAAAAATAGGTCTTATCCATTGGTTGGAAATAATTTTTTTATTAAAAAAATATATCTATCACTTTTGTAAGTCAAGAGAACATTAAATAATATTTTTTTATATATACATTAATCATATTGGAATTAAACAATTGTTTAAAAACTTTGACTAGAATTATTAATGATAGTCAAAAAGAAAATTTAGTCTATTTTATTTTGAATCTAGACAATCTAATATTTTTTTTAATTTTTGTGTAATGTATTAAAGTCATGGACAATATAAAATGCACGTGTAGTTTATTGCAACACATATTTTAATCATTTGAATCTCTATTCAGAAAGCTAGGGATGGAATTTAGCTGGGACATATGCCATGATTCCCCTCCTTCCCCTAAAAAGTTTTTTTTACTATATATGTATATATTTTTTTTACCTAGAAATTAGTTTAAAATAATTATGAATTATTTTAACCTTTTTTTATTTATAATCATAACTTTTATTTTACTTTTTCTAATCATAAACTATTTTATATTTTTTATTTATAATCATGAACTTTTATTTATCTTTTTTTAACTATAAATATATTTGAGAGGTCAAAAATAGTTTATTGCATTTTCAGGAGTATGAAAATAGTTAATGATTAAAAAGGATAAAATAAAAGTTCATGACTATTTTCAAAAGAACAAAAAATAATTTATGGTTACAAAAAGATAAAATAAAAATTCATGATTATAAATAGAAATGTTAAAATAATTTATGATTTTTTTAAAGCTAATTTCTCTACTTCATCTACTAAAAGTATTTTTATTCGCTTATTAGCCAAAAAAAAAAAAAAAAAGAAAAACTTACTATGTATATATAGTTACTCCAATCATTAGTTTCAACTTCCACTCCTCAAGAGAGCTAAATATATTGCATACGTATATATTGTTGTACGCAATAATAGTTAAATAGATTTTATCTCTTAAAATCCTTTACTATTAAAATTTAAAATAAAAATATACTATACTCCCTCTCATAAAAAAAATAAGGAATTTTAGAACGTTTAAGAATGATCAAGAATATAAATCTTCTTATATTTTACAATAAGTATTTAGTGTAATTTTTTTATTTTTATCCCTTCTTATCTATCTCTCTTTTTCACTAAGGATATAAAAGATATTTTATTTTAAAGCTTATTTTGCTTTTAATATCCTTAATTCTCATATATAAGTTCAGAACGCTTTATATATTTAATCAGAGGAAGCATATAATAAATACATGTTACCTAATATGTTTAAACATTCCAATATCTTTAGCATATGAAGAGCCGGCGGTACATGACTTCTAATAGACATATATAGGTGGGAGAAGTATCTCATCCATCTAAAAGACCAAAATACCCTTAATATACAAGTATCATAATATGAGTGATTTACTAGAAATACTGGTATGAAAACTATGTATAAAAGTCAAAAGAGAAATAAAAAATTGATCCAAAGTTTAGAATGAATTACCTGCAATGCAAATAAGCAGATGGTAGACAGGCCAAACCAAGAATGCAAAGTATACATATCTGGAATTTTAAGGTCATGGTGATACTTGAATACTGCTACTATTCCCACAATCCCAGCAAGAAGTGCAATTAAATTCAGAGACAAGTGTGCCGTTTTTTGTGTCCTTCTCGTTCCTGAGGTTGTCTTGTACATCATCATTGCTGGATTAAAAACAAAAATTCAAAATTCGATTATATTTTGAGAATTTGATATATATATATATATATATATATGTAATACCCTTAAATTATTTTAATTTTTTGTTTATAACTATAACTATTATTTTAATTATTTATAGCTAAAAGTTTTTATTTCATTTTTTTAAGTATGAACTATTTTTAGCATACAAGAATAACTTAATGATTTCACCATAAAATCTTATGCATTCTTTATACTTTCTATTACCTAACTTTTTTTTTTAAGAAAATTTTAACCTAACTTAAAAGATTAATTTAGTTATTTTTACTATTTAACTATTTAAAAAATTATCGTCTTATATAATTCATGTATCAAAATGTATTAAATTTCATCGTAAAATCATTAATTGTTATATATGAAATGTTTTTTTAATAAAAAAAAAAAAAAAAGACTATATGTCAAGAGAAAAGGAAAAATAGTTTAAGGTTAAATATAAGTAATTTCTCTAGATTTTTTAATAAGAGGAAAATAAAGATTTTATTCAAAGATGGTAAAATTAAACACAATACTTTAAGAAATATATAGATAATCTTAATTGAAAATGATGGTTTGGGAATATCTTAAACATAGATGCCTCGTACCCTACATGAACAAGAACCGTGCAACTAGAAAAATCTCTTTGTGTAACTTTCAACTAGAAAAATCCATGTAGGCAAGTTTAGATAGGATCTATAAAAAGGACAAAAGAAAAAGAATTGCCATTTTTTAATAATAATGGGACAAAAGACGAAACGAAAGTCGGAACAAAAGATTTCTACTTTTCTTTTTTAATTGTAATTAGGTACGTTTCATATTCTAAACGGTATAAATATAGTCATGCGCACATGTTACCATTAAAAAAAAAAACAAAACGAAATATTTTTAACTTTATTTCTTTTTACTTTTTTCATTCCACATCTTTATTTAACAAAACTCAAAACGAAAAATCATATTTTCCAATCTTAAAACCGATCCTGATTACATAGGTGCAACTGTTTGTACAGCAATATAGACCTTATGATAAAACAGTAAATTTGTTTTAAGAAAAAAAAAAATCAAGACTATTTTCTGCATATAAGTAATTGATTTTACTAAAATTTCACAACAAAAGCATGCATGATACAAAATTAAGATAAAGTTGATGCCAATATAAAAAAGAGGTGTCGTTTACCTTCTCCAGAGATCAGAATAAACCCGATAACCATAAAGAAGGGATGCAGCTGCATGCATATTAACATCAAATAAACATAATTATCTTTCAGCATAATTTGACCAAAAAATTTAAAAGAAAAAACAAAACGAAAGAGTCATATGTTGCCGTCATTTAGTCTCAAATGTTTTATTTTAATAATTTGAGTCCTACACTCATTTCATTTTAATAATTACAGTTGTACACCACAAAATTTTATAACAATCAACCATATGTGACGGGTGACAATAGAGAGTGAAAATTTCTAAAAGACTATAATTACTGAAATAATAAAAATATTAGACTAAAATTATAAAAAGAATTTATTTAAAATTAGATTGCAGCAAGTAATAACTAGACATATGATTATTTTTTACAAAATACTAAAAAAACTGGATAAAGAAAATCGAACTTTCAAGTAGATATAATAATTACGTACATTGAAGAGCTTCTGCTTATTATCCGAAGTAAAAGAGAGTCCTTCTCTGAACTTCAAAAGCCATACTAGCACAAGAATCAGCACCGCCACGAACAACAAATGGGCAAAAATGGTGATTGGAAACACTGATCGTGCCTCAGAGCTCGACCGGCCTTTAAGCGGCATTTTCTTCTTTTCACTAAAACTAAAAGAAGAAAATCAAGAACAAGGCACGTTAGTAAGCTACTGGAGACACACATATATATATATATATATATATGTGGTGATTATATACTACTATAGTTTTGTTGATTTGGACAAATAATAGGACGTACCACCTTCGATCTGAGTACTGAGAAAGCTAGAAGAAGAGTTTGGTGGAGAAAGTGAATCGGCAAATGAAGATTCTTTCTTGTTTATATGGAAATGATAATTAAATTAATAAGAGCAAAGAAATTAGTTGAGGAAAACCGTGTCAATTGGCATTGTAAATTGGGAGATTTAGAGTTTTGGATTTCGTCTTTTATTTGGGATTGGGATGCAAATTTTAATGGGAGTTTAGCATGGCCTACACGGACTTGTTATTAATAAAAGAAATCGTCAATTTATGGTAAACTTTTGATATTTGTAGATTATCCTTTTGTCTCTCTTTACATGGAATTGTCTAGGCCGTGATGTGTGTGTCATATGTACGTTTTGCAATGTTTTTAAGCAGAAAAAATCATATATCATTATATCCTTATTAATATCTTATTAATATCCTTAAGGATGGCATAAACTACCTCTAAAGAAATATCAAGACACCGATATTCCTGAGGAACAAAGGAAAGTAAAATAAGTTTTACTAGATATGGCCGAATAATTGCCTGTCTTGTACATTTGCAATGTCATGTATAACACTGTCAACAAGTTTGGGCTAATTCGAAGTTCGACCTTTTGAGCCAATTTTTCATGGCCCAATCTTGCTTATAGTAGAGTTGAATAGTTTTGTGTCATTCTTTGTCATTTTTTTAATAGTATATAATTTATATACTATGGTTCTGATCTCCAATACTACTTTTTGTATCATTTTTTGTGCTATTTTCTCATTTGATATATTTTATTAATAAAACTTAATAAATAAAAGATAAATCTAAAGAAAAAATATTTTAAAAGTATACTAATATTAATATTCATATCTATTTTCTATGTTAGAATGGTTTAATAAATTTTTTTTTAAGAAAATTATTCATTGATATAATTACTTTTACATTAATTAACGATAATATATTAATAGACTAGTGAGAATTTCATTTATTTCATGAAAAAAATGGTGACAGTTTATAGTGGGTCAAGCCGAATTCGGTTAACTAAACTATACATATTGCCACAATAACTTCTATAGTTTGAGAGAGATTTTTTTCCTTTTGGTTACTTTGGTCATTTTTGTGGAATTGAGTTCGTTAATTCTAAAATTGAACCTATAAATCTTTCAATAATCTTATATTATATTGTTGAACCTAAAATAAATAAACACAATAAGAATAATAATAATAATAATACTAATAAAAGTAATAAAGAGAAATACATAATTTATGTGGTTCGGTTAAGTTAATTACGTTCACGAGCAGAAAAGAAACAAACACACTAATTCAATATGAAGAACTATAATATAGAGAAAAATTCTCTCAAACCCATAAAGTTCTAAAAAGTTTAACCCAAACTCCTATATACAGGGAGTATTACAAGAGTAGTTTAACAAACACACTAACTTAATGTGAGGAATTAAGTGTAGAGAAAAATTCTCTCAAATCCACAAAGTCCAACTACAACTACAAATAAACTATTTTCGGAGAAACATACAAAAATGGCTTAGGCTCCACAAATGGGGTACTTAACCCAAACTTCTTTACATAAAGAGTAGTCTTAGCAGACAACAGTCAATGTGAAATTACATCGAAACTTCTTTTAAGAAATCCTCTTATCCTAATCAACATGAATTAGGAATTCAAGTAAATCTCTAATAGATCTTTAACTTGAATTAGGAATATAAGTCAAATCCTAACAGATTTCCACCTTGACTTATATTCCAAAGACTTCTCTCCTTCTCCAAACAAAATTATGATGTCACCCATCGAGAATTTTAAGTTGTTGGTCAAGCACATATCTTCCAAATATCACCCACAAGTTGTAGTAATTGCTTTGTGTATACCTTCTCCATAACAGAAAATCTCATCAACGTATACTTCAAAAAAAAAAAATAACAAAAATCTCGTTTATGTAACCTGACTCTAATACCAATTTGTTGGACCTAAAACAAATAAACGAGATAACAGAGAAAAGTAATCACGAAAGCAATTAAGAGAAGACACATAATTTACGTAGTTTGATCAATTGAACTATGTTCACCGGCAAAGGAAAAACAAACTCACTAACACAATTTGGAGAATTACAGCTACTCTCGGAGAAACTCACAAGAATGATTTATGCCCATAATTAGGCTACTAGCTTATAGCTAAACAAGTGGTACAAGCTCTCATGTTTCTCTCATCTAAAAGGTTTAACTCAAACTCCTTTATATAGGGAGTATTACAAGAATAGTTTCAGTAGAAAACTAATGTTAGGTTACATCAAAACTCCGTTTAAGAAGTTCTCTAATCTTAATGAATATGAATTTAGAAATTCAAGTAAATCTATAGTAAATTTTCAACTTAGGAACATAAGTCAAAATCCTAACGCTATTGAGTACTTACACTTTCAATTAAATTATCACCTTATCTAAGAAAATTTGTTTTGGTTTTTGGTGACTCATGATATGCATAGCACTCAAACCATATAATGCATTTTTGGATTAATTACATGTCGTTCCTCAATTTTGCATACGTTACAAATACAAACTTATCATTATGTATTCATAACTAATTAATCTCTATTAGTAATTTTAATAAAGAGATTATCATAAAATAAAATTTTAATAGCAAAAAGTTTAAATTTTTGTTAAAATCTCATTTCGCGTGTCTGATTCCTATTTATTACCATAATACTTTTGCTAAAAACTGTTATTAGTCTAATTTCATAATGAAAGATATTATTGTGTTAATATGTGATATAGAATAAACAAGAAATAAACTTGTAAATTGATGTTTTAGGAATATTATAAACTTTTTAGGACAGAATCATTACTTTTTGATAATCTTTTAATTGAAATTAGTAATAGATTAATTAATTATGAAAATATAAATGATAAGAATGCATTTAAAATTTATATAAAATAGAGGAATGAAATCATTAGTTTGAATAAATCTGAAGAGAAACAATGTAACTGATCTAATATTTGTAATTATAATTTTTTATTAGAATTCACTTTTTTAGTATTTAGGATATATCTTTTATTCGGTGGAATCTACTAATAAATTTTTCATAAAAGAATTTTATTGCATAAAAAGTGGGTTAGATGATTTGGATAGGTGTTGGGAGAAAACAAAAGGCAAATCACATTATCTCTATATGTATATAATACATTGGAGGGTTTTGGGGATAAGTGTATTAGGTTACATGTTCATGATCCTATGCATTGGAAACTTTGACATTTGTGACAAATGAAAAAGACATATATTTATGGAGTCCAAAATCTATGATGTAGTATTTGCTATGTGAGGGTTTATAAATGGAGTTCCAATGTAGTCTCCAATGTGGCAAAATGGCTAAGGCAAGATTGTTCTGGATTTAGAACACATCAAACTTCTGATTTGGTCAGCAAAAGATTAATATATATATATATATATATATATATATATGACAAGTGAATCAAACTCAGCCAAGTTTTCAAATATTTTATCTGATAATACAACTTTTTTATGGGACCAACAATTTGGGATTTTATTAATCTTATTGCTTCAATTATTTGTATGAACGTCAGAGTGAGGTTTTACTGCCGTCAAGTTTGTTTGCTAAAAAAAATTTAAAAAATGAAAAAAGTTAATTACATTAACCTCCTTAGAGATTTGTTACAACTACGAATACATCCCTGAATTTTAACTAAACTACATCCTTCCTCTTTTAAACAAATAATATTGAACTTACGGTTAAATAATGAAGAGACTTCTAGTGCAATACAACATTAAGTTCAAAAATACCCTACTTCTTAGATAGTTTGGAGTTGGCGCTTGATTTTGAGGTTAGAAAATAAAATTCAAACCGAGCTCAAGCTTAGATAGCTTAAACTATTTAAATCCGGCACAACAATATAAAGTTAATTCCATAAAATATCACTAAATTTGATTAATTGTCAATTTAGTATCACATTTTTATCGATTCGATTGTTAATAGTCAATTGTTTTTTTATTTTTTTATAACATAAGTAGTAACTCAATTGATTAGCCACTTACTATAAGTTACGGGTTCAATTCACATCCTCATTCCTTAATACATCAAAAAACCTCAATCAATTAACTAACTCATGAAAAGAAAGATTTTTAAATTAATTTCTTATTTTTGTGCCAAGAAAAATAATGAATTACTTATAAAAAAAATATGAGCATATATTAATTGATTTTACTATAGTTGAGACTGTGACAAAAATCATTCATACAATCGGTTGGGGTCGTCTACCAAATGTCTAATACATTTTCTAATACACCTTGTAGTACACACTTTTTATAATAATTTTATTAATATAATCTTATAAGATAAATTTTAAATTTTATTATTAAATAAATTATGCTAGAGAGTTCTAGAAGATGTATTAGATTATCTTGAATGTCCATGCAACCATAAAAAAAAAAAAAGAAAAAAGAAAAATCGTTGTTATAAAAACTCAGTTTTACAAAATGAAAAAAAAAAAAAAATTGCTATTTTCATGTCTATTAACAAATAATAATATTACAGCACCCAAGAAACTAAAATACAAAAGCTCAATCCAAGAAACTCTCAAACTCCAATAATATTATTCCAACAATATTGTGTCAGCAAATTCAATCAATCAACCAAACCCATGTTTGAATCCTCCTCAAACTCTTCGAAAAAAATGAAATTATCTTTTGGCCTCCAAACGACGACGTTATACATGACGAGCAAGGGCAACAGAGATATCAACAGTGAGACCAAATAGAAGAATTGATAATCCAAGAAAATTGACTAATCTTGCTTCTCTATTATAATGAATGTCAAGAAAGGTAACTTTCTCCATTAAGCCAGTCTCAGCTGCACATATTGCCATGTACAAAAGTGCCCTTCCTCCTGTTATATGCCATGGAACAAACCTTGCTCTTGTTCCCATTGGTCTTGGGAATAAATATAGCGCCATCCCGAAAAGCCACTGCCATTTTATTTTTATTTTTTTGGAAAAATTAAAACAAAAATATTAGCATATCCTTACTTTATCAATTAGAATGATTTGTGCCACTTCCCAATACTATCCTTTATTTTATTTCAATTTTTTTATAAAATTTATTTTTTATTTAATAAATTTTATTAGAAATATATCAAATTAAGAATAAAGATAAAGAATATTTATTATATGAAAGTCCAGCCAGTCTCATTTAAAAGCAGGAACAACATATTCGACTGGTATGAAATATTTTTGGCAACATGAATTAATTCGTGATATTTTTTTATAATATTTTATTTTTAAAATTTTATGATTTATAATTATTTTATATGATTTGTTAACAGAAATAGGATAATGTGAATGTTGTAACGGTATTTTTTAAGATATTCTAAAATAGATTTAAATATTCTATAACACTCTTTATACTATTTTTATTATAATATTTTCACTAATATAGGATAATAAAGCATCAACTCTAAACTTTAAGGCTATATAGCTAATTTTCTCTTTATAAGTTCATGCAAATAGTTTATTTCATGAAAATTATCTTTAAAGGTTATCTTTTATGTTTAATGATTTACCTTTTATTTATATGATTTATTAATATTATAATATAAATGATATAGAAAGTATTATAATAAATGATATAAAGGATACAGATTTTATTTTTCAAAAAACTCCAGAAAACAATTGAAATTCTTCATAACGAATTCTCTGTATTATTCTAATCATATTTTTATTAACATATCTTATAAACTAATACATAAATTTTAAATTTTATGTATAAAATATTATAAAAAATATTACGAATCATCTTATTGCTCAAAAAATAGCCTTAATTAAATGCATGTGTGAGTGTGTTTTTGTAGGTGGAATTTGGGTATCTATTATATATACCTGCAAAATATACAGGCAAAAGGTGGCCATGCCTATCCAGGAGTGCAAACTGTACATATGTTTTAAACGGGCTTTGTCGTGGAACTTAAAGGTAGCATGTATTCCAACAATCCCCAAAGTTATTGCCACTAAGTGGAAGAAAAAGTGAACAAACTTCTGTGTGTCATGATCTGCCAACACTGTCTTGTAAGCCATCATTGCTGTTGCACAAAACACATAACCTCTTTTCAGTAATTTACTATATAATTGTTTTAACCCGTAGATAATTATTTATAAACTAAATTTATAATTAACCACACCAACTTTTTAAACTATATTAAACCATATTTTCTAACTTGTTAATCTCCTAGACTTTTTCATAAAAAAAAAAAAAAAGAAAAATCTTTGAACTCATCTTCTCCTATTAGTGGTGGGACACTCTACATTCAATTACTTAAAATAAGTTAATTTTAACCTATTTTAAATGATAAATTATTTTTAAATTATTTTTTATGATTTATTGCATCTATTTATGATTTTAAAAGGCTAGAAAAATTTATTTTGAAAATGGATTGATCTTCAAAATTACTTTTGTTTGTTGATGTTGTTAACAACAAAAATATAATATTGAAATTTAAAAAAGTTTTTTTTTTAAAAAAAATACTTTCTTCCAGCAACTTAAAAAATGCTCCAGCTATCTAGAAACATGCCTTAATTACACTTATATACAGTTTGATTTTCAGATTTTTGTTCTAAATTTCGTAAAAATAAAATTATTTGTAAGTTGAAATGTTGATTTCAAAATTGAAATTTGATATTGGAATTGTATCCAAAATGCATGAAAACAAGAATACATTAAGTTTGCGATTGGTTCCAAGGATTTGGATTGGAATTACAATTGGAATTCTATAAAATTAAAATTCTATAGAATTCTAAGAATTGTAATTACAATTCCTCTGTTTGGTATAACTATAGAATTGTTGTGAAATTTATTTTTTAATTCTAATTTCTTTGTTTAAAAATTCAAAAAAATTATAGAATTAGAATTCAAAATGTAAATATATATTTACTCAAAATGTATATATGTATAAGAGTGGAGGCATATGTGTGTGATTTTTGGAGAGAGAAAGTAAGTCTGAATTCTAGAGAGAGAAAGTGATGAGAATTATAGAGAAAGAAAGTGGGTGTGAATTTTAGAGAGAGAAAGTGTTGTAAACATTTAGTGGGAGAAAGTGCCATAATTTTTAGAGAGAGAAAATATCGGAAGTTTTAGATAGAGAAAGTGTACATGAGTGTGAGAAAATATGAATATAATAAACTTGTATAATTATTAATGGAAGTGATGAATATAATAAAAATCTTATATAATTGGAATTGTAACTTTTAAGTTTTGATTTGGAATTGGAATTAGTGAATTTCGTAAAATCATAATTAGAATTCCATTCTAATTCCATAATTAATGGCTCAACTAAATAAAAGAATTAAAATTGTAATTTCAATTCTGATTCTAGACACAATTCGATGGCACCAAATACGAACTAAGATATTTTCTTACCTTCACCAGCAAAAAAGATGAAGCCAAAAAACATGAGAAATGGGTGCACCTGCAAAATTAAACAACAAAGTTAAAAATTCTTGACCAAAAAAGAAAAAAACAACAAAGTTAAAAATAACCATACTTAACATTAATATTGAAAGTAAAAAGAAAAAGAAGCTAAGGAATATTTACATTGAAAACACGAGAGGAGCTGGCGGAATCAAGATTAAGGCCACCACGATAATGAAGAAGCCAAACAAGCATTAGAATAAGAGAAAGTATACCAAAAATATGTGCAAAAATTGTAATACGAGAGGCTGATCTCTTATAGAAATGCCTATGATCATCAACTGTATCCATATAGATGTATATATATATTTTTAAATTAGGATATAAATTTCTACGAATGTTGAACAATATTACCAATGCTGATTATAAGGTTCTTATAGAAACTGGCCTGAAGTTAGAAAGGGAACAAACCGCACTGTTTTAGGGAATTGCTTGATGCTGTAGGATTGGCACAAGCAAGAAAACTTGGGACTTTAGTAAGGTATATGAAAAAAGGTATCAAATTCCATATATAAAATGCAAAAGGGCTAGGAGAAATGTTGCCTCTCTTTTTTTATGATAATGTAAATAATCCATTTGTTTTTGTAAGACTTGTTCCATGGGGGATGCCAACCAAGTTCCTTTCCTTTTTCAATAAATCTACCAAATCTCACTATGTTAAGGGATTACATAAATTAACATTACAGGAATGACGTATTTATAATCTTAAATTATTTTTATTTTTCGATTTGTAATTATAAATTTTATTTTATTTGTTTTATAGACCTGGTATGTTTTTGAACTCGTGTATAGTGCAGTAGTTTTTTTTTGTTGGATTCTGAAGTGAGTTCCATAAGTTAACATACTAAGGTTAGAAAAAAGTTCATGAATTTAGAAAATAATAAAAAATAGAATTTATGACTACAAACCAAAGTATGAAAATAGTTGAAGGCAATAAGTAGCAAATTTCTCTAAAAACTAACCCTTTATGTTATGTTGTTTTGATTCAAGGGTCAATATATTTCTAAAGTTTGGAAGATTAACAAAATGAGTTATGAATGTTTTAATTCAGTTTGTTTTGTTAAAACAAAGAGTTAAGCTAAAGTTTGTTTACGAGACTCAAGTTAATCAGATAACCATAAAGGATGTTTATCTAAAAGATTCTGTGCAGATCAAAGTACTTTATACGTTACACGTGGCATTGTGTAATAGGGTCATGACAGTTGGATTACTTTACATTTGTCATTATATCCACTGATCATCTTTTCAAAGTCAAGCTAATTTGAGTATTGAGCTAATACTAGAAAATAACAACAAGTTTTAAAGTGTTATCTTCTTTTAAAAAGTCCACTTCATTCTCCCTGTTAGACTATGTTGGGACTTACATTTGGTATCAATGCAGTCTCTCTTAAGGACAAGAGTTTAACAACTCGAGAGAGAATCCATAACTAGCTTAACTAGTTTAACTGAGGGAACTAGTCAAGTGAAATAGACTAAAATTATTTTTATATCGTGAATATGAACGGTTTCAAATGAAACCTGATGAAAACATTTCTTATATAATAATATGTTTACAGATATTGTTAATCGATTGAAAGCTTTTGGAAAGGATATCGAAGAGGAAATAGTGAAGAACTTTCTCAGATTGTTATTAGAGAGATGGAAAACAAAAGTTACTGTTCTAAGTGATACAAAAGATTTGACGAAATTCTCTTATGATGATTTGATTGGCTCTTTGCCGTGACATGAGATGATGATGAACAAAGGAAAAATCACTCCATAAAAGAGGAAGAAGAACATTGCTTTGAAAGCCAATGAAGAAGGAAAGACTAACATTAAGGAAGAGATGAATCTTAGAGCTAGGAACATGAAGAGATTTTACAAAATTTCCAAGAAGTACGAGAAGGGTACTCAGGCTAAAAAGGAATCTAAGAAAAAGAAAGGAACAGATATTGTGTGCTATGAGTGTCGAGAACAAAGACACATTAGAACTCAATATCCTAAGTTGAAGAAAACGAAGAAAGATAAGCAATGTTGGCTAGGTCATGGAGTGGTTCTGAAAATAGCTCAAGTGAAAAGGAAGAAGATGCGAACCAGGAGACTGGAGAAGCATCGAGAAAGGCTTTGATGTGTCAGATGATGGTTGATGAAGCTAAAGCTGACAATACATTATATGAGGAAGCAAATGAGGTAGTTATTTCTGTTAACTCTTGTTACAAAATTTTGCTTGATGATTTTGAAGAACTACTTCATGAATATAAAAGTCTTGCTGAGAAATATGCAAATCAAAAGAAAAGAGTTTGAGAAACTTGAAAATAAGGCAAAACTTCTTTAGCCAAAAAATACTGGTAAACAAGTTTTTTAAAACTCCAAAGTGAATCCAGATTTAAATTTGAGAACTATCTTAAAATCCATTGAAGAAAGAAATACTGTTTTGATGCAAGAATATGTGAGGTTGAAAAGCTCACTCTAGATTTGTCAAAGTTTACAAAAAGTAAAGAAACCTTAGATGAACTTCTTGGAAATCAAAGACAGATTAGTGATAAATCTGATTTGGAATTTAATGGACCGTCATTACTGGAAAATAAGGAAGGAAAACCTATTTTTGATAAAACACAAGTTTGAAGCTACAGTTGAAAGCATGGAAACAACTTTGAAAAATGTTTTTCAAATTGACAGTAAAACTAGATTGAACTACGCAAGTTCCTCAATTCATGGTTTTCAAAAAGGAAGCTTGAAACAAAATTTTCAAAAGAAGGTGGAAACTCATTCTCATCAAAAGAATTTTAAAACTGATTTTCAAAGAGGTTTTTACCCAAAAGATAATACTAGAAATCGGCATTAATATTTTTAGAAGAATGTGAAAACCTCATCCTTATCAAAGAAATTTTAAACCTGACCTTCAGAGAAGTTTTTACATAAAAGATTTTTGGAGAGATTTCACAGAAACTGGTTTTCAAAGTCAAGGTTCCAAAAGTTTGGAAATAAGCAATTTCAGAAAAGAAGCTTTAACTATATGTACAATCAAAGATATTACATATGTTTTCAATATGATCTCTTTTCAAGAAATTGTAACAAGAATTTTTAGAACATGAAAAGGAATTACTCTGAATTTGGAAAAGGATATGCAAGCTGGAAATTTTATCATCAAGGACCCAATTTAGTTTGAGTACCCAAGAAGAGCTAATTTGTTTTGCAGGTGTGTCTAAGGAGCAAATATGTAGAAATTGATGGTATATTCATAGTAGTTCCTCTAAACACATGACAGGTGAAAAGAATCTGTTCCCCAATCTGGTTGAGAAGAGAATTGTGATGATGTAACTTTGGGGACAATAGTAAATGTAAAATCATTGGTAGAGGCACAGTTGGAGTTAATCCAAGAATTGAGAATGCATCACCAGTGTAGGGCCTTAAGTTCAATTTGATTAGTGTGAATCAGCTATGAGATGAATGGATGCAAAGTGTTCAAGGAAGAGAAGCTAATCCTGGTAGCAAAATGAGTTGAGAATGTTTCTATTGGGAGACTGATAAGTTACACGGAGCTAATTCTATCTGTTGAGCTTCTGTCACTAATATATTGGACAAGTTCTCGGAGAATAAATGGTCTAGCAACACGAAAATTTGAAAAGGAAAACTATTTCTGATGTTTGTCAGAGAGGAAAACTTTCAAAGTATTTCTAGGCTGAAGCTACTAGCACAGTAAGCTAAATTCTGAAGAGAAATCTTGAAAAATCAATATTGAAGAAAACATACTATGAGTTTTGGAAAGGATGGAAATCTAATTTTAGATGTTTTAAAGTGTTGTATGTGAGTGTTTCATTCTGAATGATGAGAAAAAATTAGGAAAGTTTGATGGAAAATCAGATGAAGCCATTTTTTCTTGGCTTTTCGAAATGCAACAACTGAAGAAGATGTACAGGATCAAAGGATAGAGACAAGACTAAGAATGTAATTGAACAAGCTCAAGAAGTGAGTGAAGCTAATGGAGTGCCAATTGACAATCGAGATACTCAGGAAACTTCAAGTGCTGATAGTGAATTACTCAAAGAGTGGAGATTGAGCCAAAATTGTTTGAGGAAGCTCAAAATGATGATAACTAGATATTGGTTGTGCAAGAAGAGCTGAATCAATTTGAAAGGAACAATGTTTGAGAGATTGTACCTAGGACAACGAAACAGTATATTATTAGAAATAAATGTGTTTTCAGAAATAAGCTAGTGGAGCTAGGAAACATTGTAAGAAATAAGGCAAAGCTTGTGGTCAAGGATATAATTAGAGAGAAGGAATTAATTTTAATTAAACTTTTGCTCCAATTGCTTCATTAGAGTCTATCCGCATATTGTGTGCATTTGCATGTTTCAAAGGTTTTGCTTGGTTTTAAATAGATGAAAAGTGTCTTTTTAAATGGTGTTTTGAAAGAAGAGGTTTATGTAGAACAACCACCTGGAGTTGACAGCTTTGAAAAAACAAATAAAAGCATTGTATGTTTTTAGACAAGCTCCAAGAGCTTGGTTTGAGACACTAAACAAGTTTTTACTGGAAAATGGTTTTTCAAGAGGAAGTGTAAGTAGATAAAGCTTTTTTTTATAAAAACCTTTTTTAGGAGACATTCTGATTGTGCAAGTGTAGGTAGATGATATAATCTTTGAAGCTGTTGACATGAGCTTATTTCTCTAAGCTAATGCAGGGAGGATTTAAGATGGGCATGATGGGTGAGCTAAACTTCTTTTTGGAACTTCAGATCAAAGAAGGGATAGCAATTAGTCAAGCTAGGTACATAAAGAAACTTCTGAGGAAATGTAAGATGGCTGAAGCTAAACTTAGCAAAATGCCCATGACCACTTCAGAGAAGCTAAACAAGGATGAGAAAGGCGAGGCTAGTAATTAGAAAGAGTATAGAGGTATGATGAGATATCTTCTATATCTTACTGTTGGTAGGCTTGATATTTTGTTTACTGTATGTCTCTGTGCATGATTTTGCAAGATTTTAAGCTAATCCAAAGAAATTACATCTCACTGCAATGAAGAGAATCTTTAGATATCTTGCGGGAACAGTGGAGCTAATCCTATGGTATCCAAGGAAGGAACTTATGAGCTAAAGAGATACATACTTTGCAGAAATAGGTGGAATACATATCAGATAGAAGCTGTTAAGCTCAATTATTTTGGATAAAGAATTAGTTGATGGATTTCGGGCTAAGCCGTAGGAAGACTCTATTTACTGTGATAGTATGAATGTGATTAACTTAATGAAGATTCCAGTGGAACACTCCAAAACAAAGCACATTGAAACAAGGCATCACTTCACCTGATAGCATATGGGTGAAGGTATATTCGAGCTAATTTTTTTCCCTTTGTGAAACAGCTTGCGGATTTTTTTAAAAATCTCTGTGTGATGTAAGATTTTCTAGAATTTGCTTTTAAGTTGGTTTAACTTTTCTAGTTTGTTGCTTTCTTAATTGCTTTCAGTAAAGTTTCCCCCAAGGAATAAACGTGCTATGATTTGTCTTCTCTAAGTTACTATTTCCTTAAGTATTAAGTAAAAGTTTTGTGCATTAATTGTCGATTTTAGCTTATTCTCTCTCTCTCTCTCTCTCTCTCTCTCTCTCTCTCTCTCTCTCTCTCTCTCTCCCATACTTATCTTGGTAGGCGTTTGTGCAGCCTTTTTGACGTCTTGATCTGATGATGTATATTGGGGAAGCCAAGAAGCTAAAGAGTTGTTGCTGGGACCATTCACTAGTGCAAGGCCGAAGAAGATCAAAGATAATGATGGAAATATGGATAATGGCATGGTTGTTTACATGGAAAATGCTTTGAAGATCAAGCTTGAAGGTTTGAAGATCATGGAAAGGCTTTGAAGTTGTTCTTAATTTGTTCAATTAGTAAGGATCATTCAAGGGAACAAGTTGGAGGTAAAAATGGTTAGTATTGGAGAAGAGCACCTTACTACCGATGGTAGCCCAGCCCCTACCGTGGCCGGTAGGCTTCTGCTGGCACATCACTTGGAAGAATACACCCTACCGCGTCCGGCAGGTCTCACCCTACCGTTCCCGGTTGGGTTAGGGTGGAGGAGTGCCAATGCAACATTATTAGCGGGATTTTATTATTGAACTTGTTTTTCCAACTTTTAATCAAGGGTTTAATGGGAATTTTAAGTCCTTAAACAATATATTAGCTAGGTTTAAGGCTTGCCTATAAATAACCCATTATAAATTCATTGTAACTAACTTTGATGAATTTGCTGAAATTTGAGAGAGGTTTATCCAATTGTCTCTAGGGTTCTTCACCCTTCTTAGTTAGCTTGCTAGGGGTTAATGTCCTTAGTTATGAACAATTGATTTCCTTAGGTTGATGAATCTATGGAATTCAATTGATCATTCCAATTCCTTTCTTTGATTAAATCTTAGAGTTCTTGTTCTTTGATTCAATTAATCTTAGGTCTTCTAGTTTGTGTAGTTAGGGTTTTGAGGCCTTAGTTTCCTCCAGGTTCTTCCTATCAAATTAGGAAAGAGTTTTGCCTCTCAATGCTGGATTTATGAGGCTTAGATCATTATAGGTTTTCCATTAAAGTGTTAATCTACAAAATCTTCAATAGAGGTTCTTCATCAAAGGAGGTGATTTTGGGAAGGTGTTGATTCCAATCTTCAATAAAAAGTGAATCTATATCATCTGCCATTATCAATTGCTTTTTAAAAGTGATATTTGGATTTTAAATAGCTTGAAACGGTGATAGAAATTGGTAAATAGAAAATGCAACTTATATGAGCACATGTTCAGAAGTATTACCATTCTCTTTTGAATTTCAAATGTTTATCTATCTGTATCTCTTTCCCTCTCCTTGTTTGATAGACTCAATTTTTCTTTTAAATCTCTATTTCTTCTAAAAATGTTGAGTCATTGAAAAAGAAATCTTCAACTTCATTCTCCAAGAGAGGCCGTATTGTAACCTCACTTAATTTCTTCTACCGATTCATAAAAGAAATGCTATCTCTCTCATCCTAGCACTTTTCTTTGAATTCCTATGCTTGAAATTTCTTTATTTATCTCTCTTCTGTATTATACCAAAAGGAAAGATACTTTGACAAGAAAAATTATCCAAGGTTCAAAAGGAAGAGGAAAACAGACGAGAAAAAGAAAACAAAGATTGAAGAAGTGAAAAAGATATAAATCTCTATATGTGCTTCTTAATGTTTGAAAAGTTGAAAGATGTTTTGAACAATGATTCAAAAGCTCTACCTTACTGAATGATGTGAACTGAGTTGTTTAGATATCTGGGAGTTTTGAATGATGAAGTTTAAAGAGAAAAAGAAAAAGAAGAGGGTTTAAAGAGTGGAAAAAGAAATGTTAAGATGAGTGAAAATAAAGTAGATAAAATTGAGGAAGAAAAGAGAGTGTTTCTGAGAAAAGATCTAATAAAAACAAAAGTGAACAATAAAGTGAAAATGGGAATGAAGATGAAAAATAGAGTGAAAATGAAAGTGAAAAGGGAAGAAGAAGAAAATGATGGAGTGTTTTGATAAACAAGATTCTGGAGAAGAAGAAATGAAGGGTAATAGTGAGAAAATCTTGTTAGAAAAGAATGATGTTGAAAAAGAAAAATGAAAAGAAGATGAAAAAGAGAAAGAAAATTTAGCTTGAAACTATTGCTGAGAAAAGAAATGGGAGAGTAAGTGAGCTTAAAGAGAGAAAAATGACATCAAGAGAGATCCAAAAGAATCACATACCTGCAAGTGATGAAGAAAAGCATAATTTAGTTGATGAGAAGAAAAATGAAAGAGGAGATGAATGTGAGTGTAAGTGAGGGAAAAGAAAGTGAAGAAAGAGAAGGATTTGAAGAAAAAAGAAGTAAAATGAAAGAGAGAATGAATGCGAATCTAAAATATGGAGTTAGTTTGAAGACATTTGAGTGAAAATAGAGAACTCGGGGTATTCATTTCAAGAGTAATTAAAAAAAAGAGTACAATCGAGCTAAAAAGGTAGATTCAAAAAAGGGAGTTTAGTTCCTCAAGTTGAAAGATTTGAATGTCAGTCCTTCTATTTCAAGTCATTCTAGTATAACCTCTCTCATGTTTGGTCGCACTATTGACTATCTTACTTTTTTCTATTCTTCTTTGAGCGATCATAAACTTCCATCTAGCTAGTTAGATGTGAAGTCTATTCTCAAGGGTTCCTTCTTCTGTTGATGAGCCTACTTCTTCACGAGGATATGTTGTCAAGCCTAGAACCTGTCACTACAAGAAACTAGGCAATTACCGACCAACAATCGGTCGGTAATCGGTCAGTATTGGGCAATTACTGACCAATTACCGCCTGATATAGTCAGTCAGCGATATTTAGTCGGTAATTTCCTGGGATGGAATGTAAGGTCGATCGGTAATTTTTAATGATCGAATTTCAAGAATTACCAATCGAAATACTAGTCAGTAACTTTAGTTTTATTATTTAAAATAATCAATTTGAAAAATAAGTTACCGATCGATATGCGATCGGTATATTTTATTTACCGACTGAATTTCGATCGGTAACATTATTTACTTTTATTTTTGAATAAATAGTTACCGACTGATTTTCAGTTGGTATTGGTCGATCATTTTTTTATTTTTTAATATTTTATTTATAATATAATAATCCACCTGAAATTGAAACTGACAACAAAAACGAATAATATAAAACGAATACAATCAATATATATAATCTTCTTCCAATACGATAACAACAAAAACATCTAGAAAATACATAACATATAAATATCAAATACAAACCGAAATAAATCTAGAATACATAATATATATAAATATCAAATACAAAACGAAAGAAGTAATGAAATGAATAATCTAAGTATGTGAAATACAAAACCATATAATATATGAAACATATAAGTACCAAAGTACAAAACACATAAGTATCAAAGTACTTCATAGGTGGAGGTGGGCTAGAGGAGGAGGGAGGACCAGTCGGTGGCTGAGGAATGTTTGAGTCATCCGTCAGAAAGAAAGGAGGAAACAGAGTGGTTACGAAATCCAATAGCACATCACACTAAGAGGTGAATGAAGTCATGAAGCAGGCGTACTTGTCTTGTGCCTGCTGCATGTATCCCCACAACCTCTTCTCCCTCTTGATGAGTCATCGTGGACGGAACCGATGATGGAACCGTAGACATGTCCCTTGTTGCTGCCACCGGCAGCCCCGAACATCAACTACTCGTCAGTTGACATGGGTGAGCCGGTCTAAATGTGAAAGCGTTCTGCATTAACTCTTAGCTCCTGATATTTCACCGATAAGAAAGACATTAATAAGTTATTGTTAAGTAATATACAGAAGAATAATAAACGATAATATAACATTAAACTAAAACTATTAAATAACCTTACCCAAAATTCGTCAGATTGCATGTCGGCCTACTGTCCCTTTTGCTGATACAATAGGGCGTACAACTTTGATTGTGCAAATGCCTCGCCCATTTTCTCCCACTACAAACATTTGAAGGATAAATGAGATTTAAAATATCAAGAAAGTTAAAAAGAACTATAAGTTTTAAAAAAAAATTGTTGTAAGTTAAAAAAAATAGAATAATTAAATATGGAAAAGATGTAATTGACTTACCCACTCAATGAATGACCTAGACCTGACCCGTCGGTGTGCTTGCCGGGTCCCTGGCCACCACGCCTTGTAAATGGTTCCTCTATGCCGCCTCGCGCTTTTTCTTGAGAGCTCTAAGCTCTATACATCATAGACTCGTGTACTTTGCGGCAGTCATCCATTCAAGCTGATACTCGTCCACACAAACCTCATACATCAAGTCCTTGTAACGTAATTAGGCTTGTTTCTCCCAAGCATCCTATATGGCACACTCATGCAACGGGTCCCATCGATATCTTTTTTGAAACAATACATACTTTGTTAATGAATATAAGCTTATATATTTAAAAGTTCCTATAATGACAGTTACTTAAACACTTACCCCGAACTCTGTATACTACATGTTCTTTATTCTGTCCGGGATCTTCCAAAATTGCATGAGCCTCAACAAAGTGCTCATTGATAATTTTAGTAATCGACTTTGCACAAGTCGATTGCTTGTTGAAGCTGTGCAAATGTTAAAAAAAATAGTGACATTTAACTAACCAAATCTAATCAAATCTAAAAACAAAACTTAAGAGTTTAACTTTCAAATAGTGGTGTTTAAATTTTGAAAATATTTTGACAGAGTTTCTCCTGTAAAATAAAATATTCCTAAGCATAATAAGTAACAACACAGAGCAATTCAATATATAACAAAGTTTTAAGAGTCCAGACTCCCCCATAAAGTTTGAAGAGAACAATTTTATAAGCAATTCCATACTCATAAAGGAACGTCTAAAATCCACTCATACCATAAATGATCTATTTGAACTATTGTTTGTATACATGTTATATAATGATCTATTATGACTACGTCATGTACCTGTCAGTGATCAATAAGATAAGAATGCAAGAGTCAACAGTACCCTGCAAAAGTGGTGTCGTTGGACGTGCTGATGCTGAAAGGGTAGGCCTCGCTGACTTCCCCGCAGGAGATGGTGAAGAAGGAGTAGAAATGGGCGCCGGAATCAAGTACGGCAACTGTGAAAATGGAGTCCAGGTCGCCGAAGGTATAGACGTTGTAGCCGAAGAAGCAGACATCCCCGGAGAAATAGAAGCCGATGCCAGAGTAGACGTCCCTAGAGGAATAGAAGCCGATCCCGAAGTAGACGTCCCCAAAGGAATAGAAGTCGACGCCGTAGTAGACATCTTCGGGTGAGCCCTCTTATTCTTACTTCCACGTACTATCTGTAATATAAAAGATAAAACAAATTTAGAAAGTTACTTAAAAATAAAGTTATTTAAAATTACATAGTGGTGAAATGAAACAAACAAGTCATTTAGAAATAAAGTAACTTATACTCACGTAAAAGAAAAATAAACAAAAAATGCCATTTAAAAATAAAGTTACTTAAACAAATATTTCACCAAAAATATTTAATATATATGAAAATATAAATAGTTAGAAAGTTACAATAGATGAAACCAAATCTTAATAGAAAATTATAGGTTTGATTTATATTTTTATTTTTCCTAATAGAATGTTTTATTTATATTTCTAAGTACTTATTTTCTAAACATATCTCTATCGAAAGAATGAGAAGAGAGATTTGTACTAGTAACCTTACATTAAATATTAACAAATCAACTTTACTAACCTTACATCATATAGCTAAAAGAAGAAATAACTCCTTATTACTCTACTTTCATTTGCACTATTTTGTTTGATATGGCCATATTAGATCTGGACCATGTTTGATATGTTTGATACAAAATAAGAGCCTTTTCCCTTTTGTAATAAAGACCCCTTTTGAAAGGGAAAAAAAAACCCAAAAAATCACAAGAAAGAAATTCACTTTCTATAGTAAATTTTCAAATATATAACAGATCAAAGAACTATTACATGGTTATTTACCTTATGATGACAATAATTTCCAAAGTAATCCTTCATTTCTAATTCCCTAGCTAATAGATGATAAAGATATTGATCCGCAACTATTTTGAAATCAGTCTTTGAGTTCTTAGCTCAATAGATTGTTTATTTAGCTTAAAAAAAAATCTCAACTTTCTCCACAGATTTGATGATTGCCAAGAACATTAGCCTATAAAGAATTACCATACCAAAAACAATAACATCTACCCATTTTGAACATCCCATTTGAACCTGCTAGAAGATATAATCATCAATAATTGTAGCATGTCCATTTACTTGATTATTTGCCAATGTTAATCCTTCAAACTCATTCTTATAAAATCCTTGACTTTCATACTTACGAAATGCAATAAAAGAGAGAAAATTTTCAAAGAATTTAAATTAGTGAAGAAATTATACAAAACAAAACACCAAATGAGCAGTGATTTAATAAAAGTAATAATTAATAAGAAAAGTTTAGAAAAAGGAAGATACACACTATTTTTGTTTCAAAATCCAATAGTGACGGCAGCCGCCATTCGATGCCTTCAACTTCAATAGATCACGGGAGCAGGTGCAGTGACCTGAAAAATAAAAAATTAAAAAAAAAACTCAGAGAGAGAGAGAGAGAGAGAGAAGGGGCTATACCTTCTTCAATTTCACAGTCTCCGGAGAAGGGGTGGTCGACTGTGGGGTTTCAGGTGAGGGCTTTGGGGAATTAGAGAAATCGAGCTGGGAGGGGAAGGGGAACTGGTAAGGGTTCCTGAAAAGGGGGAGGAGAAGTGCTTAATCGCATGCTTTTAAAACGACCGCAGAATCAGTCGGTAACTTGTGGGTGCTGACTTACTAACTGATTTGGCAATTCAGTGGATAACTTCCTCTAAGTTACTGACCGATCACTATTCAGTCAGTAATTAGTCGGTAACTAAGGGAGGTTACCGACTGACCAAGTTCGGTCGATAATATCGGTCGGTATTAAGCTTTTTTCTGGTAGTGTGTGATGTCATCAGTAGCATATCTTCTTAGAAACTAGCTTGACATGTTTTACTTTTGTCTGATGCCTATCTATAGTTCATCTTTTAATCTGCTAGTTTTATGTGGCCCATGTGAGCTATTTTTAGAACAATATTGCTTTTATAGTGCTTTGTTTTTAGTGAGTTTATTAGCCCTTTAAACTATCTCCACTTTATTCTACACCATCTTGTTGAACTAATTTTTCTTTATTTGACTCGTGTAAAAAAGGGCGAGAAGTGTCATAGTTTGTTTTAGTCTCTAAGATTCTCCTTACTTATGACCCTTCTAAGCTTGATCTTGATGATTCTGCTGATAATGACTCTTCTTAGCTTGGATCTTTCTAAGATGACCTTTTCTAAGCTGATCTTTCTAAGCTAACCTTTCTAAGTTGATGTGATCTAATTGTTTTTTGATGGCCTATTGTTCTGACATGGTTTATGGCTAGAACTTTCTCATTCCATTAGCTATTTTGACAATTTTTCAAGCACAACAACTCTGGGTTTTCTATCTCATTTCTTCTACAGTGAGAGTTTCTAGTAAGCTGATGAAAACAATAAATAAGCAGTCTAGTGCTTTTTGTTAAAGTTTATAGTTTCTTAGATCAAGTTAGAAATAACACTTGCTGAGGGGAGCTTTTCATTTAAAATGTTTTTCTTTCAAATATGTATTTAGCTTAGGGGGAGCATTTATCTTCTATCTTTATTTATGGCTTTTTAATTTAATAAAATAAACTGGTTTTTGTTATTCATTAAAAAGAGGGAGAATGTTGGCCTAAGGGTCAATATATTTCTAGAGTTTTGATGATTTACAAAGTGAGTTATGTGTATTTTAATTCAATTTGTTTCAATAAGAAAGAAAAAGAGTTAAGCTAAAGTGTGCTTACGAGACTCAAGCTAATCAAATCAGCAGAAATGAAGTTTATCTCAAAGATCCTGTGAGGATCAAAGTACTTTACATTTTACACGTGGCATATGGTAGCTAGGTTACTTTACATGTGTTTAGAAGTGATACTTGTTCTCCAAGTTGTAACTTCTTTTGTCCTTTACCTTGTGGTCCTTTTTTTCTTTCATAAGGATTATTCCATTTTAGTTAATGCTAACTGATTTCCATGTGGAAAAGAATTTGTTAAAACAGAATCCATGTGAAGGGTAATTTCATGGAAGCATGGATGAGCACATGTAAGTAGAATCAAAGAAGAGATATTCTATCTCATAGGAGTATTTAAAGGGGAGAAATAGCAATGAAGAAGGTGTGCATTTCGAGAGATTCGAGAAGAGCTCCACTATAAATTGAGTACATCAGAAAATTATTGAAATAGTTGAAGAACATTGCCATTAAAGAAAACCAACAGATGGAAGTGCTCCACAAGATATAAGAAATTTAGGAAGTATTCATCTCAGAAAATCAAGAGAGAAATAGAGTTTTCATAAACATAATAGAGAGAGAATTCAGAAGCATATTTGAGAAATTGAGAGAGGCTTTATTATAGAGAGTTTCTGAATATGCTGAAGAGTTGTGCTAAATCCTTTTTCATCTTTATTTTTGTATTTCTGGTTTGCAAGTTCCGAGTGAAAAACTTGTGGTTGGTTTGCAAGTTCCAGAAGTTTGAGAAGCTATTAGTTGCTAGAACTAGGAAAAACTAGTGAGTATTCTTTTGTAAAGGTTGATCTCACCTTGAACGAGATTGATGTTTTAGTAGAATCCCTAAGACGATGTTCTTGAGGGAAAGTGGGTGTAGGTATTTAACCGAACCACTATAAAAATTCTTGTATCTTGTTATTTCTGCTCTTCATTATGTCTTTTATTTTAATCCGTTTCTGTTGTTATGGTTCCTTAATGGTTATTGTCAGGATCTTAGAGTCAAGCTAATGGCTTATAATATCCACTTATCATCTTTTCAAATCAAGCTAATTTGAGTACTGAGCTAATAACTAGAAAATAACAAAAAATTTTAAATTGCAATTTTTTAAAAAGTCCAATTCCCAATTCAACTCAGCTCCCCCTCCCCCTCCCCCTCTTGGACTATTTTTGGACTTACAGTTGTTGGGGTTCAAAGTTCAACACTTACATAAGAAATTTAGTCCATGAAAGGGAGGTTAATATACTCCGTCCATTTCAATTTATCAGTCGCTTGAATTTACTTTTTCCATTTTTAAAATATATATCGCTTTAGTAATTCAAGAGAGTATTAAATGAAAATTTTTCACATATACCCTTTAATGAATAACAAGATAATTGGACCACAGTCCATAGTAAAAGAATAAAGTCAGGGGTTGGGCCAAAGGGCGAAGCCTAACCAGATGTGAGCTGCGGCCTCTATAAGAGCTAATAGGAGCCAGCTCGGGGCACAAGACTCCACCATTTAAGTACAATTCGGGACACATATTGGTAAATCCTACATCGAATATAAGCTATCAATTCTCGGCAAATGACTCAAAATATAAGGTTCATCCCTCATCATTTACTATTCATGCAATATCAAATCATAAATACTACTTACCTTAATTAATTACACTTATCCATAACTTGTGGATTCTAGACTAACTTAAGCATTGGGTGCCCTTGGGGAGTATATCCCTGTTGATCTCCTGACCGCTTACTTCTGAGTCTTGTAGGATCGGACACGTGGCTACTTGTTATTCATAACCTTTTTTTAGGGGGGGTGGGAGGGATTCATCACCCTTCTTTACTTTTATTAGATGGTACAATCTAATAAATTCTTAGACATAATTCAAATCAACTTATATTTCCAAGTAAGGATAATTTAAACCATTCATCATTAATTAAGACAATCTAATCATTTTCTTAATGTTGTGTCATCTCCTAAGACGACAGCTAATATAAAACGTAAAGAGTATAAAGCTTAATTAATTAAGGTACATAATGTTTTTACATGTTTTAAGTCTGATTAATAATTCTATTCTCGTTATGCATTTGCCTGCTTGGTTGTCTGATTCTTTCTTCCATCTTCTTGCGAAGAAAAGGCACAAATGTCATTTTTATTGATCCGTAAATCCATCTAAGGTCTTCCATTTCAATGAAAATTTTCACTATTTGTTCGTGCAGCTCTAGACATTGACTTTTACAGTTCCTGCACCCTCTCTTTTGAATTACATCACTAGCTCAAAGGGTGATAGAAGTAGTACGTTGTCTTCTAATAGGTCCCAGGCCAGAAGAATACTGTTTGGATTAATGGGGCAGGTGAGGGCGGGGACCTAATCACCCGGCCCATCTTCACATCTCTACCTTATTTCCATTCTCAACCTATCCCCATATTTGGGTATGAAAATCATTCTCATTTCAAATACATCTCCATGCTTGGATATGAAAATCATCCACATCCCAATCCAACATTCCCTAAATAATCCCTATCTCCAACCCATCCCCATACTTGGGGATGAAATCTAGCCCCGTCCTTAATTCTCGCCAAATTCACTGGGGAAGGGGACCTAAGTAGGGAATTTGATGTATTATTTTCAGTAACTATGTTAAACACAAAATAATATTTTCATGCCATCAAAATCAAATGAATAAAAACTTTAAAAAAATAATACAAGTAATAATCCTTTTGAAAACACGTCTAACCATGTGCACCAATAGCAAAAACTCATAAGTTATAGTTTAATAATTTTCAACCCAATGACATAAGTTCAATAAAAGAAGTACAAAAGTTCAATAACATAAGTGAAGTAATAAAGTGAAATAAGCATAATCTTCAAAGGTACAAGGAGCAAGTTCGTTGAATCTTCATTGATCAATCAAACAATTTTTTATTATTATTTTGTATTTAGTATTTAGTTTATTATTTTACTAAAAGAATATATATATATATAATAGGTATAAGGTGGGTGTGGATGGAAAAAACCTGATTCCCATCCTCCATCCATCCCCAAGCTTGCATACAAAATTCATCTCTATCCCCACCTGAGTCCCCAAGTAAATCGGAATAACGGATACAATGGGTTGGGATGAGTGGATATTCAATTTGACACGTTCTATTATCATTCCTAATTTACATAATGGCATCCAAATCTATACCTGATTTGGGACCTCCTGAGTCGGGTTCTGCGCTATCCGCAGGTTGGCCCATGTCCATTTGCAGGGTTGTATTTTGGCCCATGGGGCTGGGCTGATCCAAGTCTAGAACCACCAAGGTCTCCTTGTTGACTAGTGTGGATACTGGATGGAGTCCTTCTTTGGCTTGGCCCATATTGGGCACCTAGACCGTCTTTGAATTTTATTAGAAAATTGGTCCTCCACCAAAGTTGGTATGACTTGAGTAGATGGAATGTTCAACGTTGGTGCATTTCCCAACGCCAGTGGTTGAACCGACATAGTAAAGTTCGATCTTTACTCGGTGGTAATCGAGCCTAAAATAACGACAGTCATATTATGATGTACTTAAATAAATTTTGATTGTGATTTTTGTTTTATGTTCTATAAAAATAAAATTATTTGTAAATAGAGATATAAATCTTAATATTATATAAATATTATATATATAAAAAAATTCAACTTGACTTGAAGTTCTAAAGAATTTATATAAACACGAAGTATCAAATTGCACTCGAACTCAATAAAAAAATCGAAATCGAATTCAAGTTAAAATCAATGGGTTCAACCAATCTCAAATTCATTATTAAAGAATCAATCAAATTCTAAAGTCTGAATAAGCTAAATTCGAACTTGACTTGCTCAACAGGGTACTTGCTATTAACCAAACTTAAATTCATTATTAAAGAATCAATCAAATTCTAAAGTCTGAATAAGCTAAATTCGAACTTGGCTTGCTCACCAGGGTATTTCTATTAACCAAACTCAAATTCATTATTAAAAAATCAATCAAATTCTAAATTCTGAATAAGCTAAATTCGAACCTGACTCCTTCAAGAGGATACTTGCTATGAAGCGTGGGTCTGAGATGATCATTTGAGCGAGAATTGTTTTGAGACTTCCCAATTGTTCAAAATCAACATTCCCATGCTAATTCCCAAGTCACCAAAAGGTAAGTCTTCTATTATAAAATGTTTATTGTTAATAATTGTCAAGCACAAATCTTTATATCTTAAGGAACATTACCCATATCAAAATTTCAGGTAACAAAAAGGTACACTTACATTTAAGCAAAGATATAACAGAAACTATAAACGAAATATTTTTAAAAAGGAGCTTCTGATATTTTTAACGTTGTATATTTACTTTATTGTGCTTTGCTAGTTAGTACCAATTTCTTCAATG
Source organism: Catharanthus roseus (assembly GCA_028651295.1). Classification (NCBI taxonomy): domain Eukaryota; kingdom Viridiplantae; phylum Streptophyta; class Magnoliopsida; order Gentianales; family Apocynaceae; genus Catharanthus; species Catharanthus roseus. The sequence continues at coordinate 2,199,464 of JAPQWS010000046.1, read as the reverse complement.
AAGCCCACAATTACCCACTAGACCTATTTCTTCAATCTGTATACACACCAGTAGCAGCTAACTTTCTAATTTAAAGGAATATACTACAACTTTATGCTTCCTCTGAAAAGCAGCCAACATGAAACGTTTGGTCTGTAGTTTGATCCCTTCCTGCCTCGGAACAAAGTTTCCCAGCAGCAAAATTTCTGTAAGGCCTATTCACCGGAGGTAAAACTAAGCCTGATTCTTTGTCGATGGATAGCAGCCGCCCACATTTGCTGTTACCAGAATGCATTTTAGGATATACATGTCTTAAAGCAACGGAAGAAATAATGTTTTAAAACAGAAGGATGCAAGCTTCACCTGCAAACTTTTGTGAACAGAGTCTCATAGCTGCAGATCCAATGCTACAGGAACATAAAAGGCATGTCAAAATCGACTATTTGTAGATGGAAACCGGCCTAAATTAACAGGTCATAATATTGAATCTCTAAAAACACGCTTAAGAATTACCAATAGAGAGTACAGGGCTGTTTCTGCATTTGTACCAATGAAATACTGTAGAGCCATGGAAGCATGTTCCTGTGATGATGCAATGTTAAAGATAAACATTCTGGTTATGTGCATCAGATATCAACAAGTACAATCCTAGACTTGGTGATTAAAAGGAAATGAAAACAAGAGCACAGAGAAGAAACAAAGGGAAGCCAAGTTAATACCGTAATATGCTTAAATACATGATGAACTGAAAACCCCCTAGAATGTACATAGCTACCACCCTGCATGAGCATCAAAAGAATAATATTTGTTACTAGGAATTTAGATTATCACTAGACGAATTAAACTAAATGATCAGAGCATCAAAAGCAAACTTCAGAAAAAGAAAACATAAAATAATTTAAAACTTAAAAACCGTCGCGTAGAGGGACATAGACAGAGATAGAGAACTTGGATTAAGAAAGAAACTTATACAGTCTAGGATTCCTTGAATAAGAAGTTCTCATTTCCCCTGAAACCATGCACAGGTGAATTAAAATTTAAAAATGAGAGCACAAGCTGGTTATTCTAATAATCGGGAATAAGTATATGTGCAAAAAGGATTGATCATAGAAAGACCAGTTAGTGCATCAAGACATTGTTGTTTTCATATAATCTAAGGAAGCAAGCAGTTTTATCTTTTAAGACATGACTTCAAAACAAATAATTGAAACCTAAAGCTTCAAAACTTGTGCATTTGGAAATAATCACCTCATCCGGAGAGAAGAAAGCTACAGCATCAGGATCAGTTGAACCAGCTGGATGCAATGAAATTATGGCCCTAAAGATAGAAGGGGCCAGTAATTCAATTACAGAAACCTTATCTACGGAAACATTGCTTGTTGAACCTGGTCTTAGTTTATTACCAAAACCAAGATCTTTTGATGATTCTACTGGACTTTCAGAAGGCAGCACAGAAGCTCGTTTCATCCAATCCAACCGCTGATAAGTAAAAGTTTTCACCTTTGGAACTTCTTTCCCCAAAAGCATCAGAATGTCTGAAACTGTTTTCTGATCACCGAGTTCTTCTGACAATTGAGGACCACACTGTTTCTTTTTAGAAGGTTCTGCACTAGAGCTATCGTCAAGGTGTGGGAAAAAACGTCTTTTCTGATCGGTGAATGCCTTAAGAGCCAGCCTGCAATATTAAGAACATTTCAAGATGAGAATTCACAAGTTCACAAGAGATAATAAGATATACTACCAATGGAATGCATCCATAGGAAGGACTCATATCATACAAACGAATTTCTTAATTCTTCTAAACAGGGGCAAGCCCATCAGTTCTGGAAAGGTTTCATGTATTATTAACAGAAGATCATCCACTGATTGCAGTCTAAAGTGTGCATATCATAAAAGCACTGTATCAATGCTATGATGATATACATGTCCCCAAACTGAATTAGACAAATGCCCAAAGAACAAACTAAATGTCATTGATTAGAAAGTGCAATACAGAACTTACAGCCATTAAGCATGTAGGATAAACAAGTAAGAACATGACTAGATTATACTTTGGTGCTCTCAACCTACAGAATACTGTGCACATTGTCTATTTGGCTACCACATTCTTCAGATTCTACATCGTCACCAACATAACAGGCACTCATTATTACCACTGCATGGATGGCAAGACCGAGGAGCGGCTGAGAATCTAGCTCTCCATGTGCGTCTTGCAGATGTTTAAGATACTGGAAATGCTAGCCCAATAATAGAGAAAAACTAAAGCATTAATTTTAAGAATAAAGTAACCCAACCTCCATTAATAGTTGCAATAAGTTGAGCCTCTGACAGGGACAAAAAATGAAAGTTCCTATGTCTTAAGATACATATATCACACAATAATTTGGCAAACTAGGTGCAGTTGATAATGAAATGATAAAGCATGAGGCACTACATGAAATTAGGTGCGAGTGATAATGAAATGATATCACAATTCTTTCTAGCCATCCTGTGTATTGTCCTTTTCTTTCCATATTGAACCTTACACTATTACATTCTTAGACGAAATTTACAAAAAAAATGATCTCTGGGAGAGAACAAATATTTCTTGTTTTTCGAGGCGAAGTTGATCCGACATCAGAAAAGGTGCTCTTTATCATTATATTTCTAATGAAAAAAGGGAAGGGTTCCCTCATATCATATTCATATATAGTGAAGCATTACGTCGGATTTCCAAAAAAGAGCATTTTTTTTAATACTCACAGCCGTTACCTTTTTCTTATTAGTTAATAAATAATCTTATCCATTGGGTACAGTATATGGACATGGGAACTGATTTTAATCCTGGATCTTGGGTAAAAACCCGTCTACAAGAAAAATGTAAGATAATTTCTAGGAAAAAGAACAGAGCTAGGCAATTCATGGAGTAAAACTTACCTAGTCCTGTCAACAGCAGATGCACCAGCCTGGCCAGCAAGTTGACGCTTCCAGGCATAAGCAACAACAGCACCATCTGGACAAACAAGAGGCATGTGAAGGCCCCATGAATTGCTTCGGGAGCGAAGAGAATCATTAAGGACCCCAGAATCTTCTAATTGCCTGCCTAAAAAACGAAAACAATAATTCGGCTTCATCAAATGGTAATGTCATATATGTAACCTAATGGTCAATGATCTAATTCTTTGACAGTAAAAGCTGCTAGTCTAAAACTCCCTCCGTCCCGCAAAGATGGTCTCCCTTTCCTTATTTCATCCATCCCAAATTATGGTCTCATTTCCTTTTATGAATGGTAGTTAATTTCTTAACTTCCTTTTATGCTCATTATTCTACCTCTTAATTACTAAAATTCTCCATTTCCCAAGAAATATTGATAAAACGCACACCATTCTACTACTTATATTTGTAGTTTCAAAATAAAAATCAAATTCATTTAATATTAAGAAAAGATATTATAAAGAAATCAAAACAAATTTTATTAGTCTAACTAATTTTCTTAATTTATGTGAGAATTGAAATAGGACTTTCTTTGTGGGACGGAGGGAGTGCTACAAATCCATATTATATAGAAAATCTTTGCCAAAGGCTCCTCCATTTTCAACTCATGGGAATGACTTGGAGATGAGTTAATCTCCAGATAGACACTTTCTATCTTTCGGATCTTCTAAAATATTTGCTCTTCTTTCCTTAAGCAATAACTATGGTGATATGTATGCCATATTTCCCTCACAGAATTACACCTGTCACATGGTACCCATATATAAGACTATTTTAACTATTTTATCTCTTTTCATCCTTTCTTTTTTTTAACTTTTTCCTAGCTCTAATATTTCCCTTTCCTCTCTTCTCAAACTTTTTTTCATTCCCTCATGTTTTATCTTGCTATCCTTTCTTTCCCTGGCTTTCATTTTACAAATTTGAGGTTTCACGCAACTCAAAATAAATGTCCACTGCATGGTCAAAGCATTGTATAGCCCATCCTAGGCACAATGGCACATGCGTTTGTGTATAGAAATCCAAATCTTGACTTGGTTACTAGGGTAGTGTAGTAGTGCAGCAACTCAATGTAAAATTTGTACTGTAACTTCATATTTTCTAAAAAACTCAAGGTACAAGTTTCCATATTAATTTGAAAGATTATATGTGCAAAAGGATTTTTCACCATAAAAATTAAAAAAAAAAGTATCTGAGTCTCCCTCTAGAAACCAAAAAGAAACCCTTTTTTTCCTTCAACAATATAATCTAAAACTTAATTCACTGGAAACACCGACGGATAAATCACCATGCTTCCAGAGAGCACATGGCTTCTCAAAAGCTAAGAAGAAAGTCATATTTAAAGAGAATTACACAGATATTGTTGTGAGAAATTAGTCCATACACTAACACAACAATTGGAATAACTACAGTCCATTAACCTTTTTTTTCCTTTTGGCTGAATGCTACAGTCCTTAACTAAACATAAACAACATTGTGTCAACTCATTATACTACAGCATTCATTTTCTTTTGTTTTTCTCGGGTACATAATGCTTAGATTCGAAATGCCCCTTGAAAAGATTTACTTAGTGACCAACCACAAGAATCTGTTAAGTTTGCGAAGGTGCAAACAGTAAAATATTTCACAAAGGAAGACCAGATTATTTGTTACAAACTTGTTGGACTTTATAAGCTTTGTTTGTTAAAGACCTATCCTCCTCAAAAGATAACCCTTCACACAAATAAAGAAGTGTGAACAGCCAACTTCAGGGCTTCAACTATTCAACTCAACTGGCTCTATCTCTCAATTAGTTTGTAATTTATCTTCAATCTGAGCAGATTCTTCTAAGAATTACCTTCATGAAGTTAATATCATTGAACTAATTAGAAAATAATGAAAAAAGGTCATATCACATTGAAAATCAAAAGCCCCGACCCAATTAGCAGACATTGTCACAAAAAATAAACTGAGTGTTGCCCCTCAATAATAGGTTCCAGCTGAAAAACAATAGTACCATCTAAATACAATATAAAGTAGACTTCAAATAATTAATCTTCAAGTAGAATGTTACAGAGAAAATGCAACCAAAAATTAGCAGCCTTGTAACTTTTAATTCTTATCACTGAAGGCACATAATTCATAAACGAAATATAATAAAAATATTTTGTCAATTATAAGCAAAGGAACACGCAATTAGGTAAAAAAATACATAGTCACAGGAGAATAGAAAGAAAGAAAGAAAGAGAGGTACCAATCGTGCGGAGGTTTTGCAGGTGTTGACGCATGGAAGCTTCTTCTTTAAGAATCAACTGCAACGATTTGGAGGACTGTTTATGTGGCTGAGAAGCTGTCACAAAGAGGGCTTCGAGGAGGCGATCAGCCCCGATTCGGATATCGGCAATGAGGCGGCCAGCGTTAGCAAGCCGGTCCATTGCAAGTGCCACCTGCTTCGGCGGCGCCTCAACTGTTTGATCACTCGGCGTACCGGGGGGAACTACCGCAGTCTGCGGCGGTGCCGGCGAGGGCTGCTGCGGTTGCATTCGAATTTCTGGTTGGTACTATTTGGATCCGGGTTCGGGGTTTCTGAAAAGAGTGGAAATTTGTTGGTAAACGGATCTTTGGAGCGGGAAAAGAGGGGTAAATGTGTAAAATGAAAGCGTAAACAGGTAGTTATATGTTGCGCCTCCCCGCATCACGTGCACTCCACATTTTATTCATATGCGTGGGGATGGTAATTGGGACGAAAATTAAAATTTTCGTGCTCGTTCCACTATTTTGTATCATATTTTATCTCCATTCCGTCTTGTTTAAAATTATACTGGAAATTTCCGTTCCTGTCCTGACGGGAATAAAATCAATCCAATCCCAAACGAGGAAAAATAATTAAATATTCCCGTTTTGTCTCGCAGGAAACGGGACCTAAAAATCTCTTTTTAATTCTAGCACAATATAAGAGATTTTAGTTTTATTCAAACATTTATAATTAATTTTAAAAACTAAAAAATATTTAAGAGCATACAAATTATAAATTAATATAAATTGAATATACATGTTTTCAACAAAAATTTTTTAAAAAATAAAACATAGAACAAGAATAGGACAAGTTGAGACGGAACAAAATGAAATCCCATCCTCGTTTCTTCCCCCTATTTTTTATCCCGTCCCCGCTCCATCGCCAATTAAAGTCGGGAAATTCCCGTCCCATTCGAGGCAGGACGAGATGGGATCCTGCTTTTGCCGGGGATTTTGGCATCCCTACATATGCACACCATCACTCATGCGCACATAACTTATGTTAGGGTTCCATGCGCACTTAAATTTTCATAGAAATAATACTTATGTCCCATAGACAATTGAATTTCAATAATTTATTTATTAAATAAAATAAATATTTTAGTCTTGATTATTTAAATTAAATTGATAAAAAAAATAAATTTGTGGCATCTAAATTTGGCTAGATTTAAAATTATTTAAATAACATCCAAACCTATTTTAAGTAAATTCTAATAAATATGAGACTTATTACCTATGTGATTGGAGCTAATAAAATTGAACCCACAGTTATTTTACTTAAAATTTATTAAATAATGGATTAAATTCATTCGACCGTCGAAATAAGGAATTGGGCTAACCTAATACCAATAGTGGGACGCTTGGTGGCTAAGCAACTCAAATCCCCATCTCCGCGTGTAAATGGGAGTCTTCCCAAGGTTGACAAATCATTCAGAAGTGAAAGCTCTTCCCAAAGGTCTTATTCGAATCTTTAAGCGTTCTTCGATGAAGAAAATCTCAAAGGCTCTGCGAATCGGGATCAGGCTTGAAAGCCCCCTCGATTCGAAATCAAGGATCGTTCGGTTCGAGATTAAGTTTTCCAAGCCTTCAAGTCAATATTTTACTAAAGAGAAGAACCACATGATTCTCCTACAGATTGTGAACTTTTCCAGAGATTTCACAACCACTTCAAATATCAAATAAAATATTTTTTTTCCTATTTTTCTTTCCATTAATTTGTAGACTTGAAATTTTGTTGTGTGCAGTTCTACGAGAATAGTATTACTGTTCTATGAGTTATGTGTTAGGGTTCCATGAAAATAGTAATGATGTTTCATGAGCTATGTTTAATGTTTCATAAAAATATGATGCATCTTCTATCGATTTCTGTGTGTAGTTTCACATACGTTAGGGTTACTTTGTTAAGTTGAGGTTCCATGAATTCTGTGTTAGAGATTCAATGTTAGAGCTTCATGCATTCTTAGGGTTCCATATAAATAGTACTAATGTTCCATAAGTTCTATGTTAGGGTTCCATGTAAATAATAATAATGTTCCATGAGATATGTATTAATGTTTCATAAAAATATGATATATCTTCTATAAGTTTTATGAGGTTTTATGTATGTTAGGGTATTTTGTTTCGATGAGGTTTTATGAGTTCTGCGGATTCTATGTTAGGATTTTATTGTGCGCTTAGGGTTCTATAAAAATAGTAGTGATGTTCCATGAGTTCTGTGTTAGAGTTTCATTGAAATAGTAATGATGTTTCATGAGTTATGTATTATTAATGAAAAATAGAATGGATCGTCCATCAAATTTGTGTCAAGTTTCACGTTGTGTTAGGATATTCTTTGTTACGATGATGTTCCATGAGTAATGTGTAAGGTTCCATAGAAATAGTATTAAATATTCCATTAGTTTTGTGCTAGAGTTCCATGGGAATATATTGCATGTTCTGTGTGGTCCGTGTGAGGGTTAGTATTGATGTTTCATGACTTATGTATTAATGATTCACGCAAACAAAATTTAGGTTTCATAGATTTCAGATATTTTTCCCTATATTCCATGATTGTAAAGACAGTAAAACAATTATTTCTCCTCATCACCTCCAATAACAATTCTTTCTCCTTATCCCTTCTCAATAAATATAACTTATCACCCACATATACTGAAAAACAAAAATATTCCCATGGACTGTTACTTATATAATTATGGTACTACACAAATAGAAACATAGAACTGAAGCAATTGAACTATGAAACTCCAATAATGTATAACTTTAACAACCAGAAGAAAAAAAACAGCAATCACACAAAGAAACAATTTTTTTCCTCATCTCCTTCAATAACAATTTTTACACAGTCTTCTATAGATTTACCTTAGACAACACGCGGAAGAAGAAAAAAAGTATATAAAAATGCAAAGAAATAACTGAAATGTTGTTCTCGTCGATGGTACAAGATAAAAAGAAAGCTGCTACTACCATTAGAATCTATTGTCGTTGTAAAAATTGTTCTTTTAAAAAAAAAAAGAGAGAGAGAGAGATGTTGTTGGTGAAGAAGGAGATGCAGCTAAAGAAGAAGAAGAAGGAGGAGGAGGAGAAGAACAGGCATGAGGAGATGAAACCTTATTAATTCTCCAATATTTAATTGAGACGTATCACTTTGTTTCCATTAAAAAAGAACGGCATCATTTGAAACACAAAGTGCCCCGAGATGCAAGATATAATTTGCAATCTTAAACGGCAAATGAGTTGACGTGATTCATTTGGAAACACGACGGTTCCAATAGGATTTCTTGTTTAGCCATTTTTTTTAAACAAAAAAATTATTTATGTTTTTCATAAAATATTTCTTTTATAACGTATATATATACCTTAAAAATATTTCAGGTATTCAATTAATTTTCTCTAAATTAGGAGGAATTTCTTTTCTTTTTTTTTTTTTTTTTTTTTTACATTTGGAGAAAACTTTTGGGTATTTAGAAAAAATTTTACATAAACCCCAAAATATTTTAAGTATTCAATGAGGCCTCGTTGTTTTGTTTAATAGAATGATTGTAAGTTGAGTAAATGAAATGTGTTTTTTAACTTTGCTTATGAGTACGTGAGACTCACATGTTTTTTTATTACCGGATTCCGCTGTAGAATTGGCGGTGACGACTAAACCTTTCTGAAATAAATGTTTGGGGACTAAATATTAAAAATAAAAATTAACAACTATTTTAAGACTAAAAAATAGTTTAGGGAGAATATTGTCAATATCTCAAAAAGAAAAGAAAACTAAGAAATGAATCAGAATGTGCCTTTCTATAGTATGTGTAAACAGACTTAAATACAGTTGGGATAGATTGGGCTGCATATTGTGATTGTGAAAGACAACGTACCGATAGTTTATCACTATTAGTTCCACAAAGTTCAGTGGTTCTTTTTTTGTTTTCCTAAAGAAATATCAGGGTCTCTAAGGCCACCTCAAACCATATGCTTTAAATTACAATATATATTACATTAAAATACAATATATATATATTAAAATAAAGTCATAATGAATATCATAAGAGTATCACGTAGATACTTTCTCAATTTTTCTTTCCATCAAAAAGAAAAATAAGTGTTAATTAATAATGATAATTATGTCCCTCTATTTAAGGTGGGCTATATTAAAATTAATATAAAACAATATTAATCAAATTAATGTTCTGATAAGAACAAATAATTGTAAAATTAACTTTATAAGAATGGATAATTGAAAGTTTCCAGTGGGGAAAACAATCTAATGTTTTCTGTCTGATTAATGGTAAACCATGTACATTATATAGTGTGTCATTGTAACAAATCCTAAATAGAATATGACTAGGAAACCTAAACAAATTACAACTCATAAATATACTTTGTCTAGGACTTTATAAGGACTAATCCTAGTCCTATAATAATAATTATATTTACATCATAATCCTTAATACTCCCCCTCAAGTTAGAGCATGAATACCAGAAATGCCCAACTTGGATGCTAACCGATGAAATTGTGTGGGATGAAGAGCTTTAGTGAGGATATCAGCCGGCTGAAATTCGCTGCGAATGTAGGCGGGAAAAATAAATCTTGCTTGAAAAGCATCACGGACAAAATGACAATCAATTTCAATATGCTTGGTACGTTCGTGGAAGAAGGGATTTTCGACAATGTGAAGAGTAGCTTGATTATCACAATGTAAGATAATGGGGCGAGTTATAGGCACACGAAGATCACGTAGTAGGCTAGATAACCACTTTAACTCACATAAAGTTATCTCATAGAGCGATATTCAGCTTCGGCAGAAGATCGAGAAACGGTATGTTGTTTCTTTGTTTTCCAAGAAATAGGAGACCTACCAAGTGAAATAAAATAGCCGGTAATAGATCGTCTAGTAATGGGACAAGTAGCCCAATCAGAATCACAATATGCAATCAATAAAAGTGGAGATTTAGATTGAAGAAGAATGTCACGACCAGGACTTCCCTTGAGATATCGGACGGCTTGAATAGCCACATTCCAATGAGCTTGGCGAGGAGCGTGCATAAACTGAGCGAGTATGTGAACAGAATAAGCAAGCTCAAGTCGAGTAAGAGTAAGGTAGATCAGCTTACCAATTAGTCTGCGGTACCTTTCTGGATTTGTAAAATAAGCATAGTTGCCTTGGCTAGCTGATGATTCGGTTCAATAGGTGTAGATGCCGGTTTTGCCCCTAACAAGCCAGTTTCGGAGAGAATTTCCAAAGTGTACTTACATTGGCATAAAAATAAACCCGAAGGATTTTTTGCAATTTCAATACCCAAAAAATATTTGAGAGGACCCAAATCTTTCATATGAAAGTACTTATTCAAAGAAGCTTTGAATTTTTGAAGAGTTGGTAGTGAATTTCCAGTAATGAGTAAATCATCCACATAAATTAGGACTTATAAATAAATGCTCCCTCTTGAATATGTGAAGAGAGAATAATCTGCATAAGATTGAGAGAAACCACACTTTTGGAGAGCGGCAGTCAGTTTTGAAAGCCAACACCGAGGAGCTTGGCGAAGGCCGTATAAAGATTTTTTCAGGAGACAAACCTATCCTGGGGAAGAGGAGCGAAAATCAGGTGGCGGTCGCATATAGACTTCTTCTTGTAAATCTCCATGAAGAAATGCATTGTGGACATCCATTTGATGGCTGGGCCAATTTCTAGCAATAGCAACATAAAGTAAAGTGCGAACTGTGACTATTTTTGCAACGGGAGCAAATACGTCTGTAAAATCAATACCTTCCATTTGTGTATTTCCCAAAATCACCAAGCGGGCTTTATATCGTTCAATGGTGCCATCTGCTTTGTACTTAATACGAAAGACCCATTTACTCCCTAGAGCACGTTTTCCAGGAGGTAATGGCGTTAAGGACCATGTGCCATTCTTTTCGAGTGCATCAATTTCTTGACGCATAGCGGTACGCCAGAAAGGATTAGAGACTGCTTCAGAGTAGCCAGTGGGCTCGGATTCTGTAGTTATAGATGCTAAAAAATGCCTGTGGGAAGGAGAATTTTTGATAGTCCACAAATTGTGTTATAAGATAAAGGGACGTACCTGAGAGACCTGAAGAGGGTGAAGGAGCAGAGGAGGAATGGGATATAGCATTACAAGCATAATCTTGAAGTCGAGCAAGAATCTTTTTAACACGAGTACTTTTCCTTGTTGCAATTATTTTCGTGGGCTGAGAAGGAGAAGACGCGATGGTTGGATTTGCAATTGAGACCTTGGAGTGGTTTGGGCCAGCCAATTGGGTGCCGAGCTTCACCTGCTGGACCGTGCCATCATCAGAAGGAATCTCGGTTGGGCCAGGCGAGCTGGGCTGTGGTCGCTGGGCCTCGTCATCAGAAAGAGTTGGGCCAGTGATAGGCGTTGGGTCTGAGGAGTCAGAAGCTTGGGCAGTCCTGTTGGGCTGTGTGGGCTTCTCCTTCCTTTGTCTTGTTGGGCTTTTTCTTACTGGGCTGTTTGGCTGAAGTTCTGTGTTATGAGGGGATTTGCTCCCCCTTTCTTGTAAGTCCATTATTTCTTCACCAAAATTGTAAGAGTTTACAAAATCTGGAGTACACTTTGGGGTTTCCAAATCTTTGTAGGGAAATTTTATTTCATCAAAAATTACATCTCTGGGCACAATGAACTTCTCCCTTTTTAAGTCGTAAAACCGCCAACCTTTCTTATGGAGTGGATAGTCAAGAAAGACACCCGTTCTGCTCCGGGCTCGAAATTTATCTCGAGGAAGATCATGATCATGAACATATACTATACACCCAAAGCTTTTGATGTGAGAGTATGAGGGTTTTCTGTCATAAAGTAGCTCATAAGAGGTTTTTCCATGCAATAATGAAGAGGGTGTGCGATTTCTAAGATAGCCAACTGTCAATATACATTCTCCCCAAAATTTGATAGGCAAATTAGCTTGAAACCTCAAAGCTCGAGCGACATTTAAAATATGTCGATGTTTGCGTTCAACCCTTCCATTTTGTTGTGGGATGCCAGCAATAGTAGTTTGATGGATTATTCCATGGGTTGAAAAGTACGACTTTAGAGATGTAAATTTTGTGCCATTGTCACTTCGGACTATCTTGATAGTTTTGTGAAATTGAGTTTTGATCATAGCACAGTAATCTTGTAGAGTAGATGCAACTTCACTTTTTTCAGAAATCAAATCTATCCAAACAGCTCTAGAATAATCATCTATGATGGTAAGAAAATATGAAGTACCTATGGTTGACACAGTCTTGTATGGGCCCCACAAATCACAATGAATTAAATAAAAAACTGTAGATGCTTTATTAATGCTAAGAGGAAAACAATCACGAGTTTGTTTAGCATGGAGACAAATGTTACAAGGACACCTTCTAGTTCTAGAGGTTTTAGAAATACCCAAAAAATTATTCACCACAAAGTCTGAAGGATGTCCCAACCGTATATGCCATAATGTGCTGGAGTTGAGAACCGTGCTAGAAAAAGCGTACAATGCCTTCCATTCCATAGGTTTGTAGAAGAAAATCTCGTTCCTCTGCTCACCCACTCTAATCGGCCTCATCGAGATACGGTCTTGTATAACACAAAAGTTGTTAGAAATAGTGATAAAATACCTCGAGTCTCGTGCCAATTGAGACAAAGAAATTAAATTGCACTTAAGTTCAAGAATTAATAATACTCGTTGGAGTTTTAATCTAGGACTCAAGGAAACCGTTCCTTCTTGAACAACAAGAGTCTTGGCACCATTAGGTAATCTACTAATGTATGGACAAATAGGATTTAAATTTTTTAAAATTATTTTCCTACCAATCATATGGTGAGAACATCCTGAATCCAAAATCCGTAAATTTTTCATACCAGATAATTTTTCGGATTGAGTATTGTTTGAGTTGTTTAAGGCAGTCAACAGCTTTGACCATTGGTGTCAGCTGTCAAATTTGGAAAACAGTTTGGCCCGTTACTGTAGCTCGGCCCGTTGCTGTGGCTCTGCCCGATCGGCCCAATGTTGTCTTCTTCCTCAGCGAGACAGGCGCCTCTGCTGGAAGCTTCTGCCGCTACCATTCCACACCAGACTGAAACTGAGTTGGCCCAGGCTTCCAGCGGTCGTCCTCCTTCCGTCGCGCGTGCTCTCGTCGTCAGCTGTCTTTCCTCCTTGTGCAGATCTACCGCTGCGCCCATCGCGCCATCCTCTATTGTTGCTTGCCAGCAAAGTTTCGCGACCGGTGGTGGGTTGAGGTGAACTCCGCGGCCACCACTCCGGATATCCCACCAACTGGAAGCAATATGTACAGTAGAGTTTGGAAAAAACTATTCTTTGGTCTACTCCGGTGCCGGCGTCGTCGCCGATATAGTCCCCTGCTCGTGTCAGATTTTTATGCTGTTCTTCTTTGCAAATTTGAGCAAGAATTGTTTGTAACTTGGGCATGGGCTCTTGTTGAATCATATGGGAACGGACAGTGCCATAAATTGCACTATTTAATCCCATTAAAAATTGAAAAATCTTTTCGTTTTCTCTTTCTTTTATGATAAAAGATAAGAGTTCTGTATCTGTGCTGGATGGGAGTTGAGTGTAGTTTTCTAATTCATCCCATAATTTTTTCAATCGTGAAAAATACACATGTATCAAATCTCCGTCTTGTTTACAATTTGCCAATGCGGCTTTTAATTCGTATATTCTTGGCCCAGTGCCAACCAAAAATCTTTCCCTCAAATCTATCCATAATTCATCAACTCTCTCGGAGTGACATATGGTAGATCAAAGAGAGGGTTCGATGGTGTTGAGAATCCAAGAATTTACCAGGTTATTGATTTCCCACCATTCTTCCTCTTTGTCTGTGTCATCTTCTCGAATGGGAATTATTCCATCAATAAATCCCAACTTTTTCTTTGATCTCAAAGCCATGTACATGGCTCTTGCCCACTCGGCATAATTACTGTCCTTCTCGGTCCCTCGTAGCTGGACTGTTGTTAAGATCAGTCCAGGTCCATCAGCGGATGCTACATAGTAAGCATCTTTCTTCATTCGGCGAACATGGCTTTCTTCCACCATGTCGTCATCAACATTGCCAATATTGTCGTTACTCATTATGAGAGGTTTTAGACAATTGGCTCTGATACCATGAAAATTTCCAGTGTGGAAAATAATCCAATATTTTCTATTTGATTAATGGTAAACAATGTACATTGTATAGTGTGTCATTTCGACAAATCCTAAATACAATATGACTAGGAAACCTAAATAAATTACAACTCATAAATATACTTTGTCTAGGACTTTATAAGGACTAATCCTAGTCTTATAATAATAATAATAATTATATTTACATCATAATCCTTAATAATAATAATAACAAGTTTTAGATTTTAATTATTTTATAATTTGAATTTAGAATAATTATTTGACCACTTAAAATTATAAATTTGGATTACGGTAAATCTTAATATTTCAATTACGTAATAAGATATGCATGGTAATCTTTTATTTGCATGTTTTTTAATACTAACAAATATACCCATCAAATAACACGTGAAAGATGATGAAATAATATAAATGATAATTAATAATTAATGATAATCATCAATCCTTTCTAATAAATAAGATTTTAATAATATGATACAAGGATAAATCGATTCCTGAGAACATTTGAAAAAAGTTAATCATCAATTCATCTTTCTATTTTTTTTTAGGGTTAGAAAATACGATTATAAAAAAATACGTGATTGGTCATATTTATCACCAGTGATCCAATATAAATATATTATTATTATTATTATTATTATTATTATTATTATTATTATTATTATTGTTACAGATTCCGGCTACCAACAGTACAAAAAACCACAGCCTATTTACTATTACAAACACTATTGCTATTACAGATCTCGCAGAGATCAAAGAAATAAAGACAGAAAAGAAGAAAAACAGAGACTATGCTATTACAGAAATAGCCTTCTAGCTCCGGCGACCTTCCGTCTTCAGATCCAGCCACAACAGTGAACAAACAGTTTATATAAAATAAATAAGAAAGAAAAGGTGCGAGCTTTCCTTACCACGAGACCATCCGGTCTCGGAAATGGACACCGACGGTCGGTTGGCGAACGAGCTCCGCGAGTTCGGCTAGCCACCAAGTCCCGCCTGTCCCGCATCCTTCCGGCGAAGAAGGGAGAATCCCTCAGTAGCCCGGTTGCCTTAGAAAGTACTCACTCTCGGTCTCTCTCGGCAGTGAGTGCCGAAGGCCCCTTTCCCCTCTAACTGCGGTCTCACACTCGGCTACCCGAAGGGTTGGCCGGCACCGACTAGCAGGAGAGGGTCCCGAAGGGTCACGCACAAGGAACGAGCAAAGAGGCTGCTCGAACGAAGAGAGAAGACAGAGGATTTAGAGAGGAGAGAGAAAGGCAACGGCGGCACACAGAGAATGCAAGAGAGGATTAGGGCAAGAGGCTGAGAAAGCGAGAATTTATAGACGAGTCACCGGGCGGGTCGGGTTGAACCCGCCCGCCCCAGCATCTCTTGCCCGACTCGACTTCAATTTTTGCATTCAAGGCCCACCAGGGCTTGGGTCATCATAGGGATTATGTTTGGGCCAAAAACAGAAAGAAAATATTAGTGAAAAAATATTTGGGCCTTCTGGACCAACAATTATTATTATTATTATTATTATTATTATTATTATTATTATTATTATTATTATTATTATTATTCAAGTACCCTTAGGAGTCTACATCTTCATGCACTCCTCTTCTTCTCTATCATGGAGTTTCGTTACCTGAATTTGCAGTCGAAACTAGAGTTCCATTCTAATAATCGAATTCTACCTATTGATCAAACTCCCCATATTCATTAATATATATATATATATATATATATATACCCTACACTACCTTCTGCTGGGGTGTCACAGTTTGCAACTACGGAGAATCATGAGATAATTAATCAGTACATGAATAACATTGATTGCGTGGGTGGTGTACCTCCAGCGCCAAGTATGTATTCGTTCCTAAATTCCTAAATTTTTTGCAGAATTTTTACGGCGCATAGTCCGTACAATTTTAATATCGATGATCTGGGCTTCAAGTCTTGATAGTTATAGTTTATAAATTTACTGCAAAAGACTGTTGTTGGTGATGCATTTACACAATCGCCACGTGAGATTCATAGGAAAGCTGGGTTTCAGGAGAAGGCTGCGACAGGGAAGTAAAAGAATGTGGTAGATTTGATTAAAGATACGGGGAAAGTTTGTTTCCTTAGATTTTTTAATATCTATAACTTATTCTGATTTTATAGCTCATTGTTCTTGAAATTACTTGTGTATGTCATACTGTAAATTGTTAACATGTGCAATATCAACCCTCTCTTTTTGTGATTATTCTTTGGGTATTGAATCCCATGGGAAAAAACCCCAGCCGTATACCGATTTGAATCTGAAGCAGATAAGAGACATTCTTCTCCAAGGGGGTTGGAATGAAAATTATCTTGAGCAAACTACTTACTGATGATGCAGCAATAAAATTATTGGAAGTGCAACTAGGAAAAAATTTCCTTACCTTTCTTTTTTTTCTTGAATAGAATTAATGTAAATAAAATAGGTATTTCCCCCTTTTTTAGCTTTTTTCCCCCATATGTTAGCCTTTTCTATTTTCAATTTTCATATCTATATAATATATAACATAGCTCTATATTGAGATGATGAGTTGTGAACTATTATTATTATTATTATTATTATTATTATTATTATTATTAATATTATTGTTGTTGCACTTATTCTTTTTACTTCTTTTATTGTTGTTAAGGGGGTTTTTCTCATTAAAAAAATATTAAAGATAAGTTGAAAGATAAATTATTTAAAACTACTTAAAAATATCCTATCTTTTTACAATTGCATTTGAAGGTTCTTCTTTCCTCTAAATATTTGGAATATTCTTTTTTTAGGGTAAATTATTTGAAGTTGAAAATCATATTTCTTTCTATTTTCCTAAATTTGATATTTTCTTTAATTGAGATCATCTTAAGATGTATGTAAATGAGTTCAACCCAAATAAGACTTCCAACACAATAAACTAATTATATTTTTTTAAAATTCCAATTTCATATTAAAAGACAAGGGTCTTCGTTCTCAAATTATTATTAATAATAATCATCTAATTATTTTATTTTAATTAATTTTTTTAAAAGCTAAAGTATATATTTATATAGTATAATTAAGATGTAGATCTTTATGAGTTTAAGTCAAAGAAGGTAAAAAATTACTTAGCTATTCAGATATTTTAGAATTTAAAGATCAAATTAAAAGGGGAGGATATATATCCACAAATCATATTTAACTTGGAGAAGACTTCCAAAGTTCTAATCCTTTTAATTTGTAAAGAAAATGTTTGACATTGTATCTTTTATATTTAAAATATTTTTATTATTAGATTTTATGTCTTCTAGGATTACACTAAATTGTGTCCATCAACCATTTAGTGTGCTAAAAAGACCATCAAATATTCTAATATTTGATTGGTTAAGGAAATTTTTTAGGATTAATTCAAAAAACATATCCTTTAGTTTAAGAGATTATCAATTAAATACCACATCTTTTGTAATTGAGAATTGAATCATAAAATTGCATCTCTTATCAAATTAGTTAGAATATAGTTTAAAATGTCAAAAATTATCCCCACATTTGGTTATGTGAACCCCCACAACTAAAGAGGAGAAATTTTAACCCCCAATTTTTTTTAAAAAAAAAAACTAATTTAGACAACACTTATATATATATATATATATATATATTGGTGCAATGAAAAATAAATGTATATTTTTTAAAAATTTCTCATATATATTATGAATGAGTTATATCTGTTATTCTATATTACAACTATTTATGAATATATATTTTAATTTTTATTATTAATATAATATTAATAATTTATAAATATTCATCCGGACTTCAAGCACGGAAAATACTTTTACTCCAACCAATTTACTTTATTTTTTCACTCCAAAAGGAATATTTCGTTTAATATTCTTTATCCTTCTATTTTTTATTATTATAATTATTTTACATAATTAGAATACTTCATTAGAATACTTCATCTTTTACTATGCATCTTATTAATAATTAAAAAATAGATAACATAATAATAAAATTTTAATTATTATGATTTAATGTGTTTTGATTATTTAGTTGTTCTAAATAATTATTTTAAATTATTTTTTTGAGAAGAACTTGTTTTAATTAGTTAACTATACTTAATTAATCATTAGTTTTAAATAATACACTTTTAATAAAATAAAATTTATTCAATTAAGAATTGCTAATAAAAGTACACTTAATTTTGTTTCAGAAAAAAAAAAAAAAGTTATTAACACTAATTCTTTTTTTAAAAATCAAATTAAAATTATTAAAAAATTAAAATATTTATAGAAATCAATTGTCAAAGATCTAGTTTTATTATATTATAAAAATTTAACAATTTTAATATTTATAAGAATAATGAAATCAATTTAATTAAATTAAGGATAAATATGTAACTTAACTAAACAAAATAAAGATAAATCTTTAACCAAATAAATGAAAATAAAAAATAAAAAAAAAAAAAGAAAAAGGGCACTGCAATGATCTATCAGGTCAAATGTGGCATGATATTGTAGATCACAGAATTTTGAAGCATTATTGGTCGCATCGATTAGAGCCCCTCTTTACTCCAGTTTTTATTTTGCCGCAACCATCGGAGTTGCTCTAATATGAATCGTGAGAAATTAGCTACATAGGCTTATGCTATTTTTATTTTTTTTAGTTATGGTTTTGAATTTTTATTTTATTTTATTTATAGATATGAACTAGTTTTGATATTGCAAGTATAGAAATTTAAAGATTTCACAATTAAATTCGATGCATTTTAACACTAAAAGCCAATAGAATGATAAAAAATAAGTACATCCTTCAAGTTAAAAATACGCAAAAAAAAAAATGCACAAAATGTTACTATAAAATTATTAAATTGTTATAAACTGGTAATATTAAAAAAATGTTAATGTATAAGAAAAGATAAAATAAAAGTTATTTGTTATAAACAACTAAAATAAAAGTTCATAACTACAAAAAAAAAAATAAATAAATATAAATAGTTTATGGCTATATGGATAGCCAATTTCTCTATAAATCATATTCAAATGTACCTTGGGTATAATTCATTATTTTTTAATCAAACCCAGGAATCATTATTTTTTAATCAAACCCATGAATCATTAATTTTGAACTAACTAAGCCAATATTATCTTTTTATGAAATTCATATTTAGTAATACACATATAGATATATATATATATATATATAGATGAATTTTAATGCAATATCGTTAGTAGATTTAATAAGTGGGCCTAGTGTTAGTTATCCAAAAGTACATATATGAAACTTGTTAGAAAACCTAGATTCTTGCATGAATGCTATAACCGGACCAATATTGGTATCACAACCGTATAGGTAAGTGATATGTGTGATTCATAGTTTAACATCAATTTATTAAATTTAAAATGAATTTGTTAAGAAAAGATAAGAAAACAATTAAGAATAGTCATAAACAAGAAATGGATATTTCTGATAATTTAAAAGAACTTAATAAGTGGATAATTCCTAGAATTGAATTAAAAATTGTATATCAGTTAGGAACTTTTGAGAAATTGAGTTTAAAACAAGTAGTTAAAACTACTAAGGAATCAGTCTCATTAAAAGTTTTACCAGAAAGTTTTATTGCATGGCTAAGAGATGCTAGGAATTTAAATTGAAAACAATCACTAATAGGTGTCATTCAATCAAGTTTGGCACATAGTCCTATTTACTTTAATATTTATCCTAATCTATCATTATCATTAAGTGATATTAATATACTTGATGCATTGACATTAAATGTTAAGACACATGGATATAACTATCCAATGCTTCTGGATCAGAATTAATTTGTATATGTTATAGAATTTATTATAAGCCATTATTTACATTGAATCCTAATTGTAAATTGATGGATAAACATATTAATGAAACCGTTTTGATTGAAACTAATTTTAATAGATCAAAAATTTCTACTCGAAGAATCATCAAATGGGATGAAATCCTTATGCCTCAGCAATGGAAACTTGAAAGATCTGGTCATATACACTCTAAAACTGAACATAATATTGATCATATTGAACAAACTCCTGAAGGAATTGTTTATATACAGATGGATAATATTCCATTAAGATTGGGTAATATCCCAAAATCTAGTATAACTAGATCTTGTTCTGAACACTTTTTTATTTCTCCTCTAATAGAAGAAAGGGATAATATTCCATACAAAGTTTCTACTTCACAAGTAAGTGAACGTGATAAGGATAATCATCATGTAGAAAAATTATTTAAAAACAAAGAAAATATTGTTAAAGGTGTTTATAACACTAAAGATGCGGAAATAACCGAATCTGAAATGAATTTTTCATTATGAGTGAAACTAAAATAGATTTTAGCTCTAGATCTTTGGCCAGACAAAAAGTTAAAAAAGAATTTTATTTACCAAGATGTGAACCATTTAGAAAGTGGTTTTTCCCTAATTTTACTGATGAATTCAGAAGTTATATTTCTGATGAATTTTATAGATTTTTGTCATATCATAATATTTTATTTCCTTTTGTTCCGTGGTTTATGTCTAATTATATTGAACCTTATATTTTTGTGTTAGAAAGGGATTATAAACTTTTGACTGGTAATATCGTGAAATGAGTATTTCCTCCTCAACAATCATTTTATATGGAAAAACAAAATAATATAGTAAGCTTTACAGCATTTTCAAAATTATTTGAAGACGATACATTAACTATTACTGTAAAACAAATAAATAAAATAATAGAACAACAAAATTATACAAATATTTATTTAAATGTTCTAGAAGAACAGATTATATCTCTTCATAAGAGAATTGATATACTAATAAAAAAATTAGAAAAATCTGATACAAATACTTTAGGAAATAGAACTTATAGCAACTTCAACACTTCAACCTCCACCTGAAATAAAAAATTATAAATTAAAAACAATGTCAGATCTAGAAATGATATTAGATAATAAATTTAAAGAATTAAAAATTAATACACTAGAAAATGAATTTTCTAAAAAACTAGAAGAAAATAAGGATTATAAATCAGTTATAAATGATGAAATTAATAAATTAAATAAATTTGCAGACAGGCCAACACAAAGAATATATTATTATAATAGACTATTTCCTGTAGATATTCTACATGAAAAACATGAATATATAGATAATAATAGTTATAATGGAAAATGTATTTATGAATGGAATTTAGATGGTTATACAGAAAAATAAATTTATAATTTGGCACATAGAATGTTGATGTACAATACTATAAGTAAAACTATTGGTAATACTGATAGTAATATAGCAAAAATGATAGTTGCAAGATTCACTGGACAATTAAAAGGTTGGTGGGATAATTATTTATCTCCACAAAATAAAGAAGATATTTTTAAAAATATAAAACAAGAACGAAGTCAAATAACTGAAAATTCAGTTTATACATTAATAGTTACTATATTAGAACATTTTACGGGAAGAATATCTGATAATAATGAAAATATTCGCATTTTATTACAGAATTTAATATGTAAGACACTATCTGATTTTATATGGTATAAAGATGTTTTTCTTAATAGAGTAATGAAATTGCCAGAAAGTAATAGTACCCATTGGAAATCAAAATTCATAGATGGACTACCTAAATTATTTGTAGAGAGAGTAAAGAAAGCTATTAGGAAATATAGGATGGTCATTCCCTATGAAAACTATACCTATTGGAATTTAATTGGCACTTGTGTACAAGAGGGTATAGCCCTATGTAATGAAATTAAATTGAATCAACAAATTAAAAGATAAAGATTGACGGAAAGAAGACAACTAGGCCAATTTTATAATCACTTTGGGATGGAAATTCCATCAGAAAGAAAATAATAAGAAGCTATAGAAAAGATGATAAATATTTAAACAAGAAAAAGAGAAAATATTCTCAAGAAAAATTAAATAAAAAATTAAAAAGAAAAACTGATAGATTAGAAAAAGAAAAGATAGAAGTAATATTGTGTGTTATAGATGTAAGCAAATAGGACATTATGCTAATAAATGTAAAATGAAGAAGAAAATCAATAGTTTAGATATTAGTCAAGAAATAAAAGATTCTTTAGAAAAATTATTTTTAGATTCAGAAGATTCTGAAAGTATTAGTTCAGACTTAGAAATAGATCAGATAAATAATACTTCTGATGATTCTGATAATTCTGCATGTTGTATTCCTTGCAAAAAGGAAATTAGTTCAGATAAGGATAATAATGAGAATGTTTATTATAGAATCATATCGCAATTTAGAGAATCAGATATAAATGTTTTAAGTAATAATAATATATTAGAATTCTTGAAATCAATAAAAGACCAAGAATTAAGGTAAAAAATAATTGAACAAATAGATGATATTCCATCTTCTAGTAATAATAAAGAAGAATTAGAATTAATAGTAAATAATAATCCTTATACAATGTCAGAAGTTTATAAAATGATGAAAGAAAAGAACAATAATTCTAAGAAATCACCTAGTACAAATAAAGATTTATATGAAGAAATTAATAATCTTAAAAATGAAATTAAATTGTTAAAACAATTTAATAAAAATTTAGACATTAGAATTTTTAACTTAGAAATAAATAGGGAAACTACTTTAATAAAACAAAATACAGTTCATGATATTAATAATATTGGGGAAGAAAATTTTCTCTCTGTTTTAGATATAATAACATCTTTTAAGTTTTACGTTAAAATAACATTATTAATAAATCAGGATGAAATAATAGAATTAACTGCATTAATAGACACATGTGCAGATATTAGTGTTATACAAGAAGGAATAATTTCTACTAAATATTTTGAGAAAATTACTCATAGTTTAAGACATGCGGGTGGTCTAAAATTACAGATTAATTTTAAATTACCACGAGCATATGTTTGTAATAACAAAGTTTGCATTCCTGAAAGTTTTTTATTAGCAAAAAATATAACTAACCAAATTATACTTGGAACTCCTTTTATAGAAATGATTTTTCCTATTACTCATATTGGTACAGATTCCATTATAGGAACATACGAGAAAACTCCTGTATCTTTTCAGTTTGTAACTGAACCAAATACCAGATTTGTTAATGAAATAAAAGATTTTATTCTTAGAAAACATAATCAAATTAATTTTCTTAATTTCAAAATAAATTCTTTTAATATTGAAGAAGCTCTACAAAATCCTAAACTACAAGATAAGATAAAGAAAATCCAAAGTAATATTTCAATAGAAATTTGTAATGATCATCCAAATGTTTTTTGATATAGAAAAAAAACATATTGTTAGTCTTCCATATATAGATAACTATGATGAAAGAAACATACAAACAAAGGCAAGACCTTGTCAAATGAATTCACAATATCTAGAATTATGTATGGAAGAAATAACTTCTTTATTAAGAAAAGAACTAATTAAAGAGTCAAATTCTCCATGGTCATGTACATGTTTTTATGTTAATAAACATAGTGAAATAGAAAGAGGAGTACCAAGATTGGTAATAAATTATAAACCTCTAAATAAAGTATTAAAATTGATTAGACATCCAATTCCTAATAAAAAAGATTTATTAGATTAGATTATATGAGGCGATAATATTTTCTAAATTTGATTTAAAATCAAAATATTGGCATATTCAAATTGCTGAATGTGACCAATATAAAACAGCTTTTAATGTTCCAATAGGACATTTTGAATGAAAAGTTATGCCTTTTGGGTTAAAAAATGCACCTTCAGAATTTCAGAAAATAATGAATGATATTTTTATTCCTTATAGTGAATTTATAATACTCTATATTGATGATATCTTAGTATTTTCTAAGAATATTCAACAACATTTTGAACATATAGAAATATTTAAGAAGTTAGTAATACAAAATGGTTTAGTAATCTCCAAACCGAAAATGACTTTATTCCAGACTAATATAAGATTTTTAGATCATAATATTGAGAAAGGGAAAATAATTCCTATTAATAGACACATAGATTTTGCGTCAAAATTTCCAGATGAAATCTTAGATAAACTCAGTTACAAAGGTTTTTGGGAAGTTTAAATTATATTTTGCCATACTATAAAAAATTTAACTTATGATACAACTATTTTATATGAAAGATTAAAAAACAATCCTAAGCCCTGGACAGAAAATCATACTATAACAGTTCAGAAAATAAAAGAAAAAATAAAAACATTGCCCTATTTGATATTAGCCAATCCTAATTGGGAAAAATTATTGAAACAGATGCCTCAGATATAGGATATGGAGGAATTTTAAAGCAACTTTTTCCTGGCGATAAAAAAGAAAGATTAATTAGATATCACTCTGGAAAATAAACTGATAGTCAGAAAAATTATGCAACAATTGCTAAAGAAATTCTTGCAATAGTAAAATGTATTTTAAAATTTCAAGATGATTTATATAATAAGAAGTTTATAGTAAAAACTGATTGTAAGGCAGCAAAATTTATATTTGATAAGGATTTTAAGCATAATGTTTCAAAACAAATGTTTGCAAGATGGCAAGGTCATTTAGCCCCATTTGATTTTGAAATCGTTTATAAAAAGGGTGAAGAAAACAATCTTCCTAATTTCTTAACTCGTGAATTTTTACAGAATGAGACCTCGGGGAAAAGGTAGTCAGGTCAGAGGAAGAGGTGGAAGAGGTAATACCTCTCATAACCAAGGAAGAAATAATATCCTTGTCCAAATGGAAAAAAAAAAAAAAAAAACTAATAGTTGAAAACATTTCTAATAAGGATGTGTCATTATATGAGGAATTCAAAAAATTTTATTGCGGATAAAAATCAACAGGAAGGTGAAACCTCCTCATCAAGATCATATTCCCAAATTATATCAGAAGAGGAAAATATGGCCTCATATCATACAAATACTCACAAAGAAATTATATTTCTGTTGGAAAATAAAGATCGCCAATGGAAAAATGATCCGTGGATATTCATGAATAGGTATCTAGATAGAGCATCATATGCTGCTACATCATATAAACAAAGATCATATTATGAGAGTATACTTAAAGTAAACTCATGTGATATTACACATTTTTATCCTAATACCAAGGTGACTAATATTTATAATTTTAGTAAAATCATAATTAAACGGATTATATCTGTTGAAGAATAGGGATTATCTCCTCTAAAAGAAAGGGAATTTACAATTTCTGAGTCCAAAATATCTTTTAAATATAATTATTGGGATTATATTGATGCCTGTCATAAAGCCTTTTTGTATGAAAATCCTAATAGGAAACTTACATGGCTTATAAAGATTTGTGGGGATGTTTATAACAATCCCATACCAAATTGGTTCATGCAATGGTGGAATATTTATGGCTCCTCTAGGAAAATACTCCCGGACAGATTTAAACCATTATATGGTGAATGGGTGAATATTTCACCAAAAATAGCAGATTATATCACTTCAAATCAATATACAGAAGAAATAGCGTCAATGATATTCTTTATTGAATTTTCAATTCCATAGGTTTAGAAATGGACCCCAGAAGTAAGTTATACTCCACAAAAAATAACTTGTCTCAGCAGACTTACTCAGAGCAGGTTCTGGGATAGAATGATTAAGATTAATCCAGAAATGAATCAAATTTATGGACAAAATATTTTGGATGAAATCCACAGAAAAAATGATAAATACCAAACCATGAAAGAACAAGGGGAAATAAAGGAAATTAGTCCTTTTCAGCATATTGCAACGAAACTAAAGTTACGGAAGGAGGTTATAATCACAGAAGAATTGATCGGATCATATATGGAAGAATTAAAGAAGGATTTGGTGAAAAATCTAGTGGAAGATAATAAATCAGGTGTCAATGACAGGTTCATCAAATGAAGAATGCTTAGCAGGAGAATCTCAGGAACCTAATATGGAAGAAATATTAGAAGAAGATATTGACCAAATGGCCAAAGAAATTGAACAACAAGCAAGGGAATAAATTTTCCAAAAATCTATCACATAATACAACAAATTTCTGTAAAGGCTACTCTGCTAGGGTAAACTTTAATTATTCTCATACTGTAATAGCAGTACGATGGTGTAATAGTATTATTCGGACTTAAAATCTGAAGAAAACTAGAATAGATAGTTTGATAAGTCCAGCCCTCTAATGGCTATAAATAGGATGAAAAATCATTCATAGAAAAACAAGACTCGAAAACTCTATCTTTCTACTTCCTCTATTGTAAAATTTTCCACTTCTTGTATTATATTCTCAAAAATAAATAAAAGCTTGAAGTTTTCAAGATCATCAATTCTCGTATGTTTTCTTTTATTCTATTTTACTTTGATATTGTTATATTAGATTTAGCCTAATGGCAAACTAAATCCATTGAAGTTAAGCTATGAAATCACATGTATCATGATAACTATATTGTGAAGATCCTGTTTTGTCTGGTTTCATAGTTTTATGTAAGAATTCAAGGTTTGGGTTAGGAGATTTAGAACTGGCCACAATTAATAAAAGATGAGGGTTAGCCTGTTCAAAGCTGTTGGAAGGCGGTTTAAGGCGTTGATCCCGGTTTCATCTTTAATTAATTGTGTTGACAGATATAGATCTCCTGTAAAATTAAGGTCCTTCTAACCTGGATTATTGCATGGATGCTATAACCGGACCAAGAAATTTATATTTAGTAATACGCACATATATATAGATGAATTTTAATGCACTATCGTTAGTAGATTTAATAAGTGGGCCTAGTGTTAACTATCCAAATGTATATATATGAAACTTGTTAGAAAAGTTAAAAAGATTCAATCTCTTTGATCATGTAAAAGTTGTCTTAATACTTACATATTTCAAAATAGATTCACCACGTAATTAATTAATTTAGGATATGAATTAAATAGCAAGATTTATCAAAATCTTGATATTGAATGCCACTCAAAATATCTTAACCATCCTTTTGAAACTATATAAAGCCATGCTGAATCCACTGGCATTTTGAACCTAGCAAAGAGCAAAGAAAAAGAAATAAGATTCTAATGTTAAAAAGAAAAAAGATTCTAAATCTTCTAATATATTTGTGAAAATAGCATATTTAGTCCGAAAAACTTAAATTTTAACATGATATGATCTTCAATGTTTATTTTATATTGTTATAGTCCCTAAATAATTTATGGCAGTTCAACAAATTTCTTTTGCCATCAAATCCTTAACTTTCGTTAAAAAAACAAAAATAAAACGAACCACTCACTTGAGGTACTCTGAAAGATAAAAAATAGGCATTAATAGCTGAAGGATTAAATAGGCATTAATAACTAAACGTACATCAAAATAAGGAAAACGAAAGACATAACATCAACAACTGAAACCTTAAACCTTAAATTACTTTAATCATCATTTTCTTCCTCTTTTTCATCAGTTTCCATTCCATCTTCTTATTGTTCGTCATCAGTCTCCATTCTATCTTCTTCTTCTTCTTCTTCTTATTCTTCTTCTTCTTTTTCTTCTTCACTACTCTCGCTAGTAGATATAGAATCTGGTGGAAGACAGTTCTTAGGTTTCTCTATTCAACAATGGAAGGTGGTGGTGAGATGCATCTAGATTTGGCTATATAAAAAGGTCGAGGTCTTTGATGTGCGATAGAAACACCATACGGATTTTGCAGAAGCTTTCAAGATTTGGAGAAAATGTTTGTTGAAAGTTTTGTGAGTAATTATTACATCTAGCAGTTAGTTTTTTTTTTTTTTTTAATTTAATAAAGAAATCAGGAGCACTCTTTGGTTGTTTGAAACGGACAACAAAATGAGCCTTTCAGTTTTTAAACAAAACAAAAATTGGCCCAATCCAAGCGCCATTTAAGGTTTGAACTTTGAAAACTAATTGGAAATAGGGCTTATGTCCGATCCAGATGAGCCCTAAATAGGTCCCTTTTCCAATATATTGTTTGGTTTATAATTTAGATACCAATAATGTTTAACATAGAACCATGTTATTGGAACAAACGTCCTTTTACCCTTGAACCAATACGTCAGTCAAAATAAGCATATTTCAAAATTAGAAAGATTAACACGGAAAATTCACGAGGTTTTAATTTTTTCTTATATTTTTCCTTTTCTCTTCCTTCTTTCTTGATTTCTTCACACAATATTCCTTTCACAAAAGTACCAAAAATTACCAGAAAATTATATTATGGATCAAGTTCATCCCCTTAATTCTTACTAAGCCACATCACTGTATTTTGGAACTCACACAAGAAGTGACGTAATTTAATACAAACTAAGGGATCCATGAGTAGATATGTGAACCTGACCCATAATAAAATTTGCATACAATTGCCATGTGAAAAATATGTTATTAGCACTAATGATAATTGTAGCAAAGCTATAATTTAGATATAAAAACCTTCCTTACCCAAAGCAGCATCTACATTTGGATAGCATTTTCATCCAAGATTTTTTATTTCAAATTGGAAATTCATTTGGAATCCCATTTTGAGAAAAAGTTTCTACTTTGACTATATTATACATTTCCTCCATTTCACAAGTTTAAATTCAAAATACTTTTTTCTCAAATGAAAATTTTTTTTTATTAAAAGGTTATTTAAATGTAGCTGCTACATCACATTCTATATATTCTCTATCTATTAAAAAAAGAGGGTTTATAGCAAAATATATACCACCTTGAAGTTAGGGATTATGAGCATTTTAACCCCCAAACTTAAAAGATATGCAATTTACCCTTAAGGAAAAAAGGTTAATTTAAGTAGAATGTCGAAAATACCCTTCCATAAGTTACGAACTGTTGAGAAGTACTTCCCTAAAGTTCTATATGAAATCATTTTAGTCTATACCCTAGTTTATAGTTAAAGTTTATTACAAAATACTTCCATAAAGTATGTGATTATATCTTTAGTTTGTATTCTTTAAATATTGATTATTTAACTTTAAAATATTGATTATTTAAGGAAAAGTGGCATGATGATTTTAAATTTAATACAATGAAAGAATAAAATATTTGGTTATAAAGTTCTATACTCCTAGAGGTAAAAACTTTTTATCCCCTAGCTTCCGTTGTGGCTATGATATCACTTTATATGGTACCAAAGCGGTTAAAACCTTAAGGAGCATGCTAGGTTGCAAATTAAAATCGAAAAAAGTGGGTTTTTCGGTGTTTTTATCCCTTGCTATTTTTTCTATTTTGGTGGCTATTTTTGGCCTTTTTGTTTTTTCTGATCCATCTTATGGGATTATATTTCGTGTACACCTCGTGGTTAGAGGCATAAGCAGTTGTGGTGTTTTGATTTATTCTCCATAGGAACAATGTACACCTCGTGAGTGGAGGTATAGGATTCATATATTTTGTTTTCATTTTTTTGCTCGCTATTTTGGTGTTTTTTTATTTCTATTTTTGTAGTATTTCTTGGATATGAAGCTGCATCAAGGATCAAATAATGGAGAAAACGGGAGCCCAGAATGACCCAAAATGGACTACCTGACAGCTTGCAATGCAAGCTGCCCGGCAACCGGCAAAGTGGACTGTTTAGGAGTCCACGGACTACTAGGCTTGTCGACGCTGCCCAATCCCTGGGCACTGAGCTTGGCACTTCCTTGGGTCTATAACGGTCCAAGGAATTTTAATTCATGGTTTTTTTCAAGTTCAGGACAAAATGGAGACGTTCATGGACATGTTCGCCAAATATTTAAGATAAAAACCATGTAATAATTAGGATTTATTGTTTTTTTGTTTTTATCCCTTGAGATGGATTTTATTATGCTTTTTTATGTATATCATTCATGATTGGAAAGCCACTTTAGGATAAAAGGATATAAGTATTTTTCTTTATACTTTTATTATTTTTTCTTGTTGGTCACATAAGTTTAAAGGAAAGAAGAGCTTGAAACAAGTTTCTTTGTTACTTCTTTGTTTCTCATGATGTGTGCTATATCTTGGTAACAACAAGCAAGTTCATCCGTGGTCAAAATGATTTTTCTTAAGAAAACTATTAAAAATAAAGGTAACATATTTTGTTTAAGGTCTAAACCTTGGAAAAGTAAAACAGTTTTAAAGTTGCCAAGTTTCTAAAAGCTTTTAGAAAAGGTGAACCTTAGTGAAAACCTTTTTATATAATATTGAGTGGGAAAGGGATTCCAACGGTCCCGTGGCTTCCAATATTGGTTCAAGTAACTAATCTTAGATTTCCTCTCATCACTCTAAGAGTGACCCCTATAGGATGGTATTTTGAGACTTAGACGTTACAAGTTGAACTCAAGATTTAAGCCGTGGACATATGTTAGAATCGGCCAGCCTGTAGTTGGAGGTACTAACACGGGATAGTTCGTATGAGGTAGCAGCTAGCCTATAGTTGGGGCTATCCTCGAGGTATCCTCAAGTAATGGTTATACACTCAACTTAGGGAACATTAATCATCCTAAAAAAGCTCTAATGCTCACTATAAGAGCTAAACTGGTCATTACGTGTTGTTATGTCGCAACATAGATCAATACGCTAAGCCACCATATTATGGACTATGAGCTAGGGGTTAGCTTTCGCCCGAGATAATATGAAAAAAAAAAGTGTTTGAATGAAACACTATATGTGTGTTTAGATGCTTTATTCCAAAAAAAAAAATAAAAAATAATCCCAAAAATTGTTTTACATTTAATGTCTAGTCGAGTTGTTTTAGTCTTTTGGGGGTATTTCTCTTTGAGAATAAGCTTACCAAGCCCAAATGATAAGGACTAAAAAGGAAGTTAGACATAGCACTCAATTTTGTTGAGTATAAGTATGTCCAGACAGACCCCTATTCATAAGAAATTTGGGTGAAATCCACTAAGAAGAGCATAAGAAAATCACAAACATGGAAGGGCACTAACAACAGAGTCTATACTAGGAGTTAGTTTTCATATGAGTTGCTCTAAACATGATGCACAACATATTTCCATTGCACATGGACTTGAGTGAACTCTACAAAGAGATGCATGGGCCCAATAGATTCACATCTATGGCCCTTATCACTAGTAATTCTCTTCTAGAATTGAGGTAAATATCGAGAAGTTCAAGTAGAATAAGAAGCTCTAAATGGAGTTAGATGTCAAGGTTAAGGGTAAAAGAGATGTTATTCAATCTAGTACTCCGTCCAAAGGGAAGTGTTTCATATATGATCTAAGAGTCACAAGAAGCAAGATTATCCTGAGCCAATTACAAAGGTTATTGCTGATATGATTATCTACCTTAAGTCATCTTATGTTGGTAGCATCCGCATCTGCAAGGATTGTATAATCTGGAGCCACCAACTGAGCACATAACTCTTTACATGGGTTTAGAGGGACAAAGAGATTTAGTAAAAGGAGGCATAGTCCGTGGGTTGGTACTGGAAGCTCATTTATAGGCCTATGCAGTAGGAGGTGTTGTTTTAGTTTTCGGTTTTTGAGAAAAAAAATATTAGTGTAAAGGATGTTATATGTATGCCTAGTTGTAAGGCAAATATTGGTCTCCATTACCAATTCACAAGGGATGAATATTCAATAATTTTCGATACTGATGTTAATATTAGTAGAAATGGAAAGTTCATTTGCTAAGGCAATGAATATGGAAAGTAACATATTTTGTCTCAAACCAAATAAATAACATAGAATTAGGGAAAAAATGTTGTTGCAGATGACTTGTATTTATGGCACCTGAAGTTATAATTCAGAGACTCGTCCAAGATGGGCCCTTGGTGTCATTAGGATGGGAAGAGTGGCCTTAGTGGGGATTTTGCTTAGTGGGAAAGATGTCCAGTACATGATTTCCCTATAAAGTACAAAGGTCCAAGGAAATACTAAGTTATATCCACGTATGTGGTTTAAGATTATACCATGTACAAGAGACTACAAATACTTCATCACATTAATAGGCGATTACTTAGATTTGGTTATGTTTACTTGATAAGACACCAGTCTAACTCCTCAGAGTTCAAAGCTGAAGTGGAGTGTCAAATAGGTAAAGTAATCAAGGGATTGAGATCACAACGTGATGGAAGTACTTCTTTGGTGAGTTAGGATTACTTGATATATCATAGGATAATATCTCACCTTACCATGTAGGGTATACCCGAGAAGAATGGTTTAGAAGAGATGAGGAATAGAACACTTAGGAAAAGTTTAAGAGCATGATGGCTCATGCACCTCTACCTATCTATTTTTGGATATACTCTAGAAATTGAGGTATATATTCTGAACTTGGTGTTTTCAAAATTAGTACACAAGACATTATATGAGATGTGGACTGATCACAACCCCAGTATGGATATAGAGTTATCTTGTTTATGTACTAACCAAAGGAAGCAAGCTAGATCCAAGATGAGAATTATACTACATTGGGTATCCAAAGATTGAAAGAGGAGTATATTTCTATCATCCAAAGAAGCAGAAACTACTTATTAGCACTTATGCTAGATACTTGGAGGATAATTAAATAATATCTCCTAAGAGTTTTGGAAAGGTGGATTTGGAAATTAGAAAGTTTGACTCTCAGGTTTCTAAACCTTGTGGAAGTATCAAAGGAAACGATTGTTCAAGCACCGCAAGTGATGGAGCCATATTGTAGTGGGAGGACGCCTAGGGTTCCTAATGAATAAATATGAGAGGCCTCCAGCCTAGTCACTGACTATTAGGAATAGGATCTCACTAGGTATGACGAGGCTATTGTGGACAATGATGATGATAAATGGCAAAAGGGCCATAAAGGTCATGATTGAGTCTTTGAGCTTCAATCAAGTTTGGGATCTTGTCACAACACCTGATAATATAAAATCGCATGCCATTGAATTAAATGTCATTGTATGATAGTCTCCTTCATGGATAATCGTACCTTAGATCAATGAGTAGTCTTCTCATGACCATTATACAAGTATGTTTGGAGCATATAGAACTATACTCCCAGATAGAATTTTTTTAGAAAGTATTATAAAGGAATAGAAACCTAGTCTATCACATCTACAGCGTGGACGAGTACACTACAGTTAGAGTAGGAGTTGGCGATCTGGTGAAGCTAAATTCCCTCTACTTTGATGTGCTTATAGGTGAGACTTCTAGTCATGAGGTCAATAATCCTTATACTTTGAGTAGTTAGAATTAGTTAGTCAAGACGGACTCGTACAATAATTTCTATGGGAATCACCCCTTGTGATTGTCTGAGATAATTAGTAAAAACCAGGGCCCTAGGAAATATCTCTGGGTGTTTGCTTAAGGGTTGCTCCCTGAGATAAGTAAGAAACATCCTGAGGAGTCATTGATTATCGGACGAGATATCTAAGGATGGTGGTGTTATTGAGGAAGGAGTTAGTACACTCAGCTATACTCAATGATGAGTATTATATAGAGGGGTATTATCGTCATTACACCTGTAGGTCGAAGGCCTGTTTCCACAGTATTATTCTGGCGGTCGATATCTCTATATGATAATAATTAGAGATATTTAAAATGAGAAATTCTACTATTCTATAGAAATGGTATTTTGACTATTTTAGTAGCGCAGAATAATTTGTCTTTAGTCCTTGGAGTAGCTCATGCAAAACTTGTGTGGTTTAATTACCACAACTTGAGAGCATAAGGACTAGAGAACAAATAAGGGTTATTTAATTAATAAGGCTCTGGATATTTATTTAATAAATTGGGCCTGCCTATTAATTAAATTAGAAACCGAGAGGCCATTTAATAAATGTGTTTGGTGGTTATTGGGTTTTAGTTAATTTGTTTGATTAAAAGAAACCCAGAATTACTAAACTGGGAATAGAGGATCGGGCTAATTTCTAGTTGGACTCAAAAGCTTTAAGTCCAAGTGCATGCATTATCCAAAACCCTAAAGATTTTCATCTCTAGGTTATTAGATAACAAGCTTAATGGCAACCTCTTTTGAGGCTTGAGAGTTAGGATAGAGATGGAGTGGGCAATTGTGATCTTGTGGGATTTGATTCTCATCAAAATCACCCATAGTTTGACTAAACAAATCAAGAACACTCTCATACTCTTACCAATCAGCCTACGAACGGAATTCTTCTCTTCTTTCTCCCCTCTTATGGTAAAAAATTGTAAGAGAAAGAGAAAAAGAGCCACCTTTAGCTTTTAGATTCTCTTCAATTTCTTCTCTTCTTTTCTTTGTTTTTCTTTACCGGAACTACTCATGTGTGTGAGAGAATACTATCGAGATCATGGAGCTCTCTGGAGTGAGTTTTAGATGCTTTTCAAGGCTAGAAATAGATGGAAGAAAGTCAAAAATGAAAATCCATAAAGCAAGACAGACAACTGAACAAAAATGGGGAAAATCGAACAAAAACACGTTTTGGCAACCTAGGAGTTCTATGCTTTTCGAGGTAAAATTTTTTATCCCCTATCTTTTGTTGTGTGCTATGATATCCCTTCATGTTCTCCAAGAGAGCACCTCCTGAATCACTAAAGGAACCGCCACCGGACATTATTGTAATATTAATGAACGGAATATATAACAGTTTGAATAAAATGAATACAACACATAACAAACATATTAGTGTTTTTAGAAACATTGTTCTTTTCATATTATCTTGGAATAGAGTTACCCTTACTCTTCTATTTCTATAATATGGTGTCTTAGTGTATTACCTATGTAATAACAATATAAAACCTAATGACCACTTTGATTCATAGAGGGAGCAACAGAGCCTCGTATGAGGATTTATGCCATCTATGTTGAGCGTATTTGACCATTATTTTTCCAAACACCTATAGCTCATATCTTAAGGATAACTCCAACGTAAACTAGCCATATCCTAATACAAACTAAGGATAAGCTCAATTATCACCTATAACATAGGCTGCCCGATACTAACTCATATCCACAGTTTCAGTATTGAGTTCAACTTATAGCACTTAGGTTATGGAGGTCCTTTCTTTAGGGGGTCACACCCAGGGTGAAGCGAGGATGCCCTAACAAGCTACTTAAGCCAATAATGGAAGACACAGGACCTTAGGTCCCTCCCCCACTCAATCTTCTAAAGTAAGGGTTTACTTGAAAAAACGTCCATTTTCTAAAAACTTAAAGTTCTGGTGATTAAAGGTTTTTCTATGTCAAGGATGAGACCTTTTGAGAAAAAAAAAATTGCCCTCTTAGATAAATAAGTTTTCTTGAGAAAATCATTTTTCTATCTTGTCTATCCATTGGAAACAAACAAGGCAATTTTTGCAAAAACTTAGGATATAAGGACAAACAAGAAACACAATGTATTATTTCTAGTTTATTAATATAGGAGCAATGGAAACAACAAGGACAAAAAGCGTTATAGATAAACACAAATGTTTCTTTCCTAAAGGTGGTACTTTCTAAAACAGTTCAGTCACATATAGAAAGCAGTAAATCACCACAAGCTCTGGCAAAAAACTATCCTAATGAAAATAAAGAACAACCTATTCTAGGAAACAAAGAAAAGGCCTTCATCTTCATGGTTGCCATGTTTGGTCTACCATCATCAAATTATCTTGGAAAATAATTCTCATGAAATTCTTTGGGAAATCCAAATTTTCAAAATTACTAAACTAACTCTAAACTTTGTAATTTGCAAAACAACCCAAAAAATCAAAACAGTAAAATGGGCCACAACCAGGTCGACCCGGGATAAAACCCTAACCGCCCAAAACGTTAGACACCTATCAGGTCACCCTCGGCACTAGGTGTCATTATTGGTCTTGTGCCTAGGTGTGCAAGCACGCCCTCAATAGCCTGGGCCAATAGGCCCCTGCCTCTGTGCCTGATGATAATCCACTTTTACCATTTTAAGCGTTATCGTTTTATAGGCTTTTGGTACTTAAATGTTTACAAAATCGAGTTTATTGTTCAGTTTCTTATCTTATTAAAATTACCTTTGGAATAAAGATGTGTTGAAAATGAGTCAAAACAAATGTCTTTGGAGCGAAAACGAAGCAAAAAAGGAGAAGAAATAATAAGCTGCCCAGAAACAGGATCCATGACCGAGCAATGAAGCTTTTGGTGGATTTTTTACCTTCTTCATGACCTTAATTAGAGAATTATCCTTTATATATTTTAGAGGACTTCATGAGCTTCCCAGAAAGCTAAAGTTTGTCTCAATTGGAGTTCATTTGGTCATCCAAAGTATTATACAAAGATTCGCTTTCTCACATGACGTTTAAGTTTGACACATTTCGGTAAAACGATCATAACTAGCGATATACAACTCCAATCGATATGATTCAATATGTTTTGGAAAGCTACAAGACTTATCTGCAAATAATAGGAAGTCTCCAAGACCTGAATCGTCTATTAAACGGCTCCAAAAGACTCATGAAGTGAATATACGTACCTGATCCTAGAAAACAAAAGAAATAAAGAAATTTTTGGGTACAAGCTCTCCGAATCCGAGTAGTCCCACAATCCTAATTCAGATAGTCGCGCATAGGGGCTGATTTGTAATTTTTATAACTTTTCATTTCTGCTCTTTGATTCTTTTCCTTTTCGTAATTTAATTCCAAACTTTTTTAGAAAGAGATTAGAGGAGTTTTAGAAAGAGATTAGAGTAATTTTAGAATAGGATTTGAAGATTTTTCTCCTATATAAACCCCTCTAAAAACATTAATTCAAAAGTTTAGGTCTTAGTTTTAGTTCTATATTCATGTAAGAAGGCCCAGTTTTGATGAGTTATTCAAGTAAATCTTCAATCTTTTCTCCTAAGCTCCCCTAACTTATTTTTTTATGTAAATTTGTCTATAAGTTTATATTTTAGAATAATATTTAGTGGCTAATTTATTTGTGTTTAAATGGGGATGAACACAAGAATTATTGGTTATGGTTTATATGAATTTCTTGTTTTATTTATTTAATTCCTGTTTGGTTGTTATTCAATTGTTATGATTGTTTACCGATTTTTGCAAGATCGGTAAATTCATAACATTAATTGAAATTGACAAAGGAAAATTAATCTAGTGTATAAATTGAATAATAGGAATTGGTAATTGAGTAGACATACTTTTTACGGTGTCTAGATCACTACAATTACTATAACCTATAATTTGTTCATAATCAGGTTAGGGTTAGAAGACATTCTTCTCTAAATGGTTAAGTTGAATAGGAGGATATTTGCCTTGACATAGAGTTTATTCGATTTTTGAGTGAGATCAAACCAACGCGTTTTAATAATTAATTATAACGATTTTCAAAATAAAATTAACTTAAGGTTCTAGGGGGATTCTACTATTTAAACACTCATTTTCCAAACTTAATTTTAAAACCTTTTTAATCATATTTCTTAGTTGTTAATTGCTTCTAGTTGTTTCTTATTCTAAAAACCCTTTTCCAAAGTTTTATTTAATTAAACAGTAGAGATGTAGTAAGTACTAGTGCTTGGTCATTCCGAGAGTTCGATAATCTGCGGACTTTCCTCACCTTATTACACCGATAGGTACGCTTGCCCAAAACTAGAATTTTGTTAGGATTAGAAACCACATATCAAGTTTTTGGCGCCGTTGCCGGGGACGGTAACATTAGAAACACTATTTATCTACTGCTTTCATCGTTTTTCCCGTTTTTGTTTTTTTTTTTTTTTTTATAGCCTTTTTTTGGTACCTTTATTGTATAATTTGTTGTTTCTTTAATACATCTTATTTTGTTTTATATTTTGACCTTAGGTTTTTTTTATTTTTTATTTGTTATTATTATTATTATTTTTTTGAGTTGCACTAGTAGTCCTATGGAATAATTCTTGGATTCATTTTTTTTTTGTCGCTCTCGTTGGTCCCTACTTGTGTCCTTTATTCATTTTTTTTTTATTCCATTATCTTAGTTTTGTTTACCCCGCCTTGGGAACAATGTGGTTTTAAGTGATAGGGAGTGCTTACTTGTTTACTTTCTTAAACTGTTTTTATTGTTTATTTTTACAAAAAGTCAACAAAATTAAAAAATTGCAAAAACTCCAAAAACATGGAAAAATTTTGAAAAATTCTCAAAATTTTTTTTGTTACTAAATAATCGTTTTTATCATTCTTGAAAAAAATCTAAAAAGATTTTCCTTTTTTTTTTTTTATCACTAGAAGGCATAGAACGGAAGTGCATAAACTTTTTGAAAGCTTGGAATAGACATGATCTTTGGCTTAACTTTACACCCTTCTTTTGTTTATTCCTTGTAAATTGATGGTATTTTTGCACAATAAGGTAAGCGAATGCTTTGAAAATCTTGGGAAATTGTATGTTTGTTTTACTTTTGAGCATTAGTCTAGAACTTGTCTTTCCAGAATTTGAAACAAAAAGTCTAGTTTTTGTTAATCCCAGAGATGATGGTCTTAGGCCTTTTTCGATCCGTTTGAGCCTTTCTTTTCTACCCTTTTAATGTTTAATCCATAGTGCCCCATTTTCAAGCTTCATGGCAAGGGATTTGTTCCCTTCTTTTCTTTGTCTTTAAACTCACATTTAAATATAAAACCCTCAATCAGTGAGCTAATGTTCTATACCTTTGAGTTAGTTTGAGTGAGCATCACAGATAAGTGTGGGGGAAAAAAGTGAGAAAAGAAATTATTAGAGAAAGGGTATTTTGGGATATTTATGTGAGAAAGAAATCAAACGAGAAGAAAATGTCTCAAGGGAATGAGATGCTTAGATAATATATATATATATATATATGAGAAAGCTTGATCTCTACCAATGATTTTTGAAAAAAGAGAAAAAAAAAATGAAGAAGATGAAGAAAATAGTGAAAAGAGAAAAGAGAATGAAAAGAAAGAAAGAAAGAAAAGAAAAGGAGAGAAATAGTATGAGTTGAAAAGAAGATTTATTAGCCTTGTATCTCTTGATATACTTTATTTTCTTCTTCTAACATATATACTTCCTTGATTTTTGAAAGATTGATGAGTTATAAAATTTATGGAGTTTCGAGTGAGTTGAATAAAAGGTAGAGTGTCTCGTGAGAATTGAGTGAAAACAACTTAAAGGTTATAGTTAACTCGAGTTGTTTTCCTTTTAGTTACATTAGCTCCTATTCTCATTCTTCTTGTTTTTTCTTGACCTTTGTTTGATAGCCACTTATGTCTCTCGTCTAATGTTACAAGCTTGAAAGTCCTACCTAATTCGAGGATGACATTATCTAGAACTTGGAGTAGAAGGGTGTTGGAAAAGTCAAGCATATAGAGTATAGCTTGATAAAGTGAATCATATAGTTAATTTCTTGAAATTCTTCTTGCATATGTTTTAAACTAAACATAATTCATGCACACACACACACACACACCATTGATTCTCATGTGCTAAAACGGAATGTTGGATGTGTTAGTTTTTAAATTGTGTCTTGATGAGCTTTAACAGTTGTTGTAACTCTTGGTTATGTTTTGAAAGTGGCGTATCTTTGTTCTTTTTTACGCTTTTTGTTTCTTTTGTAAATTTTGTTTCATAAAGTTCTTAGTGTTTGTTATGTGATTTTGTGGGTATATCGTCTGCAAACCCTCACAAGACCTTACTCGTCCTCTTGGTAACTTAGAGGTTTAAAAGACTTGTTGCATGTGCTAAGTGCAATCTTGAGTCCTACGAAAGTGGCTAGTTAGTTTTGTTTTTGTTTTATTTTTGCGTTTAGCTCTTTGCTCGAACGAGAAAAGCTTAAGTGTGGGGGGAATTTGATAAGTCCACTTTTTTACCATTTTAAATGTTGTCGTTTTATGGGTTTTTGGTGCTTAAATATTTTTAAAATAAAGTTTATTGATCTGTTTCTTCTCTTGTTATTAAAGGTATCTTTAGAATGAAGTTATTTTGAAAACAAGTCAAAACAAAGTCCTTTGGAGTGAAAACGAAGCAAAAAATGAGAAGAAATAACAAGCTGCCCAAAAACAGAGTTCATGGCCAAGCAATGCAGCTTCCGGTGGATTTTTTACCTTTTTAATGACCTTAATTGGAGATGTATACTTCTTAGAGATTTTTGAGGAATTCAGGAGGTTTCCAGAAAAATAAAGTTTGTCTCAGTCGGAGGTCATTTGTTCATCGAAAGTATTTTGCAAAGATTCGCTTTCTCACATGATGTTCTAGTTTGGAACCTTTCGGTAGAATGATCATAACTAGAGATATAAAGCTCCAATCGATATAATTCAAGACGTTTTGGAAAGATATGAGAATTATATAAAGATCATAGGAAGACTCTGAGACCTGAATCATCCATTAAAGGGCTTCAAACAACTCAAGAAGCGCAACAAATAAAGAAATTTTTGGGCAAAAGCTGTCCAGATCTGGATAGTCCCACTATCTTGATCCTGATACTCGCGCACATGGGATGATTTTCAATTTTTATAACTTTTCCTTTTTTCACTTTGATTCCTTTCCTTTTTGTAATTTAATTCCACACCTTTCTAGAAAGAGATTAGAGTAATTTTAGAATAGGATTTGGAGATTTTTTTTCTATATAAACCCCTCTAAACACATTAATTCAATAGCTTAGGTCTAAGTTTTAGTTCTATATTCTTATAAGAAGGCCCAGTTTTGGAGATTTATTCAAGTAAATCGGAAGATGAGCTTGAGCAATCGCCGAGATCATGGATCTTCAATATTTTCTCCTAAGCTCCCCTAACTTATTCTTTTATGTAAATTTGTCTATGAGTTAATATTTTAGAATAATGTTTAAATGGGGATGAACCCTAGAATTCTTGGTTATGTTTTATATAAATTTCTTGTTTTATTTATTTAATTCTTGTTTGGTTGTTATTCAATTGTTATGATTGTTTACCGATTTTCGCAAGACTAGTAAATTTGCAAGACTAATTGAAATTGACAAAGGAAAATTAATCTAGGGTATAATTTGAATAATAGGATTTGGTAATTGGGTAGACATACTTGTTACGGTCTCTAGATCACTAAAATCACTAAAATTTATACTTCATTCATAATCGGGTTAGGGTGAAAAGACATTCTTCTCTAAATGGTTAAGTTGAATAGGAGAATATTCGCCTAGACATAGGGTTTATCCTATTTTTGAGTGAGATCCAACCAACGGATTTTAATAATTAATTATAACGATTTTCTAAATAAAATTAACTTAAGTTTCTAGGAAATTCTACCATTTAAACACTTGTTTTCCAAATTTATTTTAAGACCTTTTTAATCGTTTTTCTTTGTTGTTAATAGCTTTTAGTTGTTTCTTATTTTAAAAACCCTTCCCGAAGTTTTATTTAATTAAACAGTAGAGATGTAGTAAGTACTCGTGCTTGGCCATCCCGAAAGTTCGACAATCCGGAGACTTTCCTCAACTTATTACACCGTTCAGTATGCTTGCCTAAAAGTGTAAATTTGTTAGGATTAGAAACCACACAGCACCTGGAGTTGATGGTGTTGGTCGCCACTGGGAGCCAAGTGCCTAGAGTAGCTGAAGCTTCCGACCTCTGCTCGATACGGAATTGCAAGAAGCTACTAGGCGAAGGGTGCGGAAACCCCACTGCTCGCATCTATTACTGTTGCCGTGATGTGCAAAGAAAATTGGGTGAACGCCCTCCCCACCCACTGTTCTTGCCATGCAAGGAAGCTTGCCGTGGTGCTAAGAAAACTTGGCATTGTACCTTTCTTTGTGGCTGCCAGTGCGAAGTAAACTCAGCAACTCTCATCTAAACCCTAGGATGAAACCCTAGGTTCAATTTTAGGGTTAATTCAATTCAAAATTTGATATTTTTTATCCCATCGTAGTGTGCTTGGTTTTGTTAAATCATAGTCCACCAAGAAACGAAGAGTAAAAAGTACATGTTTCTCTATACTTCATAAGCGGTTTACAATTATTCCTAACAAAACAGTAAATAAAGCATAAAACTTTACTTTCGCATATGCCTCTCCATAGAGGTGTACATGGAAAAGCCGTGGTGGAAAAACACAATTTATAAGGAAAGCAATAAAACAAATGTAAACACAAAAAATATACTGAAGGTACCACCTTTTTTGTTTTTTAAGCGTGCAACCCTAAACACTATATTAAGCCATAAAAATTGCTCTGATACCAATTGAAGAAATTAATGGTACCTTAGTGGCACATGTGGAAGCGAAAGGAACGAAAATTGTTAGAATATTATACCGTTAGGCATTTTAAATTTTCCCTTATTATTAGTGGCAGAATGAACGATTGATGAATTGGCACTTCTTCTCCTCCTTGAAATCCTTCATTTGTCTCCATTTGTAGTTCTTGCAAATGTTAGCTTCTTCTCATAAACTAACCATAGAACTAATGATCTTCCTGAGTATCTTCTAACCTCTAAAAGTGTTCAGTAAGAACTTAGGAATCATTCTTAGAGAGAAACAAGATAGAAGAGAATATGAGAATTCTCCAAGAACAGAGAACACAAGAGTGGCCTAAAATTCCTTTGTTGGAATTTTAGACTCTTACAAGTGCAAGCACATGATAGTCATGTGAGAAAAGTCGTCAGATTCTTCCATGATATTAATTAATTGTCACTTTATGTAACTCGTAAAAACTTTATGGGTATAAAATGCTAAAAAATTTTATGGTTGCAAACTGAAAAACATAAATTCTTCATGGATATAATTTACCAATTTCTCTATTAAAGTTAAGTATTCAAGTTTTTCTCTTGATTTACAGATTGAACATCTTGAACATGGAATTTTTGTATCTATTCATAAAAGGTTTACATGGATATAGTATATTGCACACCATTGTCTAATTATCATTTCATTATATGATGTTGGTAAATAACAAATGTCTATGTATGAGAAGGTAATTAATAGTTTTTGGTCCCGAAGTACCATAATTCTTTACAATTGGTATATTAATTATTCTCTAAATGACTTTTGGGATAATATTATCATCCTAAAATATTTTCAAAGGATAATTAATCTCAGATTGTAGAGAAAATCCAACTCCTATTTAGATGGATAAGCACTAAGTTGCTTACTTATATGATCTAATAAAAACACATTCTCAAATAAACATGTTCTACAAATATATGTGATATGATATTATTATATAGCAATTACTTCTTGAACTATGTGAAGGTTCTAGATCGTTATGTGGATTACTAAGAATGTTTGTGATCGCTACTGATAATTAATATCAAGATATTTATTGGGATCCTCTAAGGATGAAATTATAAAAATATTGTTAGGTTTTGAAATTTGAGAACATGTTTAGGGATATGTGAAAAAAATAAATTTCACCAAAATTTCTTTACAAAAAAATGTGATATTAATATGTAATAATTTCGATCAAATGTGATTCATAATCCTGAAGATTTATTCACTAAGACATTCCAATATGTTAGTTTAATGATGTTTTCAACATTGCGAATATAAATCATAAATGCATAGCGTACATAATTGAATTTGTGGAATGGAACAAACTAGAGAGAAACTCTCTACCCAGGAGGAAGATCATCTCCACTGCATTACCAAGAGAGTAAAATATGATTAAGAGAAACAGTCACAAAAGTTTCTTTCCATGGAAACAGTCTTACAAAGGCAAAAGGTCTGCTACGAGAATATAAGGTACACTTTGGAGGGCATCTATGTAGATGAGGAGTCTGACAATAAGGAATACAGGGACTCCATACCTATTGTAAAGCTCTCTAAGAAGGATGAAAGGAGAATTAGGGCTCCTTGGTCACAGGCCATTATTTGTTAAGCCTATGGCCGCAGCCTCAGTTATCAATAATTCAACCTCAAAGTTAGAGAACTTTGGAACCCACATATTGAGATACAAGTCATAGATTTGGGACTGGACTTTTTATTTTTCATTTTAACACGGCGGAGGACTTCGCTAAACATAATGGACCAGTCTGACCACGAGCCCAGATTAACCAGCAATTAAAAAAGCTCTCTGGGATATGAAGCCCTTCAAATCCCTTAGACCAAATGGGCTACACCCATATTTCTTCCAAAAATACTTAGGAGATCACCAAAGCCTCTGTGATTGATCTGGTTACCACTACTTTCTTAAGTAAACATATAGAATTTTTTTTCAATCACTCTTATATGCCTTATATCGAAGTGTGATAATCCGGAGACTCTAAATCATTTTAGGTCCATTAGTCTTCTAAATACTCCTTATAAGATTATCACTAGGCTCATTGTGAATAGAATCAGACCACTCTTAAACCACATCATCTTCCCACTTCAGGCCAGCATTCTACCCAAATGTAGAGGCACGAACAATGTGATTCTTGTCAATAACGTCTAGATTCTTGCAAAAGAAAATTGGGTTGGGAAGGTTGGATGGTCATTAAGATTGATTTGGAAAAGGCCTATAATAG
Organism: Catharanthus roseus; assembly: GCA_028651295.1. Taxonomy (NCBI): domain Eukaryota; kingdom Viridiplantae; phylum Streptophyta; class Magnoliopsida; order Gentianales; family Apocynaceae; genus Catharanthus; species Catharanthus roseus. Next base: position 2,154,906 of record JAPQWS010000046.1, on the reverse strand, counting down.
GTTTGAGCGGAGTTTCATTAGGCACACACGTTTAGCGTTTAATTTTCCTTTGGTCTTGTCAAGCTTATTATGTATTTTATCTTCTACCTCCATGTCTATTATCCATAATGCCTCCCTCCCTAAAACCTTCTAGCTCACCAGAGGTATTACACAAGGCAATCCCCTTTCCCTATATTTCTTCCTCTTGTGCCTTGAAATCCTTGTTAGTTCATTAATCAGGCCACAAAGGGGTGCTTGGGACCCTATTAGGTTAAGAAAATCTGGCCCTAGTCTACCACACTATTTTTTTGCGGATGATCTTATGTTTTTTGCTAAAACAAACAATAAAACACCGTGAATATAAAATGTCCTTGACATCTTCTGTTCCTTTTCGAGACAAAAGATTAACTTTGACAAGTCCAAAATCTACTTTTCAAAACATGACAAGCCTGACACACAGCACCTTATGGCTCAAGCTCCCCAAATGGCTCCAACAGCTACTCTTGACAAATACCTTAGTTTCCCTTTAACTAGTGGAAACACTCCAAGCTAAAAGTATAATTTCATCCTAGAAAAGATAAAGAAAAATTTGGCAAATGGAAAGCCAATATGTTGTCTATGATGGGTAGAACCACTCTCATTAAGGCCCCCACTAGTGCTATCCCCAACTATTATCAACAAGCCATTCTACTACCTAAACAAGTGTGTAAAAAGATTGACCAGTTGAACCGGAATTTTCTTTGGGTTAGTAGGGTGGAGAAGAGAAAACTTCATGGTATCAAGTGGGCCTCAATTGCTAGACCAAAAAATGAGGGGCCCTGGGAGCTAAAAGTGTTCCCCATTCAAATAGGGTAGTTGCGGCTAAATTCATTTGGAGGGTTCAAATGGACCATAAGGCCCTTTGGGCTTGGGCTGTGAGAGAAAAAAACTAAAAGAAAGCTAGGATCTATGGGCTTGGGCATAAAAAGGGACCATGCTCTACCAACAGAAGCTTCCTTAAGTTAGGTTTGGATATTTTTAAAATGGGGTTAGTCTGGACCATTGGCGATTGCCAAAGTATTAATTTTTCGACAGACGATTGGTTGGGCTCAGGCCTTTTAAAAAGCGAGATCTCTGGGCCACTTGCAAAAAATAAGGAATTATTCAACTGAGGTTTTATTCTTAAGGAAGGGGGACTCTGGGATTTATCTCACCTTCTTTCTTTCTCCATGAGAAACTGCTCAAGCGTATCCTTCCCATCCCTACCAGTATTTCAGGCACTAAATCGTATCACTGAAAGTAGAGCAAATCCAGCAATGGTGAACTCTCCTGAAATCGTATGGGACATTGTCCTTTCGGAATATCATAATGATTGTTCGTGGGGAGGGAAAGGAAATCGGGAATTGATTTGGAAGGTTACAGCTACCCAAGACTTGGAACCTTTTCACGAATGTGCAACCATGATAGATCACCAACAAAATCCTACCTGCTCAGGTCATCGCGAGTGCGACATGTGAGAGCAATGGAGGGGATGAGGAAACTCTGGATCACCTTCTTCGCAATTCTCTTAAAGCAGTGGAACTCTAGAATTCCCTAGGTTTATCCCTTATTTACCATTCTCGACCGTTCCTGTTTCAGATTGGCTAAAACCCCACGTTGGTAGCAAGTCTTTGAGCACAATTAATGGCATTCTATCACCTACCCTTTTCACCTACGCCTGCTTTTGGTTCTACGGAATAAAAGGAAATTCAAAATGAGTATGAAACTTTTGGAGCTAAATTTTTTCTGTTGGTCAAAAACAGGTTAATACTATTTTTTAGGACCTGAGAGCAAAAACACAAAGTCTGCAGACTCTAAGATCATCTTGTGGCGACCACCAGCAGGGGGTTTTGTTAAAATCAACACCCATGGAGCAGCCAAAGGAAATACGAGAAGAGCAGAGGCAGGAGGTTTAATCAGAGACTCTCAAGGAGAATGGATAGGGGGTTTTCACAGGCATATTGGCATCACCACAAACACCCTAACGGAATTATGGGCAGTGAGGAATGGGTTGAGGTTAGACAAAGTGGCTATCAGCTTACTTCAACAAGAATTCCTACCTGCTCGTCCTTATTTTAATCTTATTTGTGCTCGCAGGTTCCTACTATCAACCTTCCAGTCAGCTTCTATTAGGCACGTTCACTGCGAGGGGAACAAATGTGCTAATTTTTCCCAGCTTTTGGATTTTGTTTACATTTTTTATCCACCCCCTGAGTTAGGACAGTTGTTAGATTTGGATAGCAGGGGTGTTGGTTCTATGAGACAGTTTGTAACAAACTCTGATGTTTTGGTTATTCAATTCATGCACCATTTTAACCCAAAAATGAATTGTGTACTCTTTTTCCTTCACTAGACGTTTTTCTCCCAAAGGGTTTTTCTCTAATAAGGTTTTCATGAGGTATTTTATTTATGTTATGGACATCCAAAGGAAATAATTATGAAATTAATATATACACAATGGATGTCCAATACATTTCCTGAAGAGAACTAGAACTTTCAAAGCCAAATTCTAAACGGACTCAGATTCTTCCAATGACAAAGCTCATTCCTTCTAGGGTTCTATTATCTCTTGTACCTGGTGCAATATGAGAAATTATTAATAAGATTGATTCAGTTTTGATTTCTTGAGTTTTACTCCCTTTCTCATACTCTTTCTTTATATTTATTCTTCCATTCTATATTTATATTATTATTCTAAACAATTGATTTTCCGTCTTCATCAAATTTATAACAACCCAATAATTCTATATGCTAAACCCATCAAGATGGACCTAGATGTGGTGTATGTGAGATAAGCATTGAGCCCGTCTATTGCCTTCTTTTTTTTTCCAAAAAAAAAGATCGTAATATATATTAAAACTGGATCAAAAAGATACAGTCACTTTTAAAAAAGTGGATCCTAGCTACATCCTAGACCTTTTCTAAAACGAAAATCAACTACAATATCAACATTTGGTTCACAAAAAATAAGACTGTTTCTATTCCTCCAAATAATGTAAATAGTCTCTCTATATACATACTTCCACTCCCCACTTTGAATACCCCATCCTCAATTCTGAAGATTATGGTCAATCCTAGTAGTATATTCATCGAGGGAGTAAAAATCTTGCAAAATAGCTGGATTCACCAGCAAATTCCAGATACGTCGTGCTTCCGTGCAATCCCTTAAGGCATGCAAGATTGTTTCCTCTGTAACCTGGTAAATTGGGCAAATGAAGGAGCTACAGATCTTTCTTCTGAATAAAAATGCTATAGTAGGCAGTCCTACATGTCTTGCAAGCCAAAGTAGGAGAGAAGGTCTTGAAGGCCTTTTGAACTTCCATAACCTCCTCCAACAAGGACCACTTACCATCTCATCAAAACCACAAAGAATGTCATAAGCCAACTAGTAACAAAATTCCCCTTCTTATATGGTTTCCAAATGATTTTGTCCATACGACCACCTTACCCTTCAGTGAAACAGCCGACAACAACACTAGTACATCATGGGGCAGCCGAGATCTAAGTGAAATAAGCTCCCAAGTATCTTCCCCACTCCAATAATCCACCACATATTTTTTCAGTTCCTGCACCGGTGGGTACTGAGTCACTCTCCTTAGCAGTATCACATCACAAAGCCAGGACTCCAGCCAAAATTAGACAGTACGTCCATTCACAATCTTCCAGCTAAAACTATTCCTCAAATCTGTAGAGGCATCACAGATGTCTTTCCATAGATATGAAGCATTTTCAGACTCCCCAAACTCCCAATTTTTAACCAAGGTTCCATATTTTACTGTAAGCATTGCACCCCACAAAGAACCTGATTCTTTGTTTATGCACTATGCCAATTTAGTTAAGAGGGCCTGGCTCTTCTCCTTCATCCTTCTTATACCCAAATCTCCAAAAGTTTTAGGTTTGCACAGAATTTCCCAAGACAAAGTGTGTAGCTTCCTTTTCTTCTCCTCATCATCCCAAAAAAACTGTCTACTAATCCTCTCCAATTCTTGGATTACTGTTGCTGGTACTTTCATAGTTTGTATTGAATACTCTGGAATGGCTGTCAAGGTGGATTAAATCAAAATTATCATACTAGCTCTTCATAAAAATATTGCTTTCCAACTAGATAGTTTCTTCCTGGTTTTCTGAAAAATATATCCAAAAGTTTCGACTCCCACTCTCTTGTGCAAGATAGGATGCCCAAATATTTTCCTAAATCTGTTGTTAGGAGGATATGAAACTGATCACTTAGGCATTCAGCTAGGCTTCTTTTGATAGTTTTAGACATAAAAGCTTAGATTTCTCCACACTAACCTTCTGTCTTGATTCATTACAAAAAGATCTGAGAATATCCTCCATAACTTTGGTCTGTCTCATCTTAGCTTCTTCAAACAGAATGAGACCATCGACAAAGAAGAGGTGAGATATCATGGGGCTGCCCCTAGAAATTTTGATCCCTTTCCAATTCCCTTTATCCACTGCATTCTGAAAATAATGTCCTAGCACTTCCATACAAAGGACGAAGATATAAGGGGAAAGTGGATCCACTTGTCTTAGTCCTCTACCCAACGGAAGCTATCCAAAACATCACAATTCTAGATAACCGCAATCGAAGCCTAGGAAACACAAAACGCGACAAGATTTATTAAATTTCTTTCCAAGCCAACGGCCAATAGGACTTTTTCCAAAAAAATCCAATTGATCCTATCATAGGCTTTTTCAAGATCTAATTTCACAGCTATTTAGCCCTGAGCAATTACCACATTATTGCTTCCATGTCTTCTAGGTATAAAGCTACACTGATCTTGGCTTGTCAGTTTAGACATAACTATTTTTAGTCTATTCGTGGTTACTTTCGTAACGGTTTTCACCAGAACATTACAAATAGCTATGTGGCAAAATTGCGATACAGTCTCATGTGCATTAATTTTGGGAATCAGAGAGATTAACGAACAATTCCAAGATTTTTCGAAAGTGCCCCTTGCAAAGACATGGCACACAAAGTTCACAACAGAATCCCTCATAATACCCCAGAAAGTCTGATAGAACCTAGGAATGAAACCATCAGCCCCTGGAGCTTTCAAGGGACCCATACCAAACATAGCAGATTTAACTTCATGAGTAGAAAAATACTTGTAGAGTATCCTCTGCTCTTCTCTCAATAGCTGTGAAAACCGCCAGTCCTGTGCATTACAAGGGCCAGAAATTTCTTTAGTGTATAACTGTTGATAGAATTTTGATACTGTTTTCTTCAAGTAATTAGGATTATCAGTCCACGTCCTTGAGAGTCTTTCAACCGAGTAACCCTTCTCTTAGCATGCTTAGCAATTACAGAGGTGTGGAGGAATTTAGTATTTTGTTCCCCACCCTCTATCCACTTCACCCTTGCTCTTTGCATCCAAAAAGATTCTTTCTTGTTCCAAGATGTCCTTATATTCTTGAATTAAGGTGCTTTCCATGTTCTGGAGATAACTGGACTCCCTATCTGCCAGAACCCTTTGAATACCTCCAATCCATACCAGACATCTCTTCTTTCTCTTAGAGATACTACCAAACACTCTTTTCTGCCACCAACCCACTTTTTCCACAAAGCTTTATGGACTTCCAAAGGATCACTATCCTGCTCACCTTGGAAATTTTTCCTACCACAAATGTGAAGTCTGGACGCAAGACCAAGCTGCTTCCATTTTGAAATTCCTGCTTCTTTTTTCTGGCTCGGCATCTAGATTTCAAGTAATTAGTACTAGATGGTGATCTAATAGAATTCTTGGGAGGTGTTGAACAACTGCTCCCGATACCTTCAATCTCCAACTTGCATTACACCAACACCAGTCAATCCTCTCTTGGATTTTAGCAGCTCCTTGTCTCCCATTTAACCATGTGAATGCAGGACGTGGAAAATCCATGTCCATAATTCCTCCAGCTTCCAACATATCCTATAGATCCTGAGAATTCAGCAAGCTAACTCCTCTACTGTCTTTCTTGTTCTTTCCTTCAAGGGGTTGGTTAGTATCCCCTAGAATAAGCCAAGGCTCCGAGATTTGACTCCCAAGTGATTTCAAATAACTCCAGAGAGCTTAGCGAGGTGCTGCTTTTGGAGAAGCATAAATTGGTGTGTAAACCCAATCCACAAACCATTATTCAGAATCATAAGGACCATCATCTGATTATTAATTTTCACCACCTGCATATCAAGGTGCGTAAAATTCCAAAAAACTCATATTTCTCCCGCAAACCTACTTGCCTCCAACACTGCCAGAGAATTAAACACTATACAGTTAAGAATTTGAAGGGCTTTATTATTGGAGGTTCTGGTCTGCGACAGTGTCAATACATGAATTGTGTCGCTGAACAAGATCCAACAAAACATCTAAAAAATCATCCGCAGTTGCTCCCCTACAGTTCCAATACAAAATCTTACAATCCATAAAATTTAAGAAGAATGAGTGCCCTCACAGGCGTTTCCTGAATAGACCATCTCCGCATCTTGGCCAGAATCGGCCAATTCCCTGTCTAGGGGAACTTCTTTGAATTGGACATCTTCCACCATAACTTTAGATGGGTCTCTACCCTTTCTTCCCATATTTGGAATCGAACCACCTTAGGCTACTTACCCCCCTTGTTTCATTCTGGACTCCTTAATGATTTGGACTGTTCAAAAGTAGGGGCTTGTGGACTTTTTTGGGACCCCACCTTGATAAATGGGCCTTTTGACTTGGACTCTACCTTAATGGCTTTGCCCCTTACATCACTCTTCCCTGGGTCTTTGGTAATCCCTTTGCCAGAATGATCGCCTTTCTTTTTCTTGGCCACTTTCTTAAGTCTGTTAGGCTCTCCCATATTTTGGTCTGAATTAAAGTATACAGTATATTTGTCCAGCGCAAACATTGCTTGGACTTTTATTTTGAAGACTTAGGCCGGCGTGGGCTCCACTACTTCCTCCACAATTTGGTCCAGTACTTGGAACCTAAAGCCCAATGTGACCCCTCCCTGTATGCCTCCTACCACCTTAGTTGTAGTCAAACCTATAGGCTCCTTCCTTTTAGTGTCTGACACCCCCACCTCAAAGTACGACTAATTCAGACCTTGATTCTTGGGATGAACAATTTTCCCGTTTGTTTCCCTGGAGGTCTCGCGACCGTTGCGCCATATCTCTGGCCACCAAAAGTACCCCTTCCTATCCTGTACTGTTTCAGAATCATCGAAGGACCACATGGTCTACTTCTTTTTTCTTTCCACTCTCTGTAGGTCCATTAGCCCTTCCGCTAGAAGGATCAGCAATTGCGACCTCCATGACTTCTGTTTGCTTCTTTGCCAAAGATGGACAATTCGCTCAATGATGCTCATTCCCTTTCGAATCCAAATCAAATAACGCGCATTCCCTCGTATTCAACCTTTTGCCAGTATTCCAAGAGATTTATGCAAAGAATGAAGGGTTTCCTTAGATTCACTTATACACAAACGCGGGCGTATTTTCCCCCAGTCGTCGACAGTGTGGTCTGATTGCCTCGCTGGCCATTTGCATAAGGAACTCTTCATTAAATAGTTGTACTAGCATTTCAGGAAATCTTACCCCCGCAAGAGTTGAGTTAATAATATCGAGGATGACCTGAAATTAGGTCTCCATCGGGCCATTGTTAAATAATGCCCCATGATTATCTAAGGGCCCTCCTTCAAGACCTGATAATAGTCTTCTCTGCTATAGAATCGAACCAAAATGTACCCATGTTCAAGATCCACTAGCTCACAGTCATCCTACTTCCAAAGCTCCATTACCCTTTGTTCTAGTAGTTTAAATGTTACTGACTTTCCAAGAACTTTAATTATGAGTGCCCTACACCATGGCTCCCCTAACATCCTATATGTCTCCTCTTTAATATCCATAAACGGCCATTGATGTTGTCCCGTAGTATCTGTGCAAGCTTTTGCACCATACACCTCTTGCATGGAGTCAAAATCCTCATCATCTTTATCCTCTTCAACGATATAGATCGGATATTTAGATGAGTCTCCACGAATGGCATCAGCAAAGGATTCTCTTCCTCCCCTCTCCCCCCTAAAGAGGCTTCCCCTATTCATGTCGAAGACTATTGTTGATAAATAACTTATATTCATCACGTATATTGCCTTCTAAGTATTACATAATTTTCTAAACTAACATTTAAAATGGACCAAAAATTAATTCCTTGCTTTGTCTCGAGAAGAAGTCCATCTTTCAGTTTTTAATGATGGGTCAAAATCCTTTTTCAGTGATCCAAAATAAAGTCTTCTCCTTTTAAAGCTTCATAATATGCATTTTGCTGCTTTCAAAGCTATAAAGAGAAACAAGAGGATTTGTCTTTTTCTTTTTTTAGTACCAATTTTCATCAGAAATATAAGTTATTTTAAAATTAGGCACAGTAATTAAAGATTTTAAAAATAAAATAATTTTTGAGTTAAATTATTTTTTATATCCCTAACACTAAAGAGAGATAAAGAATAAAAAGTGAATCAAATGATTTAAGATTATGAATAAAATTGGAAATCACGTAATAAATATTCATAAAAATTGAAAACTCATTATATTTTAATCACCTCTAAAAATATATGGCTCTAAAAATATATTTCTGACTCCAACATAAATATAAGACTCTTTTAAATAAAGCATCAAGGTTAATTAAAAAATAAATCTATTATAATTTACCAATTATGGAAAGGCAATCAAAATGTTCCATTCATTTTTAAGGATAAGATACTCAGTAATATAAACGAAGATGGTACCATATGTGATCCTTTTCAGTTTGTAAAACAGTTGTCTATCAGTATATTTACTCTTTTTTTCCTTAAAAACAGGATAACATTAGGATTAGAAATGAGTCAAGTCATTCGTGAGCGACTTGCAAACTGTTCAATAAAAATTCGGTTTGAACTCGTTGTTGATTGAATTCGAGATGAGCTCGAACCGACTCACTAAACAAACGAGTCGAGTTCAAACCTCATTAACATTAACTCGATGACTCGTCGAGTTTATCGAAACAAAATATATAAGTTTTTTAATTTAATTTTAATTATTATATATAATGTATTTTTTTTAAAAAATTAAATTCAAATTTGAATTCAAACTCAGACACAAATAATCGAGCTGAGCTTGAATTCAAATTTAAATTAATAAATTCGAACTAAATTTAAATTAATTAAAAAAATATCGAGTAGAATTCAAACGACACCCCATATATATATATATATATATAAAAGACACTTACACATACGAAATCTAATTAGATTACTATAAGGCCACCTACCAATAAATCGAAACTTAATCGCATAAGAGTAAAACATTATGAGCTGGCCTTACCCATTCTATAATAATTTTACCAAGTACTGTATTTCCTGAATAAGGTCCAAATTTGTGATGGTCCTGCTTGCCGTAATTAAAGTGTTAACCACTTATGGCTGGTGATCGAAACAAGAGCTCATTTTCTGCAACTTCATGATGATTCAATGAACATCAAAGCCTAGAAATTATGTTTTACTAAAGAAATACATATAATGGCTCTTAGCTGACAACCACTATGTGTATATGTGATGATTTCTTTGCAAATCCCATTACTATAATTACTATAAGATATCTAGTATATAATGATGGCAAAAACATTAAAAAAAAACATATGATAATTTACGAACAATTCAATATTTTAATAAAATTGATTTCTTTTTTCACAAACAATTCACTCTTCACAAATTTCAGAAAATAATCCATAATCTTTTTTCCAAAATTTTTTAATTCAATACAAACTGAGCCCAATTTTATGTCATGCGTTTATGATAAAGTAGGCTGGTCATTTCAAAGTGAGACAAAATACTTCCTTACTTATTCAATTTCAAGAAAAGATTAATCAACTTTAGTTAATTATTGTTTCATTTTTTCTGGAAATGCAATGTAAGACTAAGAGAGCAAACCATGGAAATTTGTATATCATATGTAAATGAACAAACAATGTGCGTGGAGGTGTGTTGTGCTATTTGGCCCAAATTAGGGGTAGTCCAGTTGGTTTTTTCTTTTCCCCCCCGAAAGTCAGTTGTATGAATAATAGCTCAACTAACATGGAAAAGCAAGGATCTCAGAAGAGAAAAAAAACTCCGTATTGGGTAGCAAAGTTGGTACCAACTTAAGACTTGAATTCTTGTAGTGATAGTGTAGAAATTTCAATCTCTTCAATGTATGAAATGATTTTTTGTACGCATCAAATCTTAAACCTTTAGTTTGCAAAGTCTTTGAATACTATAATTTACATCTTGCACTTGAACGTTGAGCAATTTGTGAAGGGTTTGAGAGAGAATTTGCCCTTTTTATATTAAAAAAAGAAACCCCTTGTAAACGTGATTATCTATAAATGCTTGCTTAATCAATTTGAATTTGATTTGAGCTATAAGTACTTGCATTATTTAGTAGTAAATGAATTAATGCTTCTTTACGTACAATCGGTACTTGTTTTTTTGTTTGACATTACGTACAATCGGTATTGATGAAATATATAGTGAGCCAATGTATTTTGATAAGGCTCGAGTCATTTCTAATGGGATTCTCAACGCACATATTTACACCTAAAATAGGATATATTTGAATATAAAATTTTAGAGAATTAGTCATTTGTAAGTCTTGATGGTTTAATACACTTTTTAGTATAATTTTTTATACATTTTTTTTTTAAAATACTATTTTTGATCGAAAATATAAAATATTTTAGTCCCAATGAAAATGATAAAAAAAAAAAGATAAAGAATTTTTACGACTTTTAATAAGTATTTATTGAACTTTTTATATCTTTATCTATTTTTATATTAATTTATTTCATTTTCACTATCTATCTCATTTCTCATATATGAAGGGTAGAAAAGGTATTATAAGTTAAAAGTTATCTTGTTTTTAAGACTCTTAATCTTTTGTGCCTAAAGTTACAACCTCTTATATTTCTAATCTGAGGTAGTAATAATTTTTCCTTACTGTTTATCTTTTGAAATTTAGAATTTATCTTTTATTTTATAGAATCTATATTAATAAAACTACAATAAAAAATATATATTAAAGAGTGTAAAGAATGATACTAAGTGATCCTAGCCGATTATTTCTGCATGACCTAATATTTTGATTCTAATATTATATTAAAATTCGGATTGAACTTAAACTTATAATGAATTCATTTATTCTTTAATAGATTTTTCAACCAACTTTAATTCAAAACCTTCAGTCTGATACATTTTTATTCTAAGTGACCCATAATTCTTGATTCAAAAACTTTGACTTTGAGCATAAACAATCATTAATTTTCCTCTTTTTTTTTTTCCTTCCACACATTTTCTTCTGTCATACAGAATGCAGTTTGGTTATGGTTGTGCATGCTTTACCCTTCCAAAGCAAAGAACTATTTGTGTACAAGTTAGTTAGTAGTAGTACTATCTTTATTTGTAAAGAAAAAGAAATGGGCAATTCACATGCATATATGAACTGTCTTTTGCATGCTTCGTTTTTTGAGTTTGGTATTGGAAACGAATGGATTGTTTGACACTGCAATAAATACATAAGTTTTTCCTTTCATTCAACTATAACCGATTGAATTCTTTTTTTTTTTTTTTTTTAACTTTAGTTCACCTTATTATCGTTTTTTATTTATAGGAGGATTGGCAATTAAGGTTAATTTCTATCATATAATTATTATCACTTGTAATATTGAAAATATATATATCACTTTTTAATATAAATCTACTTTAAAAATTATTAATTCGACTAAAAATACAGAATTCGAATAAAATAAAATAACTCATATCACTATAAATGAAATTATTAAAAATGAGATAAGCCATATCTTCTGATTTTTTTTTTCTTTTTAGAAAAGAAAAGAATTGAAAGAACAATAAATGATGAAATTGATAGTAGGCTAATTTCGGTGGGTTGGCAGATGTCGACCTAGGAAAGCTGTATTTGTATTGTATAATCGTGAAAAGAAATATGCCCCAAAACTTTTTCTTTTTCTTTTTTCCAAAAATTATTTGCGGCCTAAATGCAAATTGCTTGGGACCCAAGTTCATCATCGTAATTTGTTCCAAAAAAAAGAAAAAGGTTCATCATCGTAATCTTCACAAATGTATTGCCACTCTCTCACGCCAACTTTCTAGTCGTTTGGGGGTCCTTTTAACATTTAAACGAACCATTCATTCTTAACGTCTTACTAGTGGATAGAATCCTACTTTTCATTTAAAATTAATAATTCTATTTTTTCAATTGATGTGACATAAAAGATTTATAAAATATGTTTCATATGATGAATATCGATATCTTTTTCAGAAATCAAATATAAATAATCATAAATAATTTTTTTATTTTAAATTTTTATGATAATAAACTTTATTTTTAATTTTTTAATCATAATATTTTTGTATGTAACTATTGTTTTAAAATAGAAAATTTTGCACTGAAATTCGCCTGTTTAAAAATCATGATGGTCTGGGAGATTAGAAAAACAGGAATTACGGTATTAATGTTAGGATTGTGTTTCTTAAATTCTTTTGGATTAAAATTTTTTCAATACCTTATTATGAGTAAATTTCTCAATTCAACATTAAGAGGGTTGAAAATAATTGAGAAAGAGATACCTATAAATAAATTATCATCATTTAAGTTTTTGCAATTTTTCTTTGTACAAAAATTATTTAGTAGAAGAAGGGCTTGTAATATTTCCTGTGCAAAAATTATACAATAGGATGGTTTTTAATTTTTTTCGTGCAAAAGTTACGTAGTAGGTTTAACTTTTTAGGTTATAGATAAAATTCTTATTGTGTTGTTTTTATTTTTTCTATCTATATATTTTGTGTGTACTTTCGCTATCCATCCTAAACAAGTGGTATCAAAGTTGATTTGGAATCCAACACGTAGTATTAGAGGGAAGTTGGATCCCAACTGTTAAGCGGATCTAGTTGTAAAATTAATCGTCATTTTGCTAGTAAAATGGCAAAATATCTCTCAACTTCAACATCAAGTACGTAGTACATGAATTTTAAATTGAATTAAGCAATATATTTGTTATTTGACAAAAATAATCATACGTAAAAAATTCATAGTTAAAAACAAGATTTAAAAATTTATAATTATAAAATGAAAAAATAAAATTATTTACGGCTATGTATAACTAATTTTTTTATTTTTTTCTTGTTTTTCATGAAAACAATTATTTGTTTATTTCAAATTTACAAATTCACTGTAATATTATTCTAAAAAAATTCAATATAATATTTAGTTAGAGTATATCACTAGGTTTTCCATGTTAGCCATTGCCTTTGAGATAAGTCAAATGCCTCTTTTTTTTGCTCTTGTTAGTTATGTCCAATTCAGCCTTAAATTGTCCACAACTGTGAGAAAAATACTTTGTGTCTATCCATCTCTTCCCTTTGCATGGTCCATAAATGAGATGATTCTTCACTGAAAATGCAATATTTGGCAGTGGACAGAAGTTGAATTTGAAATTTAATTTCGTCTTTTATTTCTTAAAAATTAAGATGATTGCCCTCTTCTACTATGATTTTTTCTGAGCTTAGCCCATCTAAAATTATTGGGCACTAAACTAGCCTATTTTTTTTTCTAAATAAGCTATAATGCACACTGAATGTGCGTTATCAGAGGAGATAACGCACAATAAGTGTGCGTTATCCCTAATCACTGAGTTTTGACGCGTTAATTGCATTTGGCGCTGATGTGGTTCTGATTTGGCGCCGATATGGCACTGGTTTGACAATAACACACGATGTTTGTGCGTTATGAGCTTGATAATGCACAGGGATCATGCGTTATCAATTGATAACGCACAATCGATGTGCGTTATCACGTTATAACGCACAGCCTCCCTATTTCTTCTTCTTTCCAATTTTTTCAGCATCTTCCTCCGTATAGCTTCTTCTTGAAATTTTCTTTTCCACTCTTCCCTCTCTTCATCCTTCCAGCATCCTCTTCTTATATTTTGCCACATTTTTCTTCCTCCTTTTTTTCAGTCCCTCCACTTCAATTTTTCTGTTTTCCTCCGTCGCCGCTCGGTAAGTATTTTTTTCTTCCTTTGATTTTTTTATTCTTTTATTAAACTTTGATTTATATTCTTGTAATAATTTTGTATTTTAATTCGAAACTTACAGATTTAGGAGAATTTCTTTGGAGTACAAAGGTTATTAAAGATTTGGAGTAATAAAGCTGCATTTTAAATTTTCAGTTAGTTTTTAGTTATTTAAAATTTTGTTTGTGTATTATTTAGTAAGTGTAATTATTTCTTTATTTGTTGTGAATTTTATTTATTAATTTGAAGTAATTTATTTTTTGTTGAGTTTTGGATTTGTGTTTAAAATGGTTGTTATTAATAAATTTGTACAAATTTGATAATTTTATGTATATAATTATTTTTGAATTTAAAAAGTGATATTAGTGTGATGTATTATTTTCATGAATTTATTTGGACAATTGATTTTTTAATTTCTTACCATTATAATTATTAGAAATTTTTTTAATTATTGAGATAATTATTTTGCATATTTCGTATAAATTATTGAGTATAAAATATGGGAACATGTAATTCGATATTTTTAACCTTATTTAAATATGAAAATATGAAAGTATGAAAACTTTGTTGTGGTAAGTTAAAAATTCTAAAATTTAAATAATATAAAACTTAAAAATCTATTATTAAAATCTAAAAATTTGACATTATTATTTCTTTTTTTTTGGTGAAAGTGGGGTTTGGATTTATGTTTAAAATTATAGCTATTAAGAAATTTGTACAAATTTGTTAATTTTATGTATGTAATTGTTTTTTGCATTTAAAATGAGATAGTGGGTTTAGGGTTTTTTTTCATAAATTTATTTGGATAATTCGGTTTAATTTCTTAATTTATGATTATTAGAAAAAAATTTTCAATTATTTAGATAATTAATTTGAATGTTAGAAAATTTGGGAACTTGTAAATTCGGTACTTTTAATTTTTATTTTTTTAAACAATAGAAAATGTGGAAACTTTTTTTCTTTTTTTTGTAACTTAAAAGTTGTAAACCCGAAATAATACAAAACCGTAATAGTGTATTATTAAAATCCGAAACTTTACATTTTTTTTTTTTTTTGTGTGTAAAATTGGGGTTTGGATCTATGTTTAAAATTGTAGCTATTAATAAATTTGTACAAATTTGTTCATTTTATGTATGTAATTGTTTTTTGCATTTAAAACGAGATAGTGGGTTTAGGGTTTTTTTTATAACTTACAAAATGTAAAATTTAAATAATACAAAACCGTAATAGTGAATTTATGAAGTAGTAATTTTCTAACCTATAAAATATACTGTAATGGACCTTAAAAGACTTAAAATCGTAATATTCAAATTCTACATGGTACATCATAAAAACTTCAATATTTTAAAGAAACGAAAATCTTCAAACTGTTATTCGATAATACCACGTTTATTACGTAACAGTAAACCTTAAAAAGTTTGGAAATATGAAAACGTAAAACTATAAACTTTACAACCGTTAAACGTAATAACAATTAAATCTTAATATTCTTGGAATTAGAATATGTTCGAAATTTTTTAATTTTAACATATAGATGTTGACACTATCTGGAAAACATAATTAATGTAGATGGAAGAAATGCCAACGCATGTGCATCTGGGTCCCATTGTCACTGACGTCTTATCCAGATAGCATGAGCACAGATCCGGTTTGATTCGGAGTGGGGATCGGAAGACGTGTTATACTGACCTTCAGTGTAGGCGTTTTGGACGCAACCTGTTCCAGTGCTATAGTGTGGCTCCCCGTAGATTGGTTGAGATTATTGACAGAACCAAGTTGGGGGGAGTCTTTAAGTGTGGTTACATTGGAGGGGACCACGCACTTTTCACCGCATTGGTCGAGCGGTGGAGACCAGAGACCCACACATTTTATCTAATGTGCGGTGAAGTCTCAATTACACTCCAAGATATACAGGCGCTGTGGGATTTAGGGTTAGACGTCACGGTCGTTACCGAGCCTAGCTAGAGTGTACACCCTAAACAATATTGGATTGACGTTATCGAGAGACTTCTTGGTGTGCGGTTGTCTCTCAACCACTTTTCCAGGTGCAAAGTGAAGAAGGAACCATTGGAAGCATAGATCCTGAGAGCATTCACTGGTTCAGAGACCGACGACTATCTAATCCTGCGCGCCCGTGGATTTATTTTCTTACTTATTGGCGGACACATGCTTCCCGACTTCTCGGGGAATTTGGGTCACGTGCGCTACCTCAGTTTGTTAGAAGATTTTAATGCTATTAGGACATATAGCTGGAATAGTTGCGTTCTTGGGTTTTGTTATAGGCAGCTTTGCACGACGGCTTCGGGAGGTGCACGACAGATAGGAGGGGCCTTGGTTTTAGTTCAGATTTGCTACATTGCGGCCCCAGCTGATGACGGAGATTATGGCTGACCCTCTTGCTCCTCTTGGCGCAATATGGTGCACAGCATTTGATTGTAGGCAGCTGCCTACGCACACTCTGGTTACATACAGAGAGCAGTTAGATTTTATGTCATCTGACCTGGTTTTCTTTATAATAGCTTGTATTATTTGTAATTATTTATAATAGCCATCTGACCAGGCATGAGATTCGTTTACAAAGTGCAGGCAGTAAGTGTGGTTCGTAAGTATTCTGTCAGTGTGGGCGTGAGTACCGAGTTTTGAAAAGTAAGATTGATACATGGACCGCAAGATGTTATCATCACAGTGACAATAATTACTGTGCATGGTATATCTGTATAAAAAAGAAAGCCAAGCACAATCGGTGGGAAATAACCAGATTCGTTAAAGAATACACATGCCTTGTACAGATAGCACAAAACAAACATTGAAACCTGTCTTCAAAATTTATATCAATGTCCATATCACACCTAGTTGCCAACGATCCTGAGATACCTGTTTCGAACATCATTCAAGAAGTGCAGGTATTGTATCAAACTGGCTGTATTTACAAGCGGGCATGGTATGCTCGAAAATTTGCCATCGAGAGGGTTTTTGGTAGTTGGGATACAACCTTCAGTACTCTACCTAAATACTTACAAGCTGTACAGGATATAAACTTGGGGACTGTATATGAATTTTTGCATCACAAAACAAGCAGTCCCCCTAATTATGTTTTCAAATTTGTTTTCTGGTGTTTCTCGCCGTCTATAGACGGATTTCCATATTGCCGGCCGGTGATTTCTGTGGATGGAACACACTTAAGGGAACCATACAAGGGCGTGTTGTTAATTGCACGTACGTGGGATGCAAATAATCACTTGTTCCCACTTGCTTTTCCAGTTGTTGATAAGGAATCCTCCGAGAGTTGGAATTGGTTCCTTAAAAACTTCCTAGAATACGCAGTCAAAGATCGCCACGTATGCCTCATTTCTGATCGCCACAAAGATATTTTCTCTGCTATTCAAAGTCAACCTTTGTGGCAACCACCATTCATAGTTCACCGGTTTTGCTTACGCCACATTCGAGCAAATTTCAGCAAGACTTTTAAAAATACAACCCTAAAAAGCTTGATGTGGCAGGCCGGAACAGAAACAAAACAATGGAAATTTGACCGTGTAATGAAAGAAATTCAAGAAAGAAATGTGGATGTTTACATTTACTTGATGAAGTTGGATGCAGAGAAATGGACATTGTTGCATGATGGCGGTTACAGCCACGGTATCATGACAACCAACATTTCCGAAGCACTTAACAGTGTGTTAAAGAAAGCTAGGGTTCTACCTTTAAAAACCCTGGTTGAACTAATATTCAACAAACTAGTTAAGTACTTTCACTAACACCGTGAAAAGAGACAGAAAACTGTGTGCATCCATTTCCAACTCGAATTTTTGACAAGTTCTTGCGGATTGAACTAAAATCAAGAGAACACAAAATTACAACTTACAATCCGCGAGAGAGAATATACATGGTCAAATCTCCAATCCGAGTTTCTGGTACGGGCAACAACGTCTATACATTGCGGCTAAATAATAAATTTTGTAGTTGCGAAAAATGGCAAACATATACATTGCCTTGTTCTCATTTTTTGCAGTGTGTAGAGAAAATGGGTCAAGAATAGATGCTTATGTACCGGAGATATATTCGCGACAAACGTACAGAAAACTTACCAAGCAAATTTTCATCCAGTCTTGAGTGAGAACTTTTGGAGGGATGTCCATTTTAATTTGACATTCTATCCTCCAAACATGAAAAAGGAACGGGGTAAGAAATAAGGCAAGCGATTTCAAGGAGAAATGGATTATAGAAATCCGGATTCTCCACCAAAATGTGGTAGATGTCGCATGCCGGGACATAATAAGAAAAATTGTAATAACCCCGGACTGAGCAATGTATAAGTTTGACATTTTCTTGAAATAGTTGTAATAAAACATGTTTATATTAATGAAAATTTTCTTTTAATTTCTTCTAATTACTACATTATTGCTCGAAATTTTTACGGTTTCTTTACCATTACTTCTTCAAATAACTTGCGATTAAATGGTCAAAATGTAAATATATTTTCCAAGAAAATGATATAAATAGCACAAAATAAGTTAAATATAATAAATACAGTCTTTTTAAAAAAATTATACAATTATAAGTTTTTCCAAAACAAATTTTCATTAAAAAACAATTCATTAAACAAATTACTAAAACAAAAAACTTATACAATTATGTTCATTCAAAAAAATAAAAATTAAATTAAATAACAAAAAAATGTTCATTCAAAAAAATAAAATAACAAAATTTTAAACAAAATAAAAAAAATTTAAAAAAAACATTTTAAAAAAATTTAAAAAATAAATAAAAAATTTTAAAAAATATTAAAAAAATTAAAAAAAATGATTACGTGGCTGATAAAGCACAACGAGTATGCGTTATGCCTTATCATAACGCACACCTAGTGTGCGTTATCAGCCACATAAACTGATTAACTGATAACGCATAATGATTGTGCGTGCGTTATGGCCAAGACTGAAAAAAAAAAAAATCGATTCAATTCAATACTGAATTTTTTAAACTGTGTCAGACCCAGAAAAAAACCTCCGCTCTACAATGATGGGATTCTTCCTGGGAAAAAGGGGCCTACACTTTAATCTTAACTTGAACTATTTCATCGATTTCTTTGAGGATAGAACCCGAAGATTTCCCTCAAACAGAAAAAAAATACTCTTGAAGATATTATAATATCTCCATATCTCATGATATTTTCCGTTTATCTTATAGTCAATTACTGATTGATTAGGGTTATTTTCTCAAAATACTGTGATTGTATTTTCTAGTACTTTTATTTATAGAATTTGTCTAATATATACTCATATAACACATGTTAATGCTCATAAACTCATACTATATTTAGTAAAAAATATAATAAAAATCTCATTAAATAAACTACATAAAGTTTGCAATAATTAATAATTATTTATATTTATTTACTTTAATTATCCTAATCAAAATCTTTAATATTTTCTTTACTATCCCTTCCCCACGCTTCCTTCCCACCTCCCAAAAAAAGGAATCTAGGATTATCTTTAACATTGTCTTTTATAATATATGTTTTATTTGGTAGATTTTATTAATACAATATACTACACAAAATTTAGCAAATAAGAATAAACCCTAAGGAGGAAAGATAAACCCTAAAAGAAAAATATATTATAAAAAAAAATTATAGGCTATCTCGGGGAGTTTTCTTTTTTGGGATGGGGCGAAAGAGAATATTAAAGATCATGATTGATATAATTAAAGTAAATAAATATAGGTGATTGTTATTAGTGTAAAATTTCTATAGGTGATATAATGAGATTTTTGTTATATTTGAACTACAAAATATAACGTGGGTTTATTCGTAATTAACATGTGTCATAGGGACACACATTAGATAAGCTCTTGTATATATACTACAGAGAGCTCAAGCATTGCAGCTTAATTGTGATATCACTGTATTATCTCTTTTGGCATGATCTAAGAGTCAAGTTATCGGGCCACCAACAAATTACTACTTCTGCAGAACTTCACGCTCCAATATCAGATAATTACTCTTGGACGATGACAAGTGTGTTGAAAATTCCACATCTCCCAATCAAACAATAAATAAACCCTTTATAAATTTGTGTAATATTCTATTATTTGAGATATCTTTAGAATGAGTTAGGCTCAAACCTATAAGATTAATATTTTTCTCCATAACACATGCACATAGTGACACGAGTAGGAATTTATTAGATTCTACTAAAAAAAAGTGTTAATGAACTAATATTTTGTTTAAAAAAAATAATTTTGAAACTAAAATTATTAAAAATAAAAAAAAGATTTTGACTAAGTTAAAATCAATAGAATAGTTTGGTGACTAATTTTATGAGTTTCTCTTAAAATATCATTTCTTGTGCATACTAATTGCTTCTTTTTTTTCCTTTAAAATTTGTACGTACACCCGTTAAAAGTGGTGACACATATACATGCTCAGCTGTCTATAGGGTGTATTACACAATCATAAAAAATCTATACACATGGTTCAGAAAAAAATAAAAATAAAAAAATAAAATCTATACACATATGGCCATGGGGGTTTTGTTTGAATTAGGCCTACCTACGCTTATAGTTTGTGGTAATCCAAAAGCCTATGATGCTTATTTTATTGAACAAAACTGAAAATAGGGTTTTCGAATTCTGCCAAAACGATGTCACTTTCTCTAGTTTGTCATCAAGAATACTGATGGCTTTTGGAATATGTCAATTTTTATCTCTCTATAGGTCGAAATTTACATCAACCTAATTCAAGCCGTGGCGACCACTTGGCATTAGAATAAAATCATTAATACCCAACAAAAGTTCCACTTCGTATGGCTATATGTTTATGGAACATTGATATATGAATTGAGACGTTAGGTTCAACATGGATTGGTTCTTAAAATGAGAAAATTGTATATTTATTAAATTTTTAAAAAGTAAATTATTAGTAAAAGATATAAATTTTTTTAAAATAACTAAACATTTTGCTTTTTATACTTGTAAATGAAAAAATTTTTTTAAGAGTTTGTATCAATAAACTATTTACAACACATGCCGTTACGAAGAATTACAAACAATGCAGTGGTTTTCAACATATTTTAAATATCCTTTGCACATGAGCCTCTTATTAAGTAATAGTTACATAGTTAAAATTTAAAGGACACATTTTACAAATACATATCTCTTGAGGATTATTATGTATGTAGGATTATAATAGGATTATTATTGTTAGTTTTCATATTATCATAAAATCATAAAACATGTATATTTAGTTTTCTAGTCGCACATAGATTGGAGTTTCCTATTTATAATTTATTTAGAACTTGTCACAAATATTGACAAGTATATAATGTAACCAATTTTACAATAATACAACAGAAAACAGTTGACCGTTTTCTCCACTGAAAACTTTCATGATATCAGAGTCAATTGTCTAAACTCTCATAATGAATAAGGACAATACTGGTAATGTTGACAATAACATAGCAGAAGAAAGCCATGTTCGTAGACTGAAGAAAGATGCCTACTATGTAGCATCCTCGGATGGACCTGGACTGATCATAATGACAGTCCAGTTAAAAGAGAACGAAAAAAACAATAATTATGCAGAATGGGCAAATGCGTCTGACCTTGCATTCAAAGAAAAAATTGAGTTTTATCTATGGAATAATTCCCATACCGAAAAACGACCCAGACAAAGAAGAAGAATTGTGGAAAACTAACACCCTCGTAAATTCTTGGATTCTCAATATTATGGAGCCCTTCTCTCCAATCTTCTATAAATTATTCCGAGAGAGCTTATGATTTATGGACAGATTTAAAAAAAAAGATTCTTGGTTGGAAACGGGCCAAGAAAATACTAGTTGAAAGCGGCATTAGCAAATTGTAAACAAAGAGAAGATTCGATAAACATATATTATTCTTGATTAAAAAAGTTATGGGATGAATTAGATAACTACTCTCAACTCCCATCCACCACAGACACAGAAATCTTGACTGCTCTTACAAATGAAAGAGAGGAAGATAATTTTTTTAAATTTATAATGGGACTAAACAGTGAAACTTACAGCACTATTCGCTCCCATCTGATAAAACAAGAACCCATGCCAAAAGTGCGAACAGGTCTTGCCCAAATATGTAAAGAAGAGCAGCATTGTAACCTAGCACGAACGGTGAAAGATGACGGCGACAGTGCCGCCTTTGCCGTCACCGGAACGGAGCGGTCTTCATCTTCTTCCTCGAGGTTGTACTGCACACATTGCAGTCGTAATGGCCATGATATTACAACTTGTTTTCAGCTCGTAAGGTATCCGGATTTGTGGCCTAAGAGCTCCATAAATAGTGCCGGCAGACGCGAAGCTCCATCTGGTCACAATAGCAGAGTGACAGCGTTTGTGGGAGCAGGACGCGACAGATCTCGGAGCCTCTCCTTCTATAGCTAAACAACAGGCACAGGAAACTGCAGCAGCAATAGGCGCCCAAAGGAAGAGGCATTGATGCCTAGGCCAATACAGTTACCATTTGGCAAGGAGGAATGGCTGTCGTCGACGGTAGCAGCAATCTAGTTGGAAGTTTCAGAGCAACAAGTTGTCAAGAAACTTTTCAAGTTTAACAAGTGACCAATGGTCAAGATTGTTAACTATTATAAATTACATAAATGCCTCTCAATCTGAAAAATTATTCAGTATGGAAAATTTATTGATTTTGTATTCAGGATGTTCTCATCATATGACTGGTAGGGAAGATTTTTTGAGCAATTTAAATATTATCTATCCATATACTATTGGTCTATCTAATCGTGCTAAGGCAATTGCTCTGCAAGAAGGAATGGTCTCCTTAAATCCTAGACTCAAACTTCTCGGTGTGTTTTTAATTCCTAAGCTTAAATGAAACTTAATTTTATTGTCTCAATTGGCCCGAGACTCTCGGTATTTTATCACACTTTCTGATAATTTTTATATTATATAGGAGCGTATCTCGATGAGGTCGATTGGAGTGGGTAAGCAAAGGAATGGAATCTTTTTCTACAAACCTATGCAGTTGTTAGCATTGTATGCTTTTTTTAGCAATGTTGTTGATTCAAGGAAAAATGGTGGCATATAAGGTTGAGACATCCTTCGGATTTTGTGGTGAATAATTTTTTAGGATTTTCTAAGAATTCTAGAACTAGAACTGCTCCGTGCAATATTTGTCTAATGCCAAACAGACTCATGACTGTTTTCCTTTAAGTAGCAATAAAGCATCTAGAATTTTTTATTTAATTCATTGTCATTTGAAGGGATCATACAAAATTGTATCTACTATAGGCACCTCATATTTTCTTCCGATACTGGATGATTACTCTAGGGCCATTTGGATATATTTAATTTCTGAAAAAGTGAAGTTGCATGTGTTCTAAAATATTACTTTGCTATGGTCAAAACTCAATCTCACAAAACTGTAAAAGTAGTCCGAGTGACAATGGCACGGAATATACATGTCTAAAGTCGTATTTTTTCGCCCATGGTATGTTGCATTAGACAACTATTGTTGGCACACCACAACAAAATGGTAGGGTTAAATGCAAGCATCAACATATTCTAAACGTCGCCCGGGCTTTGCGTTTTCAAGCAAATTTTCCCATAAAATTTTGGAAAGAATGTGTTCTGACGGCCGGGTATCTTATCAATCACAGACCCTCTTCATTGTTACATAGAAAGACTCCTTATGAGTTACTACATGGGAAAAAGCCATCATATTCTCACATTAAAAGTTTTGGTGTTTAGCTTATGTACATGATCATGATCTACCTAAAGATAAATTTCGAGCCCACAGTAGAATGTGTGTTATCCTCGGACATCCTTTTAACAAGAAAGATTGGCAATTTTATGACTTGCAAAAGGAGAAGTTTAATCTATCCAGAAATGTAATCTTCGATGAGACCAAGTTTCCATACAAAGAAAAATCGAACATCTCACAATATAATCCAAATTTTGCACAATCTTACAATTTTGGGGAACAAATTTTAGGCGTACCAAAAAGGGGGAGTGAATTTTTCCATGACCAAGCCCAAAAGGATAGCACACCAGCCTCTCAACCATCTACTGCCAACAACCAGCCCAGAACCAGTAGCCCAAGGAGCCCAGCACCTTCCTGCTCCGGACCAGTAGTACACGGCCCATCCGCAAGTCCTGCGGCCCAGGCTCAGTGAAGCTCCACTTGTGTGGCCTAACTCGATCTGCCCGGTCTAGCTGCATTCGATCTAGCCAGTCGGGCGGCCCAGCTCAGTCCGTCTGGCCTAGCCGCATCAGCTCCATTTAGTCTCGCGGCCCAACTCAATCTGCCTGGTCTAGCTACCTCCAATCTAACAGCAACTAGCCCAGAAGCCACACTTGATCCAATAGCTTCAGTGGCTCCTCCTACCAGCCAACTTACAAAAATCCTTGGTACAAGAAAAGGTACTCGTATTAAAAAAATTCCTGCTCGACTTTGAGATTTTGACTGCAATGCAATATAGAAGTTTTCTATATCTCATTCCTCTTCTGCTCCCTCTCCCTTTTCGAACCTCTCAGGTACGCCCCTTTATCTTATAACATACTTTCTAGACTATAAAAAATTTTCTCTTCACACAGGTATTTTTTAGCATCTGTTGCCAAAGACTTAAAATGCACCACCTACTCCGAGGCTGTTTCTAATCCTAAATGATGCGCTGCCATGAAATAAGAAACTGATGCACTCGAAAAGAATGGCACGTGGACCTTGACATCCTTGCCCCTGGAAAACATGCTCTTGGGAGTAAATGGGTCTTCCGTATTAAGTATAAAGAAAATGGCACCATCGAGCGATATAAGGCCTGCTTGGTGATTTTGGGCAACACACAAACAGCATATATTGATTTTACAGATACCTTTGCCCCTGTTGCTAAAATGGTCACAGTTTGTACCTTACTTTTCATTGCTACCGCTCGAAACTGGTCAATACATCATATGAATGTCCATAATGCTTTTCTTCATGGAGATTTATAGGAAGAAGTTTATATGCATCCCCGCATGGTTTTTATCCCTCTTTTCACAGACAGATTTGTCTTCTGAAGAAGTCTTTATATGGTCTTCGCCAAGATCCTAGGTGTTGATTCTCCAAACTTACTGCTGCCATTCATAAGTGTGGTTTTTCCCAATCCTATGATAACTACTCTCTTTTACATATTCCTGAGATAATATTTTTCCGTGTGCTCTCATTTATGTGGACGATTTATTACTTACTGGAAATTCACTACCCTCTATTAATGGATTCAAAACCTCCTTGAATGCATGCTTTCATATGAATGACTTAGATCTCCTAAAATTTTTTTTGGAAATTGAAATTGCAAGAAATCCTTCGGGTTTATTTTTTGCCAACACAAATACACTTTGGAGATTCTTTCTGAGACTTCCATGCTTGGATCCAAACCAGCCTCTACCCCGATCGAACCAAATCATCAGTTAGCTAAAGTATCGGGTCCTTATTTGATAAACCCGATCGCTATCGCAGATTCATTGGGAAATTAATATATCTTACTCTTACACGACATGATACTTCCTATACTGTTCATATCCTTGCTCAATTTATGCACACTCCTAGGGTTGCACATTGGGATGCTACTCTCCAATTGGTTCGATATCTAAAGGGCAGTCCTGGTCGTGCCATTTTCTTTCAATCTAATTCTCCTCTCTTGCTGATCGCATATTGTGACTCTGATTGGGCTACCTGCCCGATTACCCGATGTTCCGTCATAGGCTACTTTATTTCCCTATGTGGTTCTCCTATTTCTTGAAAAATAAAGAAATAACATACCATTTCTCGCTCTTCTACCGAGGCTGAATATCGCTCCATGGCTTTGACTTTATGTGAATTAAAGTGGTTATCTGGCTTGCTTCGTGATCTTCATATGCCTGTCACTCACCCCATTTCGTTAAATTGTGATAATTTTTAGAGTGGGTTTTTACTCTACCAGACGTTGACCGGCTTAGGTTGCTCTTCACATTGCAGCCAATCCCGTTTTTCATGAACTTACAAAACATATCGAAGTTGATTTTTATTTTGTTCGCGATGCTTTTCCTGCCTATTTTCGCAGCGAATTTTAGCCGGCCGATATTCTCATTAAAGCTCTTCAACCTACTCATTTTCATTGTTTAGCTCGTAAGTTGGGCATTCCAGATCTTCATGCTCCAACTTGAGGGAGAGTATTGAGGATTATTATGTATGTAGGATTATAATAGAATTATTATTGTTAGTTTCTATATTCTCATAAAATCCTAAACCATGTATCTTTAGTTTTTTAGTTGTACATAGATTGGAGTTTCCTTGTTATAATTTATGTAGGACTTGTCACAAGTATTGACAAGTATATAACGTAACCTATTTTGCAATAATACAACAAAAAACAGTTGATTGTTTTCCCCACTGGAAACTTTCAATATCTCCCTCATCTTTCAATACAAATTATCTAAAAATTCATCTTTTTTATAGTTCACTATTCTCATAACCAAATTGTCTTTAAAATTCCTTTTAATAAAGGGCTCACCTACAGAGGACAAACTTAAAATATGCCGAAAAATCATCGGCTTGAGCATAATTTTTCTTATTAGAAAGATTGTAAATAATTTAAAAGTACAAAATTTGAAAGAAATTTGTTTTATTATGTATCAAAAAGTGGTTAAAGTATATAAATAGCGAATTTTTCTCATGAAAATGAGGAATTTCTCATTTGTAAAAACAGTATCCAAGTTGAGCATTTTTCAAGGGTAAGTCATATAAAAGAATTTTAAATATTTAGAGGGAGATATTTAAAAAATATATCAAGAAGGTTAACATTTTATTAAAAATTGGATAAAATATAATTCGATGATAACATTTTATTTTAATTCAACTAAAAAATTTAAAGTTTTAAAGTGCAAAAATTAAATTTTTGATAGGAATTTTAAGGGTTTTTCAATTTGTTTATCCTAAAAACAATTTGAGGAATTGTTGAAGTAGTTAGGATTATAATTGTATGTTGAGATGCTTTAGCTTAGCTGAACTGATAACATGCTGATATTTTGTAACCACTTCCTAGTTTATAGGATAGTGGTGTTGTACATATTATGATAACACAGAAAACAAAAGAGACAGAAAAATTTCAGACAAAGTTTTTCCCCACTGGAAACTTTATGGTATCAGAGCCAACTTTCACGGCTTCATAATTTTAGTTCAAGATTCATTAAAAATGAACGATCCAAGGCAGATTAGTACTGCTGTTTTAGATGATGATGATGATGACCACTTCCATAATCATGGTCGAAAAAATGCATACCATCTTGCATCTTTAGATAGTCTGCATCTGATTCTCACACAAGTTCAACACAAGGAAGATAATTATGACGAATGGGTGAAGGCCATGCGGTTAGCACTGCGTGCTAAGAAAAAACTCGGCTTTGTGGAAGGGTTAATTCTGAAACCCGGAACTACAGAAGAAGAAAAATGGTGGACTATCAACACTATGGTGGGTTCGTGGATCTTAAACACCATAGAACCTAATTTGAGAACTACAATGTCTTATGCAGAAAGGTACAATGAACTACGGGCTGATCTGAAAGAACGATTCACGTCAAGTAATGCACCAAGGAAGCATGAATTGAAGACTGCACTGATAAACTGTAAACAGTCTGGTATGTCCGTTTCAGCCTATTATGCAACATTAAAGAAAATATGGGATGAATTAATTAACTATGAACAATTGTCTAATTGTACTTGTGGGATGATTAATGAGATTATTAAGCAAAAGGAAGAAGACAAAGTTCATCAATTTCTCATAGGCTTAGATGATTCAATTTTTGGAACTGTACGATCAAGTATTTTGCAGTTAGAATCAATTCCAAACATTAAGAAAACTTATGCTATGATAATCAAAGAAGAAGCATAGAAAATTAACAAGAAATTCAGAAATTGGCAGTGAGCTGTCGTATTTGCAACCCCCTAATCTGTATAGAATACATTGCAATGCACTTACTGTCTTAAGTTAGGACATGAAGCAAGGAATTGCTACCTGCTAGTGGGTTATCCAGATCGTACCTCGGAGCAACGGTGGTCAGATCGAAGCACCGAAACCGGCATCGGCGATCGTAGAGATCGGGGAAGGACATTCCGAGGTAGAGGGCGCGGAAGAGCAGGGACTGGCCGCAGACTGGCTGGTTAGGCTGCCGACACTGCAACTAGTTCATCCTCCTCAAACCACCTCGGCTGGGATGCTCACAGTCGTGCGGCACACTTACCTGCTCACAGAAGAAACCGTGGAGGAGCAGATCCGGACGGCACCGACGAGCGACTGGGAATGGCAGCTTTAGCATCGGCAAGTGCACCAGTCGGCATCCCGGGTCTTTCACCGAAGCAGTGGAACTCATTTCTCCAACTTTTGAGCAATCAGAAAAATAGCAACCAAGCTTTGGAAAATCTCCCTGGTAAGATCGGAGATGAATGGATTTTAGACAGTAGATGCTCCCACCACATGACAGCCAGAAAGATTTTCTTGAAAGATACTAAACCATCTCATCCTTATACAATTACTCTTCCAAATGGCTCTAAAACAACTGGAGCAGAATTGGGTTCCATAAATCTGCCTTCTAAATTAAAAATTGATAATGTTCTTTTTATACCTCATCTCTGGTGTAATTTATTGTCTCTCTCTCAGCTTTCTAAAGCAAATAATTGCGTTGTTATAATTAATGATTGTGTGTTGATGTTACAAGACCGTACCTCGGGGATGCCGATTGGAGCGGGTGAAGAGAGAGATGGGATATACTTTTTCAGACCTTTGAACAAGAAGTTGAATTTTGCTTGTTCTGCTCATATCTCAAACATGAGTACGTTGTGGCATCACATTTTAGGCCACCCTTCTAAATTGGCAATTAAAAAATTTTTGGGATCAAATTTAACATTTGATTCTTTGAATAATTGTTCAATCTGTTTGCGTGCTAAACAGACGCGTGAACCTTTCCCTATTAGTTTAAATAATGCGGTTGCTTCTTTTGACTTGATACACTATGATCTGTGGGGACCTTATAAAACTCCATCTTCTTGTGGTGCAAGTTATTTTTTGACTGTAGTAGATGATTTTTCGAGGTGTGTTTGGATATTTTTGCTCAAAGAAAAAAAGGAGGTAGCTCAGACTCTTAAACAATTTTTTGCTATGGTTGAAACCTAATTTCTTAAACGAGTAAAAGTGATACGTACAAATAATGGAACAGAGTTTACTTGTATGAAATCATATTTTTTGGAACATGGGATGCTGCATCAAATATCTATGGTACATACCCCCCAACAAAATGGACGTGTAGAGCGTAAGCATCGTCATATCCTAAATGTGGCTCGTGCTTTGCTCTTTCAGGCAAATCTTCCAATTCAATTTTGGGGTGAAAGTGTGCTGACAGCTGGATATTTAATAAACCGTAAACCTTTATCTGTGTTAGATGGGAAAACACCATTCGAACTATTGTTTAATAAAATAACACCTTATTCTCATCTCAAATGTTTTGGTTGCTTGGCTTATGTACATGATCACAGATTGCCTAAAGATAAATTTAGAGCTCGATGACGTAAATGTGTATTTTTGGGGTATCCGTATGGGAAAAAATGATGGAAATTTTTTTATTTACAAACACACGAATTCATTACCTCTCGGGATGTAATATTTGTTGAACATGAATTTCCATTTTTGTCCAAGTCTCGAGAAGTGTTATCGAATGAGAACAGTATGAGGTGCGATTTTGGTGAAGTTCCTACACCCAGTGAAGAAACCAGGAGGAGTAATCCGGCTGAGCTTTCTCAACCATTTGAAACAGCTCACACTCAGCATCAAAAGGAAAATAGTCTGGGGATTTTTTCTACACCATAGGGGACCTCGGCTCCATTAGAGGACCAGAGCCCTTCAGACGATTTATCCAGTACTGCTGCAAATACTCACTCAGGGTCTAGTGCTTCTACAGATAGTGACCACATTGCAGCATAAAATGCTGCTCCCTTGAATCTTTGTCAAAGTAACAGACAACATCAACCCCAGGGAAATTGAAGGATTATATCTGTAATATGACTCAGTCGTCTCCTGGTATATCTCTCTCTTTCGTTTCATCCTCTTCGTCAGGTCCCTCAGGTACTTTCTTGTATCCTTTAACACAGTACATTTCTTATGACAAATTTTCCTCTTCACATCGGGGTTTTGTAGCAGCTATTAATACAGGAACAGAACCTACCAAGTATTCTGAAGCAGCATTAGTACCAGAATGGCGTCATGCCATGAAACAGGAGATAAATGCCCTTGAGAAAAATAATACCTGGACTATGACTACCCTACCTCCCGAAAAACGTGCATTGGGTAGCAAATGGGTTTACCGAATCAAATACAAATCTGATGGCTCTATAGAACGGTAAAAAGCACGCTTGGTAGTATTTGGGTATACTCAGCAGGAGGGGGTTGATTACACTAAAACGTTTGCTCCTGTGGCCAAAATGGTGACTGTGCGGACCCTATTATCTATTGCTGCTGTTCGAAATTGGGAAGTTCATCAGATAGATGTTCATAACGCCTTTCTGCATGGTGATCTGACTGAAGAAGTGTATATGAAAATTCCTCCCAGGTTCCGTGCTTCCGACCCTCATCAAGTCTGTTGTCTTAACAAATCATTATATGGACTCCGTCAAGCACCTCGGTGCTGGTTCTCGAGACTTACAGCTTCTCTTCGTCAATGTGGGTTTGTACTATTCTCTCTTTACTTACACGAAAAATGATATTTTCCTGTGTATTCTTATATATATTGACGACCTTTTAATCTCCGGCAATAGTGCATCTTGTATTGGCCGATTTAAGTCTTACCTGGGGTCGTGTTTTCGCATGAAAGACTTAGGTCATCTTAAATATTTTCTTGGTATAGAAGATGCTCGGAGTCAGACTGGGTTTTACCTTAATCAACGAAAATATCCCTTGGAAATTATTGCTGGGATACTTGGATGTAAACCCGTGTCAACTCCGTTGGACCCAAATACTCAATTAGCTAAAGCTTGTGGAGAATTTTATGATCAGTCAGACCGGTATCGGTGTCTTATTGGTAAATTGATTTATTTATCCATCACACGTCCAGATCTTGCTTACACTGTACACAACCTTGCTCAGTTCATGCAACATCCTCGCAAGGAACATTGGGAAGCTGCTCTCCGCGTGATTCGTTTCCTCAAAGGTTCACCGGGACAGGGTATTCTACTTCGTTCTAATGCATCTCTTCATTTATGGGCATATTGTGATTCTGATTGGGCCAGCTGCCCGATTACCCATCGGTCAGTGACTGGATATTTTATCTCTCTCGGGCACTCTCCTATTTCTTGGAAGACAAAGAAAAAGCACACGGTCTCTCGATCTTCCGCAGAAGTCGAGTATCGTGCAATGACGATGACACTGTGTGAATTAAAGTGGCTCACTCAACTTCTTATTGACCTACAAGTTCCAGTACAACATTATATCCCACTTCATTGCGATAGTCAAGCAGCAATTTACATCGCTACTAATCCAGTTTTTCACGAACGCACGAAGCACATAGAAATTGATTGTCACTTCGTGCAAGATGCATTCCAAGAACGATTGATTACTCCTGTTTATATTCTGATTGATTCCCAACCGACAGATCTTCTCACCAAGGCTTTACATCTCCCGCAATTTCGCAAGTTATCTGGCAAGTTGGGCATTTGTAATCTTCATGCACCAACTTAAGCGGGAGTGTTGAAGTAGTTAGGATTATAATTGTATGTTGAGATGCTTTAGCTTAGCTGAACTGATAACATGCTGATATTTTGTAACCACTTTCTAGTTTATAGGATAGTGGTGTTGTACATATTATGAGAATACAAAAAACAAAAGAGACAAAAAATTCAGAGAAAATTTTTCCCCACTAGAAACTCTAGGAATCTCTACACCCGCCCTTTGGGTTCATGCCCCAGAGTGTATGTGTGTGTGTGTGTGGTGGAGGGTTTATGACTTTGGAATTGTCTTATGTTTTTTATTGGTCGGGAATAAATGATATTGGGGCCAATGAAGACCAAAGTATTTTGATTTAAAATATTAACATTTGAAAAAAAAAAAAAAAAAGAAAAAGAAACAGAGGAGGTGTTGAATCAGAGGAGAATCGCATCCCACCATAGCACAAAAGGAGGTTTCTTTTCTTTTTAATTACAGGAAGATGTAGTTGAATTACCACCTTTAACTTGATAAACGGTATTTTTCTCACTAAACTATGTACTTTACAAAAGAAGAAGTTTTACGTGATAAAAATAAATGCCCAATTTCCTTGTAATGTTTTATTATATGTTTTCTCTTTAAATTCTTTAATATAAGATACTAATTAGAAGTTCGGTTCAATTCCATATAATATTTTTTTTATTTAACATTTCTGATCGTAGCATTTTTGTTATTAATAATTTTACTAAACAAAAATAAATTATAAATTTAAAAGATAATTTTCAAAAAAAATATACTAATAATAATAAAAATTATATTACTAATCAAATAAAAATTATATTACTAATCAAATAAAAATTAAAATATTAAAGTAAAAATAAATCGTACAGTATATAATAATACAAAACACAGAAGCGTTAAGACAAAATAATTTTAACATTTAAAAATGTTTTTTAAACTTATACAATCATATATTAATGTAAATTAATTTTTCATCTTGAAATATTTTACTTCATTAAAGTTTTACTATTTTCTGTACAGTGATAGATTTATAAGATATATTAAATTTAAAAAGGTTCATTATATATAAAATATTTAATTTATAAAATATAATTTGTAATACATATTAGAAAAATTGGTAAAAAAGGAAAATTACTTTTTTGTTACCAAAAAAGTAAATTACTTTTTTAATCCTTTATGAAGGGAACAATAATCCATCTGAGTTTTTTTTCTTTTTTATCAGTCAAGCGTTAGAAGTTCTTTATATTTTTCGTTTAAAATGGTCTTTCATTTATCTACTTTTTCAATGAATCTTCGATGGGTTTGACAATGTAATGATAAAATTTCAAAGTAGTTTATACAACAAGATTTTGTTGTCGGATCCGTGTTACCTTTTTTAATGGCAGATGGTTTTCATATTCTATATAATAATAATAATAATTTTTTTAAAAAGGATGGTTTCCATAGATATATTATGGATATGGCTAATGTGTGGGTGGGTTCATGCAGCACATAAATTCCTTTTTATCAATAAAAGTTGTGCATTTGTATTGATCATATCTTCCTCCGAATTAATTAATATAAATAAAATATATTATATTTATGAGTTTCTCTAATGTGTACTCTTATATTACATTTTAATAGGAATGAAGTTTATTATATGTTACAAATTTTATAAAATTGCAAGCTTCGCAGAAGCAAAAAGGGCTCCTAACCTCATTTTAAATTCCATCTAAAGCTGAGGGTGGTGGACCAAAGCAGAGCTTGGCCCTCGTCCGCGCTATTCCTCGGATTCAGATGTTGTTAAGTGCGCCGGGAGGGTTTAAGTCCTATTATTTAATAGAAAAGAAGGCAAAGAAAGAGTTAGAACTGCATACATATCTTCCTCCGATTCACATGTTAATTAATATAAATAAAATATATTATATTTACGAGTTTCTCTGATTTGTACTCTTATGTTACATATTAATAGGAATGAAGTTTATTATATGTTACAAATTTTATAAAATCTAAAAATTTAATAAAAATTATTAAATTTTCAAAAAATTTATATATTAAATTAAAAATTACTCTACATTAACATATATTATAGGAACATTCATTAAACACATATATATATATATATATATTAGTAGAAGGATTATTTTAAGGGATAGAAAAGAGCTATTTGAAACGACAAAGACAAGAAATATGGTGTTGAAGAATTTGCCTTACTCGCTGAATGTTTTGACCACCGAAAGGAAGTAATATTTTGAGTGCCATATTGTTATTATTATTATTTTTTTAATGGTTCAATACAAATAGGGAAAATGCCATGAAGATTCACATTTTAGCTGCTTGCCCCAGATCACAGGACATAAATCCCTTGCTAGATTTTTTTTTTTTTTTTCCGGAATAAATCACTTACTAGATCGTTGCCTTCTTCTAACCATAAATTGTTGCCTTCTTCTGACCATAAATTGGCTATTTGCATCAGGAATCATGATATATCTAGGACAAGAGATGTTGGCTCAACCGTCAGGAAATTTCTTAATTTTGATGATTAAAAAATGAATAATGGGTTGTTTTAATTAAATATTTTTCTTCAGTAAACTTGCCTTGCTCTACAAATGGTCTGTGCAACATATTAATGTATTTTGGTTTCAAAAATTAAGTTAATGGCTTAAGAGATTAACAGTGTTTTGCTCAGTTTGTCAAACTATTTTTATAGCTAAGCTAATTACTCAAAAGTTGTTCTAGTCTTCTTAATCCACTACAAGAAAAAATTGTATAATTTTTTGTTAAGTCCAATTCATTCTGCTTTCTTGAATTTAAACAGGAGTTACAAAGGTAAACGGGTAAACGAACACAAATATTAATTAAAAATATATCCTAATTCCTAAGGGTGTATTTGAATTGAATTCTGTTTTAAAAAAAATGATAAATTGTTTTTACTTAGTTTGAGTAAGTGAAATATTTATGAAAAATAAAAAAAGATGAAGCTTAAGTTAAAAAATATTTAATTTTTAAACTCAAACCAAATGATTTCGAATGGCAAGCAATGTAGTATAATAATGGAAGTAGGGAAAGGTGTGGTGAGGGAAATCTTGAACCTCACTCTAACGCGCTTGTTTTGGTTGGTATTGATATTTGCTAATATGAGACCAAGACAAGTTTTCCATTTTCCGTGGGCAAATAAGGCAAAGTACACATGACATGAACTTTGTAGAGAGCTGCCATGCCATGAGCCGTCTAATAAGCATCTATATAGGAGGACTCACGAGCTTTTCTTTGACTCATGCTTCGGTTTCGTTTGGTTTTTTTCCCATTACTTAATACTCAACCATAATTGCTGTCAGTCTTTTATAAAATTTAATTTTTCCTTCTTTTCTTTAATTAAGATTGTACTTAATTATTTGATGTTTATGTAATCTCCATTGGTAATCAAAAATTCAAGAACAATCAATAATTATACTTTTCTTTTTTATTTTTAAGAAGTATTAGCGTATAAATATTGTCACTTACTTATAGTAATTTGTTAAATTTTTAAAATCTTATTTATTCAATATTGTTTCTAGCTTCTTAAATAAGTTGAGAAAAATTATTTAAAAGTTATATTTTCAAAATAATTTTTACTTATTCAACCTAGAAATAATAAGGTTATTTTAATTTTCAACGGAACATTTTTTTAACAGATGATGAAACGAACTTTCGTCACTTAGGATGTCTAGTACACTCCCTAATATACGCTCTTTGGTAGTAACTTTTAGGATTAAACTTTCGTCTGTGTTTCTCTAGGGGAATGAGATCAATGAGTATTAATCTGCTAATAGTTTATCAATATTTTTTATCATTAAGAAAAATGAATGATCTCATATATTTGGATTTACTTTTTAAGAATTATTTTAGTTTTTATCGGAAGAAGTTATTGATTTTGAAATGAAAATCAATTCAAATTAATAATAGCAGAATGAATTGGTGACAAGTTAAGTAAATCAATTAGAAGCATTTCTTTTCTTTTTTTTTTTCTAGGTCTTAGAAATCTTCTTTATTAGGCGTTAAGTTCAGAATTTGATTCACTTATACTCGTTTCCTTTATGTATAAAAAGAATAGAAGGAATTGATTACAAATTTTAATAATTACGTAATAAAAATGCATTAATAGTTTAATTAGGTGCAGAATCGAAACAAATAGTGTGTTTATATGTATTTTTCCTTTTAAATAAATATTCTTTTCTCTCTTACTAAGAAACAAATTAGTGTTTTTCTTCGTTTGAATAAGAAACAAATTAGTTGACATAAGAATGATTATGACTAAATTTGGAAAATGTTTCTACCTATTTTTCTCACACTGTCCCACTTTTTTTGTTTTTTTTTTTTAATTTTTTTAGTTGAGAAGCCTCACAATAATAAAAATCTAGGTACACAAAAGAAATTGAAAAATACTACAGCATTTGAGAAGTCAGGGGCGTTTTCGACAACAGTGCGGAATAATATAATATAAAGCGCACGGTAGCGGGGCCTCATGTAGGGGATGAATGTTTGCTCCATTGGATGGCCGCCGCCCAAAATCGAGCCTTCTGACAATTTTTCTTTTTAATTCCTGGTTTTCTGGTGGTGGGCGTAGCGAGTCCACTCAATTCTGCTGTCACTGACTGAAGCTCACTTAATTAGAAGTACTTTTACCTATAGACCACTTCGGATTTGAGTGACACTCCTCTTTCTTAGTCTTAGTTTAATTTGCGAAGGGAGAAGGAGAGACGAAGGGAGGGTAGTACTATTTATTTTTATTTTTTTATTTTAAAATTATTGAGTAAAAGTGAATATTTTATTTGTTTGATTGAATTGAAAAGTAAAAAGTAAATAATTTTTATTATATATAATTTATTATTATATTTATTTTATAAAGTTAAGAATACTATAAATATAAGATAGGAGTTTAATTTAAAATAAATTTATAATAAATTAATTTATAATAGGATATAGTGAATTTTTAACATTATTTACGTTTTAATCTTTTCATTTTGAGAGGGATTAATTAGCTAATGTGAAAGGGAGCCCTTACTGATTTACATTTCGTTCTAACCAAACGATATAATAAAACATTTACGTCATGAGTTACATGTTATTTTTACTCTTTCTAATTTTACCCTAATTAAATTAAATAAAAAATATTATGCTGTCACACATGTCACAAAGGATTTGGCTGATTAATTAGCTTTTTTTGCGGCTGACGTGTTGGACTGGATATGGTTTGCCACGTCAGAGAATGACCTAAATCCTACAAGGGACCTTCTTTATATAGGCTTGCGTTTAAGGTTTATCCTCTTTACTCGTTGGCGAAAACCACCAAAATAGCCGAACCTTACCCTACGGGCACTAGAACACATGGGCAAGGAGTGGTCCTATATGACCCATGTGCTTTTTTTTCTCCCTTTATTTTTTTCTACATATTACTCGGGTTTTTTTTATTTTTTTTATTGAGGATGTATTTGAATTGATTAGGAGAGAAAATGGACAATGTCCTCTTTAATTTTGTTTAATTTTTATCGAATCTATGCAATTTTATTCAGAATTTTAAAGAAAACTGTAGGATATATTTGAGTAATGAAAATTTTTAAATTTTTAGAGTACAAATCTATCTAAAGAATCCTTAACTAAGCAATTAAATAGGGATTGTGATAGTAAAATTATATATTATACTCTGACATTTTTAAATTAACAAACTACAAATCTCAACTCGAGCCGTTATTATGTTTTAGTTTTGTTTATGCGGCAAATTAATTTAGAATGTAGGGAATTACAAATAAGTTAGGAGAATTAACTTTAAGTTGAGTTTTTCACCTATGTAGCTATTATTGTGCAAAGTTTAATTTTGCTTTTGCTTCAATATTTCATATCTTATACTACATTCATTTCATAATATAATATTAAATTACTATATTTGGGTTAAGTTACCATATTATAAGGTAATTTTCCTTCATAATTTTTTTTTTAAGAGTAATCATATCCATTTAATGTAACTACTTACTAATTCCCTAAACTTAAACCTATTTACATCTGATAAAACCTTAAAATATGGAAAGAGTAGAGAAGAAGAGAGAAGATAAAACATTGGAATAAAAAGCTTATAAAATTAATAAAGGGCTATTATATGTATTAACTATAAAAAATACATTGATTTAATGTTTTCTTAATTTGTGTGAAAAATAATTTAATCTTATATTATGAAACGGGAATAGGATTTCACATGAATTACCTATCAGAGAAAGTGTTTTTTTTTTTTTTTTTTTTGTGTCATCCAAGTGTGTGCCTTATATTATTACATAATTTGTTCACCAATCGACTGTGTTGGATTCAGTTCTAATAAAAAGTTCAAGAACTGATATAACCATTTCATGTTACATATAATCGACTATGATAATTAGATCTGCTTACAAAATGTAATAAAAAGGTGTTATCATGAAGATGAATAACAATTTTCAAAATTAAAGAGTAATTTAAGACATATTATGATTTTTATATGCATTTCAATATCATAATTAGCATTAGTTTCGGACTGTGTTTGAAAATAACTATCATATAAATAAATTATGACAGTACTTAGAACTTATATAATCAACCAGAACTATAAGTTATTGAAAATTTTTAAAGAACAAAATAAAAAAAAAAAAAATGGCTTGTTAACATGATGTCTTTGTAAATGCTTGATACAAGGGAACTATGAAAGAAAATTAGCATTCATCTTAACAGAACACAAACTGGAATTGAAGGCGGAGATAAAAACACCCTGAAAGTTTCTCACGAAAGGAAAAAAAAAAAAATTAAACCATGGTATCAAATCAAGCAAACAATAGCCGACCGTCAAAATAAAATAATTCTCAATAACCGGTAAGAACAGTAACACTTTCTGATACTATCGGACAAGGTAGTGTTTTCGCTCTTCTTCTCCAATCTGACAACACTTTTGGGTTAATTGGAGCCAATCTTTAGTTGAAAATTCATTGGATTTTTAGACTGTTCAAGTAAATTTGTCCAAAAAGCTAACTTTTCTTTAAGACAAAACTAAAATTTATCACTATTCAAGTTGAGCTTAAAACTAACGAAACAAACCCAAAAGGGCCAACCCCAAAACAGAAACTATACAAAGATTTTTTTTTTTTTTCTATTTTCCTGGATAGAAATTAAGTTTGAATTTTTTTTATTTTTTTAAATTTTAATTTAAAATGAAGTCTAAAAAGTCGCCAGAATTTAAAATACTGTGTCAATCATACACTTAAAATTTTAAATTATTAACATGCCTCTCAATTTTCAATTAAAACGCTTCTGAATTGGTTTTTTTAGATGGAGGGGAAATAACTTATGAAATTTATTAATTTAAACATATTCTTAAAGTTTGTAACTATTATTATTTAAGTAAATAAATTTTATATTTTAATAGTTGAATGTTTATTTTATGGTTTGGTTTAATTATTTTTCATAATTATATAAATTGTTTGCAAGATCCCTTTACTTCTTATGAAATAACAATTATTTTTAATATAATATATATGTATATATACTCCCTTACCTATCAGTCTATTTTCAATTTATTTTAAACAATATTATATTTTACAAGTTAACTGTATGTCAGATAATTAGTACTACTTCTGTTTCATAATATTATCATATTTTGAATTTCATAATATTTCATTCGTTTCATATAAGTTATCATGTTAGAGTTTCATATTATAAGATAAATTTTCATTATAAATTTTTTTCTCAATAATACCCTTATTCATTTAATGTATAACTACTTTCTAAAAATTTAAAACCATTCGCATTTGATAAAATCTTGAAGTATGAAGAGAGGAGAGAGAAGATAAAGCTTTGCAATAAGAAATTTATAAAATTAATAAAAAGTTATTATAGGTATTTTACTATAAAAATACATTGATTTCATGTTTTCTAAATCTGTGTTAAAAAATAACCTAACCTTATACTCCCTCCGTTTTTTTTTACTTGTAGAAATTGTAGAACAACAAATTTCACGTTTCGAACAACACACAAATTAAAAAAATATGAAATTGTAGAAATTCTTTGTGTATGTAGACTAAATTACCCTTAACATAAATCTCTCACCTAATTTATCAACATTGAAGAATTTTCAAATTTTAACTTGAAACTTGTATAATGGGTGGAATGGGTTTTGGAAAATGGTAAAAATTATTAATAATTAGTGATTACACTTTTTCCATGACACAAGGATTAAGAGAAAGGTGGACTTATTGAAAGGGTATAATAGAAATATTTTGATTAAAATTGTATTATTTTCAATAACGTAACAAATAAAAAAAACACAAGAATTCTCACAATGTGACAAGTAAAAAAACGGGGAGCGTACTTATTATGAAACATAAGTAATATAAGGTTAAATTCCCTTTATACTCATTTTTTTTACAAGAATACCCCTACTTAATTAATGTATTACTATCTAATAATTATGAAAACTTAAACTTATTCACATTTAATGAGACTTTGAAATATAGAGAAAGGAGAGAGGAGATAGAAAATAAAATTTTGAAAGATATAATTTACTAAAATTAAAAAAGAGATATATTAGATATTTTATTATAAAAATTATATTAATTTTCTAGTTTTTAAATTGTATGAAAAATGTAATTTAACCTCGTGCTATATGAAACATAGCTAGTAGCAAACATGCTAGACAGAAAATTGATAACTTGCATTAGCGTAATTTAATTAATTTTGAGATTGCAAGGAAGAAAATAAGGAGGGTTGGTAAATCTTTTAGTTCTAGGGATGATTCCATTTTCGGTGTTCAATTTGCAACCTCACGTGTGAGGCATGGAACTAACCACCAATTAGCTACCATCTCGGCGGCATCACCAACGATGAACCTCTTTTGCAGATCTCAAGTAGATCCCGATATGCTCAGTGTTTCTGCTGCTCCTTGGGGGCACACTTTTTTTTTTTTTTTTTTTTTTTTTTTTTTTTTTTTTTTGGGTGGAATTGGGAGGGCACACGTTAGCATCTTGACGTTTGCCCTGCATAATATGCGCCCTGCAACTTTTGATTCCTTACCTATGCAGGCACACGCTTTCCCATGAAAAGCCCACAAATTTCACCAAATCTTCACAGATTTAATGGTGATACTCATGTGTTAACATCTTTTCCTATTTTTTCCTGTGATGTGCAAATATGTAAACAAAAGCGATAGTGGGATCCACATGTCGAAATTAGTAGTTTATTTAAAAAGTTAAATTAGTTTTTTAAGTAAAAAGTTATGTAATGAAAAGTTTTTTAAAAGTTTATACACAAATAAAAATTAAAAAATAATATATTTTTTTATGCACACAAATTACTAGTTATTTTATTCTCAATAAATAAAGAGAGAAAAAAAGAATATAAATAATAAATAAATTAAAGAATGTAAAATTAAAAAGTAAGATGGTACATTGAATATTTAAAATGACTTACTCTCTTCAGTCATAAATATAATTACATTTGCATATTAAGAGTCTTGAAAATAAATAATTTTTTAATTACAATACTTTTTTTACCCTTTAAAAATGAAGAAATAAATAAATAGTGAAAGTAAAATAAATTAATAGAAAGATAGGTAAAGATGAAAAAAATTCATTAAATATTCATTGAAAGTTGTAAAAATCCTTATATATACATATATTATATATATACATATATGTATATACATATATATGTGTGTATATATACATATATATACATGTATATATATATAAAGGAAAACTCCTTATATTTTTTTATCGGAAGGAGTATAATTTTAACCATTCAATTTAGGCTAAAATGATTTATATTTCCGACCGGAAGTAGAAATATAAATTCTTTTGAACTTATACACAAGAATTAAAGGGATCGAAAATAACATAAGTTTTGAAATAAATTACCCGTTACACCCTTAACAAATAAGAAGAGATATAGATAAAAATGGTGGAATAAATACTAAAGAGATGGATAAAGACTAAAAAAAAAAAAGTGCAATAAATACTCATTAAAAAGTGTAAAATAACTTATATTTTTTACCATACTCATACACTTTTAAAAGACTTATATTTCCAACTGAAAATAGTAATTATTCCCTCTGTTTTTTTACTTGTCGTATTGTGGAAATTTTCATGTTTTCTTTAACTTGTCACCTTGTGGTTCCAAGGTAATATTTAATGGACTTTTTTGTATAATATCCTCTCATTAATAACAAATTCTAATATCTTTTTATTCTTCTAACATTAAAATTAGTAGAAATAATAATGAAAAGAGAGAAAACTGTGAAGGGTATTCTAGTCTACACAAGAAAAAAATATCTTAAATTACGTATTTCCATAAACAGTGTGATGTCCCAAATGTGACAAGTAAAAAAATAGGAGTGTCAAGTAATATAGGTAAAATATAAGCTAATTAGTTTAAAGTAATTTATAGCCTATTAGATCTTGTTTGAGTAGCAAGAGTTGAGGTCTCCATAGCAAGGAGTTCAGCACTTGCATTATGTAAGTTATTGCTGTCTTTTATAAGATTTTTGTTATCATTTTATTAGAGTTATGCTTAATTTGACTCATATTTATGTAATCTTCATTAATGGTGTGACACCTCTCATACTAAAAAAAGGTAAATATTTATAAATTTGCAACATTGGATAATAAAAATAATAATGTTACAAACAATTCTATTTTAGGAAAACAATTTTATAGATTTACTTAGTACTT
The DNA here is from genome assembly GCA_028651295.1 of Catharanthus roseus. Classification (NCBI taxonomy): domain Eukaryota; kingdom Viridiplantae; phylum Streptophyta; class Magnoliopsida; order Gentianales; family Apocynaceae; genus Catharanthus; species Catharanthus roseus. Next base: position 2,112,451 of record JAPQWS010000046.1, on the reverse strand, counting down.
AAGGGGAAATAAACCCAAGAAAAGTATATTATAAAATAAAATGTGTTAAAAGATGTTAGTGAAAATGTTAGAGACGATATTATGAGTAGTACAGGAGATAGTTATAGTTTCCGCATACTCTAGCGAGTGTGAGTGTGCTAAAGCATTAGAGAAAGAAATCCAAACCCTCCCTTGATGATTCCGAATAAGAACCCCAACACCAGCTCTATCTACACTTCATGCAGTATCAATATTAATTTTGAACCTTCCTATCTCTAGTGGCCTCTAGTAGTAACCATTCGGAGATGGAACCACACGTTGTCGTACAGTAGGCATGGGAAGTCCTGCAGGTACTATTTCCTCCTTGTGTGGATCTTAAAACTCCTTTTCCTTTGCATAAGGAAGAATTTTGAGAAATGCCTAAGTCAATCAGAGCGCCAGATTTAGGAAACGAAGAAATTCGAGTTATTTAATTTGAGTTGATGCCCCCACAAATATTCATCCCAAAATCATGTCGCCTGTATTACAATTAGCGATGGAACTAGAAGTGTATTTTGAAGAAACAAATTGTTTTTTATATTATTCTAAATACACAATAAATGTAGGCAAAGTGAGAACTGTCAAAAGACGACCAGTCAAACATCCGCTCAAGAATAGCTTGAGGAGTAACAGGGCTTTTGAAAAAAACCCATAAGGTGAGAAAAATCTGATCAACCAAGTTTCTTCCGCTCCCTGACATCGGAAAAATACATGCAAAGAATCTTACACACTCTCAGGGCATAAGGGACAACAAGATTGAATAGAAGAAATCCTTTATGAGAGATTTTTACGTGTTGGAAGAATATTATTGTATAACCACCAAAGAAATACCTTTCCCTTTAGAATAGTACACAACCCCCCAAGCTAGTCCAAAATTGTCTAACAACCGATGGAGAAGAACAATCCCTAATTCCAAAGTTAGTCCTAGCTTAAAGTATTAGACGGTAAGCCAAGCACACAGTAAGCTGTCCCGAATTGTTATAAGCCCAAATGTACTCATCGCGAGGTCAATCATTACATAAAGGCATTTTAAAGATTTCTTCAGCCTCATAAGAATTAAAATGTTGCTGAATGAGATTTTGCTTCTAAGTGCCCTGTTCAAAATCTATAAGGCCAGAGACTTCCAAAATGTGATCGAAAACGTGTAGCTTAGTTACCATTTATCCTCCCAAATCTTAACAGAATATCGGTTACCAATTCTCCATCTAATCCTCTGCAAAAGGTGAGGTCGTGCAACAAGGATGCTTCCCCATACATAAGAAGGATAATGTTCTAGTGCTGCTTTCGAGAAACTATCTCAAGGGTAGTAATGACCCTTGAAAGTAATGATGAGGGGTTTTTGAGAATTCTCCAACCTTGATTATAGAGTAATACTAAGTTAAAAGATTCTATAACCCAAACCCCTATCTCACCTTTGCTCTTAGGTTGAAAAAGGGCTTTCTAGCAAATCTTTTTATGCCTATCATTACCCCTCCCTTCCTCCTCCCCCCAAAGTTGTGAATGAAGCCAATAATGGAGTATGTGATAGAGGGTGGAAGAAGGAAAATGGACATGGCATATGTAAGGATAGCTTGGACAATAAACTTGATAAGAACATCTTTTGCAACTTGAGATAATGTCTTCTCTTTCCAACTATTCAACTTCTTTCATATACGGTCATGGAGATAACAAAAAATATCATTTTTTGATCTTCCCGTCATAAAAGGAAGTCCAAGGTATTTGTTACTCCTTTGACCTTCCGGTATACAGAACAAGGTGTAAATGTCCTGTCGTGTGACATCAGAGGTCCCTTTGCTCAAAAACAAACTGGACTTGTCATAGTTCTTAGTCTGTCCAAAGCAGTCTTCATAATTCAAAAAAATTTCCTTTAGTTTCCCAACTTGAGAGATGTTTGCTCATGCAAGTAAAAAGGGAATCATCCGCAAATGGTAAATGTGAAATAGTAGCACCTCCACCAAAATCTAATCCCTTTAAATCCCAGAGTCCTCTGAGGAATGTATGAGAACCGAGAACCCTTCAGAGCATAAGATAAAAAGATAGGGGGACGAAAGATCACCCTGCCTAATACCTCGAGAGGGAATGGAGGTTCGAGTCGGAATACCATTCAGACGATTATATTTTCCTCTTTGTTCGAATTATAATTTTATCATTCTATTTTATATAAATTATAAACACACCTTAATTATTTATATATTTATAAGTTATTAATCATTGCTACTAATTTTAGGATAAGAAATCATCAAAAAAAATTAATAATTATTATATCATAAAAGTTTAAAATCTTCCTAAAACTATTATTTTGTGTGTCTTATTCTTATTACTACCATATACTACTTGATACTCTTACCTCTAATATTTTTTATAGGTCAAAATATTTTTGTCTTATTATATAATATTAGACCAGAATTAAACACACAAAATAATATTTTAGTAAGATTTTAAACTTTTTTCTACAAAATTATTACTTTTTGATAAATTTTTACTGAAATTAGTAGTAAGGATTAATTTATTATGATACATAAAACATAAAAAGTTATTTGTAATTTTTATGAAATAGAGGGATTAAAATTATAAATTGGACAACCACAAAGAAGAAAATGTAATTAACTCTATTTTTTACACATACTAAAGTATAATAGTAAAAATAAAATAAAATTTTTGTGTTAATATAATTTATAAAATTATTTAAGATAGTTTAGTAAAATTTAACGACCGAAAATGATAATAAATGATTTTTTTAACTAGTGGTATCTAGGCCATAAGCTAAATTAATCCTTTTTAGAATTTCTCAAAGATAAATTTCTCTCAATAATATTAAACTAATAGTAAAAAAATTTGGTTACGTAGATGTCTCGAATTTGAGACCTCTAAGTAGAGTGTTGAAAATCTCACATTTACTAATTAAAGAATCAATAAATCCTCAATAAATTTGGAAAAATCTTCTCCTCTTGAAGTATCTTTTGGGGGTGGGTTAGACCCTAGCCCAAATTTTAATATGATATCAGAGCCATGATGTTGGGCCACCTACAGATGATGTCTTGCATAATTTCGCTATAGGCCCAGATGACCAGCCTGGGCGTGAAGGGGTGTGTTGATAATCTCACATCGGCTAATTAAAGAATTAATGAACTTTCAATAAACTTGGCAAAACCTCCTCCTCTTGAGGTACCTTAGCTAATCTAGTTACTATCTTTTCACAGTAATGAAATCAAGTCTAAAAAATACATGAAAGTGACAAAAGAAAATAAAAACCCAAAATGAAGCACCTTAATTAAATTAAGGATTAATTACATTAAAGTACCCTCATGTTTGATTTTTTTTTATTTAGTACCCTACCGTTATCTTTTTGAGAATTTAGTACCTTATAACATATTACACTACCAAAATTTGCTTTTATAACCAAGATACCCCCTTTTGTCTATAAAGGCTTGATTATTGAAATGGAAGAAATTAATATTTTAAATAAAAATGCTCATTAGGCTAATCAAAAAATTTTACTAAAAATGTTATGTGTAAAAATTAAATCGAACAAAAATTTAACTAAAGTTACAATTACATTTCTTAAAATTTCGAATAAAATATGAATTTTCTTTTCCAAAATTAAACTTCACTTTAATTTTTTGTTTCAAATTTTCTAATCTAAAATATTATGTGAGACTAATAATTAATTGTAGTTAAAAGTAATAAGTTAAGGTTATTTTAAAATTTAAATACTTGATTATATATTTTTCATAAATTTGATTTAAAAGTGTTGGTAAAAATAAGTTGGGTCATAAGGAGAATCATTTTAAAATTGGAAATTCTTAATTTTTTGTTTATTTAAGCTTTTTCAAAGCAAAATATAAAATTATATTTGAGAAAACTTGATTTAGATTAGGTTGATTAAATTTTATTTGAAAAAAATAAAAAATTCATGTACATACATATATAAAAAGCATCCGTTAATGACAAAATGATAATAAATTATTAAAATAAAAATAGTCACAAACATTATAATATTTTAATGAAAGTAACTCATTATTTTAAATGGTTCTTGAATATTTTATTATAAATATGAAAAAAATAATTTTTTTCAAAAAAAGTTAATATCATTACAGTTGACCGTTAGTCAAAAGTATTAAAGAATTAAAAGAATCTCTATATATCTAGATAATGAAGAGGAAGTTTTTAGTCTTAAAGCTCTCTTCAACTCTCAAGACTCCAAACTAATTTTCTGGTTTTTTTTGTTTTGTTAAGTAGTTTTTAGTGATGTGATTGGTTGAAAATGTTTTTAATTCATTAAATTAATTAATAAAATCCAAAATTGAATTTCAAACTATTAATTTTTTGTGATAAGAAAATTTTGATAAATTCCTAGATGCATATTAAGGATTATGATGTAAATGTAATTATTATAGGATTATTATTATTATTATTATTATTATTATTATTATTATAGGATTAGTCCTTATAAAGTCCTAGATAAAGTATATTTATGAGTTGTAATTTGTTTAGGTTTCCCAGTCATATTTTATTGAGGATTTGTTACAATGACACTTTATAATGTACACTGTTTGACATTAATGAGACAGAAAACATTGGATTGTTTTCCCCGCTGGAAACTTTCATGGTATCAGAGCCAATTGTCTAAAACCTCTCACAATGAGTAACGACAATATTGGCAATGTTGATGACGACATGGTAGAAGAAAGCCATGTTCGCCAAATGAAGAAAGATGCTTATTATGTAGCATCCGCTGATGGACCTAGACTGATCCTAACAATAGTCCAGCTACGAGAGACCGAGAAGGACAATAATTATGCAGAATGGGCAAGAGACACGCGCATGGCCTTGAGATCAAAGAAGAAATTGGGATTTATTGATGGAATAATTCCCATTCCAAAAGATGACCCAGACAAAGAGGAAGAATGGTGGGAAATCAATAACCTAGTAAATTCTTGGATTCTCAACACTATCGAACTCTCTCTTCGATCTACCATATATCACTCCGAGAGAGCTGATGAATTATGGACAGATTTGAAGGAAAGATTCTTGGTTGGCATGTCAAGAATATACGAATTAAAAACTGCATTGGCAAATTGTAAACAAGGCGGAAATTTGAAACATGTGTATTTTTCACGATTGAAAAAGTTATGGGATGAATTAGAAAACTACAACTTATAAATATACTTTGTCTAGGACTTTATAAGGACTAATCCTATAATAATAATTACATTTACATCATAATCCTCAATACGTTCTACTCCGGGCTCGAAATTTATCTTGAGGAAGATCATGATGATGAACATATGCTAGACACTCAAAGCTTTTAATGTGAGATTAGGAGGGTTTTTTGTCATAAAATAGCTCATAAGGGGTTTTTCCATGCAATAATGAAGAGGGTGTGCGATTTATAAGATAGCCAGCTGTCAATACACATTCTCCCCAAAATTTTATAGGCAAATTAGCTTGAAACCTCAAAGCTCGAGCAACATTTAAAATATGTCGATGTTTGCATTCAACCCTTCCATTTTGTTGTGGGGTACCAGCAATAGTAGTTTGATGGATTATTCCATGGGTTGAAAAGTACGAATTTAGAGATGTAAATTCTATGCCCTTGTCACTTCGGACTATCTTGATAGTTTTGTAAAATTGAGTTTTAATCATAGCAAAGTAATCTTGTAGAATAGATGCAACTTCACTTTTCTCAGAAATCAAGTATATCCAAACAGCCCTAGAATAATCATCCAGGATGGTAAGAAAATATGAAGCACCTATAGTTGACACGGTCTTGTATGGGCCCCACAAATCACAATGAATTAAATAAAAAACTATATATGCTTTATTAATGCTAAGAGGAAAACAATCACGAGTTTGTTTAGCATGGAGACAAATGTTACAAGGAGACCCTCCAGTTCTAGAGGTTTTAGAAATACCCAAAAAAGTATTCACCACAAAGTCTGAAGGATGTCCCAACCGTATATGCCATAATGTGCTGGAGTCAAGAACCGTGCTAGAAAAAGCGTACAATGCTTTCCATTCCATGGGTTTGTAGAAGAAAATTCCATTCCTCTGCTCACCCACTGCAATCGCCTCATCGAGATACTGTCTCGAATAACACAAAAGTTGTCAGAAATAGTGATAAAACACCTCAAGTCTCTTGCCAATTGAGACAAAGAAATTAAATTGCACTTAAGTTCAGGAATTAATAATACTCGGTGGAGTTTTAATCTAGGACTCAAGCAGACCGCTCTTTCTTGAAGAGTAAGAATCTTGGCACTATTAGGTAATCCAATAATGTACGGACAAATAGAATTTAAATTTGTTAAAATTATTTTCCTACCAGTCATATGGTGAGAAAATCCTGAATCCAAAATCCATAAATTTTCCATACCAGATAATTTTTTGGATTGAGTATTATTTGAGTTGTTTAAGGCAGTCAACAGCTTTGACCATTGGTCAGCTGTCAAATTTGGAAAATAGCTCGGACCGTTACTGTAATTAATTAAATATTTAATTAATATTTAATAATTAATAAATTTGACCACTCTTATGATAATCATCCACGCTTGAAACATATCTTAATGCCTGAAAGTTGGATAGGATGGCTCTTACGTAAGGATTATATTACCCCTAATTTTTATGAAATACGAGATGCTCATTGAATGATAAGAAACTAATTTCCACTTATACAATTTCAGATATTCAATGATTGTACGCTCTCTTCTAGAAAGTAATGTAGGTAGGAATGAAGAAATCAAATATGAAAGAAAATACAACAAAATGAAAGGATACCGGATTCTACTTATTTGTATCTAAACTGAATCTTGTCTATTTCCATTTCTCTAGATTCCACTTTTGAGTATTGCAACCAAAACTAATTTAACCTTTTGAACGCGTCTTTTGAATATATGAAGTATTAACATTGTTTTTGACTTTTTTTTTTGAACGGGAGGGACATAAAAAAGATGAAATAGAATCGAATTCTTTTAGATATTTTATCTAAAAACTTCTACCCATCTATTAAATCAAAATAGATGAGGTATATCTCGGCGAGATGGATAAAAGTATGTGTTATGATCCAAACTATAAATGAATAGGCTCATATCAATTAATTTATAGAAGAGAGACTCATCCAAACTAATCATGTGCCAGGAACCAGATTTGAACTGGTGACACGAGGATTTTCAGTCCTCTGCTCTACCAGCTGAGCTATCTCGGGTAAGTCCCAATATAGCATCCTCATGTTATTAGAGGACGGGAGTCTATGCCAATTAATCAATTAAAAGGGCGAAAGAAGATTAAAAGGTTTTATCGACGACTTTGTAAGTTTCAGTATGATTAATGATATCGCTGGAAATCATTCAAATGGGGATTTCTTGGTCAAAGATGTATATCTTATATATTAAGAATAAAATGGAATAAGATATTTCCGCCAGAATCAATTTCCAAAAAGAATAGAATAGGGTGAATACATAAGGACACTAATGAAAGGAAAGGGGGAATAGAATAGATAAATACTTAGGGAGGCAAATAGGCTTTTTGGGGATAGAGGGACTTGAACCCTCACGATTTTTTAAGTCGACGGATTTTCCTCTTACTATAAATTTCATTGTCGCCAGCATTGACATGTAGAACGGGACTCTATCTTTATTCTCGTCCGATTAATCAGTTCTTGAAAAGATCTACAGACCATAGAGTGAATATTCGATTCTTTCTTCAATGTGGAATTGAATCAAACCAATTCTTACATTTTTATAGAAAAAATGCGGATTCATTTGGGTCGGCATTAATCATTTGATATAGTATTCAATACGTATGTATATACATTTATCCTTTCTGAATTTTGGATGGAAAGGCTTGTTTCTCTACCAACGCGGCCAACTCTATTTGTCCATTTGTTAGAACAGCTTCCGTTGAGTCTCTGTACCTATCCCTTTTTCGTTTTCTGAACCTCTGTTTGTGTTTGTGGAAAACTGGATTTGGCTCAGGATTGCCCCTTTTATTAATTCCGGGGTTTCTCTGAATTTGAAAGTTATCACTTAGTAGGTTTCCATACCAAGGCTCAATCCAATTAAGTCTGTAGCGTCTACCGATTTCTCCATATCCCCTTCCTTTTGTTTTAAGATTAGGATTTCGTTGTGTTATGATGCCATTCCCCTTTCCTTTCATTTCTACTGGAACCCTTGAATTCATTAGATACGGATTCCTAGTTCGAAGAAGTATTTTTTCCTCTTTGATTTCTTACCTATCTTCTATAGGAGACCTTAGTTGGTCTAATCTACTATGATTTTATCATTTCTGGATCTCCAATTCAATATAGATTGATAGATATCTTATATATATATATATATATATATACCTGTCCCCCTTCCCATGCAATTTGGAATACCTGAACGGTCGATTTTTTTGTTGTCTTAATTTCCCCCTTTACTACTTACATGAATGGAATGAAAGCGGACGAATGTCTAATTAGTTAGAACTAATGATTCCTAATTCGAAATAGATGATATAGAATCCAATAATATATAAAATATAGAAGCGTACTAAAAAGAATTTCAAATGACATTTGAATTCAAATTCAAAAATGACAAATTGAAATAATTTCGAATTTAACTATCTAAAATCGAAAATAAAACTAAAATAAAAATATTTCCTATCTAATCTATATTTACTATCTAAGCTAATAATATATCGAATATTATTAAATTCGAATTGTAAATTGTATTAGTGATTAGTGATAGAAATTCTATATCGCTATATTAATCGTTATGGTCTATAATATTCGATATTTATTTGAAATTCTATATTCTATTCTTTTCTATTCATATTGATTCGGAATAGATAAGAAATAATAGTTAATACATAAGATTCCAAAATTACTATGCACATTAAATTGATGTTATGCAAGCCCGCTCGGCCCGTTACTGTAGCTTGGCACGCCATTGGCTAGTCCAGACCACTCCAAGGACTCAATTGCAAATCCAACAATCGCGTCTTCTCCTTCTCAGCCCACGGAAACAATTGCTACAAGGAAAAGCACTCGTATTAAAAAGATTCCTGTTCGACTTCAAGATTTTGACTGTAATGCTATATCCCATTCCTCCTCTGCTCCTTCACCCTCTTCGGACCTCTCAGGTACGTCCCTTTATCCTATAACACAATTTGTGGACTATCAAAAATTTTCTCGTTCCCACAGGCATTTTTTAGCATCTATAACTACAGAATCCGAGCCCACCAACTACTTTGAAGCAGTCTATAATCCTCTATGGTGTGCCGCTATGCGCCAAGAAATTGATGCACTCGAAAAGAATGGCACATGGTCCTTAACACCATTGCCTCCTGGAAAACGTGCTCTAGGAAGTAAATGGGACTTTCGTATTAAGTACAAAGCAGATGGCACCATTGAACAATATAAAGCCCGCTTAGTGGTTTTGGAAAATACACAAATGGCAGGTATTGACTTCACAGACACATTTGCTCCCGTTGCAAAAATGGTCACAGTTCACACTTTACTTTCTGTTGCTACTGTTGAAAATTGGCCCATCCATCAAATGGATGTCCACAATGCATTTCTTCATGGAGATTTATAAGAAAAAGTATATATGCGACCGCCACCTGGTTTTCGCTCCTCTTCCCCCGGACAGGTTTGTCTTCTGAAAAAATCTTTATACGGCCTTCGCCAAGCTCCTTGGTGTTGGATTTCAAAACTGACTGCCGCTCTCCAAAAGTGTGGTTTCTCTCAATCTTATGCAGATTATTCTCTCTTCACATATTCAAGAGGGAACATTTATTTATGTGTCTTAATTTATGTGGATGATTTACTAATTACTTGTAATTCATTACCTACTCTTCAAAAATTCAAAGCTTCATTGAATAAGTGCTTTCGTATGAAGGATTTGGGTCCTCTCAAATATTTTTTAGGTATTGAAATTACAAGAAACCCTTCGGGTTTATTTTTATGCCCACGCAAGTACACTTTGGAAATTCTCTCCGAAACTGGCTTGTTAGGGGCAAAACTGGCATCTAAACCTATGGAACCCAATCATCAGCTAGCCAAGGTGACTGACGCTTATTTTACAAATTCAGAACGGTACCACAGACTCATTGGTAAGCTGATCTACCTTACTCTTACTCAACCTGAGCTATCTTATTCTGTTCACACGTTCACTCAGTTTATGCACGCTCCTCACCAAGCTCATTGGAATGCGGCTATCCGAGTTGTCCGATATCTCAAGGGTAGTCTTGGACGTGGCATTCTTCTTCAATCTAAATCTCCACTTTTATTGACTGCATATTGTCACTCTGATTGGCTTACCTGTCCCATTACTAGACAATCTGTTACCGGCTATTTTATTTCACTTAGTGGGTCTCCTATTTCTTGGAAAACGAAGAAACAACATAGCGTTTCTCGATCTTCTGCCGAAGCTGAATATCGCTCTATGGCGATGACTTTATGTGAGTTAAAGTGGTTATCTAGCCTACTACGTGATCTTCGTGTGCCTATAACTCGCTCCATTCCATTACATTGTGATAATCAAGCTGCTCTTCACATTGCCAAAAATCCTGTCTTCCATTAACGTACCAAGCATATTGAAATTGATTATCATTTTGTCTTTGATGCTTTTCAAGCAGGATTTATTTTTCCCTCCTACATTCGCAGCGAATTTCAGCCAGCTGATATCCTCACTAAAGCTCTTCATCCCGCACAATTTCATCGATTAGCATCCAAGTTGGGCATTTCTGATATTCATGCTCCAACTTGAGGGGGAGTATTAAGGCTTATGATGTACATTGATGTAGAAGTTGTTGCACAAGAGTTTATGACCAATTGGGAGAAGAAGAAAAGAAGAATGAAGAAACAATGAGGAACACGGGCAACAACATGAGTAACACGTTCACTGCTGAACGTGTCACTGATCGTGTTCTCTTCTGTTTCGGGCATCTCTATTTAATTTTTTTCAGCTTTTAGCTATTTAATTTATTTTATTAGTTGTGGGCACTTTTGTCTTTTACTTATTTAGGTCATTAGAGCTTTGGCTAAACATAAATAGCCACCTTTTCATTGTTGAGAGGATATTATATTTTCACACAATTACAGACCTTTTGTTTCCAGTTTAAGAATTCACACTTGAATTCCTTGTTGAAAGTTTTTACGCTGCATTAGTTGGTATCAGAGCTTGAATTCCGTTCATACTAACAATGTCAGATGGAAACGGTGATATCCAGAACGTCGTTCAGGATATTGAAGCCTTGCAAGATAGGATGGATGCTCAAGAGGTGGCAGTCAGAACCTTGGACGTAAATCTAGATCAACGATTTCGGCGTTTAGATCAATGCTTTGATGAGATGATTAACAGATTTAACGCTCTTGGGGTGAATGCCAACAGAAACAAGAATGATGGAGGACAACGACCGAGAGATCAGCTTGCTCGAGGTGGTGTTGCCAACGTACCAGTAACTGCTAATGTCCAAAACCAGGTTGCTAGTTATAATTCCAGTGACGAGGAGGAGGATCTAATTTTGGCTGAAGATCAAAACAGACCTGCTAGGAGAGGCGGTGGCAGGCATAATAATAATTATTATAACATTCAGAATAATAATGACTATTATGGTGGTGATTTTAGATTGAAGGTGGATATTCCTAGTTTTTATGGTAATCTAGGCATAGAGGACTTTGTTGACTGGATTGTCAAAATTGATTATTTTTTTTAATATATGGCACAAGAGAAGAGAGTGAATTTAGTGGCATGTAGATTGAAGGGTGGAGCGTCTGCCTAGTGGGAGAGGATGCTACATAAACGACAGAGAGAGGGTAAACAGCCTGTTCGGAATGAAACAGTTGTTGCAGAGTGAATTTCTGCCTCTAGACTATGAACAGATCCTATTTCAGCAGTATCAACACTGTTAGCAGAATCAGAGATCTGTACAGGAATATACAACAGACTTTATGAGTTTGGCAGAGAGGAATGATTTGCTGGAGAGTGAGGTGCATCAGGTCAGTCGTTACTTGGATGGTCTGAAACTGTTGATTCGAGATAGAATTGGGGTACAGGTTGTAAAGAGTGTGACAAAGGCGAAAAACTTAGCTATTAAAGTTGAGTTAATGATTCGAGATAGAGGTGGAAGTAGGATTGAAAGTAATAGGCGAACGTATGGCAATGATAACTTTCAGAGGAGTAATAGTAGTGAAGAGACATCGAGGAGTTTTGCAGATAGGAGTAAAGCTGCACAGGGATGGAATCAGGGTACTGAACGGAAGGAAGATAAGGAGCCTGGGAAGAAGGTTGCCGAATTAAATGAGGGACAAAAAGCAGTCACTAATCCTTATGCAAAACCTATTTTAGGCAAGTAGTATCGTTGTGGACAACCCGGTCACAAATCAAATGAATGTCCTACTAGAAAACCTGTTAATGTAGTTGAACGGGACGAAGAAGAGGTGCTTTGTGGTCCTAATGGAGAAGATGATGACTATGAGGCATATGCAGAAGAGGAAGAGCAGAATTGTGTGATATGTAGGTTGATGTTAACTCCTAAAATAGAAGATGAAAGCCAGAGACACAAGCTGTTTCGGACTATGTGTACTATCAATGGTCGGGTGTTTGAGTTGATCATAGATAGTGGGGGCTGTGAAAACATCATTGGCAGAGATGCGGCTGAGTAATTGAAACTGAAGATGGAGAAGCATCCCAGTCCATACTCTATAGGCTGGATTAAGGCAACAGAGAAGGTTCAGATGATAGAACGATATAAGGTTCCATTCTCTATAGGTACTTGCAAAGATGAAGTGTATTGTGATGTTTTGGATATGGATGCGTGTTATCTGTTGTTTGGGCGACCTTGGCAGTTTGATGTTAATGCGCAATGCGGTAGAGATAACGTATACAGGCTAGAAAAAGATGGGGTGAAGATTAATCTACTTCGCATGAAGTCACCGTGCCAAAACTTCTAAAGTGCAGGAATGGTCTTTCCTAACAATTACATAATCTGGGCGTGAAATGGAGGAGGCTGTTAAGGAGTCAGAGGTGGTGCATGCTTTGGTGGTAAGGCGAGTCTTTGCAACTGATGAAAAGAAGCAGATTTATAATGTACCAGAACAGGTCAAACCATTACTGGAGGAATTTGTTGAGATTATGCCAAAGGAGTTTCCTACTGAATTACCTCCTATGAGAGACATTCAACATCATATTGATCTGATCCCTGGAGCTCGCTTGCCAAATCTTCCACATGAGAAGATGAGTCCGAAAGAGAGTGAGATTTTGCAGGAGAAGGTGCAGGAGTTGATGGAGAAAGGGCACATTAGGGAGAGCATGAGTCCATGTGTTGTTCCTGCTTTATTGACGCCTAAGAAGGATGGAAGCTACAGGATGTGTGTTGATAGTAGAACAATCAACAGGATTACAATTTGGTACAAATTTTCCATTCCTCGTTTGGAGGATATGCTGGATAGACTGAGTGGGGCTAAAGTATTCACAAAGATCGATTTGCGAAGTGGATACCACCAAATTCGTGTTAGGATGGGAGATGAATGGAAGACAGCTTTCAAGACGAAGGATGGTCTTTACGAGTGGCTAATAATGCCTTTCGGATTGTCTAATGCCCTTAGCACTTTTATGCGACTTATGAATCAAGTACTTAAGCCATTCAGTGGTAAATTTGTGATTGTTTATTTTGATGATATCCTGATTTATAGTAGTTCAGAGGAGGAGCATTTAGATCATTTGAGGAGTGTGTTGACTTTCCTGCATGAAAATAAACTGTATGTGAACCTGAAGAAATGTAGTTTTATGGCTAGGAAGTTGTTGTTTCTTGGGTTTGTTGTTAGTGCAGATGGTATTTAAGTAGATGATGAGAAAGTTCGGGCAATTAAAGAATGGTTAGCCCCAAGAACAGTATCTGAGTTGAAGAGTTTCTTGGGTTTGGCTAGTTTCTATAGACGTTTCATTAAACGCTTCAGTAGTATTGCAGCCCCTTTAACTTAGTATTTGAAGAAGGACAAGTTTGAGTGGAGTGACAAAACTGAGTCAGCATTTGCTCTGTTGAAAGAGAAGTTATGTACAGCCCCTGTTTTAGCTCTGCCAGATTTTACTAGGCTGTTTGAGGTGGATTGTGATGCGAGTGAAGTTGGAATTAGTGCAGTTTTGTTGCAGAAAAAACGACCAGTAGCATTCTTTAGTGAGAAGCTTGGTGATACTGGACTTAATTGGAGTACTTATGACAAAGAATTCTATTCCGTTGTGCGTGCTTTACGGACTTGGGAACATTATCTGGTTGGACAGGAATTTTTTCTGTATTCTAATTGTGATGCACTAAGACATCTGAATAGTCAGAGTCGAATTAGTAAAGATATGCATGCTAGGTGGATTAATTTTTGTAGAAGTTTCCTTTTAAGTTGAAGCACAAGGCGGGAGTTCAAATTAAATTAGCTGATGCTTTGAGTCGAAGGGTTACTTTACTGCTCACTTTGAGTAATGAGATTGTGAGTTTCGAGTGTTTAAAAGAGTTGTACTCTGGCGATGGACAGATTTGGGAGAAGTGTAATGAAAGGCAGCCTTGTGATGATTTTCATATTCATGATGGATTTTTGATGAAGGGTAATCAGCTTTGTATTCCAGTTTCTTCTTTGAGAGAGAAGGTGATTCGTGATTTGCATGGCGAAAGATTAGCTGGTCATTTGGGTAGAGATAAAACTATTGCTGCTGTGATGGAGCGTTTTTATTGGCCACATTTACGTAGGGATGTGAACAAGATTGTGCAGAGATGTTACGTCTGTCAGACAGCTAAGGGACATTCGCAGAATACTAGTCTACACACACCTTTACCATTGCCACAGGACATTTGGGAGGATGTGTCGATGGATTTTGTTCTTGGCTTACCTCGTACTCAGCGGGGTTCGGATTCTGTTTTTGTTGTTGTTGACCGTTTTTCAAAAATGGTCCATTTTATTCCTTGCAGGAAAGTTCATAATGCCCGGAGTATTGCAAAGCTGTAATTTGAATAGGTGGTTTGTTTGCATGGGGTGCCCAAGTCTATTACATCAAATCGTGATACTAAGTTTCTCAGTCATTTCTGGAGATCACTTTGGCACAGATTTGATTCATCTTTGAATTACAGCAGTATAGCTCATCCACAGACTGATGGATAAATAGAGGTTACCAACAGATCATTAGGCAATTTGATTCGCAGCATTGTTGGTGATCAACCAAGGAAGTGGGATGCTGCTTTGGCGCAGGCTGAGTTTGCTTACAATAGTTCCGTCCATCGTACTACCGATATGATGCCTTTTTCGGTAGTGTATCGGAAAGAACCTGCACATGCTTTGGATCTGCTAAAGCTGCCTAAGGTGCAAGATAACAGTGTAGCCGCTAAGCATATGACAGTGAATTGGCAATCTACTACAGAAGCCGTTCGTAAGAAAATTGAAGAGTCCAATGCAAAGTACAAACAAGCAGCTGACAAGCATCGCAAGGAGAAGCTTTTTGCTGTTGGTGATCCAGTTATGGTGTTCTTGCGAAGGGAGAGATTTCTAGTTGGCCAGTATAGCAAGTTACAATCCAAAAAATGTGGACCATATTCGATTGTGAAGAAGATTAATGATAATGCCTATGTTGTTAGTTTGCCAGATATTATGGGGATATCCAAGACATTTAATGTGGCAGATATTTTTTCATTTTATCCCGATGATGAGCCTCTGCATCCAGAAAACTCGCGGACTAGTTTTTCTCAGGTGGGAGAGAATAATGTAGAAGTTGTTGGGGAAGAGTTTATGACCAATTGGGAGAACAAGAAAAGAAGAATGAAGAAACAGTGAGGAACACGGGCAGCAACAAGATCAGTGACACGTTCTGATCACGTTCTCTTCTGTTTCGGGCATTTTTATTTAATTTTTTTCAGCTTTTAACTATTTATTTATTTTATTAGTTGTGGGCACTTTTGTCTTTTAATTATTTTAGGGCTTTGGCTAAATTATAAATAGCCACCTTTTCATTGTTGAGAGGATATTATATTTTCATTCAATTACAGACCTTTTGTTTCCAATTTAAGAATTCACACTTGAATTCCTTATTGAACGTTTTTACGCTGCATCATAAATGTAATTATTATTATTATAGGATTATTATTATTATTATATGATTAGTCTTTATAAAGTCCTAGATAAAGTATATTTATGAGTTGTAATTTGTTTAGGTTTCTTAGTCATATTTTATTTAGGATTTGTCACAATGACACACTATATAATGTACACTATTTGACATTAATGAGACAGAAAATATTGCATTGTTTTTCCCCACTGAAAACTTTTAGAGCATGATACAAATTCATTCGTATATGTTCTTATATGTTCTTTAATTATTCTCATTTTCTAGAGTAGATTAATCATTATTTTTTAATTCATTATCTCATTTGAGCAAATACATAAATGATTTCCTCTTTAATCATGATTCCTTATATGTCAATTTTATTTCAACTCTAATGAGTTTGGATTTCAAATAATTTTGAGCAGCTCTTTTTTCATTCTTTTTTTCTTAACTCCATACAATTGTTTTTTTTAATTTTACATTACAAATTTTAATTTTCTCACTTTTTTCTTTTTACCAAACTAATATTTTTATTTTTAATTAAATTTTGATCATGCTAATCATAGATATTGATATGCCAAATTTGAATCATTTTCTGATTCTTTCTAACTTCCTGTAGATATCTTTTATATAATCCTAAATAATCTCAAAGTATTATCAACAACTATATTATCTTTTTAAAAAATAATCAAACTTTTTATATAAATAACGAAGCACCTTATAGAACACACATCATATCATATAATGCCTCGTAGAACTCCATGGGAGAGAAGTAAGTCTAAAGCCGATACTCAAAATTCTTTTGCTAATTAATTTTGAGACTAATTTGTTGAATTTTGCAGGATATTGAGATGATTTTGGAGTCGCTCTTATTTTTTCCTACTGAACCTCTTAAATTAGTAAGAGTCATTTTCTCATTACAAAACGACATTATAGTTTGGTGGCTCTAAAATATTAGAGTCATCTCTCCATTACAAAAGCGGCTTTGAAGATTATGCTTGCTCTTCTTGTAGCTCTTGGTAACATCATTATTAATAATATCAAGAATTTACTTGCTATTATGGACTTATTTATTGGTGAGAATAAAAGTCTCTTTGATTATATTAAACCACTAAAAGTATAAATTGTTCGGATCATATTAAATCCCTCGTTTATTCATATTTCTCTATACCCTGTTTAGATACTAAATTAATGATACTCTTGAATTATATTCTCTATGAGTTCTCTTTTGTACTCCACTTTATGTAAGATTTTGTATTTAATATATGTGATCTTTTTTCACAAAAAAAATTAAAAATTAAAAAATCATCTAAAAGTATATTAATCACATGGATGATATGACTTAATACAATTTAAAGAGTTTATATCCCTACTTATTGATAAGGTTCATGACAATATTGCTTAGATCCTTTATTGAGAAAATCGTGGTTCATGACTTCATGTTTTGATTTTAATTTCGTGGCCCTTGTAAAATGGTGAAGAGGAACAATATGAATCATGGGCTGATGTTTTCATCAAGCAACTTTTTTAGTTTGATGGGCTAGGGAACCATCAATGCATGAGAAAATATTAGCCTCTGTAATTATTTCTTTTGATATATTAATTAATATAATTTTTGAATTCCTTCGGATTAAAGAATCAATACACTCAAATACTTTATAAAAAAAGTATAATTAAAGATTTTGTACATACATTAATCATCCTAATTTGTTTTGGAAGCCACCATGAAGTAATACACCAAATAATTTTTTTTCTTTTTTTCCTAATAAATTAATACATAAAGTAATAGAACATAATATATTTTATAAGTATAGATATTAATGCTAATATAACTTATAGAACTTTATGAATTATAGATATTGAATGGCATTTTTTTATAAAGGAAAGGACACCTATATATATATATATGAAATTGATGTTATTAGTAAAATTTTGTAAAAAGAGAAAGGTAGAAAAGAGTAAATGAGTAAGTAACTTTTATATAAAATTTAATATTAATCTAACAAATATCTTTTTTTTTTTTTTATAATTTTACAAATTTATCTAATTTATATTATTTTTTTATTATAGCAAGGGGACATAGAGTTTGACACAAAAATTTTTATTTTATGAAAATTGTATATCCGTAATCTTTTATTTTTAAGATGTACGAGAGGGGTACATTTGATAAAAAGAATTATACTAAAATACACCAAAAATTTATGAGTAACTTTATGAGGTGATGGGGAAAGATGTTTTTGGGGAACGGAGGGGAGGGGGGGAGGGAGAGGGGAGGCCACAGGGGAATGGGAAAGTGGGGTGTTTTTTGGGGTGTATAGGGTTGTAGGAAAGAGGGTTTATTTTATTTTATCTTATTTTGCATTGATAGTGGGGAGAGGGGAGTAAGGGCCGGGAGTTGGGTAAGGAGGTCAGGGAAAGAGTGGAGAGAGAATATGACAGGAGAAGGGCTGGAAAGATGGGGGGAGGGGGGGGATCGATTTAAGTGAAAGATTCAATTGGGGGAATGATACAAATTTTAGGAGTAGAAAAGAAAATATTATGAATTCTTCACATTTTTCACTTTAATATTTAACTTTTTTTTATCCTGATTATTTTAGTCTCCTTAAATATTGTTTTAGGAGAATTTAAGGGTAGAATTGAAGAATTTTTAGTCTTTAATTTTTAATAATGTACAATATATTTAATTAAATAATATTTTCATTTAAAAAAATAAAATTTATATATTTATATTTTTTTTATTCAAAAAATTTCATTACAGTACATAGTACAGATTTTTTACTAAGTAATATTAAAGTGAAAAAATATTAAAATTTAAAGATAATTTAATATAATTAACTCTCAGATTAATGGCAGTAACGACATAGCCGTAGTTGCCCGAAAAACTCATAAAACTCGGTTCCGCACCGAATCTGAAAGTATCTGACCCTGACCCTGACCCTGACCCTGACCCTTCTAGGATGGGATTCCGGAACCAACGGCTAAATGTTCTAACATGGAGATATTGGAAGACACATCATCAACCGAAAAAGCAACGTTAATAGTATAGTAGTGTATTCTCATAAAAGCCACGTGGAACGAGACCCGTCATAAACCCACGCTGCTTGTACACGCGTTGTTGGTTGACAAGAGCGTCCTTCTCTGTTTTTTTGTTTCATAAAAATGCCCTTCACTTCTCCACCCCTCAATAATAATAAATGCCCAAGGACAAATCTGTGATTTGGTTGCAACCTTAAGGTTACTTTTGTCCCTGAAAAGGAAAACCCACTAATCGTAAAGGGACGGCGCCTGGGCGGTTACGTTGTCAATAAATCAAGTAGCTATCATTTTTCTTTTTTTTTTTCAAAAACCATTTTATACGTATACTTTTTGTATTACATACCTTTTATAAAGTACAGAATTTTCAGAAAATAATAATAAAATTGAAAAAGCTAAAAATCTTTTTGTCTCAAAAGTCATTATCTATCATTGTTTTTCTCCCTAATGATGCATACCTATCTTTGCATAAAGTGGGTTTTATTAGTTTCCAATGTTTTTATGGTGTTTGAAAAATATATTCTATTTTTATTTTATCCTTTTATATGCTTATACAATTTACATGTATTTATTGCTCAACTCTCATTGTTTACCAAGGCATAAAAATAAATACGTACTTGATTTTTGGCCATATTTTGAAGAGTAAAATCGTTTGAACAATTATTGATATAAATTTCATTGATATAAATTAAACTGAAATATATGTGAATTGAACTTTCAAATTTATCTTCTAATTTCATTTCATATTTTGTTTTAATATTCAAATGATTTTACTTTTAAAAAATTATCACAAACTAAGTACATATCTATTCCTACTGAATACGTCTTGGTAACTAGTGGCAATCTAGTAATAGATGCACATAAATAATGTAAGTATATAAAAAGATAAATACAAAATAATTTATTTTTAAAGAACGGGAAATAGTTTAGATATATTTATCGACATTCAAAATTATTTTATTTGTGTTATGATGATCGTGACACGACGAATTGTCCGGAATAATAATATAATATAAAGATAAAGAATATAGAGAAAGAAAAGTACAAGAAAGAAAAAAGTAGAACTCAAGAATCAAGTCTGAATTATCTTATTAATGTTTTCATATATGACCTATTTATAGGCTGAAGATATAAGAGATTGTATCTCATATTCTCCAACTATATATAATTTCGAGATTTTTTTCTAGCTTTGGCCCAATTTCAACAAAGGCCTACTAAATATGGCCCATTTTTTTTTTAAATTCTGGAAGAGGCCATAACGCACGATGGTTGTTCGTTATCTATAATGATAACACACAACCATTGTGCGTTATTAGTTAATTAAGCCTTCTCCCCTAATCAGTCGATGTGGCTGATAACGCACAATGGTGGTGCGTTATCATTAGGCAATAACGTGCACTCGTTGTGCGTTATTAGCCGCGTAATTTTTTTATTTTTTAAATTTTTTTTATTTTTTGTTTAATTTTTAATTTTTTTAATGAATTTTTTTTTGTTTTTAATGAAAATTTCTTTTTGGGAAAACTTAAAATTGTATAATTTTTTTAAAAATTTTTTTTAATGAATTGTTTTTTTGTTAATGAAAATTTGTTTTGGAAAAACTTATAATTTTATAATTTTTTTAAAAAGACTGTATTTATTATATTTAACTTATTTTAAGTGTATTTATGATGATAATAGTTATATCGTTTTCTTGGAAAATATATTTATATTTTAACCATTTCATCTCAAATTATTTGAAGTAATACTAAAGAAATTGTAAAAATTTAGAGCAATGATGTAGTAATTAGAAGAAATTGAAAGAAAAATTTCATTAATAGAAACATGTTTTATTACAACTATTTCAAGAAAATATCAAACTTATACATTGCTCGGTCCGGGGTTATTAAAATTTTTTCTACTATGTCCCGGCATGCGACATCTGTCACATCTTGGGAGAGAATCCGGATTTCTATAATCCATTTCCCCCTGAAATCGTTTGCCATGTTTCCTACCCCGTTCCTTTTTCATGTTTGGTGGATAGAATGTTAAATTAAAAGGAACATCCCTCCAAATGTTCTCACTCAAGACCGGATGAAAATTCGCCTGGTAAGTTCTTCTGTACGTTTGTCGCGAGTATATCTCCGGCACATAAGTATCTGTTATTGACCCATTTTCTCTACACACTGCAAGAACATGAGAACAAGGCAATGTATATGTTTGCCATTTTCCGCAACTACATGATTTATTATTTAGCCGCAATGTATAGACGTTGTTGCCCGTACCAGAAACCCGGATTGGAGATTTGACCATGTATATTCCCTCTCGTGGATTGTAAGTTGTAACTTTGTGTTCTCTTGATTTCATTTCAATCTGCAAGAACTTGTCAAAAATTCCAGTTGGAAATGGATGCACACAATTTTCAGCCTCTTCACGGTGTTGGTGAAAGTACTTAACTAGTTTGTTGAATATTAGTTCAATCAGGGATTTTAAAGGTAGAACCCTAACTTTCTTCAACACACCGTTAAGTGCTTCAGAAATATTGGTTGTCATGATACCATGTTTGTGACTGGCATCATGCAACAGTGTCCATTTCTCTGGGTCCAACTTCATCAAGTAAATGTAAGCATCAATATTTCTTTTTTGAATCTCTTTCATTACACGGTCAAATTTCCATTGTTTCATTTCTGTTCCGGCCTGCCACATCAAGCTTTTTAGGTTTGTATTTTTAAAAGTCTTGTTGAAATTTGCTCGAATGTGGCGTAAGCAAAATCGGTGAACTGCAAATGGTGGTTGCCACAAAGGTTGACTTTGAATAGCAGAGAAAATGCCTTTGTGGCGATCAGAAATGAGGCATACGTGGCGATCTTTAACAATGTATTCTCGCAAGTTTTTAAGGAACCAATTCCAACTCTCGGAGGATTCCTTATCAACAATTGCAAAAGAAAGTGGGAACAAGTGATTATTTGCATCTCACGTACTTGCAATTAATAGCATGCCCTTGTATGGTCCCCTTAAGTGTGTTCCATCAACAGAAGTCACCGGCCGGCAATATGGAAATACGTCTATACATGGCGAGAAACACCAGAAAACAAATTTGAAAACATAATTAGGGGGACTGCTTGTTCTGTGATGCAAAAATTCGTATACAGTCCCTGGGTTTAAATCCTGTACAGCTTGTAAGTATTTAGGTACAATACTGAAGGTTGTATCCCAGCTACCAAAAACCCTCTCGAGCATACCATGCCCGCTTGTAAGTGCAGCCCGTTTGAAATAATACCTGCACTTCTTGAATGATGTTCGAAACAAGTATCTCAAGATCGTTGGCAACTAGGCGTGATATAGCATTGATATAAATTTTTAAGACAAGTTTCTGTGCTTGTTTTGTTCAATCTGTACAAGGCATGTGTGTTCTTTGACGAATTGGTTATTTCCCACCGATTGTGCGTGGCTTTCTTTTTTATACGGATGTATCATGAACAGTAATTATCGTCACTGTGATGGTAACATCTTGCGGTCCATGTATCAATCTTACTTTTCAAAATTCGGTATTCACGCCGCCCACTGATAGAGTATTTACGAACCGCACTTACTGACTGCACTTTGTCAACGAATCTCATGCCTAACTATATGTCAGTCATGGAGTCGTTCCAATCGAGTAATTGGACGGTACCAGATTCTACAAGGTCATCTATAGGAGAACCCGAGCCCATATCTAAGAATGCTCCAGAACGTGTGTAATCATACCTAGCGTTGCTGAACCATTGGCTGCTCTTCCATTGTTGCACTATGTTTTCGGTGACCAGGTTAACATGATTTATAGGGTTCAGGGGAGTTTGGAACTCTCCTTCTTCCGGGTCATTGTCATCATCCGATTCAGATTGACTAGAAACGGCATCATCTTCGTCCGATCCGTCAACTTCATCGTCATCGTTATTGACGATACTGTACAACATAGACAGTTCATCGGAAACTATCGGTGTTACCGCCGTAATATATTCTGGCAAAGATGTTGTATTTCTGTCGTGTGTGTTTGGAATATTTTGTTGCTGGATTTGCTCGAATTCAACAAGAATATGAATCCCCTTCTTCGCTAGGTGGGGTTGAATAATCTATAGATAATGCATTTCCTCATCATTGTTAATGCTATATAAGTTAAAGTAAAACATACGATGCACTTCGTAGTATAAAGGCACCCTCATTGTCATTCGAACATTCTAGAGATTGGGATCCATATCTCGGTATTTCAATATATTTTTTTACCAGTTCGGCATGTGAAATAATTCGGTTCGTTGGTAATGTCCAACTTTTTTGAATTGTTCCAGTAAAATAGGGACCGTATGCATCCCTTGCAATTTCAGAATCCCAAAATAGCATTACTCTAACAGGGTTGATTGCTTCCATTTCAAAATGATTTAACTGTAAGTGTTTAGGGAGGATGAAATATGAAGATGTTAAGAACTTCGGGAATTGAAAAAGAATGAGTGGAATGTTAAGGGATATAAGTTTGATATACTGTAAGTGTTTTGTAGATGTAGAGAAGAATGAATGAATGTATATATTTATAAGGTTTCAAGGCAGAGAGTGAAGATGCCTGCGATGAGGGAAAAGTAATTAGTGGGATGAATTATTGTCCTTCCATGAGCTGGGTTCACGGGATGAGCTCTGTTGGATGAAATTATTGTGAGCTTTATTGTCCTTCCAATCGAATTATTGTCATGGGAAGAGCTGGTATGAGTGAATTATTGTAATAGGTTAAGGGTTTTTAAAGTTTTTATAATATACCCTGTAGAATTTTAATATTATGATTTTGGCTTTTTCAGGTTTACTTTTAAAAAGTTTATAGTTTTACAGTTTAATGTTTGATGTAAACTTCTACTGAACAGCAGGGGTTGCAATGACGTGCACTCGCCTGGACATGGCTTATGCCATAAGTGTGAGTAGCATTGGACTAACTCGCCACGGGAAAGCTAGCCGTTCAGGTCATCGGACGAAGCAAATGTAGCTCCGCAGTTTTCTGCTTTGATAGCCTCCTCCAGCAGATCCATGCTGACCCCGGCCCGGGCTGGCTTTTTGGGAAGCCCGTTGGCTAGTCCTATTTACCTCGCCTCTCCTCGAGGTAAAATAGATTTTAATAATAGATTTTTACGTTTTCTATTATTTAAAGTTTAGTATTTTTAAGTTTTTTAAGGTTTTTATAAGAAAGTATTTTACTACTTCGTAAATTCACTACTACGGTTTTAGAGTTTAAATAAAAGTATTAATTACTAAAGTATAAATTTCCAAGTATCGGTTATACTATTTACAAAAAAAAAAAAAAAAACATATGATAAAAATACCAAATTACAAGTTCCAATGTTTTCTACTCATAATTTATACGAAATATTCAAAATAATTATCTAAATAATTAAAAAAAATTTCAAATAATCATAAAGTAAGGTAAAAAATTCAAGTCTAATTATCCAACTAAATTCATGAAAATAATTCATCACACTAAGATCACTTTTTAAATGCGAAAAACAATTATAAACATAAAATTATCAAATTTCTGCAAATTTATTAATAACAACAATTTTATACATAAATCTAAACCCCACTCTTACAAAAAAATGAATGTAAAATTTTGGATTTTAATAATAGATTTTTAAGTTTTCTATTATTTAAAGTTTAGAATTTTTAAAATTTTCAAGTTAACTTATTGTATATTTTATAAGTATTCTACTACTTCGTAAATTCACTATTACGGTTTTAGAGTTTAAATAAAAGTATTAGTTATTAAACTATAAATTTTCAAGTATCGGTTCTACTATTTACAAAAAAAAAATAAAAATAAAAAAATAAAAAAACGTATGAGAAAAATACCAAAATTACAGGTTCCCATCTTTTCTACTCAAAAATTTATACAAAATATACAAAATAATTATCTAAATAATTAAAAAAATTTTCAAGCAATCATAAAGTAAGGTAAAAAATTAAACCTAATTATCCAAATAAATTCATGAAAATAATACATCACCCTAATATCACTTTTAAATGAAAAAAATAATTATATACATAAAATTATCAAATTTGTACAAATTTATTAATAACAATAATTTTAAACATAAATCCAAACCCCACTTTCACAAAAAATGAATTAATTCAAATTAACAAATAAAATTCATAAAAATGATTAACAAACAACAAATAACAAACCCAAACACACAATAATTAAACTTAATAAATAATACACCAAAAAAATTTAAATTACTAAAAACTTACCAAAAATTTAAAATGCAGCTATAGTCTATCGTTTTCCACTCCAAATATTTAATAACCTTCGTATTCTAAAGAAAGTCTCGCAGATTCAAACTTGAACTTCAAATATTAACTAATTTTTAACTGTAAATTTCGAAATAACATACAAAATTATTAGAAGAAGAGAAGTCAAAGTATAATAATAAGAAGTAAGAAAATAAAAGGAAGAGGAAAATAACTTACCGAGCGGCGGTGGAAGAGTCTGCAAATTTTTTCAGAAAATAGAGGAAGAAGAATGAGGGAGGAAAGAGAGAGAAAATTGGAGGCTAGTAAAAAAATACAGAAAGAAGAAATAAGGGAGAAGAAAGAGGGAAGAAGAAATAAGCTAAAAAAATAAAAGGGAAGAAGGAAGGGGCCGGAAGAAATAAGCTGAAAAAATAAAAGGGAAGAAGGAAGGGGACGGCGGGTGGTTGGCTAGGGTTTATAACGTGATAACGCACAGTCACTGTGCATTATCAACTTAATAACGCATAATGGTTGTGCGTTATTAAGGTTGATAACGCACAATGACTGTGCGTTATCGCCACATCAGCGCCAGATAGGAGCCACGTCAGTTTTTTATGTAATTAGCGCGGCTTAAACCGCGTGATTAGGGATAACACACAACTATTGTGCGTTATCAACTGAGATAACGTACAATAACTGTGCGTTATGGCCAGATTCAGCATAAAAAAAAAAATTTTTTTAAAAAAACTGGGCCTCTTTAGTACCCATTATTAAAATCTGGGCCGAACCCAGAAAAAAAACCTAATTTCTCCTCTTTTCAACCCATCTCAATATACATTATGGTAAAATGATACATTTGTATCACACATATATAATTATTAGATGGAAAATATCTGGTTCCTCACGATAAATCAACTATATTGAGGATAACTCAAATAAATATGTTGGCAAAATACGAATAAATACTACAAAATACATATCAATCAATTCAAGGTCTATGAACATGTTCTGCAGGAACATTAAATATATATATATATATATATAAATAGAGAATCATTAATAATATTATTAGGACAAATTGTGTTAATGAGAGAATATAAAATATGAACTCATTAAAATTGCAAAGTTCAGCTTACAAGTCAACAATATATATGAGACCTTAGGTCGATGCATCGACTATATATTCATCTCAAAACACATTCAACCCTAAATATTAATGATATCCATAAAATTATTTTGCTTTGAAATTAGTAGTACAAATAAATTTGTAATCAGAAACTTTTGGTTCCATAAAAATATTGTCACAAATTCTTTATGATAATTCATAATTTAATGATCCAGGATGGTTTAATCGGTCATGCCAACATTTAATATTTTTAGAATAAGTAAACTTCAGGTTTGTTTAATGATGCATTACAATTGCATCAACTTAGACGAATTACAAAACTATATGGGGAGAAAATAGTAATTTATGTAATTCACATTTATTGCATAAGTTATGACAATATAACATAATTATCATGTGAGTTCTTAAGTCAATTTACTCTTCCAGATATTTAAATAATTAATTCTTCTAGAACTTTCTATTAACTAACTCTTCTATGTCTTTAGTAAATATGCTAAAATAGTAAATATTTAAAGATGTTTAATAAAAATAGAATTTTTGTACTTAGATGATTAGTAAAATAGTAAACATTCTTATGTGATAATTATAACAATCTCTCTTTTAAAAAAGTTTAGATTTTCATGAAAAAAGTATGATAATGAATTGAATTAAACCATGTACATTTTAATTTTGATTTTCAAAAACAAACTTTCGGTGACTATAATCTTGCATTTTCTTTAACAAAACAAACCATTCTTATGTGAGAACTATAACCATCTCTGTTTTAAAAAGGTGTAGATTTAGCTTTAAAAAGTATGATAATGAATAAGTATTATTTTAATAAATAAGTATTATTTTAACATATTAAGGTGAAAATGTAAGAAAATTGAAT
The DNA here is from genome assembly GCA_028651295.1 of Catharanthus roseus. Classification (NCBI taxonomy): domain Eukaryota; kingdom Viridiplantae; phylum Streptophyta; class Magnoliopsida; order Gentianales; family Apocynaceae; genus Catharanthus; species Catharanthus roseus. Next base: position 2,085,126 of record JAPQWS010000046.1, on the reverse strand, counting down.
TTGAAAATTTTATACTCCCTACGTTTAACAATTATACCCCCTATGCTATTTTTAATTCTATATACATACTTTGCTTCAAAAATGTATTAAGAACTCCCCATCCCTAATGTATCAAACAAAAATGTATTAACTATTTATCGAATTCTATAACTATTTATTCATGTTCTAACATTAACGAAAACATATTAAGTGTTTAAAAAGTAAGTAGATAGTATATTTTCATAAAATTTACTTAGATAATACATTAACAAAAATATATTAAATTGAACCAAACATATTAATGGTAGATAGTGTTACAATTAACGTTTGGATTTATTTTAAAGAAATTTTCAATTGAAAGATTGAATTCTTGAGCAAGTGCTAAAGCAATTTTCTCCATTCTTATGCCCGTGAACTGTGTTTCATACAATTCCACCACCATTGCATTGCCCGTGTTAATATTGTTATATTCACAAAAATATATTCATCACAAGTGTCGTTTGATCATTATATATATTGGTTATAAATCGTTAACGACTATTTATAGCTAATTTTGCTTTTAATTACATAATCAATTTGTTAATATTTATATTTACTTAATTTATTTTAATTATAGTGTATTTAGTCGGATTCTATTAGAAATCTAATGAAAAATTCTCACTTTTTGTCATATTCTTCCCTTTTCAAACAATTTAATTTTTATAAGACTTAATAAAAAAATTTTCAAAACTAAACTATATCCAATCACAATTATTATATTCAAATGTTATTTTGTCATGACTTATTTCTTATTCTAGATTCAAAACTCATCAAAATTTAGAAATTTTTAATCAACCATCTAAGAATATTACAAAATCCATTCAAAATATAGAATTTTCAATTAATAATCATAAATCAAAAAACAAAAAGCCAAGCATAACTTTTTTTTTTTAAAAAACCATTACCAGAATAACTCCCTGGCAGCAGTAATGCTTGGGCAACCAGCAGCAACGGTTTCTAGTAGCAGCAGCACCTACAACAAGAGAAGAAGATGAAGAAAAGGAATATGAGAGAAGAAGAGAAGAAGAAAAAAATAAAAAAAGATGGAGAGAGAAGGAGACAGAGACAGAGGGAGTACCGGGGAGAGAGAGAGAGAGAGAGAGAGAGACTGACTGGTGGGGTGACTACACTAGAAGTCGGTAAGGGGCGTCGATGGAAAAACGTCGGTGAGGGAAGGGCCGTCGGTGATTCGGGTGTGGGAAAAGGTTGGGGAGGGTGTTTTGGTTGAACAAATTGGGGAAGGAAAGGGGTTTACTCGATTTTGTGAATCTCTGAAGTTATTATCAACGGGATGCTGACGGTCTACCCATCGGTAACATAATATAAAAAAAATACCAATGGTCATCCTGTTGGTGACATTGAAGGTAAATAAACATTAATTACTGACGGTAGAAAGATTGTGGAAAAATCGTCAGTACTATGCTCAACCGACAGCAGTCGCCATCGATACCAACTCTTCATTTTTTGGCGCACAATTTTTCTCCATTTTTTTTGCTAGAATTCCGAAATGTTGACAATAATTGTCGTCTCCGTCGGTACCCCATCGTGAAATACCGACAATGCATTTGCCGTTGGTAACTACCGTCGGCAAAAGGCTCTTTTTTGTAGTGTGAATTATCTTATTTATCTTCATATGGCCTATTTATAGGGTCAACATATAAGAAATTGTAGAATCCTTAGGGATCTAAACTAAATCAATGGGCATATTATGAATCCAATTTGATTAGTATTTGAGAGCTTAGTTCTCTTCAAGTAACATATTTGGATATCCACCGTGTATATATTAATTTCATAGCAACTTGTTTTTTGTCAACACATTTCAATTATATCTTTTTAATACATATTTCTATCCATTTTTTATATTCTTTATATAATATATTATTTTCAAGTTGTAGTTCTTACAATTATATTGAATCTCATGAAAGAAATAGATGGAAAAACTCACAACTTTATTTTCAATGATACCTTCGTGAGATTTAATAAGTGTAAAAACTTTTTTGGGGGGAAAAAAGTGAAAATTGATAATTTAAAAAATAATTCATATATAAAAATGATTAAATAAATTTTTGTAGACAAAATGGAAAAAATAACAAATAAATACGCATATAACCATTTTTTTATATATAAGAAGTAAATTAGTCTTACTTCTCATCATAAAAATGATAAAATAAATTTTTGTAGACAAATGAAAAAAGTAACAAATAATTAAATGCATACATAACCATTTTTTCCAATTCAAGAATAAATTAGTCTAACGTCTCATTGAAATCATAAAGTAATACAATATTGGATTACAAGTGAAAAATTGATTATTAAGATGGCTATATATTCACTAATAGGCTTGAGTTTAATATAAAATTTTACCATTTAATACATTTAAAAGTATTATTTTTATAATTTTTGGTTAAATATATCACTTTTGAATTTCCCATACTATTAATTTGTCACTTTAACCCTCATTGAATCATTGACATTGAGATTTGAAGAAGTAAATGCTTTGATGGTATTCAAACTTAAACGCTTCAAAGAAGTATAAAGGTTAAAAAAATCAATCACTGTAATAATTGAAAAAGTTAAAAAAAAGATGGTCAATTCTTGAACTTTTTCCTCCCTTTCTTGCATAGATGACAAGTCATTATACTATTCTTTTGATATATAGTGTACCTATTATATTCGATCTCATTTATTTAAGTATTATTTTAGCTTCTTTAAAAAAAATTAAGAGATTTAAACCAAACAAATAGTTCTAAAAAAATCAAATAAATATTTTATATAATATAACTTTACCAAATTTTATAAATATATATAGAGAATAAAATATAAAGAAAGAGATACAAAATGAATAAATAAGGAATGAGAATGATAAAATTAAAAAAATTATTATAAATATTTTTTAAAAGTATAAAATAACAAATATTATAAAAAATTCTCATTTAAAATAACATATATCTTACAAGGGGGGAGGGGGAGGTCATGTAAAATTATTTTAATTAGTCTCACAAGTGAGTTTGCTTAAGAATCTCTTTCGGGAATGAGACTCCAACTAATTATTCATGTTGATTAATAGTTTCAATGCGTACATTAAAATTGGTATTGGAAGTGTGACTAAAAGGATTAAATATTAAAATGGTTATTAAGTGTATTAGCCTTTGGTAGGAGCCTAGGAGTATAGGATAGTGTCACAAAACATTCCTCTAACATTAATGGTAATACCACAAAACATTCATTATTCTTTATATATATATATATATATTACTTGTCATACTTTATTATTATTCATGTTTCTTTTAATTTGTCACATATGAAAATAATATAATATTCAATAAATTTTTTTCTATATTTTCTATATTGTACTATTCCATAACATAAAATTTCAATCACTCTTATTTCTTCTTAACATAAAACCTTCTAAAAGTATCAATAAGGTGAGAGATTTATTGAGTAGTATTTTAGTACAGATAAGAAAAAAATTGAAGTTTCGTATTTTTTCTATTGAGTATGATCGTTAAATTTGTCATATTTCATCATTATTCATAATTTTTTACTTGTTATAGTTATGATAATCAATGAGATAAACAATAAACTTTCCTATTATATCATTCTAGAAAACAATATTTCCAATTTCTCTTATAAAAGTAATAATAAAATTAGAAATTAGTTTAAAGTATTATAGTCCATACAAAAAGTACTCAAAATTCGACGTTTTCTTGAAGAATGTGATGTTTGAAAAATATTAATAATTTAAAAAAAGGGTTAATGGCACCCAATTGAAGTTTGAGGGTTTTTATCCTAAAAAAGTAAAAGTACGCACTTTATCCCTAAATAACATCAATCAAATTAAAGGTCAGATTAAATAAAATAACAAAAATACCCTTTGTCATAATTTATTGTAGAATAGCTCTCAAAATTGTAAAATTTAGTGTAAAGTTAGTTTAGTTTATACCTCAATTTATAGTTATAGTTTAGTATAAAATATTTGTATGAAGTTTGAAATAATATTTTTATAGTGTGTATTCTTTGAAACATAATTATTTCACTAAAAACTTGATTTTTGAAAAAAATAATATGACAATTCAAAATATAATTAAAAAATAAATTATTTGCTTATAAATAAAATATAAGATTTTTCCAAACTCAAATTTTTATCTTAAAATTTTTAATAAATCTTTTCTAAATATTTTTAATAAAAACTTTAACCTATTAGAATTTATAAAATTCTCATAACAAGGATTATACTAATAACTTTAGATAGAATACTAAAATAATAAACAAAAAATTATTTTTCTTAAAATAAAATAGTATTAATTTTATGTACTTATTATAACAAATTAGGGATAAATCTTAACATTTTATTTTTAAAAAAAATTTAAAATACAGATTTCACAATTACGTAATCCGTATTGTGTTTAATAACTTAATATTTCTTTTTTTTCATTCAACGAAGTGTAAACTCCCATATACTATTTTGTCTTACATCAACAGTTTATTTTTTTTAAATTAAATAATCAATTTTTAAAAGAATATTAACTAAAAGGATATTATTTCAATTCAAACTTTACAAAAATATTTTGTAATATATTATAATTTTAAATTAAAAATATGTGTTAAATTAATTTTACATAAACTCTAATGATTATTTTAAAAAAATTATAACTTATCTAAATGATATTTTTATTTTTATATTTAATTTAACTTTCGACAAAGAACTTAAATGGCGAAGGGTATATATTTTAATTTTGAAGTAAAGATCTCTTATTTAATTTAAGAGGAATTTTGCTATAAATCTATATAAAAAAAATGTAGTAGTATATATAAAATAAAGTGAGAGTGTGTCAGTGGGTTAGGCAAGTAATTAAAGTAATTAATTACCAATAAACACAATAGAAGGCCAAAAAGGAAAAATGAAAAGATTTTTCTCAACTGAAAATTTGTCCATGGTAGTGAACAGCTCAGACCTCTCAGTCTCACCACCCAATAAAATCACCTCCTCTTCTCTCTCTCCCACCTCCAATTTCACTACTATCTTTCTCTCTCTTGCTAGGAATACTCTCTCTTTCCATTCTCTCTTCTCATTCCCTTTCTCAAATTTGCTTACACAATACGACTCATCTTCATAAACAGACACATATACAAAGGTGCCAGAAGTGCCAGAATCACCCATAAGTTTCTACTTATAAACTCAAAAAGCTTCTCATTTTTTCCTATTAAACATTAAAAAAAGTTGAAAAGATGGTGAATTTTCATCTGGGATTGTTTTTCCTATCGTCTGTTCTTGTATTAGTATCTGGGTCTTCAAGAAACCTTCCAATTCTTTCATTTGATGAAGGCTACTCATATCTCTTTGGAGATGATAATCTTATGGTTCTTAAAGATGGAAAGTCAGTTCATCTTTCTTTGAATGAAAGAACAGGTCCCTTTTTGTTTTCTGTGTTTTTTTTTTTTTTTTGTTTCAATTATTTTTCTTGTTGTTTGAATTTTTTCCCCTGCCCAAAAGGAAAGGGGAAAACAGATTGTTTCTTTTCAAGATTTTGATGTTTAGTTTTATTTTTTTTGTTGGTGATTTTAGGCTCTGGATTTGTGTCACAAGACCTTTATCTTCACGGGTTTTTCAGTGCTTCTATTAAACTACCAGCAGATTACACAGCTGGTGTTGTTGTAGCATTTTATGTAAGTAACTGTTTGCTTCATTATTACTATTAATTTACAATTCAAAGAACCATTTTCTTTTTTTTATTTTTTTTATTGGATATTTCATCATACCTTCATGGGTATTTTAAAATTTTAACAATTTGATGCAGCAATCAGAAATGGTGGCTCTTTGTGCAAATTCCTATACTTTTAGATTTGTTGAATATGAAACAGAGTATATTTCTGTGAATATTTATCATTTGGGATTTTTGATTTTACATAGATTTTTGGAATTTCCATTTGTTTCTAATAAACTTTTGGTGTTTTGTGGATGACAGATGTCAAATGGTGACATATTTGAGAAGAATCATGATGAGATAGATTTTGAGTTTTTGGGAAACATAAGGGGTAAAGATTGGAGAATTCAAACAAATATGTATGGAAATGGTAGTACAAGCATTGGTAGAGAAGAAAGATATGGACTTTGGTTTGATCCTTCTGAAGATTTTCATGAATACAGTATCCTCTGGACTCATAATCAAATAATGTAAGAATCCCTCTATTCTTTCTCAAATTTTTTTTTGGGTCCACTCTTAATCTCATTCAATTGTTTTAATTTATATCTAACAATAGGCTTTCTTCCTACCATTAAGTAGACTTGTTCTGTTCTTGGAAATCTTGGTTGATGTCTCTATTTAACGCAGAAAAATATGCTTTCCTTTTCTAGAAATGCATATTCAATAGTCCTATTTCTCTCTCACGGTGAAGATGTGACGAAATGTGTCTCTCTCTAGTGGGGGAAAAATCTCCTATTTATCAAATTTTCTACCAGTAATTTTATTTTTTACTTAACACAGTGATTATAGGTAAATTTTATATGAAGGAATTATATTGATGTTCCACTTTGATCATGTAATATGTGGGATAAGTGTGGTGTGATTGAATGAAATATAAAAATGGGTCTACGCATATATGACCACCTTGGGGATATCCATTTTAGCATAGCCGTGATTGTTGCCTAGTAATTGGTTGCGGATGGTGCTTGTGGATGCTGTTAGGCCCATGAATCACGTTCCGTGAAAATTATTTACTTTTTACTCCTTGTAAATGTTCTGCTTCTAGGGGAGATTTCTTGGCTGCTTAAGTAATTGTCCTGTTTTATCAATAGCTGTGCTTGCAATGAAATGTTTGAATTTTCGAGTTTTTCTTGCAATTGATAATCTGATCTCTTGGTAAACATATGGGCCAGCTGCTGTATGTGGTTAATCCATATTATGCTTTAGAGAACAAAACAAAAATGAAAAAATATGCATAGCAAAGGGTTTTACTGAATTTGCTCTTTTAACAGTTTTCGTGTGGGTGATTGAAGATTTTGATGTTTGTGTTCTGTTGCAGCTTCTATGTGGATAATGTTCCCGTTAGAGAGATCAAGAGGACAGAAGCAATGGGTGGGGACTTCCCTTCTAAACCAATGTCTTTGTATGCCACAATATGGGACGGATCCGATTGGGCTACAAATGGAGGACGATACAGAGTCAATTACAAATACGCTCCCTACATTGCCAAGTTCTCTGAATTCGTGCTACATGGTTGTGCAGTTGATCCAATTGAGCAGCAATCGTTGAAGTGTGACAATGATCCGAAATCCTATTCAATCCCTACTGGTATCACATCTGAGCAAAGGCGTAAAATGGAGAACTTCAGGAAGAAGCATATGCAATACTCATATTGCTACGACAGAACTCGATACAGAGTTCCTCCGGCAGAATGTGTCATTGATTCGAAGGAAGCAGAACGCCTTCGCACATTTGATCCTGTAACTTTTGGAGGCCTCCGCCACCGGCGTGGCAAACGACACCACAGGAGCAGCAGCAACAAAAGTGCAATCTCAATCTAAGAAGAGGGCTGTTTGTTACTACCAGCATATGAACATTGTTGTTACCATCCAATATTGCCCTTTGAGTTTGTTTTAGGTTCTTTTTTTTTTTTTTTACCACTGTGCATAGTGAAAACAAGATAAAAAACAAGGGTATAAAAATTTCAGGGGAGAGAGCATATATATATATATATATATTCATTAAGAGGGTGATGGGATTTTTCATATTGATGGTTATGGGGTATGTATATATACTCATACCTTGATTCCTTATAGTCAGTCATGTTGGTATTTGATATTTGCCTTTGCCTTTTATAAATTCAATATGTTATGAATTTTTATGTACTTTGTCACCCACGGAACCTCGCAGTTTCAATAAATATACTCCATATAAATATCAGATGGAACTATATATACTCCATTGTCAAAAGGTTTATGCTTTTTTAAAGAAAAAAGAGAATTATATATTATTAAAATCAAACAAAATAGTGTGGGTTACATCAAATGGAATGTTTCTAGACCATTCCAATGATACCACTAAACACAGAGCGGTTTTAGCAAGGAGATAGACCTCCAAATATGTGAAAACAAAGTTCCAAGCTCAGAATAATCATCTCTGAGGGGAAGAGACGGTTGACAGTTAAAAGATAATCACTTTCGGTAACGAAATAGCTAGAGAGAGAGGAGCCAATAACTTTCAATAATATCTAGAAGTTCGCCATAATCCATAGGAAAACGGCCTAGTCTTTGTAAAGCTTTCGCTAGCAAAGGTATCTCCAATGGTTCCTTATTAGGATGCTAATACAATTCGATCATCAGAAAAAGCCACATTCGTATTAACTTTCAAGGGGTTCCTGAAATGTCTGTCAAGTGGCATAGCTGTCGCTCCAGGGAAGAGACCGACTAACAATGAAGCTCGCATTATTCATCTACTAAATGAAGCACCAGTGTAGCAATCAGACTTCCAGACGAATGAGACCTATCATGGCATAGTTTATTGCTGGCATATTAGGATCAACCAAGTGCAAGTGGTCAAAATAGCAACTTCTCTTTCCATAAATTGCATAAGAATGGTATGGAATAAATCCTTGAAACTAAGAACAAGAATGTGCCTCCATTTGTTTCCAATAGGCAGCTGGTTCCAAACTTGCTTTGTAAAAATACAGTCGAAAAAGGTACGCTCATACTGGAAACCACAATGAATACATATGGTATCATCCCAACAACTCTCCGCATCAAATTCACCCCTGTGGGCAAGACATTTAGAATGGCTCGCCAGAGAAATATCCGAACCTTAGGCTGGACTAGAAGCTAGTGAATAGAACGCCAGAAGCTAGATTCCAGATCAACGCTTGACGGGCCGTCCCTCACACTGGTTGAACGCATATAACTCATCCCTGCCTTATACCCAGAAATAACCGTATAGATGCCATTCCGAGAGAAGTGCCAAATTGAGTTTATCCTCAGGCCATGAAGGAATGAGAAGAATTTGTAAGATTGCTTCAGCCTCGTGATGCAAGAATAGATGTCGGATTCTGTCCTCCCTCCAACAATAATATCAGTCACACATCTTTCAGAACCCCTTAAAGGAAACTAAGGGGAAAGAGAAAACCCACTAAGAGATAGTCTCCACTTATCATGCTAGAGTTTAGTGGAGTCTCATTACTAACACGAGAATGTAAGCCCAAGTAAAGAAGATTTCTCGTTTCAAGGAGGTTTTGCCAGAGATAAGTAGGCCTATGCTGTAGCGAAGCACCCAAGAAATTTCCTGCAGGTTTATGGTTTGTTATCAAGTATGTTTTTATTGCTGATAAAAAAAAAAAAAAGGTATGTTTTATTAGACGTAGATTAAATATATTGAAAAACCTTCAAGGGAGGAGGTGAATAAGGTTTTTGGCTAATTAAAAAATTTTTGTACAATTAAAATATAGAACCTCCGATTTTGTTTGAAGAAAAATTTAATAACTCTTTTTAATAAAATTCCTAACTAAACAAAATCTCTTTTTATAAAGAATGTTCAAACAATAAACATATATGCAACAAGCAAAAACACAAAGAGAAAGACAAAGACTTTATAGTGGTTCACTCTCTCAATAGAGCTACATCCACTACGTTGAGATTTAACTCAAGGATTTCACAAATTTCACTAAAGCATTTACAGAAACACCACAAATGAGGATCACCCTTCAAGGGTTTTGTACATGAACATCAAAGATCACAAATCAATATAAGATAACAAAATATCAAAGGATCACCCAAAGAGTTTTTCACAAAATCTTTGATCACAATTTAAGATGAGAGAGTAGAGATGGAATAATATTACCAAAGAAACTTGATAAGAAAATTATACAACTTTGTGAAATGTTTCTACAAGCTTCCTTTCCTCCTTCTTTGAAGAATGATCAACAAAATACAGCTCCAAGAAATTTTTCTTTTTAATATGATAAAGAAGATTGAAAATATACTCTTTGATGCTCTTAAAAGTTTTCTTAAAACTTCTTCAACAACTGTCAATTTATTGCTGATCAATAGCCCCTTTTATATGTGAAGGTAAAAAAAATTAGCTGTTGCAGTCAATAATAAACGTCATTTTTTCTCTTTTAGAGTAAAAACAAAAACTGGATGGCCGGTTTTGAAAGTGGACGTTCGATTTTCTTAAAGAATAGAAAATCCTAATTTTCTTAAAGAGTAAAAAATCAGATGACTGATTTTTATGATATTCAAAAATTTCGGACGTCGGATTTAAAATCGGATGACCGGTTTTCTTGTTTTTAATCACGATCATTCTTTTTTACAGTAAAAACAAAAACTGGATGATCTGTTTTGAAAGTGGTCGTCCGATTTTCTTAAAGAGTAAAAAATCGGTCATCCGAATTTTATGATATTCAGAAATTTTCAGACCACTGATTTAAAAATCGGATGACCTGTTTTCCTATTTTCTAGAAATTGTGAAATATTGTAAAACAAAGATTTTTCTTCACTTTTAAAACATGTATTCTTGTTGCAAAAGCTTATAAAATATAATAACCTTAAATCCTCAAGGCTTTATCAAGAACACTTAGTTTTTCAAAGATAATCTTTAAAAAAAGTTTCTTCTAAGATGCTAACATAAATGATCAAGACTTTAAAGAAACAAGTTAAGGAGTTTTACACATATACCTTATAGAGTTATCCTTAACCACTCTTCTTGTCTTCAAGGTCTTTTACTTGATCACTTCATCTTCATAAAGTCTTGTAATCTTGAGTGATCTTTTGCTTCTTTGTATATCATCCTTGAGACTCCTTTTGTGCATCTTTTGTTCTTCTTACAAAACTACTTCCATTATCACAAAGTACAAATTAATCCTAATCAAAATACTTAAACAAATATGACCTTAGGGCTTAAATCTCCCCCTTTTTTATTATGACAAACAAAGATGCAAGATGATAACCATATAGAACAAAAGAACATAGTTAAGCCAAGAGAATGCTTCAAAAGATCAACATTAAGAACTAAGCATATCAAAAACATGAGAGAGAGAAAGAACTCTCCATTTTATTTTGAAAACAAGCCAAGGTTTAAAAATAGTTTAAAAAGAAAAAATTTAAAGCTCTCCCTTAAGACATGCTTCACAACAAATATGGTACTAAAACATCATCAATAAAACTCAAGGCCATATAAGCAACAAGGCATAATGTATAAAGCTTTATACAACTCAAATCATGTTACCAATACAAAGTACGAAAACATTAAGGCAACACAACTCAAGTCATCAAGAGAATATCAACAAAACAACATGCATCAATATGCATCTCATATATCTCCCCCTTAATGCATCAACATGATGCCATCAACAACATAATGCATCTTACATATAAATATACATATTTATATATATATATATATATTTTCCCCTTTTGTCATAACTCAAAAAGCCTAAGGAATATAAGGGATCATTGAAAAAGAACAATGGAACTCTCATCATTAAGATATCATCATCAAGTTCCAAAATAAGCAAAGAAGACAAAAGTTTCAAAAACAAGACTTCATAAGCAATAAAACATAAGTTCCAATAATAGTTAATAACCAAAAAGAAACAAAAGCTATGAAACTTAAGAAGTTAAAACATAACGAATGAAAAATAAGCTAATAAACTTGAAACTCCCCTTTTGCTTTGATCTCTTCATTCCTTTGGAGATCCACATTGCCTTATTTGTCTTCTTCTCTTCTTCTTGCTTCTAACCTCATACCCTTTCTTGAATACCCGATATTTTTTCATCTAGGGCATCAAACCGGTTATGCATTTGGGCTTGCATAGAGGCCATCATCTCCATAAGTTGAAACATACCCTCGGATGATTTTCCTTTTTCACCCCTTTCTTGTCTCTTTTTTTGTCTCATCTCTCTTCTAAAGGTTTCCTCTTCTTCAGTTTCTTCTTCACTAACCTCTTCATCAACATTCATAGCATCTTGCCCCTCATCTTCTTCTTCTTCTTCCTCATCACTTTCATCATCATCCTCTTGTCCTCCTCTCACTAATATACCTTCCTCATTCCTTGAAAAACCCATTCTTCCATATCAGATAAATCAACTCTGTGTCCTGGAGCAATCTTTCTCCTTTCTTTGTCCATTCTTCAAAATTTGCAGCTACTTTGACCGCAATGAACCTTTCTGGGAGCTTCCCTTCACTTGCCACTTTCTTCCCTTTTCCCTTTCAAATTCTTGCATCTCTGCTACTTCCTCCTTCTTCATAATTTTCTCCCCTTCCAACATTTGCATTCTTGACTTTCACCATTTTAGAGAAATTGAAGTAAAAAATGGATTAATCTTTGACAGAGAGAAGACATAGGTATCGATTTTGAGGAGAGAGAGAGAGAGAGAGAGTTGAGTCAATGGACAGATATGGGTGTCAACTGTGAAGGTTTGAGAAAGAGGAAAGAGTCGATGGTAGCTCTTGAGAGAAACCGATTTTACGTGTGTGTGTGTGAGAGAGAGAGAGAGAGAGCTTTTTTAGAGAGAGAGAGTGAGAATAGTGAAAGTATAATGAGAAAACTTCTCCCCTTTTGTTTTATTTATAACATCTTTAGCTAGAAAATAGAAAAATCGGTCATTCGAAAATTTGAAATCATAGAAAATCAGATGTCCTATTTTTTGGGTACATTCGGTTTTGTAGTCTAAAACTCTCTGCTTTTTTTTTTTTTTTTTGAAAAAAAAGAAAGAACTTAAAACTTTAAGGAAAAGCGGACGTCTGGTTTTTTCTAGACTTGTCCAATTTTGTAGTCTGAAACTCTCGGCTTAAAAAGTGAAGAAAAAATTTGAAACTCAAAACATACATTAGTCATAGAATTTACCAATGCCAAGTAACTTCCTTAAATAACAAAAGCAATATTCAGAAAGGGGTTTTGCAAAAATATCTGCAATTTGATCTTCTGTGCAAATGTATTCTAAAAAGACATCTCCTTTTGCAACACGATATCTTATAAAATAATATTTGATTTCAATATCTTTTATTTTTTAATGTTGCACATGATTTACAGAAAGATTTATAGCACTTGTGTTATCACATAAAATAGGTATTTTTTTAAAACAAAACCAAAATCAAGTAATATATGCTTCATCCAAAGTACCTAAGCACAACAACAACTTGCTGCTATGTATTCCGCTTCGGTAGTTAATAAGGATGCACATGATTGCTTCTTGCTGTACCAATACACTAAACATCTGAAAGAATTGGTAATTTCTGCTTGTAATTTTTCTTTCTACCTTGCATCTGGCATAATCTACATCGGTGTAAGCAATAAGATTAAAGCAAGATTGTTTAGAGTATCAGAAACCATAATCATAAGAAGATATTAAATATCTTAAAATATGCTTAACAACTATTAAATGAGATTCCTTGGGGCAAGCTTGGAATCTAGCACACAAACAAACGACGAATATAATATCAGGCCTATTAGCCGTTAAATAAAGTAAGGTTCCAATCATACCTCTATTGCATTTTTCATCCACCTTTTACCTTTTTCGTCTTTGTTGAATTTTAACGATGAGCTTATTGGAGTTCCTATTCCTTTTACATTCTTTATTCCAAATCTTTGAGAAGTTTCTTTGTGTACTTCTCTTGATTGATGAAGATACCTTCTTTGGTTTTTTAATTTGATGTCCGAGGAAATAGGTCAAATCTCCCATCATGCTTATCTCAAACTCATTTTGCATTAATGAGGCAAACTCTTCATACAAGCAAACATTAGTGGCTCCAAAAATAATATCATCTACATAAATTTGGACAAGTAGAAGATCATTGTTACAAGAGGTTTTTATAAAAAGGGTTGTGTCTACCACACCTCTTGAAAAATCGTTTGAAAGGAGAAAGCCACTTAGTTTTTCATACCAAGCTCTTGGTGCTTGTTTTAAACCATATAACCGCTTTTGAAAGTTTATAAACATAGTTTGGAAAATTTTCATTTAGGAAACCGGAAGATTGTTCAACATAAACTTCCTCCTCAATAATACCATTTAAAAATGCACTTTTAACATCCATTTGAAAAAGTTTGAATCCCTTATGCCCTCTTCTTGATTGAAACCTTGGGCAACAAGTCTAGCAACTAGAGCAAAGATTCATCAAAATCTATGCTCTCTTCTTGATTGAATCCTTGGGAACAAGTCTAGCTTTGTTTCTTACAATTTCTACGTATTCATTTAGTTCGTTTCTAAAAACCCATTTTGTACCAATAGTAGGGTGATCATGAGTTCTTGGGACTAAAGTCCAAACTTTGTTTCTTTCAAATTGATTAAGTTCCTCTTGCATTGCAATAATCCAAAACTCATCACATAGAGCATTCATCAATAAACTTACGTTCAATTTGAGATAATAAAGCAAAGTTATCAATGAAATACCTCATTGTTCTTACCCCTTGTGGTACATCACCAATGATTTCATCCTTGGAGTATCTCTTTGGATATATCACATCTTGTTGAAGATTTTGAGTTTCTTGATCATTTTCTTGTTTCTCCTCAATCTCCTCTTCCTCCTTTGCATATTTCTCCATAATTTGAGTGTGCAATGCTTGGTTGCTCAAAGAATTGTCTATATCATTGTCATCTTTCTTTTAAAAAATGTTAAATTCATCAAAGTTCACATGAATCGACTCTTCAACACATAAGGTTCTTTTGTTGTAAATCCTATAAGCTTTCTTGTTTAAAGAGTAACCAAGAAAAATTCCCTCATCAGATTTTCTATCAAACTCTCCAAGGTTTTCCTTGGTATTTACAATTGAAACATCTATATCCAAAAACTTTAAAATAGCCAATTGAGGGAGTTTTGTTAAAAATAAGTTCAAAAGGAGTTTTCGTAAAAAATGGTCTCAAGAGAACATGATTCATCATGTAGCAAGCGGTGTTAACAGCCTCGGTCCAAAAATATTTTGGTAGGGAATTTTAACAAAGCATTGATCTTGCCATTTCTTATAAAGTGCGGTTTTTTCTCTCCACAATACTATTTTGTTGTGGGTTTTAGCGGCTGAAAAATTGTGTGTAATGCCAAAATCATCATATAGTTTTGTAAAATCTTGATTGTTAAATTATCTCTCATTGTCACTTCTCATACCGATCAATTTACAATGGAGGGAGGTTTGAACTCTTTTGAAAAGTTTGACAAACTCTTGAAATGCCTCATCCTTTTTGCTTAAAAAACAATGTCCAAGTGAATATTGAAAAATCATCCACTATGACAAAAGCATACCTCTTACCACAAAGACTAATGATCCTCATTGGTCTAAATAAATCCATGAAAATGAGTTCTAAAGGTTTTCAAGTAGATATAATCTTCTTTGGTTTAAAAGAGGTTTTAACTTGTTTTCCAAATTGGCAAGCATTACAAAGTTTAATCTTCTCAAAATGTAGTTTTAGTAATCCTCTAACAAGCTCTTTTGAAGAGAGATGGTTTAGTAAATCCATGGTAACATGGCCAAGCCTTCTATGCTACAAAAATGCATCATTATCATGAACCGAGAGACACTTTAAGTTCTGAGAAATAAGATCTTCAAGATGAAAAATATAGACATTTCCAACTCTTTTTGCAACAAAAATTGTTTTGTTTTCAAGCTTATCAATGATAGAAGAAGAATCACTTTAAAAAACAACTTTGCAACCATTATCACATAATTGACTAATACTAACCAAAATGAACTTTAAACCATCAATTAAGGGAACTTGGTTAATTAAAGAAGAAGAGTCGTTACCGATGTTACCTATACCGATGATTTTTCCTTTCTTCTTTTCTCCAAAAGTGACGAAGTTACTTTTGATTTCCTTAAACTCACTCATAAGAGATGCATTGTCAGTCATGTGTGTTGAGCATCTAAAATCCAAGTACCATTTAGTTGAGCTTGGTTTGTGTTCCTACAATAGAAGTAGAGATCACTTTTGATACCCATCTTCTTTTAGGTCCATGAATGTTAGTTGCCTTTTCTTTTACTTTCCAAATAGCTTTTACCCCCATTTCAATATTTCTTTTTATAAAATGTTTTGTAGCCTTATGATCATTTTTTTCACAATATGTGCAACAAAAATGTGAGAAAGATGGAGAAGCTTTTACAAAGCGAGTTTAGTTTGAAAGAGTATTGGAGTGCTTATATCCAATACCGTTTTTGTCAATTGGTGATCTTTGAGAACCAAGAAGTTTTTCAAAGTTTTCTTTTCCTTTTGTAAATTTTTCAATACACATGGTGAGATCATTCACCTTTTTCTTCAAATTATTGTAATCAACCATACATTTTTCAAGAGAAAGAACTTTTTCACAAAGATTTTTGTTCTCTAAGACAAGTTCTTGAATCTCTTTGTTTGAGAAATCATTTTCATTTTTCAAAACTTCTAAAAATTCAAGAAGAGTTTTGTTTTCACAAACAAGTTTTGAATTTTCGTTCAATAAATCATCAATCTTGTTTTTTAAATCCTTGTTTCTTTTGGAAATCTTTTTGAACTCATCATAAATTTCAATAAGCATAGAGTTAGGATCATCATCATCATCAATAGAACTAGAAAAGTTAGAAGGTGAAGATTGTACCTCACTTTCCAATGCCATGAAGCACATGTTTGCTTTCTCTTCTCCTCACTCTCACTTGAGTCTTGATCCCAAGCTCCTATTAGGCCTTTACCTTTCTTCTTTTTCTTTATTGCCTCAAGCTTTGCCTCTAATGCTCTTTTTTCTTTTTCTATGGCTTTTGGGCAATCGACTACAAAATGATCGGTGCTATTGCATCCAAAGCACCTAGCCTTGAAGAGTAAGGAACTTTGTCCTCCTTTCTTAAATGGAGGTTTCTTCCCTCTTTTGTTGAAACCTTTCTTGTAAAACGTTTTGAATTTTCGAACCACCAAAGCCATATCTTCATCTTCATTATTTTCATCCTCATTGTTATATGAATTTGCTTGCTCTTCCTCATTTACTTTAAGCACCACACATTTTCTTCCCTCCCTTGTCTTCTTCTTCCATTTCATTTAATCTCTTTATCTTCATCTCATAGGTGAGAAGGGATCCTAGAAGCTCTTCAATGGGAAGAAGTCTCAAATCTTTAGATTCTTCTATGGTAAGAGTGTTTTGTTGTCATGCCTTTAGAAGTGCATCTTGTATTCTTTCCCATATGCCTTTAGCCTATTTGTGATGTTGGTGGATCTTATAAACATGTCACTAATGCTTTCATTTTGCTTCATCATGAATAATTCATAGTCTCTCACCAACATGGCCAATTTTGATTCTTTTACTGATTTGTGCCTTCATGAGTGACTTTTAACAATTTTCACATTTCATGAGGCGAATTGCATCCGCTCACTCTGTTATACTCATTTGTATCAAAAGCACAACTTAATATATTCATGGATTGAAAATTGAAAGTCATCTTTCTTAAGTCAAATTCATTGAATTCTTCAACCTTCTTAACTTCCATTCTTTTGGAGAACAAAAGGTCATTTTTCTACAATACTCCAAAGATCAAAGTTAATAGAGTAAATATAGATTTTAATCTTTAACTTCCAAAAAGATAATTAGTGCCATTAAAAAGAAGACGTCTATTTGTAGAAGAGCCTTCTACATAAGGTAAGTTTGAAATATTAGCCATTTTAATAAAAGATCTTTTGCTTCTTAGGATGTTAATCCTTTTAAAAGAAAATATGCTTTGATGCCAATTAAAAAACCTTAGAGGGAGGGGTGAATAAGGTTTTTGGCTAATTAAAAACTTTTGCACAATTAAGATATGGAACCTCCGATTTTATTTGAAGAAGAATTTAATAACTCTTTTTAATAAAATTCTTAACCAAACAAAATATCTTTTATGAAGAATGTTCAAACAATAAACATATAGCCAACAAGCGAAAACACAAAGAGAAAAGACAAAGAATTTATAGTAGTTCACTCTCTCAATAAAGCTACATCCACTACCTTGAGATTTAACTCAAGGATTTCACAAATTCCACTAATCACAAGCATTTTTACAGTAAAAACAAAAACTGGACGAGCGGTTTTGAAAGTGGATGTCTGATGTTCTTAAAAAATAGAAAATCGGTCATTTGATTTTCTTAAAGAGCAAAAGGTCGAATGACTGATTTTTATGATATTAAAGAATTTCGGATGTCCGATTTAAAAATCGGATAACCAGTTTCCTATTTTCAGCAATGATCATTTTTTTTATTGTAAAAACAAAAATTGGACGACCGGTTTTGAAAGTGGTCGTCCGATTTTCTTAAAGAACAGAAAATCGGATGACTTATGATATTCAAAAAATTTCGGACATCCGATTTAAAAATCGGATGACCAGTTTTCTTGTTTTTTAGAACTTGTGAAATATTGTAAAACACAGATTTTCTTTCACTTTAAAACTATGTATTCTTGTTGCAAAAGCTCATAAAATATAATAACTTTAAATCCTCAAGACTGTATCAAGAACACTTAGTTTTTCAAAGATAATCTTTTAAAAAAAGTTTCTTCTAAGATGCTAACATAAATGATCAAGACTTTAAAGAAACAAGTTAAGAAGTTTTACATATATACCTTATAAAGCTAACCATGACCATTCTTCTTGTCGTCAAGGTCTTTTACTTGATCACTTCATCTTCATAAAATCTTGTTATCTTGAGTGATCTTTTGCTTCTTTGTATATTATCTTCGAGACTCCTTTTGTGCATCTTTTGTTCTTCTTACAAAACTACTTCTATATCACGAAGCACAAATTAATGATAATCAAAATACTTAAGCAAATATGTCCTTAAGGCTTACAAATATATTTTATTATATCCAAAGTTTGAGGGTTTCTTTTCTCGGTTGGTTTTTGGTCATTTGAAGTCAGATTTGTCATGTTCTGGGTCACCATTTTGTCAATAAGGTAAAAACTGGAATCCGATGACCAAATTGTGCAACTGAGAGATGAATATTAAAAATATATATATATATATATATAAAGGAAAAAATTTTTTGATCAGTGTGCTTTGGAATGAATATCAAATTTCTGTTGGAGTGGAGAAAAACGATAAGTTATTTAAAGAAATTGATTCTTTACTAATTTATGTTTGATCAGATAAGGATATTATTTAGATAAGAATATTATTTATTTCATTAGTTAATTTTGACTAACAACTACATAAAAGAGTTGAAAATATCTCCATATGACAGATATAGATAGCTTCTACTCAATTTTTGTCATCTAACACATAAGTTTTAATAAAAATAAAATAGCATAATAACTAATCAAATTAAATTGAGAATTTACAAAGAAGAACTTAATTAAAAATTTATTAATTTTCTTCTTCTTCTTCCCTTTCCCCCACCCACCGGCGGTGTCCGAGTGGCATCACATATTATAAAAACTTTTACCCAAAAGTAATTTCCACAATACTGAATTCGAGACTGCGAAGTTTATCAGCATTATCCATGTTATAACTAGTCCTTAACTTTTCTAAGGCCCTGCCAAACAAGTCTTTGGCATGTTGAATTTTAGTCCTTTGTCTATTGACAAAATCAAGCACTTACAGACAGAAATTTGAAGTATTCAAATCATGACAAAACACAATAGTTACAACATTATTTGATATAGTTCCCCCAAATCTACCCCATAGACCTCGTTCCCCTGCTTCGAACTAAAATTATTTATTGAAGAATCTCTAATTATAGTCTTAAACCATTCACAAATTCCTTGAAATTACAGTGCTTTTGAGAAGATGTGGCCTGTTCATCCAGCAGATTCGTCTAATTCTGACTTTCAGCTTCCTTCCTTTCAATAAGCTTGATGAAGTTACGAACTATCGTTCTGCCTTCATCAGTAATGATACTTTCCGGATGAAATTGTACGCCCTGTAATTATGCAACAAGCAGACAATAGTTAAGGCGAGAGAGCACTCAATGGAAAACTTATCGAAAGAGTTTGCAGTGCATCAATAAACACTTTGGAGAGATGTACATATTGGGGATTAAGCATGCATTACTTCCTAAATATTTATATAAGATCAACTAGATGATATCAATTCAACAACATTAGTATATGGATGCTTTATCCACATGCTCACATACCCTCTCCACTACAGAAATCCAGATACTTAATAAGATCTAAGCGTTTAGATGCTTTCAAAATTCTCATACACCAGACTCTGTCAGTTTCCCTTCAGCTCTCACAGCTTGGTATGTATGCATACATGATTTGTAAACTTAATTTGATTCAAGCAGGCTGATAAAAAAAATTATATTGCTACTTTGTTTCTACAAAAGCTTTAGTTGAGATTATTTTCACTTATCTTTCAGGATGGTCTTTTCAAACTATAATCATGGAGTGAAATACCATTTTTGAGATGAAACACATTCCAGGGTTTCTAACAAGATATGCAAATTACACGGGGGAAGAACCATTTGAAGAAAATAAACAGCTCATTAAATACACAAAATTTGACGGCACAACAAACAAGCATGCATATCCTTTGTGCCTGCAGGTAAGTGTGTTTTTCTACATGTATACATTAAAGAGAAATAGGCAGAGAGTACTTCAATGGAAGAAGCTTATATTTGTAACAAATTATTTTCAAGAAATAGGCAGAGTTTCCTTTACCTGAAGATGCTTATAAACTTTGTGGCGGGCAGCCATTATCAGCCCGTCCTCTGTCCATGCTGTGATCTCCAGTTTGTCACTAGGAAAGGTTTCCTTTTCAATGACAAGGCTGTGATATCTACCTGCAGTAAAAGGGCTGAAAACATGAAAACAACTTTGCATCAGCGAATATGATTGTCCAGGAAAGGTAAGCTCATTTGGTTTTCAGATTTCCCGTGCAAAGTAGAATCCACAAAACTACTGGAACACATGATTATGTAATGAACTTATTGACCATTTCACTTGGTACGCAAATATACACATGAAATTCAAACTTTGTTGTTTTCTTCTTCTTTTTCTTTAACAATTTTAATAGGTAACAGTAGTATAACCTAAGTGGAAAAACATCCTATATCCAGTCATTCAACCGTTGTCCACATTCAACTTTCTAAATACCTCCTATCATTTTCTCATTTTGCTAGCATTTTCCCAAGCTAGATTTGAAGTGAATCAAATTTGAGCTTAAACAGTTCTAAAGAAACTTTTAATCATATGCAGGATTTTCACAGATGTCGAAACTAACTACTTGAGAAATGCATATCAATCCGCTTGTCATTTTGCCAGTCAACTTCCTCAAACTGCCCACCGTATAGATTTCACTTGATTTCTCAGCATTTTCCACCAAGAAACAAGGATGGAAGACAATCCAATTCTGACCAAAAAGGACCATCTGGAATAGAGATATGGAGTTCCTAACATTTTTCTTACTCTTAGGAGGAATCTTTAACTTCCTTCCTCAAGTAGTGAAAGAGCACAAATTCACAAACAGACAAGAAGAGTTTTACGTACCAGTAAACAAGTTCAAAGATATCCGAAAGAGCACATGTAGTGAAAAAAGTATTTTTGCATACCACAACATCTGGAAATATTTAGGTATACATGGCTTCACTCCCAACAGGTGTGAAGAGAAGAAGACATTTCCGAAGGTGGCAAATTCACAAACACATAAGAATTTTAAGAACGACAAAAGTATACAGCTTCAACGACATCCGCACATAAGTTGTCAAGAGTATGTTGCACACCAAGAGATCTGTAAATACATAAGTATATATGGCTCTGAACCCAATGGGTAAAATGGCATTTCCATGTTTGCGAAAAAATCAAAATGTTGAAATTAAGTTCATCAAATTTGAGCTCAAATACTGAGAGAAGTTATAATTTCCTCAAGCTTTTTAGCATCTGTTCACTTGCTGTATATCTCACTAAATCAACTAAGTTTAAGCTACTTAATGTCAAAGATAAACAGTATGAGAAATGAAGCGTCTGCCATCAAACATGCATGGTGAACTTTAAATCTAAATGTTTTATCTTTAAAAGGGTACTGATGTTCATGCGGTTAGATACTGAGTCTGTTTGTTAGAAGATTGAAACTCATAAAAAAGAAGAAGAAGAAGAAGAAGAAGAAGAAGAAGAAGAAGAAAGAACTTACTTTGATAGGCCTGCTAACAGACCATCTTCTCCACCTTCATTGTAATAAACAGGAGAACTTTTTCCATGCATTACACCAAAAGGAGAGCGAACAATTTTCCCTGCTCAATAGACAAATTGCAGAGACCAGATCAATATGGCAGTCAACATTATCTTAATGTGATAAAGGAAAATACATGTTAAAACGTTAGGATCAACTATGTAATAAATAATGCACCTGAGTGAGTTATTCCTAAAGTTCAAAAAGTAAAGTGTGGAGTAAGATTTAAAGCAATTAGTAGCCCAATATCAGATATGCTCCCCAATCCTTTTTCGGGAGTTCTCTGGTCAACAATAAAAATCTCAACTAATTCTCATATTGCTGTAAGCCGGGGCTAAAATCACATTTGCTTGTTCATTCAATTCATCTAGCCTAGATTGCTGGGCACAATATATGAATTAGTAAGGTTATATGATGTCCCAGACCCATACGGATTCCATATCGTTCTAAATCAGAAACTTTCATCAGCTTGTCTTCTCTTTGAATTACAAAAGCAATAATCAAGACAGCTAGTTATTAATGGCTCTAAATTTTGGTGTAAATATCACTTTTCTAGATTTCTCAATCCTTCCTGCAGAGAAACATCCATAGCCCTTAGGAGAAGCACTGAAGCTTCTCATACCAATGCAATTGACAAGGCTGCACATACAAATCAATCAACATGTGCAGAACTGAAACACATAGCTCAAATTGCAGTCAAATCTAAATTTTGTCTATCAAAGGGTGCATGACAGCATGAGCCAGAATCATCCTATAATTATCTAACTTAAAACTCCAAGACTGAGGTGTTTATGCAGTGCAATGACAATAATCATCTTATAATCTCAGTATAGTTTCTAGAAGCATTATGAGAGGGATGGTTATCACCTAAAGCAAAGGTCATATTTATCTAAAATGAGTTCAGTAGTTGCTTTTCAGAGCAAATATATACCTCCAAAAGCCTCCCCAATGCATTGGAGTCCCATACAAACTCCAAATAAGGGTACACTTGGTCCCAATTCCAATACAGTTTGCAATGATATTCCTGAATCTTGAGGTGTCCCTGAAATTTACAAACTTCACATTTTGAGAAAAGGCAAACTTACAGCAGCCTCCAGACTTGGAGATAAGAAAAATGAAAAGAGCAAATAATATGAACAGTTGTTGTACCAGGTCCTGGTGATATCAGAAGTCCTCTTGGATTTTTCCTGTAAGCATCAGAATTATTGGAAATAGATCATGATACAACATAAAATGTTTAAGGTTGCCACTTTTATGGGACTGCTATCTATCATAACTAACTCCACAACTTTACTTTTCATCAAGAAAGATTGATAGTCGCTTTTTGTTTCTATTCTTGTACCAAAACTTAAGACAGAAACAAAGTGGACTATGTTTGGCACTTCAGTGACATACTCATTACAAAAATAATTCTGCCATTGACCACTTCAGAGTTTTGCCCCTTACATGTAACAGTACCTTGGAAAGATATACATAGTTACAAATGCTTACTTTTTCAATTGGTCCACCGTGAGCTCATCGTTCCGATACACCTCAAAGTTACAACCTAGCTCTCCCAAATACTTCAAATTACAAGACCACAACATAAGAACAAGGAAACCACCAACAAATTAATTAGGAGTTTCAACGAAGATGAATTCACATTTATTAAAAGCCTAAAAATTTCTGGATAAGAGAGTAACCTGGCATAGATTGTAAGTGAAGCTATCATAATTATCAATGACAACAATAGGATTAGTCGAAGCCTTCGTATGGGAACTGTTTAAAACGGGGGAAACTGCACTGTTCACCGAAGAAGCAAGAATTACTCTGCGAGAAGAACCCTTAGCAATGGCAGAGCTGATTTTTGCCACAGATTGAGTTCTATTTAAGGTTTTGTGACTGATAAACGAAGTGGACAAGAGTGAAGACTCTTTGACAGAGGCCGAAGGAGGAAATACGATGGAGCTCATGACTAACCGCTGCTAGACACCGTAAACAGATATTACACTCTTACTTTCCTTTCTCGACGACGCAGCGGCGGAAGACACGGCGGCGAATGCGGTGGCCCGGTGAGAAGTGGATCTATAGTCGTGGTGGCTGGATAGGGGGTCTTGAAGAAGATGAAGTTGAAAATTAGTCAAAGATGGCCAACGAGGCGACGTTAGGCGGCGGGAGTATGTGTAGTTGCGTGGGGACGATGTCGTTTTTCGGCTGAGTTGGATTGAGAACGTGATTATTTAACTTGTGGAAAAAACACGTGTTTGGGACACCAAGGCATGTTCAGATGGCCCTTTGCCATAAATTTTTATGAGCTTTCTGATTTATTTAATATAACAACTTAAATAATTCACCTACCCTAATAATTTTAGATTTTCACCAACCCCAAATAATTTTTTTTAATTGAATAATTCAAAAAAAATTAAACAATATTAAACTACTTATTAAATAATTAAAACTCAAAATTTCTCACTTATTATATTAGATAGAAATACTTAAATGAAAAAGACTACCATCAAACCGTATACCTTTCCTCACCTACCTCCAATAATTTAGATATATTGACAGACCCCATTATAGTGCATTTTTTGGTTGTTTTTGGGTACTCATGGACATGAGATCTTGACCGGTTAAAAAGTTAAGTTAAATATGAATCATCTATTTAATCAATTGCAAATGCACTTGATAGTGAATAAAAGTTTGGTAACGGATTTTAAAAGTAAAGTGAGAAAATTGAATTAAAATGGGGAATGAGGTTTGGACAAAAATGATATTTTTTGGATTGTCGCATATATCCTGGCAAACATGGTGATCATTTAAACTCACATGGGAGTAGCTTAGTAAGGTTTAAGGCTGCAGATTTGGTGTTAAGAACTAATGTTCAAATCCTGGCAATGGCAGTGTGGGGATATGGGGGTGGTTCCTTGTACGCACCAGTTTCTGGCCTTCCAGTCTGCAGAGTCACTCAGTCACCATGATTCACATCCTCTACCTGGGCGTCAGACAGTCTGACGGGGACCCTATGGGCGAGGGATTCGCCTTTCGATACAAAACCTAGTGATCATTTGACGGATTCAGCTTATACACTTAGGCTACTTGGCAAATAAAAAGAATATGAGCTCAAACCCAAGAAATTGCAAGCTAACTGTATCAGGACCAGTGGAATTGACCCAAAGAAAGTGGGTCGAGTCAGATTAGGTCAGGTTGATGGGTCAAGGTAACAAAAATTTTGCATCAAAAGTTGAAGCAAGTTTAGAAAACCTATAAAGAGGTACATTTTTATTACTCTATTCATTGAATACTATGAACTTAAATTCGTTTATTATTTCCTAAAAAGACTATTACTAAATTTCATTTTACTTTTTCTCTCCCCACTCTTCTTTCTTTTCCTCTATATCGAGACTTGCGACTTTCTTCATTTCGTCATAACCTAGCTCCCGCTTCGACCGGAGCTCCAGTTATTATTGGATTTTCTTTCCTTTTCTTGTCATTTTCCTCTTCTAACTTTTTTTTTTTGTCTTCAAACTTTCATAGTTTCACCCATTGAAGTTTTGCAATTTTTTTACTTCATTGGTGGATTTTGTTCTTTATCTTTTTAGATCTAGAACTTCTTCTTCTTGTTCAAGAAGATATTTTCATACCCGAACCAAATCTAGGCCCTTTCGCAAAGTTGTCTTGATTTTAGACTCTCTTCATGACAACTGATACGCCCAGGGTCGTTAGATGGTTGCTTACGAATTTAGATGATATTGTGCTTGTCTTGCTGATGAAGTTCAAGGGGAGCTGCAACGACGAAGATGAAGAAGTTATTATTTGTTTGTTTTATTTTTTATTTTTTGTACTAAATCCACTTAATGTGTTTGAGTGTAGTTTATTTTCTGTTACCATGGATAATGTGCTCTTGAATTATTATCCTTATGTATAAGCTTTTTCTACTTTTTAATGAAGTTCACTTACTCAGCAAAAAAAAAAAAAAAGAAAAAAAGGTATAATGATATAAGTATTAGAGGGTTTTTTTTAGGATCTATCTCGTTCTCTCTAACTAGTCTAGTAGTGCAAGTATCTGAACGCTTTGTGTTTATCAATTAATGTTCATCGTGTTGATTTACTTCTTTGTTCCTTGGACACATAGATAATTTGGGATCATAGAGGAGCATCATCGCGAGGTTGTAGATACTTTGCTTGTTAAATCACATGTAAACATATAGAAAAGGATGACCCGAGCTATATCTTTAGATGAAAAACATATGAGAAATATGACGTATTTCCAGGAAAATTCGTAGTTGGACACGGGTCAAAGGTAATGCATGAAGTCCAAACAACTGTTGTGCACACAAGTAGTAGGGAAACACTCAATAGCAAGCCCTTAGTAGTTTTGTTGGAAGTTAATTTTACATCATCAAAGGATCTTAATGGACGTGCCCAGTTGTGCCAATATTTGTTTAAAGATACTCTTCAAAAAATTGGAATATAATGGAAACCATGACGCCACCAGTAGGGGTTTACAGGTCAAAGCATTTCATTCGAAGGGATATATTGAATTACAAGAAATAGTAGGGCACTTTATGGCGAGTATATTGGAATATCTAATCGTATCCTCGCCATCTTCTTATAACATAATCTTAAGGCCGCCAACCGTAAACAAAATGAAGGCTGCAGTTTCCACATAGGATTTAATGTTGGAGATAAATACTTTTGAGAGACCAATAAAATTTTCTGGTGACAAGCGAATTACTCGGGAATGCTATTTTTTAGCAATGGAGGAGGCTGAGCAAAAAAAAAAAAGCAGCAAATATGCGGGGAATAGATTAAATGAATAATAAAATTAAGCTGTAGGAGAGTGCACAATGATTAGTATAGATGCACAGTATCTCGAATGGCAAGTTCGGATTGGGTTGCATTACTTATCAATATAAAAGAGGAAGTAGGAAAAGTTCTGAAAGAGTATGTAGATATCTTCTTGTGGAACCCTTCAAACTTGAGAACGATATCTAGAGATTTAGCTCAACGAAAATTGGGAATATCAGAGGATGATGAACCAGTAATACAAAAGAAAAGAGTTTTTGCGAAGGCACGACAACAAGTAATCAAGAAGCAGATGACTAAATTACAAGAAGTAGGCATTGTGAAAATAATAGAATTTTCGGTCTGGTTATGCAACCCGGTAGTTGTCCCGAAGCGAGGGAATGATGGGAAGATGTGCCAGGATTACACAGATTTGAACTGAGCAATTTCTAAGAAGCCATTCCCATACCAGGAATAAATCAATTGGTAGATAGAGTAGCAGGGCGTGAGATATTGTGCTTCTTAAATGCGTATAAGAGATACCATTAGATCTCGATGCTCATACAGGACACGAAAATGATTGCGTTTGTGACAGCAATGGTATTTACTATTACACCTGAATGCCTTTTGGACATAAAGATGCACAAGTAGAATTCCATCAGCTCATTAACAAAGTCTTTGACTTACAGATCGAGCAAAACATGGAAGTTTATGTCAATGATATCATAATTAAGTAAAAAAAAAAAAAGAGAGAGAGATACCCAATCTATCCCTAGACAAGAGAGAAACATTTCAAAGAATCCAAAAAGTGGAGATGAAACTTAATCTAAAGAAATATACATCGGGTAAATGCTTATAATTCCTAGTATCAAAGCAAGGAATTAAGGTAAATCCCGACAAGATCAAAGCCATTCAAGCGATATCCTCACCAAGGGTATCAAAGATGTCAAATGATTATCTAGGTACATGGCTTTTGAACCACATTGGACATGAAAGCTAATATATAACAGCGAGCCATTTCCTTAGCTTTCGTCGTGCCTTTTTAGCCTCTTTAGTGGATTTCTTCTCCAATCTCAAGATAGGGGTCCGAGAGAACATATTTGTACTCATTAGCAGTAAGCAATATGTTCATATTCCTTTTCCAGTCTACATAGTTTAGGTAAGTTAGTTTATTCTCAATGAGAAGAACTAGCAATGGAGTGAAGGAATTTTCACTAGATATTACTATAATATTAAAAAAAAAAAAACAAAAGATAAGAGTTAGGAAATGAATAAAGCACAAAACAAATATATAATGGTTTAAGAAAACATTATTCTTTTCATATTTTATCTTGGCGTAGAGTTACTCTTACTCTTTATTTCTATAATATGGTGGAATAGTAGCGTGCTGCCTATGTAATAGTAATATAATACCTAATGACCACATTCAGCTTATAAAAGAAAATAACAGAGTCTCATAGAAAGATTAATACTCTATGTTAAGTGCTTAACAATTATGTTACCGAATTCCTATAGTTCTATAGGATTAACACTCTATGGCCGTTCTTAGTACGAACTATGGATAAGCTAGGTTAAAACTTCCAACGTAGGTTGGCAAATCCTAACTCATGCCCACGGTTTTAGTTTTAGGTTCAACTTACTGATCCTTAGATTATAGAAACCCACCCTTTAACAGGTCACTCCCAGGGTGACATGAGAACTCCTAATCCTCTACTTGAACCAATAATGGAAGCCGTGAGACCATTGAAATCATTTTCCCACTTAATATTTTAATTAAGGGCTTTACTTTGAAAACGTGATTTTTTCTTAAAAGCGTTTGAGTTGCTGGTAATTAAAAAAGGTTTTTCTATGCCAATGATAAAAGCCTTTGTGAAAAAAAAAATTACCCTCAAAATAAAGTTTCCTTAAAGAAAAAAAATATTTTTCTATCTTGTCCATCATTTGGAAACAGACAAGACATTTTCGTAAAACATACTATATATCCAAAGCGGATAAATAAGGAAAAACTCATTCTCCTATAATTATTTAAATCCTAAGAGACAACGAAAAACTAGCAAGGAAAGAAAAGCGATAAACATAAACACTTATGTTTTTCCTAAAAGGTGTTACTTTCTATAAACATACATAACACATAAAGAAACCGATAAACCACCACAAGCTCTGGCAATAGACTAGCATAATGAAGATAATTTTATTTTCCTAGAAGCCTAATGAAAATAGAGACAACTTATCAAAAATGGTGGACTCCTGAAGATGAAGACAAAGACGACCGCCCATTTTAGAAAATAAAGATAACTTATCTAAAATGCGCTGCCATCTTCATTTTCATCTTCATGGGTCTTCTATTAATCAAATTTCTTGGAATAAATAATTTCATGAAAAACTATTAGATAAAATCCAAATATTTCAAAATTATCAAATAAAACTCTTAACTTGTAAGTAATTACAAAATAGCATCAAAATATATAAATAGAAAAATAGGTCAAAATCGGGTCTACCTAGATAAAATATGGGAAACCCTAACCTTAGACTGGGCCTCGGAACCAGATGTTGAGGACCACAAGTGCAACTCAACAGACAAGGCCCCATAACATGCACTTGTTATTGTTGCCATGTGTTGCTAACGATCCTAGGAGTACCAGGCACAAGGCCCTTTGCTTGCATTGAGAAACTGGGGTGTTGAGGAGAGCTGGTGCCCGCCACAACCGACAAGTGCCAAGGTGCCTTAGCTCTTTGTTTGCCGAAACCTTAGGCTTCAGTTTAGGTCTTTAGTTGGTTTTCCAAATTCGATTTATGTTCGTTCCACCAATCGTGATCTTCATCTTCAAGAATCGTTTACCAAGAAACATAAAGAGCTAACTATTACAACGTTTCTATACCTTAGAGAGGTTTACATCGATTCCATAAAAAATGATAAACTTGCATAAAAATTAATTAATTAATTAATTAATTAATTAATACAAGCGCCTATGCCTTCCCATGAATGCGTACATCAATTCTACTCACAAAGTCGTGGCGGAAAGTTACGGTTTATACGGACATATAAAAAATGAACACCAAAAAACAAAGTTACCACATTTCTCATTTTTAATCATGCATTCCTAAATATTCTCCTAGACCATAACTGCTCTAGCACCAATAGAAGGGATTGCTACTTTGTGGTGCAACTGAAGCATAAAGGATTAAGCATGGTTAGGAGTTTTACCTTTAGGAATTGTTCACCTTTTTAAGTTTTGCAGTATCAGAGTAGATTGTCGAATATTCTCTTGTGTTTCCTTGCCTTGTAATCCTTGTTGATTTATGGCTCAAGACCTTGAAGGCGTCTACTCCTCATAAAAAGATTAACCAGAAACTTCAATCTTCCTAAGTATCCTCAAACATCACAAAAGTGTGTTTTAGTGATAACAAGAGAACTAGAAGAACAAGATATCACATCAGTATGTGATTCTCTTAGATTATCTTGGATTTTATAAAAGATTATTTGGTTAGAATCCTATATTGATTGTAACTTGGATACTTTGTATTATGCTATTATTATAGCAATATTCCTTATTAGTGGTTGGTTAGAATCTTATATTGATTAAGATTAGGATACTTTGTAGCTATAAATAGTAGATCATAATGAATAAGAGGACAATTAAGTGAAGCATTCAATATTATTCTTCTCTACGCCATAAATTTCTTAACATGGTATCAGAGCCAGTTGTTGGGCTGCCCGAGTTGGGCCACCTGCGCAGATGTCCAATCCTGCAAAATTCCACGCACCAGATGTTCATTCCTGGGCGTGAGGGGGTGTGTTGAGAATCCCACATCGGCTAATTAAAGAAAATAATTACAACTTATAAAGACTTGGGCAGTCATCCCCTCTTGAGGTACCTTTTGGGGTGAGTTAGGCCCAAGCCCAAAAATTCTAACATTGTATCAGAGCGAGTTGTTGGGCTGCCCGAGTTGGGCCACCCGTGCAGATGTCCAATTCTGCAAAATTCCACGCACCAGATGTCCATTCCTGTGCGTGAGGTGAGGTGAGTTAGGCCCAAACCCAAAAATTCTAACAGTTTTAGTGATAACAAGAGAACTAGAAGAACAAGAGAGAAAAGATGGAAAAATTCCTATTGCATTGTGTGATAGAATTTTCGGCTATGGCGATGGGTACCAATTCTCTTATAATTAGAATTAGGAAAATAGTGGACTACTAGGAAACTCAATCCCCATGTGATCTTGGAGAATATTTAGTTGAAAGCTTTAATCCTAGTCAAAGTAGAGTAAACTTTCAAAACTCCACTCTTTTCTTCGAAAACCGGTGCCTTTGTCTTTGCAAGATTCTATCACCTCTGCATTGGGTATACCAACAAAAGAAGGGTTATGGCTCCTACTTAGTCTACCTTGTCTCATTGAAAAATCCAAAAAAGGAAGGAAAAACCTGTGTCGATAGAGCTAATTCCCACTCTACTATTTAATTGAATTTGATTAGATAGAAAGAGAGAAAGTTCCTTGCCGAAAGCAATCCAAGGCTAGCTATTCTTGCTTTTCTGGATAACAGGATCGTACCCGCCCGTAAGGGCGTACCCACCCGAAAGGGTGTACTGCAGCCCCCCGTTCCGAGGATGGCTAAGGCATCCGAAGGAATGGAACGAGTCTACAGAATCGAAGGACACTAGAAGAAGGAGTCTCCAAAGAAAAAGTGTGGAGAAAGCTAAATGTCTAGAAAGAAAAAGGTTCTTTCTTAGGCAGGTAAAGAAGTCCTTATTAAAAGTCTTGCACAACAGTGCAAGCTATGCCTACTTTTGTCATATCCTGTTTCCTTTTTCCTTCAAATATTATTAGATCTCTGAATTCTATGGTTCATACTTTTTTTTGGGAGGGATATAAGGGTAACAAAAGCTTTATTATAATTCATGGAAAGATTTGAGCAAACCAAAGAATATGGGGTTATGGGCTTCGAGATTTTAAAGGTTTTAACTTTGCACTTTTTGCCAAACAATGTTGGAATTTCATCAAATATCCAACATCTTTGATGTCTAAATGTCTCCAGGCAAAATATTTCTCTCAAGGAGATTCCTATATGCTTTACTAGGCCTAGGCCGTAGGCCATCTTTTTTGTGGCGAAGCCTCTTGGAGAGTCGTAACCTTCTCTCTATTGGGCTCCAGCATCGTGTCAGAAACGATCTTTCTACTACCATATGGCCTGATAAGTGGATTCCCTCTCTAAAATAGTTTACCTCATCTTCTTTCTTCCGTTCTTGCGGGGTTGAAAGAATGGTGCTTGAGCTCGCAGGTTTCAACAAATGATGTTAGAGGGAGGACATAGTCAGATATTTCTTTTTGCGTCATTACGCTAAAGCCATACTTTAGATCCCTCTTAACCCTGCATGGGTCAAAGACAAGTTGGTTTGGCATTAATGGGATTTACATACTCAAATTGTGTATACGTTATTGGGGATGGATTTCATGCGCAGTCTCCCCCTAGGACACCTCAAATATGGGACAGGAAATCCTAGCTCTGAGCTTGGCTTTGGAACTTGATACATAGTCTCCCAATCTAGCAAAAAGTTTATATGTTGCTTTGGAAGAAGTTCATGAAGAGTAGACTTTTAAGAACATGTCTTACGTGCATTGTGGGTTTCATCTAGAAAATAATAGGCACTCTCTATTTGATTACATTTTTCAAGGAAGGTATGGTCGCAACTACCTGAAGCTCATAAATGAATTAAGATTATGATGCTCAACTTTATAAGCATCTAATTCATTTGATTATATTTGATTTAAGGCAAGGAGGAAGCCTTTGTCTTTGATGTCTACAGCTAGCTCATTTAATATGCTCAAAACAGGATGAGACATGAAGATGAATGCCCTGAAGAAATCTCCATTACTTTGTTGGGTTTAACTACAACTGAGGGGTTCTTGAATCTGTGACAACATTTCACTTTCCCTTCTCCTCGTCTTGTTCTCTCCCTCTCTTAATCTATCTGGTCACCACTTGAGGAGGGAACCCTGAAAGTTAATATTGATCTAGCTTTCTCTAAGGCAAGATTGGTATAGGGATCCTTATTTGGAACCACATGACATCCCTTTCTAGCTAAAGTGATACCCTAGTGTGTACACTTTGTGGTAGATTATAGCGAATCATAGGATATCATGGAAGGTTATGTTATGAGCATTGCTCTTATTGAACGAATTTTGGTTGAAAGTGACTCTCTTCTAGCCAACAAGTGTCTTTCGACTCATGACATTGAACTCTTTGAGATTGACGCTTTAGCTTCAAACTTTATCCACAGTGTAGACAATTCCTCAATTAGTTTCTCTCATGTGAATCGATTAGACAACAACTTGACTTATCTTTTAGGTAGGTTTGCTTTGGATTCTGATTTATCTTTTGAATTGTTGAGAAACATCCGGAACCATATTTCTCATATTATTTGCTTGATATTAATAAAATGGTCTGTCTAACGTGTACCTTTATGACACAAGTTAATATAGATAAAAAATACTATACATGAATAGAACATATTATTTATGATAGTCAAATCTTATAAAAGTTAATATCTAATAGAAATTATTGAACTCTAAACTTATATATTAAATTAGAAAATTAATAATGTATACATCAGACCTACGTTAAAAAAAATCTTCAATAAAATATAAATTTCTTTTCTCTATATTAAAAAAAGACCATTGTACTTTGTGTAACAAAACTCTTAAATAAAATAAAACACTTTCCTTTTATAATTTAAAAAAAAAAAAAAACTATATACTAGTATTCATGATGATGATAAAATCTACACCAATAATATAACATTTCCTATTATATTAATTAGCTGTCATTTTTCCAAATTTCCCACAAGGCATCAAAAGACGAAGCTACCCTTGCCACCAAGAATATTCTTCCTGCTTCCCTTCCCAACCCTCGAGAAGGATCATAGTATATTCTACTGCCACAATTGGCCTCCACAACTCTACAAAACAGAAAATAATAGAAAAACCCAACAACACCATTACATATGATCAAATCTTTTTTCTTTATTTATTTATTTATGAATCAAGATGTTTATGGTCAGAAATTATTTTTATTTTTTTTTATAAATATAAACTTTAATTTTATTTTTTCTAACTATGAACTATTTACTTTTATTTTGTAACCACACACTTTGATTTTATTTTTTTTCTAATCATAAACTATTATTACTTTTCTCTTTATAGTCCTGAATTATTCTTTACCTCTAAAATATAACCATAAAATATTTTTAATAAATTGCTATATTTGAGAGGTAAAAAATAGTTCATACCTATAAAGAAAAAGGTACAAATAATTCATGGTTAAAAAAAGATAAAATCAAGGTTTGTGGCTATAAAGAGAAGAAAAAATAATTCATGGTTAGAAAAAGATAAAATTATAATTTATGGCTATAAAGAGAAAAAAATTAGTTTATGTTATAAATAATCAATATCTCTTTCAATTATACATATATATATATATATATATAGAAGAAGGTAAAATTTATTGTAGAGTGAAATTGAATAGCAAAAGTATACTTAATTTTTGTTAAAATTTTATAAAAATTGAATTGTTTGTGAAAAAGTTTTGCCTCATCATTAAAAATTTTGGAAGACGATACTATCTAAATACAACATGTAAGTCGAGTTTAGAAAGTAATTTGTAGAAACAAATTTAACAATTAGTTTGGGGGCCGATAAATCTAACTCGGGAATGTAAATGTATAGCGCGAAAAAATCATTATTTTCCTTCATCTTTCTCTCTCTACACAGTTTCTCTCTAACTTCTCTCTACTCCTTCTCCACTCTAAAACTAAAAGCTTTAACATTGAACTTGAATTTGAGGTACATGTAGATCATTATAAATAATTTGTAGAAGAAAATATCAATTTAGATGTAAGAAAAGTTGAAATTTTTTTCTCAAAATTGGGCTCGGATCGTCTAGATGGGCGACCGGCTCACGTCTGGGTCGCCGGCCCGGGCGACCGGCTCACGTCCGGGTCACCAGCCCGGGCGATCCTAGGTTATTATTTTTTTTTTATAAGGAAGAAAGAATTTTTGTAAGTATTTGGAAAACTTGAAACATGAATAACTTTGCGATCGGATGTCCGTTTCAAGCGTATGACCACTCGTTTTGATGGTTCTCGTAAATATAAACGCAACGGCATCATCAAAACAGTGATCCTGACGCATTTCGGGGCAAAAAAATTGTTTTGTATAGTCGAAAACTTTGACGGGGCATAACTTTGGCCTCGGACGTCCGATTGAGGCTATTCTTGTGAGCATTTCGGGTATTTTTTTGAGACCTACGCGTTAGAAACAGTTCTAACGGTTTCCCACCGACTGTTTCCATAAAAACCTCCTATTTTCGTTTTAATTTACGTTTTTGTAATTTTCTAATACTTTCTCTCTTGTTAACTAAAAAATTACGCCACCAATTTGAAAATTAAACAGAGGAGCAGTCTTCGTTTTGCTCTAATTAAAAATTCAAATGATTGAAGTTGGTAAATATTGGAATTCTTTATGCACGCAATTTTTTGCCCCAAAATGTGTCCGGATCACTTTTCGACGATGTCGTTGCGTTTATCTTTACGAGAACCATCAAAATGAGTGGTCGTACACGTGAAACGGACATCCGATTGCAGAGTTATTCATGTTTCAAGTTTTCCAAATACCTACAAAAATTCTTTCTTCCTAAAAAAAAACCTCGGATCGCCCGGGCCGGCGATCCAGACGTGAGCCGGTCGCTTGGGCTGGTGATCCGGATGTGTGCTGGTCGCCCATCTGGGCGATTCGCCCATGTTCGAGTCGCCCGTCCGGGCGATCCGAGTCCAGTTTTGAAAAAAAAAAATTTTAACTTTTCTTACATCTAAATTGATATTTTCTTCTATAAATTCTTCATAATGATCTATATGTACCTCAAATTTAAGTTCAATGTTAATGATTTTGGTTTTAGAGTGGAGAAGGAGTAGAGAGAAGTTAGAAACTGTGTAAAGAGAGAAAGATAAGGGAAAATAATAATTTTTTTCACGCTATACATTTATATTCCCAAGTTAAATTTATCTGCCCCATTAGTTTACTTATAGTAACTTCTAATTTTTTTTATAATTTGATTTTCGTATCTATATAATTTTGAGACGGTATAATTTGTTAAAATCTTACCATCTCTCACACATTTGACCATTATCCAATTTTATTGTATGGCAATATAAATATTTAAATAAAATCAATATAAGATTAAATTTATTAAAATAGAATATTTGCCATTAAGTTGTTATAAATAACC
Source organism: Catharanthus roseus (assembly GCA_028651295.1). Taxonomy (NCBI): domain Eukaryota; kingdom Viridiplantae; phylum Streptophyta; class Magnoliopsida; order Gentianales; family Apocynaceae; genus Catharanthus; species Catharanthus roseus. The sequence continues at coordinate 2,048,998 of JAPQWS010000046.1, read as the reverse complement.
TGATTATATGATTATTTTTGCATAAAACAGAAATTTTACATATCTACATCTTCCCCAACAAAACTTTCACTTTTTAAGACAATTAGTATAAAAAATGTATTTTTAAAAATAAAAAAATCTAATTCAAATCCTTAAACACCACCCCAAACAATAAAATAAATAAAAACGTTTCTAGCATACATTAAAATTTATTAAATATATTATACTTTTTTTTAAGAATGGACTTCTTAGTGGCGAGAGGATTTAGACAAAGAAAGCTGTACCAATCAAAATTAACCACTATATATATATATTTGTATGAATGCATACGCTAGACAAACTTTTAATTTAATTCCTAATTAACGAATTGAACCTACATTATTTTTTGAATTGTCACATTAAAAGGTCCAAATAGACTAATTTAAATTTATTTTCATTTAAGTATTTTTATATTAAAAATGAAATTTTTGGTTTGTATTTTTTTTTTTTTTACATATTATAGAGATGACTGTATTAAAATGTATAATAGATGATATTTGGTTGTGATCTTATCTCAAAAAAAATATATGTCAAATCTAGTATCTATTATTTTGTGGGGAGTTTATAACTAACTTAATTGGTATCTAGTTTGTTAGATTAGAGGGGGATGAAAAACTATTAGAGTGCATTGATTTTCAAAGAGGTTTAAAATGAAAAATAAAGAGAAATAAACGATATATGTCCGAATATTTTATTTTATGTTAAAAAATCTTTTTCTGGAATAGTATATTAAGTTAATCTGTAAATTATTTATCCTATAATTTTAGTTTAAATTATCTTTTTTCAAAAGCAATATTCCGAGATGCTACTTATTAAGAGTAAAAAGTAAATCTTTGATATATTTTTCTTCTTGAAGTATTCACACAAATCACTTAAATTCTTAAAATTATTTAGAAAGAAAGTCACATATTAATAATTTTTTAATTTACAGATTACACTCAGAAATTGGAGGTGATATGTAAAAATTTATCTGACTCAACCCCAAAGATATGATAGGTGCTTTCTTCATTTTTTTAATTTGTCACGTCTTGACACTATACCGTTTAAGAAAATATGAAATTTTAGATTTTTTTTCTTGTTTAGAATAGAATACGCTTTATAACTTTCTCTTTGTTCATTACTTAGTTTTACTTTTTTATGAATAAGTTATTATTTCCATTAGTTTCATGTTATAAGAATAAAAAGGTGTTAGAATTTGTTATTAATGATTGAGTATTATAGAAAAATTCTTATTAAATCTTGTCTGGAATTACAATGTGAAACTATAATATGACAAGTAAAAAAATACGAGAATTCTCAACATATGATAAAAAACGGAGTGTGGAATAAATTTTTTGAAAAAAATAGTTTTAAAACTAAAATAAAAAATTTGAGGCTAAAATTAATAGTTTTGGGCCAATTTTTTATTTTTCCAAAACAAAAAAGGGAAAAGAAAAACAGGCAGCAGAGGCAAGCAGCAACCGAGCTATGGGCTCTAGGCAAACCAGCCACCATTTAAGACCAGCAGAAATACAGTAGTAATTGCTTTCTCTATGCTACCATTTTCTTCTTCTTCTTCTTCTTCTTCCTTTTCCCTTTTGGATTGTGTTCTTCATTTTCCGCGTGCTCACTAAGCCATTCTTTTTTTTCTCAGATCTTTTCTCTCACTCACAGATTTCTACATCAAAACGTCACTCTCGTTTCCGCACTCCAGATCCAAACCCAGGCCAGTCCCCCCTTTGTGTTTCACACTCACAATCACATTCTGTATTGTACATTTTCCAAAATTCTATTGCACTCTTTGCTTCTGAATTTTGGGTTTTTCAGTGATCTATCAGAGTCTAATTCTGGTATTGCTTCTTGATTCAAAGCCCATTTGCTTAAACCTCAGATCTGATCCAACAATGAGCTAAAAGGGTTTTGAGATTATATTATCGATTGGGATATAAAAGCTATAGATATAAGGGTATATATAGTACAATTAAGATAGTTTCGTTTTATTTATGGCAATGCCATCTGGGAATGCGGTGGTGCCGGAGAAAATGCAGGGACGAGGTGGTGGTGGTAGTGAGTTGATGCAGCCGCAAGGGAGGGGGCCGCAGTGGTGGCATCATTATCAGCAGCAACAGCAGCCACATTTGCCTCAAATGGATGAAAGGGATGGGTTCATATCCTGGTTGAGAGGGGAATTTGCTGCGGCCAATGCGATGATTGATGCACTGTGTCATCATCTAAGGGTGGTGGGTGAACCAGGGGAGTATGATGGGGTCATTGGGTGTATACAGCAAAGGAGGTCTAATTGGAATCCGGTTTTGCATATGCAGCATTATTTTTCTGTGAATGACGTGCTTTATGCGCTGCAGCAGGCTAGTTGGAGGAGGCAGCAACAGCAGCAGAGAGCCTTTGAATGGGGTGGGAAAATGGGAAAGGAGTACAGGAGAGGCGGTAGTGGTAGGGGACAGAGAGGGGATTTTTTTAAAGAAGGCAAAGAGGGTGGCCACCACATGAATTCAAAGGCTGTCCCAAATGTGAATGGTAATGAGAATTTGGACGCTGGTGATGTTAAAGGTGGTAAAGGGGAGGCTAAGGTGGAGAGCGGGGAGGAGAGAAAAGGTGACCACTAATTTGTTTGTTCTATTACAAATTAGTTTTCTGCAGGCCTGTGTGCAGCTGTGTGTTCATGCAATAACATGGGGGCGAATGTAATTTAAGGGTTTTTGTTTTAAATTAATTTTATGACTTATGACTTGGGTGGCAGAGTAATTCTTTGATTTCCAAATGAACTACTGTCCTATATTGTATTAGATACTTTCTGTGTTCTAAATGATTTCTGTTGATGGGGTAATTGTGGTAAGTAAATTGGCTTTTGATCCATTTGCATTACAAGCTAATTAGTTAACTTAAATGGGGTTGTTGATGAGGTATTTTGTTACCCAAATTCTTGAGTCGCTTAATTTTCAAGTGCCACTTATTATATCGTTTTGCATATTGTTTGCTAAGTGTTATTATAGTTGAAGGTAGCAAAAGTTAATATACATTTGATTTTATTATTTAAAAGAAAATTTGCATATGCAGTAAAAGGATATCTTGGATTGACTTTCATTTGTTGATATGAGAGAAGTCGTATTTTTTCTTGTTTTGCTCTTATGTTGATCATGTAGTAAGTGGTTGTGGACTCTTTTTGCATTTACAGTTGTGCTGTTGTTTGATGAAAACTAGTCCAACCAGTTGTTGTTAGGTTAGTAGTATGAAGTAAACTGTACCTTTCTAGCACCACCCGCTTACATTGAGTGGCAGTTTTCCCAATGATATGACCCTGACAGTAGTAACTGCCTTGTATGGTTGCCTGCTGACTTCTCATATTTTAGATTATGATAGCTACTGTTGGGATAACAACATAGAAGGTTGAGCCAGACAAATTTTTCATGAACTGAACATATTGTTCTAAACAGTTAAGTCTCTTGGCAAATAACTATACCATAGCATACATGAACTTTTGTGAGGAGTGATATATGTTTAGCAGTTTATTATCTTGATGAATATTAATGAAATGTTTATTTGTGTCAAGTACTGGATAAGTTAAAGTCTACTTAGACATGAAAATTATGTCTATTTATGTTAAATGTGTATTGGATAATTAGGCTCAACTTGGGTAGTAGTTTAGTTTGAGAAACGTGTGTATTTGTTTCTTGGAGTTTGTGAAAGATAAATTGTTTGTGAGGAAATGTGGGTCCTACAAGTGTAAAATGAACAAAGTTTCTCAAATTTAATCTCAATCCAAGTAGAGCCTTAGTCTTCTTACATGTGAAAATTGTTTTTATTACCAATTTGCGGCATTGAATATGTGACTGATGCATAGAGGTTATATTTAGATATTCTTGAACTGATTTCCTTGATGGAGTTCTCGCAAATCTTTTCTTCTTCAAACACTTTTGTATTTGGTCTTATAAAAATTTCAGTAGCTTTTAGCTCCTTGGTACATAATATATCTTAGTGCTTACTTAAGAAGGAAAATTTTCAGTTTTGTCACTAAGCTTTGCAGAAATTGTTGCCTTTGCGTTGGTTGTATGTAGCATTTCAAATGATCCAACACATGGGTAGAGATATCCAAGTGCTTATTAAAGTATGCCATCATCATCAAGTTTTATAGGTAGGCTTCCTAGAGTTGTCTAGGTTCTTAGTTTGTGAGGTCAATTGAGTTTGGTTTCTTGCCCCTAGTATTAAGGTCATCTATGATCATCTTTCCAGTCATTTGATGCATTAGCTTGAAGTTAAAAAGACCAGCACACAATCTGCAATATTGATCTACTTGATATAGTGGAGTGGATCTAGAGGATTCGTCCATTAAGTTCCAAATAAAAATGCTTGTGGATTTGAGAGTGTGTTCTTAATATTCTAGTTTTTGTTTCCTTTGATTTTTCTTAGGAAATATCTGAGAAAATAAAAGAAGAATCACAAACATTTCTTGAAGACTGAAATTGTTGTCTATAAGTTGAATATAAAGAATGCATCTATATTTGCATGCGTCGATCTTGCATGCAAACACCTCATGCCGGATGTTTACCACTGTAAAGAAAAGGGAAGAGGTTGCCAGATGTCCTCATGCTTAAATTACAGATAATTTGACCCTTTAGTAGCAGTTGCATGTGCCTTGTACAGGACAGAATGGAATTAACTAATATGGTACTGGTTCTTTTCCATGTTGAAATAGACATAGTTGAAGAATCTGGGGGAGATGGCTCAGTTGAGAGCCAAGGAAGCAGAGAAGCTGTCTCGACAATTAAGCCTGAACACTCGTCAGAAAACACAGATGATGGACATTTATATGACTCAAAAGGTACTTGATTGACTTCTGTATTGTTCTCCTTCCTTTCATCTTGGTTTTTTTCTAGGGACTTGGCATAACTTGTGTGACAAATCTTCTATCCTGGTGAATAATGCTCTTGAAATGAGTTAAAAAAATCACCTCAACCCATTTAGCCAAAGAAATGAAAAATTCTCCTCCTTTCTTTATATGATATATGCATTTTAGTAATGGTCAAAGTGGGCCTCATTTGATTTTGTTTTGGATATTCTCTATTTTTATAAATCTAACTAATTGGAAAACGTGGAGCACGGTTAGAATAGCCAGTACTTATTACCGCTCTATGTGTTCTGTTTCTTGCTGTTGCCAATGTGTAATCAATTATTAAGCAATTGGGATCTTCTATTAATTGGTCTTGGTTGATTTTTATTTCATAGAGAATGATTGCCATTCTGAACGTATACTACATGAGAAGCAGAGCCCTATTGTAACTCCAAAAACTTTTGTTGGTACGGAGATATATGATGGGAAATCGGTAATCTTCTATTACAATGAATAATTATTCATTTTGATATGCTTATAAGATAAACAGGCCCTAGATTTCAACGTTCTTCAGCTCATGTGTTCCATCTCTTTCACAGTTCAATGTCGTTGATGGAATGAAGTTATATGAAGAACTATTTGACAACTTGGAAGTGTCGAAACTTATTACATTGGTGAATGACTTGAGAGCTGCTGGGAGACGAGGACAGCTTCAAGGCAAGTCCCTCTTGCAATTTATTGAAGAATTAAATAATTTGAATGTGTCTTGTTTCTTTTCTTTCTTCTTTGACATAATATTTGACACGAATGTGTAAAAGTTTGTCTCATGTCTGTGTTTTTTAGAATGTATGCGGAGTATGTTTTGCCTTATCCGTGGTCATTTATTTTGGGGGGGGATACTGGAATCAATAAATAAACTTTTTTGTCTTTTGTCTTTGTATAACAGAATGCTACATAGTGATAAACTAGTTGCCTGTTGAAACTTATGCTGCAAAATGCTCAAAAGTTTCATCTTCTCTGTACCCCAAATGCTGAAACTAATGATCTGTGGTAGTGAGGGGAATTCTTTTTAGTCCTTGGGACAAATTCCATTTCAAATGCTACACAGTGATAAACTAGTTGCCTGTTGAAACTTATGCTGCAAAATGCTCAAAGTTTCATCTTCTCTTTGCCCCAATGCTGAAACTAATCATCTGTGGTCGTGAGGGGAAATTCTTTGTAGTCCTTGGGACAAGTTTCAGTTCAAATGTATTGAAAGCACACTTAATTGCCGCAAAGTTTACTGCCTTCTGGCGGTAGTGCAACATTAAATCCAGAAAGGAAAATAAGGACCCAAGACACTGGCAGATAGGAAACATTTTTAGAAACATTAGATGGACATTTTTAGCGTAAATATCATTTTCAGCCCAAATGTGCTTGAAATTTTCATTATTACCGCTAGGAGAAATCTTTATAAGCCCTTGCAACAATTTCACATCATATCTATAGTTTTCTGTTGTGTTTGAATCATTGAATTCACCTTTCCTTTAACAATGTTGGAGTAAGATTCAAATCATTATCACAAAAAGAAAAAGAATAGGGAAGTCTTTGAATTCAGTGTTCTGGAATTGTGAGTTCAGCATCCCTGAAGGAATAACATGCTCGTGATGCCATCCATGGGAATTTCTTTTTGTCCAAGTTATCACTTTAGGTTTTTACGAAGGCAGAGTTGATTGCTTGTATTCCTCTTGTTGAAACCAGTCAATTGGAAACTGTAACAACCTAATAACTGTAAATTGGTCCAAGGTTCTATTTTGATTTTGAAATATGGTTTTGTGACTCTAATTCAATAGCGAGGATGGTAGTACAAGGCTACATCCACAATAGTTTTCCTCGGTTGTCTGATTTTTCTTTCACTTGTTGGTGACCATTTGAAAAGACAAAAGAGCATATAAATAACTAGCTATAACAGTGAGAACTGAATATGTATGAGCATGATTAACTAAATATAACAGTGAGCATTAGAAGTACAACTATATGATAGTTAATTACTTGTTTTAATTGAATTCCAGCCAGATAGACTCATTTATTTCTTTTTCTGTTCTCTATCAAGCCTCCGTTGTAGAATGGACTGGCTAAAATCTTGTTTATGTTAACAGCTCTTCAAAATATTTCCTTTTTACATTTAGCTCTAAGAAATTCTCCAAGCATTATACTGGATGAGAGACTCGAGGACATTCGTATCATAAGTTTGATTTTTTATCTTGCAGTTGGTGATGATGTTTTGGTGATTTTGGGGGCATTGTTCTTGTAGTTTCCTAAGTTTGAAATTCTGCATATAAATGTCAGTGATTTCTTATTTCTTGTTTGACAAGAAGCAGGACAAACATTTATAGTCTCCAAGAGACCAATGAAGGGGCATGGAAGAGAGACGATTCAGTTTGGTCTCCCCATTGCTGATGCACCTCATGAAGACGAGGCTGCTGCTGGGACCTCCAAAGGCATGTCCACATTTGTTAACTCCTGTGTCGGTTTTTTAAGAAGTTTCTTTGGCTATTGATTCAAAATTTGATATCATGCTTTGTTGTTGGTATGCTAATTGGAGCATGAAAAAAATTGCAGACCGGAAAATAGAGCCTATCCCTGGCTTGTTTCAAGATGTAATTGAACGTCTCATGGCTAATCAAGTTGTTAATGTGAAGCCGGACTCTTGTATAATTGACATCTTCAATGAGGTTCCAAGTCATGCTATTCTGTTCAAGACTTCTAGAAATTGTTCATATGCTAGGCAGATCCAATATATTGCTTCTGCTTGCAGGGTGATCACTCACAGCCTCATATGTGGCCTCATTCTTTTGGAAGGCCAGTATGTTTACTGTTCTTGACAGAATGTGAGATGACTTTTGGGAAAATCATTGGAGTAGACCATCCGGGTGACTACAGAGGAGCGTTCAAACACTCTCTTACACCAGGGTACTTATTTTGTCTCTTACAAATGCTATTGTTTGTTATCTTTTCTCTCTTTCCCTTATCTTTCCTCCCTTCTCTTTCGGAGTCCACGAAAGGGGAAGGGTGGCTGCTGTTTCTTTTGGCGTAGTGCTGAGTTTGAATGGAAGAATTTGCTAAACCTGTTTTTTGCTTTGACAAGCAACCGAGGGGCACTTATTTGGGAAGTCAGGGTTCTTTTCAAAACATCTGATGTTTGTTGGAAAACTTTCGGTTTTGGTAAATTTGTGTGATTTCTTTGCTTGTAACTGGAATACTCGCTAGATTTGTAATCCTTTCAATCCATTTTGGTTTTATTCCATCTAATAGTGTATACTCTTTGGATGTACATCCGCAGATCACTGCTTGTACTGCAAGGAAGATCCACAGATTTTGCCAAACATGCAATTCCTTCAATCAGGAAACAGCGCATTCTAGTTACCTTGACAAAATCACAGCCCAAGAGAATGGGTACTGCAGATGCTCAACGCTTCCCTTCAGCTGTGGGAGCAGCTCCGTCCCACTGGGTTCCACCTCCTAGCAGATCACCAAATCATATGCGCCATCCAGTTGGCCCAAAGCATTATGGTCATGTGCCAACAGGTGTATTATCCGCACCAAACACTCGGCCACAGATACCACCTCCAAATGGTATCCAGCCAATTTTTGTTGCTGCTCCAGTAGCTCCAGTTGCCCCAGCCATGCCTTTCCCTGCTCCAGTTGCTTTGCCTCCTGCTTCTGCTGGGTGGCCTGCAGCGACTCCAAGGCATCCTTCACCTCGCTTACCTGTTCCTGGTACTGGCGTATTCCTCCCTCCACCAGGGTCAGGTAGTTCATCAAATCAATCCTCAATAGCAACCCCAGCAATTGAAAGCAGTATCACAGATACCTCTGCTTATTCAGAAAAGGACATCAAAGGGAACATAAATGGCAATACTGATTCTCCAAGAGGCAAAGTCGATGAAAACCTGCAGTATCAAGAATGCAATGGGAGTGTCGATGGAAATGGTCACACAGAAGTCATTCCAAAGGAAGAGCAGCAGCATCAAAATAGTGAATCGAAGGGAACTGAAAAATCAGCTGGAGTATAGAGTTTGAAGAGGGAGAGAAAGGTTTTGAAAGGAGTTTAGGCTGCAAACTACAGTGAGTTGGAATCATATGTAAAGAGCGGCAAAATTGAGAGTAAAAGTCAGAAACAGGAGCAGCAGCAGCAGCAGCAGCAGGGCTAAGGGAAGGATGCAAAGCAATGGTTACTGCTGCTTTAGATTCCCTCTGCTTGCTGTTGCCTTTTTTTGTTGTGTCTACTACATACTTATATGAATCTTAAATATTTGATCAGCTGAGAAACTCCCAAAGTAGTAAGAGTAAGTACAGGTTTAAACATGTCTCGTCTTTCTTTCCATGTTTCTTGCCCTTTTTGAACACTCTTAGCAAACAGTATACCTCCCTCCCATCTCTCCCAAACCCTTCTCATAAATTACATTCTTGGATTATTTAGAAATGAAAACACTTTTGTGTTTTTACTCGAGACCCCATAGTTTCTCTTTAAAAAAAAAAAAAAAAAAAAATTTACTTTACTGAGCAGTAGGGACGGCCACTTTATAGAGTGTTGTTGATTTGTCAATTAGCCAGCCTACATACGTTCTTTTAACTGCTGCATGCTGATGATGCAAGGAGAATGACCTTAAAAAATTTCATGGTTTCGAATCTATATCTTTCCTGTCTGTCTTTGCTTATTACTAGTATTTTAGACTGACTTTTATTCTAATCGCCCCTCCTATTCATTCCTTCCCTCATTCATTCTTTTAGAGCTTGAGCTTGAGCTTGAGACTTTCTTAGTTAGTGAGTGCTATGTTATGTTGAAAGAGGAGAAAGATATATTTATTTATAGCTCACAAATTCTCTCATCTTTATTTTAACATCATAATCATCTTCTTGAAACCCACTACTATTTCTATTTCCAGACACAAATATAAATGCCATTCTTAACTTATACACAGCTTCTTTTTATAACTTTTGAATTAAATTACTATTTAAACCTTTTGTAAATAAGAGGAGAAGAGATAGGGATAGAATAAATAACCAAATAAATGAATAAAAATAAAAAATTCTACTATCAACACAATTCATATCCTCACTCAGAGATCTTATTTTCATAATTAAAGACATAATTAATCATTAGAATGATGTTACTAAATACATATCTTCTCGAGTTGTCTTTATCAGCCCCGATACATATATAATATAGAGTGGACTAATAATCCTTAAAAGTTGGTGCCAACTCTGAAATGTTTATACGGCACATTAATTATAATAATTATAGATGTGTTTGCTATAATCTTTTGCCAAAGTCTACGCCAATGGTTGAGACTAAACTTTTTTTTCTATGCTAAATGAGGTACATGCTAAACCATCATGGATGGATAAGGGTATTCACTCTTTGGTTTAGATCGAATACAGAACTGAATTAAACTAAATTTTATATTTTGATTTAATTTTTAATTTTTCAATTTGATTCGATTTTTAAAAAGTATATAATATTTAGTTTGATTTTCGATTTTAACTTTTCAAATACCAAAAATCGAAAAAAATAGAAATACCTCCCAATTCTAATTTCAAATCAAAACATAAAAATAACAATTCCAATTCTACAAGATTTTCGTATTCATTACTTCCAATTCCAATTTCATTCCAAATCAAAACCCACAAATTCCAATTCTACAAAATCCACAAATTCCAATTCTAACTCTACAAAACCCACCAAATTCTAATTTTAACTCTACAAACCCATCAATTCCAATTCCACCAAGCCCACCAATTCCAATTCAAAATCAAAATTTAAGAATTCTAATTCTAATAAGATTTTCGTATCACTTCTATTATTAATTATACAATTTTATATCCATATTTTCTCACACATACTTTCTCTTTCTCTTTCTAAAATTCATGACACTTTCTCTTTCTAAAACTTACACACACTTACTCTTTTCTAAAATTCTCACTCACTTTGTCTCTCTAGAATTTTCGTTCACTTTCTCCCTATAAAATTCACAACATTCATATTGAAATGCCAATCGAACATTCCTATTGGAAGAAGTTGGACCAAAAAAAAGAAAAACGAAATTAGACCAAATTGAAAGATTATTTGATTTATTTCAAGATTTCAGTTGAAGCCGAACCGAATTAAATCAAAATTTGGTTTATTTGGTTGAAATCGAACCTAATTGCATTAAATAAAAAAAAATTGATTTAGTCTATTTAATTTTCAACTAAATATATTTCAATTTGGTTTCAATTAAGAAATTAAAAAAAACCCAAATTTCCAAACTAAAAACCAAATGCAAACCCCTAAATTGATATGTTTGATAGAATAGTTAAAATTAACTCGCATTGTCTGTAATGAAGACATGATTAGGGTTTCAATTTAAAAAAAATAAAGAGAAGATGCGTGTTTTCTATATATGCAATTGAGAATAAAATAATAGATTAATTACAAAATATCCCTTAAATAGGAGGGTATAACACTAAAAAAGAGTCTTTTTACCAACGGCATTTATTGATGAAAAAGAAAATCGTGTGTCATTGTTTTTTACAATTCCAACAAGAATTGGAGGGAAACTTCGCGGCAAAAAGTGACGGCACATTACCGACGGAGAATACCGTTAGTGAAATAGTTTACCGACGGACTTTGTTACAACATGTGTGTAGCCAGTAATGAAATAAAGTTTTCAACGGTCTTAACGATGGCCATGTCAACTTCGTTGTTAAATAATCTTGGTGCCTACAGCATTATTGACGACATTCGCCATTAGTAACTTATTAATAATTGTACAGACGGCATTTTCATCGATGTGTCGTCGGTAATAAAGTCAGAGATGTTCAAAATTCGGGCAGACCCTTTCTCATCTTTCACTAAATCATTCAATCCCCTCCATGAAAACCTACCCCTTCCCACTCTCCCGTTAGTCACCAATGGAGCCCACCCCACCGCCAACGACTCTTCGGCATCCCCTTCCCTGACGACTCTCTGACTCTTATGTGAGCTCTCTCTCTCTCTCTCTCTCTCTCTCTCTCTCTCTCTCTCTCTCTCTCTCTCTCTGTTTATATTTCATCTTCTTTTTCTTATTTTCTTCTTGTTCTTCCCAACTATGCCACCGGAAGTGGTCGTCTTTGCCATCTCTACCCCCACCAAAAGTCGATCGGACTGCAACCAAACTAGAATGGGGTGTGAGTTTTCTTTTTTTCCTTTTTCCTGTTTATGAGCAACTATTTTTTTTTTTTTTTGCTTTTGGGCTGATATTGTTTTTTTGTGACAATATAGACTAATTCTGCTTCGATATAGACTAGAAGATTAGGATATATACAGTTATGGTTGTGTGTGTTTGTGTGTAAATATATATATATATATATTAATAGAAAATATACATGGGATGTGAGTATAGTTTAACAGAAAATAAAGCAATATTAAATTGGATGTTGTGTTTGCGTGTGAAATATGCAGATATAATGGAAAATATACCAAATTTGTGAAACATTTAAGGAAACAATAATTCTTACTTTATTTGCTTCTTGATATGCTCTGATAAGTACATTTTTGTCTATATTTTTTATATGTTAATTTCATCGTTTTTGGTGTTTTTAATATGTAAAAGTATATATTTGAGCTAAATATCTCTTATTCTTGTCTAGGTATCCTTCGGAAGTAGAAACGATGAAAACAAAACAAAAACAGTAGCCGTTGGCAAATTAGCAGCACCTATCTCGCGTGGCAGGTTGCCCAACCGTTGTTGGTAGGTGCTGAAGATGCCTGGGAGTTGAAACCCGAGACCTACCACGGACGGTAGGCCTCACCCTACCGTCTGCGGTAGGTAGTTGGCAAAGGGCAAAAATCCAATCATTTTCAAACTCGATTTTCTTGACTCCTACTTCAACTTTGGCTTGGATTTCCTGCATTTTACATCTATAAATAGGGCTTTTATGCAGCCACTGTGAGGAAGAATCGACATAAAAACTTAGATACAATTAGATGATTAGATTTAGGTTAGATTAGTAAACACTCTTTAAATTTCCAGCTTTTATATTTTTCTTTAGTTATAGAATTTTATGCAAGATTTTACTTTAATGGATTAAAAAATTGAAGACTTTGATTTAAGATTTCGTTCTTCGACTTGGTGATTGGAGAAGATGTTTGAGATTTGATTTCGACTTCAAGACTAAAATCCTAAGCTTTCTTTTACTTTCTTGTTATTGAATTCTTTAATTTATTTTTAGTTTTTTATTAATATGAATAGTGATTAGTTTTTCTTGTTTGGATTTGAGGTTGAACCATAATTCTTGATTATGAAGTTCTTGGTTTGATTTCTTGAATTTCGATATTAGTTTAATTTAAGTTGTCTTCCAATTGTGTTTCTTGTTAATTTAATTGTCGTGAGATTAGATTATTCGCAAGGTTATTTGGAATTGAAAAAGAAAGAACAATCTAGGACAACCAATTGGGGGTTAATAGGGGCAATTGGCTAGATAACCGATATTGCATTTTTAGGTCTTTTTAAATCAACTAATTTTATTGCACTCATAATTTGTTAGAGAGAAAATATATTTTCCTCTAAAGGTTAGTGAGTAGGGTGACTTTCATCCTAGAGATAGGGATTGCCCAAGTTTAGAGTGATGACCCAACTTAATTAATTCAAACATCGTTTTCATTAAAAGTCTTTGGATTAGGGGGATTCCACCAAACCAAACTCTTGTGTTTATTAATCTTTTAAAAGTTGTTTTTCTTATTACTTTCTTTTAAATTGCTTTTATTGTTTTTAAGTTTTCTCAACGACAACCTTTTTATTTGACTAAACATTAGACACACGAGTAGTATTTGAACCTTCGTCCGTCCCTAAGAGATTCAACATTCGGGTTGAACTCACTTCTACTTTGTTAGGTCCACTTGTCGAGCATTGTAGTGATTAGACCTCCCCGTTTTTATTGCTTTGATTTTTCACATATCATGTGCTATATTGTCTACATTTCTGTATGTTATTTTTATCGTTTTATGATGTTTTATATATATAAAATGCATATATATCCTTTATTCTTGTTTTAGGTGATTCCCAATGGAGAAAACGATTAAAAAGAACGAAAAAAGTAAAAAATTGAGTGAAAGTGAAAACGACGAAAACGAAGCCGACATCACCAAGGAAGGAGACCTACCGTTGTGGTAAACCAACCTACTACACGGGGTAGGTCCTGGAGGCAAGAACAGAGAGTGAATAGAAACATACCAGCGACGGTAGGCTACCCCTACCGCCGACGGTAGGTTCCGGCTGGAAAAAAAAAAAAAAGACAGAATCTTACCGCAGATGGTAAGACTCGACCTACCGTACGCGGTAGGTCCCGACTACAATAGAGTTAATACCTTTTTAACCTGTTTAATTGCAATTTTCTAGAGGCTAATTAGAAGGAGTTCTGCCATTAGGACTTAGAGAGGAGATTAGGGGCAAACCTAGATCACCAAATTCCTCCAAATTCAGCCTCAATTAGGTAGGGAATCAGTAGTGTAAGTTAGTACTTAGACAATCCATGTAGTGTTACTGATTTTGTTGTGTGAGGAATAGTGTGACACACAGTGAGAATTGCAATAAACAACACAAACACATAAGACACAGCAATTGATAATGCAGTTCGGCCAAGCGTACATCTGCAGGCTATGCCCAGAAAGCAATCCACTAAAACTGTCAACAAAGTATAAGAAAAATCCTAGCTCTTTTACACATCTAGAGTTTCCCTAGTGGAATCTGTGCAAACTCCCTTTGCACACTGCATAGTTGAATCTCTTCAACTCTTCAAGGCTCCCCCTTGGTGTGCGGCTGCATGGACTTGAACTCCCTTCCATCCTCAACACCGTTGAATCGCAGCACCGCTGAAATCTCTTCAACTGTTCAAGGCTCCCCCTTGGAACAAGCTGCTCGATCTTGAATCCCTTCAAGTCTTCCACTCTGTTGAACAACATCACATCTTCTATCCCTAGAAGCTATAATACTCAAACAAGAACTCCATTGAATTATGAATGAGGAACAATGAGCATCAATGGAGAATCACAGTGTTTGAAGTTTGTGACTGAACAAACTCAACCACCATAAATTCCCGTATTCTCTCTTGCAGAATATCTTTGAAGAATTGCAGAATGACTGAATCTCAACTTTCTATTTCAGACTTTATTTATAGATGTTTGATCCTCATAGGTCAGTCGTGTATTTCTTAAAGAATGTGAACCAAAGATTTGGTTTCCAAATAACATTTCTTGTTTTGATTCCCTACAAATCTTATTTTCTTTTAGGATTCTGAACTTTCTTTATGCTTTCAACTTCCCCTAACCGGACTTCTATATCTCAACTCATGATCCCAGATTCTTTGGAACATTATCAAGTTTTCTAAAACTATGTCCATACATAGTGCCGCTGCAACACTGTAGCTTTCGTGCCGTTACATGATCAACCTGTGTGACAGGATTCTACAAACTCCCCTTTTGGCATTGCTTTAAATCAAACACCAATGAGCTGTACAAATAGTTGTGCTTTAAAAGAACCTCAATGCACAGCACAAGCATGAATAATAAACACTAAGTAAAAAGTTCAAGTCCTAGGTCCGGTGGCACACAGGCCAAAACAGATAGCTTAGAGGCAACCACATACAGCGATAATAAAAAAATATCCCAAGGCCATACAGGCCATTAAAAGCAGAATTTAAAGTGTTCAATCCAAGACCACACAGGGTATAGTAAAGTAATTTCATTTAAAAATAAATTGCAGTCAGGACTCCCTCTTTTTATCTGAAAGAATACTCAGGGGAGCTTATCCTAAGATTCTCCAAGTCGTGCTGTATTTGAAAGACTGAGGTTATCACACTTGAGAGTTGCTGATTAAGGAGGTCTAAGTTGGTATGACTTCTGAGGAGTCCGCACTAGGAGGAAGAGGAGAAGGTAAGACCAACTTGGTGTTGGGTTGCTTCCTTTTGGATGACTATTGCCTTGTAGACCTGCCTGGACTAGTGTGTCCTTATGTTGATGGAGTGGGAGAGGGTGGCATCACACTAAGAGCTGTAGTCTTTGGAATCACCAGGGGGTCTAGTGCCCTACCAAGAACTAGAAGGCATAAAAAGATCCGTAGAAACCAAGTAAATATTCCGTAATTAAATAAGGACATGGCATAACTATCTAACTGGCCTTCTTCTGGTTTATCTGCCGAAGGATGTTCTTGAAGATCACAATGCAGATATTGATCTTTTTTTTGTGGCAAATGCATAAGCAAATGAGCTCTTTCTTTGAGAACAACAATCACGTTCGTAGTAGGCAATCAGTTTCCATAAAAGACTCTAAACAGGACTCTATATGGCATCTTCATCAAATTTCAGTTGAGTTTGTTTATTTCTGGCTAGACAGCCCCAACATCACCAGTTAGAGCCTTAGTTACTTAATCAGAATCAACTTCTTCCTCCAGGCCAATCCCTTCAATGTCACTATAATGTGGGCAGCTTAGATAGTGATCAATGCTTACAGGTAAGAAATCAATGATATGCCCCTCACATAAACCTGAACATAAACTGGACTCTCAGGATTACCAAACTCCTTAGTTAGATTTGCATAGAATTCCTTAACTAAATTCTTATTATACTGTTCAGCAAAGTGGGATAGTTCCGCACAGCCCATTCCCAAAAACAACTCCATCACCTTGTACTGTTTCAAGCTTTCTTGGTTTGTCAATTAACTCTACCATCCTCAATTCAGCAATCCTAGAGTAGAAGTGCTTGTTGATTACATTTTTTACTTTGAGAGGAACAGAGAGAGGAAGAGTGACAACTCGTGTCTTCTTAGCACTGATTTTTGAAGATGAGGTTCCCTTCAGTACTGTCCTCGTCCTTTTTCTCCCTTGAATTAGGCTAGTGCCAGGGATCATCCCTATAACCTCCAAGTTAGACCTCAGAGCTACCCTTTCCTTTAGTATTGTATCCCCCTTCAGAGCCTTTCTCAAAACCTTAATCAATATCCTCCATAGACTGATTTATTAAACTCCCAATAGTAAAGGGTAGGAGTACAACAACAGGGGTCAATTCATCAATGAAGTGGTGCACAAGATGCGCATTCGTAAACAAGACCTCAGTACCTAAGTTATCAATAACAGACAAAGACATAGTATTTTCAAGGAAATATCAAGGTACATGGGCATGAATCATTAGGCGAAAATTAGAAATAGACAAGACAAGCAGTAGCAGTAGATTTAGCATAAGTGAAATTTGAGTGCCAGACAGTCTTAATCTACACATGAGTAAGAACTCATCTGGAGACCCCAGAAAATGCCCAAGAGACAGAGTTACCAGCCTGATACCCGGAAAGACAAGTGTGGCAGATGAAGAGCCGGGAGAAATATCTGGTCCTTGCCAGGGGTGAGAGAGTGTGATCGTCAAGTCCGAGAGCCAAGGACCTTTTAGGCCTGATAGGCTGTTCTCCTGCCATTACTAGTTGTCGGATTATGCGGAGATGATAAAAATATTTGGAAGAAGATGGACTTTGTGAAGAAAAACCATAAAGAATTGTGGAGAGAAAATCGTAGAGCTTGGAGGAAAATTTGTTCTGTTTTTGAAAGATTTAGAATTAACTGTTGAGTTGATTTGGTGAGAGAGAGAAAATCCATCCTTTTCTGTGTCATACTAACTTATGGACTCTTCTTCCAAGGTTTTTTAAGTGTGAATGGACTGTGTGCTTCAACAATGTGATTGGTGTAAATAGGATGATCTGAGTGTGAACTGAGAGTGTTCGCAAAGTCTCAAACTATACTACCTGTCCAATATTTATGAGATTATGAAGAAAAAGTATTGTTAGACAGGCATCTTTTGCACTAGTTGATTACACAGATCCCTAGTATCTGTCTAAGTTCTTCGAACCTCATGGTATTCAGGGATTCTGTGAGAATATTAGCAATTGTTTCTGAGTGTTCACATACTTTAAGCTCATTGTCTGTTGCTCGACCAATTCACGAATAAAGTGGTACCTTATGTCAATGTGCTTGGTCTTGTTGTGTTGCACAGGGTTTTTTGTGATGTTGATTGCACTAGTGTTGTCACAATACATGATCAGCTCTTCTTATGTAATCCCATAGTCATTCAGCATTTGTTTCAGCCAAAGAAGTTATGTGCAACAGCTCCCTGCAATGATGTACTCAGCTTTTACAGTGGATAGTGAGATACAATTTTGCTTCTTGCTATGCCAAGAGACCAAATTGTTTCCAATATAGAAGCACCCTCCAGATGTGCTTTTTCTATCATCACAATTACCAGCCCAGTACATATCACTATAGCCAACAAGATGAGTAGTGGTATCTACTGTAGAATAACCCATACTCAGCAGTGCTAAGTGCATATTTTAAAATGTGTTTCATTGTTTCTTGTGTGACTCCTTAGGATCTACTTGGTATCTCGCATACACTCCAACACTCTATGATGTGTCACGTCTACTAGCAGTTAAGTAGAGCAAACCACCGATCATACTTCGGTACTCATGCTGATCCACTCTTATTCCCTTCTCATCTTTGTTGATCTTTAATGTGGTAGTCATAGGTGTTTCTTATTGTCTTCCCATACTCTAAGCCAAATTTCTTCACTAAGTTTTTTGCATAGTTTGCTTGAGAAAGAAATGTCCCTTCCTTCATTTGTCTGACTTGCAAGCCAAGAAAGAATGTTATTCATCCACCATACCCATCTCAAATTCAGTTCTCATGGATGCGATGAACTCTTTTGATGTGGATCCAAAATCTATGTCATCAACATAAATCTGTGCTATGAGCACATGTTGTGCTGAACGTTTGATGAACATAGTTTTGTCCACACTCCCTCTGGTGTATCCTTTGTTAATCAAGTAGTTAGTGAGCCTTTCATACCATGCTCTTGGAGCCTGCTTTAATCCATAAAGAGCATTTTTTAGCATGTAGACATGATCTGGATACTTTGGATTCACAAATCATTTTGGTTGTTCTACATATACTTTTTCTTGTAATATCCCATTCAAAAACGTACTTTTAATATCCATCTACTGTAGTGTGAAGTTCTTGGCACATACAATGGAGATCAACAATCTTACAGACGCGAGACGTGTGACTGGGGTGAATGTCTCATCAAAGTCCAATCCCTCTACTTATGTATATCCTTGTGTAACCAATCTTGCCTTATTGCGTGTGATGTTAACTTCCTCATCGGTTTTATTCATGAATATCTACTTGGTACCAATCACATTCACACCTTTTGGTCTTGTCACAAGTTCTCATACATTGTTTATCTCAAACTATTGCAACTCATCTTGTATTACTTCAATCCATTGTTCATCATGAGGGCCTCTTTTAACATTCTTGGGTTGAAGTGTGGAAGTTAACATGTCATGCTGATCATTACCACCATTTAATTGTAGTCTACACCTTTTTTACTTCTGGTTCTTAGACCTTCTGTGATGTCTCTGATCATAGCATCTGTGGGGTGATCCTTTAGAAGTCTTATGTCTTTTATTCTTGCTATCTTATTGCCCTGAGTGTAAGGCACACTCCCATCGACTGGTAAGTTAAAGGGTAAGGTAGGTGCACAGATAAAGAAAAACATATCCTTTTTTATTTAATAGAAGTTAGTTTGGAAGCAAAAAGCCCCTTATTAGACTTAGCCACGCAGGTGAATCATCTCGAATTGTTCTCAACTGCTCGAATCTTATAATGCAGCCTAAAAAGTTTGACACAGGTCGGGATACCCAAAGCACGTCAGATAATCATGAAACCAATGAGTGCACGGGAAATAATTGGGTGGACCTGAGCAAGAGTAAAGTTCCAAAAATGTAGGATATCAGTAATGAAAGGAGGAAGGGGAAGGGGAATCCCCGAATTCAAGTTTTCATTGTAAATCGTGAAGCACCCCGGAGGGGAGAGGGGTGATTAGCTCGCCCATGATGATGTGGAAGAATCAACTTATGGTCTCATAGAATGTCATAAAAGGACCAAAATTCTGAAAGATGTTGACAAGTAAAAGAGCTAGCAAAGTGGGCAGCCCTCGGTTCTATATCATCCGCAACTTCACGTGCCGGGAATTTTGCAAATCTAGGCTCGGGAGTGATGTGATTATCAAAAACCCAAGAAGCATCAGGAGGGGAAAAATAATGTCAACTATAGAAAGGGAATATTGAAAACCTTTTGTACAAGAAGAAATAGCAACAACACCTGCATTAGCGCCCGATCAGATTATCGAAAAACGCCATCGAGAAAAGCGAGAATATACAAATATAGTAAAAGTAACGAGGTTAAAGAAATCGAATTGCATTGTGAAAAAGTAAGGAAGGAAAGAAACTAGGCATTGAAAGAAAGAAAATGACAGACAGGTATATATTTAAAGGGAACGAAACAGTGCGCAAATCCCTAGATGATGAGACGTGCAGCCTATGAGAACATGAAATGTTACATCCCTAGAAGGAACGTTGGGCTCCAAAGGGAAGGGGCAGATAATGGATAACAGGTTATTGGACTTTGGGCTGCGTAACAGAAAGATAGCTAATATTAGGATAGGATGAGAAGAGCCCAAAACCAACAAACGCCCACAATTCCTCTAACACATACGTGAGCCGGGTTGGGGTGCGAGACTCGACCCATGAGCCTTTTGGCGGGTCGCAAAGCATGACTCCCACATGGAATGTAAACACTCAACAACAAACATGTGGTTCAAAATGAAAGTTCCATCTCTCTTTATATACTATTCATGCAATATCAAGCCTTTAAATGCTATTCGACCTAATTATATATACTTAATTATGGAATCCTAAGACTGACTTAAGCATCAGAGTGTTTTAATGAGAAGATTCCCATCAGTTCCCTGACAGCTTTCCTCTAGTCTTGCAGGATCAGACACGTGGCTACTAGGTAGTCATCAACCGTGTATCTCTTTAAGAAAAGAGAAAGTCTTTAGAGCTAACAAAGTTGTAAATAGAAGCTTAAAGTGAATAGGAAATGAAGCAAAACTGCGCATAAATGAAAGAATTGGAGAAGTATGCTGTTGAAAGATGAACACATAGACTAAATGCTATAACAAACTGTAAAAAGATTAAAGATAAGGATAAATATGTTTGATTTGGATGTGTGCTTTCTTGATCTTCAGATTTTCTGGTACCCTCTTTCTTGTTTCTTAGTTCTCTCTACGCTTCCTATGATCTTCTTAGGCAAAAAATGTTTTGGAAGTGGAGTTTAGGTTGATCCAAATTCAAAAAATGGTAGTTGGGCTTTAGGAATTTCACTGGGTGGGCTGCCGAATTCTTAGCTCATCATTCGATTTATTTTCAAATCGTTATTCAATTCTAGGTTGGCCGCCTATGTTGGTGATGTTGGCATTCTAGCTAGCAAGGTCGCCTCGTGGCCAGCTTACTAGATTTCCAGCCATCTCAGCTGTCCCCAGCTTTTCGAGGTGCATTATTTGGTCTCAACATCTGCCCCTTCCTGTTTTTGAGTTTTAATGTTTGAAGGTAAGGTTAATGTTTAACCATTGGACGCTACAGAATTTTTACCGTTGGGAACTGCGCTTTTAATTGTTCGGGAAGTTGACAAGCTATCCGTTGGTCAACTGATGAGCTATTCGTAACGGGAGCTAGAGAGTCTCGAGGCAGCTTGAGTTTCTTGGTGAAAACATGATCTGGATAATCTCTTTGATCCCTGACAAAAATTGAAGAAAGGTTTGGAAACAACACAATAAAACAAGAATCAAGATAAATTTTTATTGAATAAATTTATAAGAATAACAAAGGAAAAATCACAACAGAATAGTAAAACATTCTAAGTGTCTCTAGGATAAAAAAAAATATATATAAAAACATACAATATTGCTCAAAAAACTGTAGTTAATTGTACTAAAACTGTAGGCAATAATCAATCCCCACAAATTCGTCATGGCTTTGTGGCGTGGCGATTGCGACTATTGAGAAAACTTTACAACGATTATTTGACGGTGGAAAAAAGTATTAGCTGCCCTTTTCCCATGCTAACACCAATTGATTCGATCTGTGGTGAAAATTCTTTTGCATTTTTTTTAATTTTTTAATATTATTAAATTTTAATCACAGTTTTGTATCCATAGTTATTTAAGCGTAGAAATAGTGCACTTTTTTTTTCTTGAGCTTTTGTCCACGCATGCAATAATTTGACATAATCGGAACAAATTGCAAATAACATCAATCTTAAAATCTATAAATGACTTAAATAATAAAAAACTTTTAACAAGTCTCATCAGACCACAAAAGATAATTCAACAACGCTAATTCTCCAATACACATGTAGTTTGGAAACTAGAAACGAGTACTTACCTTCTTCGCTCTACATCTTCTCTACATCTTCGCTCTACTTACCTTCTTCGCTCAACAGATCCATCCCATTAAATCTGCACATAAAAAATTTTCAAATTTATCAAACACTAGCTCCCAAAAGCTGAATTTAATTAAGTTACCTGGGTAGGTTGCAAACTTTGGTTTCCAAGAATACTTAAGGTACTCTTTATCAGGTCGACCATATTTTTGGCAATCAAATTAAGGGACAATTCGAAGATTGATAGAGGAGAAATGAAGGGTTAAAAAAACCCATCTCCCTTGAAACAAATTACATCTGCCATTCATTGACGTTCTTCACCTTAAAGCACTAACATTATTATTATTATTATTATTATTATTATTATTATTATTATTATTATTATGTGAAAATACTAACTCTAATTAGGCAAAAGTATTTGTACCATCATCATCATCATCATCTTTTTCACTCTACACGAGAAAAACAAAATTGAAATGCATCATTTCATTCTTTGTTTGCAATTAAGATAACAACAATAAACGACCCAAAATATATAATCATAAGCAAACATAATGGAAAGACCAGAAAGAAGATCACCATAAGCCATGGTGAAGGAATAAAAGGAAATACAAGAGAAAGTGCATGTTGGTCTTTTATCAATTATAACTAGCATCTTTTATCCCTCGGTTCAACCGTTGCAGAAACCATGCAACAAATTCCAAAGTGAAATAAACATGGACCAAATATCATTTCCATAATTAGGATTGGTAATAAATTTTTTTATAATCTTACCTAATTTCTTACAGAAGATCTTTGTCCATTTAGAATCTAAATTTAGGTAAGATGATCTTCTGTAAGAATCTAAAATAAAAGTAAACGACGGCTACTATGATTACTTGATTGAATAGACACAAGCTTACCAATTCCTTCCTGTTTGGTACGTGTAACCATATTTAGCATGCTTAGATTCTGAGAGAGTATGCAGTTCCACTATCATTTCTTGTTTTGACTAGAATTCTAACCATCTCTACTCAAAACCTGATATCATAAATAACATTTCATGAAAATCCTGAAAGTAAGAGGAATGACGGTTCTAGATAGGAAGTCCTTTTAATATGGCCTTTTATTAACAAGTGAGAAGTTAATGAGAATGTAAAGTGCTGAGATAGCATTCATCTAAGAGAGAAAAATATATATACAAATTCTACAAATCCATAGCGACACAGAGACTTTGATCCAGAGGAAAGAAAACAAACTTCCAACTAGGTATTACTGCCATAAGAGATATAATCCAAAGTACATAATTATACCACTTGTTGTGCAGAAAGTAATACTACACTGCCACCTCAACTAAAGATATGAAGAAAAAGTGTATGCAGCTTGGCCTACCTCATTGCTTAAGAAGTTATGCAACGATATAATCCTGAGATCCCAGCTGAGACTTTCAAGTTTCACCTACAGATAAAACAAGAATAAATAATGAATAGCTTGAACATCATTAAGAATTGAAAGGCCACATTATAATTTACAAAAGCAGGAAGATGTCACACGCATACAACTGAGTTTCTCAGATGAAACAGTCCCATAGGAAGAATAGCATTTATGAATGATGATAACTCTTTGCATAATTACACAGTCCTTGAACTTTTTGCATGAACCACCACAACATGTTATGAAATGTGAAATCTTTACAAACATTACAAACTTATAACATGTTATAAAATCAGAAATCAAGAAGTCATTCCATGTTTCTATCCATTAAGCAAACAGAATTTATAAACAACACTGAACACTGACCATCTTTCATCCAACACTATTTAATATTTCAAAATCTTTCTCATGTATTAACACACTTAGAACCAAAAGTTTATTCAACCAAAGAGAACAAACAGATAAATTGATAGCATAAAATGATCAACATACAGAAATATACATGTTTTGAACAATTCAAATCTTTAATTAGATCCACTAATACAGTAAACATATGATTAATGGTTCAAACATTCAAATACACAAGTCATAACTAAATGCCACTCACATGTCTGTGTTTATAAAATAGACATCTCTTCAGAGAAATATCAAAATAAATCTAAAAGTGCCAAAACCGTCATCCATCATTACTATAATCTAATGTATTTGCCCCACCAAATTACTGACCATATTAATTTTGCCAAACACTAAAAATCTGTAGAAATTTCTCAAAAACAAAACCATATCTAGAGCCAAAAAAAGGGAAAAGTAAAAACAAAGAAAAATAAATTATGGAAAAAAAAGCTTGTGGAGCATGGAATTAAGGAAAATTTACCATGAGCAATAATAATCTAGAAGACTAAATAGCCAAGCTATCTCTTTGACTTACAGTGAGGCCAAAATAAAAAAAATAAAAAATAAAAAGCTAGTGTAAATTCATAGTGCTCTTTTGAACCAACCAAAAAAGAAAAAAAAATATCAGTGTGTGATTTTAGTCTATTTGGATCAGTAGCTAAGTAATTTTTGGCAAACACCTGAAATTCCATAGAAATTGTACAAATCCATGTGAGAAGAGACAAGAAAGCTATGATTTTGGTAAAGAGACTACCAAACAAATTTCATTATATATTCTTCCTTTGCTTTCTAAGCTTTTGATTTTTTTTTTTTCGAATTCCGAAGTAATGTACCAGGTACTAATTTGCAAATGAAAAACCGAAGACCAAATCCGTTTTCATTAATAGGGCAGATGAAAGGAAAGTGTACCCAGTTTCAATTGTCAAAGCTCATTGTTTTTTTCTCCCATGAAATTGTCAAAGCTCATTCATAATATTAATTTGGAAGAACGCCACAAAGAAAATGCAGAAAATGTCGATTTCTACATCATCAATAAAACAACATAATGGCAAAAAAAAGTAAACAACGTTAGTGAGAAAGACAGATCGAAATGCAGATCTTTCTACCTCGACAAACAAAACGAAACCTGACGGATGCGGCCGTACGACGTCGGTCCCGCAGCAGTTGCGGTGGTCCAGCAGTGGCAAGGGTTTTAAGGGAAATAAATAGAGGAAAAGGGAGAAGAGAGAAGGGGCAGAAGAGAAGAGTGGAGGAATTGAAGGAGGGGAGAGATGGAGCAAGGTCGTCGTTCGCCAGCTCGGGAGGAGGAGAGGGAAGAAGGAAGAAAAAGAGAAGGGGAAGGAGAGAGAAGAATGCCGGTGGTGCGGGTTAGTGCAAGCAGTTGCGGGCGGCGGCAGCGGGCTATGGTTGACGGGGGAGGCGCAGAGGAAAAAGATAGACAAGGGGAGGGGGAGGGAGAATAATAGCTGAAAGTTTTCCCACACTAAAAATAACTGTGACAAATTCTCATTTTTCCTACATCACTAACAAAACTGTTGGAGAAAATAATGTTTCCCCATGAAATATATTCTGTGGAAAAATATTTCGTTGGAAATATATATTTATTGCATATGACGGATTAAAGTGTAGGTAAAAACGAATTTTGCTCACGGCTTTAGAGATAGTTGCAATCGAAAGCGTTGGGAAAGGTCATTATTTTTGTAGTGAATGCTTGAAAAATAATGATTCAAACTTTGTAGAAGACTATTTATAGATATTATTAGCAAGTTTGATAAGAAAAATATGAGTCAAAACTATTAAGTTTGAAACAAAGTTTGTATCTATTCATCACCAAGAATTAGCTCGAAACATATATTTGTAACTATTCACTCAAGTGTTATAATATTTTCCCAACTTATATTTTACTTGATAGACTAAAAATTTTAACATACCATGCTTAGTTTATGATGTAAAACAATCGTAGAAAATGAGAATTATGCATAAGAAATGGCAAGTTTCGTTTTAAACCACCCTATAGTGAAAATAAGTCACTAACCTAGCTAAGTTGTTGGTGGCTCATTGCTTAAACCAATACTTAAGCTAGAATATACTTAATCTTGCACACATGAACACTCAAAACATTCCTTATAATTCACATTAATTTAGCACTATTACTGATTCTTGATCAGTTATAAGATATAACCTCAAACTCTTGCTAGAAGTGGTACCACTTCTATGATCAAATAGGTAAAATTTATTACAGATTGTTACTTAACTGTAATCAAACACTAAGAAATAATTTCATTAAGAGATAGTCCTCAACTTGCTCACTTAAGAGTAGCATAATACACCAATACTTGGAATGGTATACACACTAATTTTGGTACTCATAATTATCAAACAACTTGTTGTTACCCATTAAACCTTTCAATCTAGTAGTAGTGCTAGAAGGAGGTTGGGTTTCCATTGTTTGTAATTTAGATACAAGGTTTTAGTCCCATTCCAGATGTTGTCGAAGTCACCAACTCTCTTGCAAGAGGTTTGGTCAACAGATCCGCTAAGTTTTGTGTGTTCTAACAAACACAACTGAGACGACATCATTATTTAACATTTCTCTTATATAAACATGTCTTAAGCTTATGTTTAGATTTACCATTGTACACTTTGTTCAATGCTCTAGACATTGTAGCTTTACTATCACAATATAAGGTAATAGATGGCATGGGATTAGGCCAAATATCTAGATCCAATAAAAGATCCGTTAGCCACTCTACTTTACAGGCTGAAGATAGTGCCATAAACTTTGATTCCATAGTGGAACAAGTTATAACCGTCTGTTTCTTTGATGCCCAAGAAACAATACACCACCTAGCAAGAACACCCAACCACTTGTTAGTTTTTGCTCACTAATGCTAGACATCCAACTAGCATCGGTAAAACCCTTAAGAACACTAGGAAATCAATTATAATAAAGTCCTTAGTCTTTAGTTCTTTTAAGATATCCTAAGACTCTAGTAATAGCTTTCTAATGCTCTCTACTTGGTCACTTGGTATACCTATAAGTCCATACATTATATAAGAAATATCAGGCCTTGTACAAGTCATTGTATACATGAGGTTTCCAACTACACTAGTATACTCTAGTTATGCCTTTGTCATCACAAAGCTTAGAGTTAGGATAAAAAGGAGTAGCAGTTTCTTTTACATTCAAATGTTGATATTTATTTAGTATCTTACCAACATAATGTGATTGAGAAAGCACAAAACCCCCACTATGCTTCCTAATCTTTATCCCTAAAATAGTATATATTTCACGAAGGTCTTTCATCTTGAACTTCGTAGATATATACTTTTTAGTTTCTACCACACCTTTCATAATGGTACTTACAATGAGCATATCATCAACATACAAGCATAATCAGAATGTACTCATCACACTTTTTTGGTATATCTGCACTTATCAGCATGATTAAATCTAAAGCCATGTGAAAGCAAATCAGATTCAAATTTCTCATGCCATTTTTTAAGGGCTTATTTAATTCCATATAATGACTTACTAGTTTACAAACCTTGTTTTCATTTCCCGGTAGCACAACGCCTTCCTATTGTTCCATGTACACCTCCTCGTCTAAATCACTATTTAAGAATGCCATCTTAACATCCATTTGATGTACCAGAAAATAATAAATAGAAGCTAAAGCCAAGATTCTCTAATTGAAGCAATCATAGCCACAGGTGCTGTAACGCCTTATCCCGTAAGCACCTAGCGTGACTTTAAAATTACGGACGTAATGAAAATAGAGTTTTGATCTATATTGGTGGGATATAGTGTTTTTGGCACTTAGTGGTATTTTGGGGATATTTGGGAATATGAATAAAATTTTATTATATTGAGATTTTATTATTAAGGTTTATAAGTGCCTTTAAGTGGATTTTATTTTTAATACCTAGTGTATTTATTTTAGAAATTTAAATACTTGACATTTTCATGTAAGGATTTCAAAAAAAAAAAAAAAAAAAAACCTTTGCAATTAAGAAATCGGTTGCCAACTCCTATACCCACCCGTCACCACCACAACCCCTTTCCCTTTTCGTTTCTTTTTTTTTCTTTATCCCCTAACCGCCATATATATATATATGTATATATTAGTCATGCTTTTTTTTTTCTTTCCCACTAGCATTTTGGCAACAATATATATACATAGATATATTAGGAGTTTTTTTTTCTTTTCTTCTTTTTTCTTTGATAGAAACAATTCGGAGCAGCCATTTGAGGTAAGTAAGTTTTTTTTTTAATTTTTTTTATTTGCTTGTCAGTTAAGTGTTATATATATATAGTATAGGCTTATGTCTTTTCTTTTTTTTTTTTTTTTGTTAGGATTTAAATATTTTGAATGGATTTTTAGCATATAGTATATAGTTAATTATGGTTTCTTGGGAGAGTATATTTTTTTTAGAGTATAGGATTTTCGATCTTTTTAAAGAATTATTCTGAGTAAATATATAAGTATATATATATATATCTCCTAAGCTCATTTCGTAGGATCTCGATATTATTTAAGGAATAGGGCTATTTGATCGGTACCCAAGTATTAAGTATTTTTGTATTATTATTTTGTAGCATCTTAGCACCAGATCTGCATCCAGGTGAGTCCACAACCTTCGTTTTATTATGTTATTTCAAAAGTTACGGGCTATACAAATATGGTTTCTAAACTTATCATAAAATATTTACTATTTTTGAAACGGTATAACGTGCCATGTTTTTCTTAATTGGAGATGTTCTCCACGATGTGTTACATGTTCATTAGAAGTGCATAGGAGCGGTGCTCCATATAGGTGTTGTCGTTTTAAAACAGATTATTATTGTTATGAAAAAGACCTAGTCTTTACACGGGTTTTCTAGAAATATTTATAAGTTGGAAATACTTTGTTTTTGAAAAGTTATATGATTTGGCATGCATGAATGTAAACATGGTATGTTTGTAAAATCTGTATAAATTGGAGAATGCTTTGGTCCTGAAAAGTTACATGTTTCAACATGCATGAATATAGCCCTGGCATTAGCATGATTGTGAAATTTGCATAAACATGTGATCACTGGCGGACGAGGATTTTTTGTGCTCTGAAATGTTTATGACTTGAATCTGTTATGATGACCGGGCAATTGGCCTTTCGATTTGTAAATACATAAGAAAACCTCATTTCGACCAGGGTTAAAGTTTGGTGGGAATCAAGTGAACGGACGCGTTAGCAGATTGCACTGTACGTGACTAGTCCCCCATACTAGGGCCTCTTCCGATAACGTCGACGGGTTTTTGACTCTGAGGGTGGATCCACTTGAAGAGGGGTGTAGTATCTTGAGGGCGTGGCCCAACCGGTATTTACGTGGACATCGCATCATGCTCTGCGGTGGACGGTCGCCTAGTGGAGAGTCAGGAGCGGCTTGAAACTGAGGTTGGCCCCAGGGCAGACCTGGTAGGTGCCTCAGGAGTCTGTAGCCTATTTTGACCAGTGATATGGGAGTGTGGTTGTTTTGTAATCGAGCGCTCATATGGTGTTTGGCTGGTATTGACTATGAGATGCCGGAACTTAGTTCCGATGGCCTCGTTTTGGGGATCCGGACTTTGTCCTTAGAGCTCCATTGTTGCATTACATGTTCTTTTAAATTTGGGGCGTAGAAGTTGCGCTGATGAGTCTTGATTCGCTCAGACTTCCTATCTGCGCTCGAAACCCTCATTTAGCTTCAAGCATCAATTTTGTTAAAATAGTAAAAGAAATATTTTTCTTATAACATTGCATGAACTGTTTTGTGAAACGGCATCGTCATAGTTTTAAAGAAATCACTACCGCACACACACGTGGACTCACTGAGCGTTCGCGCTCACGTTTTTCCATATCATGTTTTCTTCTCAGATTAGCTCAGAACGGTCAGGGGCCCAACAAGCCATTGAAGTTTTAGGCCAGGAGTTTTTGGTTGAAATCTCCCCAGGAAGGCATATGTTTATGTTTTATCTTTTAGACTCGAACCGTCTGTAAAGTTTCTTTTTATGTTGTCGTGTAAGTTGTTGATGTAAGATACTTTTGTTTTTATAATAAAACGTCCATGGGAAGTTTTTTTTTTTTTTTTTTAAAGATCCTATGTTCTGAATGCACTAGTAGTATCTAATTTACTTAAGTATTCCGCGTACTTTGTGTGTATGCCTGTTAGTGTTTTTCTAGGGTTATGTTTCATTGTGGAGCTTATAATTTAGTGCCGAGAGGCACGCAGATGCCCTACTCAACCACAGTTAACTTAGTGGCAGGGTTGGGGGTATCACAGGTGCATATGTATCGAAATAGTCAATTTATTTTTGACTAAAACTTTTTTGCTACTATCTGGCCTTGTAAGTAAGTATAGTTCCATCTATGGCATATTTCCTTCGAAATACCCATT
Source organism: Catharanthus roseus (assembly GCA_028651295.1). Classification (NCBI taxonomy): domain Eukaryota; kingdom Viridiplantae; phylum Streptophyta; class Magnoliopsida; order Gentianales; family Apocynaceae; genus Catharanthus; species Catharanthus roseus. The sequence continues at coordinate 2,018,616 of JAPQWS010000046.1, read as the reverse complement.
TGCAACCAATAGGTTTAGAACCTTGAGGCAAGTCAACTAAGGCCCAAGTATTATTGAATAATATTGAGTCCATTTCATTATTGATTGCTTCCCTCCAAAATGTAGCATCTCTAGAAATCATAACTTCTTTATAGGTCTTTGGATCTTCCTCTACACTAAGGAAAATAGGAATTTTGCAAAGAGGGAATCCTTGTTTTCTTCAACAAGGAAGATAATAGCTTGTGAAGATCTGAAATCTGAAGACAATTGTTCCTCTTTCTTTGCCTTTTACTTCTCCTTGGTTCAATAGAAGAGTCATTTTCCTTCCTTTTTAGTTCACTTGAGGAACTGCTAGGAATTACCACATCTGGAAAAGAGTTAGATTCAAAAAATGAATCACTACATATTTTAAAATCTTTAAGAAACAAATTCTCAAAGAATTGCAGTTCTCTTGATTCTACTATTACATTTGAATCAACATCTAGTAACTATAAGCCTTAGAATTTTAAGCATAACCTACAAACACATTTGCTCTAGGCCCTAACTTTGTTCTTTTATTATATGAGACTCTATAGTAGGCTACATACCTCAAACTTTAACATAATTCAAGTTTGGTTTTCTACCTTTCAAAATTTTATTTAGGTTTTAAAGAAGGAATTATATTATGAATGTGACATGCAACCAATAAATCCTCATCCCATGAATTTTTTGTTAAGCTAGAACTTAACGACATTGCATTCATCGTATCTTGCAATGCTCTATTTTTCCTTTCAGATAAGCTATTTTGTTATGGAGTGTAAGGCGCACTAGTTTGATTTACAATGCCATTTTCTTCACAAAATTTTGAGAATTCACTTGAAAAGTACTCACCTCCTCTATCACTTCTGAAAATCTTAATTTTCGTACTTAATTGGTTTTCAACTAGGGAATTATATGCTTTAAATATACTAAATACTTCATCCTTTGATTTCACTAGATAAACATGCACAAGTCTTGAGCAATCATCTATAAAAGTGATAAAATATTTGTGACTTCCCCTAGTTAAAAGACCATTATGTTCACATACATCCAAATGCACTATTTCGAGCAATGATGTATTTCTTTCAACTTTAGGAAAGGGTAATTTTGTTATCTTGGCTTGTACACAAGTTTCACATTTCTTATTTTCTAGGTCACTTAAGTTAATTAGGCCATTTTTAGATATAGACGAAATCACTTTATGATTAAAATGTCCTAATCTACCATGCTAAAGAAAATAAGACTCAATCAAATAAATAGAAACATCGTTCATCTTATTGATACTCAACCTGAACATACCAGTACAAGATTAACAGTTCCCTACAAAAGTACCATTCTTTGACAAGTTTACAATATTCAATTCTAGGACAGCTTTCAATCCTTTTTTATTAAGAATATCGGTGGATACAAGATTTTTAACAATACTAGGAACATGAAGTACATTAGTAAAAACTAGTTTCTTGCCCAATGTGAATTTCAGGTGCACTTCTCCTTTGCCGTGAATTTTCACCCTTACACCATTAGCCATTACCACTTCATGTCCTTCAAGAATAATATAATTCTTGAATTGATTCTTGCCATTGTACACATGTATAGCAGCTCCAGAATCATGCCACCACTCTTTTGAAGAAAGTGGTGTAGCTATGTTCAACTCAGTCACGGTTCTAAGTGAAAAAACTGCCACAACTGGTGCACTATCTTCAAAAAGATTTCTACTTGGGATGTTTTCCTTTGGTTCTTGTGATCTACAATAAGCCTTATAATGGCCCTTTTTACCATAGTTGTAACACTTTTTGTTTTTCTTCTTGTTATTAGATTTGCGGGGTTTCTTCCTCTTATTTCTACTAGTTTTATTTTCAGGCACAAAATTCACTTTTGTATCCCCTCCAATTTCCATCTTTTGAAGAAGTCTAGCATCTTCTTCTATTCTTAAATGCTTCAAAACACTAGACACAACTAAATTCTTAGAAGTATGTAATAACTTCTTTGATAGTCATTCTAAGTTTGATGCAATTTGGCAATAATTGCCCCAACTTGCAATAACTCCAAGATTTCAACACCAATGTCTTTTAGTTTTGATACTATAACTTGAAAGTTGTGAATTTGATTCATAAGAGGTAAATTATCAAGTAAGTTGAGCTTTCCTTTTGTGTGTGTATTCTCGTTCAATTGTAGTCCAAATCTCCCTTGGACAAGTAACCTTTGTGAAAATATCATAAATTGAATGAGAAAGATTGTTGAGAATATGACCATGGCAAATTATCTCGTCCTCCTCACGTTTGGCCCTTTTCTTCTCAATCTCCTCAGACTCTCCTTCTTCTGGTTGTGGAATCTCCTCCAAATTATGGCTAAGAACATAAGCCACCTTTAGTACGGTAAGAAAGAACATTAACTTGTCCTTCCAACGATTGAAGTTAGTATCGGATCCATCTAAATGATCCAACTTCATAAAACCTTAATTCATCATTTTGATGGTAGACTCTTGTATTGATTCCATGACAAATATTGTCTTAAGCTTGAATATATTGAGAGGGTTTGGAAATAACACAATAATAGAACAAGAATTAAGATAAACTTTTATTGAAGAAATATGTAAGATAACAAATGGGAAATCACAAAAGAATAGTGAAGTGTTCTAGGCGTGTTTTAACACTTTCCTTATGACCACATTTGCCCCCACCATATTGCAAAATAGGCTCTGGAATAGCAAAGTGTCTCTAGGATACAAAGAAAGCACAGGAACATAAAATATTGAAATTGATTGGATATTCTTTAAGAATGTAGGAATGCTAAAATACTAATAATCATATAAATTTTGTAGAATGTCACATATTTATATATATTTACTAGTAAGTTTGAAGGGACAAATATGAGTCAGAACTATTAAGTTTGAAACAAAGTTTATAACTATCCACTAAGAGTTATCTTGAAACAAAGTATGTAGCTATCCACCAAGAGTTAGCTTGAAATATATGTTTGTAGTTATTTACCTCCGACAACTCTACATTTGTCATCGCCATCCTAGTCACTAATTTTTTTTTGGGGGGTAGGGGGGTGGGGGGGGGGACATCTTAGCCAGCTTCTTTGAAGCCGCCACCTTCACAGATGGCTCCCACAAAACAACCGACTCCCACACAGGCTTCATGGACATCTCAACCGGCTCTTACAGAGACTACTCTTGAGCGTCTCACTTTTTTCTTCACTAGACGTTTTGTTTTTCCCTAGTAAGAGTTTAGCAGAATATATTCTTTATGTTATGAACATTTAAGCAAAAACGTTACAAAATAATTAATAAATATATTGATGTCAAACTAGGTTTCCAAAAGAGAACTTAATTCCTAAGATGTTACTCATACTTGCATTTAAATATCCCTATTATATTGTTTAGTCTTCTTAATACTACAAGAAAAACACTCAATTGCGATGGCAGTTTGTGATCAAATTTTTTTGCCGCTAGTTCGCAACCGAATAGTGACGGAATATTTTGGTGGAGGAACAGTTTCCTAGAAAACAATAAGGACTAGAATGTCCTTTGATGCGCAACCAGAACGTAGTTGTTCAAGCTCAGACTAAGGCTCAGGCTCAAGCTAATGTTATGCAATTGAAATGGGTACTGAGAGTTTCCAGTGGGGAAAACAATCAATGTTTTCTGTTTTATTATTTCAAAATAGGTTATATTATATACTTGCTAATATTTGTGACAAATCTTAAGTAAATCGTAAGTAGGAAACTTAATCTATTTACAACTAGGAAACTAAAGATACATAGTGTAGGATTTTATGAGAATACGAAGACTAAGACTAACAATATTAATCCCATTATGAAATATATTACTTAATAAATCCTTAATACTCCCCCTCAAGTTGGAGCATGAAGATCTGAAATGTCCAACTTGCAATCTAACCGATGAAATTGAGTGGGATAAAGATCTCTAGTGAGAATATCTGCTGGCTAAAAATCACTGCGAATATAAGTAGGAAAGATAAAACCATCTTGGAAGGCATCGTGGACAAAATGACAATCAATTTCGATATGCTTAGTACGTTCATGAAAAACGGGATTAGCATGTGTAGAGCAGCCTGATTATCACAATGTAATGGAATGGGACGAGTGATAGGTATATGAAGATCACGAAGCAAGACAGATAACACTTTAATTCAAAAAGTCATAGCCATAGAGCGATATTCAGCCTCAACAGAAGAGCGTGAAACGGTATGTTGTTTCTTTGTTTTCCAAGAAATAGGAGAACCGCCAAGGAAAATAAAATAGCCAGTGACAGACGGCGGGTAATTGGACAGGTAGCCTAATTAGAGTTACAATATGCAGTCAGTAAAAGAGAAGATTTGGATTGAAAAAAAATGCCACGACCAGGAGTACCTTTTAGATATCGTACCAATCGGACAGCAACTTCCCAATGTGCAACCCTAGGAGCTTGCATGAATTGTGCAAGTATATGAACGGCATAAGCAAGCTTAGGGCGTGTGAGAGTATGATATATCAATTTCCTAATGAATCTGCGATAGTGATCGGGTTTATCAAAATAAGGGCCAGAAGCTTTAGCCAACTGATGATTCGGTTCGATTGGAGTAGAGGCTGATTTAGCTCCAAGCAGGCCCATCTAAAAAAGGATCTCTAAAGTGTATTTACGTTGGCACAAAAATAAACTCGAAAGATTTCTTGCAATTTCAATCCCCAAATAATATTTTAGAGGACCTAAGTCCTTCATATGAAAACATTTATTTAAGGAAGCTTTGAAGGCATTAAGAGACGGTAGGGAATTTCCAGTAAGTAATAAATCGTCCACACAAATGAGAACACATAGGAATACGGTACCTCTGGAATATGTAAAAAGAGAGTAGTTTGCATAGGATTGGACAAAACCACACTTACGAAGGGCAGCAGTGAGTTTAGAGAGCCAACACCTAAGAGCTTGGCGGAGACCATATAAAGATTTCTTTAGAAGACAAACCTGTCCATGGAAAGAGGGGTAAAAACTAGGCGGGGTCCGCATATAGATCTCTTCCTGTAAATCTCCATGAAGAAAAGTGTTGTGGATATCCATTTGATGAATGGACCAATTTCGAACAGTAGCAACGGAAAGTAAGGTGCGAACTATTACCATTTTAGCAACAAGAGCAAAGGTGTCTGTAAAATCAATACCTTCAGTTTGTGTGTTACCCAAAATCACCAAGTGGGCTTTATATCATTCGATTGTACCATCCGCCTTATACTTAATGCGAAAAACTCATTAACTCCAAAGGGCACGTTTTCTTGGAGGCAAAAATGTTAAGGACCATGTTCCATTCTTTTCTGGTGCATCAATTTCTTGGCACATGGTGGCACGCCATTTAGGATTAGCAACTGCATCAGAGTAGGTGGTGGGTTTGGATTATATTGCCATGGATGCTAAAAAATACCTGTTTGAACGGAAAAAATTTTCACAGTCCATAAAGTGTGTTATACGATAAAGGGATATACCTGAGAGGTCCAAAGAGGGTGAGCGAGCGGAAGAGAAATGCGATATAGAAGACTTCCATATTGCATTACAGTTAAAATTCCGGAGTCGAGCAGAAACCTTTTTTTAATACCATTGCTTCTTCTTGTACCAAGTATTTTTGTGGGCTGGCTTGGGAAAGGAGAAGGAGCAACTGGGCCACTCTGGTGCTGGATCACGCGCTGCTTGAAGAGAATTAGCTGGATGGGTTGCAGCCAAAATAAACCAGGCCGTAGAGTCAACTGGATGTGTGATTGCGGTTGGGCTGGTGCGTTTGATCTGGTCTGCAACTTGGGCCTCAGTGAAGACTGGACGGGAGGCGGTAGTCGCTCGGCCATCATGCTGGGCCGCACTGTCGACTGGATCGGATGCGGCTGAAGTGAGGCATTTTGGAGATTGGACCACGATCCTTGTTTGCTACTAGGCTGCGTGAAGTGCAGTTAGCTCACTTACTGCTAGTCCAGGACAAGATGTGGCTGGGCTACTGGTTTCGGGCCAACTTGTTTGAGCAGATGACTGGACTGGTATGCTATGTTCATGAAATACTTCACTCCCCCTTTTTATAAGCCTAAAATTTGTTTTCCAAAATTATAATATCGTGAAAAATCTGGAGTACATTGTGGGGTGTGTGCTTTTTCTTTTTAGGAAAACTTGGTCTCATAAAAAATTACATCTCTGAACAAAATAAACTTTTCCCTTTCTAAGTCATAAAACGCCAACCTTTGCTTTTAATGTGAGAGTATGATGGCTTTTCTCATGTAGCAACTCATAAGGAGTTTTTTCATGTAACAATGAAAATAGTGTGCGATTTATAAGATATCCTGCCGTCAGTACACATTCTCCCCAAAATTTTATAGGCAAATTTGCTTGAAAACGCAAAGCCCGAGCAACGTTCAAAATATGGCGATGCTTGCATTCAATTCTACCATTATGTTGTAGGGTGCTAGCAATAGTGGTCTGATGTATCATACCATGAGTGGAAAAATACGACTTTAGACATGTAAATTCCGTATCATTATCACTCCGTACTATTTTGACGGTTTTGTAAAATTGGGTTTTTTTATGGCAAAGTAATCTTTGAGAGTAGATGCAACTTCACTTTTCTTAGAAATTAAATATATCCAAATAGCTCTAGAATAATCATCTAGTATAGTAGTATGAGACACCTATAGTAGATATGGTCTTGTATTATCCCTACAAATCACAATGAATTAAATCAAAAACTCCAGATGCTTTATTTCTACTCAAAGAAAAACAATCACGAGTTTGTTTAGCATGTAAATATTACAAGGAGCACTTTCAGTTTTAGAGTTTTTAGAAAATTCCCAAAAATTATTCACCACAAAAAACGATGGGTGTCCCAACCTTATATGCCATAACGTGCTGGAACCAAGAACCGTGCTAGAAAGAGTATACATTGTTGACAATTGCATAGGCTTATAGAAGAAAATCTCATTCCTCTGCTCACCCACTCTGATCGGTCTCATCGAGATACGGTCCTATATAATACAAAAATTGTCAGAGAGAGTGATAAAACACTTCGAGTCTCGTGCCAATTAAGCTAAAGAGATTAAGTTGCATTTAAGTTCGGGAATTAACAACACACTGTTGAGTTTTAGTCTAGGACTTAAAGAGACCGTTCCTTCTTGCAGAGCAACGGTCTTGGCACCATTAGGTAATCCAATAGTATATGGATAAATAGTATTTAAATTTTTCAAAAAGACTTTCCTACTAGTCATATGGTGAAAACATCCTGAATCTAAAATTCATAAATTTTTCGTACCAGATAATATTTCGAATTGAGTTGTATTTGAATTATTTATGGCAGTCAACAACTTTGACTATTTGTCAGCTATCAAAATTGGAAAGCTCTGCCCATCACTGTTGTTGTTTGGCTCGTTGCTCCTGTTGTTTGGCCCGTTCCTACTGAACGGCCCATTGTTGTTATCTTCTCTAACAAGGTTGCCGCTGCTGGAGCTCTGCGTCAACCTACCTCGCCAGACCGTGGCTGTGTTGGCCCAGGCATCTGTTCTTCTACCTCCTGGCGTGTTCTAGGATCCGTCTGACTAGAAAGAGATTGAGCGACTCACATTACGACTTGGGATGCGGAACATGTTGCGCCCTCCTCCCACGATCTGTACTTTGTCGCTTTGACCAAGCTGGGGCCTGCGGCTGCTAGCGTTTGTTGCAGCTGGTTTGGGCCACCATTCTAGGTACCCTATGAGCTAGAAGCAATCGGTGATTTCGTGGCGAGTCTTCCTGCAATGCGTTCAGTAATTTCTTGAGTATGAAGGCGTCGTTCGTTCCGTTTAGGTGACGGCGAAGGCAGCACCGTCGCTAGCGCTTGCGTGATTTCCAGTTTGGGCAAGGTTTCAATGCTGATCCTCTTTACAAATTTGAGCAAAAAATATCCTTACTTTTGGCATGGGCTCTTATTGTATCAGATGAGAGCGAAAAGTATCGTAAATTTCGCTATTTAGTCCCATTAAAAATTGAAAAACTTTTTTTTCCTCTCATGATAGTAGTCAAGAGTTCTGTGTTTGTGGTGGATGGGAGTTGAGAGTAGTTGTCTAATTCATCTCATAACTTTTTCAAACGTGAATAATACACGTTTATCGAGTCTCCTCCTTGGTTATAATTTACTAGTGCTTCCTTTAATTCATATTTTCTTGGCCCGTTTCCAACCAAGAATCTTTCTTTTAAATTTGCCCATAATTCTTCTGCTCTTTTGGAGTAATTTATAGAGGATTGAAGAGAGGGCTCGATAGTATTATGAATCCAAGAGTTTATGAGGGTGTTGATTTTTCATCATTCTTCTTCTTCTTTGTTTGGGTCGTTTTCTGGTATAGGAATTATTCCATCGATAAAACCTAATTTCTTCTTTGATCTCAAGGCCAGACGCATTGCTTTTGCTTATTCTGCATAATTATTGTCTTTTTCATTCTATTTTAACTGAACTGTTGTAATGGTCAGTCCAGGTCCATGCGAGGATGCTACATAATTGGCATCCTTCTTTATTCTATGGATATGGCTTCCTTTTACCATATCGTTGTCAACATTGTCAGGATTGTCATTACTCATTATGAGAGTTTTAGACACCTGGCTTTGATACCATGAGAGTTTCTAGTGGGGAAAATAATCATTGTTTCTTTTTTTATTATTGCAAAATAAGTTACATTATATTCTTGTCAATATCCTAAGTAAATCATTACTAGGAAATTTAATCTATTTACAGCTAGGAAACTAAAGATACATAGTTTAGGATTTTATGAGAATACGAAGACTAAGACTAACAATATTAATCCTATTATGAATATAATACTTAATAAATCCTTAATAGTTACTGTTCGAAACTTTAGATATTGATATCTTTGAATGTTTTAATTTTAGGGTGTTTTTTCTATGATAGTTTAATTTTCTAGGCTCAATTGGATGAGTTGGCTGGTTGAAGTATTTGAGTGGTGGATTCATCTAGGGTTGAATGTGGTTGATTTTGGATTTTGTTGATGTTAAGTAGTTATATAGCAGGATTTCTTATGCTTTTTTTAAAAAAAATTAATTTGTTTGCTAACACATTATTTTGTTACTGGAGTTGTTTTTTTCATAGGTGGTTCTGAATGAATATCATTTTTGTAAAATTAGAAGGCTCAGAAGAGGTAGTATATATAAATCCATTTTATATATATTCTCATAATAATTGCTCCATTTTTGCCTGATTAGATTTAATTAGTTTATATATAATTTTTGTGTTCCTTCATTGATCTCTGTGTTCCTTTTGATTGTCTATAAAGTTTGATTACAATTGAGTATCTGTAGATTTTTGAAATTTGATAACGTGATTTAGATGAATTTTGCTTATTAAGAATAGTGTTTATTGGCAATTATGGAGTGATCTGAGAAGTCAGAGCAACTCAAGTTTTACTTGACAGTAACATCTGATATCATTGGTTTATCTGTGTGTTGTTTCGTTTAAATATTAAATTAGGTTTACTGAAGTATGGGGGTTGCGCAAAACGGTGTTGACACGGAGGAGGGAAGCCTAGAAATTGGCATGGGTAAGTTTCACTATATTCTTGTAACTTAATGTTTATATTCACTTTGAACTTGCCAGGTTTGGTTAAATAATTTGGTAACCACCAGATATCATTGATGGCAGTTGTCGTGCTATGATAGGATTTGATCATTTGAGGATGCCTTTTTAGTTTTTATGTTTGTTTGTCCAAAAGGAAGAAACAGTAAGATCAATGATGAATCTTGTAGGTTAGGTTTTGCTTCCCTGGAATAATGAGTTATTATAATATATAGATTGGTTAAAATGGTGTTCTTGGATGAAGTTTGCTGATTTGAAAGATATGTTTGTCCTATTAGGTTAAATTATGCCGAGTTCTTGAGGATAAAAATAACATTCAATAGTTTAACAAATCAGTTAATAAACAGGGATTGAATTCTTTTCAAATATTATAGATTGGGGATAACTCTGCCTTCTAGATTATTGAAAGGAAGCGAAATAATGTTGTTTCATTTGCTGTTCTAGTTTATATCGAACCTTTCGGTACTTTCAAAAGGAAAATATTCTAGTAATATACTTTTTTCACTTTGCTGATAACATACAACCAATGTTTCAAGTATTTAGTAATTGTTGTGTTTTTTCATGTCGTGACAGCAATTAATGATTTGTTCTCACATCACATAGACGCTTGGAGGTTGTAGTATGACGCTCATCATAAGAAGAAAAATTGTTGGTGTAACGTACATTGTATTTTAATTTAGGTGTTTAAAAGGATATAGTTAATATATTTAGATTAAGAAGTATATTTGTCATTTTATTGTATTCGATGATAGTTTGATGGTTGTAATTTTTGTCGATACTGTATGATATTTTAGGAGATACTGAATTGTAATTTTTTTATATATGTTTTTTATTTTTTTTTCAAATTTAAAGTAGTTTATGAATTATTAACATTAATAAAAAAACTATTCACAATCGAATCTGGTAGAAAAAAAAAACAACATTTGAGACTGATTTGCTACTGGAAATTCGGCCGCAATCTTTAACGATATTTTGTTGCAACCAAAATATTGATCGTAATTTTTTGTCCCATTTCTTTGGGCGAAATTTTGTGACTAAACAATCGGAATTTGGTCATGAATTTTTGGATCTAAACTTCTCGATGGGAAATTATAATTCAGTCGCAAATTTTTTTTATACAATCAAAAATTTGGTTGCAAATTTTTGTTACCGACGTTCGTTTAGCAATCGAATATTTCCTTCGCAAAATAAAAAATTGCAACAGAATTGTGATTTCAAACTATACATATAAAACTCTAAATATGATAATAGATCATATGAGAAATATTTCTAAGATTTGATCATTCTTGATTTTTGGGTTCGTACTTTTTGTTTTGTTTTGGCATTTTTTTTAAGGAAGGGTTGATAGTTGCTCTTTGTAGTCTTACTTATCTCTATGTTTTTACCTTATTACCCCATTTCAAGGGGGTCGATAAAGATAACTCGGAAATCTATATGGATAACACAAAAATAAATCATTTTCTACCTTCACCTTTCTCTCTCTACAACTTTCTCTCTAACTTCTCTCTAAAAAAAATCCCTCTTTCACGTTCAACTTAATTTAGAAGAACATATGGATCAGTATGAAGATTATTTGCAAGAAAATATGGTTTTTTAGGTAAGAAAAGTTCGTTAATTGTTTTTTCCATTTCTGTAGTAGTTTCGCCCAGTCTAGCAAAAAAGTGAAGTATTTTTGCCCAGTTGGGCGAAAGTTTTTTTTAAATTATGCCCGGAATGGCGAAAATACTTCCTTTTTTTGCCGGCATGAGTGAAACTACTACAGAAAAAAAATTTTTATTTTATTTTATTTTTTTGTGTTTAGGCTTTTGGTTTTTTTTTCACTGTTAATATTTTAGTTTTATATGAATAAGGTGACGTTAATCCAAATACGTTTGAAGAATTTTTAGAACCGGTATAATATGTTGATCATGGACATTTATTCACAACAGATCGAGTTTTCAATTCAAAAGTGGAATTGGTCGATTGGGCTAAAGAAATGACGATAAAAGCCAACACATATTTGATCATCAATCGGTATCTTAGATAAAAAAGATCTGACCATTGACCTTATGTTACATTGGCCTGCCAGCATAGAGGTGCAGTTAAAAAAAACACAAAGCCAATTGTTGACGATGAAGAAAAAGTTCTCATCAAAAGGTGGGGTCCTTAGGGACTAACAAATATGATTGTCCATTTAAATTAAAAGGCGAGCAAATGGCCACAAGTGAGAAATGGCAATTGTTCGTACATGATGGGAGGCACAACCATAAAATAGTTGTCTAAAATCACGATCATGCTCAGGCTGCAAGACTTATGGAGAAACAGCTGAAACAAACTAAGCGATTCAGGAATAGTAATGTGCCACCACGTAATATCTCATGATTTTTCTGAGAACAAAATGATGGTTGTGCGGTGAGGTATCGTAAAATTATTTATAATACTTTATTTAATATTTTAGATATGTTTTTTATTCCGCTAATGTAATTATTTGTATGATGTATATAATGCACAGAAAATATACAATGCCGTTGTGAAGATTAAGAAGAATAAGATGCAGGGGAAAACATGGTGGAGGAAGTTCTTTGCTTAAGTATTGAACGGGGTTATACAGTCTTTTATAAAAATTGCGAGGACAGCAACGAACTTAGTGGTATTGTCATTACACACCCTACATCAATTGCAATGATCAGAACGAGGCTATATGTACTGATAATGGATACCACGTATAAAACGAACAAGTAAGTTTTCTGTTAGGCATTCTATTATTAACTATCCATTTTTAATTTAAATGCATATTGATTCTTAAGTTATGTTTTAGAAGAAATTTTATGGTTTAGGGTATTATGATTAGAAATTATTTTATTTCAGAATTAGCCATAACATGTTCTCTTTATTTAAAAAAAAAAGATACAATATGCCACTGTTAGAAGCCGTAGGAATGACCCCGACTGGTAAAAACTTCACTGTGGCAATTGTTTTCATGCGCAATGAACAGAGTACGACCTACAGATGAGTCCCTGAACAAATTAAGTACTTATATGTTTCATCGGCTATGTCGACCGGCAAAGAAGCAATTGTTAATGATGGTGAACCGATTATGATTATTACAGATAAGGAGAGCGAACTGATGCCTATGATCAAAGACGTGTTCAGTACATCATATCATATGTTATGTAGAAGGCACATTGATCAGAATATGCTGGCAAAATTAATGGATTTGATTAAAGATGAAGAGGTCGCAACTCGGTTCGTCAATAGCACTTGGCACAAGTTAATAAATGAAAGCGATGAGGTGGAATATTACAGAAAATTGGAATTGCTAAAGACGAAGTGACAAAGAAGGCCTGACTTTTTACATTATTTGTTTAACACATGGTTGAATCCACTTGCGCATAAATTTTGCAGAGTTTAGACATCTGAGGTTTTGCGTTTTGGTGTTGAGACAACGAATTGTGCTGAGACTGAACATTCGATTTTCAAGCTGTGGCTTTCAACGTGCCATGGTGATTTGGACACCGTGTTCCTTAATGTTGACTCTGTCATCGAAAGTCAAATTGCTGAGATTAAGAGCTCGTTGGAGATTTCTAAACTTAAAGAAAAGTTTAATGCAAAGAGCAATGCCACATCAGTCATTGGGCTTTGAAGAAGATATGGCTTGAGATAAAAAGAGCTCGTAAGATAGTTGATGATGCACAAAACAAGTGCGGTCATTATTTAAGGAAATCGCACGGACTACCATGTGCATCTGAGTTACTTGGATAGTACGAACATTTTCTCCCGCTCCGCTCCAGTTGGAAGATGTTTCGGTCTTTTGGAGAACACTAGAAACCAGGGTTGACGTTCCCCAAGCACATGCTCGGGACATGGATTCTAAGATGCGTGATCTCACCTCCATGTTAGATCAAATAAGTACGAGTCCAATATCAAAAGTCAGGGAATGTCGTCATCTGATAAAAGAGGTTTTATGTCCGATGTTGCCTGACGATCCTTGTGCACCATTGACTAGTCCCCCTTAACATGCAGTTACGAAGGGACGACGGAAGACGAACTCAACTAAAAAGGATAAATTTTACTAGGAGCACGTGTACATTGTACACAGGAAGATAGGAAAGTCAAGCGGGTCTGGGTCCAGTTCTAGATTTCGTTCTAGTTTTGGTTCGGCTTCTGGATCACGTAGAAGAGGTAGACTGCCACGGGCGCCTAGGGGTAGGAGTAGAGGACGTAGTAGTGGACGAAGTAGTTTATCTTCTGTTGTAAATCCATCTACTCCTTCGACATTCCTGTACATCGTTGCATTCCCCGGGTTTGTTTATGGGTTCTTCAAAACTGGAGAAATGTGGTAGGAGATGGTAATTGTGGCAAACTTTCTGCTCGGAGATGAAAACCATTGGCCTGAGGTTCGTAGATGAATGACTTTTGATTTGTAGCTTCATTTGAACCTGTATGCGTCACTGTTTGGATTATTAGAACGTATTTATGAGGTTTTACAAAGAACACAGTAGTTTGACAGACCTCCATCAACTGGTCCTGTCAGGTCTCAATCTGAACTCTTCACTTTCTTCTTTTGGGTCGGTGCCGGAACTTTTCTTGCCTTATCGGGTCTTTTGTTGCGAGACCCTGAAATCTTACTCATTACTGACATGAAACTGACAGTCAGCCCTTTCCCTTTTCTCAAACGAGGTCTACCACCAGATGAAGACGCAGGGGCCACAGATACCACAGGTACATGCTCCTCCTCATCTCCAGAAGCATCATCACCATCGTCGTTATCGTCATCATCATCATCATTATCGTGATCATGAACCTTCCGATCGTCATATCCGCCAATGTGGAGGGATCCAACTATGGCAGGCTCCTGATCTACACCTCTACCACCATCAATCCCAATATCCCCATAATCCCTCCCTACAAAAGGCTCAGAAGAGGAAACGCCATAATCTGTGGCTGTGTAATCATGTGTGCTATACGATGAATCGAGAGGGACTCTGCCCACAAGCTGATCGAAAAAATCAACGCTTAACTTCCTACATGACCACTAAACTCCTTCAAAGGTTCCTGAACTTTAGATCTATAGGGTATGTGAGAACGAACAGAAGGAGCATGTACATACGGATCATATAATGCGGGTAGGGGCTGAGATGATGGATGTGAAGATCCATACATATCATATGGTACTAGAGTGTGTGGGCGATGAGATGGGAGAGGAGGATGAGACCTAATCGGTATATATGGTGGTTGGGCAAAAGAACCCGATGCCCTTGTACTATAATACAGTCCAGTAGCAAATGGGGTAGGAGTAGACAAGATATCAGAAGTACTGTGTCGACCTCTCAAACATCGAGATGAAGTTGTAACAGTATGACCTTCAACTCGACCTGTCCTATCTGTGACAGGAACAAGATCGTCATCTCCAATACGTCCGCTTGGCTGAACTATTTATTATTTATTCAAACCTATTCATCAATAATTAGCATATATTTGCCTTTTTAATTTACTGTGCATTATTTTATTTTTTAATTAGATTATCTATATCATTTCATCACGAGTATTTTTTTAATTTAATTTCATTTTTCTCTTGTATTATTAAATTATTTCATTATTGTTTTCGAGCCATTTATTATTTAATTCGCATTACTTTAACATTTATTATTTTATTATTTATTCTTAACGAGATTTATGATTTTATTTCTATTATTTAATTTCTTTTCACTAATAATAATGTAACATATAGTTATTAATTTATATATTATTTCTTATTAAGATTTCTAATTATAAGGGTTTTAATTCAAAGTTCTAATTAATAATATATAATTATTAATTTATATATTATTATTTCACTTTAATTCAAATATTTATTTTTAAATTTTTATTATTTACGTTATTAATTAAAATCAAAATTTAAATTATTATTTCCTTAAAATCATTCCTTAATCATCATAAATTAATAGATTTTCAAGTTATAATTATTTTCCCTTTAAGGGTTCACAACACTAAACACTAAGTCATCAAAGGGAAATCATTACTTTACCATCCCCTTATGATTTTGCCACGTTGACGTAATAAATAAATTTAATTAACTCTAGCCATATAAATTGATTCAAACTATAACATGAATAATTATAACAATATGCTTATGCTAGCAAACTAATGAATGCTCGTTAACATTCAAATTGTTCATATAAACAAAATTCATAATCATATTAAACAAAAAATTATAACATAAACCATTTTAAACAACAAATTACACGTATTCTACATAGAGAAATTAAATATCATTTCAAATAAATATGAAATTTAATTCAATTAAAATTCTTTAAATAACTTAACAATAAAAAATTAAACATAATCATAATTTTAAATATTTAGAATCACAAGGATAAAATACATAAATAATTTTTTTTAAAAAAAATTGCCCTTATACTTTCGCACAATCTGGCGAAAATTACAAAAAAATTCGACCAGCATGGCGAAAAACACACATTATTTGGTCGCGGTAAACGCCATGCGGGAGAAGTTTCGCCAGACCGGGCGAAAGTCTTTAACTTTTTCACCGGTTTGGGCGAAAGTTTCACGACAGAGGCAAAAAAAAGCCTCCAAAAGTTGGAGTTTTTTTCAATTCTAAGTATATTTTTAAGATCTAAACCGATAGAATTGTAAATAAACGAGAATAGATTGAATTACTAACTTTTTTTTTTTTTAAATTTTAATGGTCGGATCTTCGTAGATTGAAGTTTGAAGATGGTGGATTTCTACTCAAAAAACAGCTTCAAAAAATTTGATTTTTCCTGAGATTCGATGAATATTTTCAAGATCTAAACCGATAGAATTGTAAATGCATAAGTAAAGATCGAAGTACTAATCTTTTTTTTTTTTTAATTTTTAACGGTCGGATCTTCCTAGATTTGAGTTTTAAATGTCCACTTGTAGAGAGAGTTGAGAGGATTTTGTTTTAGAGAGAGAAAGGTTGAGGGTGAAAATGAAATTTTTAAAATTTTCAAATTATCCTTATAGATTCCCGAGTTACCTTTATTACCCCTTATTCCGTTCCAAATGCATGGTGATGCTTTCATGAATTCAAAATGTAAAATATTTGCTATGTTATTTTTAATTATACCTCTCTCTTTTATTTCTTTTGCTTTGCTCTCTCACCACTCCATATTTCCTTTTCTCAGATTTATTAAGTCAAATGACGTGCTTTAATTTCAACATTACGTTAGGCATTTAAAGGTGAAAATTTTCACCTTCAGAACTTTTGCTACAATGTTCGATACTCAGTTAAGAAATAATATAAATTATGGTAAGTTAATGATTGTGCAGATTGAAGATTTAAGATTTAGTATATACAAAAAATCACCTCTCATGTTAAAGAGATTAAATCTTTACATGGCCTACCAAATCTATAACCTCAAAACTAATTAAATTATGTCTATACTACCATTGCAATTTTTATGCATGCGGCATGAGGACTGTAACCTATTTTTGTTTGCCTGCGTAAATATAGTATTTATAGTGTATATATATATATATATATACATAGCTGTCTTAAATTTACTTTTTTTTTTTTTTCCGATTTCGTTTTTAGTGAACAAACGATTTTAATGATGATACAGATCACCCAATATAAGGAGCATAAATAACACAATGTGATGCTCGTCTATCATGTTTTTATATTTTTGGGCTTAAAATAATTGATCCATAATGGATTCAGCCTATGTGCTTTACATTATGTGTTATAATATTTGGCCAAATTCTTGGTTGTACTATTATTATCTCAATCCTATATTACATATATAGGTTTAGTGATATGATGGGAAAAGTAGTTTTTATTCCTTTTCATACTTATGTTTACAAAAGATAGTGACAAATACGAAGAGGATATTATTCTCTTCTCTGCTATGGGCATGTTATTTTCTATGATGTCGTTACTATGTTGAATTGTGTAACTCCGTTTTATTTCCTTCTCCGTATAATTTTGCAGGTGGACTATTACAAAGGATGGATAGTAAAACTCATTCCTCATGCTGTTCTATTTTCCACAAGTGATACATTATTATTTAAAAAAAAAAAGATTCACTTATTCCTAAGCTTATTAGTCCTAAAAAGTTTTCAAGATCCTTTTCTGGGTGGTACTAGAATCTGGAGTGCTCAGATAATTACACTTCCTGGTTAGTTCTCCAATTTAACTAAGTTTAAATCTGTCCAATTTTCTACAGCTCCGAACCTAGGGGAAACACATTCCCTCCCAAAAAAAAAAAAAAAGAAAAAATTTAAAAAACACGCTCCAATCATTTGTCCCGTCTTCTTGTAATCTTTGCTGTTTTATTTTTTCATAATATATAATTTTTATAAGTTGTCTTTTCAATACTTTAAAATTTATTTTTTATTTGTAAATTTTATTATAAAATATAAAATTAAAAACGAAACAAAGAATGGTACATGACAGATGTGCAGACTTCTCGAATTGGAAAACAACTCCATGTGAAGTATGAATTGGCCATACCCTGTCAAATGTAATGATAATATGCATGTTTTTTTCTTGAACAAAATGACGATATATCTGTGGTAATGTTCTCGATATTTTGTTAAAGCTATTTTAATTCATATAATTTATTTCTTTGGAAATTTGTTTATGATAAAGTATTGAATTAACAGTTCATATCCAGACATAAGGTAATTGTTTAATACTTTTTGTTTGTTTTTTTTTTTTTTGTTTTTGCTAATTGTTTAATGATAATGTCAGCATTTCACCTAACCTTGAAGGTGACAATTATAACATTCAAAATTTCCTCAAACCAATCTGGCTAGCATTTTCCTTTTAAAAAAAAAAAATCTGTGTAAATCTAGTATTCATAGTATCAACTTTTAAATGTGTAAAATAGTGTGCAGGTCTGACTTAGGGAAAACATTAACTCCATGTGAAATGCTGAATTGGCCATACCTGGTAACACACAATAATGATTTATATGGGGTAATGATCACAGTATTTTATTAAAGTTATTTTAGTTCATATAATTGATTTCTTTAAAAATTTTTTATAAAATTTAGAATTTCACAATTCATCTGCAAACAACAGGTAATTTTTTAATACTAATGTAAACATCCTACCTAACCTTGAAGGTGACAATTTTACACATCAGGAAATACCGATTAGGTCCATCAGGCGTTGCATTCATATATATATATATATATATATATATATATAGACTTAAGACAAATTAAGAAGAGACAAGATTATATTATTGCATGTGGTTAATTAAGAAAAGTATTTGTATATATTCACTATCATGTGCGTGACCATTTCCAACTAATCTAATCTTGATCCAATCCTACTAATCTTTTGTGGCCACTTAATAATAATAATAATAATAATAATAATAATAATAATAATAATAATAATAATAATAATAATAATAATAATAATAATAATAGTAATGATGATGATGATGATGACCTTTCCATACTCTGAGAAAGTCGTCCACTATGATTCATTTCAGCACATGGACGATTAAATAAGATCTATATGACACCGGATGTAATATAGGTCTTATTTGTTAAATTAATATATTTTTTAAAATTAATAAATAAAAAGTTTATTAAGTTAATTTTATTTGATAATTGATATTATTAAATACTTAATATTTAATACTTAATATTTATTAAATACTTAATATTTAAGTGTATTTGATAAAAATTTTTATAAATTACTTAATTATTTAAAATTTAAAATCTGTTTAATTGTAATTATCAATTTAAATTTTTTACTTAACTCTAAAGTTTAGAATCTGAAGATGCATATTATTTGTAAAATTATTAAATCTTTCATATAATTATCATTTATAAATTAATTTTACATTCACATTCAAACTTCAGTTTTTAAATTCAGCATTCAGAATTTAAATAATTAAAACTTTATTTTCAATTTTTTTTGAGAGATTGATAAAGTCGTCCTGAAGATGACAGGAATTTTGGAATTCTCACTTGATAATCTAATATGAATGAAGAAATGAGATCTAAGTGGGACAAGTAGAAAATGCAATATGAAGCGCTCCCAAATGATTCAAACTAAAAAATTCTTACTTTGCAAACTAACATGAATGAGTAAAATGAGGTTTGCGTGACACAATATTGAAACATAAAATTATTTTCAAAATGACTCAAACTTAATATCTCTTAACAAATTAAGACTATATATGGATTACCTCCCATCCAAGATTTCTAAACTCAAAACGAAATCTTATTTTTACAGCACTTTTCATCAAAGGTCTGCTATCGAGATAAACTATATCTTCCCTCCAATTTTACAAGTTTCAAATTCAAATGCTTTCATCTCGAAATAATAAAATTGGAATCTGGGTGAAGGCTCCTCAAAGAAAGATAATCTATATATATATATATATATATAAAGACTATAAAACAATTTTATAAGTTTTAAATTCAAAATGCTTTCATCTCAAATCAAGAATTTTTGAAATCTAGAGACAATAAAAGTGGAGTTTATGTGAAACTAACTAAAAGAAGGATATATATATATATATATATAAAGACTATAAGACAAAAGAAGAGACAAGATTAATATAGTATTGCATGTATTTAATTAAGAAAATTATTTGTTTATAATTCACAATCAAGTGCGTCAACATTTCCAACTAATCTTTTGCGGCCAACCAAGACAATATAATAATAATAATAATAACCTTTTCATACTTGGAAGAAAGTCGTTAACATCATTTATACCATTTATTCGATTACACTTAGCATGATATAATCATTTATTAACATTACGTTGTTTTATTATAATTTTATTATTTAATTATAAATAAAATCAGCTTTCATTTACACACTTCAGTATCCAAAAAAAAGAATTTTTCTCTTTCTTTACTTTTCACAATCTCTTCTACTCTCACAAATCACTCCTACGCAGTCTTATCGATTCACTAAATTTTTTATTTTTCCTGTGATTTTCTTCGATTGATCATTGTTAATTATCTATAGTTTTTGTTTTCAATGAAGAATTGTGAAAACCAATATTGTGCCATTTGTTGATGTAGATGATTTGAATTATGGTGTTTTCAATCATTTTACGTATATAGATGTTGATTCAATATTTCTAGAATCTGTTGAAAAGCAATTTGCAGGCAAGGAATTTCATATAAGATATTATCTTTTTTCAATATAATTGTTGTTTTGGAGATGTTGTGTGGTTGTACATATATGTGCCCAGTTTTATAACGAGGTGTAACTAGTTTGATAACTGAGTGTGCCTAGTTTCGCAACTAAGTGTGCCTGTATTTTATAACCAATGGAAATTTCAAATTTTTGTTGTTTCTATATTTAGACATTTTTGTTGGTTTTAATATAATGGATACAGATGGATTGGGACGGAAGAGAACCTAGTTAGACACGCCGCATTGCCATCCCTAGGTGGGCGGGCGATTCAATTCCTCTGTAAGACTCTTTTTATAATGCCTAATATAATATTTTACTAATAAAATCTCTCAAATAAAAAATAAATACTTATTTCTAAAAGATAAACCATTGGTAAAAAGGTACTTCCTCCGTTTTTCTTCTGGTCACATTGTAGGAATTCCCGTATTTTTTATTTGTCACATTTTGATTTCAAGGCAATATTTAATATTCTTTTTCTTATTATACCCTCCCATTAATAAAAAATTCCAACCATTTTTAATCATTCTAACATGGAAACCAACAGAGATAATAAGGAGGAGAGAAAAAATTTTGGTATATAAAAGAATAAAACATCTTAAGCCTTAGTACTTTGGTTGGGGTGAAATCAGGGAGGGGAGTAGGAGGGGATGTAAATCAGGACGTAAATATCTTATCTACGTCGTTTGGTTGGAACGTAAAAATAGAGAGGATGTAAATAAGGAGGGGAAGCCCTCCCTGTGATACCCCATACCCCTCCGCTAGGTCAATTGCAGTGGAGTAAGGTACCTGCGTGCCTCTCGGCACTGAACTTACAAAGATACAATACTAAGGTACAACCGAGAGGAGCTGTAATGAGTATTTCTATATTAAATAATGTGAGAAGAAAGAAAGGTTTAAATATAACTTTATAACAAAAGCTTCTCAAACTTATACATCGATTTAAGGCCGCTAAGGCCATAGTCTACATAATCAAAATCTTTTGACTAGAGATGGAAGACTTCAAATATGCCGGCTTCGATGGCTCACCATGGCTCCTCTAACCCGAGCTAGCTACCAAGTCATCTGAAAAAGGGGGGAGAAACATTTGGAAAACATAAGCGATGGACACTCATTGAGTTCACGTGCACGTGTGCTCTTCGTGAGCTTCCCCGTACGGGAAAAGTATATATATAAAATGGTTTATCATTCCAGCAAAGTAAGTGCTTTCAAAACCTTTATGCAAAATTAAATTTTCTGAAGGGTTCGGGCGTAGTCGGGAAGTCTAAGCAAATCAGGACACTTCGACGCTGCCACGACACCTGAAATTTTAAGAAAAACATGCATGCACCATGATAGGCTTAACGGATAGAGTCCTGAACCTGAAACCGGGTCTTCGGACAAATTCCGGCATCCCGTAGTCAATACCAGCCTAAACTTCAAAGCACACTATACGAACGTTCGATTTTTCAACCTCATACCACATCTACATAAACAGGTAACGAGCCCTGGCGTACTTACCAGGCCGCCCTGTGCTACCCTAGTCAGTGGGCCCCTTCTGACCCAACCTTCTAAGAAATAGCCACTACCGTAGAGTATGACACGAGTCCAACGCAATACCGCTTTGGGCTTAACCCTCCAACGGTACTACGCCTTCTATCAACTGGATCCAGATCAAGAGTAACACTACTAAGCATGTCGTTAGGAAGGGGCCCTCGTACGGGGGACTAGCCACGCACAGTGCAAGTTCTTTCGACAGGTTGATCAAAAATGTATACCAAGCCCCTTTTTGCCGAATTAAGGTTTTAATTTACTTTATAAAATTATCGGCCGTCTATCGGCCATATAAAACTTTTCAAGTATCGAAAAATCCCTATCCGCTGGGCCAAACTCATAGCCATATAAATGTAACGTTGAAATGTAAACTTTGAAACACATTACCGGTTATAAAATAGGTTATGCCAATATGCCTGTCAAAAATTATGATAAATATTTCTCGAAAGGAAATTATTAATACTTCCAAGATTTAAAGTAAGAATAAAACCATAGATAAATATTCTTTAAAAATAACTTGTAAATATTTTTCGAAATCATACTTTAAGAATATTTAAAGTAAAAGTAGTATGAAAATATTTTCTTAACTCAAGAAAACCTTTTTGAGAATATCTAGAAAATATGTAAAGTATTATTTTAAAAAAGAAATAATAAATATATTAAAGATAATTTTAAATCTCAAACCCTATAAAAATATTTAAAATATTATTTCCAAAGGAAATAATAAATAGTAACTATTTTAAGAATAACTTTTCCAAATAAATAATATATCTCAAAATCCTTTTAAGGAAACTTAAAGTATTTATGAAAAAAAAAAACATTATTCTCCAAGAAGAAATAATAAATATGTTAAAAATAATAATAATAATCTCCCAAAATAATTTTAAAACTAAAACTTTTTTTTTTCGAAAATATAAAATATGTAAAAATATTCTTTATAAAAAGAAATAATAAATATTTTAAAAATAATTTCCCAAGATAATCTTGAAATTCAAAAACTTTTAAAAGAATTAAAAATATTATTTCTTAAAAAAATAGTAATATTTTGAAAATAATTTCTCCAAGTTATTTTAAAACTCAAAACCTTAAAAGAATTTAAAATATTTAAATATATTATTTCTCAAAAAGAAATAACACTTATTTTGAAAATATTTTCTTCAAAATAATTTTAAAACTCAAAATTCAAAATAAAACGGTTGTTAAAAGAAATGTTTCAAGTAAAAGCAATAATAAGAATATGGCACAAATCTTTAAAATATTTTTTTTAGTGCCATAAACGAATATTTAAAATATAAATACGTTAATTACTTATCACATTTTAGCATAACCCGTGATATAACACCGATAATTATTTTGCGTATTTTGTCAAGATTCGATAACAATGTAATATGCTTTATGAGAACAATATTTAAATTTCTTTTAACAGAAAAGGGATCGGTGAACTCACCTTGTGCCGCGGAATGAGTTAAATCTACAAAGAATACTATTCCAAACTTAATCAAATAGCTCCATAAAATAATATATATATATATATATATAACCATGACCCCATGATGATCTTAGGGTGTACCTATAATTATTTTAAACCCAAAGAGATTCTAAAACAATCTCCAAAATAATTTTATAATAATTCCTTAAGAAAAAAATCATGGGTTCCCAAAATAAATTAATAACTATTAAACCTTAATATTATCTAATAATAATAGAAAAAAAGAATAAAGCTCTCAAAGAAACAAAGAAAAAGGAAGAAAGAAAATAAATAAAAAATTATATATATACACCTGGAGAGAGGAGAGCCGAGAGAAGAAGAAAAAAATAAGAAAGAAAAAATAGAGAGAGAGAGAGAGAGAGAGAGAGAGAGAGAGAGAGAGAGAGAGAAGGCTGGTGTAGTGTTGATCGAGAGGGAGAGGGGAGAGAGAAAAACAGGAGAGAGAAAGAGTGGAGAAAGGAAAAAGAAGGTTGTATTTTTTTTTTCCAGCATTTTAGACCCTCTTAAATAGCCATTCATGCATGGTTTGGTTTTCCATGCATGAGACACATCAGCCATGTGTCACCCACTCATTGTCTAAATGTTCATACTAGCCATGTCATTACCACCTCTCTAAGTAAGTAGTCCCTCAATTTTCTAAAACTTCTACGTTGGCCCCAAATTTTAAAAATAACTAAAAACTCATCTTAAACTTAAAATTTCCATCTCTACTTTAAAGAGTTAAACCCAAATAATTCTAAAACATGTCTGAAAAAGTTTTTTCCCGGAAAAATTCTTCCCTTAATTTTTCTAAAAATTACCAAATAACCCCAAAACTTACTATTCTTTATAAACTAACCTCAAAAATTTTATTCGAACTTACCACAACTAAAGTTAACTTTGAGGTGCTTAGTCGGGATGTTACACTCCTCCTCCATGTCAGCAAATTAGCCCTTCCCCAGATTGGGATGTAAATGATGTTACACTACAAAAAATTGGCCTTTTACCGAAGAAAATCACCGACGACATTTGACTCCATCGGTGAATTTCGACGGCATACCGACAGTCCTTCGTGTATTGTCATTTTTTTTACAAATCCAACCAAAAATTGGAGGGAAATCTCGTGGCAAAGAGTGACAGCAAGGTACCGACAGTCTTTTTAATCAGTGAAATAGATTACTGACGAGTTTTGCTACAACTTCACAGTCGAGGTAATAAAATAAAGGTTCCGACGGTTTTGCTGATGGTCATGTCAACTTCATCGGCACATGATTGTATTGCCTATGGTATTACCTACACTTTTTCGTTGGTACCATATATCCGTCGGTGTTCTGTCGGTGTGCTGTCGGTAATAAAGTCAAAGATGTTCAAATTGGTCAAACCCTTTCTCCTCTTTCACATATCATTCCCTCCCAACCCTCCTGCCAGTCACCAACAGAGCCGACCCCCACCTCTGACGCCCACCACCGACAACTCTCCGGCCCCCTACCGCTGACGACTCAGGTAATCTCTCTCTCTCTCTCTCTCTCTCTATATATATATATATATATATATGTATATCTCTATGTTTTTTAATCTCCTCCTTTGTTGTATCTCTTTGTATCATCTTTTTATCATCTTTTAATCATCTTTTTATCTTTTTATCTTTGTTTATCATCTTTGTTCTTCAACTTCTTCTAGCGGCCGTCGTGGTCTCCTTATCGTCGTCGCCGCTACCAGAAATCCCTCAGTTTCCTCCAGCCACAAGAAGTCTGATAGGTACACAGTGAGTTTACTTTTTTTTTGTTTATATTTTTGTTTCGTTTGGTTACAAGAGAAGTATGAGATGATAAACTAAGAGAATAAATTGGTTACAAGGATTATTTTGATCTGTACCCACTATTCCTACATTCTATATATGGGGGTCAATAAATACAACTGGGGAATCTATAAGGATAACTCGAAAATAGTTCATTTTAAACATTTCACTTTCTCTCTCTACAAATTTTCTCTCTAACCTCTCTTTAAAAAAACACCAACTTTGAACATTAAACCTAAATTAGAAGAACATATGGATCCCTTTGAAGATTGTTTGCAAGAAAATGTTGGTTTTGAGGTAAGAAAATCGATTAAACTTTTTTTTTTTTTTTTTAGTTTCAGGGGCACTTTTGCCCAAATGGGCGGAAAAACAAAGAAACTTTCGCCCATCTCGGCGAAACTTGAGTAATATTTTCGCCCAGACTGGTGAAGGTTTCTTTGTTTTTTTGCTCATCTGGGCAAAAGTGCTCCGGATATTTTTTAAAATTTTTTTTTTGAATTGCTAATATTTTTATTTTACATTAACAGGATAATGAAGATTCAAATACATTTGAAGAATTTTTAGAAACGGAAGAATATATTGATCATGGAGATTTATTCACAATAGACCGAATTTTTATTTCGAAAGATGAGTTGGTGTACTGGGCAAAACAAACTGCGATGAAAGCTAACACGTATTTGATCGTCAATCGGTATCAGAAATCAAGAACATTTAACCGTCGACCGTATGTTATATTGGCTTGTGAGCATGGAGGTGCAGTTAGATAAAAGGCGAAACCAATAGTTGACGACGAAGAAGAAGAAGTTCCAATCAAAAGGCAGGGACCTTACGGGACAAAAAAATGTGGGTGTCCATTTAAATTAAAGGGAGAACAAATGGCTACAAGTGAGAATCGGCAATTGTTCGTACACAACGAGAGGCACAACCATAAAATAGCTGTTTATTCATAGTCATGCTCAAGCTGCCAGACTTACGGAGGAGCAGTTGCAATAGACTGAGCAGTTTAGGAAGAGTCATGTGCAGTCTCGTAATATCCTACGATTTTTTCGTGAACAAAATGTTGGTTGTGCAGTTAGGTATGTTAGGATGGAATTACTTTTAATAGTTATTTTAATATTTTAGATTTGTGTTTCTTCCGTTAATATAACGAATTTAATGATATATGTAGTGCACGAAAAATATACAATGTTGTTGCGAAGATTAAGAAGATCAGGATGAAGGGACGAAACACGGTAGAGAAAGTTCTTTCCTTAAGTACAGAATGGGGTTACATGGTCTTCTATAGAAACCATGAGGAGAGCAACGTATGAGTGATATTGTCGTTGCACACCCAACATCAATTGCAATGATTAGAACGTGGCCATATGTACTGATAATGGATACCATGTATAAAATGAACAAGTAAGTTCTCTAGTGGATCATTGTATTATTAAATATCTTTATTAATTTAAATGTATATTGCTTTTTAAGCATTTTTTTAAATAGTGAAAAATGTTTTAAGTATCGTTTAAAAAAATTTCCATTGTAATCATAAATTTTCACCTTTATGAATATAATTTATATACAACATGCCATTATTGGAAGCTGTAGGAATGACTCCGACCGAAAAGAACTTCACAGTGGCAACCGCTTTTATGTGCAATGAACAAGCTACTATATACAGATGGGTACTTCAACAAATCAAGCACACACATATATATATATATTTCGTCTGCTATGACATCCGGAAACAGCTCAATTCTTAATGATAGTGAGCCAATCGTTATTATTAGGGATAGGGAAAACGGACTCATGCCTGTGATTGATGATGTGTTGAGAAACTCATATCATATGTTACGTAGAAGGAACATCAATTAGAATGTGTTGGCGAAGTTAACAGAGCTTATTAAAGATGAAGAGGTTGCACAACGGTTCGTGAATGCTCGTGGCAGAAATTAATAAATGAAATTGATGAGGCCGAATACCGTAGAAAATTGGAAGTTTTGAAGTCGAGGTGGCAAACAATGTAAGACTTTTTATATTACCTGTTTAACACATGGCTGAATCCACTAGTGCATAAATTTCACAGGGTTTGGACATCTGAAGTGGTTTGAGATAACGAACCTTGCTGAGAGCGAACATTCGGTACTGAAGCTATGGCTCTCAACGTGTCATGGTGATTTAGACACCGTGTTTCTTAGTATTGACTCTCTTATCGAAGGTCAAATTACCGAGATAAAAACCTCATTGGAGATTTTTAAACTTAAAAAAAGTATGGCGCGAAGAGTAATCCCATATTGAAGAATATAAGTAATATCACCAGTCATTTGGCTATGAAGAAGATATGGCTTGAGATAAAGAGAGCTAACGAGATAAGTGATGATCCACGGAGTAAGTGCGGGCATTATTTAAAGAAGTCGCACGGCCTTTCCTGTGCATTTGAACTGGTTAGTAGGTACGTACATGTACTTCCGCTACAAGTAGAAGATATTTATATCTTTTGGAGAACTAGAAATTGGTGTTGACATCCCGAATGTGCATGAGAGAGACATGGATTCCGAAATGCTTGATCTCACCTCCATGTTAGAGGAAATAAGTATTGGTCCAATATCGAAAGTCAGGAAAGTGCATCGTCTCCCCAAAGGTGTTATAAGTCCAGTGTTGCCCGACGATCCTTGTGCTCCATTGACAACCCCTTCCCCCCTCAAAATCACAATCATGAAGGGACGACGAAAGAAGAATTCAACCAAAAGGGATAAGTTTTACTGGGAACACGTATCCATCGTACATAGGAAGATAGGAATGTCAAGCGGTTCAGGGTCTGGTTCAGGAAGCGGTTCCGGTTCAGGGTCTGGTCCTAGTCCACGTGGAAGAGGTAGACCTACCCGTTCCGGTAGGGGTAGGGGCAGAGGACGTAAGAGTAGACGAAGCAGTTTATCTTCTATTGTAAATCCGGATGCCCCTTGAACACCATTCCCGTTCAGTGATGCATTTCCAGGGTCATGTATGAGTTCATCCAAAATTGGCAGAATGTGGTAGGTGATGATAATTGTGGGTTTAGGGTAGTAGCCAATTTTCTATTCATGGATGAAAACCAGTGGCCTGAAATTCGTAGAAGAATATCTTATGATTTGCACCATCATATGAATATGTATGTGTCATTATTCAGATCAGTGGAACGTGTGTATGAGCTAAGAAGGAAGACCTGTTGGGATGAGGGTTCGGCGTCTTATGAGCATTGGTTGGATACCTCTGATCATCTCTATGTCATTGCCAACACATTTAATTTCTGCGTGGTATTAATTGCACGTTTAGGGTCGTCCACGACCTTCCGCTTTACTCTAATACGGATTGCACTGCTAGAACACTTTGTATTGGATTCATACTGGACCAACATCATTTCATTCAGGTTTTGAAGAATGTGTAATTGATAATCCTTTAATATTATTGTCTTAGTACTTATTACTAGGATTTTTAGAGCTTCTTAAGTACTTTATTTTTTTTCCCTCTTATAGTTTTTTTTGGTGTTATATAGTTACATATGCGAGATGGATGCCCGTGCCTCTAATACATATGCATTGGCAATATCATCGAGATGTAGGGGTCAGTGGGTGGGCAGATCACTATTATGAATAGATTGCAGAGTGGATTCGGAATCACGGACAGAATATCCAACACGGGGTTCTACTCATATTGTTACTCCCTAGTTATATTGATGCTGTACATTTAGAAATTATTTTCTTTTTATGTCATGGATTATATTATTATTACATTAACAGTTTTCATTTTTTAGCCTTAAATATGCATTATTCCCTTAAAAAAAATAATCGTAGATAAAAAGATAAACATAATAGAACCACTGATAATAAAAACACCGAAAAAGGGAAAAAAATAAAAAACCACAGTAACAATAAATATAACAAAATACTAACTACCACGGTAATGTCTCGTAAGTAAATCCAACATCCTATCAAATTTATCTTCCTTCCTGACATCTTCTCGCCTAGCCTCAGGGGCTATCAAATCTAACAAAGCCTGGGGTGGCATCGGGGGATCAGTTGGTATGTGAAATCCACAGGAAATATTCACGGGATTTTGTATCCGAGGGTGACTACGAGGGAGGAACCATTGCATGTAATCATCCGTACAGGCACTGGGAGGAATAGCCGAAACACTAGTCCATGTCTCTGTCAATAAATGCGATGTTACCTCGAGCCACAGTGCCTCTACAAATAAATTCCTCACGACGTACATTCTGTTATTGGCGGGCCTGCGTGCCTCCTGATAGGGTGTGCGAGAATACATTGCCATACCCGAATCGTCTAACGACCCTGTCAAGCATATACGGCTCGACAGTCGAAGTATGCATGAATCCATGCCATGTAGAAACCCAACAATCCCGAATCTCCTGAAGTCTGTAAGGAGTCTATGTAACCTCATCAGCTGACATCATATCCAGCCGCAGGCCAATGTCCAACAGTTTATGCTCAGTCTTGTAACCCAACATGGGATACTGCTGGATGTAGGGCTTGCAAGACTGAGTGCCCAGTCTAACCGTAGGTGCAAACATAGAAAAGTACATGTAAATCCATGCCTAATACAACAAATAAATACTTACATAAATATTAATAAAATTATAAATAAACATAATTTCTATGAACATAAATAACATGCAATATAAATCATAATAAATATATAAATATAATTAGTAAATATATAATTAAATATATAATTAATGAACATAAATAATACCTCCAGTAGTGACCATCATCCCGCCAACTCCTTTGCAACTATGCGTGAGGCCGCACCAAGATTCCTATACAGGTATATAAGCGTCATAGCACCCCAAGCAAACTTCCCAAAAGATCTCACATCCTTCACCAATGGCCAAAGTCTGGAAGGAACTATGTTACCACTCTTATCAGTGAACAAGGAGCTAGCCAACAAATATTGTATGTAACATGTAGCTCTGTCACTCCTGGACAGTGTACTCCACGAGTAGTGGTAATATCAAATAGCTCTTGACCTTTTATCCCTCCGGTGAACCCTAAACCGAGATCACCTTGGATAACAGCTACCAACTGATCACGTGATGAATGCATATCAACAGCTCGTTCATATGGCCCCGAGTATCAGCTCACATGTAATGTAACCGTCATCTCACCCCATGGCATGTGGAAGATGTTCGTGCCCGGCTGCCACCTCTCAACAAATGCCAATAATAATTCCGAATCGGGGTGCTGGAACATGCACGACCGCAAATGCATTAGACCTGTGCTGGTCGCCAATGAAACAACTTTTGCATCAGTAAGGCTCCACTCGTAAGTACCATGTAGCGTGATCGGCACTTTAATAAATCACAATCCTGAAAATAAAACAAATCAATTTCTTATTAGCGTTATATAATAAATCATAAAAAATATGCATATCATATAATTAGTTGAGAAATTACACACTGTTGTAAAATTAAAAAAAAATTTAACATGTAGACGGGAAGATAAAGATAAGTACCTGTCCAAGCTATATCAGGCCTGCCACATGCCCACCATATGATGGGATGAGTTCCGGGTCAACAGGACCTCTCTCTGCTGGGCCTGTCTACTCCTAATCTGAAGCCTTCACTCTCTTCCTCTGTGTAGGAACCTGAACATCACGAGCCTTATCGAGTCTTTTGTTACGAGACCCTGAAATCTTACTCATAACCGACATAAAACTGCCAGTCCACCTTTTCCCTTTCCCGTGATGAAGGCCGCCCATTGGATCTACTAGTAGGTGCCACAGGTGCCAAAGGCACAGGCTGCTCTTTGTCACCAGCATCCTCACTGTCATCATCATCTCCATCACCATCGCCACCATCATCTGCTCTCTCATCCTCCTCTCCCCTAATATGCAGGGATCGGACCCTGTCAGGCTCCTCGCCTAAACCCCTATCACCCTCAAACCTCAAATTTGCGGACTGCCTCCCCATGGAAGGCTCAAAAGATGAAACGCTATAATCTCCGGCAGTATAACCATGTGTGCTATACGAAGAGTCGGGCTGGACATCGCCAACCATCTGCTAAAAAAAATCCCCCCCCCCCCTAACTGCCTTGCCGGACCACTAAACTCAGTCAAAGGCTCCTGAGCTAAAGATCTGTATGGTATATGAGAACGTACAGTGGGAGCTGCTAGGTAGGGATCATATACTGCGGGGGGTGGCTGTGAATGTTGATGTGCAGATCCGTATGCCTCATATAGTACAGGGATGTGAGACAGATGTGATGGGAGGAGAGGTCGAGATCTAAAAGGTACAGGCAGTGGTTGGGTAGAAGACTTAGGTGCACCTATATCATAATGTAAACCAACAGAAAGAGGGGTAGGGGTAGATGGGGGTCCGATGTACTATGTCGCCCCCTCACACCTCTGGACGAAGCTGTGATAGTGCGACCCTGAACTCGACCTGTTCTGTTCGTGACAGGACCAAGATCATCATATCTTCTACGGCCACTCGGTCGAACCATCTATTATTTATTCAAGCACATTAATAAATATTTTTATACATTACAACATTTAATTTTTCCTATATTATTTTATTATTTATTCTTATCAGGATAATGTTGTTTTATTTCTACTATTTTATTTCATTTCGTACTATTTACTACCATTTAATTTCTACTACTATTATTATTTTTTATTTCATCACTAATATTACTTATTAATAGTTATTAATTTACATATTGTTTTACCCAAATCCTAAACCCTAAAATCTAAGGCCAAGAATAACGATCAATTCAAATTAACCTTCATATAGTTGAGCAATTACATAACACACCTTCTCATATTAAACACATAAATCTAAGAAAACAATTTCAAACATGTAACATTTATTCTGCATGTACAAAATTAAATAACATTTGAAATAACATTTATCATTAGTTTATTATTTATTCTTAATTGGATTTATTATTTCATATCCGTTATTTTTTTTCCTTTCACACTATTAATAATTATGGACAAAAAAGTAAAATAAATAAACAAACATTAAAAAAAAAAAAACTGCAGGAGACTTTCGCCCAAGCTGGCGAAAGTCACCATATATTTTCGCCCAGCCTGGTGATTGTCCAAGCGCATGGCCGCTAGGTTTCGCGAGGTGTCTTGTGACTTTCGCTTGACCGGGCAAAAATGCATGGTGACTTTTGCCCATGCTAGCGAAAGTGACCATTTTCGAGGGAAAAAAACTAAAAGTACAATTTTTTTTCCGAATTTAAAGCATATTTTCATGATCTAAACTGATAAAATTGTAAATAAATGAGTATAGATTGAAGAACTAACCATTTTTTTTAATTGGACGGTCGAATCTTCCAAGATCTGAGATTGAAGTGAAGATTTTTAGAAAGAGTTTAGAGAATGTTATTCAGAGAGAGAAAATTTTTAGGAAAGAATGAAATTTTTTGAATTTTTTTAAGTTATCCTTATAGATTTTCGAGTTGCATTTATTGACCCCCATAAGCAAAACCTTTATGAGGCTCATTTGCTAAGCATCAAGGACCTCATAAACAAATGAACGAATATGAATGAACCTCTAAAACAACAACTTCTAAAATATACAACAGAAATCAAATACAAATACCTCCTATATATGGAATTGATAATTGCCTTTAGCTTTGTTTCTAGCAGAAACTTAAGTCAAAAAAGAAATCATCTTTAGGTTTTTCCTTAGCTAAGGGTTAAGAATTGTCCATTTTTTACATATTACTATTTTGTCCATTTGTTGGAAACATTTGCAGAGTATATCCATTATCAAGAATATCAATATCACTTGTAGGAATAACAATTCTTGGTTCTCTAACAGTTCTACACTAGAGAAGTATGAGATTAAGAGAAGTATGAAACTAGTCTAGTCTAGTCTTGTCCAAATTTTGAAGTTTTTTTCACAATTAAAGGGTATTATTGAAATTAGACTTATTTTTCATTAATTTTTAATGGTAGAGAAGGTTGAGGGTTACTTGTCCAAAAATAAAGTTATTTTCAAGATTTAATTGACTAAACCCTTAATTCGAAGTTTCTTTTAACTTAACTCTAAAATTTTAGTTTAAAAAGATATAATAAATATTTTAAGATTGAAACTTAACTCAAACTCAAATTTATTTTGAATTCGTAAAAGGAAATTTTAAGGTCCTACTTGGATTGATTTTTAGTTGAAAAAATTGCACTTTTTCCTTTTTAATTTTATGATATTAAATTATTTATAAGAAAAATGTGAGATCTAAATAAAAAAATAACAATTTTTCTTAGATTAAATTAAATTAAATATTAAAATTTTAAATGTTCTACAATATATCCGTGGAAGTTTCATTTTACATCTTATCGAAAGGAAAACCTCAAAAAACACAACGATCCAGAAATTCATTGCTATAATGGAAATAACAAATACATCGTGATGTTCTTGCTTGTTTATGCTTTAGTTTTTACCCGATCAAAATATTCCAATGTCAAATCGTATACTTATTACTTAAAAATACTTATCAATGGTGGTTTTTTCTTTTTTCCTTTAGAGACTCGGTCCACCTTTAGAAAAACACTCAAAGGTCGAAGTGATAGCGGTAGTCAAGTGATAAGAGGTGAGATTCCATTCTTGAGAATAAATCTTGAAAGACAAACTCACTATAATGCCACTACCTACATGCTTTACTAAATTCAAGATTGTAATTTAAGTTTTTCTTCATTATAAGATGGTTATAATATACCAATTCAAACTGTTATGTCATCAGTTTCTTGTATTATGTGTTTTCTTAATGTATCAAACTAGTAAAACCTAAAGCAATCATGTTGGTACATATGACATTTTTCTGAACTTGCCAAAATAATTTATAGGTACATAGTTTCTTTTGGTATTATATTATTTATATTTTTACTCATATGATAGAATAATTAGTTTAAACTTTGTTTTACGGGGGAGCCTGACTCTTTAAAGCTTTACGGGGAGCCCTGACTCTTAAAAAGTTTCATGGGGGAGTCTTGACTCTTTTAAAGCTTTACAAGAGAGACCTAACTCTTAATTGTTTGTTTGATTTGTGTATGTTGCTTGTTTGCGTGGCCTGTGTGCCTAGAAAATATCCATAATACAGAGGGAACTCTGCAAAAAATTTTCTAAACTTATAAAAAGTTTATAATTTTTAGTAATAACTTAACGTTAAATTTTAAATGAAACGAGAAGTTGAAACTTTTTAAATCTTTTAAGGGAAACTTTGTTAAGGTTATCAACCCTAAATGAGAAGTTGAAACTTTTCAAATCTTTTAAGGGAAACTTTATTAAGACTATAAGATTATATAGACTTTTAAGTACGTCTAATATTTAAAATTTTATAATCGTTTGTAGAAGTTATGGAGCTAACACTTCTTTCTCCTAATAATTCTTAGAAGCTATGAAAAATATACCAGATTTTAGTTAGATGTATAGAGAAAGAGGACCCAGGGTTAAAGGTCTTACAAGTAATTCATCGATAGCGTAGATTGTTTTATTTGTTAGTGTATTGAACCCAATAATGGACGTGAAAATGTATTGAGATGTCCGTATTCAAAGTGTAAAACAAGAAGGTTATACATTTCAATATTGTGAAAGAACATCTTTTACGGTGGGATTCGAGCCTTGTTATCATAATTGGACAACTCATGGTGAAAATCTCTGGCCACATGATGAGGAATGTATTCTTACGGAATGTGCTGCTTCACTCTTGTCTAATATTGGAGTAGAAAGTTCAAGGTCATTGCCGACTGAAAACAACTCGTATTATGAAACGATATTTGATGTAGCCAATCTGAATATTTTACCTCAAGAGGAACCACCTAATCCTAAGGCAAAAAAGTTTTTTGACATGTTAAAAGTGGTAGAGACACCGTTGGTTAATAGGGATGACAGGCATTCAGTGTTATCTGTGACTGCTAAGTTGTTGTACATAAAGTTCGAGAAGAAATAGACTCAGAAGTCTTACGATGATATTTGTGCATTCGTAAAGAAGCATTTACTGCCGGGAAATCATATGGTCTAAGATTGGTACGTGATGCAGAAATTGATTTCTGGCTTAGGATTGCCGGTGCAAAGGATTGATGTTTGTTCCAAAGGTTGTATGCTTTATTAGAAGAAGGACTCAAATAGAATAAAATGTAAATTTTTTGTGGTCATTGGTACAAGATATGTAGGAAGAAAAGAGGGAAGAAAAGGAAACTGAAGCCTAAGAGACCGTGAAGACGATGTTTTACTTTTCGTTAACTTCTAGATTACAAAGGTTGTATGCATCGAAAAGAACTCTGAGCACATGAAATGGCATGCAAAAAGCGCACAGGACTGGATTTGATGAGTCATCCCAGAGATAATGAACCATGGAAGCATTTTGATAGGATTTACTTTGTCTTTTAGGCAGAATCGAGGAACGTGAGGCTTGGTTTGTGTACGGATGTGTTTTCACCTTTTTGAATGGTGAGAAAGACATAATCCTTGTGGCCAGTAATCATAACACTGTATAACTTGCCGCCTTGGATGTGTATGAAAAAGGAGGTAATGTTCTTGACGATTCTCATCCTGAGTCCGAAAAATCCAAAAAGTAACTTGGATATTTATTTGCAACCATTGATAGAATATTTATATCAGTTGTAGGATGTTGGGACCCTTACTTATGACATTTTGAAGAAATAAAATTTCCAAATGAAGGCTGCACTTCTTTGGATGGTTAGGGATTTCATAGCATAGCGTATGTTGAGCGGTTGGAGCACAGCAGGAGCGTTGGCTTGTCCATATTGTATGGATCAGACACAATTCTTTCGGTTGCAAAATGGTGGAACACAATCTTGATTCGATTGCCATCGATATTTCTTACTATCGGATCATCAATTCAGACGAGATTCGAGGTCTTTCAGGAAAGGTAAAGGTGAGGACCGCTTGTTACCTCTATCGCGACTTTCGGGAGAGCTCATATGGAATACGGTCCAGGAGTTTCCAAAAATTACTGAAACAGGGAAAGGAATTGAGCAAGGAAGATGGTTGGGAAAAGGATCACACTAGACAAGAAGGAGTATATTTTGGGATCTTCCTTATTGGCGTACCCTCTTAGTCCTCCATGATATTGACGTGATGCAAAATGAGAACAATGTGTTTTATAATGTATTCAACATCGTGATGGATGTGAAAAAAAAAGTCTTAAGGATAATATCAAGAGTAGACAAGACCTACGTTTGTATTGTAACCGACCGAACTTGTTGATGAAAGAGAGTGACGGAGGTAAGTTTTCCAAGCCAATGGCGTGTTACACCTTAACTAAAGAACAAAATAAAATGGTAATTGATTGGGTTAAAGAGTTACAATTGCCAGACGGATATGCATCTAACTTAGCGCAATTTGTTGATTATAAAGAAATGAAGATGACTGACACGAAAAATCATGATTGTCATGTGTTCATGGAATGACTGATGCTCATTACCTTTAGAGAGGTCCTACCGGCGAAGGTGCTGAGTTGCTTAGCCGAGTTGAGTATAATCTATTGAGAATTGTGTGCACCGAAGATAAGTGTATCATATATGTGTGAATTAGAGGAAAACTTTCCCATTTTGATGTGTAAGTTAGAATGCATCTTCCCTTCCAATTCTTTTTATGTAAGGGAATATTTGATGGTTCATTTGCCGTACAAGGCTAGGGTATGCAGTTCTGTCCAATGCAGATGGATGGATCCATTTGAGAGATAACCTACGTAACCATTCATTTATAATTCAAACGAAAATTGGATTTAATTAACTTTTATAACTCATTTATTTAACGTTAGTTAGGTACTTGCACCATATAAAGAAGACAATAAAAAATAAGGTAAAAGTTGAGGAATCCATTTACAATGCTTACTTAACTGAGGAGGCTACAATTTTCTTCAGTTACTACTTTGAGGAAAGCATTCCCACACTCCATAAAAGAGATAGACGAAATGATAATGTCGGGATCCTCTTTATATGGGTGAAGTTCTATCAATATGCAATCAACAAAGATGAAAGTTAGGTCAAATGAGAAAAAGATACTTGGAGAGCTGAGAAATCAATGCAATATATAACTATAATCTCCTTAATTGCGAGGAAGTGGAACCCTATCTTCAATAAGTAAATCGGCGTTCTTTACTTAATACGCTTTATACAATATACATATATATGTGTGCAATAAGCTTTATATTTAATAAAATGCAGGAAATACGAATTAGAATTGTGAAATATCAATCCGAATATAACGACTAACGAAATTCAAGAAAGAATAACCGAGGGATTCGCAAAGTGCTTTAGAAATAAAGTTTGTTCTATGAATTAATCAAATCTAAATCACATTGTAAGTTAATAAATCTAATGGAAAAGACTGTTTTAGTGTATACAGATGGACGATCCTACCAAACAGTGTAGTGAACTCTTAAGGAATCTATCTTGGGGCTCTAATAATAAAGTGAAGACATGTACCGGTTACATTATTAATGGGTTTCGGTTTCATAAAAGAGATAAGGGTACAGAGGGAGAAACTTGTAATGACGGTGTTTGTGTGAAACCGAATTATTATGGTGTTTTAAAAGAAATAAATGAGGTCGATATGGCTAGAACACCAAAAGAAAGGGTCGTAATGTTTCAATGCGACTGGTTTGAAGATTCATCCTTAATATAAAATTGTTGATTTGCACCAAGATCGGAGATAGGAAGGATACGATCCTAATTATATTAGCTTATCAAGTTTCATTTCTTTCATACCCTGGCTCTCAAAAAAACCGAGGACAGATTGGGCTACTGTAATAAAATCTCGACCCCAAGTAATGGATGTTTCAATCCAAGATGATGCCTTCCAAGAGAACGTGGACATTGGCGAGGGTTCGATAATAGATGCGATGATTGAAGATGTTGGACTGCTCGTCCATGATTCTCATTCATCGGAAGAGTTAGACATCAACGTCGAAACATATTTCGAGGAATTACAAAATGATGAAATTGAACAAGATTCCGATGAAGATTCCGAGGATTGTGCTGACGATGATTCCATTGATGAAAATGATGAGGATTCTGACACATAGAACATTGTGTGCTTACTGTTTACACTTATATATGTTTATAACACTTACATATATTTATTGTACTTATATATGTTTATAACACTTATAAATATTTATTGCACTTATATGTTTATAATACTTTTAACTAATTCATTCACGTTCCTTATATTGCAGGTACGATGGTTCGAGGACGGAAGAGAGCGTTAGGTGATCATGCTAGCCCGTCAATGGGTACACTGTCGGTTGAGACACCGGCTCCACTAATAATGCAAGCCCCACCAACACTTGCTAGCACGAAAAGTCCTCTTCCTCTACTATCCACCTGTCAACCGACTCCATCACTAGTATTACCGATGATGCAGGACCCATCGACACCTGCTAGCACAAAAGGTCCTCTTTCCTGTACCATCCCCCACTCAGCAGACTCCATCACCGGTGCCGCCCATGATGCAAGACCCACCCACTACCTCACAGTCGTCTGCTTCACAGTCGTCTGGAGATTCTTGGGAGTTATTAGACTTGCATGTAAACTATATACCTACACAATAATATTTATAGTGTAATATAAATATATACTAATGAAATTTGTGCAACAGACTATAACTCTCTTCGAGAGCCGCCACCCACATCACATATGCCTTCCAAGAACGGTTCAACATGCCTTACCACACTTGGCCTGAGATCCCGCAGCTGGTCCGAAATATGTAGTGGGGAGAGTTTCAGGTAAATATAATCAAACAAATAATAAAATCCTTGTTATTAAAATGAATATTTTTAAACCTAAGACAAGCAAATAATAAATGAATATTCAATTTTAGATGAAATACAATAAAAGCCTTCTTATTCTTTTATTTTGCTATTTTTGGTTTACGGTTGGAACCGACCTTTAAGTTCCTTTTAAAACGTCTATGACATACTTTATATATATAATCTTGTCTTTCTAACATTATATATTCTATTTCAATCTTTTAAATTTTCAAATCCGACTTACTCCATGACCAAGATGAAGATGGCATGGGAGTCAAAGACGAAAGACTGATTAAGGGATTTGTTGGACGACACTCGGAGAAAGAATAAGAGGCCGCTGTGGATTGATGAGAGATACTGGACCGAAATGTGGAATCATTGGAATATCCCCGCGTATAAAACCCAATCTGAACAGAATAAGAGGAACCAGACTCAAGAACAGGGAGAACGGGAGCCGGGAAGCATACAAGTAGTTCTATCTCATTCACTGAGATGATTGTAAAATGGCTATTCTAGCATAATCCGCTGGAGTACATTCCATTCCCACCGATGATGCCCCTCGTCCGAGCTAAGATGAGTGCTGATGCTTCCACATCTACATCGACTGCAGTAACAGTGGGGACCTCCGAGGTGTCAACACGAGATTCTAGTACTCTCCCCCTCTATTCATGCTCCCGGACCACCTCTTCTTTACCCGACCCCACGATGGTGCTCCCTCATGCTCTAGAGATGATGTATAGGCTACATTTTGATGTATGTTCACATTTTTTTTTTTTACTTTTGATGGATGTTTTTGTTTTTTACGTTTGATGGATGTTTATGTTTCTAATGTTAGATGTTTTGATTGGTTTATGGATTATATGTTTAGTTTACGGATTTTTTTAACATTCGTGAATGTTTTATATATGGTGCATGTTGGGTTTTTTGTATTTCAGGGAGTTTCGACCCTGTTTCCAAATAATATATATATATATATATAAAATTGCTACCGACTACACACTACGGACCAACGAGAAATATTTTTAAATTTAGTTTTTTTGAAATTTTGTTAGTGACAATAGCATCGTCGGTAAGCATCATTGGTTAAAATTACCGACAACATAAAGAAGCGTCAGTCTTCTGTCGGTAAATGTTACCGATGACTATCCGCTCATGGGTATATTTTACCAATGACAACTTTTCGTCAGAAACAAAATAAAATATATCTTCCCCTCCAGTTTTACAAGTTTAAAATTCAAAATGCTTTCATCTTATGTGAAGAATTTTTTGAATTAATTTGGAGACAATAAAAATGTAGTCTAGATGAAGGTATTTAAGGTCTTGTTTGATAAAATTGAAACTGAAATCTAAAGTATAAATTATTTAAGTTTTGAATTCTGAATTTTAAGTCTGAACACTGAATTTGAAAACTAAAGTTTGAATCTGAATGCTTAATTAATTAATAAGTTGTAATTGCATGCAAAAAAGAATAATAATTTGATAAACAATATACATTCAAATTTTAGACCTTAGAATTATGCAAAAAATTTTCACTTAAAATTTAGAACTACAATTAAGTACATCTTAAATAATTAAGTGATTTAATTGTTATCAAACGTATTTAAATATTAAGTAAGCACTTAACAATTTCAGTTATTAAATACACTTAATTCAATAAGCTCTTAATTAATTAATTTTAAGAGGCAACTTAATTTAACAAATAGGGCCTAAGATAGGGATATTTTTCTATCAAGCTGGCCCTCGTTCTCCATGAATGAGTAAATGACTTAGTAGAGAGCTTTATTTAGA
This sequence comes from Catharanthus roseus, assembly GCA_028651295.1. NCBI lineage: Eukaryota > Viridiplantae > Streptophyta > Magnoliopsida > Gentianales > Apocynaceae > Catharanthus > Catharanthus roseus. The sequence continues at coordinate 1,977,543 of JAPQWS010000046.1, read as the reverse complement.
TTTTATTTCGTTTCGGGATGCTTGATAAGGGCAAGATCATAGGAGTGGTCGCCAACGGCCGACAAGCACTACTCCCTCCGTTTTTTTATCTGTCATATCTTACTAATTCTTGTACTTTTTTTAGTTGTCACATTATAAAAACAATGTAACATTTAATGAATCTTTTCCCATTATACACTCCCATTAAAAATAAATTCTAACATATTTTACTCTTCTAACATGAAAACTTGTGGAAATAATAATAAGGAGAGAAAAATTTTAAAAATTATTCTAATCTACACAAGAAAGAAACATTTAAATTTTAAATGAGGACAGTATAAAGTATTTTGTGGACAATTATTCTTATATTTTTAACGTATTTTTTTCATATTTTACTTAATTAAACAGGGCATTAATTTTTTATATGAATTTTGACCCTTCAAAGTTTCATATCTAACTTCTTCCTACGCAATAGTACTTTATTCATTTTTTCATTTGGCACATTTTGAACATCATACTATTTAAGAAAGTAAAAAATTTTAAATATTTTTTTTTTTTTTTTGTGTAGATTATGATGTCCTTCATAGTTTTTTCTCTCATAAATATATTTCTACTAATTTTTATGTTAAAAAAATTAAAAAGTATTAGAATTTATTATTAAATATTATTTTAAAATCATAATATGACAAATAAAAAAAAATAAAAACTCTCCCAATCCACCGTGTACAAAGGAAAAAAACGGAGGGAGGAGGAAGTAATAAGTAGTGTTCTTAGTAAAGTAGTTTGAGAATAGCCATTTTTTACCACAAATCAACAACCCAATAACATCAAATAATGAAAGAATTAAAAATTTTAATCTAATTAAAGGCTAAATTTAAAAATAAACACATCATATCATACCGTGTGCGTGTCATCAATCGACAAACGTCATTCATTAAACACGAAGTGAAGAAGAGACAAGGTTATAATATTTTATTACTCAATGTACATATCACACTTGACTAATTAATTAATCAGGTTCCTCAATCTCCATGTGCAACTCTGTCTTTCTTCGGTCTTTAATCTTTGGGTTAATTATATTTTTGTCTTAAAATTAGTTTAAATTACAATTTTATTTTTATTTTATATAAATTATAAATATATGTTTATCATTTATATGTTTATAATTAAATTAATTCTTATTACTAATTTCAATTCTAAAAAATTCAAACATAATGATTCTATAAAAAAAATTTAAAATTTTTCTAAAATATCATTTTGTGTTTCTATTTTTTATCACTACTATGTATTAAGACCATAATACCTTTCACAAAATTTTTTTTTTGTTAGTCTAGTTTTTATAATGCATGATATTGTTATTCTAATATATAATATTAAGCAAGAATTTGATAAGTAAAATAATATTTTATAAAGGTTTCAAAGTTTTTACTGCAGAATTATTATTTTAAAATTAATTTATTTATCCAAATTAGTTATCGGAATCAATAAGTTATGAATATATATATAAATAATAATGATGTATTTATAATTTATATAAAATAGATAGATAAAATTGTAATTAGAACAATTTACCGGTTCCATCACTAATCTCTATATATATAGACACTTGACATTTCTTGTTTCACCATTCCCCCTTTAATCCCTGCTCAAAATAGTGTCCAAAACATAGTGTGGAAATATGTCCGAGTACCTTTCAGCATTTATGCCAATACTGGCACCATATATCAACGATTTCTTAGAAGCCATCAAGAAACAGAGCAGCTATATGTGTTGCTACCACTGTAATGTGGAAAGCCTTAGAGGTGAAATTCCAGATTTAGACGTAGAAAGAGCTACTTTGCAACAAAGAGCTGATGCAGGTACAAGAAAGGGGGAAACTGTTAGACCTGATGTTGAGGATTGGCTTAAAAAGGCAATTCATACACACACAAGAGCCGACAGAGTTTTTGCAGAAGTGGAAGATATTAGAAAACATCTTCTTTCAAAATGGTGTCCAATTATTCATTATTCTTTGAGTAGGGAAGCTAAGAAGGCTATGGAGTTTTCTGTCCAATTGAGACAAGTCAAGTTTGAAACTGTATCCAACCCTTCTAATCCACAAGATCTATTGCCAATACCGATAGCGTCTGGAATTGAGGAGTACAAATCGCGAGAGGTTATTAAGAATGAAATCATGGAAGCTTTGGTGGATGATAGTGTCTATTTCGTCGTCTTGAGTGGGATGGGTGGGATCGGTAAGTACTCTCAACTCAACCCACAACCTCTTTTTCGGTTCACATCATTTTTATTACAACCTCACTCTTTTGATGGGCCGCATTTTGCACATTATATTATTTAAAAAAATATAAATTTTTAGATTATTTTTTTTATAAAGTAGAATGTCTTTGAAATTTTTTCTCTTCATTTTTACTTTTATTAATTTCTAAATTAGAAGAATAAGAAGATGTTGGAATTGAAATTTGTTATTAATAAGATAGTATAATAGAAAAAAAAATCATTAAAATATTATCTTAAAATCATAATGTGATAAGTAAAAAAAATACAAAAACTAATAGAATGTGATAAGGAAAAAAACTGTAAGAGTAATAAAATTTAATATCTCTGTTTTATATTATAAGGAATTATTATTATTATATTTAGCATTTTTATTAGAGAAATTTTATTCTAAAAAATACACTGACTTCCTATTTTTCTTAATCTACGATAAAAAAAAAACAAAATTACTTATAATATAAAATGAATATAGCACGAAATAAAAATAAATTCACTCTTTCATTACTTTTGACCTAAGGATAAGGATTGTCTAGTACATCTTTTAGTACATTCTTTCCTACACACATTTTTGTAATATTTTTATTAATATAAATCTTACAAAATAAAAGATAAATCTTAAATTCTAAAAAATAAACCCTAAGAGAAAATTACTATTGAAGTGTACCTACAAAGTATAGTAGAGAATGTATTAGACGATTTTGAGTGCTAACCTAATAAAAGAATACTTCTACCACTTATTTATTATGTTGTGACCGATTATAACATTCTTAATATAATATTTTATTTACAAAACTTATGGAATAAAAGATAAATTCAAAATTCTATTATGGATCCGGTCTATATCTTCATTCATGGACCCTGTGTCATATATTAAGCCACATCATCTCCTGTTATTGATTATTTCTCCAAAATACAAGAAGAATGGTAATGTAACTTAATACAAGCTACAGAGTCCATGGATGGCGACATAGACTGGGTCTATAACAGAATTTTCCAACCAAAGATACCTTTCAATCATTCCCCATAAAAAGAAAAAGGGATAATTACTAAAATATATTTGAGAAATTGGCCAAAAATACCCCTATATAATTTAGGTTTAGCCACTTGAAGACATTATTTATTTCATTAACCACTTCTATCCAATAACTTTCTCTGAGGGCTAAAAATACCCTTATAGGTAGTTTTATGCCATCTTGTGTCACGATTAGAATGGGTCAAAATAGTTTGACAATTGCTCTGGTTAGTTCATAGGTCGGATTATTTTCAGTTTATTCTACTTGTTGATTGACGCTTATATCGTTAGCTGGACAATTTTACCCTTATTAAAAATGACTTATAAGTGTTACGTCACACAAATTGACCGAAAATCACCCATCGTTACCGTATTAGGCCATTTTCGGCCATCGTAAAAAGTTACTGCGCAAAAATGGCTAATGAAATAAATAATGTCCTTAATTAACAAAATAAGAATTATTCATGAGCATTTTTGGTCAATTTCTCAATATATTCAAGCATATCCAAAATCGTCTAATACATTTTATTATAGACTTTTTAATACACTTTCATTAATACATTTTCTTTTTACTACTATAGAAGGGTGTATTAGATTGTGGACTATAGAAGATGTACTAAATCATTCATCAAAATACAAAGAAACATCTTGAATTTTTTCTTTTTGCTGGAAAAAATATCATGACCATTTGAATAAATTAATTAATTAGCCTTAAGATAAAATATTATAGTGTCTAAAATATTTAAAAATGGGAAAATTAAAAAGGAGTTCAGAGTGCTTATAATGTCTTGTACGCCTCACCTGCACCAGATAAAACTAATGACAAAAAGAGTATAGCAGCCCTATTTAAACAATTCCTCCCGTCTCCGTCTCTTCATAGTAGAAAAGGGCAAAGCCTTTCTGAAATAAAATATTTACGGCAATTATCTAAGAAAAGAAAAGCTAAAAGTAGCCATGATTATAATAATGAAAACAAGTTGGGCTGGAAAAGCTACCCATCGATTGTTACGATTTATACGCGGTGGGTTTCATTGTTTTTAGTGTTAATTATTTTCTGTAATTCTGTTTAAATGAAAATTTTTATTTTTAGTTTAACGTAAATTTAATACATTCTTATCGCTTATATCTTGATAACTAATTAATTTTTAATTTTTTAAAAAAAAACTAATTAATTTTTATTGTTAATTTCAGAAAAAGTTTAAAGTACGATTCGAATTTCTTGTATCATTTTGTTTATCACTCTCTACACTATAAAAAAAATAAATCCTAAAGAAAAAATATATTATAAAAATGAGGTGATTCACAAAATATTACAGAGAATTTTGTACCTTTAAAATATCTTTTTGTGAACCTTATACTTATTTACTACTTACATATTAACACCATAACGTTATGATATTTGAAGTTTAGAAAATAAAAATGATGAAGATTAAGTGAAACCATTGGGGAAGAATAAGATATTTTTATGACAAATTAAGCTTATAAAAAAGATATTGAACAATAGGGGAAGAAAAAAAATTCAAACCACGTAACCAGAATTGAGAAGAAAAATTAAACATATTAAGAAATAACTATAAAGCAGAATAGTTAGTTTAGTGATAAATAATATTTTTTATTAGACAAAAGTTTCGATTTCGAACAATATTTCTAAAAGTATAAAAGAAAAAGAATTTATATATTTATTGATGAATAGAATGAATAAAACATTATTAAGGATCAATATGCCCCAAAGAAAATTAAGTAAATACTATAATTCGTGAAATATATTAAAGAAAATTATAAAAAAAAAAACTTGCCGAGAAGCTGTTTAAAGATGATATGTATATATTTGTAAGTGTAGCCTTATTTAAATTTTGAAACTATAATTTCAAAACTTATCCTAGTGAAAATGTTACACTATCAATTTTATTAAAATAATTTTGGGTTTTCTACTTAAGTTTCAATAATTTGATTGTTGATTTAATTTAGTTTTAGGGTGTTGATTTAAAAAGTATATTCTTGTGTAGCATTACAAAGCATGGCTATCAAAAAGAAAAAGGAAAAAATCATAGCATGACAGCAGCTATGTAATGCCAATGATGTACAAAGTGACATGACCATATACAATGTCAAAAAAAAAAAAAAAAAAAAAATTCTTATATCTTTGAATATCTAATAGGTAAAACAACAATGGCGAAAAACATTAGGATCCAAGCAAAAATGACATCTATGTTTGAGATTGTTGTTTTTGCCGTCGTCTCCCGAACACAAGAACCAGAAAAAGTTCAAAAGCAAATTGCAGAAGGAATTGGTCTCCCATTAGAAGAGCAAAATCCACAAATTCGGGCAGAAAAACTTAATGCTAAACTAATGGAAGCAAAGAGCTTCCTCATAATCCTGGATGATGTTTGGAAAGTTATCGATCTGGAGAATCTTGGAATTCCATCCAAAACTAGTCATAAGGGAGGCAAAATCATCATAACATCTCCAATAAGGGATGTCTTGACAGAAGATGCGAGGAGGATTGTAACAATGAATGTCTTAACTGATGATGAAGCTTGGGATCTTTTTAGCAAGAAAGCTGGCTATAATTCAGATAATGGACTTATTCAATATGAAACGGCAAAAGGAATAGCAAATCAATGCAAAGGCTTGCCTTTAGCTCTTGTTATTGTTGGCAGTTCTTTGAACATTAATAAAAGTGAAAGTTTTTGGAAAGACACGCTACATCAATTTGAAAGGAACCTTCCACCAACGAGCACTTTGCAAGAGTTCCAACAACTTTATGTGCCTATCAAATGGAGCTACGATCAATTACAAAGCGAGGAAGCCAGGTACATCTTTCTACTTTGTTGTTTGTTTCCGGAAGATTATGCAATTTCCATAGAAACATTAGCTAGATATGGATGGGGTTTACGAGTATTCAATGGCATTGAAAATATGAGTGAGGCAAGAGACAGAATATATGCATTAGTTCAAATGTTGAAATCTCGTTTCTTGCTAATTGATGTTGAAAGTGAATATCTAGCCAATCTTGATGGATATGTAAAAGTGCATGATGTTGTACGGGACATGGGTCTATCAAGTATTGCATCCAAGGATCATAATAAGCATGTATTCCTAGTAAATGATGACCGGAAAAAGTGGCCGAGGAAAGATTCTTATGAGAACTACACTCATATTTCAGTAAACTTGAAAGGAAATAATTCTATTACTCTTCCGGAAAATATTAATTGTCCTAAACTAGAATTCTTAAGGATGATCCTTAGTCCAGAAGAAGAAGGAGGAGGAGGAATTCCCGACAACTTTTTTAATGGTACGAAGGGTCTTAAAATATTAAGTGCATTGGAGATTGAATCATTGCCTTCATCAATATGCCAGCTAACAAATCTTCGGGTATTGAATCTGCACACATATAAATACCAAAATATCTTGAGATTTGATAAGCAAATGGCATCCCTTGTTGGTAAGCTTGTGAATCTTGAAATTTTAAGTTTAAGGAGTTATGTTGTTGAAGAGTTGCCGAGAGAAATTGGAAATCTTAAAAGTTTGAAGCTTTTGGAATTGATACATTGTTCGGGGCCTTCAAAAATTGCACCTGGAGTTATATCGGCTCTAGTTCAATTGGAAGAACTTGAGTGCGACTTTTGTGAATGGGAGGAGGATGAATTCGATCAACAAGGAGGGGGAGAAGAAAGAAATATCAATGCAAGTTTAGCAGAGGTGGCATCCTTGAGAAATTTGGTGACCTTAAAAATAAGAATACAAAATTTGAAACTTCTTTCCTTGGACTCACCATATGAAGAACCCCCCAAGCTAGACACATTTTTTGTCGAAATAGGAGGAGATGGTTTTTTTCTGAATCGTTTCGAGACTGAAAAATACAACAGGGTTATAATTTGTGAATGCCATGATGAAGCAACTCGTTTTGGAAATTTTTTCCTAACAATGATAAAGAATGTCGAATATCTTTACTTGAAAGGAAATGGTTGTAGTGAGATATTAAATGAGTTGGGTTCCGAGGGATTTCGAGCGGTAAAACAACTCCATTTATCAAACTTCAACAATAATAATGTAGAATATTTGGTCCATTCATATCAAACAAGCACACAAAACATTGAAAATGCTGTTTCTTTTGCAAAATTGGAATCATTGTCTCTGGGAGGTTTTCCAAGTCTTAAAGGAATCTCATCTTCACATGTTGCTGTTGGATCTTTCGTGTCACTTAAACAATTAGCTCTTTCGGATTTGCCCGAGTTCAAACAGGCATTTCCGCTCTCAATGGTTGAGAGTTTGCCACAACTTGAAAATCTTTTCATAGATAATTGTCCATTGAAAGAGGTATTTAAAGGTCAGGAAGGACAAGTAATTGACAAGATCAAGTTTCCTAAATTACGCAAAATAATGCTCTATGAACTACCAAGCATGGAATTGTTTTGCAAAGGCGATGGAGTGAGCATTGAGTTCCCTGAACTTGAAGAGCTCCGAATTTTTGACGTACCAAAGATGACAAGTTTTCTCGCAAAGTGCGATGGAAGTAAAAAGTCTCTATTTTACAAAGAGGTATGTTTCATTTCATGTAGAATAGGGCATCTTCTTCCTTTTATACAAGTTGATTTTTATATAGATTTTATCTCTCATCATTTAACTTTTAGAAATAAATATATTATAATAGAAATGTTAAAGATGATATGTATAGGAGATATTGCATAGAACTTTTTTAATAATGTATTTTCTTCTAAATTTGAATTTTGAATAAATATAATATTAAATAATGTATTAAAAAATGTTCAATATTTTTAATATTGGAATGAAATTTCATTCATAATGCAATAAGTACAAGTGATAATAATTCTGAGAGTCATATTCTTTTTAATAAAAGAATTCTAAAAAATTCATATAATAATACTTATTATTTTGTGGTAGGTATCGTGCACTAGAATAAAGACCATAAAGCTGTCGGGAGTTCACGGTTCGATGGAAATTTTCGACTGTGGAATTGAAATTGGCAATTTTAGTGGACTTGAAACCTTGGAAGTTAAATCCTGTCATGGCTTCATAAACATATTTTCACCTCCAATGTTTAGAGGTCTTTCAAATCTTCAAGATTTGGAAATAGAAGATTGTGGTGAAATGAGAGAAGTAATTGCATCGGAGGAGAAAGGTCAAAATCAAATACAAACAACATTCACGGAAACTCTATTTCCTAAACTTTGGAGATTGGTCCTTAGAAATCTACCAAAGATTCAAAGATTTTGTCATTTGACACATGAGATAGAATTTTCATCACTCGATGTCATACTAATTCATGATTGTCCATTGTTGGAGGCATTCTCTTCTGGATCCCTAAATAATACCACTACCAAATTTCTCTTTACGAAAGAGGTGTGTATGGCTTCTAACTTCAAATATTTAAATGCATCAATTACTTTTTTTTTTTTTTTTCCCGTTTTTCATGTTTACAAGTCTTTAATTGGTGTAATTGTTTGAAGGTATTGTGCACTAATTTGAAACGCTTAGAAATCTACGGAGTTAACGGTGTAACTGGAATATTCGGCGACACAAATTCTCCTGAAAGCTTCCCTAAACTTGGAGCAGTGGAAGTTAAATCTTGTAATGGCTTGAGAAATATATTTTCTGCTTCAGCATTTAGAGGTCTTACATACCTCTCAGGTTTGAGCATAGAAGAATGTGAGGAATTGAATGAAATAATTGAAGCAGGGGAAAGTGGAGTGGGCCAAAAGGAAACTTTATTTCCTGACCTTACAAGGTTAGAGCTCATAAAATTGCCTAAGATTGTTAGGTTTTGCCACATCACCAACGATTTGGATTTGCCATCACTTGAGGAAGTCAAAATTGAAGATTGTCCCCTAATTGAGACGTTTTCTTTGGGATGTGTTCATATTCCAACCATCAAACTTTATGGAATTGGCGATCCAGTCTTGGCCACCAAGTTTTTCTTCAACAAAGAGGTATGGATTAATTCACTATTAAAAAATCCAAATCACCAACCCGCCATTCGGTCAGTCAGTAATCATTTACCGATTCGACCGATTAAAATCGTTAGGTGTAAATTAATAAATAACTTCTAAGATAAATTTTGTTTTATCGATCAGTAATTTATTTTTGAAAATTTAAAAGAAAGAAAAAGTGAGGCTCGGAGCGAAGCTAGTCCGGCCCGTAACAATCTTGAATTTAAATATTGAAATTATATTTTGAAAGAGGTTTAAAAGTGTGATATAAATTTTAGTTCTAACCACTAATTTTATTGAAGTTGTTGTGCATCTTGTGCAACATGATATTTATATATTAAATTTAAAAATATAATTGAAAAAATATAAATATAATTAAATATATATAATTATCTATAGAAATTACTGACAGACATTGAAATTAGTTAGTAATTTTAAAATTATCAATCAAATCAAATTTTTTACGGTAAAAAAATCGGTCCATCAGTAATTTCAATCGATAAAATATAATTTTTTAGTAAAGTCATAATGAAACCAGTTCTTCATATTTCTTATAACTTTTAATTGTCGATCTTGGTCCTCTTTTGGCCATTAAACATCTAATTAAGGTAGTAGAAAGTAGAGTCCATATATATATATGAAACCAGTTGTTCATATTTTGTTCTTGATAACGGTATTAATTAATAAGTGAAGTAGAAAAAGCTGTTAAACTAAAAACTAAAGTTGCAGAAAAGAAGAGTAGGTGTTAATTAGTTGCTCATCCAAACCCACTTCCTTTTATTCTCTTGTGATCCAGGGTTTGAACAGAAATAGGGGATTAACGTTTAGGACTCAAGGGAATGAGATGAATGTACAATAAGAAGCCTTTAAACTTATAAAAAAAAAAAATCCCTTGTTTCTGGCAGTAATTTTTTAGTAGGATTATGTTGTATAATACATAAAATCAAAATCAGTAACCAAATATTATTCGTGAGTATAAATTGAAAAAAAATTTAGTTTATGGTTACTTCAAGAAAATATTCAACTATCGATAACTCTATTCTTATGGAGATTTGCTCTATATCTTAATTATTTATTTGTACTTTATGTAGAAATCCTCAGAAGAAATTGAAAAGGACAACACTTGCTTTAGATTGTCTATAGACGACATTGCAGTTCGATTGCATGAAGATTCTTACTGGAAGTTGTGTTTGATGTCAGATCCAAGGTATTTTTTTTAAACCTTAGTATTTACCTTGATAATTAACAATACTTCAATTATATTAAAATTAAGAGCAATCTTCAAGAGAATAAAAAAACTAATTAAAAAAAAAAAAAAAAAACAAGCCCACAAAAAACAAGCAGCCAAAAAAAAAAAAAAAAGGAGAAGAAAATGGTCACCGTGGTCTCCAGAAGTAGATCAATTTCATCACCTTGTCTTACACGTCTTTTTTAGCCATTATAGTCCTAGAAAATATATATGTAATCAAACTAGTCTTTTTAATCCTATGATAATGGGATCACTTTAGTTGCATTCTTACTTTTTACAAATTATAAAAACTTATGAGGCCGAGTGATGATTGACTTAACTTTTAGGACTTAGATATTCTTTTTTTTAAAAATTGTTCAATAATAATTTGAAAAATCATTGTATTTATCTTTAGAAGACTAATATTTTCACGTACTCGATGTGTTGTGCTATTATATTTTAGTAATTATACGTTCGATACTGTCGCGGAGCTAGTGAGTGGAAGCACCATAGAAATCGACGGCACATTCTCAATGGCTAATCTTTCACCAAGTTGTGTGTACGAGATCTTGTGCGTGGTAATGTTGGATAAATTTGCTCAAGGATGGGAAATTCCAGTGAATTTTGATGTTACTCTACCAGGAGGAGTCACATATAACCACGTAGAAACTTTGAATATCAAGCCAAGGGGAGTGTGGTTAGAAATTCTTGCCGGTGAATTCACAATAGAATCTAATCAAGTTCAAGTTGAAGAATTGGAATTTTGTCTCTTTAGGGAAGATGTTTATAGCAAGACTGGGCTTTTAGTAAAAGGTGTTATAATTCGAAAAAAGATCAAGTAACTTGTTAGCGATATCGTAAATTTTCAAAGTATTATATATATATATATATATATTCTAGCATATCTTGTACTGTGTTTTTAACATACTTAATGGTATGACTAGTTTATGAAACATCAATAAGAGATCCCAATCTCCGGTACATATACATCTTTTCAGCTCAATAATAATTTAAAAAATTTCCTTGAAATAATTTTACATAATATCAAAGTCAGATAAATCAACATGAGAGGCATATCTTTCGAACCAATAGCAGCTCTTCCATTGGCCAGTAGGTCTTCGTCTGATGGTCATTACTGATGAAATTAGGCTAACTTTAAAGAAAATAGTGCATCGCTGATGAAAATTTTGCCCTTCCTAGAAGAATTACAACCGCTCTTTTAGAAGTTTCAATTTATGTTGTACTGTAGATTACTAACATAGGTTTCTTTTATTATGGGATAAGAAAACATATTTTTAATCCTTTAGTATGGAGTGTGTTGTTTCACGTTCTGCTAGACACATCTCTCTATTTTCTTCAAAAAGAAATAAAAATTCTAAATGAGATTTTTTTTTATATTTTAAGTTACAAGATATATTATAGCTAAAAAATAAACATTTTATTGAATAACATTAAATGGAAATTCATTACATTTAAGTATGAACATAAAAATAAAACTATTCTTGAATATTTTCATCACTATAAGAGTGAGTAGTATCATTTTAAGATGACTAATAAAAAAATTAATTAGCAACATCCAAAGAGTAAAATCAGTAAAGTCATTCACTGACAAAAAATGATTGTGTGTCAATGATGCGTTAATGTTTACACTAGTTTTCAGCATAATTTCGTATTTATTTTATATAAATTATAGTGTAATTTTTGTATAATTAGAACAAGTAATTCCCTTTGTACTTTATTTGAAATTGAAGAGAAAACAAAAAGTAAAGGACTTACTTGCAATATAGAGACAAGAGCCGCAGATTCGGACCTTCTCTAGGTAATCGGTGCCAGATCTGTTCAACCGGCACTGCCTTTGTGGCACTACAAGGAGTTGTCTCTTGATCTATTAAATTCGACTCCAAATGAAGGGCTTTTATGAGAATATTAAAACATCTTGATCACAATGTCTAAGAAGAGTTAGCCGAACTAATAAAAAACAAGATTGTAGGTGTATTTTGAATGAGAAATTTCAGTTATACCCTTCCCTTGATCCCCAAAAAAAGATGAACAAACAAAAACCCCTTTCAAGACTCCTAGAAACCATTAGAGAGCCAACTCTAGAAACCCAAAGAAGATAGCAAGAAAGTTGACTCAAAATGAAGCTAATAAAACCTTAGAGCAACAAGGACTCTAAAACCCCATTAACACTCACCCGTCCTCCAAACAACCAAGTAAGAACCCTAAGATATCTAAGACCCTAAAACCCCTAAATGAGTTGAATAGAAATGATCCATTAGAACCCTTAGAACAAGAATTCTAGAGAGGGACATCAAAAAGGATGATCAACCCTTGATAAGTCTAGCAAGAGAATTCATGGAGAAAGTTTTTCTCTCAAGCTCTCAGAAGAAGAAGAAGTCTTCAAATTTCATAATAGGATAACAGTTAGGGTTCTTAGCCCCTTTAGAGAATTATTTATACAATCCATGCCCTAACTTATTAGTATTACTAATCTAAGAGTCTTATTAGGACTCTTAAACATTTAGAAAATACACTGAAAATGGAGTCTTGAAGTAAAAATAACGAGCTGAGAAAGTTTTAAGGCGGAATGAGAATGATAAAAAAAAAAATAAAAAAAAGTGGGTGTGGAGAATCCAGCACTAGCTTTAGAGTTTCGGCAGCGCCGGAAATGCTCGAGTTTAAAAGTAGTATTGCAAACCTTCAATTCCGGCGCCGATTCGGGAATCCAACACTGTTTCTTCATTCTTCGCTAAATTCCCTTCTTTTGCCTATGTTGAGCCCTCCAACTCCCTCCTTTGGCCTTCCACTTATATAAACATGAGATTAAACTCTTTTTTTGCCTCCAAGTGTGCTCCTTAAGCCTTTGATTTCTTTCTCCACAATCTTCCTAAGTTCAAACAACCTCTTAGCTATCATTCATCCTGTCCAAGCTTGAGTTCTCCATTCTTCTTTGACTACAAAAAATTCACCGTTTACCAACAACACTTACAGACGATCTTTATTTTCATGGGTAGGTACGGACGGAATTCCACTGAAAAAAGGTAACTCGTCGTAATTTTCACAAATTCTATCAAAAAATTGGAGGGAAATGTCGACCCATAAAATGACCGAACATATCAACGGAAATTTGTCGGTGACTATTATTATCGACGATGAGTAGGCACAGGATCTCTTCCATCGGTAACATATTTAAACATACTGATGGAGTAACTGACACTGTTGTCCGTCACTAACTTATGAAATATAGGTATTGACGGGCTTTCTGTCGCTAAGATCATCAGTAACAAAGGACCGAATTAACAAAATCGGTAGAGCCTTCCAGCCTCCCCCCATTTTCTGAAACAAATCCTTCCCCAAAAACCCTCCAAAAATCCCCACAATTCACGACCCATCGACGGGAGCCATTGACGCCAACTATTTCACACCACCACTAACAACTCCTGATACCAGATGTTGCCGCCTCTCTCTCTCTCTCTCTCTCTCTCTCTCTCTCTCTCTCTCTCTCTCTCTCTCTCTCTCTCCCTCTGTTTTTTGTTCTCACTTCCTCTTTCTAATCTTCATCTTCTTCTTCTCTCTCTGCCACTCTTCCTCACAATGGTCAAGGATTTGGAGCTCACTGGAATTAGAGGCGCTGTCGGAGAAGCTCTCTGACACTACTCACCGAAATTTCAGGTATTTTTTTCTTTTTTGAGGAAAATATTAGAACATTTCTACATTTTTATGCTATAAACCTTTCATTTTTTGTATTATTAACATTGGTTTCTTTGGGATTGAGAGGAAGATTTTGGAACTCCCAGTGATTTTCTAATGTTCTTAGGACTATGATATATGTGATTTTCAGAAAGTCTTTTTTAATTCACCAAAAAATACTTTTTTTTTTTTTTTTGGATTCTATTATACATGATGAGTTTTTGTTTGAATTTCACATGAGAGTTAAATTGATAGTACAAATATGACACGAGTAATACATTTCCTCAAATATTTTACGTAAAGCTTATAACATTACTATGAATTATTGTATTTACTCAAGAATAGTATTCCTTGAATCAAAGGACCATTTATTTTCCCATAGGTTAGATTGGATTCTTTTTCTTTTTATTTCCATAGAAAAAATGCTCTTTAAATCTATGAATGATAATCATAATGGTTTTACATATGGCCTTTTTGTTTTTTGAATACAAATGGCCTATTCATGGTGGGGTAAAGGGGAAAAGAAAAAAAGTATTCTCATAATTTATTATAATTGGAACTTCATGATTGTGAGATGTGGACTTTTGTTGAACTTTGAAATATTGTTGTTATGTTATATCTTTGTAGATAAGATATCACAACTATAGGGTAGATATTGTAGGCACATATCTTGTAACAGCTTCCTTTTTCATAGGAAGTCATCTTTTGTAAATACGCAGTCGCAGAGAATAGAAAACACAGAAAAATTATAGAAAAGTTTTTCCTACTGAAAACTTTATGGTATCAGAGCAAGGTTTAAAAGAGAAAAATTGTCCTCTCCATTTTAATACAAATTCTTGTCAATTCACATACATCAAAACAGCCTTCTTAGAATTTTTTTTAATATATGAGTTATGGAAGAACATGCTCACATTTAGAAGGAAGCCTATCATCTGGCATCCTCAAACAGCTCGCACTTGATTATTACACAAGTGCAGCTTAAAAAAGATAATTATGATAATGGATCAAAGCAATGCGATTGACATTACGAGCAAACAAAAAACTCGGTTTTGTAGAAGGAACAATTCCAAAACCGAAACCAGTCACTGCTGAAGAGGAAGAATGGTGGACCATCAATGCAATGGTAGGCTCGTGGATTTTGAATACCATTGAGCCTAACCTACAAGCTACCATGTCCTATGCAGAAAGGTGTGATGAGGTATGGGAAGATTTGAAGGAACACTTTATGTCAGGCAATGCACCCAGAAAACACGAACTCATGACAGTACTGGTAAATTGTAAACAATCTGGTATGTCTGTTTCAGCTTACTTTGCCAAATTAAAGAAAATATGGGATGAGTTAATTAATTACCAACAATTGTCTAAAAGCACTTGTGGGATGATTAATGAAATTACTAAGCAAAGAGAAGAAGATAAATTCATCAGTTTTTTATTGGATTAGATGATACAATTTTCGGTACTGTATGGTCAAACATATTGCAAATGGAACCAATTCCAAATATTAAGAAAGTTTATGCCATAAATTGTTAAAGAAGAAGCTCACAGAAAAATTATATGAAATGCAGAAATTGGAACCGAAGCAGTGGCATTTGCAGCACCAAAATCAAATTCTATATAATGTACTTATTGTTTCAAACAAGGTCATGAGGCCAAGAATTGTGACCATTTGGTGGGTTTCCCGGCGACAGATCGATGGACTGACCAAGTTGCAGACGCTGGCGTCGGAGGTAGAAGGGGAAGATGAAGAATGCGTAGAGGGAGAGGTCGCGGCAAAACAGGTTTTAGCAGCGGAATGTCTGTCTCTTCTCCATCGGCGCAGCAGTAGCAAGCGGCTTCTCCGGCAAGCTCTAAATCGTTTTCTCCGGCGAATATTGGATGGCACCGCCACTACAACAACTAGAAGAACAACGAATTTGAACTCCTCAGAAGGAGGCGCAAGCCGCAGCTCCGTCGCGAAACCACATCGGGCAGATGAACAAGAAAGAGTGATGGGAGGCGCGTCTTCGATGGGAATACCGGGTCTCTCACTAGCTCAAAGGACAGCTTTTATAAATTTACTAAACAATCAAAAAAATTCACCTTCATCCGAGGATACATTATCTGGTAAGGTGGAAAAGGAATGGATTTTAGACAGTGGATGTTCATATCACATGACAGGCAGAAGGGATTTTTGTTCAAAATTAAGACCCTCTCCTCCTTATACTATTACTTTGCCAAACGGATCTAAACTACTGGAGAAACTTTGGATTCTATTTATTTGCACTCTAAACTAACTATTGACAACGTTCTTTTTATACCTAAACTTCGGTGCAATCTTCAATCTCTCTCACAGCTCTCCAAAGTGAATAACTGTGTGATCATAATTAATGATGGTGTGTTAATGTTGCATGACCGTATCTTGGGGATGTTGATTGGAGCGGGTGAAGAAAGAGATGGGATATACTATTTTAGACAATTACCTAAATGGTTGAAATTTGCTTATTCTGTTGGACATTCAGATTTGGGGACTTTGTGGCATAAGCATTTGGAACACCCATCTAAATTCGTTATTAATAAATTCTTATGACAGACTTTTAATCTTGATTTCTTGGATAATTGCTCAATTTGCTTGCATGCTAAACAAACACGAGAACCCTTTTCTGTTAGTATGAATAATATTATTGCACCGTTTGATTTGATACATTGTGATCTTTAGGGGCCTTATAAAATTCCTTCATCTTGTGGTGCAAGTTATTTTTTTACTGTAGTAGATGACTATTCGAGGTGTGTTTAGATTTTCTTACTTAAAGAAAAAAGAGAAGTTGCACAGACCTTGAAACATTTTTTTGTCATGGTTAATACTTAGTTTGATAAGCGTGTTAAAGTCATACGAACTGATAATGGGACAGAGTTTTCTTGTTTGAGATCATGTTTTTTGAAAAATGGTATGTTGCATCAAGCCTCTATGGTAAATACACCCTAAAAGAATGGCCGTGTTGAGCGTAAACATTGTTACATACTCAATGTGGCCCGTGCTTTGCTGTTTCAGGCAAATCTTCCAACTCAATTTTGGGGAGAAAGTATACTCACTGCTGGTTATTTGATTAATCGTACACTGTTGTCTGTATTAAAAGAGAAAACACCATTCGAAGTGTTATTTAATAAGGCTCCATCATATTCTCATATAAAGAGTTTTGGTTGCTTAGCATATGTGCACGATCATGGGTTGCCTAAAGACAAGTTTAGACCTCGAGAGAGGCAATGTGTATTTTTAGATTATCCGTATGTAAAAAAGGGGTGGAAATTCTTTGATTTAAAAACACATGAGTTTGTAACTTCTCGAGATGTTATATTTGTTGAAGATAAATTTCTTTTTTTATCTGAATCTCAAGTTGTTTTTCCTCATGAAAACCGAGTAAAGTACAATTTTGGTGAAATTCCCGAGACCAGTTAAGGAAAAAGAGGGAGCAACCTAGCAGCAATAGGAAATTGGGCCACTCCAGCAGCAACTATCCTATAGCATTCCAGAAGCCCAAAGGACTTCATCTGGGCGCTCCAGCAAGAAGCCCATATGTCAGATTCTACTTCAATAGATGGGTTGCATCACCTTTGCTCCTCACGGCCCACGGAACAAGCCCAGTCACCTGTTTTCACTGGAGACCAGCGTGCAGCCCAACAAGGAGAAAGAGCCCATCCGTATGAAATTGGTGGGATCCAGTGTACGACCCATCGCAGTAAATAGATCCTAGGCCGCGTGCAAATTAAGCCCAAGACAATTAGTTGGACAATTTTTCTGCAGCCCGAGAAGAGGAAATTTTTTGGAAAAATTACAGTAACACAAGCAGCTCCAGCTCGGTTCTTGGTTCAAATAACTCAGTTCATGAACAACAAATAGCAGATAATATCTAACCGTTGCAACTTGTTGAAGTAACATGCCACATAGACCTCCTGGAAAATTGAAGGATTATGTTTGTCATACGGTTTGGTCTAATCCTAGTATATCCCTTTCTTCTACTTCACCTTCTTCTTCGGGTCCTAAAGATACGTCACTGTATTCATTAACTCATTACATTTCTTATGATAAATTTTCGCTTTCACATCGAGGTTTTGTAGCAGCTATCAATGCGGGTATAAAACTCACCAAATACTCTGAATCTGCTTCAGTACCAGAATGGCGCCTTGCTATGAAGCAAGAGATAGATACACTTGAGAATAATAGTGTGTGGACCATGACAAAACTACCACCCAGGAAAAGAGCACTAGGCAACAAGTGGGTATATAGAATCAAGTATAAATCTGATGGAACCATTGAAAGATACAAAGCATGATTAGTGGTATTTGGTAATACTCAGCAGGAGGGGGTCGATTATACTGAGACAATTACACCCGTCGCAAAAATGGTAACTGTGCGAACTTTTTCATCAATAGCTGCTCGGAATTGGGAAGTTCATCAAATGGACGTACACAACGCCTTTTTACATGGAGACTTATCTAAAGAAGTGTTTATGAAAATTCCTCCTGGTTTTCGTGCTTCGGAACCACATCAGGTTTGTCGTCTCAATAAATCATTATATGGACTGCATCAGGCTCTTCGATTCTAGTGTTCTAAACTCACGGATTCTCTTCGTCAGTGTGGATTCACACAGTCATATGCAAATTATCACTGTTTACCTTTAGGAAAAATAATATTCTTCTCTGCATTCCAATTTATGTTGATGACTTGTTGATCTCTAGAAATGATGCAGTTTGCATTAACAAATTTAACTCCTATCTAGAATCATGTTTTTATATGAAAGACCTAGGTCATCTTAAATATTTTTTGGGCATTGAGATTGCTCGTAGCCAAGCAGGGTTTTATCTGAGTCAATGAAAATACGCATTGGAAATCATATCCGAAGTTGGGATGCTGGGTTCTAAGCCTATTTCCACACTAATGGAGCCAAAGCATTAATTGGTCAGAGCTTTTGGAGATTTTTTTGTTCATCCAGACCGGTATCGGTGTCTTGTTGGAAAATTGATTTACTCGTCTATAACTCGACCAGACCTAGCCTACTCTGTACATATTCTTGCTCAGTTTATGCAGAACCCATGCAAGGAGCACTGGGATGCAGCTCTTCGGGTCATTCGTTTTCTCAAAGGCACACCAAGACATGGAATACTACTCCGTTCCTCTGCACCTCTCGTTTAGTTGCTTATTGTGATTCCGATTGGGCTAGTTGTCTGATTACCAGGCATTCTGTTTCAGGGTACTTAATCTCACTTGGTCATTCTCCCATCTTATGGAAGACAAAGAAACAACATATAGTTTCTCGTTATTCCGCTAAAGTTGAATATTGATCCATGGCAGTAACTTTATGTGAATTGAAGTGGTTTCGTCAACTTCTCAGTGATCTTTAGGTTTCTGTGAATTACCCTATACTACTTCATTGTGACAGTCAAGCAACTATTTATATTGCAACAAATCCAGTTTTTTACAAGCGTACCAAACACATAGAGATAGACTGTCATTTCGTCTATGATGCATTTCAAGCATGGTTGATAGTTCTGGTTTACATTTCAAGTGCTTCACAACCTGCTGACGTTCTCACGAAAGCACTGCACCTGCCACAATTCCGCAAGTTAATTGGCAAGTTGGGCATTTGTGACCTATATGCTCCAACTTTAGGGTGAGTGTTGAAATTTGAAATATTGTTGTTATGTTATATCTTTGTAGATAAGATATCACAACTATAGGGTAGATATTGTAGGCACATATCTTGTAGCAGCTTCCTTTTTCATAGGAAGTCATCTTTTGTAAAGACGCAGTTGCAGAAATAGAAAACACAGAAAAATTACCAAAAAGTTTTCCTACTGAAAACTTTAACTTTGAAATCAGTCCTAATTAGTTATAAAGGTTTCTTATGTTACAATTGTGAGTTCTATAATTTGTAACATATAACGTTATTACATTTATAACTTGAAATGTTGAGAACTTGTAAAAAAAGTGTATATTTAAGTTTAAGTAGTTAAATTACTTTAAGTTTATAACTTTAAGTTAAGTAGTTCTCGTTTTTTCTTATAGTTTTGTTTGTGAGGATTTTGATGGCATATTCTCCTATATATATATATATATATATACGGTAGAGGTATATGTTTAATTAGTATAAATGTTATTTTATATGATAGCCCCACCTCTTTAAGTTATATATATAATATAATATTTGTGTATATATATTATTGATGAAAACGAGGAACAAAGGGCTGAAACGGCTTAGCCTAAAAAGCTTTACATAGGAAAGTTAAAATAAACCTAAGAAGATTATATATATTATATATTATTGATGAAAATAGGGAAAAGGGGCCGAAACAGCTTAGCCTAAAAGGCTTTACATAGGAAAGTTAAAATAAACCTAAGAAGATTATTTTACACGAGCCTTAGCTGAGTGTCTGGTTAATACAATACACTCAATTTGCAGTTTCTTTTTCTTCGTTTTCCCGTCCTTACTGGTGTGAAATCATTATGAGAATCAAAATTACCCAAATCTACAAAGAGTTCCGAAATTGGAATCTCTTCTTTCTAAGGGTCTTCCATTAGGATAGACGTCTATAATATATATATATATATATGTATGTATATATATGTATAATGTGTATATATGTGCATATATATGTATATATGTATATATATAGTTTTATGGGAGAGCCTGACTTTTTAATTTTGTTTTAGGGTGTTTGTTACTTGTTTGAGAGGCCTATGTGCCTGGAAAATGTCCATAATTCAGGAAAACTCTACCAAAATTTTATAATCTTATAAAAAAAACTTAGATTTTTATGTAATGACTTACCGTAAAACTTAAAATGAAAGGAGAAGTTGGAATGTTTTAATCATTTAAAAGAAACTCCTTCGACTTTTCAAAATATTTTTCTTCACTATCCTTCTCATGTGTTTAAATTTCTTGATGTAGTAATTCCTCAGATTCTTTGTTATGCTTTCAAAGAGAGGAACCTTGTTTCGTTGGAATCCATAAACAATTAGAAGTTGTAATCCTTGTTTCTAAAGAGTATAAGATTTTGAAGTACGTCTAAAATTTAAAATGTTATAAGCATAACTTAGAAGTTAAGGAACTAATAACTCTCTGTAAGAATTAAGTGTAAGTTTTATCATACTTATATGATCATACTTATGTTTATTATACTTAATAATTTAACTAATTCATTTACGTTCCTTATATCACAAGCTCGATGGCCCGGAGACAGAAGAGGCAGTATGCTAAGGCTGCTAGCACATCGAGAGAGCTAACAGGGACACCGACTCTCCCGACAGTAACTACAAATAGCTCCTCACCCTCTGTTGTTGCCTACACAGTCATCTTGATCACCCACTCCTCTCCCGGCAGAGCACGGGTCCTTCTAAGGCTCCCACTACATCTTCCCCTCTTAAACACAGCCGACCCCTCCTTCTGCGAATACGAGATGGGTCCTCTAGCTTGGAAGCCAGCTATCGATGATACTAAGAAGTTATCACAGCTGAATATATATAAGTAAATTCACTTAATTCTTCATATACTTGTCATTATTAAACTTTAATATATACTAACATTATCTTTGTGTAATAGACTACATTCGTCTTCGAGAGCCTCCTCCGCCATCTCTGCTACTATTCAGGAGCAGTTCACGGGACCTTAGTACAATTGGATTGAGATCTCATCGAAGGTCCAAAACATGTAGTGGGGAGAATTTCAGGTAAATGAGTCCAATATTGTAGTTTTTTTAGATGTCTTTATACTTATGTTTATTATACTTATATGATTTAACGTTATCTTCTAATCTAATCGTTTGAATTTTTATTGATCTCACAAAGATATGTATGGGACCTGACATTACCTGTCGCCAAGATCAAACAGGCATGGGAGTCCAAGGTCAACGCGAAATTGAAGATTTGTTAAGCAACGCTAGGAGGGCGAATAAGAGGCCCTCATGTATTCGGAGAGATTCTAGGCTGACTTGTTAAAGTATTGGATAGCCCTAAGTACAGAGACCATCCCAACAGAATAAGAAGAACAGGACTGAGGGATGGGGGGACGGGGAGCCATGCAGCAGCACACAGGTAGGTCCATCTCCTTCACCAAAACGATTGCGAAGAGGGTAAGAACTTTATTTAATATTACTTCATTAAACTAATTAAATAAAATGAGAAAATATTAATGGTATTGTTGTTTTGTAGCAAAAGGATTTATCAAAGAGGTTTTCCAAGAGTAAATACTTAGAGGAGTTCCACAAGTATCAGAAGGGAGAGAAGAAGAGGCAATATGTGGATTTTATCTCTGCACAGTTCTAGGTAAGTTTAATGAACTTATAACTTAAGTCTATATTATATAATGTTTTATAACATATAACTTTAAAGTTTATATAATGTTTTAAAGTTTATATAACTTATAACATTTTATATTGTAGGAGAGATTTCACAAGATACGGAAGAAGGCCGAGGAAGAAGCTGTGGCCACGAGCACTGTTATGCTTGATAATCTCCACCTGATGACCACTGCAGCTGGTGGCATGAGCCGCGGCCATTTCTATGCAGCTAGTTCGGAGGTAGCTTATCTCTAAGCCGAGAGCAGTTGGGCCGCAATTCTTAGAGGATTGGCACCATGTTATATAGAAACCGTGGAGAGGATAATGCGGAGGATAGAGACTGATGTTTCTAATGTCTTTGCTGTCTGCGAAAAGTATATGAGACAACTATTCGAGCAGAACCACTTGGTGTACACTCCTCTTCCGCCGATGATGGACCTCATGCTATAGCTATCATTCCTTCGACATCTTAATTGATTGCAGCAGCTGCAGAGTCGGAGGTCCCTGCCCCTAAGGTACTAATTCGATCTTCCTCTACTCCCCCTCTTCTATTGATGCCCCCAACCCTAGCACTATTGTCCCTGACCCCAAAGATGATGTCTCCCATCCTCTAGTGATGTTAGGCGGCCCGACAATATTTGATACTTTAAGGATGTTATATTATGTGGATGTTTTATGTATGAGTTTTAGTTTATCGATATTTTAATATTGAATGTTTTGGATGGTATATGAATAGACATTGTTGATGTTGGGTTTCTTGCATTTTTGGGAGTTTTCGATCCGTTTTATAAATTATATATAAAAAAAATTTCTGAAGGCTTATCGACGGAATCTTCGTAGGTAAGAATTTTTTTATTTTTTTCTAGACCATTTCGGGTCAATCATCGGTAACCATCTTCGGCAAACAACACTAATGGATGAGGAGCCCATCGCTAATTTCATGGGTACTACTTACCGACAGGCAATGTTTGTCAGTAATTGCAACGAGATTAGACCTGACAAGTCAAAAAGTTTCTATCGGTAAGCATTTCATAATAATTGTTACCGACGGTTCTGACATCGGTGTTCAGTTAGTAATTGTGTACTACCAACAGGTACTGCCGTTGGTAAGTGAGATATTTGTTTGTAGAATTCATCTCAAACTTGGAAATCTTCTTTTTGCTATCTTGATTCATTTCACAAACAAAGAAAATTTCTACCACCGTTAGTGCCATCTATTTTGAAAAAACCATAAAGTTATGCTCTAAGGCCCTTTTTCCTTTTAACTTTCGCTAGCATAGCCGAGGTACCAATTCCTTCAAAGAGAACATTTCCATTTTTTAAAGCCATTTTAAGAATTGAATTCTATCAATTTATATCAAACTAAAAGCAGTATAGGGATTACAAATATATACCTATAGACTCGAACCCTAACCTAAACGTCTTCAACACTTCATCAATATTGACATGCATTTCCTTACATCTTCTTACCTTTGAAATTTTAACTCCAGTGTGAAAGAAACCAAATCATAAAGATTGGTAAAACTAATCTTAGGTATAGAAACACTAAACTACCTATGCCCAATAACCATTGAAAAAAATGCAACAAGAATCAAAGGGATAGTATCTAGTTTCTACTTCAATCTCAGTCCAAGAAAATTCAAGAACTTGAACTCCTAGACTAGAAATTAAAGGCACCCAAAATCACTCCATCTAAGAACCCTAAGATAGCAGGAAATTTAGATGAGAGTGGAATGGATTATCCAATGATTTAGAGACCACTTTTAGGAGTACTAAGCCCTAAGATGAATCTTGTAAGAAAAAATAAGAAAACCTCTCCACTCTTGAGTTTTTCATTTAATATACCAAAGTTGAAAATTCTCTTGAGAAAGAGAGTGTAAATAGTGTTTTAGCCCTAAGAACATTAATAAACTAACTATATTTGTTTAGGGACTTTAGTTTCCTTAGTTGTATATCATAATAGCAGAAATAGGGGTTTAAAACACCCAAAATTGGATTAAAACTGAGAGAAAACTCAAAACAAGGCATTCAAGAATTGTTGGGCCAAGAATCTCCGTCGCCAGTTAACTGAGATATCTGGAAACGATTTGGTAGATATGTCCCTTGACTATGTCTTCACAGAAGTTGTAGATATTTCATTTAGCTTTGTATAGGAACTTGAATCACCTTCATTAGGCTTCTAGAACTCAAGTTATTGTCCTTTTACCAAGATGTGTCGTTGCCGAAATTCAAGTTATGAAGTCTCAACTTTTAACATTCATAGGGCAGCAAAATAAAATCATATGGATATCAAATTTACCACTTTGGAAATCTCAATACGTCCTCTACAAACTCCATGAAGGATACATATTTATTTGGAATTTTGGCGAATGATAAAAAGGCTCTTGAACAAAACTGCTTTTTAGAGACGTCGATTTTAATGCAAGAGCTGAAATGCTTCAACACTCAAAACATCATTCCAGACCTTTTTGGCGTGTTTTCTTTAACATATTCTGACCCCTCTTGATACCTAAACACCTTCAAATCTTCCCTTGGAATTTCAAAATGAAGAATCTTTATGTTCCCTTGAAAAAACACTTGAAGTCCTTCTAAGAATCTCTTTGCCTTGTTCTCATAATTAGACTTGTGAGATTTGATTCATTGTATGGCCTCGCCTTTCTTTAGTTTTATTCCTATAATTTTCCCCTTATTAAAGTTGATTCATCCTCAAATCTAACACCTTCAGTTATAAAACAAACAATGAGTTCAAAGGAACTATAGATTTGCCAATTACCAAGTAATTAAGGTTGTAAACGGGTCCAGACCCTCAGAGTACCCCCAGACCCGGACCCATACCCTTATAGTGAAACTTGGACCCAGACCCGGACCCATACCCTCCAGGGTATAAAATTCTGGACCCAGACCCGACCCTCCAGGGTCCAGGGTAGGGTAGGGTACGGGTATACCCGTACCCGTATGACATTTTTCTATTTTATTTCCCTGTTAAACAAAAATATGTAAAACAATGTAAAATTCAAAAAATAAAAATTTTAACATGATTAACATAATCTCCTTAACATTTCTTTCAACAAATAAAATCATTTAACATCTCTAATTCACATAATTAAAAGTTCAAATATACACAAAATCGTCATAGTGTGAGTGTGATGTGATGTGAGTGTAGTTGGTTGGTAGGTAGGTAGAGTAGAGGTAGTAGGTTAGGGTTAAAGACAAGAGTAAAATAATATGTTGAAAAAATTATAAATTATATATTAATATAATATAATATATAAAATATATTATTATTTTATTAATACGGGTATACGGGTATACGGGTCTGGGTATCACCATACCTTACCCGGACCCATATAGCAGTATAAATATGGGTACGGGTACGGGTCCGAGTCCGCGGGTATAAAATTTAAACCTTACCCGCTAAAAACGTGTACAGACCCGTGCGGATACGGGTAAGACCCGCCCCGTTTACAGCCCTACAAGTAATGCATCACATTTATGGCCATGTCCAAAGAATCTCAAGAACAAAGAGTATAAAATAAGATATCAAGATTCCATAAGTTAAAAAGGTATTGGTGGAATCAAATATCCAAATAAAGAAATACTCATCAAAAGGAATGAGGAAAAAAAAAAAAAGAAAGTATGCCTCGTCCCTTTAAAGAGATAAAAGTCTCACAAGGAAAAGAAGCTTCGAAACAACACTCCTTGAAAGGGAGATGATAACTCAAGCTTTCATTCTCAAAATACTTCAAAGGCCATTCAAAAAGAAAGTGAGACCCTAAGCTTCCAAACTCTCAACTTATAAGAATAATCCAAGATTTTGTGAAACAAGAGTTTTGAGATAAAAAAGATAGTAAGCAAGAAAGATATGCTCGAGCATCCAAGAGTTAACTTTTAAGCCTTGGAATTTCTCACCATTCCCTTTAAAACATCATTCTTGCAAATTTCCAACTCCATCAAACGGCCAAGATAAGGTTACTTATATATTAAGTAACAACAACTCACACCTTATTGTGAAGCACTACCAATCATGTGGGTTGTCTGCTTAAGATACATGGACTTATACAAGTAAATATACAGCTAAGCTCATAATCTAAATCAACAAGAAGTTTCTTTCATTATATTCCAAATGTTACATAGAAAATGAGTCTTTTTGGGCATAAATCCCAACAGTAAATCCATTGTACCACCCATTATTCCATGTTTCTCTCACTTAATTCTCATATTACATCTACTACCTAGATAACCTATGTAACATGTGTAACCATTGGAATATATGACATTTATAGGTCATAACCTAATAATATGAAGAAGAAGCTTAAAGCCTATAAATAGATGTTGAGGTAAAAGATGAAAAGAATATAAAAAACAAAGGGTTATTTTAGGAATACCTTGTTTAAGTTAGGGCTTAGTGCCACATTAGTCCATAAGTTAAAAAAAGTACACATTTCTTTTAAAGTAACTTACAAAATCTCTCTCTCTCTCTCTCTCTCTCTCTCTCTCTCTCTCTCTCTCTCTCTCTCTCTCTCTCTCTCTCTCTCTCTCTCTCTATATATATATATATTAAAGTTGCGCCAGAAGTCTATTCTGTTGCCACCTAGACTATTGAGAAGCATGGCTTTTCATTTTGCCAAGTGCCTGATATATTGAAGTTATATACGTTTCTGAAATCTAAGTTTTTTGAAGAATTAGACTATAGTTATAATTATAACTTCTATTTCAGATGGTACTCTAATATATATAATGTGCTTTAGAAGATTTTAGAATATGTGTATCTAGATAGAATATCTTGTAATATGTGCAATCAGATAAGGATGGGATGGAAGCTTACCATTTTAAAACCATATAAATATGATTTGAACTAGTCTGAATCTATCCTGCATTTAAGTGTGGGGAAGATGAAGATAAGTATGGAAAGATGGAGAGATTATGGTCAATTTGATTCATTATATAAAGTATTTACTCTTAAAAACTTTGTATTCTGTGTTACCAAAGTACATAGTAGATGTGAGCGGTTTTCTTTTTCATCTCCAACAATATTTGTATACATATTTATATGCTATTAACTCCTCTCTACATTTACAAAGCAAAAGTTTTATATGGATGGAAGATATCTAATGTTCAGATATCTCCTCTCAATTTTCTCCGTTTTATGATGCGATCATGTAAATGTATGACTCAAACATTTAATTTTATGAATCAAGGAATTTTTTTAGACGTGTATTATAATGCAACATTAATTGATGAGTTTAGATTTCTTAATGCTTTATAATGAGTTTAGATTTCCTAATACTTTACTATAAGACTTCTGGAATTCCTCGAGCGAAACTCAAGTACATAAACTAGCACCCCCTAAAGCTAGGCCACTACAACTACAGTACACTATTTTAGAAAACAATCATTTTACCCTAATAAATAAGCATTAATGTTTAATAGAAGATAATATCATTATTTATAAGTTAATCTAATTACTCTATTACATCTAAACTCATGAACCTTTCAACCACTACGGGAGAAATGGAAATTAGTGACAAAAATTCTTTTGTCACTAAATATAAGATTTAGAGACAAAAATATAAGTTCTCGCTAATACATGAACCAAATTAAACTTTAGCGGCAACAATGATAACTATCACAAAGTGTTGTTACTAAAGGCTTCGTTTCAATTAATTTGAAAGATGGGAGTGGCAATAGTGACCAGATTCTCAATGTTGTCGCTAATTGTTTGAGAAACAGTGACAACATAAGCTATTCTCATTAATCTAGCTTTAGTGACGAAAGTCGTTATTATCACAAATATAAAATATATTTGATGTTGTATTCGTAACAACATGATTTTGTCACAAAATATAGCAACAATATTTGTCATCACTAAAAAAAATTTTTTATTTATTTAAAAAATACCATTATATTTTTAATAAAGTTATATAACTATTTATACAAATGCATGTACGTAGACATTTTTTTAGGCATTGATATTACCCCATAGTAAGAAAATAATAAATTTTTGGCTAGTGTTCCAATTAGCAATCAGACCAAAATGTAAACATAAAGAAAAGTTTTGTTTCATATATTCTAATAGACATTAGTTTTAAGAATAAAAGAAAAAATAAAAAAATATATTTAACAAAAAATAAAGTTTTGGGTTATGCATACGAATGGACTATAGGCCTAAAAAAAAAAGCGAAATCTTAAGTTTTTTTTTTGGAAATAGTTATTAGGCCCATTTATACATAATAAAATTCATAGGCCCAAGAAAAGCTAGGTAATAAAAGATTGGGATTTTGACCACTTTAGGTATTTTTTAAAAAATGATTATTGATATGTGCATTTTTTTTTTATTCCTAATCTACGCATATCACATATGGTATATGCGAAATGTTCAAGAATATTGCATATGCTATATGCGGTATGCCTAATCCTAAACTAATAATGGTTTAGTAATCTGATGTGGCATGATGTGGTAATATTGCATACAGTGTATGCGATACTCTTAGGAATATCGCATATGTTGTTTGCGATATTCTTATAATATCCATATGTTGTATACGATATCGACTAAACCTAAAGTTTAAAAAAAAAACTTCTTCTCCATTCTGCAAATAGTTAGTAAAAAAACGAACGTGAAAAGAAGAAAAGAAAGTATAGGAGAAAGAAAGTAGAGAGGGGAGAGGAAGAAGAAAGAAAGCAAAGGAGAGCGGAGGGGAGAAAGAAAGTAGAGGAGAGGAGAGGAGCAGCGGTGGTAGACGGCCGGCGATGACAGCAGCAGCAGAAATATCGACGGTCGAAGAGCAACAAAGTCCTTATTCCATTCTTGGTATGAAATCAAATGAATTTATATTGTCTAATATTGAAATTTTTTGTATGAAATTGGTGTGGTAATTTAGGGTTTGAATTTTTGTGTTCTTGGAATTTGTTAGAATTTATTTTAGTTTGTTAAAATTGATTTCCTTTGAGAAATTGTTAAAATTGGTATGAAATTGGTGTAATTTGATGAAATTTTTTGTATGAAATTGGTGTGGTGATTTAGGGTTTGAAATTTTTTATTCTTGGGAATTTGAATTTATTTTAGTTTAAAAATTTTGATTGCTTTTAGAAATTGTTAGAATTAATATGAAATTGGTGAAATTAATACAGCGATCTAGGGTTTTAACAATTTTTTATTCTTGAAAATTTGTTAGAATTGATTTTAGTTTGAAATTTTTTATTGCTTTTAGAAATTATTAGAATTAGTATGAAATTGGTGAAATTGATGTAGTAATTTAGAGTTTGAAATTTTTTGTTCTTGGGAATGTTTTAGAATTGATTTTAGTTTGAAAAAAATTAATTGTTTTGAGAAATTGTTAGAAGTAGTATGAATTTTGTGAAGTTGGTATAGTGATTTAGGGTTTGAAATTTATTTTTTTAGATTTTGTAATATGTTTAGGGTTAGATTATTGTTGAATTCATCATTTACCACTTTATACATTTCATAACATAAAGATATTTTTATAAATTTACACATATATTATAAATTAATAGCCTAAAATCGTAAACCCTAAGCCACTAAAATTAAAAGTCTAAAACCATTAACCCTAAAACCACTAAAACTAAAAGCAAAAAATCCAAAACCCTAAAAATGATAAACCTAAACCCTAAACCTAAAACCATAAAACCTAAACCATAAAAGCCTAAAACCTAAATCCTAAAATCTTAAACCCTAAACCACTAAATTTAAAAGCCTAAAACCCTAAACCCTAAAATGTTAAACCTTAACCCTAAACCTAAAACCATAAACCCTAAACCCTAAAAGCCTAAAACCAAAATCCTTAAATCCTAAACCCTAAACCACTAAACTTAAAAGCCAAAAATCCTAAATCCTAAACACTAAATCATAAAAACTTAGACATTAAAACCTTAAACACTAAAACGATAACCCTAAAACTCTAAACCATAAATTCTAAACATTAAAACCTAAAAACTTAACCTGAAAATACTAAAATTCTTATAATTCTAAACGCTAACATCATCTTATGTATAAGACTAATAATTACCAAAAAACAATGAAATGTAGATGGAGGACTTGCGACCAGTAACTGCTAATGTACATCTTGGACCGTTAGATGGTAGTGTATTGACTAGGCAGGGCGAACATCGGTCTTCACTCATCTGGGATGGGCATGAAAATATTATCCTTACGTGTCGACGTTTCGCTCGCACTTTGTTTGATTGTTATAAGGTGGCTCCAACTAAGATGGTTAATTGCATTGATAGGGTTGGTTTTGGGGGAGTCTTTAAGTGCAATTACTTATTGCTAGATCATCATCTTATCACTGCTTTGGTCAAGCATTGAAGGATTGAGACCCATATCTTCCACTTGACCTCCGGGGAGATCATTGTGACACTATAGGATGTGGAGGTGTTATAGGGATTACGAATAGATGGGGCACCCATGACTGGTGATAGTTTGACCTTATCTAGCGTGCAGTGGCTAGATATGATTGAGCGTCTACTTGGACTTCGCCTGCCAGTGGGAGAATTATCTAGGCATAGGGTGAAGAGGAGACTTATAGAAGGTTTTATTACAGAGGATATGCCTGATTCTGCTACAGATGAGGATTATATTCACCAAGCCCGTGCGAAGATTTCCTTACTAATTGGAGGATTGTTACTTCCTGATGGATCAAGAAATATGATTCATCTTCGGTATCTTAGATTATTGGAGGATTTTGATTTAGTTGGATCTTTTAGTTGGGGTGGTGTTTTCCTTGCATTCCTGTATAGATGCTTATGTAGATTATGTTTGGGTACTGCATGGGAGATATGTGGACCCCTCGTTCTCCTTCAGATATAAGCATGGATATGTATTCCTATTATTCATCCTCGATTAAATCATGCCATTAAGGTAGACAACGAGCATGCTCCTTTTGGAGTTAGGTGGATTGTACCATTCGACATGACTTCTACTCCGAGTCATGTACTGACAACATATAGGAATCAGTTGGATTTCATGTCCAGCAATCAGGTAAAGTTTATTATTCATCTTTGATATTTCTTTGACATGTGTTTGACATTTATTTTTTAAAATCACCTAGCTCCCTTATCATGACCATATTACGGAGGATTCTAATCTTTGGCAGGTGAAGGTCCCCTTAATATGCTTCGAGATAATAGAGTTTCACTATCCCTGGAGAGTTATGAGATAGTTCGACTATGATCAGCCCATCCGGGAGGCTTTGGTTGATCACGTATCTTTGGTAGGGCAAGAACATATGAATTGGGAGTCGAGACACATTTAGTATGTTAATTGGTGGGCCCAGTAGAGACAGTACATTCGTCGCGGGACACAGATTCCGGTGCAGCAGCTCTGACATTACCAGCAGAATTATTGATGTAGTATCGGGAGATCACAACACAATATATTGATAATCCATCTTATCGTAATCTCCAGTCATCTAGATACTAGTCATCCTGGGTCGACCGACGGATGATGGTAAGAAAGTTTTTTATTATTCAATTTATATTTTATATATCTTCACTAACTAATTAATTTTTATTTGTTTTTAGGCATCCATGTTGCAACACATCGACGACATGGCGGACTTACAGCTGAGTGTACCATCATTGTCTCCTCAAAGTCAGTCCTTCGAAAAGAGAGTGAGGGTAGAGGTCCGCCGATGCCTAGCATTTGTACGTGGTACATTGGGTTGCATACCATCTCATTGAGAGGACTATGAGACACTTCCTATCGAGCCAGCACGACGCCGATCTCAAGACCCTATACCGGATCGAGGAGCACACAAAGTAAAGAGGGGACGGGGACGAGGTCGTGGAGGACGAGCCCCCAAAGCTGATCTGAGAGATGTAGGGGACGGAGGATATGGTCCCTAAAGCTGACCCGAGAACTACTGGAGTTGCAGAGGAGGATCGGGTTGATGGCGATTACGACTTAGATCCTCATAGAGGGGGCATCTAGAGATATAGATGTACAGGAGGGTCGGGATGCTGATGACTACGACTTGGATATTCATTAATATAGGGGTCGAGAGATACAATTGTATTGGAGTGTCGGGATGGTGACGACCATGACATGTTTTCACTTGGACTTTATTTCACCATGACACCATTAATGTCTCACCTGGATCCATCACATGCATGTACGTCTTAGACCGGGCCGTCACATGCCTACACATTTCAGACCGGTCCGTCATATGCATACATGTCTCAGTACGATCCATCACATGCCTCCATGTCTCATCCAAATTCGTCATATTCCTACACGTCTCAGCCCGATCCGTCACATGCCTCCACATCTCAGAACGGTCCCCCAGATTATTTCACACCACTTCCTCCAACCTATAGGTCTGGTTGTATTGCACACCACCCTTATCGATTTATTCCATCATATTATGCCTAGTCATAGACATTTATGATGTATATTATATTTTGTGTATTATTGTGATATGAGAATCTTGATATTATTATTTTTGTCCACTATATCTGGCATAGCCATGTGACAGGAGTACTATTGACATGACAACTCGAGCAGGCGGGAGTACATTATTTTTGTCTACTATATCTGACGTAGCCATCTGACGAGAGTACTATTGACATGACAACTCAAGCACGCGGGAAATTATTATTTTTGTCCACTA
This sequence comes from Catharanthus roseus, assembly GCA_028651295.1. NCBI lineage: Eukaryota > Viridiplantae > Streptophyta > Magnoliopsida > Gentianales > Apocynaceae > Catharanthus > Catharanthus roseus. The sequence goes on along the minus strand of JAPQWS010000046.1, from coordinate 1,944,471 downwards.
TATCCGACATAGCCATGTGATAGGAGTACTATTGACATGAGAACTCGAGTACGCGGGAAATTATTATTTTTTGTCCACTATATCTGGCATAGCCATGTGACGCATTTATTATTGAATTGACAAATGATAAAACGCGGAAAATAATTTTGTTGTATATATATATATATCAATCTTCATGTAGCCAATTTCTAATCAAACCAAAACATTTCGACTTTCTTCAATACCTTTTTCTTACCCTAAAACAAATAGTTAATGTGAAAAAAACTTCATCAGTTAGAGTGACATTATATTGAGATTCCGAAGTTGATAGAGACCAATTTGGTCCATATTTCACAAGAGCAGCACAAAGACATGGAAATTTAGTCGAAGAGTGAGATATGAAGAACTTTACAATTCAAATTTTTCTTTACAAAACATGAATCCAAATGAATGGTGAATTCGTATGACAATAAGGGTGCCAACTTATTATGAAAGATATAAACATTTCGTTATACTCTTCATAGTATGGATGATGATGATCAAATGGGGTACCTTTGGACAATTAATGGCATCGATGTTCTAGCTCAGTTTGAAGCAGTGCAGTTACCGGAGATAAACACACATGATGATTATATTCACATCCTGACGAGTCAAGAAACCCTAAATATTCCGCAACACACCACTTATGTAACGAGGATGGTGATGATTCACCATTAATGTTATATAGAGATGTACAAGAAGATGATGTGGATTCCACAAGTGACAATGACTATTCAAATGATTCAAACGACAACGATGATGATGATGATGATGATGATGATGATGATGATGATGACACCCCCATAAACACTAATTCAATAGCGAATCAAATGCAAAGTACTGAATGAGATGCTCTGTATAACTACACATTGTCCGGAGCCTTTCAAGATATAGGTTTGGGAGGGCAACAGACGACCTTCTCGAATGGGGAACTAATCCATTTTGATGACAAGAATAAGGCAATGGTTGATATTCGAAGAGGAATAAGATTCCAATCCAAAAGCCAAGCGATTTATACTATTCAAAAGTGGTCAATTTGGATAGGATAGAGTACAAAGTAACAACAAGCAAGTGTGACCAGTGGGTAGCAAAATGCTATCATAAAAATGAGAGTGATTGTCAATGGTACATCTAAATGAAGAAAAAAGAAACTCACAGTCTTTGGTAGATCACTATTTCAGAGGTACACACACATGTGTTTATTCAGTTCAAGGAAACTGTTATCGAAATATGACGGTAAAATTTATTTCGACAAAAATAAATCGTATCCTTGCCAACGATCCCGAGATTCCGATGGCAAACGTAATGAACGAAGTACAATCCTCATATAAAACTGATTGCACATACAAGAAGGCATAGATCGCTCGAACAAAAGCAATAGAAAGAGAGTTCGGAAACTGGAAATCCACTTTGGCTATTACTCCTTTATGATGATGGGTGCAGTCATGGGATAATAACTATAATATATTGGAATCTCTGAATAGTGTCCTTAAGAAAGCTAGAGCTTTACCGCTGAAAGCCTTAGTTGAAGTGGTGTTTAATAAACTTATTAGATATTTTGATAAACACCGTGAGGAAGCCCGGAGTTGCATCAATTTGTTCTCTAAAAGAGTGTTTGACAAGTTTATGGACATTGAAGTTAAATCAAGATCACACACAGTTGTGCAGTTTAATGCACAAAAGGGCATTTACAATGTGAAGAGGTTTTCAATCCTGGATTGCTATTTCGAAGCAAAGCGCCACGGAGCTATTTCTCACAATTGCTCCAGTGGAACTCCCTTGTGAGAGGACAAGCAATTTGACTTTAGTACTCAATTTGAGACTTCATAGACTACGAAGCGGTTAGTGTATCAAGCTTGGAACTTTCACTGCAGGATTGGGGTAGACCCGCTTCTCGCCTATGAGAACTCAGACTCACCTGGTGAGAGTATATGGATTTCGTGTCTAAGTTCTGAGTGAATAGAAAATCGAAAATGGCGATGGTCGAGATGACCGCACTTATACTTTGCGTATGCAATCAAATTCCTGCACTTGTGGGAAATAGCAAGTCTACATATTGCCTTGTTCACATACTTTTACGGTTTGTAAAGAAAATAAAACACCACCCCATAGTCGCGTGCCAGAAATATTTTGCAGGAAACTTAGTTAAACACGTACGAATCTAACTTTTATCTAGTTGTACATGAGGATCTTTGGAAACCAGCCCCTTTCAATTTGACATCGTATCCTCCAAACATGAAGAATGAACGAGGTCGAAAACAAGGCACAAGGTATCATGGAGAGATGGACTATCGGAACCCAGATTCTCTTCCAATATGTAGAAGATACCGAAGGCCCGGGCATAGTAAAAAAATTTTCCTAACTTAGCTCATGTAGAAATGTGTTATTTTTCTTTTCTCTTTAGAAGTGTTGTAATATTTGTCTAATGATATTTTTCTTTTGAAATTACTACTACTTACTTCTTAATTATATTATTTTATAGTTTAAAATACTTTAAAAAATATATACTTTTTCCTAAAAAATAAGACAAACAAATGAAAAAAAAAACATAAAGTGAAACAAATATAAAATAATTTGTCTTTCTTTTTCAAAAAAATTTAAAATTTTCACTTAAAAATTCCAAAACAAATACATAAAGTATGAAAAAATATTAAAATAGTTTATCTTCACAAAATAGGAAAAAAAATCACAATTTCATTCCTTCATTTTAAAATATTTTTTAAAAAAAATATAGGCATGTCACATACAGTGTATGCGATATACCAAGAATATTGCATATTAACATATTGAACTTACCATATCAGCTAAACAAAAATTAACAAAATAATTAGGTATATCGCATATGACACATGTGATATTCCTGAACATTTCGCATGTGCCATATGCGACATATGTAGATCAGGAATAAAAGAATACATGCACATTTTAATAATTATTTTTCAAAGAACAAGCGGTCAAAATCCTAAAAAAAATGGGTCTTTTTTTATTTTGTGAATAAAATTTCGTGAATGAAATTTCGGGTCATCTATCTGAATATATGCTTAAAATGAAAGAAAAAAAAAAGAGAAGTTTAGCTTATTTGTTTAAAAAGTTTATACCCAAAAAATTAGAAAAAAGGTCATCCGCCCCAAAAAGTATTGTGAGAACTAAATATATATTAGGAAAAAAAGTTTCCAGTATCTAACTAAATATATATTAGGAAAAAAAGTTTATCTTCTTAAAAAAAATAAGAAAAAAAAAAGAACTCTTGGGATATTTGTTTCAATTCACATTAGACCCAAAAACAGAAAATAATAAAAGGTTCAAAATATATATACATATATGATGTATCAAAGTATAAATGTATTAAATCAGTGTCCAATATTATAATTTGTCTTATAGGCCAAGGTTTTTAGAATGAAAGAGAGAAAACAATTTTTTTTTTTTTTACACAGTATAAATAATGATTCCATAGCTTTTTCAAATTAATTTATTAGGCTAAAAAATTTAAATTGAGCCTATAACCTATTACAAACACAAAATTAAGTATAGTAGCCATGTACAAAAGTATTGGCCTTTGGCCAAATTCATATATTTAGTATTATCGTCGTCATGCTTAATAAATAAAATAGAAAAAAGAAATTTTGATGACGAAAAATAAATACTGATCCCATATTTTTTTTTTAACTACTTTTTGGGACAAAATTTAAAACTTATCCCATAAACCATAATAAACAAGTAAGTACACAATCCAAGTGTAAATATATTGTGTTTTGGACCAATTTATAGCTTTAGTGTTATTGGGTCAATGTTTTATAAATTAAAAGAGAAAATAGTTTTTTAATTCACGATATAAATAGTGGTTCCATAATTTTCCAGAATAAATAAAATACCAAAATTTAAAATTGAGCCAACATATATATATATATATATATATATTCATTGAGTAAACAAATGGTTCATTATATACTAAAAAGACAATGAAGTATAATATGTAAGCGGTATGTTATTTGAGCCCTTAATACATCTTCTAACTTTAATGTTATTAGGTCAAGGATTTATGAATAAAAGAGAAAAGAATTCTTTTTTTTTTTTTTAAATGATATAAATGTCATCTTCATGTGTTCGTTTATTAAATTAGTTAATGGGCCCAAAATTTAAAAGATAGCTCATAACTCATTGGAAACACACAATTAAATATAGGGAGAAGTAGATGCACTTTAACACCAGAAGTTCAAAAATTGGCATTTTACCCCCTCCACATGGGTACTAATTAATTTTACTCATGCTGGCAGTTGGAATTTATGGACGAAATCACCCCCAACCTATCGAGTGAGTATTCTTTCATATTGCTCATCCGAACCAACTTCAAAGCAACATGAAAAAATATATATTCATTTGCTGCTCAATTATTATTGAAAAACGTTAGAGGGAGTTGAATAAGGTTTTTGACTAATTTTTAAAAAATTTTTGTTAATTAAATGATAAACCTCCGATTTTGTTTGAAAGAATTCTAAAACTCTTTTTTATAAGAATTCACACCAAACAAAATCTTATAGTTTCGACAATCAAGCAATGAGCATAGAATTAAACTTTAAAGAACATGCACAACAATTTATAGTGGTTCACTCTCTCAAAAAGCTACATCCACTACCTTGAGACTCAACACAAGGATTTCACAAATCCAACAACAAATTTATCAAAGGATCACCCAATGAGTTTTCCAAAAACCTTTGATCACAATAAAAGAATAAGAAGAGTAAACAACAATGTTACCAAATGAGCTTGAGAAGAGGAAGATATAACTCAATGGAATACTTCTACAAGCACTTCTTTACTTCTTCTTTAATGGATGATCAACAATGAAGCTCCAAGAAGATTTTTCTATTTGTTTTTATGAGATGAATATTTGAAAGAATGTACTTTTAAAACTCTTTAAATGTTCTAAAATGATCTCAATAAATTTTTCAACCAACCTCCATTCTTTTTGCAGCTGATCAAAGTCAATATATATATATATATGAAAGAGAAGAAAGTAGCCATTACACTATGTAACGGTAATATTTTTGCAGTAAAAGACTAAAATCGGACGACCGATTTTAGAAAACAGACCTATTTTTGAAACAGAAAGATTCGGACGCATCCTACAAAAATCGGATGATCCCTCTTAAAAATCGAACGACCTATTTTTCTAGAGCTAGAAAAATCGAACGACCAATTTTAAAATAGGACGTCCGATTTTAAAAATCGAATGACCTGTTTTAAAAATCAGATAACCAGTTTTGAAAATTGGATGACCAGTTTAAAAAATCAAATGACCTTTTTTTTTCAGAAGGATTTAAAAGCTGTTTTCCTTAAACAAAAAAAACTTTCCTTCACATTTCCAAATATGCATTCTTGATACTCTTTTAGAGATAAGAAAACTTTCGGAAGCATAAAAAACTCTATCAAGAATACTTGAATTTTTCAAGAATAGTTTATAAAAAGAAACTTCAAAATCTCTTAGAGTGGCTTGATCTCTCCTTCTTCATTATGCTTTAATTGCCAAGTTCTTTTACTTCTTATGTAGTGCAACTTTGAGACTAAAAAATGTTTCTTTTGTTAAACTATACTTATCACACAAACATATGTTAATCATAATAAAAAACATATACAATAATGCCCTTAGGGCTAACAATTATCATTATAAAGACTATAAAATGCAAACTAATTATAATCATGAATAATACATAAATACTGAAAAAATGGAAAAGTATGTGTCAAGATTAGAGAAGCTGTAAAATTTTAACTTAAAACAACCAATTCTACAAAAATCTGAAATCTAGAATAAAATAATATATTATGCCAATATTAAAAAAATCCAGAACCAAAACATGTTTACCAGAACATCATCTATCAAAACACCACAAGTCTAAATAAAAACAAACGTCATAAGTTCATCGGTCAAAATATTATAAATCTAAATACCATCAACAAAATATCACAAATCTAAGTAGCCTCGCCCGAAACATTATCTACCAAAACATCATAAATACTCGGTAAATGCCTGAACATAATTCAATAGCAGCACCAAAGAAAAAAAAGAGGCAAATCATTTCTAGAAACATCAATGTAAATAAAAACATAAAACTAAAAAATACTTCAAAATATTGATGTTAATCTTCAGCGAACCACTCATAAGCTTCTCACCTGTTTCGGTGAGTATAATGCGTACTGATCCGAGCCTGCACATTTTCAGCTTTAAATTAGAAAGCTAACATGGTAAATAAATTTTAAATATTAATTTAATTGTGGATTTACAACCCTAGAATTTAGATTTGCTTGAGATGAAGAACCCACTCTAGTGAAGTGATATTTGAGACTTGAAAATGCAATTCAAAATTAATAGAAATATGATGTATTCAGGAATATACAATAACATAAAATTATCATTACTTAACCTGTGTTATTGATTGGAAGTGATTTGGAGCCCGGAACCTGTCAAAGTCATCAATCATGTATTGGTCAAAAATATATAAAAACCACATTATCAAGCATTAAAAATGTGTTTAGAAACTAATCAAAGAAAAATGGTTTAGCAATGCAGAGAAATTAGTACCGGTATAGGTGGCGTGGCGCAAAGTAATTTGGGGATGCCATTCCAATGCCCATACCCGCGACTATAAGGTCCTGTACCTCTGCCTCTAGCTCTTCCAATACCTCTATATATAACCAGTACCCCCACCTTTTCTTCCTTGATTGAGCCAGCAGCCCCTTCCTACTGAAACAATACCATGGTTATCCCTATTTCCGGCACTCATTCTTTCCATTCTCATGGCCTTCATTTCTCTGGGCAGGCTGGACTCTTTCATTTTCAACTGCAGCAGCACATCCTCTTTCATTCTACATATCAACAAGATAAGTTAAAAAAATCATAAATCAATTCAATTCATAAAAAATACTATGACAACAACCAATACCTGGGTTTTTCTCTTCTTTCTTCTAATCATATTTGTTACCCCATAATTGACGCAACTAACGGACTTGTGCCTGGGACAGAACCAGGACAAAAAGGTTAGAGGATGAAAAAAAATAAAAATTTTGCTAGAATTTCGTCTATTTTATAAATGCATTCCAAGTACAAAACTATTCAAACAATTCTAAATTTACAAATAAAATAACAAAAAAATAGATAATCGCCCATTACCAATGAGGAGTGATCACCCATCACTCACGAGATAAGCATTACAATTCTAAATTTACAAATAAAATAGTAGAAAATAGGTAATCTCTCATTATCAATGAGTGATCACCCATCACTCACAGTCTATCAAAGCTGAGAATCTTGATCAAAATCTTGAGATAAAAACACGAAATCCAATATGACCTGCAATTGATTTAGAACGATTAGAATATTAATATAAAAATAAATAACATTCATACAAATACTTTAACAATGAAAAAGAAATCACTACTGAAAAATGATCTAAAATAGAGTTTTACATGTGAACCCGAGGCTTTTTCCACGATCTTCATTATTAACATTTCCTTTATTAGATGATTTTTCTTCAACCGATTTAGAACCTTTCTTCCACTTTCCAAAATATTTCTTCATAGTAAAATTCTATATAATATTCAAATATTTTAAATTCACAATTCAACACATTTCACTTATGACATAATAATTAATTAGAACATAAATTACATAATAATCATATTTTTTCCAAAAAACCCTATAAATTTTTTCACTACCAAAATCAAAATTCTGGCAGTCAAAAATCTATTTACCAAAATCAAAAATAAAAAATGTTTCTACATAGATTAATCTATAAAATCTAATTAAAAAGCGTACTTTTTTTTCTTCAAAGTTTGAAGAAGAGCTGGAACTTAGAATTGGAAGCCTGCCTGCTACAGGTCAAGCCTGATCGCCGTCGCCTGTAGAGACAACCGAGAAGGGAGTAAGGAAGACTTGTGGTTGTGGAATCAGAGAGAGAGAGAGAGAAGAGAGAGAGAGAGAGAGTAGAGTGTTTTCATTTTGTTTGTTTTTGTTTTCAGCTGCGAGAGGCTTTTCTTTTTCTTTTTTTTTTTAAGTCAGCACCTAAGTTTTGGGGGGCTATATTGAAAAAAAAAATTGGAGGGCTTGAATGTAAAATACCTAAAAACTCTAAACTTTTCGAAATTTCCCGGGGGCGCGAGCCCACCTGAGCCCCCCCGCTAGTTCCGTCCCTGCCTGTGCCCTACTATTCCACAGTGACCACAAGAATTTGACATACCATTCTTCTTAACCCTCCCATTTCCAACATTGTCAACTTCATCTAAACCCCTTATTCGTAGTTTTTTTTTGCCTGCCATGTAGTCTTCTATTCTTTGGTGGTCCAATTTCTGGTAGTCCAGAATAGATCCATTGAGATTTATCTGGTACTGGCATAAGCACTCCTGCATATATTTTCTTGTATGTCTCTACTGTGTAATAGTCATGGACATGATCAAATGCATCCTTTCCTTCATTTATTATTGCTGCGCATGCATTAACACATGGTACCTCTGTGAGATCCCATTCTCTACAAGTGCAAGTCCTATCCTTCAAGTTCACTATAAATGTCTTGCCATAGTTCACAACCTCCCAAACCTCTTTAGAGGCACACAAAGCCTCAAGATCCAAACTCTTTCCTTTTGATACTTCCAGTTTACTGCATATTCTTGGACAACTCTGTTCTTATATGTCAGAATCCATTCCCTTTTCTCATGAAACCTACACACTATTTGTCTTCTAATTGTCTCAAATAGTGTTAGTATTGGTTCCTTAATACATTGATGAAACTCTGAGATATATTATTATACAACAATTCACACCTTGAACTATATGAGAAATAACTTCTTGCCCATAACTCATAACCTATTCCACTCAAATAAGCATATGCATCTTTATTTAATGTGGAAATTTCCCTCGTGTGTTCATGGAAATCTGACCTTAAGTAAAACCTTGTAGCAGCCCAAAGTTTATCTCTCAAAGTCCTATCCTTGAACCTTTGTTTGTGCCTCACGTAAAACCTATGTTCTGTTCCAGGAAACAAAGTCTCAAACATTTCAACCAATCACTGCATCAAAATAGGAAGATAGTTATCGATGCATGTAAATCCATATAAGTGACAATATGCATGTAAATTTTAATATATATATATATATATAATATATATAAACATTAACTTACTTTTTGCCTATAGGAAATGAATACCCAACCCTTTTCATCTGGTTTTCCAATGTGATACATTAGAACGTCTAAAAGCCATATCCCAGATGCTTTACACTCAGCTTCAAATGCAGCAAAGGCTATGGGAAACATTTGATTGTTTGCATCTCTTCCCACAGCACACATCAATTGTCCACCAAAAGGACCCTTAAGATGACAAGCATCAAGACCGATCACAGGCCTACAATCATTCAATAACCCTTCTTTTTGTGCACTAAACATCAAGAACATTCTTTCAAATATTTGCGGTCTGTCAATAACGTTGACAATTGCAACTAATCCTGGATTCTTTGCTACAATTATGGTGCAGTGGTCTCTCAATCTATCGTATTGACTAGAATGCTCATCCAAAGCCTGAGTTAATGCTTTTTTCCTTGCTCTTCTAATCTGATGTACTGAAACATTGACCGTGAATCGGTTTTTTACAGCTCTTGTGAATCCCTTAACCCCCCAAGTAGGATAATTCAAAATCTGGTCCTTAACTTATTTGCTAACCAAGTTGAAGTTACACTTCTGTTCTTAAAGGACCAAGGGCAATTGTGTGGCATCCCTGCAAGTGACTTAATTTGAAAAGCCTCTGTGTTCTGAAAATTGCGGGCATTCACCTTGAATCCACAATCTCTCTCACAACAAACTGATATCCTATCTCCTTCATTCTTTTTCCACTTTAGGACAAAACCGTTCATTCTAGAGTATTGCCTAATTGTAGCCCTAAACAAATGTCTCTCTGAACACCAAAACAACAGAAATTTTAGGATTTTCTGACTCCCTTTCTTCATTAAATTCAAGGAATTCCCCACCTTTTTCATCATCAGAAGTGTTTCTAACTTCTATGACATTAACATCACTCAATCGTTTTGAATCAAGAACTACACCTTTGTTTCTATGTTCCTTATAAGCATTAAAGTCATCAGATATTAATTCACAATAAGCCATATATTCAGGGTCTAACAGAGCTTGACTTATACTATTATTATTGTCTATTATGTTACAAGTGTCATCAAAATTGTCCCCATCCAGAAAAAATTCAAGATCAGATCCATAATTACTGCTTTCAGAGTTCTCACCATCTTCAACTATGTAATCACTATCAGCAGCTTCCTCTTTCCCATCAACCTCAATAGTACCCACTAAAACATGATCAGTATCACCCCCAATATTACAATCAGTAGCAACAAACTTAGCACCCTCTCAGAAGAACCGCCCAGAATTGAGTCCAGCTCCATTACATTTGACAAATTATGACAACATAATTTTCCCACATAATACAAATAAAAGAGAAATCTCTATGAAAGCCAACATTTCCATAATAGATTCATCATTGTTTATTGCTCTAAGTCCATTTTCCAAGTCCAATTCAGGCTACTTATACCAGATTTCCTCAGAAACAGAAATGTCTATCTTTCTGAAGTGATGCATCAACTCAATATGAGACATAAAATCAGGATCAACATCAAAATAGGCAATTTGGGAATCGATGTATTTCAGTTTTGTGTCTTTAGAAAACATTCCATTGTAATGGACCTTTAATTTGAATATTCTACTCATTATTCCCTGACAATAAAACTAAAACTGAGTCAAGCAGCAGCAAAATAAAACTATAGAATGTTACTACCAACTAACAAATGGATAAAAATTCACATTAAAACAATTATACCATAAAGACAAGGCAGCGAAAAATACTACACAGAATGATATCAAACTAGGCATATTGAAGAAGGGATAGAATATTACAGAATCTATAAATTTACATTATTTATTTCTCACAAACTTTGTAAAACTAGTCAAAACTTTTTTTGGTCTCAAAGCTAACTCTTTGATATGCTTTTTGGTATCTAATCACTTATATCATGTAGTATGATTCATTCTAAATACTATGATTGAATAAATAGATGTTCAATAATTTGGTATCCTTTTTCTTAAAGAATAATTTAGTACAAAATTTTGTAGAAAAACTTTAATAGTAACTATGATCCGTTGCATCATATAGTTACTTCAACAGTAACTATAGACATAGTTGCAGTAACTATGTCTATATCTATGCAATTCAAAGATAGACCTTGATCAAATTTTTTTTCCCCTATGAATATAGGCCTTGATCAATTACATCAAATGATTCCATTAGTTAATCAATAAATTTTACTTTTTCCTTAAGAAAAAGGAAAAAAAGAAACCATGTCTGTACACTACATTCTGTCACAAACATATTATGCATATTTAAGGTGTTGGCAAGAATCAGAATTCCAAACATCATGCTTCATAGAACAATAGACATGAGTACATAATATTAGCCCTCTTAGTGAAAGAAAAAATAATAAAGCCTTTCCACATGTTTGTGGTTTTAAGAAGACTAGAAAAAGACATCTTTATTCCTGCGGCATGGAATATAGACAAACACCAAAGCCCTCTTCAATATCCATTGGGGACCACCCCATCAACAAAAAGAAAGGTAAATTTTCAGCACCTAAAGTTGATAAGACAAATCAGTATATTGATGACAAAAAAAATTACAAAACCAAAACCCTTTCTAAAGAATACCACCAAATCGACAAAAGGACAAATTTTCAAACACCAAAAAAGTGTATAGAATCAGTATATTCATATCACACAACCTGCACAATAATTTTAGAGTTCAGAAAGTTTCACTTACCAGTGAGATGCCTCCAAAAACCCTCCAAAGTATCCACCTCTCCAATATCTGAATTAATTCAAAAATCACCCTTAAAGAACTGATTTCTGTATTGCCCAAGATAAATAACATCATAACCGATTCAAGTAATTCAACAAAAAGAACCGATTCAAGTGTAAAAGAGACCTAAAAATAGTATATATTACATGGGTACCCGCAAAAATATTTCTTGTAACAATTGTCTTTGCCAATTGACAGCAAATTGGAATTCTGCGTGGTTGGTGTTTCCATTGCACACAAAAAGAAATATTTTTTTTTTTTTTTTCATTAAAATAGTATAAGCGAGATAGAAAGGCTTGAAGTTTGTTCTGCCTAAACTCTTCTCGATTGAGCGATATGTTCACTTTCCCTCTCTTTTCCCTCCCACACGTGCAAAGGGGATGTTTATTTCCCTCCAATCTGTTGGGCATTTTGGGAATTTAATATTTAGTCATCAAGATGGTGGACAGATTGGTAATTCTATTTTTGTACTTTACAGAAAAATTTAACGTCAATCTAAAATTCTGACGTGGACTAACGATAGCAGGGGGTAAAAAGCCCATTTTTGAACTTCTGGTGTCAAAGTGCATACATAAGGGGACTATTTTGCTATTAACCCTTAAATATAATCTAAATGTAAATGTATTGGGTGATTGGCCCACTTTTAATTTTATTGCCCAAGGTTTTCATGAAAATAACATAAGATTATTTCACAATAGCACCAACATCACAAATTCTAAAGACACCTCTAGCACAAATGTAGTGAAATAGAGCATGCTATTTTCTATTACTTTCGATTCATTTACACATTTAATATTTCTTCTTTTACATTGCAGGATGGCATGATTGATGAAGTGTTAAGTGAGGTTGAAATTTATTCTTTAGAGTGACAATACATGTCAGATGATGTTATTAAAGTTTTAAAGGAGATAAAAGGTAGCAAAGCGGCTGGATTGGATGGACTGCAAACTTGTTTCCTTCACAAGTACTAGCATTTATTGGGTCCTAATATAACCAATTAGTTCTTGGGATTTTAAATGATGGTAAGGATATCAGTGATATTAATGATTCTAACATTGCTTTAATCCCTAAGATCCAATCTCCTACTGGTGGTGGTTAAGAATTACAGACTTATAGGGCTTTGCAATGTCATTTACAAATTTGTATCTAAGACTATTGTCAACAAGCTTAAGCCCTTTATGTCTTCTGTTATCTATGATCGCTAAAGTGCTTTTGTTGAAAAAAGGGTTCATCACTGATAACATCATTGTGACGTTTGAAGCTTTTCACTCTATGCATTATGGTAAAATAAATGGTTCTAGTCACTTTGCCCTTTAAGTTATATTTAAGCAAAGCTTTTGATAGAGTAGAGTGGATTTTTTCAGAGTCTGTTTTGCACTGCATACATTTCCCTTTTTGTTTAGTTTCTCTTATTATGAGTTGTGTTCGCTCATTTCCTTTATCTATCCTTATAAATGGTGCCCTTCTGCCCGTTTTTCCCCGCACGAGGTATCCATCAGAGTGACCCTCTATCCCCATATTTGTTCATTATTTTCATTGAGGGTCTCCTTTCCATGATCCGGTTGAGACAAGGACTTTTCTTTGGTCTCAGGTTTAATGCTGATTGTCCCTCTATTTCTCACATTTTATTTACAAATGACAATATCATTTTTTGTACAGCAGATATTCAACAAGCTGAGGTTCTTAAAAAAGTTTTTCAAGATTAATGTTTCTATATTAGGTCAAGAAATCAATTTTAAAAAATATTTTTTTCTTTGATAAATTTGTTCCTTTATCTTTGCAAAACTCTATATCTTCTTTGCTCGAGATTACGCCCTCGGGAAACTGTGATACCTATGTAGGATTGCCATGTCTCATTGGGAAGTCAAAGAAGCATGTTTTTCAATTCGTTAAAGATAAAGTTTGGAAAGAGTTAAATGGTTGGAAAGAACTCAAGCTGGTAAAGAAATTCTCATAAAAAATGCAGTTCAAGCCATTCCAACTTATGTTATGTCCTGTTTTCTTTTGTCTATTAGTGTTATCCAATCCCTAAACTCAATGATTCTCCAGTTCTTTTGGGATGGTTATGAGGGTAATTAAAAAATGTACTTAACTTGGGATGACCTTTGTAAACCTAAAAGCATGGGAGGTATGGGTTTTAAAGATTTTGAAAGTTTTAATCTTGCTCTCCTCGCCAAGCAATGTTGGCGTGTTATTTCTTCTCCATCTTCTATGGTGGCTACTTGTCTTCAAGCTAAAAAATTCCCCTTGGGAAACTTCCTAAATGCTTCACTTGGATGGAGACCGTCTTATCTCTAGCGAAATCTCCTTGAAGGAAGGCACCTCCTTTCCTTAGGGCTGCATTCCCGAATAGGAAATGGCTCCTCCACCAAGATCTTACGTGATAAGTGGATGGTTTCTTTCTACTCCCTTACTTTCTCTCTAAAGGGCCTGAAAGGAATGTGGTAGACCTTATTGATTTTAATCAATACTGTTGGTGGAAAGACAGAGTTCGACACCTCTTCCTTCACCATGAAGTTGAGGCCATACTTCAGATCCCACTTAATCTAGCTTGGCCTAGTAAAAAACTTACATGGCACTTTACGACCAATGGGATCTACACACTATTAAATCGTGTTACAAAACAGGAATAGACCATCTTCGATATTCCTAATGGACCGAGGAAACTTCTAATCTTTCTCCTGATACTTTCTTGAGGAATTTCATACATGAGGTCCAGGTCCAACCCAAAATTCGGATGTTTCTTTGGCGAGCTACTTAGAATATTCTCCCCACAGGTATTAATCTTTCACGAAGAGGTGTAACTAATAGGATTGTACGCATTCAGTGCAGGTTTCATAATGAAGATGACAGGCATATCTTGTTTAATTGTGTTTTCTCAAAAGCTACTTGGAATCTCTTATCACTTGGTAACAAATGGAGGAAAATACCTACTTCAAGCTTCAAAGATTTGCTTTACTCTATTTTCCTTCAATTTGAAAGCAAGGATATTGCTGTGTTTGCAAAATGTTGATGGGTGTTATGGTATGCCCATAATAGACGTCATTATGAAGGACATTGTTCTAGTACACACCTTATTGCATCACAAACTCTTCACCATGTTGCTAAATATACAAGTCTTCATGACAACTCTTCCTCAACCACACACCTAGGTCCCGCCTAGCTCTTGTGCACCTATGGAAGCCTCTGGCCTGCGATTTCTTAAAAGTTAATACTGACGTAGCTTTTAGTGATGGCAATATTGGTATTGGTATCTTGATAAGAAACCATTTAGGTATATCTCTATTTGCAAAAGCTATCCCCCATTTCGGTCATTTTCCTGTGGACTATGGGGAATTAGTTTATCTCTGGCATACTGATTGTTGAAAGTGATTCGCTCAGGGCCGTTAATAGCCTCAATTCTCAAGAGGAGGATATTTATGAGTTGGGAGCTTTGACACCTTGTTTTCTTGGTAATTTATATCTTGCTTCCATTTCCTTTCCACATGTTTATAGACCTGAGAATAGCCCAATTCACCTTCTAGCAATATTACTCTAAATACCGATGTACCTCTAGTATTGACCAAAAATATATCTTCTGATGTAGCTCATACTATTCTATTTGACATTAATAATATTTAAGCCATTTATCCTAAAAAAAGATTATTTCACAATATAAATAGAAATTAGTTTATAAGAAAATTTTAAACTTCTTCCCATGGCTTATTATATAACAAACATGCATTTAAGTATACACCAACTTGTGAATAAATTTAAATGTAAATATATTGAGCCTTTGGCCCAATTCATATAGTTAGTGTTAATAAACCAACATTTATGGCGCAAAAGTGATAAATTTTTCCTTTAAAAAAAATTGATAAATTTTTTAGACACAATACAAATATACAAGCCCATTAAAATTTTAAAGTAGTTTAAAATAATAAATTTAAGTTTTAACAAATATTCTATATTATAAGCATAAACATAGATATAGACAGTTATATGAATATTTTTATGGAATAAATGAAATATATGGATGTCCACAAGAGATAAACATGTTTGAGATAAAATCTATTCTCTAAAGAGATAGATATTCTAAAGATATACACATCTTGAAGAGATAGATATATTTGGAAGATATATACATTGAATCTTTCTCTTATTCCTCTATATTTTTTGTACCCCTAAAAATTATAAATAGACCATTGGCCTTTAGTTATAAACACACCTTAGAGAAGTCAATAAAAATTATTCACTTTTCTGTCTTCTTTTTTCTTCTCTATATAGTTCTTTCTTGTTTTCTTGTTGAGGGAAAGTTCTTCTAGTTATTATTTATATTTCTAATTTCTATTTCTTTATGCTTTATATTTTATATCGATTATTCTATTGTGACGATAACGCTACCTCAACAAATTTCATAACAAATATATCTTTTTCTAAGGGAATTATATAAAAATATATAAGTGAATATATGTTGGAGCCTTGACCTAATTAGGATCTTAATGTTACTGGTCCAATATTTCATGAATAAAAGAGAAATGAAAACCTTTTTCAGTCACAATATTAATGTTAGTCCCATAACTTATTTTTTTATATATTAGTTTATGGGTAAGTTAAATGTAAACTCGTGACCCATTATATATATACATACAAGATAATTAAACGAAAAATGCCCCTAAGCAAATTATTTATAACTCATTTTTTCATTTATATAGTGTAATATGATTAAAATAAATAAAAGTTAAAATATTTATCTTATATATCATTTATTTTTAAAATAAATAATTTGAAGAAATGTATTAATCAAATTGATACATTTTTGTCAAGAAAAAAAAAATTTATATGTTAGAAGATAATATAAGTTCAGTGCAACAGTTACTTAGAGAGAGGAAGTTTTCGAACCACCCAACTCACAAGGGTTAAAAGTTCAAATCTCTGATAATATATAAAGTTAGGAATTTATGAAATACCAAGTGTCTGCACACAGTGACAACACATTTTTTATCATTAAATACTTTTTAGTGGCAATTTTATAAATTTAGTGACCAACTTTTTTTTTGTCAATAAGTGCATTTTTTCCATTTTAAACATTTTAAACTTATAAACTTTTGAAAATAATACTATTTATTCCAAAAATAAAAAGGAAAAAAGTATAAAACCCCAAATCAAAAGCCATTTCATAGCAATCGTAAAAATTTAAAATTTATTAAATATCATAGTAGTGAAAATAATATTCTACTTGTGATGACTTTTATTTGGTGATGGTATTTGTAAAGATCATAGAGAAAACAATAACTAGATCTGGCTCTGAAGGTGACTATAGGATTATGCTTCTCAAATTCGTTAAAGTTAGGATTTTCTCAATATCCATGGGGTCAATAAATATAACTCGGGAATCTATAAAGATAATTCAAAAAAATTCAAAAAATTTTATTTTTTCATAGAAATTTCCTCTCTCTAGAAAAAACTCTCTGAATAAAATATTTATTGATGGTTTTTTTTTTGTTTTTTAGGATCGTGGTTTATTGAAGTGCCAGTCACGCTATATGGCACTTATAGGGTGGAGCCTTACTGATCCACAGGTTGTGACCTTGGTGACCGGGACAGGTCTTATACACTTGTGTTCGTGCATGTTCCAACACCCTAATTCGGCATTATTATCGGCCTTTGTTGAGAAGTGGCAGCCGAACACGAACAGCTTCCACATGTCATAGGGTGAGATAACGGTTACATTACACGATGTGGAGCTGATACTCGGTGTTCTTGCTTATGACCTGGCCGTGGATCAACATTTATCACGAGATCAGCTAGTTGCTGTTATCTAGAGTGATCTGAGATTAGCCTTCACCGGTGGTGGTATAAATGGGCAGGAGCTGTTTGATATAGCCATTAGCAAGTGGAGTATTATGTCCACCAGTGATAGAGCTGCATGTTACATACAGTACTTGCTGGGTAGCTCTTTGTTCACTCACAAGAGTGGCAACATAGTTCCTTCTAGACTTTTGGCACTTGTTGAAGGATGTGAGATCGGTTGGGAAGTTTGCTTGGGGTGCTGCGACGCTACAGAATGCTTGACAGAGACATGGACCAGTGTACTTGCTATTCCTCCCAGTGCTTGCATCGATGATTATATGCAGTGGTTCCTCCCTCATAGTCATCCTCGGCTACAGAATCCAATGAATATTCCTCGTAGCTTTCATTTTCCAGTTGATCTCCCAATGCCTGACAGGGCCCTATTAGATTTGATAACCTGCGAGGCTAGGAGAGAGGATGCCGGGAAAGAAGAAAAGTTTGATAGGATTGCTGATCTACTGTCGAGGCATTACCGTGGCACTTATAATAATAATAATAATAATAATAATAATAATAATAATAACAAATAAACAAATAATAATTAACAAATATTAATAATAATATTATAATAAAAACCGATCGTATACTTGTATGAAATATTGTTGGTCCGATATGAATCCAATACATAGCATTCCAACTGTGCAATTCATGTTAGAGTATAGGGGAAGGACAGTGGTCAACCCTAAACGTGCAATTAAAATCACGCAGAAATTGAAAGCGTTGGCTATGATATAAAGATGATCTGGTGTATCCAACCAGTGCTCATAAGGGGTCGGACCCTCTTCCCAGCTGGTCTTCCTTATCGATTCATAAACATATTTCACTGATTCGAAAGCTGACACATACATATTCATATGATTGTGCAAATCGTATAACATTCTTCTACGAATTTCAGACCACAGGTTCTCTTCCCTGAATAGAAAATTGGCTATAATTCTAAATCCACAATTGCCATCACCAACAACATTCTTCTGATTCTGAATGAACTCGTACATGAACCCTGGAAATGCATCGGTGAACGGGAATGGCGTTGAAGTGGCATCAGGATTTACAATAGAAGATAAACTGATGCGACCACTACTACTACATCTTCTACCCCTACCCCTACCGGAATGAGGAGGTCTACTAGCACCTGACCCTGATCCCAAACTGCTACCCGACACAAATCCTGAACCGCTTGACTTTCCTATCTTCCTATGTGCGATGGATACATGTTCCCAATATGACTTATCCCTTTTTATTGTATTGGTCTTCCGTCGACCCTTGGTAACAGCAGTCTCGGGAGGGGTAGTCAATGGAGCACATGGAGCATCTGGCGAAATAGGACTAATGACACCTTTCAAGAGACGACGTACTTTCCTAACTTTGGATATTGGACCTGTACTTATTTCCTCCAACAAGCAGGTAAGATCACGCATTTCGGCTTCTAAATCTCTCTCGTGGATAGATAGAATGTCAACACCGATTTCTAGTTTTCTCCCAAAAATATAAACATCTTCCGGTACCAGTGGAAGTAAATACTGGTACCGATGAAATAGCTCATATGCACAATGTAATCCGTGAGATTTCCTTAAGTAATGTTCGCACTTACTCTGCAGATCATCACTTATCTCACCAACTCTTTTTATCTCAAGCCATATCTTTTTCATAGCCATATGGCTGATTCAATTACTTAAATTTTTCAATATGAGATTACTTTTTGCGTCATACTTTTCTTTCAGATTGGAAATCTCCAATGAGCTTTTAATCTCAGCTATTTGACTCTCGATGACAGAGTCAATATTAAGAAAAACGGTATCCAAATCTCTATGACATGTTGACAGCCACAACTTCAGTATCGAATGTTCGCTCTCAACACGGTTCGTTATCTCAACACCAAAATGTAACACTTCAGATGTCCAAACCCTGCAAAATTTATGCGCCAGTGGATTCAACCATGTGTTAAATAAGTAATGTAAAAAGTCTGGCCTATTTTGCCACCTCGACTTCAAAACTTCCAATTTTCTACAGTATTCGGCCTCATCAATTTCATTTATTAATTTGTACCACGAGCCATTCACGAACCGTTGTGCAACCTCTTCGTCTTTAATCAGTTCTGTTAACTTTGCTAACACATTCTAATCAATGTGCCTTCTACATAACATATGATATGAGTTTCTAAACACATCATCAATCACAAACATGAGTCCGCTTTCCTATCCGTAATAATAATGATTGGCTCACTATCATTAAGAATTGTATCATTTCTGGATGACATAGCAGACGAAACATATATGTGCTTGATTTGTTGAAGTAGCCATCTGTAAGTAGTAGCTTGTTCATTGCACATAAGCGCGGTGGCAACTATGAAGTTCTTTCCGATCGGAGACAACCCTACAGCTTCCAATAGTGGCATATTGTACCTATATAATATTCATAAAGCGGAAGATTTATTTAATAATGCGGAAACTGTTTTAAAATAGTAAGATATCAAGGTCAATATTTTTAACTATATAAAAAATAAAAAAGTGATAAATAAGAAATATACAAATAACATATAATAAAGAGATTTAATAACACAATGATCCACTAGAGAACTTACTTATTCGTTTTATATGTAGCATTCATTATCAGTACATATGGCCACGTTGTAATGATTGCAATTGATGGTGAGTGTGCAACGACAATATCAATGAGTACGTTGCTCTCCTCACGATTTTTATAAAGGACCGTGTAACCCCGTTTTGCACTAAGGTAAAGTACTTCCGCTACCGTGTTTCGACCCTACATCCTGTTCTTCTTAATCTTCGCAACAATATCATATATTTTTTGTGCACTGCATATATTATAAAATTCGTGACATTAACAGAATTAAAAAAAATTCTAGAATATATTAATAAACTATTAAACATAATTCCCTTCTAACTTACTTAAGTGCACAACCAAGGTCTTGTTCATGGAAAAATCGTAGGATGTTTCGAGGCGGCACATGACTCTTCCTGAACTGCTCAGTCTGTTACAACTGCTCTTCCGTAAGTATTGCAGCCTGAGCATGACCGTGATTGTAAACAGCTACTTTATAGTTGTGCCTCCCGTTGTGTACGAACAATTGCCAATTCTCACTTGTAGCCATTTGCTCTCCCTTTAATTTAAATGGACACTAACATTTTTTTGTCTCGTAAGGTCCCCGCTTGATTGGAACTTCTTATACATCGTCAACTATTTGTTTCGTATTTTTTCTAACTGAACCTCCACGCTCACAAGCCAATATAACATACGGTCGACGGTCAGATGTTCTTAATTTCTGATACTGATTGACGATTAAATATGTGTTGGCTTTCATCGCGGTTTGTTTTGCCGGTATTTTTTATTGAAATCCGTTCTGTACTTCTAGCCTACGTTCGGTTAACCGTCTCTGGCTCTGGGATGGCAGCCTTTTCAGGTGCTGCTTTGCTTCCCTAGTTCGTGGCTAGCTGGTCAAGTGAGAGAGAGCTATTCGATCCTTTGTTACCGATTCAAGAAGGCCTGCCAGCAATGAAAGAAAAATCAATCACTGATCCAATTTGAGTATCTCTACAGGATAGACCTCAACAGAAAACTGAAGAGTAACGACAGCAAGTGATTGAGTTCAGTAGTTCCTCATATAAAATTATTGACTCTAGAGATATAGTAATATGGAGAAGACAGACGAAAGGGCGATATAAAGACTGAAGGCATACAATTCAAAGAAGGTCGACCACTAGTCGCTACATAAATAGACACTACAGGTAATCGAAAAAAGGGCGTATTCAAAGAACAGAAACTGAGCAGACGCGGGGGAGTAACCGGATTCGGCATCAACAAATTCGAACCCATTGAGGGGGACCTCAGCCCGGGAAGGGGAGAGTGGCCGAGTGGTCAAAAGCGACAGACTGTAAATCTGTTGAAGTTCCAAAAATGGATTTGACATAAAGTTTCAGGGTATATCCGACACAGTCCACCAACTCATCATTCAAATTAAAAATTCGGTCTATTGTGAATAATGTCCATGATCAATATATTCTTCCGGTTTTAAAAATTCTTCAAACGTATTTGCATATTCAATACCCTATTAATGTATCAAAAATAAAAAATTAGCAATACAAAAAAAAAAAAAAAACAGAAATTCCTAAACCAAAAATTAAAAAAAAAATTAACCCGGCACTTTCACCCAGATGGGCAAAAAATCAAGCCTACTTTCGCCAGACTGGGCAAAAATGTTACTATATTTTCGCCCATCTCGGCGAAAGTTTGCTTGTTTTTTGGTCCATCTAGGCGAAAGTGCTCGAAAAACTGAAAAAAAAAATTGTAATCCATTTTCTTATTTCAAAATCAATATTTTTTTGTCCAAAATCTTCAAAGGGATCCATATGTTCTTCAATGTTAGGTTTAATGTTGAAAGTTGGTGTTTTTTTTAGAGAGAAGTTAGAGAGAAAATTTGTAGAGAGAAAGTGAAATGTTTAAAATGAAGTTTTTTCGAATTATCCTTATAGATTTTCGAGTTCCATTTATTGACCCTCATATCTATGGGTCCATTAGGAGTAGTATTTTTCAATCTCACATTAATCTTCCCAGCTTTGTGGAAGTTAAAGGTTTTACAAGGGTAAATGTTCGAATTAATAAATATATTGAGGGCATATTTGCAAAAAGTCCCAACTCTAAAACCCCTCCAAACAGCCGTCGCGTTCATCTGTACAAGCCCGGCGTTGCACCCTTTGTTACCGTTCCGAGCAGAAGCACACAAATCCGAGTTAGACCCAGCGATTTCACTTTTTCGGAACTCATAGCAGACGCCATTGGAGCAGAATACGGCGAGACATGCGAGCTCTTCAACGCTTAATCTCCCATCTCGCTATAAATCCTTCCAAAAATCCTCCACTCAAAAACCCAATTTTTTTCTCCCTCTTAAACAACTTTTCCTCGAACTCCACCGGAAATGGTAACAGCGCAAATTGGGCTACCGATTTTGGTTCTACACCCGCCGGCGGGGGCGGCTCCAATGCCGATAGCCTGGGCTGGGACGATTCTGTTTCATCCTGGTCTACCGGGCTAACTAAGGAGCATTTTGATGGAGAGGTGATTGGTAAACAGGTTAGTCCGGGTCGGGGCGAAAGGGAGACCCAGCCCGTATATGGGGTTGGGGGCGGCGGCGCTGGACAGGGTTTTGAGCCTACTCGGTGGACTGAGAATGAGCTGGATAAGATAATTCAGTTAGAGAACAGGAAAGGGAAAGCATATGTGGATAGTTGGGACGAGAGGATGAAGGAAACGAGTACCCTGTTAAAGCAAGTGAGGGAACCTGGAGCTCGTGGATCTTACTTGAAGGATTCGGAGAAGGCGGAGATGTATAAGAAACATAAGGAGAATCCGGAGGAGTACACTGTGGAGAGGCTTGCAAAAGAATATAGAATTATGAGGCAAAGAGTGCACGCTATTCTGTGGTTGAAAGAATTGGAGGAAGAGGAAGAGAAGAAGTTGGGCCATAAGTTGGATGATTCTGTGGAGCTATTGCTTGATTCTTGCCCTGAGTGAGTATCTCTTTAGATTTGCCTAATTGTTTCTTTGAGTCAGTTTTCTTAATCAAGTCATACATCGGAAATGTTTGATGGTTTGGTGGATTACGTCTTCTCTCATTATTTGTGTCATTTTTTTTGGGCTTGGTTATTATGCGTTAACTTACTGTATTTTATGTTTGTTTCTGATTATAGTTCAAAATGTTTTGATCTATTCTTGAATTATTTCTCATCTTTATTTTGATGATCTCGCAGTTTACGGTTGAGAGAGAAAGATGATAGTTGTATCCACGTTACTGGAATATTCGGACTATGCTTTAGTATCCCTAAATATGCTTAGTAAATGGTTTTTGTGTCTAAGTTGAGCACCATTGTTTTTGAGTGTTTCAGATAGGTTGCTTTTTTTATGTTTTTTATTTATATTTTATGTTTGTGTATAGGCAGTTTGCGCAATGATAATTTTTTTTGTCAATCAATTTTTTCTTCATCGTTCAAATTGCTTGATCTTTTTTGAGAAATTCGATACTGAGATCTTCTAGAATCTTGCACCAAGTATATAGGCCTTGACATTTATAGCTTGCAAACCAATAGGAAATGCTATCTGTCTTCTGGGTCACTATTATGGTCTGAAAATGTTCAGATGCATTGACTGCCTAGAACTAGAAATTACTCAGATTTTTTTATAGGGCCATTTCAAGTTCAAGGCTTTCTTAGCCAATTATTAGGGATACTAACATCTTATTGTTTCTTGTGTTCTTATGTGCAGAACTAAAGGTGATTTATTTATCATCTTCCCTATGTGTTATACTTTTCAGAATTTGTCTGAGCCCCAAAGTTTTATTATTATTAATATTATTATTATTATTTTGTTCTTTCCAGTGGAAACTAGCATCTCTTTGCTTATGCTTTGTTAATGCACTTAGCCTATTACCGTTAATTCTATCAGCTTTTAGTTAATGTTAACATTAGAGAGTACTTGTGAATTTGAATTGTACAATTTGTTGGCATTTCATGCCATTTACATGCATCGTCATGGTTTTTATGAAATTTTGTCCCACCATGTTGAAGCACTACTTCTGGAGGCAAATACGGAGTCAATAATTCTCGTGTTCAGAGGATTCCTTTCTCGATAATGCCCAACATATAGAAAATTTATTATTTTGCAATATATATTCTTGTTTGCTTGTCCTAGTGGAAAAAAGTATCAAAATCCTCTTGCTCCTGTAGATGCTAATTGCTATTCTGGAAGGCGAAGTGATATTGAAAATGGAAATATAGTACTAGTTGATCATTCTACAATCATAAACTTTCCATTTTCTGCATTTGAACCATGTCTACTAATTAATTCTGCCGTAGTCTATAGTTCTCTTGAATTCTTCAGGTTTTATATCTCCTTTTGGAAATATTCAGATCTCAAGTGCTTCTTCACATTTAATGGAATGATTTTACTGTCATTTGTTTGAAATTGACTCATCAAACTGGAATGTAATCACTTTGAGTGGGTTGATAACAAAACCTGAGACTCCACTGATATGATAATATGCCCGTTGATTTTGATTTTATTTAAGGTTGTATCTTTCACTTTGATTTCTCATGATGGGATGATCACTGTTGTCATGGATGCACCTGCCTGGCCCTCCAATAGTTACCTATAAACTGCTGCATCCAATTGGGGATTCACTTACTTTAAATTGCATGACTTGCAGGATATGTTGCGTCATGCATTCCTTTTACACTTTGTTATACTTGTTGCAAATGCGAATTGTTCCCCCTTCATTTTTCTTCTTTGTTTCCTTACCTCTCTCAAAATTTTCTATTGACTATTAATGACATTGGAGTTAAGTTGTGGTGGATCTTGTGCATGTTTGATATTGCTTAGTTTCGAATGTCATCTTGTGCATTTCCGTATTTAGTACTTTTAGTTGTTCCACTACCTTACCTGAATAAGAATGCGATTGTAGTCAGATGTATTCTGTACCTGATGGTAAGATGTAAATGTTTCATCCTTCATCTTTGTACTGGTTCTGATTTTGCTACTTGTGTCCGATGAGAGAAAGAAATTCCACATCCATTCATCATTATTCTTCCTATATTTCCCATTATTTGCATCAAGTTACTTATCATCTATCATTGTTGCATCAGTTTTTGAAGATGTAAAATTACTATTACCTTGAATATCTTCAAATGAAAGAGAAGTCGTAAAGTCGGATTTTTTTTGTAATGGTTACGCGAATACTCCATTACCTTTGTTGCATCAGTTCTTGAAGATGGAAATATTACTATTGATGATCTTAAAAGGAAAGATAAGTCATAAAGTTGGGTGTTGTTTTCTAATAGTTACCTGAAGTCCTATTATATTCCATTGCGTTTTAGCTGTCTATTAAGGACAAGACACATAGATGAAGGGTTTGTTGAAATTCATAAAAACATAGCTTAAACTGTTCTCTCTCTCTGTGCGTATTTCAGTAAATTACTTTGAAGGTTTTTGTATTAAAATGGTATAAGAGATATCTGCTTTGGACATTGTACTATTATTTATTCTTTATATTAAAGGAGATGGGAGATAATTTAGGGCCAAAATGGGAAAAAATAATGATTACGCCATTTATTATGAGGTTGATAACTAAAATGAAACAACAGAAATTGAGGCTTTTGACAATTACAATGTAACGAACGGAGTACAATACAAAGTTTCCTCTCATTAGTTGCATTTCCTTGGCTAGTAAGCATTAGATATCTAGAGAAAGATGACCACAGATTGGCTTTTATTCAATTGCAATTGCTTTATTGCAATTCCTAGGCAGGGAGGGCATTGCAATTGCTTATTGGCTTTTATTCTGTGGGTTTATAATTTTCCAAACCCCAAAGCATTTCAAAAATTAGAAGTCCCTGACCATAAAAGAGATTGACTTGGTCTTGATTGAATTTATTCTTCTAGTTTCCTTGCTCTTGCACTAGTATGATCCTGAGTGGTAAAAGCAGTAACAAGTCATCCTTCTGAATAAGTACTTCTATGCCTCAAGGTTCTCAAAGTGTGTCCTTCATCTTATGGTTAATCTAGGACTTTGTACTGATCAAATTGGGACGATGTCCAGTTGATGAGTCTGTCTGGATGAAAAGGATATTATTTCTGCCTTATATTTCTTGTTCTGTTAATGTCTTTTTAATAAGGATGACTGTTTAACCATTTACTGGAAAGGGATCCTGGTGTTCTGCATCATTATCGTGTACACATATTAAGAATTTTACTAAGGAAAATCTGAGAGTTTCCTTTGTGGAGGGAATCAAGTTACTTCTGTGGACCTGGACAACAATGAATGGGTTGAGTATCTTTTTCCTTTTCTTCCCTACCCAGTTCAATAATATGCTGAATTCATGTCTTTTGCAGATTTTTCATTTCTCATGACAGAGAATTTCATGTTGCATCTCTTCCTTACAAGCCAGATTTCAAGGTCATGCCTGAGGGCTGGGATGGCACAACTCGAGACCCTGATGAGGTGCATTATGAGATATCAATGAAGGAAGATGAAATGTTATATAACGAATTTGTTCAGAGAATGAACTTCAACAAAATGAAGGTAAGCATGACTCTTACTGTGGTATGGAGAGTAAGTTTCAAGTGGAAATTCATTAATGACTATCATTTTATGCACCATAGCTTGAACATAGTGAAATCATAAGCATATGTTAGTCAGCTATATAGTCATTAATTAGAAAATGCTCTGAAATTCGCTCAGCGCTGGTAACTTCAAGAAATAAACCTTTAAAAATAAACACGCTGTTAACTAAGAGTGATTTACCTATGTACACATTTTAGATGATTAGGTGGAGCTTATACTACAAGTGGATAAAACTTATTGGTTTAGATAAAATCTAAACCATAGCATTGCCAAAAGTTCACTTTCGTTGTAAATGCCTGTTGAATACAACTCCATTTTTAATCGTTGCTCCTCATATGAACAATAATCCTGAAGTAGTCTCTCAAACATTGTCAAAATTTCCAATGGTGCTGAGCACTGGGTTGAACAAATATGTTTTTTCCGGCTATAAGAGGGAAGAGGAGGAAAAAGTCCTTGATGTTTCCTTTTATCTATCTATGCTATGAAATGCATAATTGTTATATCTTTGAAGTGTCATTCTTATAATCGTCATTGTTATATCTTTTGAAAGTATATCATTCTCACCATCATAATTTTTTCTTTATTTACCATAAAACACCTTTTTTTTTTTTTTTACTTATTTTGGGTTGTCATATTCATTTGAGAACTCTGTAATTGTGATGTTTGACTTATTGACTCATCTCTTTGCTTATTCATGATATTAAGTCTAATAAAGAAAAAAATCATGATATTAAGCGGGTAACTATTGTTAAAATTTTTGATTCCTTGAACAATTTGTTTCATTATTTTCCATGAACTCCTTTACTTAATTGTGCCCTGTTTTAGGGTAAATGTGATAATTGCGTGATTTCTGGCTTTTATATGTTCTTTAAAGCAATTTTCTTATCAGGTTATATGATTTTATCCTGTTACAGATGGCAAAGCAAGTGAAATGTCACAAATATAGCCGGAGGCGCCCATCTGAAGGTTGGAACTTCACAGTGGAGAAACTAGGATCTCGTGGAAAGCGTGGAAATGGTGGTGGCTGGAAATTCATCAGTCAAGCAGATGGTTCAACCAGGCCTCTAAATGAATATGAAAAGATGTTTGTGAAGAGAGAGAGCCCTCGACGACGACGGAAGATTCTCCCCTAAATCTGGGGGGTGAGAGATTTAAACTAGGACCCTGCTGATATCAATCTTTTCAAGTTACAGGGCACACAACAGGTAGTTCTTTCTTTCATGGGTCTAAAAATTCGTGTTTGTTTTCTTTGTCTCTTGTACCAACTCAGAAAACTAAGTGAAATCATGTTTATGTGTGAAATAATGACACTGTAGATTTTACGATACAGATCAGTGTATCAAAACTTTGGTATCTCATAAAACATGAATTCACTCTGCTTTGTTACTGAACCCCCCCTCCCTTCCCTTTTTTTTTGTGGTGAAATAGCATGAAGTAATGCCAGTGTTGGTTTTTCTGGACCGTGAACCAATCAGGATCTATGGAATACATTAAAATTTTGAATTGAGATTTTTCTATCTCAAAAAGAAAAAAATTATATATATGTATATATATTGTAAACTCTGTACTCTGTTTATAGAGCTAATAGTAAGAAGATAGAAATGGAGGGGATGAGAAGTTGGATGATGATTCGGCTATCCCATCCTCTACCAGATAAATGATAACCATCCTTAACATATATTAAGAATTAATACTTTCATAATAATCCCTTTGAATGTGTATTACATAGAGAACCTATAAAAACAAGAACATTCATAAAATACTTTTTTTTTTTTTCTGAATAAGTAGAACTTTATTAAAAAGTAGGAAAAAAATTACACATAAGGATAATAATGTAAAAGCATATTATCTATGGTAACAGAAAATAAATCACACTTAAACAAGTTAAGTAGGTTTAAAACACAAAACAAGAAATAAAAACAAACTAATAATTCCTCCTCCATCTTTGTCCTTGCTGCTCTTCTTGAACTTCATCGACGGCAAGACAAGTTCAATGTTATCTAGATCCATAAGCAATCATGTACAAAACTCTGCGCGAATAAGTTGTTTTAAAAACGGACTAAAATCAAGATGATACTTAGCGAAAGGGCCCATATTTGGTTCGGGTATAAAAGTCTCTTCTTGAAAAGAGAAAGATCTAAAAAGATCAAGAACTAAAACCACCAATGAATTAGAAATGTTGCAAAACTCCAATAAAAGAAATTACTAAAGTTCGAGGATAAAAGCGATAAAAAACAAACAAAAAATAAGAACTGAGAAAACTTTTCAAGTCATAACCGAAGCTCTAGCCAAGGCCGAAGCTCGGCTATGGTCGAACAACAACACTATTTGGAGACGCGGAGAGGAAGAAGCAGAGATAAAAAGGAGAGGGTTGGTATTGGAAAAAAAAGAAAAAAAATGTACACTATTCTTTATGTTTTTTCCCTCTACGTTGTACATTATTAATCTGCATATTTAAAATTTCAAATCTCAAATAATGCAGTTGATAATGTCTTAGTGAATAGATCTTTTGGACCATATCGAATCATTGCACATCAATTCCACATTATTGTGGAATCTACTTCGTCCTATTCCCCTTTATATCATTGAATTGCAGTATCAAACTTATCGGAATCTTTTGACAAGATGTGTATCATGAAAAAGACTTTCAAACCTTCTTTTGATACAACTTCAAACAGCATTTGGTAGAGAGTCGGATTGATAATAACGTGTTGTAAATGTTATCGTGAGATAGGAAATGTAAAGACTATAAAGAGAACTAATCTAGAGTAACAAAATAAAGTTGAAAAACCTTACTGGGGAGGGGTGAATAAGGTTTTCGGCTAATTTTAAAAAAATATTTTGTCTGATTAGAAAGATAAACCTCCAATTTATTTGTCTCCAATTTATTTGTGAAAGAATTCTAAAACTTTTTTTGATAAGAATCCACACCAAACAAAATCATATAGTCTTGGCAATCAAGAAATAAACATATAATTAAACTTTAAAGAACATGCACAACAATTTACAGTGGTTCACTCTCTCAAAGAGCTACATCCACTACCTTGAGACTCAGCCCAAGGATTTCACAAATCCACCATCTTCAAAGTTGGTTACACAACAACACAATGAGGATCACCCTTCAACGGTTTTACACAAAAACCTCAAAGTTTACACGACACAACAATACAACAAATTTATAAAAGGATCATCCAAAGGGTTTTCCACAAACCTTTGATCACAATAAAAGAATAAGAATAGTAAGGAACAATGTTACCAAATGAGCTTGAGAAGAGGAAGATACAACTCAATGGAATACTTCTACATGCTCCTCTTTACTTCTTTTATGGATGATCAACAATGAAGCTCCAAGAAGATTTTTCTATTTGTATGTATGAGATGAAGATCTTTGAAAGAATGTGCTTTTAAAGCTCTTTAAATGTTCTAAAATAATCTCAATCAATTTTCAATCCAACCTCCATTCTTTTTGCAGCTGATCAAATTCAATATATATATGAATGAGAAGAAAGTAGCCGTTACACTGTGTAACGATAATATTTTTTCAGTAAAAGACTAAAACTGGACGACCGGTTTTAGAAAACGGACGACCTATTTTTGAAACAGAAAGATTCGGATGCATCCTACAAAAATCGGATGATCCCTCTTAAAAATCGGACGACCTATTTTTCTAAAGCTAGAAAAATCGGACGACCGATTTTAAAATAGGACGTCTGAGTTTGAAAATTGGATGACCTGTTTTAAAAATCGGATGACCAGTTTTGAAAATCGGATGATCAGTTTAAAAAATCGGATGACCCTTTTTTTCAGAAGGATTTAAAAGCCAGTTTTCCTTAAAGAAAAAGAACTTTCCTTCACATTTCAAAATATGTATTCTTGATACTCTTTTAGAGATAAGAAAACTTTCGGAGGCATCAAAAACTCTATCAAGAATACTTGAATTTTTTCAGAATAGCTTATAAAAAGAAATTCATCCAAGGAGCTTCACACTTGATCAACAAACAAAGATGAGAGTTAGGGAGTTTTACAAAATACCTTAGCATATCCCTAACTAAGACATAAGTCTTCAAGGTCTTCAATGCCTTGATATTGGAATGGGTTGATCTCTTCTTCTTCATTATGCTTTAATTGCCAAGATCTTTTACTTCTTATGTAGTGTAGCCTTGAGCCTCCAAAAATGATTTTTTTGTTCTATAGAGACTAAGCTATACTCATCACACAAACATATGTTAATCATAATAAAAAACATATACAAAAATGCCCTTAGGGCTAACAATCTCTCCCTTTTTGATTATGACAAATACATATGCAAGAAGAACAAAAGAGCAAGTATGATCAATATGGTAATGCTTCAAAGAAATCATCAATAGGAACAAAGCATACCAAACACCATAAGAGAGAGATAACTCCCCCTATGAATTTGAAAATATGCCAAGGGTTTGAAAGATAATGTACAAAAATGAGCTCCCTTTAAAATCATGCTTCACAACAAGAATGGCATCAAACAATCATCAAGGTAACTCCAAGCATATTGCCCATAAGATATATAGCCAACCAAAAGAAAACATACATCTTGCAACTATTTCTCTCCCTTAGTTTTTGCACATATTTTTTCCCCTTTTGTCATAAATCAAAAAGATACATAGGAGAGTTTTTAAGGGATTACAGAAAAAGAAACTACAATTAGACTTTCAACATTAATGTATCATCATGAAGTCCAAAAAAAAATGGCATCACATGGTATCAACACACACATTAGTCATTAAATTTACCGATACCAAGCAACTTTTTCAAAAAAAAAAAAAAACATGCTTTAGAGAGGGGTCTTGTAAAAATATCAACAATAATCCAAAACTCATCACACAAGACATCATAAAAAAAAAGACTTAGGCTCAATGTGAGATAATAGGGAAAAGTTATCAATAAAGCACCTTCTTGTACTTACCCCTTGTGATACATCGCGAAATATTTCATCCTTGGTGTGTCCCTTTGGATATATCACAACTTGAGGAGGACTTTGAGCTTCTTGATTATTTTCTTGTCTTTCTTCCGTCTCTTCTTCCTCCATAGCATACTCTTCCATTGTTTGATTGTACAATGGTTGGTAGCTTAGAGAGTTATTTATGTCATCATCATTTCTCCATTCAAAAATGTTAGTTTTATCAAAGTTTACATGAATGGACTCTTCAACACATAAAGTTCTTTTGTTGAAAATTCTATAAGCTTTCTTGTTTGAAGAGTAACCAAGAAAAATTCCCTCATCAGATTTTTTATCAAATTTTCCAAGATTATGCTTGGTGTTTAAGATAAAACATTTGCATCCAAAAACTTTAAAGTATCCAATGGAGGGAGTTTTATTGAAAATAAGTTCAAAATGAGTTTTCTTTAAAATAGGTCTCAAGAGAACACGATTCATCACGTAACAAGCGGTATTGACGGCTTCGGCCTAAAAGTATTTAGGTAAGGAGTTTTAACAAAGCATTGACCTTGCCATTTCTTGTAAAGTTCGATTTTTTCTTTCCACAACACCATTTTGTTGTGGGGTTTTAGTGGCAAAAAAAATTGTGTTATGCCAAAGACATCACAAAGTTTTGTAAACTCTTGGTTGTTGAATTCTCTCCCATTATCACTTCTTATAGAAATCAATTTGCAATCAAGGGAGGTTTGAACTCTTTTGAATAATTTAACAAATTCATGAAATGCTTCATCCTTTTGGCTTAAAACAAGGTCCAAGTGAATCTTAGAAAAAAACCATCCACAATAACAAAGGTATACCTCTTACCACCAAGACTAGTGGTCCTCATTGGTCCAAATAAATCCATGTGAATGAGTCTAAAGGTTTTGAAGTTGAAATAGTTTTCTTTGGTTTAATAGAAGATTTTATTTGTTTTCCAAATTGGCAAGCATCACAAAGTTTGGTTTTCTCAAAAGTAAGTTTTGGCAATCCTCTAACAAGTTCTTTAGAAGAAAGTTGGTTTAGAAAATCCATACTAACATGGCCAAGCCTTCTATGCCACAAAAATGCATCATCACCATGAACCGAGAGACACTATAAGTTTTGAGAAATGAGAGCTTCAAGATAAAATACATAGACATATACCAACTCTTCTTGCAATAAAAATAGTTTTGTTCACAAGCTTGTTTATGATAGAAGAAGATTCACTTTCAAAAATAACTTTGTACCCATAATCACACAATTGACTAATACTAGATAAAATAAACTTCAAACCATCAATTAAAAGAACTTCCTTAATTAAAGAAGATGGACTATATCCTTTGTTACCTATACCGATGATCCTTCCAAAAGTAACAAAGCCACCTTCGGTTTCTCCTAGCTCAATCATGAGGGATGCATATCCGGTCATGTGTCTTAAGCATCCGCTATCCAAGTACTACTTAGACGACCTTAACTTGTGTTCCTACAAAAGAAGAAGTAGAAAAGACTTTTAGTACCCATATCTTTTTGGGTCCATGAATGTTAGTTAGATTTTCTTTTATTTTCCAAATGGTTTTACTCCCTTTTCAACCTTTCTTTTTATAAAACATTTTGTGGCTTTATGACCACTCTTTTCACAATAGGTGCAACAAAAATGGGAGAAGGATGAAGAAGCTTTAACAAAATATGTTTGCTTTGAAGAAGCATTAGAGTTGTTGTATCCAATGCCATATTTATTATGAGGAGATCTTTGTGAACCAAGAAGTTTTTCAAAATTTTCTTTTCCTTGAGTAAATCTTTCAATGCACCAAGTGAGATCATTCACCTTTATCTTTAAAGATTCATAATCAATCAAACATTTTTCAAGAGAGGAAATCTTCTCACAAAGGTTCTTGTTTTCTAAATAAAGTTTTTGAAAATTTTTGTTTGAACACTCTTTTTTCATTTTTCAAGATTTCTAAAGACTCAAGGAGAGATTTATTTTCACAAATAAGTTTTGAGTTTTCATCAAGCAAAACTAGAGTTTTGTTTTTCAAGTCTTTGTTTCTTTTTGAAACCTTTTTGCATTCACCATACATTTCAATAAGCATAGTACTAGGATCATCATCACAAATATCATCAATGAGACTAGAAGAGTTAGAGGGTGAAGATTGTACCTCATTCTCCATTTCCATGAAGCATATGTTTGCCTTTTTATCACCTTCGCTTTCACTTGTATCTTGATCCCATGCACCAATAAGTCTCTTGCCTTTCTTGAATGGAGGATTCTTTCCTCTTTTGTTGAAGTCTTTCTTGTAAAATCTTTTAAATTTCCTCATTACTAAGGCCATATCCTCAATCTCATCTTCATTGTTTGACGAGCATGTATGATCATCAACATTCACTTTGAGTGCTATGCCTTTTCTTCCTTTGTCTTCATCTTCTATTTCATCTAATCTTTTTATTTTCATCTCATAGGTGAGGAGAGATCCTATGAGTTCTTCAATAGGAAGTTATCTTAAATCTTTTGATTCTGGCAAGAGTTTTTGGTTGCCATGTTTTTGGGAGTGAATCAAGAATCTTTCTATTTACTTCTCCCCTTGTGTACTCTTTCCCATACGCCTTTAGGCCATTTGTGATGTTGGTGAACCTTGTGAACATGTCACTAATGCTTTCATATTGTTTCATCATGAATAGTTCATAATCTCTCACAAACATAGCCAACTTTGACTCTTTCACTTGATTGGTACCTTCGTGAGTTACTTCAAGTAACTTTCACATTTTATGAGCCGAGTCGCATCCGCTCACTCTATTGTATTCATTAGCATCCAAAGCACAACTCAATATGTTCATAGCTTGAAAGTTTAGAGTCATCTTTCTTGAGTCAAGCTCATCATATTCTTCAACCTTCTTGACTATTCCATCCTTGTTAGGAACATAAGGTCCTTTCTCTACAATGCTCCAAAGATTAAAGTTAGAACAAATATATATTTTGATTCTAGATTTCCAAAAAGTATAATTTGTACCATTGAAAAGAGGAGGTCTATTCGTAGAAGACCCTTCTACATAGGGTAAGTTTGAAATACTAGCCATTTGAAAAAGGATCTTTTACTTCTTAGGATGTTAAGCCTTAACAAAAGAAGCCCCGCTCTGATACCAATTGAAAAACCTTAGAGGGGATGAATAAAGTTTTCGGCTAATTTTAAAAAATCTTTTATGTGATTAGAAAGATAAACCTCCAATTTGTTTGTGAAAGAATTCTAAAACTTCTTTTGATAAGAATCCACACCAAACAAAATCTTATAGTTTTGGCAATCAAGAAATGAGCATAGAATTAAACTTTAAAGAACATGCACAACAATTTGTAGTGGTTCACTCTCTCAAAGAGCTACATCCACTACTTTGAGACTCAACCCAAGGATTTCACAAATCCACCATCTTCAAAGTTGGTTACACAACAACAAAATGAGGATCACCCTTCAAGGGTTTTACACAAAAACCTCAAAGTTTACACAACACAATAATACGACAAATTTATCAAAGGATCACCCAAAGGGTTTTCCACAAACCTTTGATCACAATAAAATAATGAGAAGAGTAAGGAACAATGTTACCAAATGAGCTTGAGAAGATGAAGATACAACTCAATGGAATACTTCTACAAGCTCCTCTTTACTTCTTCTTTGATAGATGATCGACAATGAAGCCCCAAGAAGATTTTTCTATTTGTATGTATGAGATGAAGATCTTTGAAAGAATGTACTTTTAAAGCTCTTTAAATGTTCTAAAATAATCTCAATCAATTTTCAATCCAACCTCCATTCTTTTTGCAGCTGATCAAATTCAATATATATATATATATATATATTTATGAAGGAGAAGAAAGTAGCCGTTACACTGTGTAACGGTAATATTTTTTCAGTAAAAGACTAAAACTGGACGACCTATTTTTGAAACAGAAAGATTCGGATGCATCCTACAAAAATCGGATGATTCCTCTTAAAAATCGGATGACCTATTTTCTAAAACTAGAAAAATCGGACGACCGATTTTAAAATAGGACGTCCGATTTTGAAAATCGGATGACCTGTTTTAAAAATCGGATGACCCTTTTTTTCAGAAGGATTTAAAAACCAGTTTTCATTAAACAAGCCAGTTTTCCTTAAACAAAAAGAACTTTCCTTCACATTTCAAAATATGTATTCTTGATACTCTTTTAGAGATAAGAAACTTTCGGAGGCATAAAAAACTCTATCAAGAATACTTGGATTTTTCAAGAATAGTTTATAAAAAGAAATTCATCCAAGGAGCTTCACACTTGATCAACAAACAAAGATGAGAGTTAGGGAGTTTTACAAAATACCTTAGTATATCCCTAACTAAGACATAAGTCTTCAAGGTCTTCAATGCCTTGATCTTGGAATGGGTTGATCTCTTCTTCTTCATTATGCTTTAATTGCCAAGATCTTTTACTTCTTATGTAGTGTAACCTTGAGCCTTCAAAAATGCTTCTTTTGTTCTATACTCATGATACAAACATATGTTAATCATAATAAAAAACATATACAATAATGCCCTTAGGGCTAACAAAAGTAAAGAAGACAAGGGGGTATTGAGAACTTTGAATATTATTGTAATTTTTTGGTCTACTTTTTCAAGTCCTTCAAGCTCTATTTATAGAGTTAAGAGTAAGAAGATAGGAGTTGAGGGGATGAGAAGGGATTGGTAGATCCTATCCAAGGTTGGATGATGACTAGGTTATTCCATTCTCTAACAGATGAAAGATAATTATCCTTAACATACTTAAGGATAGACATCTATAAAGTTAATATTTTCATAACATATATATACATATATATATATATATATATTTAGTTTGAGTTGGCCTTAACGAATTTTGAGCCGAATTTCATCATGTCCGAATTCAACTCATTTAGTAGTATGCTCAATTCAGAGGTTTGGTTGGCAATAAGTTCAAACTAAGCTTTCACCAACTTAGTGAGTTTACTCTTGCATGCATATTTGGTTTGGTTTGTATTTTTGTAACAATATCTAGTAAGTTTTTTATTATAATATTTTTACTAATAATTTTATAAAATAAAAATAAAAATTTCTAATTTCATAAAAAAAATTCTAAGTTCCCTAAAAGAAATTCCATTAAAAAATTTTATACGAATAAATATGACATAGCTTAAAATGTCCTCTTTTTTTTAAAAAAAAAAAAATAGAAAAGGAATATGCTAGTGAGGACGACCATTATACCTCTTGATATTTCTTGTTAAGTGTGATTTGGTAAGGTCGAAATAGTGAGTTCGAATCTTGACATTAATTGCCTAAGAAAATCTTGACTATAATTATTCTCATTAGTTCTTTTTTTTATTTTTTATTTTATATATTGTTACTTTTTTTGGAACAAAACTCCTTCCTTTTAAAATTAGAAAAAAAAGTTTAGGTATTATTTTACATATTTCAATTTCTTGAATTCTGTCTTAATTTTGAAAGATTTGTTTGTTTTGAATAAAGACTATTAAAAGAGATACATCTTTAAAGACTATTTTAAAATTTATTTGTTTGTTTGTTTTGAATAAAGATCAATACATCTTTAAATATATTATAAAAAAAGATGAACTTGATGATGTCAACCGAATATATCCTTATTCCTACATGTATGAAGTTGCTCCAGTTGTAATACTATGGACCTAGGCACCCTAGCTGGGTGTGCCGCATCCAAAAAATGACCTACTTTTAATTAATCAAGTAAATTGACCCCTCCCCCTCTCCCCCCCCAAAAAAAAATAAATAAATAAACTCACTCTTATCCTCTCGTATAAATTACACACGCCATTTTAACAAATCCTTTAGTTCCCTTTTCAAAACTTGCACACACTCGCAGAAGCAATTTTCAAGGCAATTTTTCATCAAGTTTCATGTCTCAACAACCAATTTTGTCAGTTTTCTTTGTTCCACGCTTTGATTCTACACTAAATTCTGCATCTTCATTACAAAAATCATAAAAAATGAATTCTTCAAGCAATACAACAAATTCCTCAAGCAACAACGAGACATCTTCAAGCAACAGTGGCGACAACATGTAAATTTAACTTGAAAATTGAAGTTTTCAACAAAAAACACTACAACA
Source organism: Catharanthus roseus (assembly GCA_028651295.1). Taxonomy (NCBI): domain Eukaryota; kingdom Viridiplantae; phylum Streptophyta; class Magnoliopsida; order Gentianales; family Apocynaceae; genus Catharanthus; species Catharanthus roseus. Next base: position 1,906,543 of record JAPQWS010000046.1, on the reverse strand, counting down.
AAATAGTTTACAAAGTTTATGTTCTGTTTCAGTCATCACCGAAGGTTTTTGTTTCATATATTTGTACTTGATTGTATTATTGTGTTTTTGTGCTTAATTTGGGTATTATGAATTCGACATTAATGGTTTTTTTCTTTTTGTGTTTTATGGTACATTGTGTAGACAAAATACTATTGGTTCCCTGTTGCATATTCGTATATGATGAATTTTCACATATTCATGCTCATATTATATGCTTTTATACGTAATAATACTTGTTTTTTGTGATTTGTTGTCCATTTAAGTGTGTAGAATGTTTATCTATATGTCATATATTGTAGGTACACATAGTTGTAAAAGTAGACATACGCAGTTATAAAATAAGACACATCATGTTACATAAATAGGCACACCATGTTACATAAGTAGGCACACCTACTTATAATCAACAACTTTGCATTTTTAATATAATAGCCACTATTGGTTATGAAATATTTGTACCCTTGTAAAAATGGGTACCAATTGTCATTAAAAAGTCCACCAATTAATAAAGTAGGTCAACTATCTATGCGATATATTGTAGGCACACATACTTATCAAAGTAGGCATACATAGTTATAAAATAAGGCACACCATGTTACAAAAGTAAGCTCGCCTATTTACAGTCAACCATTTTGCATATTTAACATCATGGTCACTCTTGGTTATGAAAAAATTATACCCCTACTTGTAAAATAAGCACTAATTGTCATTAAAAAGACCACCATTGCATAAAGTAGGTCAACTATGTACGCCATACATTGTAGGCACATAAAGTTTTTAGAAGTAGACATGCACAGTTATAAAATAAGGCACACGTTACAAAAGTAGGCACACCTACTTGAGGTAAACCATTTTGCATGTTTCAGATTATGGTCACTCTTGTTAATGAAAAATTTGGACCCCTACTTGTAAAAATGAGTAGCAATTGTTATCAAACAGGGGCACCAATGCATCATGTATGTTTTTCAGCATAGGCACTAATATGTATAAAAGTAGGCACTTACAGTTATAAAAATAGACACTCCTACTCACACTAACTATTTGAATATCTCTTAACAGTAACCGCATGGAAGAACAACGGACAAAAGCTCGACATGATTTACCAGCGGCACATAGAGAGATACAAGGTCAAAAAACAATAGGTGGTTGGGATGCATTGCTGAAAGAGACAAAGAAAAACGCAAAAGTCATCCAATCACTGAGAACCAATTTTATGTATACTGTAATTGTGTATGAGATCAATATTGCGAGAAAGAATGTACAACTTGCAGCATTTGAGTATTACAAGAGAGACAATAATTGAGATCATGTAAAATACAATTAATATATAAGTATTTTTTGTACTTATATAATCTTGTACTTATCTTTAATAGGCAAACACACATAAAAGTGAGAGGCACATTTAGTATTAAATTCAGGCACTCTCTGTTATAAAAGTAGGCATACCTAATTATAGAAGTTTGAGATCGTGTTAAAATATCGTGAAACACATTTTCCACACATATTAGAACACTTTTAATTTATGAAACTACAAAAATGACCATAGAAATCCAACAATAAAAGTAAACAACCATATACATGCAAAAAATGCTACTTGAACAACAACATAATATTGAAGGCACACATAGTTATAAAAGTAGGCACTTCTAATTATAAAAGTACGTACACCTGTTTACAGAAGTTCTACGTCGTGTTAAAGTATCAAGACACTCCTTCCCACTATATTGGAACGCCCATAAGGAATGAAAACACAAAGGAGTATCATAAAATACAGTAATACAACTCAAACAAATCATCTACATATACAAAAATGACACTTGAATAACACACAACAGATAAAATGTATACTTGGTTATAAAATTAGGCATATATAGTTAAAAAACTAGGCATACATACTTATAGGCATATATAGTTAAAAAACTAGGCATACATAGTTATAAAAGTAGGCATCCCTATTTACAGAAATAACAAAATTTTAAACTATCGCAGCACACTTTCAAAAAACATTTGGCACAAATATAATATCAAAAATTACATATAAAAATTATACCAAACAAAGTCTTCAGGAAATGAAATTATCAAATCTACAGAAAATTTATGAATGTATGCAAAGTACTTGAAGGTTCCACATCGCTAGAGTTAGAAATTCCTAAACTAAGTTAACATTCACTATTTAGAGTATTTACTACCCTTCACGAGGCTTTATTGTCCAAGGACAATTGGACAATTGTTATAATTCTTGAAGCATGCGTTAAAGTACTCTTCCTCTTCCCTTTTGCTTGATTGCACTTTATCTTGACATACTCTTCTTCCTTACATTACGTTTTCCTTTTGCATGCCTTCCAACTGGATCTTTAATATTAGAAGATTCACATTTATTCTCTCAATTATCAACATAATAAGGTTCCAGTTCAGCAATGATCTTTTCCTTCATTGTTCTAAACTCTTCTTCTACGCATTCCAGAGCATCACTTTTCCCTGTATCACACTTCTTCCTTTGTTTGTAACAATAAAACTGTTTCAAATACTTCATATTCTTCCTTCCTTTAACTTTTGTTTGCCCTTATGAATACTAAAGCCCAATCTGAATGCATAATTATTATACCAGTTCCAACCAACGAAACTTCATTATGGATTTCCATAACAGCTGCATTCAACAGAAAAATGAGGTTAAAATAAATAAAAGATATAAATATATTCAACAAAAAAAACATTTAAATATAGAAACAAAACAGAAAAGTTGAAGGTTCCACTGGTTATAAATATATGCATTGTCAGTTATAAAAGTAGGTATACATAGTTATAAAATTAGGCACACTCGTTAGAAAAGTAGGCACAGCTAGCTACTGAAGTTCAAATACATAGTAAAATATAATGAAATAACCCCAACCATATTAAAAGTAATATAAGGTAGAAAGCACAAAAAACCTTTAGATAAAAATAACAAAAAAGTCTAAAATATAGAAAAAAATAGAAAAGTTGAAAGTTCCGCTAGTTATAAACATAGATATTATTAGTTATAAAAGTAGGCAAATACTGAAGTTCAAATATATAATAAAATATAATGAAACAACCTCGACTATATTAAAAGTAATATAAGGTTGTAAACACAAGAAAACTTTACATAAAAACCAACAAAAAATATCTAAATATAGAAACAAAAACAGAAAGTTAAAGTTCCACTTGTTATAAATATAGACATTGTTACTTATAAAAGTAGATACACGTAATAATTAGGCACACTCAATAACAAAAGTAGGCGCAGCTAACTTTTGAAGTTTAAATACATAATAAAATATAATGAAACAATCTTAGCCATATTAAAAGTAATATAAGGTTAACACAAAAAAATTTTTACGTAAAAACTAACAAAAAAACATCTAAATATAGAAACAAAATATAAAAGTTGAAGGTTCCACTAGTTATAAAATTAGACACAACTAGTTATAAAACTAGACACACATACATAAAACAATACAGAAATCACCAAAATAATAATCAACAAGAAAAAAAACAATGTCTTACGTGAAACTCCTTCCTCCAATGATTCTGAAAGTACCAAAACAGCATCTTCACATACAGAAGAGTTAAAAACATCACAATTCATATTCTTTACATCAACAGACGATAGGACATGTGTTTTTTCACAATTCTTCATTAAAAAACAATTGCAGACAACTGCTAAAAAATTAAGGAACAATTAGAAAAAGTGTCGGAGACCGAGGAAATTTGATCCACAGATCGCGGGAACAGGGGAAGAAAAATCGAATTTCTTTTCACATAAGAGGCGCGTGTGAGGGGAAGAAATAAATGAGCATTTTTTTCTGAATAAAAACGTTATCCATTGATATGAAATAGACTGAGGTCATTACAACCAGAACAATTCTCAAATTTTTTCTCCAACACAAAGAAAGAGAAAAGTTGAGAAAAAATTACACGACCGACAAAATATATTAATACTATAAACTAAACAGACATACAATAATCTTGGTTTTTTTCTAGGTTGGGCCCAGATATAAAAAATGGGTACTAAAAAGGCCCAATTTTTTTTAAAATCCGACTCTGGCCATAACGCACTACCATTGTGCGTTATCCCAAATGATAACGCACAATGGTTGTGCGTTATCCCTAATCATGCGACATAAGCCGCGTTCAACTGCACTAATTGTGTGAAAAAGTGACGTGGATCCTATATAGCGCGGATGTGGTGATAACGCACAATAACTGTGCGTTATCAAGCTTTATAACGCACGGCCATTATGCGTTATTGAGCTTGATAACACACTGTGCGTTATCAAGTTATAAAAAAAAACCCTACACGGTCGCCGCCGCCCCCTTCCCTCTTCCCTTTTATTTTCAGCATTCCCTCTTCCCTTTTATTTTCAGTTTCAGCCGCCCCCTTCCCCGTTCTCTCTTCCCTTGTATCAGCCTCTTCTCTCTCTTTCCTTCTCATTCTTCTTCCTTTTTTCAACCTTCTCCATCTGAAATTTTTTTCAGTTGCCTCCGCCACCGCTTGGTAAGTTATTTTCCTCTTTCTTTTATTATATATTTGACTTCTCTTATTCTAATATTTGTGTATTTTATTTCGAAGTTTACAGTTAAAAATTAGTTAATATTTGAAGTTGAAGTTTAAATCTGCGAGACTTTCTTTGGAGTACGAAGGTTATTAAAGATTTGGAGTGGAAAACGGTAGAGTAAAGCTGCATTTAAAATTTCCGGTAAGTTATCATTTAAAATTTTTTTGGGTGTTTTTTAGTTTGTTATTTGTTGTTTATTAATTATTTTTATGAATTTTATTTGTTAATTTGAATTAATTTATTTTATGTGAAATTGGGTTTTAGATTTATGTATAGAATTGTTGTTATTAATAAATTTGTATAAATTTGATAATTTTATGTATATAATTATTTTTTGCATTTAAAAAGTGATATTAGGGTGGTGTATTATTTTCATGAATTTATTTGGATAATTAGGTTTAATTTCTTACCTTACTTTATAATTATTTGGAATTTTTTTAATTATTTAGATAATTATTTTACATATTTCGTATAAATTATTGAGGAGAAAATATGGGAACCTATAATTCGGTATTTAAATTTTGTTTTTTAAACAGTAGAACCAATACTTGGAAATTAATAGTTTAGTAATCAAGAATTTTATTTAAACTCTAGAACCGTAATAGTGAATTTACGAAGTAGTAAAATGCTTACTTCTGAAATATACAATAAGTAACCTTGAAAAACTTAAAATTGTAAAATTTAAATAATACAGAACTTAAAAATCTATTATTAAATTCCAAAATTTTACATACATTTTTTTTTTTGAAAGTGGGGTTTGGATTTATGTTTGAAATTATTGTTAATAATAAATTTGCACAAATTTGATAATTTTATGTTTATAATTGTTTTTTGCATTTAAAAAGTGATCTTAGTGTGATGAATTATTTTCATGAATTTATTTATTTGGATAATTAGGGTTGAATTTTTTACCTTAGTTTATGATTATTTGAATTTTTTTTAATTACTTAGATAATTATTTTGTACATTCCGTATAAATTTTCGAGTAGAAAATATGGGAACCTGTAATTTGGTATTTTTATCATATGTTTAATTTTTATTTTTTGTAAGTAGTATAACAGGTACTTGAAAATTTTTAGTTTAGTAATTAATACTTTTATTTAAACTGTAAAACCGTGATAGTGAATTTATGAAGTAGTAAAATGCTTACCTATAAAATATACTATAAGTAACTTAAAAAACTTAAAAATTCTAAACTTTAAATAGTAGAAAACGTAAAATCTATTATCAAAATCCAAAAATTTACATCAAACAATAAACCGTAAAACTATAAACTTTTTAACAGTAAACCTTAAAAAACCAAAATCATAATATTAAAATTCTGAAGGGTACATTAAAAAACTCTAAAAACCCTTAAAATTGATTTTTGAAACATTAAAAAGTAAGAATAAATTATAAAATATTATAAAGAACACACCTTAAGGAGTTTGGAATTAGAAGTTATTTAAAAATTTGTTAATTTTAACATATAGATATTGACAGTATTTGACACTATAATAAATGTAGATGGAAGAAGTGCCAGCACACGTGTATTTGGAGCCATTGTCCTTGATGTCTTATCGAGACAGCACGAGCACAGATCCGGTTTGATCTGGAGTGGGGATCAGGAGACGTGTTATACTGATCTTCAGTGTAGGCGCTTCGGGCGGAACCTATTCCAGTGCTACAGTACGGCTCCCCGTAGATTGGTGGAGATTATTGATAGAACCGGGTTGGAGAGAGTCTTTAGATGTGGTTACATTGGGTTGGACCACGCACTTATTGCATCATTGGTAGAGCGGTGAAGACCAGAGACTCACACATTTCACCTAACGTGTGATGAAGTGTCAATAACACTACAGGATGTACAGGCACTGTGGGGTTTAGGGATAGACAGTATGGCCGTTACCGGCCCTAGTTGAAGTGTAAACCCGAAACAGTACTGGATCGATCTTATTGAGAGACTTCTGGGTGTGCGGTTGTCTCTCAGCCACTTTTCCGGATACAAGGTGAAGAAGGAACCATTGGAAGCATGGATCCTGAGAGTGTTTACCGGTTCAGAGACCGATGATGATCTAATCCTACGCGCTCGTGGATTTATTTTCTTACTCATTGGCGGACACATGCTTTCCGACTTCTCCAGGAATTTGGTTCATGTGCGCTACCTCAGTTTATTAGAGGATATTGATGCTATCAGGACATATAGCTGGGGTAGCTGCGTTCTTGGGTTTTTGTATAGGCAGTTGTGAACGGTAGCATTGGGGGGTGCATGACAGATTGGGGGGGCCTTAGTCTTAGTACAGATTTGGGCGTGGTCGCGTATACATACATTGCGACCTCAGCTGATTACGGGGAATCAGGCCGACCCTCTTGCTCCTCTTGGCACAATATGGTGCACATCATTTGACTGTAGCCAGCTGCCTACGCACACTCTGGTGGCGTACAGGGACCAGCTAGATTTCATGCTATCTGATCAGGTTCTCTTTACAATAACTTGTGTTATTTGTAATTAATTGAGTTTTTTTTTTGTACTTACATTTTTATTGATTTTGAATTTTGACATGACAGTTTATATGGCTCCCATATTATAACCGTTCTCTGGTTCTATCTAACTTGTGGCGAGCAGAGGTCCCGCTCATCTGTTACGAGATAGTGGAGTACCACTACCTCAGGTGTGTGATGCACCAGTTTGCACGGGCTCAGATGGTTCCAGAGGCATATGATACTCGTCTGGACCTAAATATTTACAAGCTGTACAGGATTTAAACCCGGGGACTGTATACAAATTTTTTCATCACAGAACGAGCAGTCCCCCTAATTATGTTTTCAAATTTGTTTTCTGGTGTTTCTCACCATGCATAGACTGATTTCCATATTGCCAGCTGGTGATTTCTATGGATGGAACACACTTAAGGGGACCATACAAGGGCGTGCTGTTAATTGCAAGTACGTGAGATGCAAATAATCAGTTGTTCCCACTTGCTTTTGCAATTGGTGATAAGGAATCCTCCAAGAGTTGGAATTGGTTCCTTAAAAACTTGCGAGAATACATAGTCAAAGATCGCCACAAAGGTATTTTCTCTGCTATTCAAAGTCAACCTTTGTGGCAACCACCATTTGCAGTTCACCGGTTTTGCTTACGCCACATTCAAGCAAATTTCAACAAGACTTTTAAAAATACAAACCTCAAAAGCTTGATGTGGTAGGCCGGAACAGAAACAAAACAATGGAAATTTGATCGTGTCATTAGAGAGATTCAAGAAAGAAATGTTGATGCTTACATTTACTTGATGAAGTTGGACCTAGAGAAGTGGACACTGTTGCATGATGGCGGTCACAGACACGGTATCATGACAACCAACATTTCTGAAGCACTTAACAGTGTGTTGAAGAAAGCTAGGGTTCTACCTTTAAAAGCCCTGGTTGAACTAATATTTAACAAACTAGTTAAGTACTTTCACAACACGAGGCTGAAAATTGTGTGCATCCATTTCCAACTCGAATTTTTGACAAGTTCTTGCAGATTAAAATGAAATCAAGAGAACACAAAGTTACAACTTACAATCCACGAGAGGGAATATACATGGTCAGATCTGCAATCCGGGTTTCTGGTACGGAAAACAATGTCTATACATTGCGGTTAAATAATAAATCATGCAGTTGTGGAAAATGGCAAACATATACATTGCCTTGTTCTCATGTTCTTGTAGTGTGTAGAGAAAATGGGTCAAGAACAGATACTTATGTGCCGGAGATATATTTGCGACAAACGTACAGAAGAACTTACCAAGCGAATTTTCATCCGGTCTTGAGTAAGAACTTTTGGAGGGATGTTCCTTTTAATTTAACATTCTATCCTCCAAACATGAAAAAGGAACGGGGAAACAGGGGAAGCGATTTCAGGGGGAAATGGATTATAAAAATCTGGATTCTCTCCCAAGGTGTGACAGATATCGCATGCCGGGACATAATAGGAAAAATTGTAATAACCCTGGACCGAGCAATGTATAAGTTTGACATTTTCTTGAAATAATTGTAATAAAACATGTTTCTATTAATGAAATTTTTCTTTCCATTTCTTTTAATTACTACATCATTGCTCTAAATTTTTACAATTTCTAACGCATTACTTCTTCAAATAATTTGCGATGAAATGATTAAAATATAAATATAATTTCCAATAAAACGATATAAATATTACAAAATAAGTTAAATATAATAAATACAGTCTTTTTAAAAAAATTATACAATTATAAGTTTTCCAAAAAAAATTTTCATTAAAAAAAATAATTCATTAAACAAAATACTAAAAAAAATTTATACAATCATAAATTTTCCCAAAAGAAATTTTCATTAAAAACAAAAAAAAATTTCATTAAAAAAAATTTTAAAAAATTTAAAAAATTATGTGGCTGATAACGCACAACGAGTATGCGTTATTGCACTGATCATAACGCACACCCATTGTGCGTTATCAGCCACATAGGCTGATTATGGAGGAAGTTTAATTAACTGATAACGCACAATGACGCACAACCATTGTGCGTTATGGCTGGAGTCGAAAAAAAAAAATATGGACCACTTTAGTACCCAATAATCAAAACTGGGCCCAGCCCAGAAAAAAATCAATAATCTTCTTCGCGACGTCTTCCTCACAATCTTGAAACCCCATCAGCAAAGTATAAACAAGCTCATCATCTCCCTTGAAATACAATAATTTTACAAACCTATGAGCGAATCGATAGATTTAAAAATTATCTCGGAGAGATGTAGAAACCTGTTGAAAAGCTCATATCGAATCTGCGTTGAAAAGTTGCTCTAAATAACAGAACAAACACTAGATCTGAAAAGATGGAAGGTAAAACTCACTTATATGTCTTGAATCTTAAAGACAATTTTTTTGAAAGAAATCTTACCTTGAATTGTAGACAAAAAATATAAAAAGAAAGTCTAATAAAAAAAGAAGGAAGAAAAATTCGACTAAGATCCGATACTCTCAACTAACTTGGCCGAGGATAGCAAAAAATGGGTTCTGGGTTCTGTTAGGGAGTAGAAGGGGAGAGGGGGTAGAGAGAGAAAAAAACGAAAGTTTTGTTTCTTATTCTTCCTATGTTTTTTATCAATAAACAATTTTAATTAAAATTAAATTATAATATCTAATTAAAATTATTTAGTTTCACTATTGAGAAACTTATGTCCGGTTTCATAGTATGATTTGCCAAGTTGCTCAATCTTATTCAAACATATCTCCTATCTTTTTCTCTTGCAAGGTCACTATCCGACACGCTCTCTTACTCGGTTTCGTATTATTATTTGTTTTATTTATTTATTTGCTAAATCTCGGTTTTGTATTAATATACGTTACATTTCTTAATCGTTCACGTAATTTCGATATAATTCACTATTTTAACGTTCGAATTTATCGGATCAAAACTACTGAATTTATCGCACTTTGCAGAGAGTAACTTCTATCGGATCAAAAAGATGGCAACTTTGACTGTTCCTCCAACTTTAACTTCTCCTCGTGATGATGCCATGCAGCTCTACCGGGCTTTTAAGGGTATCTCTACAGTTCTGTTATTATTATTGTTTCTTTTTTCGGGTTGATTTCTTGATTTGGGCATCTAATTGAAGCGAAAAATGTTTGTTTTTGTTAGGTTTTGGATGTTGAATTTAGTGTTATATGTGTGTGGGTTTTCTGGCTTCGATTGTTTGTTCTTAATTGAAGAATTTTTGTCTCTGCTTCTTTTATATGCTATATAAAGCTTTTCATGGTTCCTGGGAATTTTTCCTGTAATTTTGAAGGTTAACGCTTTGAAAGGACGTGAAATTGTAGCCCTATCTTGCTTGTTCTTTTACCAGTTTTTTTGCGCATTTCTTGATTTTCTTCTGAGATTTGTTTTGTTTCGTTTTTTTTTTGTTTTTGATTAATAAAGGGTCATGAATATTACTGTTCAGAACTCTTGCAAGAAAAAGATTAGTTGAGAAATGAAATACTATTTTTTGGCACAAGAATTGGCAAAGGCAGCCTAATTTTATTTGTTTAAAGAAATTATGAGATTACATTAAAAGAAACAAACCAAGAAAAAAGGGAAAAAATGGTGGTTTACTTACTTTTCATCAGTCTGGGCAATGTTTGGGAAAGGATAGGAATTTGGGAGAACGAATGAAACTCAAACTTCCTTGCAGATTGAGCTGTGCCTTACTTTCCGTTCTTATTCGGGCATGGGTAAACTAATATCATCTTCCTTTTCTAGTTTGTTTAAGGGATTGCTAACGCCTACTTGTGAAAAAACAAATTTATAGTATCTGCCCTTGTCTTCCTCTGCATTTGCTTTTCAAGTGAAGAAAAGTTACAAATTACCAATTGATGATGAAATTACAAAAATCTTTGTAACCTTCCCTGTCTCTTTTAAAATTTGTAACCCTGCAGATCATCCTGCATTAGTGAATTTCTTAAAAATAATTTGTTCCAACCTGGTTAGGGACTAAGTAAGTCCTTTAAACATTTCTTTAGGATTTGGATGCGACACTGCAGCAGTTGTCAATATTCTGGCCCATAGAGATCAGACACAGCGTGCTCTTATTCAACAAGAGTACAGGACTATGTATTCTGACGATCTTTGCAATCGCTTGTCTAAGGAGCTAAGTGGCAATACTAAGGTATATAAGAGAACTCGTGCTTAGATACCTTTTGTTTCGGGGTTACTTTCTGTTGGGGCATCTATGATAATTTCATTGCTTTATTAATTCAAAATTGCTGCCAGTATATGAAATATCCATCAGAGAAAAGCCTAGTACTCTAAATAGTGGAAAAGGAAATGACAAACATCTATTAAGACGGAATATAATAATTGTTGGGAAACTCCTACAGTTGTTGTACTTATTGAATGAATGGTAATTTGTTCTATATCTAAATTCTTTCAGCGAGCAGTTTTGCTTTGGATGTATGATCCTCCAGGACGGGATGCTGCCATAGTGAGGCAAGCTTTGTCCTCTGAAATCGATTTGAAAGCTGCCACTGAAGTGATATGCTCTCGGACCTCATCCCAAATACAGCATTTTAAGCAACTTTACTATGCGAGGTTTCGTGTTTATCTGGAGCATGACATAGAACGTCAAACCACTGGAGATCATAAAAAGGTTATCTTTGACTCTCTGTCTTTCATATTCTCAATGAAAACAATCTAGTGCATACATATGCATCAGGGCTGATTTTTATAGGTCTAGTTCTGGAGTTTCTTTTTCTTTCACTGAATTTTTAGAACACATTTAAAAGAACCAGATAGTTTATAAGGTCTAATTTCACTTCCTAGTATCGGAGTAGCTGATTCTCTGGGCAACTACAGACTGATTTTCTCTTTTAAATTTTAACTTCAAAACTTAAAATTTTAAAAGCATCAATTTCTCCACTTGTTAAATTTATTTTGTAGGCATTTCTTAGGCTAGTTGCAAGAAACTGCTGTTTTCCAATCTTTCTGAATTTATATTCTGAGGTTTCATTAATCTATATCTGATACAGGAGATTTAATAATATCAAGGCGGATATATGCTTACTAGAGCTGATTAACACACACCTAATCCCCCTCCGCACACCCCTGGCTGGCTGGCTGGCTGGCTGCTTTTTGCCCTGTGGACAGAAGTTTATTGAGCCTCATTACTCCAACTTTCACATTCTCTTCTATAATAAAGTTCAGGACTTTCTGTATTGAATCATTTCTATTAGGATATATTCTCTTTTGAGAAAGAGAAGGAAGAAGACAGTGATCATTAGCTTTGCTATGAAGTTTCCCTTCCAGCAAGCAAACATACATCTCAGTTTCAGAAAGAAAAAAGGATAAATGCTCAAGATTCATTCCAAATCTTCTGCAACATGTCGATTCTCCAGCCGAAATTACTTTATTTTGACCTTAATTTTTTCGAAGAACCAGCATTTATATTCTAGATATTTACCAAGAACCTGATTACTTGGATAGCTGGCAATGCCATTTCTCTCTCAACATAGCTCTTTTAAGCATGTCCAATTAGTTCTCCCTCAAACTTTCCTTGTACATTTCCTTTTTCTGATTCATTGATTAAAAAGTCAGTTATTATTTTAACCGGATTTCTCCAAAAATCAGTTGCCCAAAAATTGTTCATTGGGTCTAAGAATTTTAAACCAAAAAAAGAAAAAAAAGTTTATGGTTAATTTGAGATAAGCGAAAATTGTTGATAGACATTTATGATGATTTGCTCCATTAGTACATGACATCTTACTTTGTGGCATTCATGGTTCATTGTTATTTTTTGCTTTTAGCCGCTTCTAAGCAATAGTGTGAGGAACTTGTAGACAGAAATAAAAGTGTTAGGGAAATCAATAGTATTTCTCTGAATATGGTTACTGTAAAGTAGTTTAGTAAACTTGATTTCATTTTGTCTACTGATTTAGTATTGATTACAACGAGCAAGAAGCCTTTATTTCCCCGAAAACCTGCCAAAGCTTTTTATTAAACTTTTACCAACTCCCTGGTAGAAGGAAAAATTATCTTGTCTTGTTAACTTCTTCTGAACCCTGACTAAATTGAATTAATATAGTAAACATCTTTTTCTCCTTGTTTTCATTGGTTCCTGCAGTTGCTGCTGGCATATTTGAGTGCTGTCCGCTATGAAGGCCCTGAAATTGACAGAGCAACAGTGGAGCATGATGCTAAAGCTCTCTACAAAGCTGGGGAGAAAAAGTTGGGAACTGATGAGAAGACTTTCATTCGAATTTTCAGTGAAAGAAGCCGGGCACATTTGGCTGCTGTTGATTCTGCTTACCATAGTATGTACAGTAATTCACTGAAAAAGGTAAATCCTGTCAATCAGATATAAACTTAGATGCTTCCGTCGAATTACTTGTTTAACATATGCGTCTTATTGCAGGCGGTGAAAAGTGAAACATCTGGATTGTTTGAGTTTGGCCTCTTGACGATCCTACAGTGTGCTCAGAACCCCGGGAAATACTTTGCCAAGGTATCCCTGCTGATTCACATTACTTCCTGAAAGCAGTAGCTCTGTCATTTTATCTTTCGTATCCTGCTGTTTTAACTTCTGAGCTAGCTAGTTACAGTGTTCTTTTATCTCTTCATCAGAAATTCTATTTGTACGATGCTCTCTCTCTCTCTCTCTCTCTCTCTCTCTCTCTATATATATATATATATATATTCCAATATTTCAAACTTTTCATTGTCATTTTCTTTCATCAGATAAAATAAATTGTCAAAATGTATATAAAAGCATCACTCCCGAAATTTCATGCATATAATCATGCTTCTGGTTTATTATCCTACACTTTTAGGTGCTACGCAAGGCAATGAAGGGTCTTGGAACCAATGATTCAACACTGACACGGGTTATAGTAACAAGAACTGAAATTGACATGCAGTATATCAAAGCAGAGTACAGGAAGAAATATGGAAAAAGTCTTAATGATGCTGTGCATTCAGAAACATCGAGCAATTATCGGACGTTCCTTCTAGCACTTCTGGGCCCCAACCATTGATATCCAGGGAAGGTAAGTATAGTCTGGAATAATCACGGGAAGATCAAACTCCGGTTTGGAAGCAAGTGTATGTTTAAGTATAAGAAGTAGAATGCAATATGTATTGTATATGTATGTAGGTTTCAGATAATCCATCCCCGTCCCAGTCCGGTTACATTCTCTGCCTCATTCTTTAGAAACTGTCATGTTTCTCACTTTTCCCTCATTTCATCCTTTATCTCAAAGGTAATTTGATGGGATAGAGAAGCATACAAAATTTGAGAAAAGAGATTCAGAATGAGAGGCGATAATTTATACCTAGGTTTGTTTGGTTGTTCAATATGAACTTCAGTTGTCTGCTATGTACTCTTCATGCCTGCTTATTTTGTATTTGTGGTTATACATCATGATATATAACTTTTGGTAAGCTTTTCCCCATGTCAATTTATTGTTATGTTTTTGGCACTTTTTTGAATAATCAAATTTCCCATGGGCCTCCATTATTTTTATTTGAAGTGACATTATTATTTTGAGATGAACCCACAATATTACAAGGTAAATATCTAAAATGAATAGGGAATTATATATATATATATATATATATTTTGAAGAGAATGTTTTTAGGTTTAGAGCACTCTTCAACATTCAAGACTCCAAACTAAGTTTTTGCTTTTTTTTTGGGTTTTGTTAATTAGTTTTTAATGATATGATTGGTTGGAAATGTTTATTAAATTAATTAATAAAATTCAAATTTTGAATTTCAAACATTAATTTTTTGTGATAAGAAAAGTTTGATAAATTCCTAGGAGCATGATGCAAATTCTTAAATTATTCTCTTTTTATAAGTAGATAAATCATGATTCTTTAATTGATTATCTAATTTGAGCAAATCCATAATTCTTTATATGTTAATTTTATTTCAACGCTAATTTTGAATGGTACTTTTCTCATTCTTTTTTTGGGTCGATAAATTTAATCCGGGAATATGAATGTATAGTGCGAAAAAAATCGTTATTTTCTCTCTGTGATGCCCCCAACCCTGCCACTAAGTCAACTGCGGCTGAGTAGGGCATCTGCGTGCCTCTCGGCACTAAATTATAAGTTCCACACTAAAACAAAACCCTAGAACAATACTAACAGGTATACATAAAGTACGCAGAATACTTAAGTAAATTGAATACTACCGATGCACTCAAACACAGGATAAAAGAAAACTTCTCATTTCCGTTTTATAATAAACACAAAAGTAATCTTACATCAACCACTTACATAAAAACATAAAAAGAAACTCTACAGACGATTCGAGTCTAAAAAGATAAAACATAAATCTATGCCCTTCCGAGGAGATTTGATCCAAAAACTCCTGGCCTAAAACTTCAGTGGCTCGCGGAACCCCTGACCGTTCCAAGCTAATCTGAGAAAAAAACATGATATGGAAAAACGTGAGCGCAAACGCTCAGTGAGTCCACGTGTGTGTGTGTGCGGTAGTGTTTTCTTTAAAATCATGATGATGCCGTTTTACAAAAACAATTCATGCAATGTTATAAGAAAAATATTTCTTTTACTATTTTAACATAACTGATGCTTGAACCTACATGAGGGTTTCGAGCGCAGCCGGGAAGTCTGAGCGAATCAAGATACATCAGCGCAACTTTATGCCCAATTTTAAAAGAACATGTAATGCAACAGTGGGGCTCCACAGACAAAGTCCAGATCCCCGAAACGAGGCCATCAGAACTAAGTTCCGGCATCTCGTAGTCAAATACCAACCAAACAACATACGAGCGCTCGATTACAAACAACCGCACTCCCGAACACTCGGTCAAAAGCAGAGCTACGGACTCTCGGGGCACCTACCAGTGCCCGCCCTGGAACCAACCTCGGTGTCGAGCCCCTCCTGACTCTCCACTAGGCGGTCGAACCCCACCGTAGAGCATGATACGGTGTCCACGTAGACCGATTGGGCCACACCCTCCGCGGTCTGCGCCCCTCTTAAAGTGGATCCACCCTCAGAGTCAAAAATCCGTCCACGTCATCGGAAGAGGCCCTAGTACGGGGGACTAGCCACGTACAGTGCAATCCTCTAACGCGTCCGTTCACTTGATCAACAATAAACTTTAATCTTGGTCGGAATGAGGTTTCGTATGTATTTACAAATCAAAGGGGCCATTTGCCCGGCCATAATAACAGATTCAAGTCATAAATATTTCAAAACACAAAAGAAAATCCTCATCCGCCAGTCATCACATGTTTATGCAATTTCACAATTATGCCAATGCCAAATCTATATTCATGTATATCAAAATACATAACTTTTTAAGCTAGAACATTTTTCAATATATAAATATTTCCGAAAAACCTGCATACTTCTTATGTACCACCATAATAATCTGTTTTAAAAGAAACACCTATTTGGAGCACCGCTCCTATGCATTTTTCTATGAAACACGTAACACATTAGGGAGAACATCTAACTAAAAAAAAAAAAAACAAAACATGCAACTAACCATAGCTTGTTCTTGTTGCCAACCAAAATCTTAAGTAAATTGAAGACCAACATGCATGCTATATATATATAATTAGGAAGAAAAGAAAAAGAAAGAAAACAATGGAGTCATGAGGCGGTTAAGGAAAAAAAAAAAAATTGGTGAGGTGACAAGTGTTGTTGTGAGGTGGCCGCAATCTTCACAATTAAGTTTTTATTTATTTATTTTTTTTAGTTTTTTAAATTCCTATATGAAAATGCCAAGTATTTAAATTTCTAAAATAAATATAGTAGGTATTAAAAATAAAAATTCACTTAAAGGCACTTATAAACCTTAATAATAAAACCTCAATAAGATAATAAAATTTTATTTCTATTCCGAAATATCACCAAAATACTACTAAGTACCAAAAACACTATATCCCACCATATATATCAAAACTCTATTTTCATCACGTTCTTAATTTTAAAGTCATGCTAGGTGCTTACGGGGTAGGGCGTTACATTCTACCCTCCTAAAAAAAATTTCGTCCTCGAAATTGAGTAGTTACGTACCTATAAGCTCTGGATACTTTTTCTTCAAGTACTCCTCAGTTTCTCAGGTTGCCTCTTCGATCCCATGATGTTTCCATATCACTTTACACATTGGAATCTGTCTCCCGCGTAACTCTTTTACGCTTCGTTCTATAATCTCAATTGGTTTTTCTTCATATGACAGATCAGCTTGTAATTCCAATTGGTTATCATTGAGAACATGATCAGGTGCAGGGTGATACTTCTTTAATTGTGATACATGGAACACATCATGTATACCTATCAGTTCATTTGGTAAGGCGAGTCGGTATGCTACTTTACCAATCCTGTCAATAATTTCAAATGGTCCGATATATCGGGGACTTAACTTTCCTCTCCTCGGATATCGTAGCTTCCCGCGATGCGGTGTAAGTTTTAAGAAAACTCGATCTCCTACATTAAACTCCAAATCCCTTCTTCGATTGTCAGCATAACTCTTCTGCCTACTTTTAGCTGTTTGAAGCCGGTCTTGAATTATCTTAACTTGTTTCTGCATCTCTTCCAATTCTGGCATCAAGTTTCTTTGTCTCCAATGGGATCGAACTCCGACTTCATCCCAGTACAAAGGTGTTCTGCATCTCCTACCATATAATGCTTCAAATGGTGCCATTCCTATCGAAGAGTGGTAGCTATTATTATAAGCAAACTCAGCACAAGCAAGATTGTCAACCCACTTATTTCCAAAGTCTAAGGCGCAAGCCCTTAACATATCCTCTAGAGTTTGAATTGTTCTTTCGGGATCGTCCATCGGTTTGGGGATGTCTTTGTGGTGCTATAACTTAGATTGGTCCCCATAGCTGCACTGGAACTTAGGCCAAAACCTTGAGGTAAACCTTGGGTCTCTATCGGATACAATATCAACGGGTACTCCATGAAGTCGAACAATCTCATCTACATAAATCTGTGCCAACTTGTCCAAAGGGTATGACATATTAATGGCAATAAAATGAGCCACTTTTGTTAAACGATCAACGATTACCCAGATAGCATCCTTATAACCCTTGGTCTGGGGAAATCCTGTGACAAAGTCCATTGTCACATGATCCCATTTCCATTCGGGAACAGGTAACGGTTGTAGTAATCCCGCTGACTTTTGATGTTCCGCCTTAACCGTTTGACATGTAAGACAGGCCGCTACATACTCCGCAATTTCTCTCTTCATTCCGTTCCACCAAAACTTTTGCTTTAAGTCTTTATACATCTTATTCTCTCCAGGATGCATTGAATACTTACTTCTGTGGGCTTCCTCTAGAATCTTGCGCTTAAGTTCAGTATCATTGGGTACACATAACCGATTCCGAAAGTACAGGCTCCCATCAGCTTCTAATGTTCGAAAATTTTCCAATCCCTTAGCTTCCACACGGTTCTTGAACTCTTGGAACTCCTTATTACTCTTTTGGGCACTTCTAATATCCTCTTGTAGGGTGGATGTTAAGCTAAGACTTGATATCTTTGCTTTTCTACTCAATGCATCCGCCACCACATTCGCCTTTCCTGGATGATAGTTAATCGGGCATCGATATTCTTCCAGCAGTTCCATCCATCGACGTTGTCTCATGTTCAAGTCTTTTTGAGAAAACAGATACTTTAAACTCTTATGATCAGTAAATATCTCATACTTAGCCCTATACAAGTAGTGTCGCCACTTCTTAAGTGCAAACACGATGGCTGCTAATTCCAAATCGTGTGTCGGATAATTCCGTTCATGATCCTTCAACTTTCTTGAAATATATGCTACAACTTTCCTGTCTTGCATCAACACAGCTCCTAGTCCTTCTCCTGAAGCATCTGTGTATAATGAAAACTCCTTGTTCGGATCGGGTAATGTTAACACTGGTGCCGACGTTAGTCGGTTCTTCAATTCTTGAAAACTCCTCTCACATTTTTCCGTCCACTCAAACTTGGTTGCTTTTCTGGTTAATTGGGTTAGAGGTCCAGCAATCCTTGAAAAGTCTTTTATAAATCTCCGATAGTATCCCGCCATACCCAAGAAACTACGTACTTCAGTTGGTGTTTTGGGTTGTGTCCAATAAGTCACTGCTTCTACTTTCGCTGGATCCACCGAGATTCCTTCCTGGGTGATAACATGTCCTAGGAAAGTAACTTGACTCATCCAGAACTCACATTTTCTAAACTTAGCATATAACTTATGCTCCCGTAGGGTTTGCAACACTTTTCGAAGGTGTTGTTCATGAACTTCAGGGTTGGGTGAATAAACAAGAATATCATCAATAAAAATCACTACAAACTTATCCAAGTAAGGATTAAAGACTCTGTGCATCAAGTCCATAAATGTGCAGGTGCATTAGTTAATCCAAACGGCATAACCACAAACTCGTAATGTCCGTATCGTATGTTGAATGCCGTCATTGGAATATCCTTTTCTCTTATCCTGACTTGATAATACCCCTGTCTCAAGTCCAATTTGGAAAAACATCCCGCTCCTCGGAGTTGGTCAAATAACTCATCAATGAGGGGTAGTGGGTATTTGTTCTTAACTGTCACATTATTCAATCCTCTATAATCTATACACATCCTCAGGGTTCCATCCTTTTTCTTTACAAACAAAACTGGCGCACCCCAAGGAGATGTACTTGGACGAATATATCCTTGCTGCAACATTTCTTGTAGTTGCTTTTTCAACTCTTTTAGTTCCTCCTGTGCCATCCGGTATGGAGTTCGAGATATTGGTTTAGCATCAGGTACCAATTCTATGCCAAACTCCACTTCTCGATCTGGGGGTAGCGTCGTCAACTCCTCAGGAAAGACATCCACAAACTCCCTCACTACAGGTACTGTGTCTAATTTTACCTCCTCCGTAGGTTTGTTGAGCAAATATGCTAAGTACCCTTGACATCCTTTCCATAGCAACTTTCTGGCTTTCATGCCAGACAAAAAGGGATTCTCCCGTTTTGTTCGCTTTCCTTGGAACACCAAGATTGGCATACTTGGTCGGCTAAACTTAACCAACTTCTGTCGACAATCTACTTGGGCATAATGTTTAGACAACCAGTCCATCCCAAGTATCACGTCATATCCCTCCAATTGTAAGGCAATTAAATCTCCAGATAAAACCACATTCTCGACACATATGTCACAATCAGGGTACTTTACCTCAGTTATCTCATTTACGCCCATAGGAGTGCTAACTATCAACTGATAATGCATGTTAACAGGAGGTATAGGAATATGTTTTATGAAATGCAAACTCACAAAAGAATGCGTAGCTCCAGGGTCAATGAGTACTCTTGCTAGTTGAGAAAATTTTTTTATCATACCTTCAACGACTTCTGCTTCCGTATCTACGGGCAATCCATCCAGTGCATAAACTTTAGCTTTTACTTGTGGCTTATTATTCCTTCCTTCTATTGTTCCTCTCATGACCGGGGGTCGGCCTGCTTTTCTGGACATCTCCGGGGTTACTTGTTGCATCTCAGGGCATTGGTCCTTGGTATGTCCTGGTTTTCCACACTTGAAACATAATCTTAACTTTTTCCTTTGTATAACCGCTTGATCAGTCATCTCTGTTCGCGTGGCGGCTTCAACTGCGGCCGCGAATCCCATTGGTGGCAAGGGAGCTAATGCTCGTTGCAATTCAACCCTTAATCCTTTCACAAATTGTCCGTCTTATTTTCATTAGTGTCTATCAACCTTAAGCAATACTTAGCCAACCTATTGAACTTTGCCGTATACTGGGCAACTGTCAGGTTACCCTGTCTCAATTGCTGAAACTCATCCTCACGTTGCTCTCGAACCCATCGAGGTATATACTCCTTTTTGAATTCTTCTTGAAAATCGTTCCAAGTCCATGGTTGGTTCTTAAGTGTCCGTGCTTCGGAAGCTCTAAGCCACCAATCCTTTGCCATTCCTCGAAGTCTAAAAGCTGCAAACGTTACCCTCAGGGCATCCTCATACTTAAGGGTATCATAGATATCATTCAACTGCTCAAGGAACAGCTTCGACTTTAATTTCTTGCTCAACATCTCCATAGAACTCCGGGGGTCGAAACTTAAGAAATCGTTCTAATGCTTCATCTGCTCCTGTAACTGGTACTCGTTCGTTTCTTCTTGTGGCCATTGAAGTTTCTAATAATTTCGTCATCTTGATCATAAAATTCTCGATTACTTTGTGTGTAGCTTGTTCTGGACGAGGGGTGGCCTCTCTCGTAGGTTCAGACTGTCTATTTTGAGAATTTTCTGACATAACCTCGTCCGTACGGTTGGGAGATTGTGAACCTGACATGTTTCTAAAAACCAAAAAATCCCAATACTAATAAACATCTACGATTATAGATACTTTACGACAGGTAAACATAAATTCATCTCAAGCACAAACATCAAATGCATACATACAAACATATATATATATATATATATAACTCAAAATAAGGATTTTTGGTACAAGTAGTGTCAAGATACAATCAGATCATCCTGGTCCTACCTCCCAAAAATATATATGGTCGGGTTGCTATACATATCCAAAACCCGAGGACCTCATACCTATGATCCTAAGCCTACTGCATCAAGTACCAACAAAAATACTACTCGTACCTATCCAAGTGATCAAATATTCACACCTACCTGTATTCTATCCAACAGCTACTCCGCCTAAGGACACTGGCTACCAGAACCTCCCGGACGAGACTCCAGCTCATCACGTGCTCTATCCACCGAATCTTTAGTAGTTCCAAGGAACTGAGCGATAAACTGCCTAAGCCAGTCCCGCTCGTTAATCAGCTCCAAAAGCGCTCTCTCTCTCGAGCTGCATGAGCTGCCCGCGTCTGGGCTAACTCCTCCTCTAACATGGCGGCCCTCGCCGTCTCCTGTCGCCGTGCCTGGCGTGCTGCATAGAATAAGGCGTCCATTCGGGAGATCTCCTCTCTTAATGCTATAACCTGCTGGCTAGCGGCTTCAGCCCGTTGCTCACGCCACAGGCAGTAACCACAAATATCATACTCCCTAACCCCACCCCGAAGTAGTGATAGTGGAAAAGAAGATACAGACGCCATGGGTGGAATAGGGGTAGGGGAGGCTGCTGCTGGCATAGTATTTGCTACAGAGGTACCCATACTCCCAGTGACTGCCGGTGTCCCTTGCTCTGGTTCAGGTGTCATTTCTGAGTTCGACGTGGGCTCGCTAGGGTCTTCTTCTATTGATGTTCTAGGTCCTATTCCCGGTGCCACTACTGGTGCCATCTCTGGTCCTTCTACTGACTCATCATCGGAAAGGTCAATCACTGGAATTGGTTCCCTTTCTGGGATGATCTCCTTAAGGGAATATGAGGAGGATGATGATGACGTAGTCCTGCTAGGCTCATCTAAGAGGGTGCCCTCCCTGTATGTCCATCTATGCGAAGGATGTGCCATCTAGTACCTACAAAACAAAATCTTAGGGTCAGTACTAACCAATAAATCATATGGTTAACTTTAAAGTTTAAACAGTTAACGCTTAGAGCTTATCTAAAATCCAACGTTTCAAACCTAGTATCGAACCTAGATGCTCTGATACCAACTGTGATGCCCCCAACCCTGCCACTAGGTCAATTGCGGCTGAGTAGGGCATCTGCGTGCCTCTCGGCACTAAATTATAAGTTCCACACTAAAACAAAACCCTAGAACAATACTAACAGGTATACATAAAGTACGCAGAATACTTAAGTAAATTGAATACTACCGATGCGCTCAAACAAAAGATAAAAGAAAACTTCTCATTTCCGTTTTATAATAAACACAAAAGTAATCTTACACCAACCACTTACATAAAAACATAAAAAGAAACTCTACAAACGATTCGAGCCTAAAAAGATAAAACATAAATCTATGCCCTTCCGGGGAGATTTGGTCCAAAAACTCCTGGCCTAAAACTTCAGTGGCTCGCGGAACCCCTGACCGTTCCAAGCTAATCTGAGAAGAAAACATGATATGGAAAAACGTCAGCGCAAACGCTCAGTGAGTCCACGTGTATGTGTGCGGTAGTGTTTTCTTTAAAATCATGATGATGCCGTTTTACAAAAACAATTCATGCAATGTTATAAGAAAAATATTTCTTTTACTATTTTAACATAACTGATGCTTGAACCTACATGAGGGTTTCGAGCGCAGCCGGGAAGTCTGAGCAAATCAAGACACATCAGCGCAGCTTTATGCCCAATTTTAAAAGAACATGTAATGCAACAGTGGGGCTCCACAGACAAAGTTCGGATCCCCGAAACGAGGCCATCAAAACTAAGTTCCGGCATCTCATAGTCAAATACCAACCAAACAACATACAAGCGCTCGATTACAAACAACCGCACTCCCAGAACACTGGTCAAAACAGGCTACAGACTCCTGGGGCACCTACCAGGTCTGCCCTGGATTCAACCTCGGTGTCGAGCCCCTCCTGACTCTCCACTAGGCGGTCGAACCCCACCGTAGAGCATGATACGGTGTCCACGTAGACCGATTGGGCCACACCCTCCGCGGTCTACGCCCCTCTTAAAGTGGATCCACTCTCAGAGTCAAAAATCCGTCCACGTCATCGGAAGAGGCCCTAGTACGGGGGACTAGCCACGTACAGTGCAATCCGCTAACGTGTCCGTTCACTTGATCAACAATAAACTTTAATCTTGGTCGGGATGAGGTTTCGTATGTATTTACAAATCAAAGGGGCCATTTGCCCGGCCATAATAATAGATTCAAGTCATAAATATTTCAAAACACAAAAGAAAATCCTCATCCGCCAGTCATCACATGTTTATGCAATTTCACAATTATGCCAATGCCAAACCTATATTCATGTATATCAAAATACATAACTTTTTAAGCTAGAATATTTTTCAATATATAAATATTTCCGAAAAACCTGCATACTTCTTATGTACCACCATAATAATCTGTTTTAAAAGAAACACCTATTTGGAGCACCGCTCCTATGCATTTTTCTACGAAACACGTAACACATTAGGGAGAAGTGTTGTTGTGAGGTGGCCGCAATCTTCACAATTAAGTTTTTGTTTTGTTTTTTTTTTTTTTAATTTTTTAAATTCCTATATGAAAATGCCAAGTATTTAAATTTCTAAAATAAATATAGTAGGTATTAAAAATAAAAATCCACTTAAAGGCACTTATAAACCTTAATAATAAAACCTCAATAAGATAATAAAATTTTATTTCTATTCCTAAATATCCCCAAAATACTACTAAGTACCAAAAACACTATATCCCACCATATATATCAAAACTCTATTTTCATCACGTTCTTAATTTTAAAGTCATGCTAGGTGCTTACGGGGTAGGGCGTTACACTCTCCTCTTCCCTTGAACTTGTATTAGAGGTAGATATGAATTATTATGAAGAATTTGTAGAAGAAAATCAATTTAGATGTAAGAAAAGTTGAAATTATTTTTTTTCAAAATTGGGTTCGGACCGCCTAGACGGGTGACCCGGACATGAGTGGATCGCGCAGATGGGCAACCCGCACATGTCCGGGTCGCTGGTCCGGGCGACCCGTTCACGTCTGGGTCACCGGACCGGGCGACTCGAGCATTCTTTTTTTTAGGAAGAACAAATTTTTGTAGGTATTTGAGAAATTTAAAACATGAATAACTCTGCGATTGGAGGTCCGTTTAATGCATATGACCATTCGTTTTGATAATTCTCATAAAGATAAATGCAATGGCATCATCAAAAAAGTGATCCGGACACGTTTCGGGGCAAAAAAATTGTCCCGTATAATCAAAAACTTTGACGGACCATAACTTTGCGCTCGGACGTCCGATTGAGGCGATTCTTATGGGCATTTCGTGTATTTTTTCAAGATCTACGCGTTGGAAATAGCTAAAGGCGGTTTCCACCAATCGTTCTCACAAAAACCTCCTATTTCCGTTTTAATTTACGTTTTTGTAATTTTCTAATACTTTTTCTCTTATTAACTAAAAAATTACGGCACCAATTTGAAAATTAAACAGGGGAGCAGTCTTTTTTTCTCTAATTAAAAATTCAAATGATGAAGTTGGTAAATATTAGAATTCTTTTTGCATGCAAATTTTTTTTGCCCCGAAACACATCTGGATCACTTTTTCGACGATGCCATTGCATTTATCTTTACGATAACCATCAAAACGAGTGGTCATACGCGTGAAACAGACCTCCGATCGCGGAGTTATTCATGTTTCAAGTTTTCCAAATACCTACAAAAATTCTTTCTTCCTAAAAAAAAAAAAAAAAAAAAAAAAAAAAAAAGAGGCTCGGGTCGCCCGGATTGGCGACCCGGACGTGAGCGGGTCGCCCGTCCAGGCGATCCGAGCCCAGTTTTGAAACAAAAATGATTTCAACTTTTCTTATATCTAAATTGATATTTTCTTCTACAAATTCTTCATAATAATCCATATCTAACTCCAATACAAGTTCAATGTTAAACATTTTAGTTTTAGAGAGGAGAAGGACTAGAGAGAAGTTAGAGAGAAATTGTGTAGAGAGAGAAAGAGTAGGGAAGAGGAGGGAAAATAATGATTTTTTTCGCGCTATACATTCATATTCCCAAGTTAGATTTATCGATTTTTTTTTTTCTAAACTCCATACAATTTTTTAATTAATATTTCAAAATTTAATTTTCTCACTTTTTTCTTTACCAATCTAATCTTTTTATTTTTTAAATTAAATTTTGATCATGATACTAATAGATATTCATATACCATATTTGAATTATTATCTGATTCTTTTTAATTTTCTTTAAATATCTTTTATATAATCCTAAATAATCTCACTGTATGTTGTGAGCAATTATATAAATAACCAAATACCTTATAGAATACATACCTCATGAAACTCTATCGTTGCAATCATTTTTCCATTATAAAAGCGGCTTTGAAGATTATGCATGCTCTTCTTGTGGCTCTGGGTAATATCATTGTCAATAATATCAAGAATTTGGTTGTTATTATGGACCTGGTTATTTGTGAGAATATAAATCCCTTTGGCTATATTAAAGCGCCAAAAGTATTAATCATTCGTATCATATTAAATAACTCTTTTATTCATATTTCTACCCCGTTTGGATACTAAATTAAGGATGTTCTTGAATTATATTCTCTATGTATTCTTTATAATCTAAGTATATTAATCACATCGATGATATGGCTTAATATGATTTAAATGTTTATGTCTGTACTTATAAATAAGGTTCATAATAATATAGCTCAGATTCTTTAGTGAGAAAATCGTGGTTCATGACTTCATGGATTGATTTTAATTTTGTGGTCCTTGTAAAGAGGTGAAAAGGAACAATATAAACCATGGAGTGATGTTTTCGTGAAGCAATTTTTTTAGGCAACAATTGATGCATGAAGAAATATTAGCTTTGTGGCCCACTGGCGTTACAAAAATCATTTCTTTTAATAGATTAATTAATATAATTTTCGGACTCCTTTTGAATTTTGAATTAAAGAACTGATATACTCAAATACTTTCATAAAAAATGTATAATTAAAGATTTTGTACATATATTAATCATAAAACACCATGAAGTTAAAGATTAGTAAAAAATTTTTGAAAATACACATTTAACTCCTGAGATAAACCCAAATAATTTTTTTTCTTTTATGTCAAATTAAATTAATACATAAAAGTAGTAGAACATAATACATTTTATAAGTATAAACATTGATGTTAATATAACTCATATAATTTTATGAATTATAAATATTGAATGACCTTTTCTTTTTTTTTTTTTTTTTATAAAGGAATGATTCCTTTTTAATATATATGTCAATTGACGTTATTAGTAAAATTTTGGGAAAAGAGAAAAGTAGAAAAGAATACATGAGTAAGTAACTTTTACATAAAATCTAATATTAATCTAACAAATATCTTATTTTTTTAAAATTTTAAAAATTTATCTAATTTATATTATTTTTTACTAAAGCAAAGGGACATGGAGTTTAATACAAATTTTTTTTTATTTTATGAAAATTATATATCGATAGTCATTTATTTTTTAAGATGTACGAGCGGGTTACATTAGATAAAAAAAAATTATTCTAGAATACACTAAGAATTTATAAATAACTTTGTGGGGTGAGATGGAAAGAGGTTTTTTTTTTTTTCCTTATTTTGGGGGGAGCGAGGGCCACGGGAGAGTGGGAAAGAGGGGTGTTTTTTTGGGGGGTGGGGACGAGATTGGGGTAAGGAGGTTTTTTTTTAGGGAGGGGAGAGTGCGGGAAAGAGGAGTGTTCTTTTGGGGGTTGGGGTTGGGGGGTGGGGGGTTGAGAGAGGGGGGGCGGGGTGTGGGAAATTTTTTTTTTTTTTAGGGAGAGCGGCATGGGAAGAGTTTTTCTGGAGGGAGGCGAGCAGAGGTGAGAAAGAGGGGGTGGGGTATGTGAAGGAGTAATGGGGAGGGGCAAAAGTGTTGGGAAAAGAGTGGGGAGGGAATATGATGGGAGAAGGGTGAGAAGTTGGGGGTTAGTTTAAGAGGAAGATTCAATTTGGTAAAGGATACAAATTTTAGGAGTAGGAAAGAGGACTATTATAAATTTTTACACGTCTTTCACTTTAATATTTAACTTTTTTATCATAATTATTTTAGTCTCATTGAATAATGAAGATTTTTATTTTAGTCTCTCAAGCAATCAAAATCACATACTAATCTTCTAGATTTTTTATTTTGTTAATTAATTTTTAAAACCTTTATTGATTGAGAATATTTTTAATTATTAAAGTAATTAAAAATGTAATCTCTTTTTTTTCAAGTTAAACAATTGGTTTGATTTTCATAATTTATAGATAATCATGATTAGCGCAGTAAAATGGGCCGAATTGGACTGGATCAGACCGGACCGCGTGTAGTTTGCACTCAAACGGTCCAATCCAGTTCATGCTGATTTAAAGTACCTTGAACCATATCCATTCGTGGCTAACCTGCGAATTAACGGACCAGCCCACGAGCTTTTATTTATTTATTATTTTTGAATAAAAATTATTTTTCTTTAAAAATATTTAACTAATCATAAAATTATACCAATATTTAAATAAGAAATAAAATAATTACACATAAATAAACCTATTTTCAAATAAAATATTTTTTAACCTTTAAAAAATACTAAAAATTAATTTTAAAATTATTCTAATATTTGAATAAGGAATAAAATAATTTCACAAATAACACCTAAATAATGCGTAATTTCTATATAAAAATTAATATATAAAATATAAAAAAGGACTATTTCACAGATCGGGCCGCAAAAGTCCGCACATAAAACTGGCCGATCCGGTGCACGCTGATTTTTGAGGAGTCTATTTTTAAGAATCCATATCCGTCCATTTTGCAAACGGTCCGAACGATTTCTTTTTTAAAGATTGGTTATATTTTTATTTTGTTAGTGAGTTTTTAAAATTTGGATTGATTGAAAATAACTTTTATTTATTAAATTAATGTATTTTTTGAATTTTGAATTATAAAAATTAATGTGACATTGCAACTTGATTACGGAATTAAATATACATTTTTAAATTAAGAATTCTTCCTTTTTTTTTTCTTCAAATTTAAACTTTTATATATTTCCTTAGGAGGTTGATAAATCTAACTCGAGAATATGAATGAATAGAGTGAAAAAAATCATTAGTTTCCCTCCTCTTCCCTACTCTTTCTCTCTCCACACCATTTTTCTCTAACTTCTCTCTACTCCTTCATCATTATGAAGAATTTGTAGAATAAAATATCAATTTAGATGTAAGAAAAGTTGAAATTTTTTTTTAAAAAACTGGGCTCGTATCGCCAGGATGGGCGACCCGGACATAAGCGGATCGTTCAGATGGGCGACCAGTACATATCCGGGTCGCCAGTCTGGGCGACCAGCTCACGTCCGGGTCGCCGGTCCGGGCGACCCGAGCCTTTTTTTTTTTAGGAAGAAAGAATTTTGTAGGTATTTGGAAAACTTGAAACATGAATAACTCTACGATCGGAGGTCCGTTTCACGCTTATAACCACTCGTTTTGATGGTTTTGGTAAATAACGCAACGACATCATCGAAAATTTGATCCGGACGCGTTTCAGGGAAAAAAAATTGTCCCGTATAGTCAAAAACTTTGACGGGCCATAATTTTGCGCTTAGACGTCCGATTGAGGCGATTCTTGTGGGCATTTTGTGTATTTTTTCGAGATCTACGCGTGAAAAATAGCTGAAGGCAGTCTCCATAAACCATTCCCACAAAAACCTCCTATTTTTGTTTTAATTTACGTTTTTGTGATTTTCTAATACTTCCTCTCTTATTAACTAAAAAATTACGGCATCAATTTGAAAATTAAACAGAGGAGCAGTCTTCTTTTTGTTCTAATTAAAAATTCAAATGATTGAAGTTGGTAAATATTGGAATTCTTTTTGCACGCAAATTTTTTGCCCCGAAACGCATCCGAATCACTTTTTTGACGATGCCATTGCGTTTATCTTAACGAGAACCATCAAAACGAGTGGTTATATGCGTGAAACGGATCTCCGATCGCAAAGTTATTCATGTTTCAAGTTTTCCAAGTTCCTACAAAAATTCTTTCTTCATAAAAAAAAAAAAAAAGCCTCGGGTCGCTCGAACCGGCGACCCAGACGTATGCCGAACAGCAAATTTTTATATAAAATCGTCCGCAGCCCTACCCACCCTATTTGTTCCATGATCTATGGGTCGTCCTAGGTTTGACACTTTTCTACAGAACTATTCGTCCCGGTGCGACTTCATAAAAAGCAATCAAAGATTGTTAGGCGGGCCAACCGACCGACCGAGTTGGGCTGATTCTTGTTCCTAAACAGAACAACTATCAGAAAGGACAATTATTCAGCAAAATCTAGTGGATGGGGTTGTCGCCCAGACCGGTGACCGGACATGTGCTGGTCGCCCATCTGGGCGATCTACTCATGTCCGGGTTGCCCGTCCAGGTGATCAGATCCCAGCTTTGAAAAAAAAAATTTTCAACTTTTCTTGCATCTAAATCGATATTTTCTTCTACAAATTCTTCATAAAGATCTATATCTACCTCCAATACAAGTTCAATGTTAAAGATTTTAGTTTTAGAGTGGAGAAGGAGTAGAAAAAAGTTAGAGAGAAATTATGTGGAGAGAGAAAGAGTAGGGAAGAGGAGGAAAATAATGATTTTTTTCGCGCTATATATTCATATTCCCGAATTAAATTTATCGCCTCATTTTCCTTATATTTAGTTAGTCCATATTTTCTATATTAAAAGACCCCCTCCTCACAATGCTAATATGGACATGGTAACTCAATCTGAATAGTAAATCAATTCTTTTGAGATTTTATTAAAATTAGTGAGATTTTATTGCAGTTGCCATTTCGAAAAATATAATAATACAAAATGCGTGGCAAATTATGCAATCCATTTGTGTTAAAAACCCCGTGCAATTTATGTATGCAATTTAAATATTAACAAACACTATGAAAAACAAAATAAAATAAAATAAACATTAAAGTCCATGTATGCAATTGAAAGATCATAAAAACTTTTGCTTATCATTAATTATTTCCAATAGATTTGTTCCATACAACACGTTAGAAACCTTATTCTCAAACTAATTTTTATGATCTACAAGATCTTCTATGTACTTATCTACATATTATTTTTCTAGAGAGTAGGAGTGAGTGAGATTGTCCAGATGGAGAATGCTTATCACCTTTAGTAATGTCTTATCATAGTTATACCTATGTGCAAACCCCTACAGGGATAGGAGGTGGGTGAGATGGTCCGGATGAAGGATGTTCATCACCTTTTGGTAATTTTTTGTCATAACCATACCCATCTGCATATAGTTTATTTGTGGGGTTAGAGGGTGGAGGTGGACATCGTGGACCGGATGGAGGAATAATATCACCTTTTGGTAATCTCTTGCCGTTAAACATAATGCTCTACATAGAACTTCTCTATAGGTGTAGGGGATGGATGAGAAGGTTCGGATGGAGGATGCTTATCACCCTTTGGTAATCTCTTGTCATAACCATATCCATTTACAGATAATTTACTTCTAGGGTCAGGGGTAGAGATGGACAACACTGACTGGATGGAGGAATAATATCACCCTTTAGTAATCTCTTGTTGTAGACATACCCATTTATAGACTCAGAAGAAACTAGCTTATCAGAAGTAAAAAACAGGACCGAAATAAAGAAAAGTTTCATGATTTTGTCAAAGCAAAGTAAAATTTGATCAACAGGAATACTTTGTGTTGTTTTTGTCATGTATTTATACTTTTGTGAATAGATAACTTATATATGGAATAATAATCGGTGCAAATATTAATGGAAAAATAAAGTTACGAACCTGATTTTTTTTATACTAAAAGCTTTGATATATAATATATTATACTAATGTGTATTAGACGTTTTTATGTTTATGGAAAAGTATAATATTTAATGCTTATAGTAAAGATTTGGTCCACAACACAAATTCATATATGTCAAATCAAACTTTCAACCATGACCTTCAAAAGTAGAGATAACATCATCAACCTTTTTTCCTTTTTTGATTTTTGAAATATCCATTTGTTTTTCTATGTGTGCGCTTTCTTTTATATTTTTATGCATATCATAATTTTTATTATATTCATCTGAAAAATTAGAGAGGTCACGCCATAACACATCTAATTTTTTCCGTAATGGTCGGTGGCACGACCATTGTATCAGCAAAGATTAGTTGGATTCCGTTCCAGATATATTACTAAAACTTGTCAAAATATACGAGAAGGTTAAAATATTTTGTATGAAAAAATAAATAAAAGTTTTATCTTAGAAGTTAAAAATTATTTAGGGATATAAGATAAATAATATCTCTTCTGATTTTTTGAGGAGTATAAATTTATGAAATATGAATAATTTCAGTGTTGGTCTAACATTTCATTGTGGCAAACGTTAATACGTACATAATATATCAAATATAGTAAATATAGTAGTTTATGACTAATAATTCGTATAAAATTTAAGGATTTATATGAAATTATTGGCTCTAAGAATAGTATAATATTAAATTAAAAACTAAATCTAAATTAACATGTGCTCAGACACTGAGACTAGATAATCCCATAAATATATATTTTTTACAAAAAAAGGAACAAATTATACCATAAACAAAGATTATTTCCATATAATAATTTAAATATTGTAAGATCTTTTTAAACTTGATAATAAATATCTTGTATGAGATATTCTCCACTCAGAATCGTCTACTACATCCTCTAGTACATTCTCTAAAAAATGTACTAGAGGATGTACTAGACGATTCCGGCCGGATATTTGCCTTGTTTGATAAAATAATTTACTACTTAAAATTTATTAGTTAAGAACTTATTAAATTAAATATTTTTTAAAACATACATTATTACGTGATTAATATTTAAGTGCGTTTAATAACACTTTTTGCAAATTAGTTAATTGTTTAAGATGTGCTTAGTTATAATTATAAAATTTTAAGAGAAATTTTTTTTATGTAACTCTGAAGTCTTAAATCTTATTATATATACATTGTTTGTCGAATTATTACTTGTTTCTACATATACCGCTTATAAATTAATTCAGCATTTAGAGTCAGATTCATATTTCAGTATTTAGATTCAACATTCCAATTTAAAATTCAAAATTTAAAACTTAAACAATTCAAAATTCAGACTTTTAGTTTCAGGTTTATTCTCACTTGAGAATTTCGCATATTATTCTGTAAATTTTTATCTTTTAGATTAATTTCATTACATATTCAAATTTTCAAAATTTATAACTGTGTTAATAATTTTCTCTTTAAAAAAGTATCTTCATTTAATGAATATACTTTCCTTCTTTATTATAGAACTCTCTATATTCTACACATGGTGTGGGCATATATATATATATATATATATATAGATATGTAACCCTTTTTTCTAATCAGTTATTATACCATGTCCCTAGATAGATGTACCTAGTGCTAAAATTATATAGTTTCATTTAATATCAGAACAAGGTAAGAAAACAAAAACACATAATACCCATAGAGAGTGCAGTCACGCATAACAGTCAAAACCCATTCCTCACCCATTCGCTTTCCTCTCTGCCATCGACGTTCACTAGTGTTGCCGACATTGTCGTTTTCAATCAAATCTCTAAATGTCTCATTGTTCATCTCCTCCTGGAGACCCCTCGACTCTCAATCTCTCTGTTTTCGATCTCCGACGTAATTACAATAGCTCGAATTGTTCAATTAATAATGGATAATTCAAGTCTCTAATTGAAGGATGTGAGGAAATTCCTGAGCCATCTTCCAATTATGATAATTGTAGCAATTATGAGTAGAGTCGTGACTACTTATTTGTTTGATTATATGATTTTACCTGATATCAGGAAATTCGTGTATTCAGAGAGTGTTGATTTACGGTAAAACATTGTTCGGATCCGTAGTAGTTCTATTTCTTCTAATGAGAATTTTAAGAATTATGTTTAGAATTGTCTTTTTGTGTTGTAGTTGTAAGGTAATAGGAATTCTAGGTTTTTTTTTTTTTTTTTTATTAGAATTAGGCCTCTAGAGATGCACATATGGGGAAAATGAAAAACTTAAATGTCAAAAAGGTCACAAATGCATAAAGTAATTAAACTTGAGTCTGATGTAATGTAGACACAAATAGTTTAAAAAATAGACACAGTTAACTATAGAACTAAGCATACAAATGTACAAAAGTAGGTACATTATCTTCAATGGACCATTTTGCATGTTTGATGTCATATCTACCCTTGGATATGCTGTAATTGTACCCCCTGCACATAAAAAAAGGATACAAATACACAAAGTAATACAATCTGAGTCTGATATAATGTAGGCACAAATAGTTTACAAAATAAGCATATACAATTATACAATTAGGTACAAACTGTTGTCAAAAGGGCATAAATGCATGAAATAATCCAACTTGAGTATGATATTATAGGCACAAACAATTTAAAAAATAGGGACAATCAACTGTAAAATTAGGTAAACATGTGTACAAAAGTAGGCATATTATCTTCAGTGGACCATTTTGCGTGTTTGATACCACATTCACTCTTGGATATGCGGCAATTGTACCCTATACATAAAAATATAAGCACAAATGGTTGTAAAAAAAGGGCACAAATATATAAAGTAATTCAACCTGAGTCTGATGTAATGTAGACACAAATAGTTTATAAAATAGACATACATTACTATAAAATTAGGCACAATCTGTTGTCAAAAAGGGCATAAATACATAAAATAATTCAACCTGAGTCTGATATAATATAGGAATAAATGGTTTGAAAAGTAGGTGCTCGGGATTTTTATAACAAAGTTTTAACCCAATACTTGCAAGTGCACAAGATCAATGTAATACGGATGTATCAGGGTATCGAATCATAGAGAAAGGCTCAACTACTCAAATTATTATCTACCTAAATTAATTTTATGAAAAAGAAGAATCAACTTATATTATCTAAAAATTATTCCTAAATTAAGTAAAACTACGAAATAAAATAACTATGTTAAAGATAACAAGAGGTTAACCAAAAAGATGATTTAGAACCTTGAATTTACCACTAACTTATATAACAATGATTTAATTTTGTTTAGGAGAAAGATTAGACATTATGTGGTGATATAGGCTACAAGTTTCGATTCACTAAAGAAATATATTGTGGTTAAATGCATGATATAACCCATCTAACCATTAGTATGACTTATTCAATTCTGTGATATAAATCATCTAAAATTAGCATGAACTATTTAATTTTAAACCCACAATATACTTGAAAAATCACATATCTCTCATACTCAAGACTACAAGAATCAAGCATGGATAAAAATATCAATTAAACCAAACAATTGTTCTACAAGAATAATTACAAAGAATTAATTGCATCAAACCAAGAAACATATATAATCACATAAGTAAAATAATAAATCTCCGAAAATAAAATCACATAAGCTAAAGGGAAAAAAGTATTTGTAGATCATGGTTTCTTCCAATTGAAGCTTCAGCTGCTTCTCTATTTTTCTACTGCTACTGCAGTCCGTTTTCTCTTGGTGCACGTCTGTTTTTATCCTGCTTCAGCTGCTTCAATTTCTGTGGCTGCTTCAGCTGCTTCAATTTCTGTGGCTGCTTCAGCTGCTTCAATTTCTGCTTCTTCAATTCCTCAGCCGCCTTTCTTGCTCAGCAGCAGCTGTTTCTCCCCTTTATCTCTTCCCTCGCCGCAGCAGCTGCTGCTCCTTTCTCTCTCCCATTTTATTTTCTCTTTTTCTTTGTTTTCTTTTTTCCTCGGTTGCCAGCCCCCCTCTGCTGCCCTTTGTATATTTTTCTGCGGCTACTTCCTCTTCCTTTTTTGGTTTTCGGCCACTGTTTCTAGTGGGCTGCCTTTAATTTTCTTGTTTGCTTGCTTCATTCCTTCGTGGGCTTCTCTCTTTTCTTTCTTTTGTTCTTCTTGCCGTGGCCCTTTTTCTCCTATTTATTTGTGGGCTGCCTTGTGGACTTTTTTTCCCTTCATCACCTAAATAAAATAAATTAAATATAATAATTATGTTTAATAAATAAAATATTTTTAAAGGCTAGTAATTAAAACTTCAGATGTTTATTTGTATAAAAAATAGACTCTATCAGTAGACACAATCAATTATAGAATCAGACACTTATCTTCAGTGGACCATTTTTCATGTTTGATACCATATTCACCCTTGGATATGCAATAATTGTATCCCTGCATGTAAAAATGAGCACAAATGATCGTTAAAAAAGGCACAAATGCATAAAATAATTCAACATGAGTCTGATCTAACGTAGGCACAAATAGTTCACAAAATAGGCACACACAACTATAAAATTATGCACAAACTGTTGTCAAAAGGAACACAAATGCATAAAATATATTAACAATTGCGGCATTTCCAAGGGTGAATATGACACTGAACATGAAAAATGATCCAATGAAGGTCGGTGTGCTTGCTTTTGTACACTTGTATACCTAATTCTATAGTTGATTGTGCATATTTTTTAAACTGTTTATGCCTACATTATATCAGACTCAAGGTAGGCACACATAGTTAATAAAGTAGGTACACTCTGTTATAAAAATAGGCACACATATTTGTAAAAGTAGGCACACTCTACATTCAACCACTGAACTTAAAAAATATGTAATAAAATCAATATCAGTTTAAAACACACAACATAACTTTACATTAAAAAAAAAAAAAAAACATATAAAGCATATAAACATACCAAAATTTTAATATTTCACTTATATATAAAAGTAGGCACACTTTGTTTCAAAAGTAAACGTAAAAAAAATAGGCACATTTTGTTATACAAGTAGGCACACTAACTATTGAAGTTCAAATATATAATACAAATAAAATAAAACGATCCCTAACGTATTAAAATTAAAATAAGCTTGAAAGCACAATAAACACTATATTAAAACTACCAAAAAAGTCTAAATATAGAAAAAAAACAAAAATTCAAAAGTTCCATTGGTCTAAAACCCTTGAGAAACATTAAACACTAAAACATAGGCATACTTTGTTAAGAAACTAGACACATTCAGTTATCAAACTAGACACACCTAGTTATAAAACTAGGCACATATACGTACTACATCACAACATCTCCAAAACAGCAACCAACTTGAAAAAAGAACATCTTACATGAAATTCCTTCCTCAAATAATTTTAACAGCACCAAAATGATATCTTCACAAATAGAAGGACTGAAAATATCACAATTCAAATCCTCCACATCAATAAATGACACAATATTGGTTTCTTTGCAATTCTACATTAAAAAACAAGAATTGCAGATGATTAACGATAATCAATTGAAGGAAAATCACAAGAAAAACAAAAAAAATTGGTGAATCAATGAGGCTGCGCAGTAGAGATTCGTGAGAGTAGAAGAGATCCCGAAAAGTAAGGAGAGAAAATTTTATTTTCTCCGGACACTGAGGCGTATGAATTTGTAAAATCAAGGATAATTTTACTTATAATTAAATAATAAAACCTATACTAAAATGACGTAGTTTTAATAAGTGATTACACTATGCTAGGTATGATTGAATGCATGGTATAAATTGCCCTTTCTAATGACTCCAATTCACTCATTCTAATTTTCTAACCTTTTCTTTAGAGAAAATCATCCCTCGTGCCCTTGAATTGTTTCTACTTTAGAGTTCGTGCCCTAAATATTTTTATTAGCATTTTTTGCCATCGTAAAAGTTACGTACCACCGATCATGCCCACAAGAGCTAAAATCTGCCAAGTAATGACTGCCTGAGGCCATGTGCAATGCACGAATGGACCGTTGCAGGGACAAATTTGTCCAGCCCTATCTTGGGGTCAAAAAATAAATAATAAAAAAACTTAAGGTCTAAACAAAAAGTAAAGTCCTTCTCTCCCTTCTTCTTCCTGCACTGTTCCCCTCACCTCTCCCGCTTCTTCCTTTTTCCCTTCTTACTAGCGACAATGCACTTCTCCTATGTCCCTACTTTTTCTTCTTCCTTCTCTTCTGTTATTCAGATGTGTATCAACATTATGAGTTTTGACGAATTCTAGACTTTCAAAAGAATTAAAATTTTCAACCAAAAGCTTCAAATTTAGTGGAGATTGGAGATGACTAATTGAGGTATGTGAATTTAGAAGGGAAATTTGATGATCCATATTAAGTTTAAGGGAAATATTGAATAGAGAGTAACAATTAGTATCAATTGGTAGCTAGTTTTCTTTCTTATTTGCTTCCTTTCCAAAAAAGACGAGTAGAAATCTATGCATTTTACCTACTTGCATATCAGATTTAAAGAAAACATTTTTAATCTGTGTTAATTTGTTTATGTGTTTTTTTGTCAATGAAGAGGTGCTATTGAGGTATTGTTCAAATTGGGTTTTAGATAAGGAGTTGCCGATTTAATTTGCCTAGTTGCATTTCGAAGAATTTATTGTTGTTAGGGTGGCATAAGTTGTTGCGGAGATGTTTTGGTGCTCAATGAGGGATGGATTGGTTTGAATTTTGGGTTGTGCCCCTTTAAATCTTGTATTTCGTTTGGGGCTTTTATTCCCCCTATTTTCTTGCTGATTTTGGGGACTGTGATTTCCCTTATTTTCTTGAAGTTTTGAGTTTTCATTAATAAATATGTGTTGAATTTGATGACCCAATTAAGATTAAGGTTGGGAAATGGGTACTAAAAAAGGAGGAGGAGGAAGGGTGGTACCAGCAATGAAGACTTTTTTTTATTTATAAATATGTGTTGAACGGGATGCGTTTTCTTGGAAAATTTTGACTGGTGGATATGCTAAAAATGGGTACTTTGATTAGTGGTGTAAACGGGTCCAGAACCTCTGAGTACTCCTAAACTCAGACCCAGACCCTTATAATGAAATATGGACCTACACCCAGACTCATAACCTCTGGGTATAAAATTTATGGACCCAGACCCGACCCTCCAGGGTCTAGGTATACCCGTACTCGTGTGACATTTTCTATTTTTTCCTTATTAAACAAAAATATATATAAAAATTTTTTAGAAAATCTAACCTTAAAAAATTATGCCTCTGTTATTCGCCTTTAGAACAAACAACCACTGGTATAAAATTTTGAATGAGAGAAACAAGTCTACAAGAAACATCAAATGGAGAAAATAGTAGTACTGATATCTCGAAGAAGAAGAAATCTTGAAGAAAATTTCTCTTCTCTAAACTATGAGGCCCTAAGAAATCTTGAAGAAAATTTCTCTTCTTTAAATTATGAAGAAAGTTTCTCTTCTTTCTTTAAACTAAGAAAATAAACCACTCGATATCATAAATTTATAAATTATGTATTAATAAAAAAATATAAAAAATAATATAATATATATACAAATATATATTATTTTTTTATTATAACGGGTATGCGGGTATACATGTCTGAGTATCATCGTACCCTGTCTAGACTCACTTAATAGAATCTATAAGGGTACATGCATGGGTACAGGTCTGCAAGTATAAAATTTTAATCTTACCCGCTATAAACGGGTATAGACCTGTACGGGTACGGGTAAGACCCGCTCCGTTTACAACCTTAACTTTGATGAGGGAGGAGGAGGGTGGTGGCGGTAGCGGCATGGGCTGAGGAGAAGGAGAAGAAGATGAAGAAGTAGGAGGAGGAGGAGGAGGAAGAGGAAGAGAGAGAGAGAGAGAGAGAGAGAGAGAGAGAGAGAGGAAAAAGAAGAAGAAGAAGAAGAGCCGCTGGTGAGGAAAAGGAAGACGCCGATGAGAGCGCGGGAAGGGGGGGCGGGGGGAGGGGGGGATGGAGGAAAGAGATAGATGAAGATTTTTTTTTTGGCCATAATCTTTTTATTATTTATTTTTAAACCAAATTATGTGGGACAGAAAGAATTAACTTGATTTGACAAAATTACCCTTTAAACCCTCATGTGCACGACACATGACCTTCTGGCAGCCATTACTTGCCCGACTTGGCTTTTATGGGCATAATCGGTGACACGTAAATTTATGAATAAAAAAAGCTAATAAAAACATTTAGGGATCGAGCAATAAAGTAAAAATAGTTCAGGGACACGAAAGGTGATTTTCTCTATTTTTTAAAACTTTTTGATTGATTGGACAAATTAATTAATCAATTAGAACATATTTAATTCCAATTTAATGTTCTAAATTAAATTACATAATTTTTCCTAACTTTTTGAATCCTAAACATTCTAAATTCATCTTAATGTAATTTTTCCTGATCTACCTCATATTCTTGATATATCTATTACGTAAATTTTTTTATTATCAATTTTCCTTTTTTTATTATGAAAATTAGTATATCTATTAATCTTTTTTTATTAAGGTTTTCTTTTTTTATTATGAAAGAACTTTGTAAATTTATTTTTAGAATATTTATTACAATATAAATTCCGTAATTTTTCCTTTTTCCTGATCTTCTTCATATTCTTGATATATATATTTATTATGAAAATTTTCCTTTTCTAATTATCAATTTTTCTTTTTTTATTAAAAGAGTTGCTATATCTATTAATCTTCTCTAAATAAAATTTTCCTTTTACATTATGAAAGAAATTTCTAAATTTATTTTAAGAATATTTATTAAAATATAGATCACGTAAGTTTTCTTGATCTTCTTCATATTCTTCATATTCTTAATAGGGGGCCGAAAAATCTAACTCGGGAATATGAATGTATAGCGCGAAAAAAATTATTATTTTCCCTCATCTTTCTCTCTCTACACAGTTTCTCTCTAACTTCTCTCTACTCTTTCTCCACTCTAAAACTAAAATCTTTAACATTGAACTCGTATTGGAGGTAGATATAGATCATTACGAAGAATTTGTAGAAGAAAATATCAATTTAGATGTAAGAAAAGTTAAAAATTTTTTTTTTCAAAATTGGGCTCGGATCGCCCGGACGGGAGACCCGAACATGGGCGGATCGCCCAGGCGGGCGACCAGCACACATTCGGGTCGCCGGCCCAGGCGATCCGAGTTTTTTTTTTTTTTTTTAAAGAAAGAAAGAATTTTTGTAGGTATTTGAAAAACTTTAAATATGAATAACTTTGCGATCGGATGTCCGTTTCACGCGTATGGCTACTCGTTTTGATGGTTCTCGTAAAGAGGAACGGAACGTCATCGTAAAAAAAGTGATCCGGATGCGTTTCAGGGCAAAAAAATTATTTCGTATAGTCGAAAACTTTGATAGGGCATAACTTTGCGCTCGGACGTCCGATTGAGGCGATTCTTGTGGGCATTTCAGTTATTTTTTCGAGACCTACGTGTTGGAAATATTTATGATGGTTTTCCACCGACCATTTCCACAAAACATCATATTTTTCTTTTAATTTACGTTTTTGTAATTTTCTAATACTTTCTCTCTTGTTAACTAAAAAATTACGACAGCAATTTGAAAATTAAACAGAGGAACAGTCTTATTTTTGCTCTAATTAAAAATTCAAATGATTGAAGTAGTTAAATATTAGAATTCTTTTTGCATGCAAATTTTTTGCCCCGAAATGCATTCGGATCACTTTTTTGACGATGCAGTTGCATTCCTCTTTACGAGAACCATCAAAACGAGTGGTCATACGCGTGAAACGGACATCCGATCGAAAAGTTATTCATATTTAAAGTTTTCCAAATACCTACAAAAATTCTTTCTTTCTTAAAAAAAAAAAAAAAAAAACTCGGATTGCCCGGGTTGGCGACCCGAATGTGTGCTGGTCGCCTGCTTGGGCGATTCGCCCATGTTCGGGTCGCCCGTCCGGGCGATCCGAGCCCAGTTTTGAATTTTTTTTTAAAAAAATTTTCTTACATCTAAATTGATATTTTCTTGTACAAATTCTTCGTAATAATCTATATCTACCTCCAATACGAGTTGAATGATAAAGATTTTAGTTTTAGAGTGGAGGAGTAGAGAGAAGTTAGAGAGAAATTGTGTAGAGAGAGAAATAGTAGGGAAAATAATGATTTTTTCGCGCTATACATTCATATTACTGAGTTAGGTTTATTATGCCCCTTCTTAATATATCTATTACATAATTTTCTTTTGCTATATCTATTGATCTTTTTCTAATATGGTTTTCCTTTTTAATTATAAAATAAAATTCTAAAATAAAATTAAAATTATTTATTAAAATATAAATTACGTAATTTTTCTTGATCTTCTCATATTCTTGATATATATATCTATCCTTTTTAATTATCAAAATTTTCTTTTTTTATTATGAAAGTAGCTATATCTATTAATCTTTTTCAATAAGATTTTCCTTTTTCATTGAGAAAGAACTTTCTAAATTTATTTTAATCAATATTTTATTAAAATATAGATTATGTAATTTTTCTTGATCTTCTTCATATTCTTTATATATCCATTACATAATTTAATTCTTTTTTAATTATCAAATTTTCATTTTTTTATTACGAAAGTTGCTATATCTATTAATCTTTTCTAAATAAAATTTTCGTTTTCAATCATGAAAGAACTTTCTAAATTCATTTTAAGAATATATATATATACACATACTTGCATACATATATATACATATTACATAATGCATTATTTGGTTTAAAGTTCCCTCAAGCTCTCAAAATCTCATACTAATCTTTTGAATTTTTCATTTTGTTATTACTTTTTAAAACCCTTATTAGTTGATACTAATTTTAGTTATAAAATTAATTAAAAATGCAATCTCTTTTATTCCAAATTTAAACAATTGGTTTGATTTTCCTAATTTATAGATAGATAATCATAATGATTTCTTATCTTAGAGATTTGTTCAATTTTTTAATTTTGTTAACTAGCTTTTAAAATTCTTATTGGTTGAAAATATCTTTTGTTTATTAAATTAATGTATTTTGAATTTTGAACTATAAAGATTAATGTGATCATTGCAACTTTTTTTTTTGAAAGAAAAAGAATTATATATTATTAAGTCCAACAAAATAGCTTGAGAAACATCAATTGGTATATTCCTAGTCCAAACACAAGAAACATCATAACCTAGAGCAACTTTAGCTAGAAGATTTCAGCTCGGAGATATTATCATCATGAGAAGTAAGACTTCTGATTACAAGAAATGAGTCACTTTCGATGAGAATCCGCTCGCCTAAAGAAGAGTCAATAACATAACCTTCAATGATGGTCATAATTTCTCCATAAGAAATATTATAGCGACTTGTATGAGGTATACCATGGGCAAAAAGGGGATACCAAAGTGATTCCTCACTAGAATGCCGATGCCAATTTTATCTTTAGAGAATGCCATATCAGTATTAATTTTAAGAGTTCCACGATTCGGAGGCTTCCATATACGTGAGGAGCTCACCAAAGAAGAACCAAATGAGTTGCTCGAGTGGTCTTGGGTCATTCTTAGAAACTAATCTGCAAAATGCATTGTCTTTGAGGCAATAGATTTTGCTTCCGCAGAGATTCCTTCACACTTTAGCTGATTCTTGGCAAACCAAATAACCCAAGAAAAAGTAGTTAAAATAGCAACTTCTTCCGCTCAAAAAGAAGAGAAATCAGGTATAAGAGATCCTTGGTGCTTAGAGCGCCCCACTAGGAATGTAATCCTATACTCGTCTTGCAAATTCACAATTAAAAGAGTATGCCTATCATCCTCTGCACAACAACCGCAGTGAACACAACAAGTTCCTTCATAAAGACCTCTTCTCTGCAGGTTTCTCCGTGTAGGTAAGATATTTGCACAACTTTCCATAAAGACATCCTGAGTTTTGACTATACTTGTACACATATCAGTCAGAGTGAAATGCCAAATCAATTTATCATCAGGCCAAGCTCGATTAAGTGGAATTTGAAGGATAGTCTCAGCTTCATGATGATAAAAATATGCCTAATTCTGTCTTCACGCCAACAACATTGGTCAAAATCAATAAGTTTAACCATTTTTCATTTTCCACTTTCTAGAAAGGGAGAGGGTTGATGGAGTGAATCCACTTAGGGAAGAGACCTACTTATCAAGCCAGATACTAGTGGAGAGGATTGCCAATACGTATCTGAGTCCGAGAGATAGAAGATTGTCTTCAAGAGATTTCGCCATAGATAAGAGGGTCTACCACCTAGCAAAGCAGCCAAGAATCTCCCATTAAGGTAGTACTATATCTGGAGACATTGTGTCATCAAAGAAGAAGGAGAAAGAATGATGCGCCAACATTTTTTGGTGAAAAGAGCAAAAGTAAAACCCTCAAAGTCCAAAGCCCATCCCACCCTGATTTTTAGATTTACAGCCCAAGATTTCCAACAGAGTTATTTTTTTCCTTTAGAACCCCCCTCCCCCCAAAAGAAAAAAAATTGTAAAATCATAGAATTTAAAGATCTAATGATATAGGCAGGCATAAGGAAACAAGAAACAACATACGTAGGAATAGCTTGAACAACATTTTTAATAAGAACCACTTTCCC
This sequence comes from Catharanthus roseus, assembly GCA_028651295.1. Taxonomy (NCBI): domain Eukaryota; kingdom Viridiplantae; phylum Streptophyta; class Magnoliopsida; order Gentianales; family Apocynaceae; genus Catharanthus; species Catharanthus roseus. The sequence continues at coordinate 1,862,499 of JAPQWS010000046.1, read as the reverse complement.
TACCTATTGAAGAAATCTTTCCTTCCATCCATTTAGTTTCTTCAAGACTCTGTCCTTAATAAATTGAAAATTTTGTTTTTTTCAGCGTCCTATAAGACAAGATAAAGGTAAATACCAATGTCATCTCTATTTGGGATATCTAGAATAGAAATTATGGAATCCTGCAATGATAAAGGAACTAGTTTATAAAAAAATCGGGTAGATTTCTAGAAATTTACCTTTTGTCCAGAGATAGCTGGAAAATCCTGTAAGCTTTATATATTGCAGTTGCATTCTCAGTATTGGCTTTACAAAAAAACAATAGTATCATCTGCAAGAAGAGATGAGATATGGAGGGGCAATGATTAGAAGACGTAAGCCAAAAAATAGAGAGCTTGTCTTTTAGCATAGTGAATCAAGGAGGAAAGACCCTCTGCACAAATTATGAATAAATAAGGAGAAAGAGAGTCACCTCCCGTATGGGAATAAAAGAAGGATATGGGGAGCCATTAATAAGAACAGAAAAAGAAACCGAATGAATGCATCTCATAATTAACGAAACTAAATGAGAGAGAAACAACATAGCAAGTATAATAGATTCAAGATAATTCCATTTAACCCTGTCAAAAACTTTACTAAAATCTATTTTAATAGCAAAATGATTAGATCTATTAATTTTACCAAAATTCATAGAGTGAAAAGCTTCAAAAGTAACAATCGCATTATTAGTTATGAGTCTTTTTTCAACGAAAGCACTTTGGCTATCATTAATAACAGAAGAGATATGAGGTTTTAACATGTTTACAATGGCTTAAGAAATTAACTTATAAATCCCATTGCAAAAGCCAATCGATCTATAATCTTAAACAAGAGAATGGTTCTTGATTTTAGGGATAAGTGAAATGTTAGTATCATTAAAATGCGTAATATCATCACCATGATTTAAAACTCCAAGGACCATACTAGTTATCTTGCTACCAAAAGTTTTTCAATATTTATGAAGAAAGTATACTTGTAGCCCATCAGGACCTGGGGTTTTTCTTCCTTTCTGCTTGCTTGAGTGACATCATCTGCAGTAAAAGGTAGTTCTAAAGATAGCCTTTCATCCTCTGCAAGAGATTTATCAAACATACCTTCTTGCAAAAAAAAGAGGAATTAGAAGAGGAATTACAGATCAATATCAGAATGATCTGTAATCTCAATGCCATTCTCAGTAATAAAATTAATAGAGTTCTGATTTTGCCGTTGAGACACCTTCCTATGAAAGTAAGTAATGTTCTATCACCTTCCATAAGCCAACCTGCTCGAGACCGAGTTTTCCGGTATTTCTCCTCTTGGGCCAGGAGCTTATCAAGTTCAAATTCTATCTTTGCTTCCTCAACAGCAGACCATGAGGGCTTAGAACGGATATTGTCAAGCTGATGTCTAGCTTGCTTAATTTTCATTGCAACTTTATCACGGAATTAAATATATATTTTAAAATTAAGAAGGATTTCTCTTTTTTTCTCTTCAAATTTAAACATTTATATTTTTTCTTATGTTTATTTAGTCCACAGTTTCTATATTAAAAGACCCTCTCCTCACAATGGTAACTAATTTTTGTGAATTTTTTGAAGTTATTAATTGATTTTAAAAACTCTGATCGGTTGAAAAGAATTTTTGTTTATTAAATTAACGTCTAAGGGTTAAAGATTTATTTTGGATTTTGAATTATAAAGATTAAGGTGATCATTGCAACTTGATTATGCAATCAAATATATATTTTCAAATTAAGAATCTTTCCGCTTTTTTCTCTCTTCAAATTTATACATTTATATCTTTCCTTATATTCAAGTTCATATTTTCTACATTAGAAGACCCTCTTCTCACAATGCTTTCTTATAATAAGAATTCAGAAGTCCTTCATGCTTTTTTTTTTCTTTTGAAATTAATTTTGGTGCTTCCTTTTGACTTTTTTTATGCAGATTTGGTGATGGAAGCTGTCAATCAAGGATAGAAGTTGATACGAGAAGCAATCTTCTTCCCGCATGCAATGGCATACATTTTTTGGCGGTAAGTATTTTATTATTCTTTTGGACCAACAAGGAAATCATAGAAAAGATGATTCAGAAAGCCTTTTGCTCGATAGATTAAAACAAACAACTAGAGTCTAGAAATGCATCCTTTGCAAAGCAACCGAACTAACATGCTTTCATAAAAACTTTTTTTTTCTTGCTGGGTATGCTTTCATCAAAACTAGATGAAGAATGAATTTTTTTTGGCTATGCATGGGGATGGATTTGTTTTTGATAGGTCTAACCGTTGTTGAAATTGTTAAGCAAATTCATTCGTCTCCTTATACATATTGAAATATAGCAAATTTTATTTTTCATAATTGACTATTTGGTTTACAACTTACATCTTACTGGGATGTATATATTAAGAATTTTACTGTTTTTTTATGAATCCGTAAAATAAGCATTTGGTCTTTTTCTTTTTTGCTTTCCATGCTTGGTAGGTGAAGTTTGTCCCTAGAAAATTGCTTCTTTATTCTTTTCATGGATTTTATTCTTGGGGTAGCAAATAACAGTTTCATATAGGATACAAAGAATGTTATAAAAGTTATCTTTAATTGAGAGTATATTTTCATTAATATGCACTTTTTTTGATATCGTTAGGTGAGAGTTTAATACCAGCAAATGAAAATTTTGATCAGAAGAAAAAAAAACCACATATTAATAGCACATAAGAGCACCTAAAAAAGAGCATATATATATATATATATATGAGTTCCTAAAAAGAATTATGAGAGACTGCTAACTATTAGTATTTTTTTTTTTTTTTTTTTGTGTTTCTAGGTACAGAGGAATTCGGAGGAATAGAATGAAGCTTCGATATGCACCAACAATTGCAAGACTCTAATGAAGTTTTAACTGTTAAAACTTACAATAATGTTGTGACAAATATATAGAGAGAGCAATGGCCAAATTGACTGATTCACAAGGAAGAATAATTTTATTGAGAGAGAAAGACTAGAGTTTAAATTGATGACAAAATGTATTAATTGAGGGTAGATTAGTTATAAGTGTAAAATATTTTAAATATCTTATATTCAATAGAGGCAAAAGTAATAACAAGGTAACACTCTTTCTTTGATATATTTGGGCCAAAGTTTTTTATGTTATGAGTGATAATTATACAATTTTTTTTTTTCAAGAAACTCATGACATAATATATAATTTTTTTAACATTTTTGGGAGATGTTTGATAGTTGTTTATAAAAAAAATAGTTGGAAGTTTTTTAAATGATTCATTTTTTTTTCTTTTTAAGTTTTTGTAGGGGTTCGGGGGAAGTTGGGGGTTTTGTTTTTGGTAGGGGGTCAGGGGAAGTTGGGGGGGGGGAGAAGAAAGTGGCCAAAGATGGTAAGATTGTTCTTACTTCATATGTATATGCAGGGATGGAACCAGAACAATATGATTGGGGGAGGGGGGGGGGCTGGAGGAAAAAAAAAATTTTGCCAGAGTTTCGTCTATAAAAAGATGCATTACATGTACAAAAGACATTTAAACAATTCCAAATTTACATATAATATAGCAAAAGAATAGGTAATCGCCGAGTGATCACCCATCACTCACGGGATAAACATTACAAATTCTAAATTTACATATAATATAACAAAAGAATAGGTAATCGCCCATTACCAATGAGGAGTGATCACCCATCATTCACGGGATAAACATTACAAATTCTAAATTTACATATAATAAAACAAAAGAATAGGTAATCGCCCATTACCAATGAGGAGTGATCACCCATCACTCACGAGGAATGATTACCCATCACTCACACGATCAGAAGACGAAATCCAATATGACCTGCAATTGATTTAGAACATTAGAAGATTAATATAAAAACAAATAACATTCATCCCAATGCAAAGAATGAAAAAGAAATGACTACTGAAAAATGATTTAAAATAGAGTTTCACATGTGAATGAAATGATTAAGATGGCAATTTTATTCTTCGAGTTTGCATATTTTGAAACCGCTGCAAGATGTCTTCATTTTCAATACTCTTAAAAATCTCTTGCTCCACATAGCAAACCAAACTGTCGTTGAGAAACTCATCTCCCATCCTATTGCGTAAATCATTCTTAATCGTTCTCATAGCAGAAAACGATCTTTCAACGGTCGCTGAAGCAACAGGCAAGACTAAAGCCAACTCAATTAGTCGATAAACTAAAGTAAAAAACTTGTGAATATTCGTCTCAACCATCTTCTTTGCGAGATCTCCAATGTTAGTAAGGCCAGAGAAAGCTGTCCCATCACTTGATCTCATGTAAGAGATATATGTATCAAGTTGTGCTTTAAGCTCAAACTTATCGTAGATAGAAAAATCATCTCGAATAGAACTCAGATAGACGGAGTAACTGACCCCGATCAAAATGCACAAAGGAATCTCTGGGATCAAGGCATGATATGCAAATAAGTAGCTCTGAAGTTAACTCCGTAAAACGATCATCCATTTCTTTGACTATAAAATCAAGTACCTAACATTAAATAGAGAAAAGAACAGTTAATAATTTATAATATTACAAATAATTGAGTATTAGGTAATAAGTTAAAAAAACAATGAAATTAATTACCTCAAAAAAGATGTCTCGACGAAAAAAATGGTAGTAAGTCTTTGGCTGCCCATCCACACTCCCGTATAATCTAGCTCGGCCTGGTAAAGGATCTTGCATGTTCGGCACGAAAATATCATGTTTGACACAAAATGCAGTAACAACACCCAATAACTTCTCCCAATAATCATCACCATTTCTGTACTTTTTCAAATCTTCCTTTATTGTCTTAATCATCCGGACAACAGTGACTATGTTTTGAGTCCTTTGTTGCAAGCACATTGACAATGTATTTGTTTTTGCCAATACATTTACCATTAATTGAGCAATGAATACAAATTCAAACTGCCACATTTTATCAATCAAACCTCGAGCAATGCCTCGACTATTGACCTCATCAGCGTCTTCATATATAGTTCAAGCACATGTGTCACTGCATCCCACATATGCAAAATCCGAGTTATTGTTTTGAAGTGAGAGCCCCAACGAGTGTCATCTGGCCGAGCTAAACTTGTTTCCTGATTTTTGCCCTTTCCTGTAGCAATTTCTCCACTTTCTAGACATTTTACAAGATCATCGTACTGCTTTTGCAGAAGAGCATCCTTTCTTTTACATGAAGCTCCAACAATGTTTACAATCTTAGCAAGGTACTAAAAAAAACTACACACGTGAGCGTTTTTCTTTGAAGTAGCCACAAGCACTAATTGAAGTTGGTGAGCAAAGCAATGAATATAATATGCGTACTTATTTTCATCTAAAATTTTTTGTTGCAATCCATTAAGCTCGCCACGCATATTAGACGCCCCATCATAACCTTGACCTCTGAGCTGTGAAATTGATAATCCATTCATTGCAAACAAATCATCAATACTATTTTTCAAAGTTCGTGCAGAAGTGTCTCTCCCGTGTACCACTCCAAGAAAACGCTCGACCACTTCTCCATTATCATCAACAAATCTCAAAACTATAGACAATTGCTCATTCACAGAGCTATCTCGAGCCTCATCAACCAAAAGAGAAAAAAACTTGTCACCAATCTCATTGATAATAGCTTGCCTCACTTCTGTTGTACAAGCATTAACAATTTCTTTTTGAATTTAGGAGAAGTCAACTGATTATTTCCGGGAGAATTCAAGTTCATGACCTTATTTACTTCTTCCAATTCCTCACAATACCATTTTGTTAATTCAAGAAAATTACCTCGTCGGATTGAATTTATCGACTCATCATTTCCACGGAAAGCTAAACCCTGACTTAATAAAAATCGAATAACTTTTACAACAGCAGTCAGTCGTACACGGTAGTCAATCTCAGTTTGACTACTTTGTTTCGCTAAAACGCATTCCACATTATGTCTTTGATTTTTGAAACCCAACAACTGAATTACAGCACCAGTGTGAGGACTATTTGGAGCACCTTCATGGTTTCTAAATTTTTCTTTCGCACGTTTCCAATTTTTAAAACCAACTTCTGTAAATATATCATCACCATGTTTGTGATTTTGACCTTTAGCAAACAAATAACAACAGAAACAAAATGCTGCATCTTTATGTACACTGTACTCTAACCAAGTAAAATCTTTAAACCATAGCTTCTGAAACGATCTTCTAATTTCACCAAAATCAGTTTGTGAAAATTTATGATCACATGGTTGAGTTGGCCCTTTAGCCATATAACGTCTCCTTAATTCATCTCTAATTTCATAAGGATAACTATCAATTGGTTTACGCAATCCTGGATCACCAATAATTTCAAAGTCCGAAAACTCTACCCCTACCCGAGGCTTTTTCCCACGATCTTCAATATTAACATTTCCTTTATTCGCTGATTTTTCTTCAACCGGTTTAGGACCCTTCTTCCATTTTCCAATATATTTCTCCATAGTAAAATCCTATATAATATTCAAATATTTTAAATTCACAATTCAACACATTTCATGTATAACATAATAATTAATTAGTCTATAAATTACATAATAATAATATTTTTACCAAAAAAACTCTAGAAAATTTTTCACTATAAAATAACAACATAAAAATTTTAGCACTAAAAAATCTATTTACAAAAAAAAAAAATTTTAGCACTCAAAATAAAAAATCATAGAAATAAAAATGTTTCTGAAAAATTACTTTTTTTTGTTCAAGATGTTTAGCTAGGTTCACACTGTGACACTGCCGCTGCTGAGATGAGAGACTGCTGCTTCTGCCGTTTCTTCTTCCTGCCGCCGCGGTTGTTACTTGGTGCTTGCTGTTGGCACCGCCGCTGCTGCGACTCGTAGACAACCGCAGAGCCGAGCTCGGAGTCCGACAAAGAGGAGGAGGAAGAGAAGAGGAGGGAGGGTTTCTGTTCTGTGAGGTGAGCGTGAGCTGTCTGCATGACGCATGCAGAGGGAGGGGGAGCGGAGGGAGCGGGCAGGAGGGGGGGGCTGCTGTTGTGCGCCGGTGCGGGAGGAGATCGGGGAGAGAGAGAAGAAGAAAAAAATGAAATTGATTTTGTTGTTTTTGCTGGAGCAGCCGAGGGTTTTTTTTTTATTTTTATTTTTATAAATCAGTCCCTACATTTTGTGGGGGCTAAACTGAAAAAAAAATTTTAGGGGACTTAAATGTAAAAAATATAAAATTTAAAAAAAAATATTCTCGAGCCCACCCGAGCCTGTGCGTAGATCCGTCCCTGTGTATATGTATTATGGAGTAATTGTACTTAAAAAAATATGAAGCATTCTTTTCTTTTCTTTCTGTTTTTGGGAGGGCGGGAGGGGGAGGGGTGGGGTAAAGGAGGGGGTATTCTTTTTGTTGGGGGTGGAGTTTCTTTTAGTTTTACATAAGTAGGATAAGTTGGAGTATATTAGTTACAAAATTTGCATGGAAAAGGGATGTACAATGAATCTTTATACATTTGTTTTTTGAAAACGATCAGTTTTTGTAAAAATTTTCAAAGGTAAGAAAGAAGAAGTGTCATTGGCTGCTGTTGTTCAATATATATTTTTTATTTTAATAAAATAATAGTTTCTTTATGAAAAGTAGAATAATGTGTTTGCAGCATTTAGTCTAGGTTTATTCATTGATCTTTCAAGTTTGTAAAATTTTCACATTATTAATTTTTATTTTTTAAAAATAATTAATTTTTATTTTTTTTCATATTCTTTTCTGTGCAATGTACAAGTCTTTGGACTTGTATAAGGTAAGGGAAACAATAAAGCTATTGTATTTTTTTCTTAAAAAAAAAGTTATATGAATTAAAAGTTTTAAAATTTTAATTAGCAAAACATAATGATTGGATAGAACCTTCTGTATATTTGGAGAGCTCAAAAACTCCATCTTACACTAGCGTACAAAAAATACAGTTAATAAGACTTTAAGTAAAAGCAATTCATAAACCTTAAAATGCTTCAATAACATACTCAAAAGTACTACAAAAATAAAGGGTAAAACAACATAATTGTCCTATATTTTTTTTATTAAGGGACAGAAAGCTAAACAAAACAAATAAATCATGAATAATATGATAGATTTTTATATTATTTTATGAATTTTCATTAATTTTTATTTGGCATAAAATAAATTGAATTTTTAGCATAAAGTATTGTAAAAGATTAAGGGCTTATGAATAATAGAAAGAAATAAAATATACATGATACTTTACATTCCATTGAGAATAAACCTTCTTCAAAATACATTTTCAAAAGGGAATAATTAAAAAAAGAAAAATGACAATTTTTTAATTTTCTGAAAAGAGAAAAATAAAGGCATACTTGTAAAGATGATTGTAATTTTGAGACTTCAAATCAATAGATTAAAGAAAGAAAAAAAGAAGAAGATAATAAATTAACAAAAGAATGTATCCTTTGAGATGTTTGAAAATTTTATAGAAAATAAAAATATTGTAATTAATCAAAATCAAAATTTTGAAAACTTAAATTTTGGGATCCAATAAAAACAATATAAACTCTTCTTGCTCCAAGATCGAAGTTGAGGAAAAAAGATGAAATATTGAAAATTAACTAAACAAATTCTTAAAGAGAAATCAACAGAACAATATAATTCTTCCGAAGAAAAGAAAAAGATTAAAAATAAAATAAATTAAATAAGAACAAAAAAAGGAAAAGAATATATAGGAAATGAATCTTCAATGTTGTTTGTAGGAGAATTTTTTTTAGATTAGAATGTGTTGAGAATCCCACATTGGCTAATTAAAGAATTAATGAACCTTTAATAAATTTGAACAATCCTCCCCATCTTCAGGTACCTATTGGCATGAGTTAGGCCCAAGTCCAAATTCTAACATGATATCACTTTTGTCAAATAAGGAGTGCATATGCCACGAACCATTACATTGTTGTATAATGGGGAAAAACTAAGGGGTGAAGATTAATGGTTACTATCTTAAATATTAGTTCTAGAACATACATTTCTTTCCACAAATAATTCAATTTGTACAACACTCAAGATAAAATATCAAATCTGTTGACCAAGGGTATAATATTTCTAAATTTTGAAGACTAAATACTTGTTAATATCTCTCACTATATTTGCATTAGACTTGAACTAAAATCTGTAGAGCTTCTTTGGTAGAGCTAAGAATCAATAAGTTAAACTATTTGGAAGATAGTAACATTTGTAGAAGCGTGATTAAGAAGTAAAAGACTTACAGAAGTAAGGTAGTTCGCCATAAATGCATGATGCCACTGACCCAAAATCTTTTATTACACTCTTTTACCTATTGCACATATCTTTAAGACTTCCCTAATTTCTTACACTCTTTTAGCTATTTTACATTTGGTCTTTCATCTTTTACCTATTGGTTAATAGCTAAGACGAATTCTTTTATCCACAGGTTCAAAGAACTCCATTAACATTTAATAAGAGTTAGAGTTCAAACCTTGTAAAAAGATGGTTAGGCAGACATCTCTCACATTGGCACTCTACGTCAATGGATGAATAAAATTGGAGGGAAAATGCTGATGAAGACTTTATACTGATTTATCCTCTCTTTAACTGCTCCCTCTTTGGATATAAAAATAATAAATTCTTCATGATTGTGCAGCAGAGAGAAGGGTACATTTAAGAGGTTCAGGTGTAGCAAAGAAGTATCTTCAAGTAAGACTTACTCTTGAAGATACTTGAGTGAGTGAGTGAAGAAGTCGTGATAAATTCTCAAGAATGTTGTGTGATATAGATTATGTGCTCTGTTGTTTAGAATCTTTTCTGCCTTTTCTCTGTTTTTGGTTAACAAGAACATGTAAAATCTTGTGTTTCAAAACAACAATGAATGGTTGTTGATAAGTTGGTTAGTTCTTAGGAAAAACTAGTGAAAATATAGTTAACTAGATCTTTCGAAAATTTATTGATTGTAATATAGTTTTTGAATCCTATTGAAAACTAAGTTTGTATGGGTGTTGACCTCTGCCCTTAGTGAAAGTTGTTTAGGGAACCGTTTGGTGGAAAACCTTAAGGAAGTGGATGCAGGCATTTCGCCAAACCACTATAACTCTTTGTGTTCTCGTTTTTAATTCTATTTATTTTTGTTTTACTAGGCTTTTCATATTTTATGTATCTGTTTGTTTATTTCTCTAAGTTATTCTGAAAGGCTAAGTGAATAGTTGAGGTTGTATTGAATTATTCAATCCAAGCTAGTCTGATCAGTACTGTTAGCCCTAAGGGCATTAATACTTATGATTTTGATTATGATTAACATATGCTTGTGTGAGTATTTTAGCTAACCTTTCATAGAACAAAAGAAGCACTTTTGAAGTCTCAAGTCTATACTCTCTAAAAGCAAAAGATCTTGTTGATGAGGGCAAAATGAAGGAGAAAAGACCAAGCCATTCCAAGATCAAATCATTGGAGACATTGAAGACATTGAAGGCCTTGTCTATGTTAAAGTGTAATAAGGTATTTCTTTGTAAAACTCCCTAATCGTACTCTTTGTTTATTGATCATATATGAAGCTCCTTTTACGATTTTCTCAAATAGAAACTTTTGTTAAAATCTAAGTATTCTTGACTGAAGTTGTGATGCTTTTGAAAGGTTCTTTTTCTCTTTAAAATGATTGTCAAGAATACATGTTTTTGAAACAATGAAGAAAGATTTTGTTTTAAAAAAACTTGGCTGAAAAAAATAAAAAATTCGGTCATCCGGTTTTAGAACCGGTCGTCCGATTTTTTCTAAATCAAAAAAATCGGCAGTTCGTTTTTTAGATGGACAAGTCCGAATCTTTCTGTCCTAGGACGGGTCGTCCGATTTTTCACACTTAAAAATCGGCAGTCCGATTTCTAGCTGGAGAAGTCCGAATCTTTCTGTTTAAGAACCGGTCGTCCGATTTCAGGAACCGGTCGTCCGATTTTCACATTTACTGTAAAAACTTATTACCGTTACACAGAGTGCAACGGTCACTTTTTTAAGATAGTATATATAGACTTTTTGATCAGCCATAAAAGTGACAAGTTTGGTGAAATATTCCTTGAGAACATTTAAAACTTTTAAAGAGCTTCAAAAGTACATTTATTGCAAACAGTTTTAATCCCAAACAAAAATCTTATTGAGCTTTATTATTGATCATCATCAAAGAAGAAGAAAGGAGGAGCTTGTAGAAACATTTCATTGAGTTGTACCTATTATTTCTCAAGCTCAAAAGTGTAACATTGTTCTTAAACCTATCTTTCTCTCTTATTGATATCAAAGGTTTGTGTTGAAAAACCCCTTGGGTAATCCTTTGATTTACATTGTGTTGTAAATTGAGGTTGTGTGCAAAACCCTTGTAGGGAGATCCTCATATTTGTAGTTGGTGTAATTTTGTGTTTATAGTGGATTTGGAAAATCCTTGGGTGTTAACTCAAGGTAGTGGATGTTACTCTTTGAGGGAGTGAACCACTATAAATCCTTGTGGTTTTTTTTTTTTTTTTCTTTTCTAAGCTTATTACTTATTTGTCTCAACCACAAAATTTTGTTTGGTTTGGAATTTTATTAAAAGAGTTTTAGAATTCTCTTTCAACAAAATTGGAGGTTTACCCTTTAATTAACAAAGGTTTTTCGATAACTAGCCAAAAACCTTATTCACCCCCCCCTCTAAGGTTTTTCAATTGGTATCAGAGCAGGACTTCTTAAAAAAAAGGACTAACACCCTTGAAGCAAAAGATCTTTACTTTACTATGGCTAATAATTCTAGTTTACCATATGTAGAAGGCTCTTCTACAAATAGACCTCCTCTTTTTAATGGAACAAACTATACTTTTTGGAAATTTCGAATTAAAATATATATTTGTTCTATTAACTTTGACTTGTGGAGCATTGTAGAGAAAGGTCCTTACATTCCCAAAATTGATGGAGTAGCCAAGAAGGTTGAAGAATTTGATGAGTTCGACTCAAGGAAGATGACTCTAAACCTTCAAGCTATGAATATTCTTAGTTGTGCTTGGATGCAAGCGAATATAATAGAGTGAGCGGATGCGATATGGCTCATGAAATGTGGAAGTTACTTGAAGTAACTCACGAAGGCACCAATCAAGTAAAGGAGTCAAAGTTAGCTATGTTGGTGAGAGACTATGAGCTATTCATGATGAAACAAAATGAGAGCATTAGTGACATGTTCACAAGGTTCACCAACATCAAAAACGGCCTAAAGGCATATGGGAAAGAGTACTCAAGAGGAGAAGCTAATAGAAAGATTCTTGATGCACTTCCAAAAGCTTGGCAATCAAAAACACTCGCTATTGAGGAATCAAAGGATTTGAGACTACTTCCTATTGAAGAACTCATAGGATCACTACTCACCTATGAAATGAAAATAAAAAGATTGAATGAAATGGAAGATGAAGAAAAAGGAAGAAAAAGCATTGCACTCAAGGCAAATGAGGATGATCAAACATACTCATCAAACAAAGAAGATGAGGTTGATGATGATGAGGAAATGACATTGATAATGAGAAAATTTAAAAGATTCTACAAGAAAGGTTTCAACAATAGAGGAAAGAAACCTCCACTCAAGAAAGGAGGAGAAAGCTCATCACTCTTCAAAGCGAGCTGTTTTGAATGCAATAGCACCGATCATCTTGTAGCCGATTGTCCCAAGACCATTGAAAAGGAAAAGGGAGCTTTAGAAGCCAAGCTTGAGGCATTAAAGAAGAAGAAGAAAGGCAAAGGCCTAATAGGAACTTGGGATCAAGACTCAAGTGAAAATGAAGAAGAAGAAAAGGCCAACATATGCTTCATGGCACTAGAAAATGAGGTACAATCTCTAACTCTTCTAGTATCCTTGATGATGATTGTGATGTTGATCCTAGTTTAATGCTTATTGAAATGTATGATGAGTGCAAAAAGGTTACTAAACGAAACAAAGATTTGAAAAGCAAAACTCAATTTTTGTTAGATGAGAATTCAAGACTCATTTGTGAAAATAAAGCTATTCTTGAATCCTTGGAAGTTTTGAAGAAAGAAAAAGAGTGCTCAAATGATGACTTTCAAAAACTTGTTTTAGAAAACAAAAACCTTTGTGAAAAGATTTCCTCTCTTGAAAAATGTTTGATTGATTATGAAGTCTTAAAGAAAAAGGTGAGTGATCTCACTCTATGTGTTGAAAAGTTCACAAAAGGAAAAGAAAACTTTGAAAAACTTCTTGGCTCTCAAAGATCACCTTTTGATAAAAATGGTATTGGATATACTCATTCCAATATTTTCTCAAAACAAACACGGTTTGTAAAGGCTTTATCATCTCACTCACACATTTGTTGCACCTATTGTGAAAAGAGTAGTCATAAAGCCACAAAGTGTTTTATAAAGAAAAAGATTGAAAGAGGAGTGAAAACCATTTGGAAGGTTAAAGAAAATCAAACTAACATCCATGGACCCAAAAAGATGTAGGTACCAAAAATCATTTCTACTTCTTCTTTTGTAGGAACACAAATCAAGGCTATCTAAGTGGTACTTGGATAGCGGATGTTCAAGGCACATGACCGGGGACTCATCACTTATGAGCAATTTCAAAAAAACCGAAAGTGGATTTGTCACTTTTGGAGATAAGAACAAAGGAAAAATCATTGGTATAGGCAATATTGGTAACAATTCTTCCTCTCTCATTAAGGATGTTCTTCTAATTGATGGTTTAAAATTCAATTTGCTTAGTATTAGTCAATTATGTGATGGTGGAAAAAAGGTTGGTTCTGAAAGTGATTCTTCCTCTATCATTGATAAGCATGAAAACAAAACTATTTTTGTTGCTAAAAGAGTTGGAAATGTCTATGTCTTTCATCTTGAAGATTTTCTTTCTCAAAACTTGAAGTGTCTCTCGGTTCATGATGATGATGCATTTTTGTGGCATAGAAGATTTGGTCACGTTAGTATGGATTTATTAAACCAAATATCTTCAACAGAACTTGTTAGAGGCCTACCAAAATTTCACTTTGAGAAAACTAAACTTTGTGATGCTTGCCAATTTGGAAAACAAATTAAGACATCTTTTAAATCAAAGAACATGATTCCAACTTCAAAACCTTTGGAACTTGTTCACATGGACTTATTTGGACCAATGAGGACCACTAGTCTCGGTGGTAAGAGGTATGCTTTTGTTATTGTGGATGATTTCTCTAGATTTACTTGGACTTTGTTTTTAAGTCAAAAAGATGAAGCTTTTCATGAGTTTGTTAAACTTTTCAAAAGAGTCCAAACCTCCCTTGATTGTAAATTGATCTCTATGAGAAGTGATAATGGGAGAGAATTTAACAATCAAGATTTTACTAAACTTTGTGATGATTTTGGCATAACACAATTTTTCGACCGCTAAAACCCCACAACAAAATGGTGTTGTGGAGAGAAAAAACCTCACTTTACAAGAAATGGCAAGATCAATGCTTTGTGGAAACTCCGTTCCTAAATACTTTTGGGCCGAGGCCGTTAACACCGCTTGCTACATTATGAATCGTGTTATCTTAAGACCTTCTTTAAAGAAAACTCCCTTTGAACTCATTTTTAATAAAACCCCCTCAATTGGTTATTTTAAAATTTTTGGATGCAAATGCTTTATTTTAAACACCAAGGACAATCTTGGGAAGTTTGATCGAAAATCCGATGAGGGAATTTTTCTTGGTTATTCTTCAAACAAAAAGGCTTTTAGAATTTTCAACAAAAGAACCTCGTGTGTTGAAGAGTCCATTCATGTTAATTTTTATGAAACTAACATTTTTGACAAGAAAGTTGATGATGATGACATAGATAACACTCTTAGTAACCAACCATTGTACACTCAAGCAATGGAAGAAAATGCTATGGAGGAAGAAGATATTGAGGAAAAACAAGGAAACAATCAAGAAACTCAAAATCTTCCTCAAGATGTGATATATCCAAAGGGACACTCCAAAGATGAAATTATTGGTGATGTATCTCAAGGGGTAAGAACAAGAAGGTATTTTATTGATAACTTTGCCCTATTATCACAAATTGAACCTAAGTTTATTGATGATGGTTTATGCGATGAGTTTTGGATTATTGCTATGCAAGAGGAGTTAAATCAATTTGAAAGAAACAAAGTTTGGACTTTAGTCCCTAGACCACGTAATCACCCCACTATTGGCACAAAAGGGTTTTTCAAAATAAACTAAATGAGTCCGGAGAAGTCATTAGAAACAAAGCTAGACTTGTTGCCCAAGGATTCAATCAAGAAGAGGGCATAGATTTTGACGAAACCTTTGCTCCGGTTGCTAGACTTGAATCTATTAGGATGCTTTTAGCTTTTGCTTGTTTTAAAGGATTCAAACTTTTTCAAATGGATGTTAAAAGTGCTTTCCTAAATAGTGATATTGAGGAGGAAGTTTATGTTGAACAACCTCCTTGTTTTGTACATGAAGAATTTCCAAATTATGTTTAAAACTCTCAAAAGCACTCTATGGTTTAAAACAAGCTCCAAGGGCTTGGTATGAAAAGTTAAGTGGTTTTCTTCTTTCAAATAACTTTTCAAGGGGTGTGGTGGACACTACTCTTTTTACAAAAATCTCTTGTAACAATGATCTTCTTCTTGTCCAAATATATGTTGATGACATCATTTTTGGTGCTACTAATGTCTCTTTATGTGAAGAGTTTGCCTCACTTATGCAAAAAGAATTTGAAATGAGCATGATGGGAGAATTGATGTACTTTCTCGGCCTATAAATCAAGCAAACGAAAGAAGGAATCTTCGTCAATCAAGAGAAGTACACCAAAGAACTTCTCAAGAGATTTGGGATGAGCAATGCAAAAGGTATTGGCACTCCTATGAGCGCGTCATTGAAGCTTGACAAAGATGAAAAAGGTAAAACTATTAATGAAAAGACATATAGAGGTATGATCGGTAGTTTACTTTATTTAACGGCTAGTAGGCCGGATATCATGTTTGCCATATGTTTGTGTGCTAGATTCCAAGCTTGCCCCAAGAAATATCATTTAATACCTGTAAAACGTATTTTGAGATACTTAATTTCATCATATGATTATGGCTTGTGGTACTCTAAACAATCTTGTTTTGATCTTATTGCCTACACCGATGCGGACTATGCCGGATGTAAGGTAGAAAGGAAGAGTACAAGTGGAAATTGCCAATTCTTTAGAGGATGCTTAGTATCTTGGTACAACAAGAAACAATCGTGCATATCCCTATTAATCGCCGAAGCGGAATACATCGCAGCTGGTTGTTGCTTGCTCAGGTACTTTGGATGAAACATACATTAATTGATTTTGGTGTTTCTTTTAAGTGCATACCTATTATGTGTGATAACACTAGTGCCATAAACATTTCCATAAACCCTGTGCAACATTCAAAAACAAAACATATTGAAATCAAACATCACTTTATTAGAGATCATGTTGCTAAAGGTGATGTATCTTTAGATTATATTTGCACAGAAGATCAGATTGCTGATATTTTTACAAAACCTCTTTCGGAAGATCGTTTTTGCTACTTAAGAAAATACTTGGTATCGGGAAATTTAATGAGTAATGTGTGTTGCTTGTATTATTTGTTTTTCCCTTATCTTTGTTTCTCTTGTCTTGCTGCAAATTTTAAAAATTCGGACGCCTCTTTTAAAAATAGGACGTCCGGTTTTAAAACCGGACTCACAGTTTTCCCTTAAAAAAAATTCCAGAGATATTCGGACGATAAAACCGGACGCCTGCACAAAAACTCGGACGTCCGATTCCTTCAAATCGTCAAAATACCGAATGATCGATTTTAAAAAACGGTCGACCGAGTTCTGAAAAAAAAAAGGTCGGGTCTGTGCTTTAAAATTAGAATTTTCTCCAACATTTCACACTTTTCTCTCAACTCTCTCTCACTCTCTCGACCGAAAACCCCCTCCCTCACAAGACCCATCCGATTTCTTGTTCCGATTTTCAATCTTCCTCTTCTTGTTCTTCAAATTCATCTCTCAACACAGCAAAGAAGCTATTTTTCCCTCTGTTTTGTTTGCTACAATCTACCAATCTCAAACTCTTCATCTCCTCTAAAACCCTACCCAAGAATTTCTCCAAAATGGTTAAAACAAAGAATGCTCAAGTTGGTCAAGGCCAAAATCCTGAAGAAGGAGGCACTAGTAGAGGGAAAGGAAAGGGAAAGAGAGTACCTTCTGGAACTGGGGCTTCTGCAGCTAGGGCTTCAGAGAGGTTTATTTCAGTGAAGGAGGCTGCCAGGTTTGAAGAATGGACTAGAAATCGACGAAAAATTGCTCCGGGTCATCGGGTGGACTTGCATGATATGCAAGGTACGGAGGCTATCCCTCATCTTTTTGAAATAATCGGTTGGATACCTCTGCTAATTCTGAATGAACTCTATTACGTGGATATGACATATGAGTTTTATGCAAATCTCCACAAGGGAAGAATTGAAAGGGTGGATAATGTCCCACACTAATGAATTGTGACTAGAATTGGGGGAAGGGATATTGCATTTGATGATAGACTGTTAAATGAAATTTTGGATACTCCTCAAGATGGTATAAGATTTTACACCAAGAACAAAAAATACTTTGATCCTAATTTATACAGTGAAAGACGGTTTGAGGAAATTTTCACTAGGGGAGAGGTTTTAAAAAGACATGATGATAGGAATGTTAACAAGCTTGATGCTTATGGGAGATTGCTCCATCACATGATCTCTAACATCATTATTCCAAATGTTGGGCATAAATCATCTATCACCAACATGCACGCATTTGTGATGCTAGCCTTGCATGAACATAGGAGGATGAATTTTGGATATATGGCTATAGAACATATGCTAGCTACACAATCCTCATCAACAAAATGCTTGTCGTATGGTTGCTTTATCACAAAAATCCTCCAACACTTTGTGATCAATTTGGTTGGCATTGGTGATCACATTGGACATGGTAAGATCTACACTCAACAAACCTTCAAAAGAATGGGGTTTGAGAAAGATGAAGATGGTACATTCATCCGAGGTGGACAAGATGATGATGACAATGATGAGGAAGATGATGATGAAGATCAAGAGGACATGGATATGGAAGAAGAGGACAGTGATGAAGAAACGGAGGTTGAAATCCAAAGAAGAGAAACAAGGCAAAAGAAACAGCAAGAAAGAACAGAGGAAGGCTCATCTTCGGGGAGCATGAGCCATCTAATGGATATGATAGCCTCTCTAGAAATGTCAATTAACACTCGGTTTGATGCATTTGATGGTCGCTTTGAGGTTTTGGATGGGAAAGTTTCCAACATTCAAGAAAGGCTTGATGCATTGGATCAAAAAATGACCGCCACACAAGAACGGGTTACGAGACTTGAGCAAGGAGGAGGAGATAAAGATGATTGAGATTTCTTTTATAAAACCTTTTTTTTTCCCCTGTTTTGTCTATAACTCCTTTCAAACTCCTGGTGGTTTCCTTCTCTTAATGATATGTTCTTTAACTTGCTATATTCTAACCTTAATTTGCTTTTGTTATGCTAAGTGATCCTTTTGTTGCTCTTTTTCTTTGTTGTTTGGCCTCTCTTGTTAGGGACTTCATGATGATAATGTAATGTTGAAAGTCATATTGCTATCTCTTCTATGATCCCTTGAAATTTCTCTCCTAAAATCCTTTTTTTTATTTATGACAAAAGGGGGAGAAAAAAGTGCAAGATATAAGGGGGAGAAATCTTTGTAATATGTTGTTATATTGATGTTGTTTCATATTATATGTTGCAGCTTATGCCTTGTGATGCTATGGGCTTTTTGGCTTAGTTTGATCTTGTAATAATCTTTAGCCATATTTGATATAAAGCATGTGTTTAGGGGGAGTTATCTCTCTTTTATGGTGATTGTTGTGCTTTGCTGTTATTATTGATCCTTTTGAAGCATCACCATACTTTTACTCTTGCTCTTTTGTTCTTCTTGCATATGTGTTTGTCATAATAAAAAAGGTGGAGATTGTTAGTCCTAAGGGCATTAATACTTATGATTTTGATTATGATTAACATATATGCTTGTGTGAGTATTTTAGCTAACCTTTCATAGAACAAAAGAAGCACTTTTGAAGTCTCAAGTCTACACTCTCTAAAAGCAAAAGATCTTGTTGATGAGGGCAAAATGAAGGAAAAAAGACCAAGCCATTCCAAGATCAAATCATTGGAGACATTGAAGACATTGAAGGCCTTGTCTATGTTAGAGTGTAATAAGGTATTTCTTTGTAAAACTCCCTAATCTTACTCTTTGTTTATTGATCATATATGAAGCTCCTTTTACGATTTTCTCAAATAGAAACTTTTGTTAAAATCTAAGTATTCTTGACTGAAGTTGTGATGCTTTTGAAATGTTCTTCTTCTCTTTAAAATGATTGTCAAGAATACATGTTTTTGAAACAATGAAGAAAGCTTTTGTTTTAAAAAAACTTGGCTGAAAAAAATAAAAAATTCGGTCATCCGGTTTTAGAACCGGTCGTCCGATTTTTTCTAAATCAAAAAAATCGGCAGTTCGTTTTTTAGATGGACAAGTCCGAATCTTTCTGTCCCAGGACGGGTCGTCCGATTTTTCTACACTTAAAAATCGGCAGTCCGATTTCTAGCTGGAGAAGTCCGAATCTTTCTGTTTAAGAACCGGTCGTCCGATTTCAGGAACCGGTCGTCCGATTTTCACATTTACTGTAAAAACTTACTACCGTTACACAGAGTGCAACGGTCACTTTTTTAAGATAGTATATATAGACTTTTTGATTAGCCATAAAAGTGACAAGTTTGGTGAAATAGTCATTGAGAACATTTAAAACTTTTAAAGAGCTTCAAAAGTACATTTATTGCAAACAGTTTTAATCTCAAACAAAAATCTTCTTGAGCTTCATTATTGATCATCATCAAAGAAGAAGAAAGGAGGAGCTTGTAGAAACATTTCATTGAGTTGTACCTATTATTTCTCAAGCTCAAAATTGGTAACATTGTTCTTAAACCTATCTTTCTCTCTTATTGATATCAAAGGTTTGTGTTGAAAAACCCCTTGGGTAATCCTTTGATTTACATTGTGTTGTAAATTGAGGTTGTGTGCAAAACCCTTGTAGGGAGATCCTCATATTTGTAGTTGGTGTAATTTTGTGTTTATAGTGGATTTGGAAAATCCTTGGGTGTTAACTCAAGGTAGTGGATGTAACTCTTTGAGGGAGTGAACCACTATAAATCCTTGTGCTTTTTCTTTTCTAAGCTTATTACTTATTTGTCTCAACCACAAAATTTTGTTTGGTTTGGAATTTTATTAAAAGAGTTTTAGAATTCTCTTTCAACAAAATTGGAGGTTTACCCTTTAATTAACAAAGGTTTTTCGATAACTAGCCAAAAATCTTATTCACCCCTCCCCAAAGGTTTTTCAAGTACCTTCAAGCTAATGTAGGGACAATGATACTCAAGCTAAATGTTGTAGTTGAGTTAATTTACTGTACTGAGTTTCAAGTTTCTTTTATAACAGTTAAAATAAAAGAAAAAATTTTAAAACCCCATTTCACTTCCTTCTTGGTGTCTTCTGTAACCCTAATGTAGGTATTTAATTAATTATAGAAATTAAAAGTTTATTTTATTATTTGACAATTAATTAAAATTATGGAGGTGTTTTTTGAGATTAACCAAAGTGAAAAACTTCTTGATCCTGAAGAGGGAGAGAGATAACCGATTTTTTTCTTTTCTTAGCCCTGTTTTAAAATATAGTTACTAAAGTAGCCAACTTTTTTTTTTTTTTTTTATCCGTGAAGAGGCCATAACGCACAATCGTTGTGCGTTATAAAAGTGGATAACGCACAGCTATTGTGCATTATATATAAAACGTACTTAATGCGGTCGCTATTCTTGTTTGATGACGTGGCGTGGACGTGGCGTCGAGGTGATTGAGTTTGATATTGAGGTGGATGATAACGTACAATGGTTGAGCGTTATCGACAGTGATAAAGCATAATGGCTATGCGTTATTACTTATTATAACGCACACGGATTGTGCGTTATCATGTTATAAGACATCCTATACCCTAGCCGCAGCTACCGTTTCTCTCTCATTTTCCTCTCATCTTTCTTGCCGTTTTAGCACCGCCCGCTGCAGCTCCTGCTTTTGTCTTTCATCCATTTTCGATTTTTCTTTCATCTTCAGCCGCATTGCCGCCGCTTCTGCTCCTCATTTTCCTTTTACCGTCGCTTCTGCACTTATTACTGCCACCGCTGCTCCTGATTTCTGCCATCTCCACTGCTTCTCTTTCTGACAAGGTATGTCTCCTTCCTTCTTCTCTTGTTCTCTTCCTCTTCTTCTATTTCTCTACTTCTCTTCATTTGTATTTTTCAATTTTTTTACAGTTTAAATTTTCCTCCTTTCCTTTATTTATGATTGTACAATCAAAATTTCTCAAATTTGTATGATTTCTGAAACTCAAGTTTGGGTTACCGGCACATCCCTTGGAGTACGAAGTTTTTTAGAGTTTTGGAATAGAGAACGGTGGAGAAAGCATTACCAAATAACGCTAAATTAAATTTATTAAAATTTTCGGGTAAATTTTTTTATGTTTATAATTGTTTTAATTTTTTTGTGTACTATGTTTTAATTTTTATCATTATTTATTTGTAAATTGTTTATTATTTTGGTTTGTGAATTATTGTTATGAATTTCAATTTGATTTTTTTTAATGGTTTAGGGGGTTTTAATTTTGTAAATGTGGATTTAG
The DNA here is from genome assembly GCA_028651295.1 of Catharanthus roseus. Taxonomy (NCBI): domain Eukaryota; kingdom Viridiplantae; phylum Streptophyta; class Magnoliopsida; order Gentianales; family Apocynaceae; genus Catharanthus; species Catharanthus roseus. Next base: position 1,840,778 of record JAPQWS010000046.1, on the reverse strand, counting down.
GGTTTATGTTTAGAGTTGTTGTTATTGAATTTTAGGGTTTTAATTGATCAATTTTTTGTAAGTTATTTTTCTAGTTAGGGTTTCTATGATTATGTTAGAGTTGCAATTGGTAAATTTGTAATATTTTGATTATGCTATTAATATATTTGTTTCTATTGGAAATGGGATTTATTGAAATGTTTGGGTTTGATTATGCTATTAAACAAAAAAAATTTTGTTTTTGTCATAAATCATGATTGTTTATTTTTTTATAAAATATTGCGATATGTTTATACTGTTACATTAATTTTATATAATATTGTATTGTTAACACTTATATAATTTTATGTTAATAGGGTTTAGGCTAATCCGTAAAACCCTATATTGAACTCATAAACATTAAACCCCCAAACCCTATATTGATTTCATAAATTGTAAGACCCTAAAGAAATTTTGAGTTCTTAAAAAAATTTTAAAAAAAATGATGTGGCAAATAACGTACAACATTTGTGCGTTATTAGAGGTATATAATGCACACTAGTTTTGTGGTATCCTCCACATCGACGGATTAAGTTGTAAAATTGAGATTGACTGATAATGCATAGTGGTTGTGCGTTATCATTTGTAATAACTCACAATCATTGTACGTTATGGTCACATTCCGAATAAAAAAAATTTTATGATCAATTTAATGGTCTTTTTTGAAAACAGAGCTAAGAAAAGAAAAAAATCGAGATAACCTCCTACAAATTATAAACATCCATGTGTGGACCAGAACTTTACCTTGGCTGACGATGGTCGCCCAGCTTGACAAACATTTTGGTCAGATTTAAATTTGAAATAAAATTAAGATTTTTTTTTATGTGAAGAGTAAAATGTAGAGTATTCGTGAGATTGTCTGATATAATTTCTATTAAGACTTCGTGGAGCTTCACTAAAATTTTTGGACGGACCAAGTTAATAATTGTTTTATTAACTTATTTTTTGAGAAATTAGTTGTAAAGAACTATGATCAGTTTTTACTTTTTCGCTTTATAACCATAAGTTTTTATATTTTTTGTCAAAATAGCAAATATGCGGCAGAATTCGATTCAAAACTCGATGTCGGGTCGATAGTAATTTTATTATTTTACAAGTAAAATTAAAGGTATTACAATTTTGGGATGAGATTGGTAGGGTTAAAAAGACCGAGGTTGATGATGATAAGTGGGGTCAAGTAGAAAAATTATAATTTATTTTGCTTGTAAAATGGCAAAATTATTTTCAATTTCGACATTACGTGCGTCCCACGGTGAATTTGAATCCAGATCCCACCACATATTTGCTATTTTGACAAAAATAATCACATGTAAACAGTTCATGAAATTTATAATTATAAAAAAAAAGTTAAAATTGTCTAAGACTATTTAGCTAATTGTTTCATTGATTTTCATTTTTTAAAAAACCATACTTGCTATACATGTAGTTAGAGCTCGTGGAGTTTGATTTTGAAAATTTAATAATGAAAACTTTATCACGATAATATTAGTGTTATTTGTGCATAATATTATTTAAAAAAATTAATTAGGAATTTTTTTACCTTAACCTCAAATAAGTACTATCTTCATTTCATATTATAAGGTGAAATTTTCATATTTAGAGTTTTATATTATAAGATGATTTCCCTTTATGAACGTTTTTTTCCTAAGAATACTCATATTCAATTAATGCATCACTACATAGTGATAATCAAAACTTAAATCCATTCACATTTGATAAAAATTTGACATATGAAGAGAGAAGAGAGCAGATAAAACCTTGAAAAATAGAGTTTATTTAATTAATAAAAGGGCTAGAGATATTTTTACTCTAGAAAACACATTAATTTTATATTTTTCTTAATCCATTATGAAATAATAAATAATTATACAATATGAAATGGAGGTGGTATATCTTAATTGTGTGATAGAATGCTCAAGATAAATCTAATTCACATTATAACACATTTTTTTACGATAATCTTTTATAGTACTTTTATTAATAATCTTATAAAATAAAATATAAATCTAAAATTCTAAAGAGTAAACTTTAAGAGAAAGATTATTATAATAGAGTGAAGTATATATATTCATATATATATATTAGAAATTATGTTAGATAATCTGGCTTGACTTGAAGTAATTTTTATGCAACTGTCCTCTCTATTTTATTTTATCTGTTTATGAACAAAACTAGGGGATAACTGCCAGATTTCGTCCTAATTATTAAAAAAATTACGGAATCCTTAGTGTTAATATATAGGATCAATATCTAAATTTTCCTATGATAAAATTAATTCATTTAATTTTTTATGGGGCCGTTAGTAATACATAATACATAAACAAATGTTTTCTAGGGTGGGGAGGGGGGAATGGTCCCCCGTGTCGATGAAGCTCTGCACTTGAATACAGTGTATTCAATATTTCTTTTAAATTAAGTTTATTAATAAATTTTATAATTTCAAAAGAGGAAGAAAAAGAAAAGTTAGTATAAAAAAATTGTATTAAAGAGTGTATACATTAGAACATTTGTTAAATTATGTTAAATTATCCTAAGAGATAAACTATTCTCATGATGTTGGATTTAAAATAAATAATAATAAATAAATAAAAAAAATAAATTTGTTTATGTTTTTAACAAATCAAATTGCACCCTTAGTGACCTCAAAAAAAAAATTCTTTTTTTGCACCCTTAGTTTCTTTTCTTAAAAAATCTTTTTTTTTTTTTTGCTTCTTCGATTTTTTTTTTTTTTTTTAAACAGACATGTTATGCTTTTCTGATTTTAGATGTACCGCAAAATCTATTAATATTTCAGAAAAATGGAAGATTCGATTTAAAAATTTTCATAAAATTTTGGATTGAATTTTCAATACTGGAGCATACCTGACTTTATTTTTATTTTTAATTTCATTTTTGCTGAATAAAAGTCTATCCGAATGTTGTACTTGGAAAATAAACATTTTGATTGCTCCCTATATGTAATTCCTAGTAATTAAATCAAACAGTAGAGAAGTAAGCATATATGTCCAATTAAATATATTTCTCTAATTTCATATGCATTTTTTATATATTTTTTAATCGTTGCAATAATTTGATTTGTCTTTTTCAAGTAAAAAAAGAACTATGAAAAAAAGAACAAACATTGAGACTCACATTGGCATCATATATCGATCTTCTCATTCTGGAAAATGTTAATTAATTAAATAACAAAAACCAAATAATGGATAGACCAATTGGATAAAACAACAATAATTCCACAGATAGAGCACATGGACTGCTATGATCCCCTCTGCAATCTTCCATTTATTCATCCATTTTCTATTGGTCACGAATAAAGAATTTTGTATATATTTAGCAAAAAATAAATAAATAATTGTTATGTGCCAAAATTAAAAGAATAAAGAATTATGTGTATGAGAAGAAAAAGGCAAATCCCGAAACAGCTAGAGTTAAAGTTCACAACCCCAAAATCCCTATCTTTTCTTTATCTCATTTTCTTCTGATCTGTTTTTCAATCAACCACCTTTTTGGTTGGATTCTGTGCTTCTTTTTTGGAATATTTCAACCAATCTTTCCTTTGTTAGTTAGAGGTTCCCAAGTGGCTACAGTTTTTACAAGTTCATCATGATGTATGGATAACTTATTTTATAAGTTCCATGTGCCAAATTGTAAAATCAGGCTCATAATTATTGTATGGATTTTTTTTAATGTGCGTGGTTCATGTGGATTAATTTTTAATTAAAATTTTGCTAAAACAAATTAATTAAAATTTTAATCTATTGAGGGTCCAAAAATATTTTGTATTATTTTAAAGGGTTAATTATATTTTTCATTGAGATTTGTCTAAATTATAATTTCATACATTATTTTATATAAATTACAAATACATACTTACCATTTATATTTTTCATAACTAATAAATCCTTACTACTCATTTCAATAAAAAAATTATAAAAATGCAAAAAATGCTTTCTCCTCTCGATGCATTTTAGCGAGATGGTGAAAAAGCAAAATTCCAAATGATTAAAGCTGATTTCAGCGATTCCTTCATCGGAATCACTTTAGAGCTCTCCTTTTCTTTCTTCTGGACTTTCAACAATAGGTGTGGATAGTATGAGTTCAGTGAGGTTGTGGCGCCGTCTTCGCTATAGGAGGATTCTCTATTACAGAAGTCGGCAGTGCTTCTAGTGGCCATGCCTGTGCCAGTTGCAGTGCCCTCGAATCTTGAGCCTCCGCCTCTCGCAATAACAGTGGACGCTTCTGCTGAGGCAGCGAGTGGATTGGATGAAGCAGGACTTGCTCTAATGAATGTATTGTGGTCGTGAACTGAGGTACTTTTTGGAAACTTAATCCATAGAATTGTTTGAATTTGGATTTTCTTCCTTCTTCTGATGTCGATATTTCTCAAGAGGATGTTGTGGAGGGGTGAGATATTGGAATTCTGCTTCTGTTGTGGCTGTGGTAGGTCTGGATGTGCCTTTTATAGAGATGGATAAATTTTTTGAGTTATCTTGGAATATAGTGGCTAAGCCTAAAATATATCTAAATGAACATAGTGTCTATGTTTTTTGGTTTCAGTCAGTCGAGGATATGAATTTGATTTTGGGGAAGGGACCATAATTATTTCAATGGTTGAATCCTTTGATTCTTAGGCAGTGGCAACTTGGTATGAAATTGGACCTTTAGAGCTTGCAATATCTTCAAATTTGAGTGACTTTCCCTTATTTAGATTTGCAATTTTGGTATGCTAGAATGCTCAATCATATAGCCAATATGATAGGGAAACCTTACTATGTGGATAAACTTACTTCTTCTAAAGAGCGATTATCTTATGCTAGGATTCTGATTGAGGTTAATGCTGTTGTAACTTTGAAACAGTGTATTTGGCTTAAAGGGCCGAATGGAATTAAGATTGAACATAAGGTGTTTTAAGAATGGAAACCCTGATACTAGTGTAAGTGTTTGAGCTTTGGACATAAAGGATCATAATTATCCTTCTTCTAAATCTCAACAACAATGGATTAGGAAAGATGTTGGACAAGTGATTTCAGAAGGTGTGATGAAGGATAGGAATTTGCCTGTTGGAGGTGATTTGCAACAATAGAGTATGTCAAGTGGGACTGTAACTAAGGTGGATAAAAGGAAATGTATAATTAGGAGTGGTTCCCTTACTTTTATGAAGTTTAGGGGTCCGAGGATGCGCAGTGAGGATGTGAGGAATCAAGGAGGAGGGTTCTCCATTCTACTTGGCAGGATTCTCTTCCGCATGAATAGTATTAATATTGGTGCTTGGAATATTAGGGCATTGAATGATCCCCTAAAGCAGAGAGTTGTACACAAATTTTCTTTTGTTAATAAATTGAGTTTATTTTTTGTTTTGGAAACTCGTATAAGAGTAAATAATTGGGAGTCCCTTGTTAAAAAGTTTAAGAAAGATTGGTTATTGGATGCTAATAGGGGGATGGATAGGAATTTTCGAATTATAGTACTATGGAAATGTATAGAAGTGCAAGTGAGTATTCTTATGAAAATGAATCTGCTGATTTTTTGTGAGTTTTTTACTGCAGATTGACTTTATCATTTTTTTTTGGTGACTTTTAACTATGCTGCTAATGATATGGATGGTCATGTGCTTAATGGACTACAAATATTGATTTGGCACAATCTATTAGTGAACCTAGTCTAATCCTTGGAGACTTCAATGTGGTTTTGAATAGTGTGGAAAAGGTTGTGAAATCAGGGGCCATGTGTAATGTGGGGTCTAAACTTCACCATGTATTTGAGACTTGTCAGCCTCAAGAATTGAGATTTCTGGGGAATAAGTTGACTTAGAGTGATTCTCATACTTATTGCAAACTTGATCGGACACTGTTTAATGATTCTTGGTTTCTTACTTTCCATCATTTCTTGGCAGAGTTTGGGGTTCCTGGAGTGTCGGATCATAGTCCTATTACGGTTCGACTCTTGGAAAAATTATTTTTGCGAAAAGTTCCATCTAAGTTTAAGAATTTTTGGGTAGACGATCCAATATTTTCCTCTCTGTTGGAAGAAGCTTGGCAGCAGGAGGCCTGCCATGTATTGGTTAGTTTATAAAATCAAATATTTAAAAGTGAAGTTGAAGGGTTTGAACAAGCATAAGTACAATAATTTGAAGGATCAGATGGAAGAGGCTTGACAGTAGTTGGTTTGCGCCCAAGAAACTTTGCAGTTAGATAGATTCAATATATCTCTTCTTGAGGAAGAAAAGCAGAGGTTGAAGGAATATCTTGTGGAGAATAAGTGATATTGTAGTTTGCTGAGACAACAAGTGCATAGTAAGTGGCTTACTGAGGAGCGTGAGAACCTAACTTTTTTCCATACATTGTTGATGCATTGACGACAAACAAGTAGTAGTATATTCTTGCTAAGAGATGACAATAGGGATAATATCAATGTGTCCCCTTCCATTGTGAACCATATATTAGCATTTTACAAGGGAATGTTGGGCACATCTGCTTTTACCTAGCTCCTTGACCCAACTGGATTAGTATGGGTCGTGTTCTTACTATAGCACAAGGGGCAGCTCTTGTTCACTGACTAGTATGGAAGTAAAGGAGGCCTTTTTTGATATGATGCATCTAAGGCATCTAACCTTGATTGGTGTACCACTTTCTTTTTTAAAAAATGTTGGTCTCAAGTAAGGGGTTTGGTGACAGAGGCTATTTTGGAGGTGTTTCGAATAGGCAAGTTGGTGAATTAGATTAATGCCATAATAATTTCCTTGATACCCAAGGTAGAGAATCCTAATTGAATCAAGGACTATCGACCTATTTCGTGCTGTAATGTAGTCCAAAAGTTTCAAAGATTTTGTACGGGAAATTTTACGTACAGTAAGCCATCTGTAGTTGGAGTCATAGAAGGGGTGCTTGTGTAAAACCGTTCAATGGTTCATAACATTTTGCTATGTTTGGAGCTTTTAAAAGGTTATTCTCAAACTCATCTCCCTGTTATACCTTTAAAATTGATATTCAAAAGGGTTATGATTCAGATGAATGGAATTTTGTTGAAAGAGTTATGTTGGCTTTTGGTTTCCCTAACTAATTTGTGAGATGGGTAACGCTTTGTGTGTGCTCTGATAAATATTCTATTAATATTAATGGAAGTTTGGAGGGGTATTTTCTAGGAAGGAAGGGGCTGTGTCAGGGTAATCCTATTTCTCCTTACCTGTTTGTGTTGACTATGGAATATTTGAGTCGAAGTTGTGCATTGATAGTAAACGATCCGTTGTTTAAGTTTCATCTAAAATGTAGATGTACACAAACTAGTTATGTTAGCTTTGCTAATGATCTTATGCTTTTTGGCTATGGGGATCTTCCGTCTGTTTGTTGTGTGAAAAAGTTTTGGCTAATTTTTCTACTGTGTGTAGCTTGATCATCAATGAGATGAATAGTGCTATGTTTCTAGGTAGGGTTGATCCAGGTACTATGGATGCTATTTTGAAGGAGTTGAAGTTTCAGGAGGGTACACTTCTTGTACGTTATTTGAGTGTTTCTCTTAGTTCTAAAATGTTGACTGTTACTGATTGTGACCCTTTGATTAGCCAGATTTTGAGTAGAATTCAACATTGGATAGCTCGACACCTTAGTTATTTGGGTAGAGTACTGTTGATCTCCTCTATTTCGCTCAGTATTAAGAGATTTTGGAGTCAGATTTTTCCACTTCTATTTATAATCTTGCATAAAATTCAGACCTTGTGTAGATAATTATTTGTGGGTGGCTGGAAACATAGTAAGAAGAGTCTGGTGTCATAGGACAATATGTGTCAACCGGTAGAGAATCAAGGGTTAGGATTCAAAGAAGTCCTTTCATGAAATAAAGCGACTTTGTGTAAATTTGTATTTTCTTGTGCGTCTGGGGTAGCCATGGATCCGATATGGTACCAGTGGATTCGTGAATATAGATTGAAACATGTTGGTATTTGGGAGATTCCTGTGCGCTTAAGTGATTCTTGGTGGTGGAGTGAGTTGTTGCATATTCTTGATAAGTTCTAGGTGTTGTGTTCTATCTCAGATATCCATGCTACACAGCTCCTTTCTGCGGCGGAGCAAGTGAACAGATGTTATAAGTTTTTCCATGAAAGACAGTTTAGGTTAGTTGGTGGCCTGTGGTGTGGAGTTCATATGCTATTCCTAAAACTTCATTCATTACTTGGTTGGCAGTTCATGACAAATTGGCGACTAAGGAGAGGTTGGTGAGGGTTCATATCCTTTCTGATAATGTATGTGCCTTGTGTGGCTGTATTGTTGAGAGTAAGCAACATTTTCTTTTTATATACCCCATATTGAGAGATATTTTTTGAAGACTGTAATGGAGTTTGTGGGTTGGTATATTGGCTCTGATCAATTTGAGGTGTGGCAACATTTATTTGTAATGGCTAGAAGGAAGCATAGAGCTATATATAAACTGCGGGTAGCAGGTTTATATACTATGCTATATGGCATTTGGCAGGCTCGAAATTCTCTTATTTTTTGACAAGAGACTCCTGATTGTGCTAGGATTAGTAATAGTATTATTAGTGATCTAAAAATTCGTTGGTAGTTTTGAATTAAAGAGAATCGTCATACCCGTGCTTTGGGTAGGAGATTCAACCTTTTTTCCATAGTTACGGGATATGGAGGGACTAAAGGGTTCGTCCTTTTTAATTGTACATTGTGTTTTTGGTATATAAACTTCAGTTTCTTCAAAAACAAGATTATAAAAAAGTAATAAATCTGCAGTTAAAAGTTTAAAAATCTTCCTAAAATATCGTTTTGTCAGTTTATTTCTTTTTTATTATCATATATTTAGACAATAATATCCTTCATTACGGAATTAGACTAAAAAAACATTTTTAGGAAGTGTATTATGTTTTAATATATGGTAGTAAATATGAATTAGACATGTGAAATAATATTTTATGAAAACTTTAAATTTTTTGCTACCAAATCATTGTGCTTGGATTTTTTAACCGAAATTAGTAATATGGATTGGTTATGAATATATAAACAACAAGGATGTATTATAATATATACAAAATAGAGGGATAAAATAGTAGTTTGGACAAACCTTAAAGGTGAAAATATAATTAACCCCATTTTAAAATTTTTAAGAGTTATTATATTTAAATTATCATGTAGAATTTATTTTATTAGGATTAACGTATACCACAAACACATAATAAACATGGTCAAATATTTGTAATAAGTTAAGTTTGTTTATTTATCATCTTTTGAAATATTTTTGGTAACTTAATTTTTTTGTTACATACATAAATGTATTTTCTTTTTTTTTTTTTCTGGAGGGAAACATAATATATGAAAGGTCTGCTAAGAAGCAAAGAGAATACAACAAGGCATGGGATAACCCATCTAGATAGCATTTTGCCCTATACTGAAGACAACTTTGCTAAAGTATTAGCAGTACTAACCCTCTTAGTAAAGTCCCAAGAACAATTCAATGAAATTTTGCCCTATACTGAAGGCAGCTTTTACATAAGTATATTTGAATTAGATTTTATTTTAGAATTCAATGAATTTTTTCATATTTTATCTAACATTTATCTTCTATTACAAACCATTTAATTTTACGAGACCCAACACAAAATATCCCATCATTTTTAGTTTATAGTTAATATCTTATGATTTCTAAATAAAAACTATAATTAAATTGTTGCAGTAAATTAAATGTAATACAATAAAATGTTTTGGAGACAGGGTGGAAGTATTGTTTCCATTATAAACCGATCTTTTAGTGAAATTTTGTCATGTCTTTGTCCTTGTCCCAGAAGGCCACTTGAAAATTTTAAAAAGTTGCAATGAACAATACATTTTTATTCCGTGAAGTTGAAACATTTTGTTTGGTTACAATTATTATTTATTAATCAGTATGGAATGTATAGTTCCTGTTCTCCATTACTTAAAATAAAAAACATTTTGCTTATTCTAAGGTATAAGCTACTTTTAAAGGGCTGTTGTATCATGGCTGGGCACACCTAGCTATCTGTGCCTCGTCCAAAAACCGCGTGAAACAATTTAGCAAAAAGATCCACTCCCATCTAGCCCCCATAGATTATATATGCTATCTAAAGAAAAAACCTTTCATTTCCCTCCCAAAAACCCTCACATACTAGAGCTATTTTCAAACTATTTCCCAGGAGATTTTGCATCAAGATTCACTTCTCAACCACCAATTTCTTTAGTTTTCTTGATCACAAAAACCACCAATTCGATTTTATCCTAAATCCTCCTTCTTCGCAAACAAAAATTATCAAGACATGAGTTCTCCAAGCAACAATGGTAGTTCTTCAAGCAACAATGGTAGTTCTTCAAACAAGAGTAACAAAATCAGGTAAATACAACTTGAAAATTTTGTAGTTTTCTGCACAAAGTAATTTAATAAGGTAGTTTATTGTACTTTTTCATATATTTATTTCTTGATCACATTATTGTGTTTTTGTGCCTAGTTTAGGAGTTTTGAACTTCAATATTGATAGTTTTTTTGTAAATTATGGCCCTTAATTGTGTATAATGATACAAGAACTATTGATTAACTTTTGCATGCCCGTATTTGCGCAAGTTTCAAAATAACTGTGCCTCTTTTTATAAAGAGGCACATCAGGTTAGGTACTCATGGTAGTAAAGCACAGACTTCTACAAAATAATGAGTGTTTTGTTGTCATTTGCAATATAGATTGTAGGCACATACAGTTTAAAAATTAGGTATACACAGTTACAAAAATAGGCACACGATATTAGATAAGTAGGTAGATATACTTACAGACAACAATTTTGTATATTTACATTATATTCACTGTTGGTGATGAAAATATTTGTACACTTATTTGTGAAAATGAGCATAATTTTTAATAGAAAGGCCACTAATACATAAAGTAGGTCAACTATACATGCCATAAAAAGTAGGCATATCAGTTTAAGATGTAGGCACACAAAGTTACAAAAATAGGCACACACATAGTTATAAAAATAGGCACACAATGTTAGATAAGTAGGCACCAAACTTATAAAAAGTAAGTACATGTACTTACAGAACTTTGACGTTGTGTTAAAGTTTTGCGGAACTCACTAGCACTCCCCCAACCTCGTATTAGAACACCCTTAACGTTTTAATACATAAAAATGCCCATAAAATCTAATAAAAAAACTGATATTCATATGCAAACAATGTCGCTTAAACAACACATAATATTTAAGGCACACTTGGATAAAAAGGCAAATTCAAAATAGGCACACTTAGTTTTAAACTTAGGCACCCTCAGTTTTAAACTTAGGCACTTTGAAAATTAAAATGAACTTCAACAAATCCACTTACATTGGCTCTGTTGCCACCACCAAAAAGACACTCAAATTGATAAAATAAAGGTACAAACAAATATGTGGCATTCCTTCCCTTGTTTTAAAATTAGGTACACTAAGTTTTAAACTTAGGGACACCAAGTTGTCAAAATTAATGGTAATGAGAGTTATAAATTGCAAAACAGAGAAGGCAAGATCCTGACTAGAACATGGAATGATGTAAACCTTAAAAAAGTTTTATCTTTAGAGATTACACTTTCTTTTTAATATTACATTTTATCGTAATGGTTAAAAAATTCAAAATACGATATATAATATTTATATATATGTGTGTGTGTGTGCGCATGTGTGTAAATATTGCAAGAGGATTTTAAAGTCCTATACTTTTTGAGAGCTAATTAGGATATAACCCCAATTGTTTAAAAAAAAAAAATAAAGCAATTAGATGTCCAACTCGGGCCTATATGACATGACCGATCAATAGAAATACTCCACTTTTGTCATATATTCCATACATCACACTAGATAGATATCATATTCATGGAATACGATTCACTTTCAAGATGCCTTGGTAGTGAAATGGTAGACACGCGAGACTCAAAATCTCGTGCTAAAGAGCGTGGAGGTTCGAGTCCTCTTCAAGGCATAATATGGAGAATGCTCATTGAATGAGCAATTCAATAAGCGAGCTCGAATCGAATCGGTATATCAATACCGATTTGATCCGAGCTCTTGGAATTGGAATAAGTTCCGAAGCAGATCATGAAATCTTGCCGATCTTCTCTATCTAATGAATAGGGAGTCTGCTTTAAAATCGTCCGCCCTGCACTCACCCCCTAGAATGATATCACGAAATTCAGACACTCAGAACGAGTACATGGAGGTTATAAAGGAACCCCAAGACCAAGTCCAGACACTTTTTGCAAGAGAAAGGGTCCTTTGTGTGGAATTACTTTCTCTTGACTTACTTTTCTTTCTCGCCAGACCACAATCTTCTGTCTTTTTCTTCGTTCCTTTGCCAACATCTTCACAACTCTCCTTATGAAGCCCCTCCCCTTCATTTCTTCTCGTTTAAATTCACAGGTATAAGGAATCAAGGATGGCGAACAGTACATGGTCATAGGAAATACTTTCTTGAACAAGACAGAAATTTGATAAGGAACGTCAGCATGATGGGAAGCAGTCTTATATCGGCCTTCTTTGATATATACCCTTTTGACGGAATTCATATTCTTCCAAGCATATTTTTGTCATCTCCAACATGTATTTCAAATACATTTTGAACAAAGTGGTGAAAAGATAAAAAGAAACACTTTGTCTATAGTGTATTAATTTATGAAGATTCACATGAATGTATTGCTCATCTTCATGGGTATGAGATTCACAAAGGAAATACAACTCGGTGGTAGCAAATAATGTTCTACTAAAGGTTTCAAAGTGCAACTTTGAACTTCGGCTAAATGTTTTAATACTCTCTGAAAGAGCCATAATACAACTAGAAATAAAAAAGAAGAGGATAAAGAAAAAAGAGACAATAAATAACAAATCGTTCAATCTGAGGATATTTGCAGACAAATTTTCAAGCCTTTGCACTTTCTCGGCATTGCAAATAATAACTCCTTATAGGGAAGCCCAAACGACATTTTGTTATTATTAAGTGTTATTTCAAAGAAAGTAAATAGTGTCTTTTGTTTAACAAAGCGAATGACTTTTCTATTTCCACATAAATACTTTTTTCAACATTGTGAGGGAGAGTGTGCAAATTACAACATCTGAATATTACAAGAAAGACATCTAATAATATTGACGGTGTACTTGGTTAAAAAAGTAGGCACAATTAGTTATGAATATAGGCACATATATTTATAACAGTACGCACATGATAGAGTCGATTTTTAATACAAATAAACGCCTTAAGTTTTAATTATTAGCCTTTGAAAATATTTTATTTATTTATTAGTCATAATTATTATATTTAATTTATGTAATTTTTTTGTGAAGATTTCTAAAAAAAGAATGAAAAATAAAGATTCCATATTAAATTTGGTAAAGGGAAGAAAGAGTGCGCATGGTCATTGGGGAAGAGAAGATAAACAATAATAATAATAATAATAATAATAATAATAATAATAATAATAATAAAGCATATTACCTGCTGCAGTATTTGAATCCTCTAAGGATCAGGATTTTAGTTGAATCCTTTAAGGATTAGGATTTTTCTTTTCTTTTATCTATATATAGAAGAGCTACACAAAAAGGGAGAAAATGAGGAGAAAAAGAGGAGAGCTGCGGGGGGAGACAGCAGTAGCTGCACAAGCAGCTATCCGAGCTGCAAAGAGAGAAAAAGAAAAGCAGCCGTAACACGGCCACAATTTGAAGCAGCAAATCAAAGAAGCAACAGCGAAAAATTATTTGGAAGAAAAGAGCCATGATCTACTCCAAGAAATTAGTTCTTTCTGTCCCATTAACCATGAAATAATTTTCTTTTTAGAATCTTGATGAAACCCTAGCTATGTAACTTTGGTTTATTTTATTTTTGCAGATTTATTATTTTATTTATGTGATTACATATCTTGGGATATTTCTTGGTTTGATACAATTAATTCTTTGCGAATTGATACTTTTATCCATGCTTAATTCTTGTAGTCTTGAGTATGAGAGATATGTAATTTTTGCAAGTATATTGTGGGTTTTAGAATTGAATAGTCATGCTAATTTTAGATTATTCATGTCATAGGAATGAAAAAGTCATGCTAATGGTTTGATGGATTATGTCATGCATTTAACCACAATATATTTCTTTAGTGAATCGAAGCTTGTAGCCTAGATCACCACATAAAGGTTTAATCTTTTCTCCTAAATAAAATTAAATCATTGTTATATAGGTTAGTGGTGGATTCAATGTTCTAAATCATCTTCTTTGGTTAATCTCCTGTTAGTTTTAATTTATTTATTTTATTTATTAGGAATAATTTTAGATAATAAAATTTATTCTTCTTTTTATACAATTAATTTAGGAAGATAGTAATTTTAATAGCTAGGCCTTTCTCTATAGTTCGATACCCTGATATTGTCGTATTGCATTGATTTTATGCACTTGCAAGTATTAGGTTTAAAACTTAGTTAAAAAAATTCCGACCAGCACACTTACACAACTTTGATATTGTGTTAAAATCTCACAGAACACATTCGCCACTCCCCTAACCCCATATTGGAACATCCTTAGCATATGAATACACAAAAATGACCATAAAATCCACCAATACAAGTAAACAACCATATACATATGAAAACAATGTCACTTGAACAATACATAATATTAAAGGCACACTTAGTTATAATAATAAGCACATTCCATTATAAAAGTAGGCACACTAGATTATAAAAGTAAGCACAATGGTTTCCAGAATTATAATTCCAGAATTATAATGTCGTGTTAAATTATCAAGAAACTTCTTCCCACCATGTTGGAACATACATAAAGTGCAATATATAGTCAGTGTATCATAAAATGTAATAATACAACATAACAAAATCATCTAATCTACATATATAAAAAATGTCACTTGAATAACACACATTAGATTAAAAAGTATACTCAGTTATAAAAGTAAGCACACGTAATTACAAAACTAGGTACACTTAGTTATAGAAGTAGGCAGTCCTGTTTTCATAAATTAGCAAAAAGCCACCCAAAAAAAAAAAAAAAATTACACCAAACAAAGTCTTCAAGTAATGAAATATCTACATAAAATTTATAAATGGTTGCGAAGTACTTGAAGGTTCCACATCACTACAGTTAGATATTCCTAAACTAAGTTACACTTAGTAATAAAAGTGGACACACTCAGTTACAAAAGTAGGCGTATTCAGTTACAAAAGTAAGCACAATATCTATTGAGATTCAAATATATAATAAAATGTAATGAAACAATCCCAACCATATTAAAAGTAATATAAGGTTGAAAAATCAAAAGAACTTCACATAAAAACCAACAAAACATACATAAATATTGAAACAAAACAAAAAAAGTTAAAAGTTTCAGTGGTTAAAACCATTAGTACACTTAGTTATAAAATAAGGCACATCTAGTTATAAAACTAGGTACATCTTGTTATAGAATTAGGCACATCTATAAACAACAACATAGAATTCACAAAAACAACGAACCGGGAAAAAAAAATGTCTTGCGGAAAACTTTTTCCTCCAATGATTTCGAAAGCACCAAAACACCATTTTCACACAAAGAATGATGGAAAACACCATGATTCAGATACTCCACATCAACGGATGACACAACAGCCGTTTTTCACAATTCTCCATCAAAAAATAATTGCACACGATCAATTGTAGACAGTTGCTGAAAAATTAATGAATAATGAGAAAGATTGACTTGCCGGTGATAGAGGAAATTTGATCAGACAGATTGCGACAAGCAGAGATTGCAAGAGAAGGGGAAGAAAAAAAATCAAATTCTTTTACAAATAAAAAGACGCGTGACTAGGAAAAAAAAAGGAGTAGTTCTAATTAGGATTAAATTGTAAAACCTACTCAAAACTATGTTATTCTATTAACCAGGCACACACAGTTATGTGTGCCCGGGTCCATAGTATAATTTGTCGTTTTTAAACCGTTCTAGACTGCTTAATGAATCTGTTTTTAGTTTAAAATAAACTGATAAAAGTTATTTTTGAAAAGTTACCTTATGAATGTCTTTTTAAACTGCTTCATCTTATTAATACTATTACAATTAAAATATTAGAATAATTTTTTTATTTAAAAGTTTTTTTTTTCAACTACTTAAAAAGAACCGAAATAATAAAGAATAGACCCATAGAATTATAAAGAAAATTACACAGATACAAAGTTTCATGAGCAATTTGAAAATTAAATAGATAATATTACACCTTAGGGATCATAAATATAATCATAAATCTGAGACGCCGAATCTCATATATTATAAAATTTTTAGATTAAAAAGTAGTACTTATTTCGGATTTTTATTATTGTCACATTTTACTACTTATTATATTTTTATTTATAACATTACGAAAAACATGCCGCAATGGACTTTTTATTATTATAAAAAGAAAATTCAAAATGTGCATTTTTAATTATTTTTTATAAATATTTATAGAAATAATAATGTGAGAGATTAATTTGAAGTGCGTTCTAATTTAATTTATTTAAGAAAAAAATCTATAAATATTCACCTATTGTTAAATGGAGTAATTTATTATCTATAACAAGTAAAAAAAAAAATGAAAAAAAGTATATAAATACATATGAATTAATGCTATCAATGTTTTTAAAAAATGTTTTGTAAGTATAAATATAATATCACAACTGGTACACTAGATATGTATCTGACAATGAACTTGGAGAAAATTATTATTATAATTGCCTATCAACATATTTATATATTTTTTTCCTTTTACAGTAAACAATCTTCGTTTAATTAATATTCAAATACAATTTTTGTTTGACTGTTAATATTAAAAATATTAAGTTAGGGAATAAACGGCAGAAAACTATATCCCTAACTCATATATCACTGTCTAGTAGAGCATTTTCGTCCATTCATAATTATAAAAATAGACAAAAGTTCCACTCTAATCAATGACATGTGAGTTAAATATATTGTCTTTTATGATTTATTCACTAATTTTATATTATCAGTCAAATAAAAATTATATTTAAATATAAATTAAATAGAACTGTTTACGAGTAAAAAAAATATATAAATGTGGATGGATAAATATAGTGATTTTCTCATGAATTTTCGTCGTAAATTTTGTCTAATATATTTGGAACCAAATTGCGCACTTTAAGCTAGAAAGTGATATCAATAATTAGAGTTGGTTTACCCTCTAACCATAGAGGCAAGCTTTGTGGCTAATTGTTTGTTTTAGGATCACCTGGATTTGGATTGGTGGTGATTTCTTACATCACTAAAGAGATTTTCAGTGTGAAATTTTAGTAGATAATGCAAGCAAAGTCTTACCTATATAAACACTATATGCTTTAGTGACAAAGCAGCATAATGGAATACATTCTTCGGAATATCCATTGTCATCTAAAGAATATGTATATTCGTTAAAGTTGAAGTTTGGTTTAATTTACTGTAAAAAGTATTTTAAGAGAAGAAAAATTGTCTAACTTTATTAAGGGTTCAATAATTTATTAATTAGCCGGCCCCCAAACTTGTTATCTAAGTTTGAAGCATGAAATTCTGCATATTATTTGTGGGTGGCTCAACATCATGTCTCTGATATTGTGTTAAAATTCGAACTTGGGTTTAACTTACATAAAAAAATATTTCAAGAAAAAAGATTGTTCAAACTTATTAAAAAAATTATTAATTCTTTAATTAACCTATATAAGATTCTGAACGGTATTGCAATAAATTTGATGATGGAAATTCAATACCAACAATCTCTTGAGAGAGTCAACTTGTTAAAGTTCTTTTGGATGACCAAATTACAGAGATCAAACTGGAAAAAGTTGGCACATTTAAAAAAAGGACTCATATATATGATTTAAATTAACTGTGAGAAAACTCTTTTCTTCATAAGGAACTATGAAATGGAGATGATAATACTTGGAACCAGATAAAAAAAGGAAAGAAAAAATTTCTTATTTTTATTTTTTACATTATTTCTGTGTTTTACATATAAATTTTTCTCATCGGAAGTATACTAAACTATATCTAATCCTTTATAAGTAGTTATAAACTTTTTTATCATCTAACTATTTTTGTGTAATTATTATGTACCTAACAATCACTTCAGACATAGTACTTTAAGATAAAAAAAATTATACATACTTTATATGTGACCTATTTTTTAAGGGGCTGCCCAACCTATCACATGTTTACTTGCAAAATAAATAAACAAATAAAAATTTTTCTTCAGACTTTTGAAACAACTTTTAAAGAACAAAATCGTTTTGACAATTTTTAAAGGAAAATAAGTGGGTAGCATATTGTTTAAGGGTCAGAGCGCATTTGATCATTTATCCAACAAGGACCACCGTTTTAATTGCCTATTTTGTACTAGTATAACGATTTTTCTGTTCGTGTATTGGGACACATAAAGATTAAGTTTCTGTTTTTGTTAGAGTTTTCTAAGTTTTTGTCTAATTTAAAAAATTCAACAACTTTTATTATTTTTAAAATTTATTAAATTTAAATTAATATGTATTTAAAATACATGCTAGATACACTTTTTTTTAATAAATTAACATACATTTTATATAATATTTACTAAATTTAAACTAGCTATTATATATAATATATTTAATTTGTGTTAACATTTGTCTTCCAACAAATTGGAAGACCTGTTTGAATGGATATTTTCATTTTAGAGTTTTGATGTTAAAGAGATGTGAGTTATTATATAGTAGAAAATTAATCTCTCTAACAAAATTCTTATCCATCATTCGGAAAGTGCAAAGCTTTTTTGACCTTTAGTTATCAAAGTAACTTCTCTCACCTCTTCCTTCTTCCTATATAACACCCCCCATCCCCACCCCCACCCCACTCCAACTCTCTGCAGCAGTTCTTGTTAGCTTCATCTAACCAATATAGAAATGGCTTCAAGAAACTGCAAAAACAACATCCTCTCCATCTTTCAATTTTCTGTCACCTTATTAGCCCTTTGTTTGGTTCATTCCGGAGCTGACTTTGATCGGCTAGAATACGCTCTTAAAAGCGATCATCATCAGTCCCTTAGCGTTCTTGTCGTTGGAGACTGGGGAAGAAAAGGACTCTTTAACCAATCTCAAGTTGCAGCTCAGGTACGTAGATTACATTCTGGAGAATTCACAAGTTTTCAGTGATCATTTTCATGCCTTCTTCTTGAACCTTTCAAATCTGTAATAAATGCTCAAAAAGGAGAAAACAAAAAAATTTTAAAGGGAAGAAAAAAGGGCCATGATGCTTTATCTAAATTGGTAAGAACTTATGATTAAGGTTTGAATTTCTGTCCATGGCAGGATTTATTACTTTCATTTCGAATAAGGGTATGTCTAAATATTCATTAATACAAATAAACATATCATATATATATATAACAGTTAAATTTTATGAAATTAAAATATTTAACAAAAATAATTAAATTTAAAAAAATTCATATGTTAAATTAGAAAGTTAATTTTTA
This sequence comes from Catharanthus roseus, assembly GCA_028651295.1. Lineage (NCBI taxonomy): Eukaryota > Viridiplantae > Streptophyta > Magnoliopsida > Gentianales > Apocynaceae > Catharanthus > Catharanthus roseus. The sequence goes on along the minus strand of JAPQWS010000046.1, from coordinate 1,821,291 downwards.
TTAGCATATATATGGCGAGTCTTAGACGAGCCTTAGACAAACTCGTTTAATAAATATGCATTCTATTCTTGTCGGTGCTTATATAGTTTGATTTATTGATGTTTATGATGATGCGATCTATAAAAAATTATAAAAAAAAAAACTTTGTAAGTGATCATTTTTTTTGGGGTCATTTATAGGCTATACCTTTAACATATATAGTTCAATGGAATATGTACAGCTAAGCATTAACTTTGATGGATTAAGATTATATATCCCACATGAATCAGGACAAAGATTATGAAAGTATTAAGGTTCATCGTTATTAGATTAATATATAATTTTATTTCTATTATAATAATTAACATAAGTACATACTTACTATAACTACCCTAGTCACAACCTATTTATCTAATTGACTACCCCGGTCACAACCTATTTACCACTATGTGATGCATTTACAATTATTTATTTTATGTATAAAATGATTATTTTATTGGTGATTATAAAAAAATCTGTCTAAAGTGTGTTTCGAAAACAGATATTAGTATAAATATAATATCAAATATAATAATTTAAATTTAATAAATTTTATAAAATTCAAAATTTATTAAAAAATTGTTAAACTTAAAATTTTAATTTGAAAATTTAATCTTCATTGGGACATACGTATGATAAAAATCTGGTTATTGCATACGCAACTAATTAACTATATATTTGTGAAGTAGGAAAAAAGTTAGCTAGAAGATGCGTGAGGGAAAGTTTTGCGTCATATAAAAGCTTTTATATATTAATTTTTTTCAATAACTAATTAACATTATTGTTTCTATGAAATTATTGGGGTTTATAATTACTGTTTTAGGTTTGAAATGATTATTGGATTGGACATAAAGGTATAATTCCATGCAGAGTCCATATAATATTCTCTCAAGAAGACAAACTACAGAGGGGTTGCGTGGCTGATGAGACATGTGGACCATTTTCTTCCTATCGTCATATATTCATCACATATTTTGTTTTTTTTTTTTTTTTTGAAAGGACATATTTTGTTTTTCTGTAAATGGATTGAAAAAATTGATTATTTATATAATAACATATTAATATATAAGTTGACAAAAAATGGAAATAAATATCAAAATTGTTTTCAATCCAAATTTCTAAGTTTTATTAAGGTTTTGTTTCTTTTTGTAATTGAATTGTTTTTTTGTTGAAATGTCCCTTTCAGTACCCATCAAAGTTTCAAAATAACTAGTGATATAGGAATAATTTTATGTATATTCAATAAATTCAATAGAGAATAAAAGTCTAGTTTAATATGAAAAGTATTTTTACTGATATTAGGAAAAAGTATTTTATTAATTTATTGAAAATTTTACTTTTAAAATTCAATTAATTAGATTAATTTAATCCACATATGGTTACTTCTCAAGAATAACATTATTGATTTAAAAATAAAATTTCTAAATTTCTTTCTTTTTTTTTTTTTTGAATTTTTGGATGTTTATAATGAAAAATAAATTTGAAATTGTGTTTAAAATTACTTATTTGTTTGTTTTTCCATTTTCCTCTTCCATCAAATGATGACAGATGGGTATAGTGGGAGAAAAGATGGATATAGATTTTATCATCTCCACCGGAGACAATTTCTACGACGATGGGTTAACGGGTGAAGATGATCCGGCATTTGAGGAGTCGTTTAGCAAAGTTTACACAGCTCCAAGCTTGCAAAAGCAATGGTTTTCTGGTACTTCAAAATTTCCAATAAAATATTAATATAATAAAACCGAAAAAAGTTTTTTTAATTATTTAATTGTATGTCACATTTTCTAAATTTTTTTAAAAAATATATTCCTATATATTTTTGGTTGCAGTTCTGGGAAACCATGACTATAGAGGTGATACTTTGGCACAATTCAGTTCCCTTTTAACAAAAAAGGACAAGAGATGGCTTTGTCTGAGGACTCATGTAATTGATGCAGGTGAAACTATTGGAAATAAAAAAAAATATTCACAATCATTTTTAGAAGAAAAAACTATGTTACTTTTATTTTTAATTTTTTTCCGCAAACTTATAATTTCTTATATTTTGTTTATTATATTGAGCAGAGGTTGTAGATTTTTTCTTCATCGATACAACTCCATTCCAAACTAAGTATTTTACCGATCCAGAAGATCATAAATATGACTGGAGAGGTGTATTGCCCAGAGAAAAATATCTCAAAAACCAATTAAAGGTACAAAATTAAATAAATTTTATTTTCTTATTTATTTTTCTGCTATGTGTATTTGTTGTATTTATTTTTTTAGTAACATATAACATTTCTAAATAAAATAAAATTTTAAAAAATATTTATAATAATTTTCAGGATCTAGACAATGTATTAAAGGAGTCAAAAGCAAAATGGAAAGTAGTAGTTGGTCACCATACCATTCAAAGTGCTGGACACCATGGTAACACTCAAGAGCTTGTGGATAGGCTTCTTCCTGTTCTTCTGGTAATTATTTTTGTTTAATTATTATCTCACTTAGTTTAAATTGTAAGATTAATCTTAAGTTTAATTAGGTTAAATAATTTTGATAAATTTTTGCAGGAAAATAATGTTGATCTCTATGTAAATGGACATGATCACTGTTTGGAACATATTAGTAGTCCCAACAGGTAAATTTCCGGATCATAAAAGTATTTATTTAAAAAAGTTGGCCCATTTTAATTTTTTTTTTCAAAATAAATTTTTTTTTTTGCAGTCCACTTCAATTTTTGACAAGTGGTGGAGGTTCAAAGGCATGGAAGGGTGACATTCATGAATGGGATGCTAAAACACTAAAGTTTTACCATGATGGACAAGGCTTTATGTCAATGCAATTCACTAAGGCAGAAGTTGAGATTAAATTTTATGACATTTTTGGGAATGTTATGCACAAATGGAGTGCATCAAAAGGCCATGACTTTATGTAGAGATATTATTCTTAATTAGTTTTATGACCAATTTAATGCTATGTGTTAGTTTATGTTAAGATGAAAAGGTTGGTACACACCTTAAAGCATTTTGTAAAATGATCTCTCTCTCTCTCTCTCTCTCTCTCTCTCTCTCTCTCTCTCTCTCTCTCTCTCTCTCTCTCTCTCTCTCTCTCTCTCTCTCTCTCTCCAAATAAAATCCAATGTTTGAATACATTTTATTTAATTAAACTAAAATAGGTAACATTGTTGAAAAAAATACACATAAATTCACTAACTAATTGTTATATTATCGTAATAATTTCATTATTCTTGAATGTATTTTTTCATTAATAAATCGACATAAAAAACTGTTAATATCATTTTTGTTCAAGTGTATTAAATCCATCCTTAAAGAAACCAACACATATAAGTTAATGTATTTATTTTAATTTACAAGATCACATTCATATGTGATGTCATTAAAAAATAGCACAAATTGTATAAGTTTATATCTATATCTTTCATTCAATTTATGGACAAATTACTTGGGGTTTATTTAATTGGTGTTTAGTTTGATAAATGTGAGTTTTTTATTTTCAAATTTCATGAAAATTAAGATTTTTGTGAAAGAAGAAATCGGACTCAAAGCAAAGAAGTTAAATAAGTGATGAATTAAATATCAGTGCAATATACCCTTAATGTTTAAGTTCCAAAGTCAATATTAAGCCATTACTTAATTAATGTCAATTCAATTTAAATAGTGGCTAATCAATCAAAAGAATTAAGTACAATAATTTATCATTAAATTCATAATAACTAAAAAATAATTATATATGACATCAAAAGAAATAATATACTCTTTTCTTTATTAGTTGTCACATTTTACCGTATTTTTTTATTTGTCACATTATTAAAAACAATTAACAAAGTTAGCTATGTAGTTCTATCTTTTTATTAAAACATTCCACAAAATGTTCTCACCCATTGTTTAGCTAAATATACTATCTCAACTTACTTCTCTAACATTTGAATAGATGTTGTTCCTTCTTCAGAATGTAATGTCTTACAACGTTCAAGCTGATTTAATAAAATGCAGTTTCCGGAAGGAAAATATTTTAGAGAAATAAAAAATAAAATAAAATTCCATGGTTTCAAAACCCAAACTAAATGGACCCCGTATCATTCATCAATGGGCTAGATCTCTCGGCCGGCTATCATCCTATTCAACCCATCTTTGTTGGGTCGAAGTTAAATCCACAAAGGAAAGAACCTTGTACCCAAATATGGATAGTGTGGTTCTTTTTTTTTTTTTTTCTTTTTTAATTGGAAAATATCGTTACTTATAAGAGAAAAAAATAAGGAGGTCAAAAAATATAATTTGGGAATTTACAAGGACAGCGAAAAAATTTTAAAAATTTCATTTTCATCTTCTAACTTTCTCTCTCTAAACAAAATCCTCTCACCTCCCTCTAAAAGTCCACATTTCAAACTCATATCTAGGAAGATGCGACCGTTAAAAATAAAAGGTTAATACTTCGATCTATACTTATTTATTTATAATTTTATCGATTTAGATCTTGAAGATATGCAACAAATCGGAAAAAATGCCTTTTTTTTAGCTTCAATTTCTGCTGAATAATGTGGTTTTCGTCTGGACTAGCGAAAAAAATGGTGATTTTCGCTCGGTCCAGTGAAGATATATTTGCATGTCGCCCTTCTTCGCCTAAGGCCCTCTGATTTGCGCCAGGCTGGGCGAATGGTTGTGTAATTTTCGCCAGCCTAGGCGAAAGTGGAGCTGATAAATTTTTTTAAAAATATTTGTTTATATATTTTACACGTTGTGTTTATAAATATTTAAAATTATGATTATGTGTATTTATTAATGCTATGTTATTTAAGTAGTTTTATTTGAATTTAATTTCCTGTTTATTTCAAATGTTATTAAATTTTGCCTATATAGAATACATGAAATTAGTTGTTTAAAATGGTTTATCTTATAATTATTTGTTTAATATGATTATGAATTATGTTTATGTGAACAATTTGAATCTTAATGTGCATTCATTTTTTTGTAAGCATAAGTGTTATAATTATTCATGTTATAGTTTGAATCAATTTATATGTTTAGTATTAATTAAATTTATTTATTACATTATGAAAAAATAAGGGGGTGGTAGATTAATAATTTCGTTATAACTTAGTGTTTAGTGCTGTGAACCCTTTAAAGGGGATAATAAATATGACCTGAGAATCTATTAAATTATGATGATTAATGAATGACTTTACGAAATAATAATTTAAACATTGATATTAAATAATATTTTAAATAATAATAACTTAAAATAATTATTTGAATTAAAGTCAATTAATGATACAAATAGAATAATGATAACAATTTAAATAATAGGATCCAACCCCTTATAATTAGTAATTTTAATAAGAAATAATAAAATATATAAATTAATAACTATTAATTACAATATTATTAGTAAAAAGGAATAAAATAATAAATCCTTTTAAGAATAAATATTAAACTAATAACAAAGGTTAAAGTAATGTGAATTAAATAATAGCGGACTTGAAGAAATAATGAAATAATTTAATAATACAAGAGAAAAATTAAAGTAAATTTAAAAAATAGCATGATAAAATGATATAGATAATGTAATTCAAAAAATAATATAATGCACAAAAAATCCCTAAACCCTAATTAATTATGCAAATATATGCTAATCATTGATGAATGCGTTTGAATAAATAATAGATGGTTCGGCCAGGCGCACGTAGAGGAGATTATGATTTAGGTCCTGTGACGGACAGAACAGGTCAATTTCAAGGTTATACTGTTACAGCTTCATCTCCAAGTTTGAGGGGTCGTCATAGTGCTTTTGATATCGCGTCTACTCCTACCCCACTTGCACCTGGAATATATTATGATCCAGGTGTACTGGAGTCTTCTACCCAACCACCCCATATAACGATTAGGGCTTGTCCTCTTCTCTCATCATGCCGCCCACATACTCTGATACCATATGATATATATGGATCTTCCCAGCCACCATCTCAGTCCCCACCCACATTATATGATCCCTATGTACATGTTCCTTTTGTTCGTCCTCATAATGTACTTTATAGATCTAAAGTTCAGGAATCTTTGAATGAGGTTAGTGGTCCAGGGAGGCAGTTATGTGCTGATTTTTTCGAGCAACTTGTGGGTGGAGTCCCTCCCAATTCATCTTACAGCACACATGATTACACAGCCACTGATTATGGTGTTTCTTCTTCTGAGCCTTTTCTAGGGAGAAATTATGTGGATATTGGGTTGGAGGGTGATAGGGGTTTCTTTGAGGAGCCTGCCATGGTTGAATCCCTCCACATCGGCCGAGAGGACGATCAGAGGGATGATGATGATAATGATGATAATGACGACGACGACATCGGTGATGATGCTGGAGATGGGAAGGAGCCTGTACCTGTGGCCCCTGCCTCATCATCCGCCGGTAGGCCTGGTCTGAGAAAAGGCAAAGGGTTGACAGGCAGTTTCATGTCGTTTATTAGTAAGATTTCAGGGCCTCTGAACAAAAGACCCGAGAAGTCGCGTCCTCCTATGGCACCTACCTAGAGGAAGAAAGCGAAGTGTAAAGATTGGGACCAGACAGGACTAGCTGCGGGAAGTCCTGTCAATCTAGTGCTTATCCCATCGTACGGCGGACATGTGGCAAGTTTTATATGGCGTGGACAGGTACTTTTTTTTATTAGTAATTGCTCAACTATTTATATTTTTTCATGTTATAATTATCCAATGCTAAATATTAATCTATTTGGTTGATGTTCAGGACCGAGGTACATTGAAGTCGCGGTTGCACTATATTGCACTTACAGGTTGGATCCCTAGTGATCCTGAGGTGGTAGATTTGGCGTCGGGGACAGGACTAATGCATTTGAGGTCTTGTATGTTCCAGCATCCCAATTTAGCGTTATTATCTGCTTTTGTGGAGAGGTGAAAGCCGGACACCAACAGTTTCCACATGCCCTGGAGTGAGATGACAGTGACTTTTACATTATGTAGAGCTGATACTAGGTATACCTGCTTATAGTATATTTTCTGTGCACTACATACATCATAAAAATCATTTTATTAGGGGAAGAAAAAACAAATTTAAAATATTAAAATAAACTATTAAAAGTAATTTTTGACATACCTCATGGAACAACTAACATTTTGTTCTTGGAAAAATCGTAAGATATTACATGGTGGCACATGACTCTTCCTAAATTGTTCAGTCTGTATCAGCTGCTCCTCCATTAGTCTTGCAACTTGAGCATGACCGTGACTGTAGATACCTATCTTATGGTTGTGCCTCCCATCATGTATGAATAATTGTCAATTCTCACTTGTGGCCATTTCCTCGCCTTTTTAAATGGACAACTACATTTTTTAAACCTGTAGGGACTCTACCTTTTGATGGGAACTTCTTCTTCTTCTTCTTCTTCATCGTCAACTCTAAGCTTCGTACTTTTAATTGCACCTCAACGCTCGCAAGCCAATGTAACATAAGGTCGATAATCAAATGTTCTTGATCTCAGATACTGAGTGATGATCAAATATGTGTTCGCTTTCATCGCCATTTCTTTTGTCCAATCGACCTACTCCACTTTCAAATTGAAAATTCGATATGTTGTGAATAAATGTCCGTGATCATCATATTCTTTCAGTTTTAAAAATACTTCAAATGTATGGATCTACATCACTCTGTTAATATAAAACATAACACGAAACAAATTACTAATACGTCTTTTATTAATAAAAAACTAAAAAATTAACATTTAAAATAAAAAAATTCGTACTGAATGATTTTCGCACAGGTGGGTGAAACTATCTAGAAGTTTTGCCCATCTGGGCGAAATGTTTTAAAAAAATTCGCTCATATGCGCGAAACTTCTGGATTTTTTCACCAATTTGGGTGAAAGTCCTTCAGAAACGGGAAAAAAAACTAAGCACTTTTCTTACCTCAAAAACAATATTTTCTTGCAAATAATCTTCAAAATGATCCATATGTACTTCTAAATTAAGTTGAATGTGAAAGATTGATGTTTTTTTAGAGAGAAGTTAGAGAGAAAGTTGTAGAGAGAGAAAGTTTAAGGTAACAAATAATTGTTTTCGTGCTATCCTTATAAGTTTTTGAGTTATATTTATTGATCCCAAAAAAAATATTACGGTTTCGTAGTTTTTGGGCTAAACTTTCTCGCATTTAGATTTTTTTTACTTAAACTTCGTCATTTTTTACTTTACATAACACTTATGTACCTTAAATGCGCAAATTATATCGTATACTTTGGAGTATACTATGCACGGTACTCTCTTAATGAAATGACATCGCTTTGGATCTGATGCAAATGTCAAATTCCTCCTTGGCTCTAACTAATTGCTATTTTCTGAAGGTAGTAAAAAGTTTAGGAGTACTAAATGCTAAAAAATTTTATGGTTAGAAACTGAAAAGTGTAAGTACTTTATGGTCATAAAGTTCTATAAAAGTAATTAAAAAATAAAAAATGGTAAATTTAAATAAACAAAATAATGTGAAGAAAATAAAAAATATGAAAACAAAATAATATAAAGAATTAGAATATTAAATAAGAAATACAAAATGTTTTAATTATAATATATTAAATAGAAAATAAGAAAATTTCTGAATTAAATTTATTTGTAAAAACTAAAGAAAAAATAAAAGAAATAGAGAATAGAATAATGTAAACTAAGATCGGAAATAATACAAAGTAAATGATTAGAATATAAAAAAAAACAAAAAATGTAAAATAAAATAAAATATATAAGGATAAAATAGTACAAATAATTAGAATATTAAATAAGAAAAAGAGATTATTTTGATTAGAATAAAAAATGGAAAATTAGAAAAATTATGACTTAGTATTAAATTAATTTGCTATGAAAAAATTAAAAGATTAAAGAAATATAAAATAAACATACAAAAATTAAGAAAAATAAAATATAGAATATGCGAAATAAAATAATATGAATAATTGTAATATTAAATAGAAAAGAGAATATTTTAATTATAACAATATTAAATTTAATATTAGAAAAATTGTGAATTAAAATTTAAATTTTCTATCAAATTTTAATGTTTATCCTAATCTTTCACTTTCTTTAACTGATATTAATATATTAGATTCTTTAACATTAAATGTTAAAACTCATGGATATAATTATATTTCTGGATCAGAACTCATATGTATCTGTTACAGAATTTATTTCAAACCATTATTTACATTAAATCCTAATTGTAAAATAATGTATAAAAAGATTAATGAAACTGTTTTAATAGAAACAAACTTTCATAGATCTAAAATTTCTACTAGAAGAATTATAAAATGGGATGAAATCCCTATGCCTCAGCAATGGACACTGGAACGAACTGGTCATATCCAGTCAAAGACTGAACATACTATTGATCATATCGAACATACTCCAGAAGGAATTATTTATATACAGATGGATAATACTCCATCCAGATTGGGTAATATCCCAAGGACTTATTCTACCAGATCAGAATGTTATTATATTTCACCTCTTATAGAGGACAAGGATTATATTCCTTACAGAGTATCTACCTCACAGGTAAGTGAGCGTGATGAGAATAATCATCATGTAGATAAAGTTTTTAAAACTAGAGAAAATATTGTAAAAGGTGTTTATAATACTAAAGATCCGGACATAACCGAATATGAAATGAATTTTTCATTATGAATTATAGACCTAAAATTGATTTTAGCCCTGGTTCTGAAGCCAGGCAAAAAGTTAAAACTGAATTTAATCTACCAAGGTGGGAACCATTTAGAAAGTGGTTTTTCTCCAATTTTGCTGGTAACTTCCAAGTTTATATTTCTTATGAATTTTATAAATTCTTAGCTTCACATAATATTTTATTTCCTTTTGTTCCATGGTTCATATCTAATTACATTGAACCGTATATTTCTATTTTAGAAAGAGATTATAAACTCTTACACGGAAATATAATTAAAGGCATATTGCCTCCTCAACAACCTTTTATTTTAGAAAAGGAAAATAATATTGTTAGTTTTGCAGCATTTTCAAAAATATTTGAAAATGATACTTTAAGTATTACTGTAAAACAAATTAGTCAAATTATAGAGCAACAAAATTATACAAACATTTATTTGAATGTTTTAGGAGAACAAATTCTCTCTCTTCATAAGAGAATTGATCTATTATTACAAAAATTAGATAAATCTTCATCTCCAGAGTCTTCAGGAAAAAAGGTAGTTATAGCCACTCCACCCTTGCAGGCTCCTCCTGAAATTAAAAATTATAAATTACAGACTATGTCTGCTCTTGAAACTTTAATAGAACAACAATTTAAAAAATTAAATATTCATACTTTACAAAATGAATTCTCTGATAGATTATCAGAAAATAAAAATAAACAAGTTATAAAAGATGAAATTAATAAACTATATAGGTTTGCTGATAGGTCAACCCAACGAATCAATTATTATAGCCGCCCTTCTCCTGTAGATATTCTACACGAGGAACAGGAATATATAGGCAATAATTGTTATAATGGCAAAAGCATTTATGAATGGAATTTAGATGGTTATACAGAAAAACAGATTTATAATCTAACCCATAGGATGCTGATGTATAGTACAGTCAGTAAATTGATTGATAATAGTGATAGTAATATCGCAAAAATGATAGTTGCAGGATTTACGGGCCAACTTAAAGGTTGGTGGGATCATTATCTCTCTTCTCAAGATAGAGAAGAAATTTATCATACTGTTAAACAAGAAGAAGATGGTCGCACTAGCGAACAAGCAGTTTATACACTGATAGTCACTATATTAGAACATTTCACCGGAAGAATTTCGGATGATAATGAAACTATTAGGACGTTATTACAAAACTCTAGGTGTAAAACACTTATAGAATTTAGGTGGTATAAAGACCAATTTCTTAATAGAGTTTTGGAATTACCCGAGAGTAATAGCTCTCATTGGAAGTCTAAGTTTATAGATGGATTACCTTCTCTATTTGCTGAAAGAGTTCGAAAAGCTCTTAGGAAAGATAAGATATCTATTCCATATGAAAGTTATACTTATGGAAGTCTTATAGCAGCTTGCGTACATGAGGGTATAGCCTTATGTAATGAAATTAAATTAAATCAACAACTTAAAAGACAAAGGTTAACTGAAAGAACTCAGTTAGACCAATTTTGCAGTCAATTTGGGATGGATATTCCATCACAAAGAAAAATAGTTACTAACTATAGAAAAAATGATAAATATATTAAAAAGAAAAGGAGAAAATATTCTCAAGCACAACTAGATAAAAAAGCTAAAAGAAAATCTGATAGATTAGAAAGAAAGAAAGATAAACAGAATATTGTCTGTTATAAATGTAAAAGAATAGGGCATTACGCTAATAAGTGTAAAATAAAGAAAAAGATTAATAATCTTAATATTAGTGAAGAATTAAAAGATTCTTTAGAAAAATTATTTTTGGAGTCTGATGATTCTGAAGATATTACTTCAGCATCAGAAATTGATCATATAACTAATCCTTCTGAAGATTCAGAAGAGAACATGTGTCCTTGTGAACAAGGACACATTGATTCTTAAAAAGAACATTCAAAAAATGATTATTATAAATTAATATCTCAATTTAAAGATTCTGATATTAATGTGTTAAGTAATAATAATATTTTAAAATTTTTAAAATCAATAAAAGACCAAGAATTAAGGTCTAGAATAATAGAAAATTTAGATGATATTCCCTCTACTAGTAATAATAGTACTAAAAAGAAGAAGAATTTCAACCTAATACTAATCCTTATACTATGACAGAAGTTTATAAACTTATGAAACAAAGATATGATAATTCCCATAAAACTCCGACAACTTTAAATGATTTATATGGAGAAATTGATAATCTTAAAGATGAAATTAAAATGTTAAAACAAATTAATAAAAATCTTGATACTAGGGTTTCTAATTTAGAAACTAAAAAGGATTATACTTTGGTTACACCAAATTTATTTGACAATCTTAATAAGATTGGTGAAGAAAATTTTTTAACAGTTTTAGATATGATTACATCTTTTAAATTTTATATTAAAATTACATTATTAATAAATCATGATGAAATCAAGGAATTTACTGCATTAATTGATACAGGTGCAGATATTAGTGTTATACAGGAAGGATTAATTCCGACCAAATATTTTCAAAAAACAACTCGTAGTTTGCGCCATGCAGGTTGTGAAAAATTACAAATTAATTTTAAATTACCACGTGCATATATTTGCAATAATAAAGTTTGCATTCCTGAAAGCTTTTTATTAGCTAAAAATATAACTAACCAAGTTATACTTGGAACCCCTTTTATAAAAAAGATATTTCCTATTACTCATATAGGAACTGACTGCCTTATAGGTACTTTTGAAAATACACCCTTTTCTTTTCAGTTTATAACTGAACCAAATACAAGATTTGTGAATGAAATTAAAGATTTCATTTTACGAAAACAAAATCAAATCAATTTTATCAATTTTGAAATAAACTCTTCTACTATTGAAGAGGTTTTACAAAATCCTAAATTACAGGAAAAGATTAAAAGACTTCAGAATAATATTTCTGTAGAAATCTGTAATGACCATCCTAATGCTTTTTGGGATAGGAAAAAGCATGTGGTAACCCTTCCTTATACAGATGATTTTAAAGAAAATCAAATTCCGACAAAGGCACGCCCTTGTCAGATGAATTCTAAATATTTAGAATTATGTAAAGAAGAAATAGCTTCTTTACTAAATAAAAAATTAATAAAAGAGTCAAACTCACCTTGGTCTTGTACAGGGTTTTATGTTAATAAACATAGTGAGATAGAAAGAGGGGTACCCAGATTAGTTATAAATTATAAACCTCTCAATAAAGTATTAAAATGGATTAGACATCCAATCCCTAATAAAAAGGATTTATTAGACAGATTATATAAGGCTCTAATATTTTCTAAGTTTGATTTAAAATCAGGATATTGGCAGATTCAGATAGCTGAAGCTGACCAATATAAAACAGCTTTTAATGTTCCCGTTGGCCACTTTGAATGGAAAGCGATGCCATTCGGATTAAAAAATGCACCTTCTGAATTTCAGAAGATTATGAATGATATATTCATTCCTTACAGTGACTTTATATTAGTCTATATTGATGATATTTTAGTATTTTCTAAAACGGTTCAACAACATTTTGAACATTTAGATATTTTTAAAAAAACTAGTTATACAAAATGGAATAGTTATATCAAAACCCAAAATGGTTTTATTTCAAGCTAATATTCGATTTTTAGGCCATAATATAGAAAAAGGAAAAATAATTCCTATTAATAGAAGTATATATTTTGCTTCTAAATTTCCAAATTAAATTCTGGATAAAACTCAATTACAGCGATTTTTAGGAAGCCTGAATTATATTCTACCTTATTATAAAAATTTAGCTTCAGACACCGCTATTTTATGTGATAGATTAAAAAAGAATCCTAAGCATTGGACTTCTCAACATACTGAGACAGTCAAGCGGATTAAAGAAAAAATTAAAAATTTGCCTTGTTTAATATTAGTCAATCCTACTTGGCAGAAAATTATAGAAACAGATGCCTCTGATATAGGGTATTGAGGTATTCTAACCCAAATTTGTCCTGTTAATAACAGACCACATCTAGTTAGATATCATTCTGGCAAATGGACTGAAAGTCAGAGAAATTATGCAACTGTAGCTAAAGAAATCTTAGCTATTGTAAAATATATTTTAAAATTCCAAGATGATTTATATAATCAAAGATTTATTTTTAAAACAGACTGCCAAGCAGCAAAATTTATGTTTCATAAAGATTTTAAACATGATGTATCCAAACAAATGTTTGCAAGGTGGCAGGCTCATTTCGCCCCATTTGATTTTGAGATTATTTATAAAAAAGGTGAAGAAAATAATCTTCCTGATTTCTTAACCCGTGAATTTTTACAGCATGCAGGGACGGGGAAATAATCTCCGAGGATGCGGGAGAGGTCATACCTCTCAAGCTAAAGGCAAAAATGTAATTATACAACGAGGTAATAAGCAGCTTATAGCTGAAAATATTGCCAATATGAATGATGATGAAGCCCTCCTATATGAGGAATTCAAAAAGCAGTATCTTGCTACAAAACAACAACAGGCAAGTCAAACCTCCTCAACAAGTTCATATGCTCAGGTTATATCCTCCGAAGAAGATAATACAACTTCTTATTATACTCATTCTCATAAAGAAATTATATTTCTTTTAGAGAATAAAGATTTACAATAGAAACATGATCCATGGTTGTTGATGCAACGTTACCTGGATACATCGGCATATGCCGTGACATCTTATAAACACAGGTTATACTATGAGCAAATACTTAAAGTCAGCTCTTGCGATATAACGCATTTTTACCCAAGTGGTCATACTGATACAAAAGTTTATAACTTTAGCAAGATTATTATTAAAAGGATTATATCCATTGAAGAATGGGGTATTTCTCCTTTGAAAGAAAGGGAATTTATAATTCCTGACACAAAAATTCCTTTAAAATATAATTATTGGGATTATATGGATGCTTTTTATAAAGCATTCTTATATGAAAATCCTATCAGAAAACATACTTGGCTGATTAAAATTTGTGGCAATGTTTATAACAGCCCATTACCAAATTGGTTCTTACATTGGTGGACCATATATGGAACATCTGGGAAAATACTCCCTGACAAATTTAAGGCATTATATGCTGAATGGGTTAATATATCCCCAAAAGTCCATGATTATATTAGTATGGATCAATATTCTGAGGACATAGCCTCAATGATATTCTTTATTGAATTTTCCATACCCTGGGTGTGGTCCTCAAAATATACCGTGTTTAAAACGAACTACTTATAGTAGATTCTGGGATAGATTAATTAAAACAGACCCGGAAACAAGAGAAATTTATGGCAAGAATATTTTGGATGAAATCCAGATCCATAATGAGTCTTATAGACGCATGAAAGGACAAGGAGAGATTAAATCTCTTAGTCCGTTCCATCATATTACTACCAGAATAAAGTTACAAAAAGACGTTATATCAAAAGAAGAATTGATTAAATCTTATATGGAGGAATTAAAATGGGAACTGGTTAAAAATTTGCTTCCAGAAGAAGAAAAAATTGATGTATCTATGACAGGTTCATCAAATGACGACTGTCTCGCCGGGGAATCCCAAAATCCTGATATGGAGGATTTTTCTCAAGAAGATATTGACCAAATGGTAAAAAATATTGAAGATGCCGCCCGACAAAAGTTAAAGTAGTGCGGACCTTATCCTATTGTGATACCTTTATTATTGTCCTTTATAGGGACCCATGTAATAGTAATAGCTATTATTGCGGATTTAAAATCTCTTTGTAAATTGTAATACATAGCTAGGTTGAAGTCCGCCTTCTCATTTGTCTATAAAAGGAGGCATTCTCTTTCATACAAGGCAGGACCTAAAAAATAGAAGTTAGGCATTTCTCTCTCTCCCTCTCATTGTAAAAATTTCTCATATCAATAACAAGTTTGAAGTTTTTCAGCTTTATCCCTGGTAAGCTTTACTTTCTTATTTTATTTTGTTAAGAAATTTATATATTTCCTTTGGGATTAGCCTAATGGAAGGCTAAATCCTTCTATGTTAAACTATGCTATCATCTATATCATTATAATTATGTTGTGAAGATCCTTATTTTGTCTGGTTGGCTAGTAGTCTTATGTAAAGATTCAAGGTTTGGGTTATAAGATCTTGGAACTGGCCATAATTATTACAAAGATAAGGGTTAGCTTGTTTGAAGCCGTTGTGAAGGCGTGTTAAGGCGTTGATCCCGGTTTTATCTTTTGATAATTATGCTGACGGAGCTGGATCTTATGTAAAATTTGTACCTTCTAACCTGGGATCTTACATGGATGATTACCACCGGACCTGAACAATATTAAATTTAATATTAGAAAAATTGTGAATTAAAATTTAAATTTTCTATCAAAAAGATAAAATAAACTAAATAAATAATGTAAAATAGATAAAAATATGAAGAATAAAATAATATAAATAATTAGAATATTAAATAAGAAAAAGAGAATATTTTAATTATAATATTAAATAAAAATCAAAAAAATTTTAAATGAAAATGAATTATAAAAAATTAAAGAAATAGAAATAAAATAAATTAAAATAATGTAAAAGAATATTAAATGTTGTAAATAATAGTAAGGTAGCTATAAGCTGTTTATTACCTCTTTGTATAATTACATTTTTGCCTTTGGCTTGAGAGGTATTACCTCTCCCGCGTCCTCGGAGATTATTTCCCCTGCCCTGCATGCTGAAAAAATTCACGGGTTGAGAAATCAGGAAGATTATTTTCTTCACCTTTTTTATAAATAATTTCAAAATCAAAAGGAGCAAAATGAGCTTGCCATCTAGCAAACATTTGTTTAGACACATCATGTTTAAAATCTTTATTAAACATAAATTTTGCTGCTTGGCAGTCTGTTTTAACAATAAATCGTTGATTATATAAATCATCTTGGAATTTTAAAATACATTTTACAATAGCTAAGATTTCTTTAGCTACAGTTGCATAATTTCTCTGACTTTCAGTCTATTTGCCAGAATGATATCTAACTAAATGTGGTCTATTATTAACAGGACAAATTTGGGTTAGAATACCTCCATATCCTATATCAGAGACATCTGTTTCTATAATTTTCTGCCAAGTAGGATTGACCAATATTAAACAAGACAAAGTTTTAACTTTTTCTTTTATTTTCTTGACTGTCTCAGTATGTTGAGCAGTCCAGGGTTTTGGATTCTTTTTTAATCTATCATATAAAGTAGCTGTGTCAAAACCTAAATTTTTATAATAGGGTAGAATATAATTTAAACTTCCTAAAAATCTTTGTAATTGATTTTTATCCAGAATTTCATCTGGAAATTTAGAAGCAAAATCTATACTTCTATTAATAGGAATTATTTTTCCTTTTTCAATATTATGACCTAAAAATCGAATATTAGTCTGAAATAAAACCATCTTGGGTTTTGATATAACTAATCCATTTTGTATAATGAGTTTTTTAAAAATATCCAAGTGTTCAAAATGTTGTTGAACCATTTTAGAAAATACTAAAATATCATCAATATAGACTAATATAAAGTCACTGTAAGAAATGAATATATCATTCATAATCTTCTGAAATTCATAAGGGGCATTCTTAAGTCCAAAAGGCATCACTTTCCATTCAAAGTGGCCAATAGGAACGTTAAAGGCTGTCTTGTATTGGTCAGCTTCAGCTATCTGAATCTGCCAATATCCAGATTTTAAATCAAATTTAGAAAATAAAATTGCTTCATATAATCTATCTAACAAATCATTCTTATTAGGGATCGGATGTCTAATCTATTTTAATACTTTATTGAGAGGTTTATAATTTATAACCAATCTTGGTACACCTCTTTCTATCTCACTATGTTTATTAACATAAAACCCTGTACAAGACCAAGGTGAGTTTGACTCTTTTATTAATTTTTTATTTAGTAAAGAAGCTATTTCTTCTTTACATAATTCTAAATATTTAGAATTCATCTGACAAGGGCGTGCCTTTGTCAGAATTTGATTTTCTTTAAAATCATCTATATAAGGAAGGGTTACCACATGCTTTTTCCTATCCCAAAAAGCATTAGGATGGTCATTACAAATTTCTACAGAAATATTATTCTGAAGTCTTTTAATCTTGTCCTGTAATTTAGGATTTTGTAAAACTTCTTCAATAGTAGAAGAGTTTATTTAAAAATTTATAAAATTAATTTGATTTTATTTTTGTAAAATGAAATCTTTAATTTCATCCACAAATCTTGTATTTGGTTCAGTTATAAACTGAAAAGAAACGGGTGTATTTTCAAAAGTACCTATAAGACAGTCAGTTCCTATATGAGTAATAGGAAAAATCTTTTTTTATAAAAGGGGTTCCAAGTATAACTTGATTAGTTATATTTTTAGCTAATAAAAAGCTTTCAGGAATACGCACTTTATTATTACAAATATATGCCCGTGGTAGTTTAAAATTAATCTGTAATTTTTCACCACCTGCATGGCGCAAACTATGAGTTGTTTTTATAAAGTATTTGGTTGGAATTAATCCTTCCTGTATAACACTAATGTCTGCTCCTGTATCAATTAAAGCAGTAAATTCCTTGATTTCATCATGGTTTATTAATAATGTAATTTTAACATAAAATTTAAAAGATGTAATCATATCTAAAACTATGAGAAAATTTTCCTCACCAATCTTATTAAGATTATCAAATAAATTTGGTGTAACCAAAGTATAATCCTTTTTAGTTTCTAAATTAGAAACCCTAGTATCAAGATTTTTATTAATTTGTTTTAACATTTTAATTTCATTTTTAAGATTATCAATTTCTCCATATAAATCATTTAAAGTTGTCGGAGTTTTATGGGAATTATCATATCTTTGTTTCATAAGTTTATAAACTTCTGTCATAGTATAAGGATTAGTATTAGGTTGAAATTCTTCTTCTTTTTAGTACTATTATTACTAGTAGAGGGAATATCATCTAAATTTTCTATTATTCTAGACCTTAATTCTTGGTCTTTTATTGATTTTAAAAATTCTAAAATATTATTATTACTTAACACATTAATATCAGAATCTTTAAACTGAGATATTAATTTATAATAATCATCTTCTGAATGTTCTTTTTCAGAATCACTGTGTTCTTGTTTACAAGGACACATGTTCTCTTCTGAATCTTCAGAAGGATTAGTTATATGATCAATTTCTGATGCTGAAGTAATATCTTCAGAATCATCAGATTCCAAAAATAATTTTTATAAAGAATCTTTTAATTCTTCACTAATATTAAGACTATTAATCTTTTTCTTCAGTTTACACTTGTTAGCGTAATGTCCTATTCTTTTACATTTGTAACAAACAATATTCTAATCTATCATATTTTCGTTTAGCTTTTTTATCTAATTTTGCTTGAGAATATTTTCTCCTTTTCTTTTTAATATATTTATCATCTTTTCTATAGTTATTAACTATTTTCCTTTGTGATGGAATATCCATCCCAAATTGACTGCAAAATTGGCCTAACTGAGTTCTTTCAGTTAACCTTTGTCTTTTAAGTTGTTGATTTAATTTAATTTCATTACATAAGGCTATACCCTCATGTACGCAAGCTGCTATAAGACTTCCATAAGTATAACTTTCATATGGAATAGATATCTTATCTTTCCTAAGAGCTTTTCGAACTCTTTCAGCAAATAGAGGAGGTAATCCATCTATAAACTTAGACTTCCAATGGGAGCTATTACTCTCGGGCAATTCCATAACTCTATTAAGAAATTGGTCTTTATACCACCTAAATTCTGTAAATGTTTTACACCTAGAGTTTTGTAGTAACGTCCTAATAGTTTCATTATCATCCGAAATTCTTCCGGTGAAATGTTCTAATATAGTGACTATCAGTGTATAAACTGCTTGTTCGCTAGTGCGACCATCTTCTTCTTGTTTAACAGTATGATAGATTTCTTCTCTATCTTGAGAAGAGAGATAATGATCCCACCAACCTTTAAGTTGGCCCGTAAATCCTGCAACTATCATTTTTGCGATATTACTATCACTATTCCCAATCAATTTACTGACTGTGCTATACATCAGCATCCTATGGGTTAGATTATAAATCTGTTTTTCTATATAACCATCTAAATTCCATTCATAAATGCTTTTGCCATTATAACAATTATTGCCTATATATTCCTGTTCCTCATGTAGAATATCTACAGGAGAAGGACGATTATAATAATTGATTCGTTGGGTTGGCCTATTAGCAAACCTATATAGTTTATTAATTTCATCTTTTATAACTTGTTTATTTTTATTTTCTGATAATCTATCAGAAAATTCATTTTGTAAAATATGAATATTTAATTTTTTAAATTGTTGTTCTATTAAAGTTTCAAGATCAGACATAGTCTGTAATTTATAATTTTTAATTTCAGGAGGAGGCTGCAAGGATGGAGTGGCTATAACTACCTTTTTTGCTGAAGACTCTGGAGATGAAGATTTTTCTATTTTTTGTAATAATAAATCAATTCTCTTATGAAGAGAGAGAATCTGTTCTCCTAAAACATTCAAATAAATGTTTGTATAATTTTGTTGTTCTATAATTTGATTAATTTGTTTAACAGTAATACTTATAGTATCATTTTCAAATATTTTTGAAAATGCTACAAAACTAACAATACTATTTTCCTTTTCTAAAATAAAAGGTTGTTGAGGGGGCAATATGCCTTGAATGATATTTCCATTTAAAAGTTTATAATCTCTTTCTAAAATAGAAATATACGGTTCAATATAATTAGACATGAACCATGGAACAAAAGGAAATAAGATATTATGAAAAGCTAAGAATTTATAAAATTCATCAGAAACATAGTTTCTTAATCTATCATCAAAATTAGGGAAAAACCACTTTTTAAATGGTTCCCATCGTGGTAGATTAAATTCAGCTTTAACTTTTTGCCTGGCTTCAGATCCAGGGCTAAAATCAATTTTAGGTCTATAATTCATAATGAAAAATTCATTTCAGATTCGGTTATGTCTGGATCTTTAGTATTATAAATACCTTTTACAATATTTCTCTAGTTTTAAAAACTTTATCTACATGATGATTATTCTCATCACGCTCACTTACCTGTGAGGTAGATACTCTGTAAGGAATATAATCCTTGTCCTCTATAAGAGGTGAAATATAAGAACGTTCTGATCTGGTAGAATAAGTCCTTGGGATATTACCCAATCTGGATGGAGTATTATCCATCTGTATATAAACAATTCCTTCTGGAGTTTGTTCAATATGATCAATAGTATGTTCAGTCTTTGACTGGATATGACCAGTTCGTTCCAGTTTCCATTGCTGAGGCATAGGAATTTCATCCCATTTTATAATTCTTCGAGTAGAAATTTTAGATCTATGAAAGTTTGTTTCTATTAAAACAGTTTCATTAATCTTTTTATCCATTATTTTACAATTAGGATTTAATGTAAATAATGGTTTGAAATAAATTCTATAACAGATACATATAAGTTCTGAACCAGAAACATAGTTATATCCATGAGTTTTAACATTTAATGTTAAAGAATCTAATATATTAATATCACTTAAAGAAAGTGAAAGTTTAGGATACACATTAAAATATACTGGTCCATGTGCCAGACTAGATTGTATTACACCTATAAGTGATTGTTTCCAGTTTAAATTTCTTGCATCTCTTAGACATGCAATAAAACTTTCAGGTAAATCTTCTAAAGTCAAAGGTTTAAATGCAATTTGCACTAATCCAATATGGAGAAATTTATATAAATCTTTATACCGATTTATGTCATGTGAAGATAATAATTTAATTTCAGTTTCTTCATTATCTAAGGAAACCGATTCTTCAGTAGTTTTAACTACTTGCTTTAAGCCTAATTTCTCAAAAGTGCCCAACTGATATACAGTTTTTAAATCAATCCTTGGGATTGTCCACTTATTAAGTTCTTCTAAATTTTTAGGAATATCCATTTCTTGTTTATGAACATTTTTAATTTTTCTTTTATCTTTTAATAAATTCATTGGAATTTTAAAAATTAAGTTCCACGTTAAACTATGAATCACATAAATCACATAATTACATGGCTAGAGAAAATTAAAAATTAAAAATTAAAAAATTGTAAATAAAAATAAAAATTAGATAAGAAAAATAGATGAAAAAATTTAAAAAGCGATAAATAAAACTAATACTAAATAATGTTAAAAAATTATAAACTTGAAAATAATATAATTTAATTGAGAAATTAGCACTTTATTACCATAAAGTATTTATAATTTTCAGTTCCTAATCATAAGATTTCTTTTAGCATTTAGTACCCATGAACTTTTTACAACCTATAGAAAGTGATAATTAGTGAGAATTAAAGCGAATCCAGCCTAAAAAAAATTTGGTTAGAAACTGAAAAGTATAGATACTTTGTGGTCATAAAGTGCTAATTCTTTTTATTTTATCATTTTATAGGCATGAACTATTTTTCACTACAAGTATGACAATAAAAGATTTCACGATGGAATTTGATGCATTTTGACTAGATCCGACAGAATGGTAAAAAATAACTAAATACTTTTAGTTATATCATGGTAATGTGCAAAAAATGCACTGAATGTTATCATTAAATTGTTACAAACTAGAAATATTAAAATAATTCATGACTTGAAAAAGATAAAATAAAAGTTATTGGCTATAAACAACTAAAATAAAATTCATAGTAACAAAGAGAAATGTAAAAATTGTTTAAAGATATATATAGCTAATTTCTCTATAGGTAATTATCTATAATAGCTTTTGTATATCCAACAAAATTGTATATATAATTCTGACATTGATTCAAGCTTACTTCCATTAGTACATATCTTTGACATTCTCACATCTTGAAGCGCCTTAGATTGGCATTTCGTGTATTGCACATCTCATATGATGTTTTACACAATGACTTGGAAGGTACAAAATTCAAAATAGATGTTGCAGTATCTAGGACATATTCCTAAAAAGTAACCGATAAAGAAGCATGACAATTAATATTTCTAACAATTTTAACGTCCTATTCCTTCACTCAGATACATCATTTTGCTGGGATGTGCCCAGCCATAAAGTTGAGATACTATCCCTTGATACACAAAATAGTCCTTAAACATACTGAAAAAATTCTCTCCACAATGATTTGATCTTGTTTTCTTGTTGATTAGTTTCTCTGTATGATGCTCCACCTTAGACTTAAACTCTTTAAATTTCTCAAAAGAGTCAGACTTGTGCCTCATCAAATAGATATAACCATACAAGAACAGTCATATATGAAATTGATGCGAAGTACTTGTATGCTCCTCTTACTGGTGTACTAATCAAACAACATATGTACATTAGTATGACAACGTCGAGTATTTCCTTGCTCAGTGCAAGTTTTACTTAAATGACTTTTTGGTCACTTTCTTATATTTTACACTTAGGCCATTCTTTTAATTGCAATAAACTTAAATTTCCATCATGAATTAATCTCTAAATCCAATTAAGATTTATATGTCCCAATCTCAGATGCCATAAATAAGAGTCTTTAGTATTTAATGTTCTTTTTTTGTTGCATATTTTTTTTATTGTTGTTATTATATATAATTTTTGTACTATTATTAATCATCTATATTTATTTACCTTGATTGTGTCAATCAGAATCTTTAATATTCTATCTTACCTCCACCCTTTCTCGCCTCCTCTTAACCAACCCTAAAAAGGAAAAGCACCCAAGATTATCTATAACATTTCCTTTTTATAATAAATTTTCCTCATAGGAATTATCTTTTCTCCTTAGGGTTTATCTTTTAGTTGGTAGGTTTTATTAATGAAACATACCAAATTAGGAATGTGACAAGAGAAAAAACACTCTTTTAAAGAATATCTAAACAGAAAAAAAGTACATTCTAATTTTTTTTCCTATCAACACTCTTTATAAACTTCCTAATTTTGTATATTTTATTAATAAAACATACCATATAAAAAATCAAACATAAGGAGAAATGATAAACCCTAAGGGAAAAATATATTATAAAAGGAAAGATTTTGGGATGAGGAAGAGGAATGGGGTTGGGGTGGAGGTGAAAGAGAATACTAAAGATTTTAATTGACATAATTAAAATAATAAATATAGATGATTATTAAATTAGTGCGAAATTTGCATATGCGATTTAATGCAATTTTTGTTACATTTAAATTACCAAAAATGATATAGGTGTATATGTATTAATGCGTGTCATAAGGGAAGTTGTTATACTATAGACCTAGGCACACCATGCAAGGTGTGCGCAGTACAAAAACTACGTAGTTTCAATTAATCCTGGAAATAGGGCCAAAAGAAAAAAAACACTTAAGCCATGCGCCTATGACAAGAAAAACTTTTCCCTCCCAAAAAACCCTCACTCACGACTCTCTGTTTTCCCAAAGATCAGGTGATTTCTCCGATCATCAACTGAGCAATCGATTCCTTCCATTTTTTCTTCAATTTCCCTTCTTCCGTCATTTGCTTCTACTCCATTTTCTTCTTCTGAGCAATAAAAATCATCGAAAACGACTTCTTCAAATAGCAGCAGTGAAAACAGGTAATAATAACAAACATAACTATTAACTTAAAAATTATAGTTTTCAACATTAAAACACTCCAAAAATGTAGTTTCCCTCGTTTATGTTAATGTTTGAGTCATATTCCATGTTTTTTTGTTACATATATTGTGTTTGAAATTGTAGTTATGTGCTTTGATGTTTGATTTACATTTTCTCATACTTTGAAATCCATGTTTTTTGTATTTTTATGTTCCATTAAGTGTGTATAATAAAACCAATACTATTGATTTCTTGGTTAGGATTCAAAGTTGTTGGACTTTATATGTTCGTCCTTTTATACAATAAGCACTCCTAGTTGTAGGAAAGGCACCCCTAGCTGTAAGAAAAGGCACCCCAAGTTGTAAAAAGGACATCCCCTAGTATAACAACGAAACACTCTTGCATTATGTAAATTCTACATATTTTTCTGCTCATATTCTATGATTTTACACGTAATAGTAAGTGTTTCTTTGTGATTTATTGTCCATTAAGTGTATAGAATGAATACTTGCATGTTATATAGAATAGGTACCCCTAGTACTAAAAATAGCACCCCTATTTGTAAAAGAGACAAACCCAATTATAAAAATAGGCAATCTTGTTTACAGCAACTCATCTTACATGTTATATAGAATAGGCATCCCTAGTTGTAAAAATAAGCACCTCCAATTATAAAAATAGACACTCATGTTTACACTAACATATCTTGCATATGTTATATAGAATAGCTACCCTTAGTTGTAAAAATATGCACCTGTAGTCATGAAAATAGGAACCCCCAATTAATATAAAAATAGGCACGCTTTCTTCTACTAACCCATCTTACATGTTATATACAGTAGGCACCCCTAGATGTAAAAATAGGCACCCTTGTTTATGCTAACTCATCTTGCATGTTATATAGAATAGGCACCCCCATTTGTAAAAATAGGCACCCGTAGTTATAAAAATTGACACCCCTGCTTACAATAACTATTTGGCATGTTATAAATAATGAGCACCCTCACTTATAAAAAATAAGCACCCTGCTTACACTAACCTATTTGAATTTCTTCTAATAGTGACATGATAACAGAATTAAAAACAAAGTATCAACATGATACACCAATTGACAACGAGCCTTAGCGGTTGCAATCACAAGGTACTATCCAACAGGAAAGTGCATCCACATCATTCCTATATATTTTACATTGTTTGATATTTTTTTGGTCGTTTAATGCAGGTTAACCCCACAAAAGAAAAAATAGTTGCAAAAGAAGGAGCCAGTTGTATTATAAACAGGCTTAAACAACCAAGGCCAAAAGAAAAAACCGAGAAGACCCTAACAAAAAGGCCTAGACCACAAAAAAAACATAAAAGACAATGAATTAGATGATGAACAAGAACCTGAAGCAGATAAGAAAAAATTTCCAATGTTGAAAATAAACATGACAACGTCAGGAATAATGATGTGGTTACAAGGTTAACTGAGTATAAAAAAACAACAGTAAGAGAGAATGGATTTACGTATAACAAAACTACCGAAGAAACTTGCCAAGTATCTCGTACAAAATTTCAGTGTACAGAATCCAGGCATCTGACTTGAGCATGCCACAATAAATATTGACGAGGAGAACGTGAATTTAGTCCTAGGAATCCCACATGAGACAAAAACAATAGATGAGTTCAGTAAGGACACTTATTGAACAGAAGAAGACAAGGTTTTCATTAAGACAAATATATTAGAAATATCTGAAGTTCTCACTGACAGTAGAATATGTGCAGAAAATATTAATTGATATTGATGGGGGGTGAGACTACTTCAAGAAAGAGTTCCTCCTATTGTGCATCACAAGTCTCATCAATAGAAATACATCGAAGACATTATGCCACAACCTCCTCAAAACAGTAGTTGACAGCAACGATATAATGAAGTACAACTAGTGCAAATACACAATCACTGAGTAAATAGACAAGTGCCAAATCTGGCAAAAAAAATCAGTGAAACAAAACCTACTTCACTGGACCTATCTATTTCTTGGCGGTAGGATTTTATTCTTATATATCACCCATTGTTGATTGAATTTTACATGATTACTAACTTTGTAAATTTACATTATGAAGTTCTTCTACCTAGATAGAGTGATGTTCAAACTTGAAGAAAATAGAGCAATCCCAACAATAAGTTGTTGGAACAGTAATGCTGCTATGCAAAGGGAGAGGAATAAGATCGCAGCAGGAGGTTTCAGAAGAGGAACGATTCTTGAACGCCTTCAGATTAAAGACTCAGCCGATGAACAATGTTCAATGAACCCCCTTGCCCTAGCTCTTTTGCCACCAGTTGTTGAGAATGATAAAATAAAGGTAAAAATCTGCTTGATTTCTTCCTTGTTATAAAGGAATAAGATTCCCCCAAATTATGAAAATAGACACTCCTACTTGCAGCAAGTCATTTTGCAAGTTATAAAAATAGACACCTCCATTTATAAAAATAGGCACCCCTAGTTACAAAATATGCACCCTTCTTGTAGTAACTCATTTTACATGTTATAATGAATAAGCACCCCTATTTATGAAACTAAAAACATTTAGATGTAAAAATAAGCACTCCTAATTATTAAAAGCATTTGAACAACACAAAATATTGGCAGGTTTCCTTAGTTATAAAATAAGGCACACCTAGTTATAAAAATTGGCACCATAATATATTTCTACTGTAACAGTCCATTCTAATATTTTTTATAACCTGCACAAACTTTTTGAAAAGGCTGCTATAGCAATGACAGTCTGGATATAACCGCTCTCAAGTTTTTTTGAGATGCATGAGGAGCTAAAAGCTGATAACGTAGGCATCACTGGTCTGTTCAAAAAGCTACGTTGCAGTCTACCTCCCATTTTAAAAGCAGACCAAGAGATGCACAATGAACCAAAACATACTGCTGCTTCTTCGTCCAATACACCCACTAAAAGCCAAGAAGATGGATTCTTCAGAAGTGATGAGGTCATAAACACCATCAATGAATTTGAGAAGAGCACTTAAAAGGCTAAGGGCTTAAAAGACAAAATAATGCCAAGTTTTGATCCCGAATTGGACGATGAGGCACAAACACAAAGGAGGCCCGCTTCTGCACCACAACCCAACATAACTAATTTGTATGCAGACGCAAAAACTCAGGACAGTGTACAAGGTGCAGTGAACCTCTTACAACTACAAAAAGCTGCTGCAAAAGAAAAAACAACAACAAGAAGAAGTGAATGAGCAACAACAATACAACAAATAAAAGAGGAGATAGACAAAGATGACGGCGTTGACATGTAAATCTCCATAATAACGAATACTAAGAAGCATTAAAAAAACATGCTTGAATATTTTAATCAACATTTCAGTCTCTCCCCTCCCACTCTGCAGTACACTCATAAAGGTGCACGGGGACTCCACCGAGGAGACTACTGTTGGGCCAAGCCCTTTACACAAAAAAAAGAAAGTCCTAGCAAACATCATCTTCTTATGCATGCTATTATATAATAGCATGCATACGGAGATTCTAACTCCATAAAAAATTGCTACTATAAAGAATAATATTTTTTGTTAACTATATTAAACGTATATGTGTAGCAGACATACAAAATTAATTTTTATCCCAAGTTAAAGAAATATATTTTAAAATCATAAACAGAGTTGATTAAATGACTAGATGATCGTGATCAATTTATAAAGTTTAATAAAGTTCATTTACTAGTATATATTTTTTAATATTGTCATTCTTTTTATTTTTTATAAATGGGAGATCCAAACTCTTTATATTGTCATTCTTTTTACTTATTTTAAATAGGGGAGCCCAGACTTTTCATATTTGTCATTCTTGTTACTTATCTTGAATGGGGGAGCCTGGACTCATAATATTGCCACTCTTTTTTTACTTATGATAAATGGGGGAGGCTGGACTCACTATGCTATCATTCTTTTAATTCCTAATGATAAATGGGAGAGCCGGAACTCATTACATCGTCATTCTTTTTACTTATTATAAATGGGAAGTCTGGACTCTTTATATTGTCATTCTTTTTTCTTATCATAGAGGGGGATGTTAGACTCCTTTTCATTCTCGTTAGTTATCTTAAATGGGAGAACCCGAACTTATTATATTGTCATTCTTTTTACTAATTATAAATGAGGAAACCCAGACTCTTTATTTATCTTTTGTTCGAATGGGGTAATTTGTGATACACATTGTTTCATTTGATATCTAACTTGAGATACAAGAAATATTCGAGTTAATAACTTAATAGAGCTACACGATTAGTTTATATATGTCATCATAAAATTTTCTTCAACCTTATAAGATTCCCCAAATGAGATACTAAGGTTTAGTTGTGCCAAGGTTTACTTCACTCTGGCCATCGTGGGTTGAGAAAAGAATTCAAAGAAGGGGTTGATGAATTCATAAAAGTTGCATGTTCACATCCTCTATTCATTAGAGAGGATACTATTAGGTGCTAACATTTAGGTTGCAAAATACTTAGATTTCAAAATCGTGAGGATTGCCACCATCTTTTAAGGCGAGGTGTTTTGGAAGATTACTATACATGGACATCTCATAGGAGCCATATCCAACACATCAATTAAGAAGATCATTAAATCCACTCCTAAGTCATGATCAAATCCGATCCCTATAGTGATAGAAAACCTAGTAGCAAGTAATAGGTATCGAGAAATGGTATTTGTTAAGGGACCATCTAATGTACATGAATATTATAGAAACCTGTCATACAGCTTGAATGTTGTCACATAGGTTGATCATGTGGCGGCACAAAAATTACAGTGTTGCAACGGCACCAAGTGTTGGCATAGTTTTAGGAAACTTGATAAAATCCTAAAGAATCAAGAATTATGAGTTGAGACTTGGAAGTCCGGTTAAGGGTAAGATCGAAAGCATAAAGAATGGTAGAAATCCTAAAGGAGAATAGGATTTGCAAGGAATCAAAAGAAGCGTTATTTGGAAACCACATTTTTGGTCCACATTATTTAGGAAATACACGACTGACCAATGAACCTCATACATCTATAAATAAAGCATTATAATGGAAAATTGTGGTTTTAGCTGTTCGCAATCCTTCGAAGATATTCTACAAGAGAGAAGACGACAATTCATGGTAGTTGAGTTTGTGCAGTCACAAACTTCAAACATTGTGATTCTCCATTGATGCTTATTGTTCATCTTTCATAATACAATGAAGTTTTTGTTTTGAAGATTATAACTTCGAGGGATAGAAGTTGTGTTATTGTCCCACAGAGTTGAAGACTTAAAGGGATTCAAGATCAAGCGGCTTGTTCCAAAGGGAAGCCTTGAAGAGCTGAAGGGATTTCAGTTATGTTGCGGTTCAAAAGTGTTGAGGATTGAAGGGAGTTCAAGCCCATGTAGCCACACACCAAGGGGGAGCCTTGAAGAGTTGAAGGGATTCAACTATGCAGTGTGCGAAGGGAGTTTGCACTGATTCCACTAGGGAAACTCTAGATGTGTAAAAGAGCTAGGAGTTTTCTTTTATTGTGTTGACAGTTTTAGTGGATTGCTCTGGGCATGGCCCCGCAGATGTAGGCTTGGCCCAACTGCTTTACCAATTGCTTTGTTTTGTGTGCTTGTGTTGTTCGTTGCATTTTACACTATGTATCAAACTACCCATCACATAGTGATATCAATAACACTGAACAGAGTGCCTAAGTACTAATTTACAACTTGTATCAAAGCTTTGGCACTGTTTGTTGTGCTAGTTATCTAGCAGGTGAAGATCGTGGGAAGTTAGTACTTGCGTCATCATGACAACCAAGGAAGGTGGATCTATTACTAGACCCCCTCTGCTAGAAGACACAAATTATGCCTACTAGAAGATGAAGACATAGATTTTCATTCAGCCCTTAGATGAAACTGCATGGGATGCTGTTGAGATTGAATGGAAACCTCCTAACAAAGACTGAGGAAGATGACACAACTAAATTGACTAAGGTAGTTGTGAAGCCCAGACTTGAATGGATAGACGCTGAGAGGAAATCTGCTCAGGCTAATGTTAAGGCATTAAACAACATCTTTGCTGATGTGGATGAGGAATAATTCAAGCTGGTCTCAACTTGCACATCTGCAAAGAAGGCTTGGGAAACATTGGAGACGATTCATGAAGGTACAAATGCTACGAGGTTATCCAAATTACAGATTCTGACTAGCTAGTTTGAAGAATTAAGGATGCAAGAGGATGAAACTATTGGTGAATTCAGTGGCAAACTCAGAGACATTGCAAATAAGGCTTATCAATTGGGTGAAGAATTCTCTGGAGAGAAGCTAGTGCGAAAGGCACTGAGATCCTTACTTGCACGATTTCGTCATAAGGTTGCAACAGTTGAAGAAGCAAAGGATGTAACAAAGCTTCCTTTGAATGATCTTTTATGATCCTTGAGGACATACGAGATGAATCTTCATGTTGAATCGAAAGGTAAATGCATTGCACTAAAAGCTAAACACCTTTTGTCCAATGACACACCTTATTATGAAGAAGAGGTCATGATGCTTACTCAAGATGTTAGGAAATTTCTTCGTAAAACTGGAAAAACATCAAATCCCCAAGGGAGGTTCAGAACTAATAACAGGGATAGGAGAGGTCTTAAAAAGTCTAAGTATGAAGAAAGCACTATGAGAAAGAAGTTTGACACTTGTCAAAAAGGAAAAAGCATACTTTACAGAGAATGTGAGGGACATGTTCACATCCAAGCAGAATGTGCCAATACTTTGAAGAAGAACAGATTCATGAACACTACTCTTAGTGATGATGATAAAAGAGCAACTTTGAAGATGATGAAGAAGACACTAGGATACTAGCATTCAATGTGATAATAAATTTGGGAGATACATCTATGCACAATGATCATAAAGATGACAGTGACAATGATTCCATCTATAGTGATGAAAAGCCTCCTATAAGGAATTACAAGATAAGTATAGTCTTTTCTATACCTAGTGGGTTGGATTGGTGGAATTGAATCTAAAGGACAGCCTAAAGAAGATCTAAGAACAAAAAGATGCTCTTGAAGAAAGGAATTATGAGCTAATGGCTCAGGTCAAGGATGCAACAGAGAGAGTTAATGTGGTTAAAGGTAAAATAGCAAGATTAAACACTGGAAAGGCAAAACTTGATGAAATAATCTCTGTGGAAAGACCAACTGGATTAAAGTCGGACTTTGCTACACTAGTACAAATCTCAATCACATAACAGGGATATATGTCACACAACATGAGAGCAGTTGTATAGAGTTTGGCAAGTTAAAAGGAGTGTTTTTCAAAGACAGCTTAAGTTGAGTTGAGAAGAGAAAGTTGATCAAAGAAACATAAACCTAGAAGGCCTCCACTTATTTGTGATTACTGCAAAATGATCGGGCATATGTGGCATCAATGCTATAGGAGAGTTGGAGATCTGAAGCAAGTAACAAAGCTACACAAAATCATGCATTGACCAAAGGAGAAGACAAGATGCGATGGATTTGGATCAGGAAAGACGAGTTGAGAAGAATGTGACTCATCTATCTCTGTCAGCTAATTTTGGTGGTGTATGGTATCTTGACAATAGCTGCTCATGACATATGACTGGAAACAAAGCATATCTTGTATATTATATAGTGTGTCACAAAGGCAGTGTGACATTTGGTGATAGTGTGAAGAACAAAGTTGTCGGTGTAGGCACACTGAATGTAGTTGGAATGCCAAAATTATCTAACATGCTACACATCGAAGGGATGAGAACCAATATGGTAAGTATGAGTCAGTTGTGTGATGATAATGATCTTCTGGTGTATTTTGACAAGAGACAATGCTATGTACTGATAAACAATGAAAATTGCACCATTGTAAGATCAAGAACAGCTGACAATTGCTACCAGATGAATGCTAACGACTGGGGCATGTGAACTATAAGCACTTACACAAACCTGAAAGCAGACAATTAGTCAGAGGAATTCCTCAATTTAAAAAAGGAGTGTAAGTTACTGTGTGAAAATTTCAGTAAGCCAGTCAGAGCTAAGCACATTCAAGTTGGAAATATCACCACAACACATATCTTAGATCTAACCACATTGATCTATTTGGACCCACACATGTAGAAAGTACTGGTGGAAAAAGATATACCTTGGTGTGTGTCAATGACTACTCAAGATACAAATGGATAAACTTTCTCATAAATAAGACTGATTCATTTTAGACATTCAAAAAGACATGTCTAAGCATTTAGATAGAAAAAACCACAACTTTGAAAAGCTAAGAAGTGATCATGGCAAAGAGTTTGATAACAGCCAGTTTTCAGAATTTTGTGAGTCACATGGCATCAGACACGAGTTTTCAGCACAAGACACCAAATAAAATGATGTACTTGAGAGAAAGAATTATACAAGATATGATTCGTGTGATGTTGAATTCCAAGGGACTATGCACAGTTGGTGGGTAGAAGTAGCCAACATAGCTATTCACATCCTTAACAGAGTGTTTTTGAGGCCTTTGATAAATAAGACAACATATGAAATATGGAAGGGCAGAAACGTAAGCTGAGTTACCTACATGTGTTTGGAAAATGCTACGTTCTAAATTATCGAGAACACTTAGGAAATTTCGATGCTAGAAGTGATGATGGAATATCTCAGGGATATTCCTCAAATAATCTTGCATACCGTGTGTTTAACAGACACAAAAGAGTAGTCATGGAATCAATAAATGTGACTGTAGAGGATTTTGACACCAGATGACTAAGTGTTAATAATCAGGCTATTGACAAGGAAGACAACACACTTGGAGTGACAATAATCTAAAGAGATCAAAGCAGTATTAAAGACCCCTCTAACATACCAGTCAATGGGAGTGTGACTTACATTCAACGCAATGAGATAGCAGGAAGAAAAGACATAAGACTTCTGAAGGATCACCCCAGAGATGCTATCATTGGAGACATCATAGAAGGACTAAGAACCATAAGTAAGAAATGTGTAGACTAAAATCAAATAGTGGTAACGATTAGCATGACATGTAACACTTCCACAGTTGAATCCAAAAATGTCAAAGAAACTCTCACTGATGAATACTAGATTAAAACAATGCAAGAAGAGTTGCAACGGTTTGAGAGAAATGATGTATGAGAACTTGTCACAAGACCAGAAGATGTAAATGTGATCGGTACCAAGTGGATATTCAAAAATAAAACTGATAAGGAAGGTAACATCGTACACAACAAGACAAGATCGATTGCACAAGGATATACATAAGTAGAGGGACTGGACTTTGATGAGACATTCACCCCGGTTACACGAGTCTGTAAGACAGTTGGTCTCCATTGCATGTACCAAGAACTTTACACTACAGCAGATAGATGTTAAAAGTGCATTTCTGAATAGGACATTAAAGAAGAAGCATATGTAGAACAACCAAAGGATTTGTAAATCCAAAGTATCCAGATCATTTCTAAAAGCTGAAAAGGCTATTTATAGATTAAAGTAGGCTCCAAGAGCTTAGTATGAAAGGCTCACTAACTACTTTCTCAACAAAGGATACACTAGAGAGAGTGTGAACAAAACTATGTTTATTAAACGTTCAGTACAGCACGTGCTCATAACACAGATTTATGTTGATGACATAGTATTTGGATCCACATCAAAGAAGTTCACAGAGGAGTTCATCACATCCATGAGAACTGAATTTGAGATGAGTATGATGGGTGAACTAGCATTCTTTCTTGGCTTGCAAATCAGACAAATGAAGAAAGAAACATTTCTCTCTCATGCAAAATATGCAAAAAACTTAGTGAAGAAGTTTAGCTTGGAGTATGGAAAGACAATAAGAACAGCTATGAGTACCACACTAAAGATCAACAAAGATGAGAAGGGAATAAGTGTGGATTAGCATGAGTACCGAAGTATGATCGGTGGTTTGCTCTACTAAACAACAGCTAGTATACTTGACATATCGTACATTGTTAGAGTGTGTACGAGATATCAAGCAGATCCTAAGGAGTTACACAAGAAAGCAATAAAATGCATCTTAAGATATGTACTTAGCACTAATGAGTATATGATATTCTACAGTAAAGAATACTAGGTAACCAATCGTAGATATCGCCAAAGCCTAGGTAAAGAATTACCAGCATTTACTGATGAGGCCACCAGATGACAGCTTGTGTTGATATGGACTGGCTTAGCCCTGGGAAAATAGACATGAAATAAGCTAACCTGCGATTTGGGAACAATGAGACGATAGCTTACTGTGTATAAATTCCCCTGATACACCTCTGGGTAGTGCAACCGAAACAATCGCTGATAACGGAGCCGGAACCGCTCCCATAAACACATTAGGAACATCCATAGCAAATTCAAGTACCAGTCGAACTAGCGACCCTCAAGGTCACATAGCTCAAAAGTGCGACCTAGGCGAACAATCACCTATATCCTATTGTGTGGAGTAGAAGGCTTGATGTGAATTGACCGCCCTAACTGGGTGAGCCCAACCGCTAATATCGAAACGTGTTTTCACGAACGATTGCATTAATGAGCTCTGTGCATGATAAAATTGATACATGGGAAGACTTTCGTAACAACCATGCATAGTTAATACCCTTCATGTGAACCATCATTTTATCTTCCAAGAAGACATTGATGCCTCACGATTCAGGTACTCATGCAGGGACTGCTATGTCCTATGAAAACAGGCACTCGTCTTGGGGTGTGTTGATATCGAGAAGACTCGACTGTCTTACGTATCGCTAGATCCTTCTACCATGGTTTAAAAACAACTCTTAGCTGAAAATAACTTGCTTTACTTGCCTCATTCAACATGTATAAGCATCGCAAATGAGTTACAAACATCTCTTGGCTGGAAACAATTTGCTTTACCTATCTCATTTCTCATGCATAAGCATTATAAATTGTTTAAGCATACAAGAAACATATAGGACATTTTCTAAAGATCTAAGGCATAAAAATTCAAAATCATTTTACAAAAAGTTACGTGTCTCATATAAAGGAATAGTATTTTCCTAACTGCTGAGCTTCAGTTTATTTCATCGAACCATTATTTTTTGCAGCAACTTTACGGGAATCTTGGACAACCAGGACCAAATTCATAGCGGGAGATGCTTCTAGGCCTAGCAACGGGAAAGCATGGTCGACAATTGGCTCTAGTATGAATGGGGAAGGACTGAGTGGCGCACTAGAATGGGGTAGACATGCTACTGAATCACACACCACGAAGTCTCTCCCATAACATCTCCGCTGCCTCTCGGCATTCGGACAGTGGTGCAATAAGGGGCTGGATAGATCTTCTGTTTGCGTGCCTGTTGGCTAGAAATGCCAGAAGGTTGGCTGAGGAGCTAAGTGCAAATCTATAGTTTGTTGATCAAACATTTAGTCTGGGTGTACGCTCAACATCTTTGCTACCTAGTTCTGAATAATTCCTTACGTTATGGGGATAGCCCAACGGTAGAACAGTTGGTGCATCTGCACGGTCTACACGAATTTCTCGCATATCCCACAAACAAGGGAAGGACGCAGCTCCCCATCACGGGTACAAGCCAAATCAACTAACCGAGTTGCCTCCCCAACCTGATTAAATACAACCTGAGCTTTCCCCCAAACATTAAGGATTTGTGCCTCTTTGGGCCACCACGGCTTCCAAGGATAGGAATTTTTCTACAATCTGGGCCAACTAATTTGTCTTCGCCTCTAAACCTGACTCCGCCTGTGCTTTTTGCAAGTCAGCCACATCAACTTGGAGTGGAGCGAGGCTTCCAAGGCCTCCTTCTCTTTTAGCTTAGACTCAAGTATCCGAACCAACTTCTCTTGCTCCCTTAAGCGTTGAGAGAACTCTGTGTTATTTGACTCCGGCCAGGCCTCCTTTTCCTTTAGCTCGACATTCTCACATTCGAGCCAAGCGGATTGTTCTGAATATACATCGGATATATTAAAGTAACTTTCTGCTACAGAGGGAGCCCCATCCATCAATTCTTCTGCCCGTCTCACTAGTTCCCTACCACAGCCATGGGCCTAAAGAGGGACAAGGATAAGAACATCAAAAATTACAAACCCGAACAAGAAATGTTACTTAATTCTTAGATGTACATGTTCCTACATAAGCGAACTGGCAAAGAAATTTTTCAGATCTTGAAAAACACACTGAGAAGCGGATACAGCATCCCAAGGGAGCAGTAATTTCTCCAGCGTCTCCAGGGCGACACTGAGATGCATCACCCAATTGTTGATATGAATTCCCCAGTCAGGACGAAACACCGGAGACTTGCCAAAAGTCGACAATGACGAGGCAGCACACGGATCTAGGATTGTATGGCTAATAGGGCTAGAAGGCCCAGATCTATAGGGCAATGATATCTCTTTCCCTTTATATTTCACCAGCAAGCTCAAGCCCGTTTCAGATAATGGTACCCCCAAAATGGATGGTAGAGGCACGACCATTAATGATGGAGCAACGACCGTGTCAGACTAGGTAAAGTCAGGAGGTGAAGTAATCACCCTCTCGGGTTCCAACATATGAACGAGAGAAGAAGAATAGGAGGTAATCGAAGCAGGAAGTGTCAAGTATTGTTGCTAGTGATGAAGACACACAGTCAAATCAGCCCCCTCCTCATAATCCCCTTCTATAAAAAGGACAAGCTGGGCCAGACAATTGAGAAGAAGTTAATAGAGTCTCCCAGAACCTCTTTATGGACTTGCCTGAGGAAGCAGGAAGGACGATAGGACTGGAAAATGCAGACTCCAATATTAGGAAGGAATAGAGAAATAGCGAAATAGCTGATAAAAATCATAAGGAAAAGGAGTCATTACCAGCACATGAGTGGTTGTGGTGATGCGCCTCGGGCTGCACGACTCGGGAACGTTCAAAGTGGATGGTAAGGATAAAGTTGGGCTCTCGGTCTGAATCCCTAACTTGGACGTAGTTCCTCCGACAAGAGTGGCGCTCAGCAAATAGCGCATGAATGCTTCACTTACAAAAGAGAAATTGTTCATTATTTAACGGTCCAAAGGCTAATCCAAGAACACAAAAAAGAAGTAAACTGCTATAAGAACTAACGTAAGGGCACTCTGTCAACGGATGCCCCATAAAAGCAACAATGTTCTAACAAGGGGCGGGACCAGCTTTCTGGATCTAAAGACCGAAGGGGTATTGGTCCAGTATAGCATAGTAAGTGCGCAGGTCAAAAGTAATTTTCACCTCTGGGTTGGGCAGGGTCCTACAGATAGTCCAAGTACACTTAAAGGGAATTTTGGGGGCACTGACAAAGAAAAACCTATTTTTCCAAGACTTGATAGCGGTAGGCTTAGCGAATAGGACCATGCATGGCTTAGCACACAGGTAAACCATCCCAAGTTAGTTTCGGCAGCACGAACCTTGTAATGGCGTCTGAAAATAGTGGCACTGGTAGTGATGCCAAGAGCTTGACAGATAATTATGAACCCGACCATGGCCGAGAAATGATCGAATGGACTTGGGCCAAAGTCAGATTCCAAAAATAGAGGATGTTGGCAATAAATGGGGGAAGAGAGAGTGGAACCCCTTATTTCAAGTGCTTCTTGTACATTGTGAAGCACCCAGGAGGGGTAGTACTCCGCTCATGGAGATTAGGAAGAATTAGCTCATAATCCGGAGGAATATGATAGAGGGTGCTAAATTCGAAAATATGGTCTAGGGTGATGGAACCAACAACTTCAGAGGCCTTAGGCACAACATCATCCCCAGCATCCCGACTCGAGAATTTAGCAAATCGAGGTTCAGGGGCAATATTGTGATCAGAGATCCAAGAGGCAGTAGGAGGTGGAAACACAGAGTTAACTACAGAAAGAGAATACCTAAAACTTGCGGAGTAACATGCCTAATTGAAACTTGGATCGAAAGAATCTAGATTGGTTTGGGATAAAACTGGGTTGCTAGATGTTGCCATAAGGGATTTTGGAGGTATCTAGATCATGAGAAAATAGAGGAAAATTAAGGGAAGGGAACTAAGCTGTAAAAGAGAGAACAAGGAATGACAGGTGGTGAAAAGGAAAAAGTACCGTGACTGGGACCTATATAAAGGGGGCAAGTCGGTGCGCTGCCCCGGATGATTAGACAAGCAGTTGTTGGGAATGCTAAAGCGACATGATTATGGGAGGGAATAATGGGCTCTGCGGAAGGGGTAGATGATAGACAATCAAATTTCAGTCATGGGCCATGCAATAAAGAGCCTAGAACATCGGGCTAGGGTGTACGAAGCACAAGTGATAAAGAACACAGCATGACCAGGGGCCACCTATGCATGTTGGGGATTCGGGTCAAAAAGAGTCAGTTCCACATCGAACAACAACGTTCAATAGTGAACAAGATACTCTATATAAAAGGTTCCTCTCTCCTTATTAATGCTCTATGCAGTATCAAGTAATAAATGCTATTTAACACGATTAAATATTATTAATTGCAGATCCTAAGACTGACTTAAGCATCAGAGTACCTTTGGGGAATAGATCCACATCGGTCTAGTCTTGCAGGTACCGAACACATGGCAGCTTGATATTCATCACCCTGCAATTAATACATCATAAAAAATGAGTTTCATCTTCCATATTAGGTCAAAAGAAGTACATATCTAACACAAAATTATTCATAAAATTGTAGAAAATATAGATAAATCTACGATTTATCACTATCGCGGAGAGTGCTTATCAAGACGATGATTCTAATGAAGTATTATTATCTATTTAAGATGATCAATTTGAAACTTATGCAATCAGAATGTTAATGAAGATGACGAGGACATTAGGGATGAAGATGATGAGGAAGATTCTGAAGAGGAAATTGAATACGATTTTGAAGATGATAGTAATTCAGAGTAATGGTAAATGTTGAATTTCATTTCAAAGTGTTTGAATATATTATGTGTTGTTTCAAGTTTAATGGTAGATGTTGAATTTCATTTCATAGTTTTTGAATATATTATCTATTGTTTCAAGTTTAATAGTAAATCTTGAATTTCATTCCATAGTGTGGAATATATTATGTGTTGTTTCAAGTTTAATAGTAAATATTGAATTTCATTCTAGATTGTTTGAATATATTATTTGTTTCAAGTTTAATGGTAAATATTGAATTTCATTTCATAGTCTTTGAATATATTATATGTTGTTTCAAGTTTTTCCCCCTACAAATATGTGAATTGCAATATATGTTATTAACAAACTTATTCTTTTATTTTGTACACATGGCTCGTGGGGATCACATTACAGACGGCGCTTGACTTTGGCTAATCGCACATCCCGTGAAGTTCTCAGTCACTTAGTCCTCAACCTGCACAAAATCCAATCTTCCCATCTCCACGCAAAAGGAATGAAGTTCGTGGGAGTGAGTCTTCTCATATTCCATGTCAGCAAGAGCATATTGTTGACGATCATGAGTCTCCTGCACCTTCTGATAAGTCACGTTCGTCAAAGTGAGGACATATACATGTTTTTCAGCCCAATATATATATATATATATATATATATATAGATATACTTTTTTTTAAATATGCAAATTAATATTTTGATACAATCAAGAGTATAATATGTCCTTTACATAAAATTATTGTTTTTTTATAGGTTTGCACCAGAGTCTCTTGCATACCAGGCTCCCAATTCCATTTCAAACAGTATTAAAAGAAAGTTCGATGTCGCCTACACTAAGTGGTGAAGTGGAGACTCGCTCAAAAGATGTTTTGGTTTCAATAATTTGAGGAAAATTTTTAACAATTCTTTTCCCTTTAGAATTAAACCTACATGTGTTATTTGGTCTTTAAGATAAGTATGTTAATATATCTTTCTTAAAACAAAAACTCTCTACATGAGATCCACATCATGACGACGTGATCAAAGAGGCATGGAACCCTGAGTTGGTGAGTTGTATAGGGAGATTATATCTAAGGCAAAACAATGTTGGATTAAGGGTGGACGAAAAATTTCCTTCGATGTCTGATGAGGTATTTAATATACTCACGACATATTGGCAGATGCCAGAAGCACGTGCTCAATCTGAGAAAAATAAGCGAAATACACGTAGTCAAGGGGACACATGCTAGCCCCTTGCACACTCGTGGAGCTATCCCTCATTTGGCGCATCGCGCTCGTATTGTTATGGTGAAAGTTGCCTAACTTCTTTGAAATTTGGAAGGATAATAGATGTTAATAGTGACATATAATCACCATTTACAGGCCAATAAGACCCATGACGTTGATGACTTGTAGTTCTAGTTTTGGAGAGAAATGAAAATGTTCTTGAGGAAATTGAATGGGTATTAGTGGAGAGGAGCTTGATAGAAAGGACTCTTCATTGTGGAATTTCACAAGCTTATCATTAATGAGAGAAAGAGGGTTCCTTTTCCTTGTTTCAGCTCTCAATTCCTTCGTCCCAGTTTTTAGCTTTGCTCGTTTGCAAAACCTAGGAAGAAGGCTAGCTCACAGGTACAGAACTCAGTAAAATAATGCATTAACATGCCCTACATCCTTGAAAGTCTGAAGGAGTTGCACACTCACATGGTTGATGGGGAATTAGTGTTGATCACACCTGCTCATTAGGAACAATATGTAAGTACCAATACTATTCATTTAAAATACGTCTAACTTTAAACAATTTTTTGGTAAATTAACTTAAAAAAATTATTTCTATGTCTAGAGTAGAATTTCATAACATTTAATTAAACCTTCTTTGATGCTAATGCATTTATTTTACTTTTATGATCGAGCTCTAAAGATGATTGATGAGGCTCATTCTAATGCCTTATTGAGTTCCACAAAGCACACAGAACCAGATTCAAATGAAACTACTTAAGATATCGAAATTGATTATGATAGCATAATGACTGAGGTAAGTGGTGGTATTATTCTTGGATGGGCTAAGCATGACACATCTTCTATTACTGCATTTTCTAATTATGGTACCCAGATCCGACAATTACATGAGAACTCCAATCATCATATACATAATTTTCAAGGCGAGAATAGCCGACAGATCCTGAAGATGCGTGATAGCTAGCGAGGTGCGTATAATCAAAAGATGCAGGAGATGCGTTACGATTATAGCCAATAGATGCAAGAGATGTGTAACAATTATAGTAGGATGGAGCAACAGATGATGATGATGCTTATGCAAAAGCAGGTTGCATCACCATGAGGAGATAACATCAAGGATAGAGAGGATGCTGACTGATATATTGGTCATTTGAAGCACATTATGTGATGTTAGTACTTGTTTTTGGTATATTATATTATATTTATTATATAAGTACTTGTAATTGTAGATTATATGATACTAGTACACTTGCGTATATTTTGCTAGTATATTTTGAATGATGTTAACTTTATATTCTATATAATTATGCTACTTATGGGTTATTATTTTGGAAATAATTGTTTTTATTATTTACATATCATTTTTGTATAGGATTATGAGAGAAATGAGGCCAAATTACATTTCAAAACAAATTAGATTTGCCATCAATTTAGCTAGAAAAAATTATCATAGCTGCAATTTTAAATATTTTCAATCAAGTTAGTGACAAACTAAATCATATATTTTACGGAATATCTGTGTTTAATTAACATATTTAATATATTTAATAAAATATTTATTTGTAGCTAAACTTATCATAGCCAATCAAATACGAATTTTTTTGGTATCGGATCACTTACGGATGTTCTGTAACTAATATTAAAAAAATTGAAATTTTTTTTAGAAAGAGACGGATATGAATTTATATTTTAAACCACGAAAACATAAAGTTAGAAATTAGCTATCACATCTATTTCTCATAGTTGATGATTAGCATTGCCATTTCCGCCACAGATTTTTTATTCATTTATTTTTGCAGCGTAGTTGCAGCCAATTGAGAACAGCTACGGAAATTTTCCCTTCAGCTACAAATTTTGTTGCATCTGATAGACCATTTTCTAGTAGTTAAGGTCGCATTTTTGGACTATCAATATAAAGAGGACGTTGAGCTATACGCAAAAGAAATACTTTTCACCGACTTTTACATTTCTTGATCACATGCCAGAATTCAAATTTTCAATAGGGTAAGCATTCTCTTATACCTTTTGTGTTATACCATATTTTGTGAATTTTTGTGGCATCTACTTTTTTCGTCAGTAGTCTTTACAACAATAAATTAGCGAAGTGGTCTGACATCATCAAGAAATTATATGAATTACGATGACATTATATTCAACACCACAGTTTCAATAGTTCAAAAAGCACCAAAGCTTTGAGGGGCATTTATATTTTACATAAAAAATGTGAGTTAGTAAACTTTTCTGGCAACAAAAACAATTATCAGAGGATATATGTATCGAGATAGAATTTTCTTCAACATCACATTTTTAAATTCCACAACAAATAAAACTTCAACATAATGAACAATTAAGGATTATTGTGACATTAATGTTTTACATCCATAGTTTTTACAACTATATGTTAAAAGATAATCGGCAAACTGGCCTGGAGGATGCTGACACAACCGGATTCTCTTTGGGCAGGACTTTTGAAGCGTAAATATGGGTCTCCTTTTGCAAATACAAAATGGAATTGGGGCATGTCTACACATGGAGGGGCACTTTACATAGAGCAAAGACACTTAGAAATTGTTGGTCAGAGGAAGAAGTCATGAAACAACCCTATTTAGCTGTTGGTACAATATAAAAAACAAAAGCAAAGTGGAAGATAGACCGGATCTGGAGGATAAGAAATAGAAGAGCATTTGGAATTCCAGAGGCCCAATGAGATTTTGTTTACTACTATGGTTGGTGACACATAGCAAATTGCCTACGACTGAACTCTTGTACTCAAGGCATTGTGCAGATAGTCCCTATGCCCAATGGGATGTTGGAAGGTGAGAGTCTATAATGCGTGCTCTTAGAGATTGCAAACTTCCCTAGAAAGTATGGAGACAATTAGTTAACCCAAACAAATGGAGATTTACCAGTGTATTGGGAGAGGGTAACTAGGCAGACTTGAATTTAGATGAACAAATAGGACGCAGAAATGAAGATGCCAATTGGCAGATAGTGTTCAGAGAAGCTATTTCAAGCTTATGGTACTGGCGCAACAAAGACATCATGAGGCTGACTTTCCCCTTCCACCTTTGTCTTGGATAGTGGAGATTTTTTTTGTAAAGCTAGAGAAATTGATAGGAGTAGGGAAACTCAAATTGTAAATGCAATATAGGGGTTCAAGACCTCACTGACACTGAGAGGGGGGTTTATTCTTTTTTTTACTGGATAGAACCTTTTTTGCACATCCTTTGATATATATACACACACATATATATCACATTTCCAGATAAAAGAAATATTAAAAGATAAGGGCTTGCAAAAAGAACCATTAAGGATTTTCAGGGTTTTATATTTTAAACTTGGGGTTGTTTTACACAATATGTTAGAAAAGATAAGGCATCTACAAAGAACTATAAAGGATTTTTGGGCATTAATGTTTTACATACAATCTTTACACTACTCTATTAGGGTATAAAAACAAGAACAGAAGAACTATTCAAAATTTTTCGGGCATAAAAGTTTTATACAATAGAAACAATGTCCTAGCAAAATGCATTTCATAATAAAAACTTTTTGTTT
Source organism: Catharanthus roseus (assembly GCA_028651295.1). NCBI lineage: Eukaryota > Viridiplantae > Streptophyta > Magnoliopsida > Gentianales > Apocynaceae > Catharanthus > Catharanthus roseus. The sequence goes on along the minus strand of JAPQWS010000046.1, from coordinate 1,777,414 downwards.
AATTCTCAATCAACGGTATAGGTGAAATTTTGAAATTTTGAGAGAGGTTTTTAGAAAATAAATACCAACCGAAGGAAAATTGAAAAAACTAAGTTATCAAAATGAGCAGAGGCTCAAAAGGGATCTCGTTAAGATAAATAACATCGTCTCTCAGTCTCTTAACAGTAACTATTGCTCCCAGCTTATAAGAACGAGAACTAAAGAAAACTGTGTCATGAGCAAAGCTAAAATCTCGTTCCATCATTGCCATTGCAATTGTCTCTAGAGTTTCAGAGGAAAAATAGTATAAATATGGATAAAAGGAGTGTTAGGGTCTTTAGAGGGTTTTCGAAAAGAAATAAACATATATAAATGGGGGTAAAATGATACGGTAAGGTAGATGGTTAAAATATGACCGTAATTAAGTGATTCCAGTAAAATTTAGACTAGTAGTTTCAATTTGCATAGAAAATAGAGTTGTTATACTATATGCCTAGGTATACCATGCAAGATGTACCCAATACCAAAAGTACGTAATTTCATTTAATCTCAGAGATAGGTTAACAAACAAAACCACTCACCCCAAGAGATTGAAGCCACGTGCCTAAGAAAAGAAAAACTTTTCCCTCTTTAAAAACCTCACTCACGGTTGTCTGTTTTTCCGAAGTTATAATTTCTTCGGCCAGTAACCGATTTCTTCCCATTCCAAGAAAATTGTCATTTTTGGACGAAAATTTTAGGACGGAAAATTTCCATGCATGATTGGGAGGCATTCAAGGACAGAACTATAATGCAAGGCTTACTTAAATCTGAGTAAAATTAAACTTCTATCCCAATTTCATCCAAAAAAGGATGAAAATAATGACAAAATTCCGTGGGTGATCGTCCCAAATTTAAGACGAATTTGGGACTAAATATTTATCGATAACATATATGTCAAAACTGTTCCGACTGATTTGGGATGGAAGACCCATATTGATCATTTTAGTTAGATTTTTGTGTTAATCTATCCCCAAGTCTCCCTACATTAAGGACAGATTTCTAATAGATGTTATATTAATATTTTGTTTTCTGATTTTGTGAAATCAGTAATTACATTCATTCCAAATCCGTCACAAGTTGTGATAATTTTTAAAATTTTTAAATTTTCTTTTTTTCCGATATGAAAAATATATCTGTCCCAAATCCATTACTTAACATAATTTATTTTTTTTAATTAACAAAGATATATGTCCCAAATGGGTTACTGAATCAAGACAAAATTTATTAATTTCTTTTATTTGTCAACTATATATCTCTCAAATCTGTTTCTAAATTTGAAATGAATTAGACAAATTCATTCGTTAGTATATTATTTTTATTTGGCATACATATCTTTCCTTAACAATCTCTAAATTCTGGTCAAATTTTTGACATTTGCTACTTTTAATTCATTTGTTTTTTTAATAATGTCTTAGAAAAATAAATTTGTTTTCTTAATATATTTGCCCCAAATTCTTTAAAAGATGTGGATTGAACATACACAAAATTATTAGTTTTTCTTTTTCTTAATTACAAATATATCTATCCCAACTCGGTTACTAAATATACACAAATATATTAATTTTAATTTTTTTATTTGTCAAATATATCTATCCCAAATATGTTTCTGAATTCGAATCGAATTAGACAAATTTATTCATTATTTTGTTATTTTTTTTTGGCATACATATCTATCCTTAATAAGTTACTAAATTTGGACCGAATTTAGTACAATTTGCTATGTTTAATTCATTTGTTTTTTGAATAATGTGTTAGAAAATCTCTCCCAAACTCCTCAATATTAGACGAATTTGAAATGGATATAACAAAAATAATTTAGCATTTTATTTCTATTTAATCGCAACTTAATAGACCCTTCAAAAAAGAAGTAACCAAATAGGACAAAATCTAGGAAACATTAGGGACACATTATCTATAAGGGAGCTTATACATTAATGGAATTTCGAATAGATTTAGTTTAGGATAGTGTAAGAATGGATTAGGGACGGATATATAATTGTTCAAATTCCCATTGTAAGCATAATGATTATTTTTTCTTCATCCATAGCCAAGGATTCCACATGATAGGTATGACCAACATATAAAGAAATTACGTTGGGCAGATTTATTTTAAGGAAAGACTAGTGGGCATCTCGTGCTACGCACGAAGATTCCACTTTTTGATCCCGGGGCGATTATTCTAAGTTTAACAAGCATTATGGGTCAAATGATTAGCACTTGCAAAATTTGGGTAAGAATTATGTTTTCAATTTTCATCTATTTTTATTAATAGTTTTGTTAATGATGTTATTTAAAGTTTTGCAAGTCAAACATACATATCCTTAAAAATGTATATTTGGTGATCTTTTTTGTACATATTGTTAGGGACATATTTGAAGAGGTGCTCCATTCCTCAAAAAAAGAGTAAGGTAAACAAGAAACAGAATTTCTAAGCAATTATACATGAAGTTCAGGAAATGTAAATGTACATACATCTTAAAGTCATGAGAGCATATAGAGAGGGACCCATTCTCATATATATTCAAACAATGGTATACCGAAGTTATAAAATAGTGAGACTTGCACAAAATATGAATTTCAGTCTATGTTCAAATTATGTACATTATGATTAAAACAATAAAACTTCTAGAGAATAGTAATATATTGCGATAGACCTTTTAGTAGAAACATGATTCCTCAGGGTTTATTTGATATGCTACTTCACATATACCAAGCACAATAGCACCTTTAATTATATCCCAAAAGTTTCCTTCAGTTCACATCGAAGGCATTACACAAAGACAAATGAACAGTTACAGAATGATCTTGTGACTAAGCCCTATTTACTATTCTTAAGCCTTCTATTTACTATTATAAATGCAGCGGAAAAGTAAAAACAGAAGATAAATACTATTAGTAAATCGGATGATCAACACAAAAATTAGATATGCAAATCGGCCGAGGAGGACGAAAATCGGTAGACCGATTTTCGCAAAAACAAAGGTTCCACAGAACCAGATGAACAAAACGGATGATCACATGCAAAACTGGACGACCGGTTTTAGTTATAAAACTAGTTCTCCAAGGAATCGGACGACAAACACGGTTTATCACTCAAGAATCAGTCATCCAGTTTCAGATCTACAGTAATCCCTCAGAACTTCGGATCAGCTGCACACAAGAAAATCTATACTCTCACTCTCGGTTCTCTCCTTCTCAAGCCACCCAAGCACACAGTCAGACAAAGGGCTACTAGCGGCGCCAGCAAACAAAAAGAAGTCACAGAAAACAAGCAGCAATAGAAGAATAAGCCGCGGAAAAGAAGAAGATAGAAAAGAAAGAGAAGGGGCTGCTCCACAATCGATGTCAGGAACAAGTGAGAAAAAGAGTATTTATAGGAGCATCTAAGCCACCTAGGTTGGGCTTGGTTCAGCTCGGCTTGCTCGGCATCTTGGGCCAAAAATTAAACTCATTCCACTTTAGTTTGAGGCTCAGTCCATCTCATCATAGGATAATAAAATGGGCTGAAAAGAAAAATAAAAATGTGTGAAAATTTGGCCCAATAAGGTCTACAAACTCCACCGTGAACATATTTTTAGTTAACTTCCCAGTTAGAATAGACTCAAAAGAGTCAACCTTCATCAATATGAAGAAGATCTCTGCACAAATCAAACTTGTCAGTTGTCATGACCTTAGTACCAAAATTAGCAGGATTATCTTTAGTACTAATTTTATTCACATTAACTAAACCATTTGAAACATTTTCTCTAATAAAATGATACTTAACATCTATGTGTTTCATCTTTTCATGATAGACAAGATTTTAACACAAATGAAGACAACTTTGACTATCAATAAACATGGTTGCTTTAGAATGCAAAAGATGCAATCCAGATAAACGTTCTTGAAGCCAAATAGCTTCCTTAATTGCCTTCGTGGCAGCAATATATTCAACCTCTATAGTCGAAAGAGCAACTACAGGCTACAGCTGTGATTTCTATGAAACACATATACTAGCAAGGGTAAAGAAATAAGATGTGGTAGACTTTCTACCTTCTTTATCACCTGCAAAACTAAAATCCACATAACCAACCAATTCAAACTTTTTAGTCCAGTTATGATAATGCAAGCCTCTATCAATAGTCCCATTAATGTACCTCAGTGATCATTTAAGGGTGGCCCAATGATCCTTACCCAGGTTAGACATAAAATGGCTCAAAAGGCTTATGGAATAAGCAATGTCAAGACGAATGGAGATCATGGAATACATGACAGATTCTATAGTCATTCTATAAGAGATGTTGGCCATGTCTTTCTTTTCATTTTCAGTTTTCGGATAGGTTTTTGAAGAAAGCTGAAAATGACTCGCAATAGGGGTACAAACAGGCTTACACAAACGCATGAAAAATTTTAAAACAATTTTCTGCAAGAAGGATTTCTGAGATATAAACAAAGATTGGTTAGCTCTATCCCTGTCAATGTTCATGCGGAGGATTAAAGAGGCAGATCCTAAATCCTTCATCTCAAACTGTGATTTCAACAAGGATTTCAAATTCACAAGCTTATCTTTATGCTTGCAGGCAATGAACATATCATCAACATAAAGCAGCATATAGATAGCATTATTAACATCGTCACCACAAAAATACAAGCAACTAATTATAATTGCTTTTAACAATACCAACTTTAAGCATAAAAGAGTAAAACCTTTTATACCACTGTCTAGGTGATTGCTTAAGCCCATACAAGGACTTCTTCAAAAGACAAGCTATATGCTCTTTACCTTTCACCTCAAAACTAGGTGGTTGGCGCATGTAAATGGTTTCATCAAGTTCGCCATGAAAAAAGTAGTTTTTACATCTAACTTTTCAAGCTGAAGATCAAAGAAGGCAACAATAGCAAACATAACCCTAATTGTTTTACACTTAACGACAGGAGAAAAGATCTCATTAAAATCAATACTTTCAACTTGAGAAAAATCTTTTGCAACCAATCTAACCTTGGACCATAGAGGTTCATTAACAGATTCAGGTTCTTTAATTTTGAAAATCCATTTACAATCAATCATTTTTTGTTTAGGTGGTCTAGGAACAAGCACCCAAGTTTTATTCTTATGCAAAGAAGGCATCTCTTCATTAATAGCATGCATTCACAAAGAGCGATTAGGACTCTTTAAAACATTAGAAAAATATATAGGTTCTTTCTCTTCAACAAAAGATACAACATCAAAAGCATAAGATACAATGTATGAATAATCATACCTAATGGGTTCCCTAGACACCCTTCTAACCGTATCCCTAGACAATTGGTAGTCTCTAAGGGCTTGTGTTTGTGCTTCGAGATGATCCTCGTCATTATCAGAATTTTCTGATTCGAGCACACGATTTCGGGTACACTAGCTAGGTTAACAAACTCTTCATTGGTTTCGGGTTCTAGTGTTTCAGATTCTAGTGCGTGCTCTTGTGAGGGTTCAAAGGTGTCATCCACCTCCACAAAAATGTTTTCTCAACTGTGGGTATTTTGGTAGAACTTTTTGGATCGGTTTCATTTTTAAGACAGAGCATGTCAAGCTTATTAAAGACCATGTCTCTACTCACGATTAACCTCACACCCGGCTCACCTTTAAGCCAAACTTTGTAACCCTTCACCCTACTCGAATAATCTATAAACACTTCCTTCTTAGACCTAAGGTCTAACTTCTCTTCCTTTTGATGTGCAAAAGAAGCACACCCAAACACTCTAAGGTTGGACAGGTTTGGTGGTTAGCCGGTCCATAGCTCTATGAGAGTTTTGAAGTTTATAGCAGTGGAAGGAGACCTATTAATAAGGTATAGTGTTGTACTTACAGCTTCACCAGAAAAAGGTTTAGGAATACCAGATGACACCATGAGACACCTAACTTTGTCCATTATGATACGATTCATCTTCTCAGCAACACTGTTTTGTTGAGGGTTATGCCTAACGATTTTATGATGCAGAATACCATGCAAAGCACACAGATCATTGAATTCCAAAAAATTCTAAACCGTTATCAGTTCTTATAACCTTTAGTTTATTTCCGGTTTGATTTTTGGCAAAACATTTCCACTCATTAAGCTTTTCAAAAGTTTGGTCTTTGGTTTTCAAAAGAAACACCCAAATATTCCAAGAAAAATCATCAACAATAGAAAGAAAACAAACATTGCCACCATAAGTTGGTACCATTTCAGGACCCCATAAATAACAATGCACATAATCAAGAATAGCAGTGGATTTGTGGGTGCTAGTGAAAAAACTAAGTTTGTGCTGTTTGCCAAGAACACAATGATCACAAAAATCTAAAGAATTAATTTTCTCACCATTCAAAAGATTTTATTTATGTAAATAATGCAAACCATTTTCACTAATGTGGCCAATCCATTGATGCCACAACATGGTCTTTTTAGGAACAGTTTTTGAAAACAATGCAGATGATTCACAAAGATTCTTCCAAGTAAAGTGTACAAGCCATTTTTCTTAAAACCTGAGTATGATTAGAGATCCTTTACAAACACGCAAAATCTCAATTTCAAATTTATAAGAATAACCATTTGTATCAAAAACACCAAGGGAGATTAGATTCTATCTAAGATCAGGCACATATCTCACCTCGGTCAATTTTCTAGTCACACCATCATGCATTTTTGTAAAAACATTTCCAATTCCCTTGATATTACAAACCTCATTGTTTCCCATAAAACCTTTTCCATGATCAAGGATTCCAAAATCAGAAAACCAATGCTTGTTTGGAGTCATATGAAAAGTGCAACCAGAATCAAGAATCCACTCATCAAAAACTTTAGAAGAAGATGGGGAATGGGATACAACAAAACCTCAGAAAACAAAAAATTACAATCTGGTTCAAAATCATAGGTTTTTTCAGTTTATCATTCTCATTGCCTTGTTTATGTTGTTTCTCATCTTTGATCCATTTAAAACATTTATTTTTCATGTGACCATCTTTGACTCAATAAAAACACTTCACTTTATTCATACCTCGAGATTTAGACCTCCCTTTACTTTTAGAGCGGTGACTAAAAGGTTCTCTCCGGTCAACCCTCCCTTGCACGTAAAGGTTCTCTCCGTTTGATTTGTTTTCTTTTCGCAAATCTAAATCTTTTGATTTCAAATCATTTTTCACATAAGAAAGAGTCAAGTAATCTCTGCCATACTTGATAGCAAATTTCATATCATTAAAAAACTCAGGCAAAGAGTTCAAAAAAATAACAATAATATTTTTATCAGAAATCTTTTCCCCAATATTTTGGAGTTCTAAGACGATTTTGTTCAGATCATCAATATTCTTAGAAAGAGATTTTGACCCGCTCACTTTAAAACCAAAAAGTTGTTCCTTCAAATAAATCTTGTTTGACAAAGACTTTCCCAAATAAAATTTTCAAGTTTTGTCAAGATTTCATAAGTATTGTCATTTTCATCTATTTCTCTCAAAACGTTATCTTTCAAATGCAAGGTGAGACAGCTATGTGCATCACCAAGTTTTTCCGCAAGTATTTCACCTGTCCAAGATCCCGGATACTTGTCAGGGCTACAAATAGAGGGTGCAATTTGATAGGGTCGATTTTTAATACAAATAAACACCTTAACTTTTAATTATTAGCCTTTGAAAATATTTTATTTATTTATTAGTCATAATTATTATATTTAATTTATTTTATTTATCTTTATGCAGATTTCTAAAAAAAAATGAAAAATAAAGATTCCATCCTAAATTTGGAAAAGGGAAGAAAGAGTGCGCATGGACATTGGGAAAGAGAAGATAAAAAATAATAATAATAAAGCAGATTACCTACTGCAGTATTTGACTCCTTTAAGGATCAGGATTAGAACTTTAGTATAATCCTTTAAGGATTAGGATTTTTCTTCTCTGTTGTCTATATATAGAAGAGACACACAAGAAGAAAGAGGGGAAGATCAAGAAAAAAAAAGAGGAGAGCTGCGGGGGGAGACAACAGTAGCTGCAACGAGAGAACAAGAAAAGCAGCCGCAAGACGGCCACAATTTGAGGCAGCAGCAAAAAATTATTTGGAAGAAAAGGGACATGATCTACTACAAGAAATTGGTTCCTTCTTTTCCTTTAACCATGAACTAATTTTCTTTTTAGAATCTTGATGGAACCCTGGCCATGTGATTTTGGTTTATTTTATTTTTGGAGATTTATTATTATTTATGTGATTATATATCTTGGGATGTTTCTTGGTTTGATGCAATTAATTCTTCGTAATTGTTCTTGTAGAATAATTATTTGGGTTAATTGATATTTTTATCCATGCTTAATTCTTGTAGTCTTGAGTATGAGAGGTATGTGATTTTTGTAAGTATATTTTGGGTTTTAAAATTTAATAATTCATGCTAATTTTAGATGATTTATGTCATAGAATTGAATAAGTCATGCTAATGGTTAGATGGGTTATGTCATGCATTTAAACACAATATATTTCTTTAGTGAATCGAGGCTTGTAGCCTAGATCACCACATAAAGGTCTAATTTTTTCTCCTAAGTAGAATTAAATCATTGTTATATCGGTTGGTGGTGGATTCAAGGTTCTAAATCATCTCTTTAGTTAACCTCTTGTTATTTTTCATTTAGTTATTTTATTTATTCGTTTTAATTAATTTAGGAATAATTTTTAGATAATATAAATTGATTCTTCTTTTTATGCAATCAATTTAGGAAGAAAATAATTTAAGTAGTTAAGTCTTTCTCTATTGTTCGATACCCTGATACTGCCATATTACATTGATCTTATGCACTTGCAAGTATTGGGTTTAAAACTTTGTAATAAAAATTCCGACCAAGTTTTTGGCGCTGCCGGGGTACTTAAATATTATTTTCTTTCTTTAAGCAACTTAAATATTAACCCTTAATCTCTAGGTTACTGTTTGTGTACTATGGAAAGAGATTCCCTAATTAAAAATAAGAAAACAAGTACTTTTCTCAACATATTCAAGACATTTTTAAAGGAACTCAAAAAGAATCATTCTTTAATTGATTAATTGATTTCACTTAAAGAATGATTCTTTTTGAGTTCCTTTAAAAATGTCTTGAATATATTGAGAAAAGTACTTGTTTTCTTGTTTTTAATTAGAGAATCTCTTTCCATAGCACGAAAACAGTAACCCATCATGGAAGCACAAGTTAGAAGTTTGCATTAAGCTCTCTACAAGATTAAGGGTTAATATTTAAGTAGCTTAAAGAAAGAAAATAATATTTAAATACCCCGACAATGGTGCTAAAAACTTGGTCGGGATTTTTATAACAAAGTTTTAAACTCAATACTTGCAAGTGCACAAGATCAATGTAATATGACAATATCAGGGTATCGAACCACAGAGAAAAGCTTAACTACTTAAATTATTATCTTTCTAAATTGATTGTATAAAAAGAACAATCAATTTATATTATCTAAAAATTAATCCTAAATTAATTAAAACGAATAAATAAAATAAGTCAATGAAAAATAACAAGAGGTTAAACAAAGAGATGATTTAGAACCTTGTATCCACCACCAACTTATATAATAATGATTTAATTTTACTTAGGAGAAAAGATTAGACATTATATGGGGATCTAGGCTACAAGCTTCGATTTACTAAAGAAATATAGTGTTTAAATGCATGACATAACCTATCTAACCATTAGCATGACTATTCAATTTTATGACATAAATCATCTAAAATTAGCATGAACTATTCAATTCTAAAACCCACAATATACTTGTAAAAATTACATATCTCTCATACTCAAGACTACAAGAATTAAGCATGGATAAAAACATCAATTAACACAAATAATTATTCCACAAGAACAATTACAAAGAATTAATTGCATCAAACCAAGAAACATCCCAGGATATATAATCACATAAATAATATAATAAATCTCCAAAAATAAAATAAACCAAAATCACATGGCTAGGGTTTCATTAAGATTCTAAAAAGAAAATTAGTTCATGGTTAAAGGGAAAGAAGGAACCAAATTCTTGGAGTAGATCATGGCCCTTTCTTCCAAATAATTTTTCGTTGCTGCTTCTTAGATTTGCTGCTTCAAATTATGGTCTTCTTGTGGCTACTTTTCTTTTTCTCTCGTTGCAGTTTGGGCAACTGCCGCTATCTCCCTGCCCCCCCTTCCTGCTCGCAGCTCTCCTCTTTTTCTTTTTTTCTTGATCTTCCCCCTCCCTTCTTGTGTGGCTCTTCCATATATACACAAAAGACAAGCAAAATCCTAATCTTCAGAGGATTCAACTAAAAACCTAATCCTTAAAGGATTCTAATAAAGTTCTAATCCTAATTCTTAAAGGATTCAAATACTGGAGCAGGTAATATGCTTTGTTATTGTTATTTTTTACCTTCTCTTCCCCAATGACCATGCACACTCTTTCTTCCTTTTACCAAATTTAAGATAGAATCTTTATTTTCCATTCCTTTTTTAGAAATCTGCACAAAGATAAATAAAATAAATTAAATATAATAATTAGAACTAATAAATAAATAAAATATTTTCAAAGACTAATAATTAAAATTTAAGGTGTTTATTTGTATTAAAAATCAACTCTATCAACTCCCCCACACCTAAGTTTTGCTAGTCCTAAAGCAAAAATAAAGAGTAAAAAGAAAAACTTAGCCATTTTCGTAGGACTCACGATTGCACTTAGCATGTATAACAAGCCCTTTATACCCCTAAGTTACCCCTAGTGGATGAGTATTGTCCCGTGAGGGTTTGCAGACTACATACCTACAAAGTCAAATAAACAAAAAACTTTAGAAAAGACATAGAATAACCCAAATTAAGTACTCTTCATCAATATCTCAAACTTATCAAGCATTATTCCTCTTATTTTCAAACTCAGGTTAACTAACAAATATTCAATTATCTTCCATAGCTAAAGTAAGACTTGTGTAAGGTGTGATCGTGGTCATAAGAGAGTGTAAAATAAATACTAAACAAAAATTTCAAATTGTACATAACAGACAAATCTCAACAAATATTCATCCTATAAGCTCACTCTTTGTACCTTCTCTCCACTAATCAAGGATTCTCAAACTCAATTCAGATCAGGTAGGACTTTAAAGCTTGTAATGTAAGGTTAGGGCGTTGGTTATGAAACGAAGGTAAGGAATCCAAATTCAAAGAAAAGAGAGCTTGCAAAGAATATAGATACTTTAAAATTTTGACAAACTTTCTAACTTTATTTTTCCTCCTTTTTTTTTCAATTAATACATTCACCAACTACCATCTTCTTTTTCTCAAAATTTCATCATTTAAGGCCATTCTTTTTCTTACATTCATAAATTCGGGCCTCTTGAATTTTTTTCTTCTTTGCACCTTATGACTTGTAACAATTATGTATCTAACTTTTCTTTCTTTTTCTTTTTTTTTTTCAGCTCAATACATTTTTTTTTTTTTTTTTAGCACAACAAGTCATATATATTTTTTTGTTTTATTCTCCCTTTTGTCAAAATAACTTATTCTCTTTCTATACACACAAAACAATAACCCATCATGAAAGCAAAATTTAAAAGTTTGCATTAAGCTCTCTACAAGATTAAGGCTTAATATTTCAGTAGTTTAAAGAAAGAGATAACATTTAAGGCTCAAAAGGGCCCTAAACCCTGAGTCGGATTCATGAAACTCAACAGTTTCCATGAGTCTGGAAAAGAAACCCTAGATGTTTCGGACAAAACTGCGTTGATCGAGGGACTCTAGAGCAGCAACGCTAAACGCTGCCGCTTCTACGGCTGAAAAATGCAACAGTCACAGGAAAGATCAAATCTTTCCAGCTCTGGTACCACTATTATAGAATGATATGTAACAAAGCCCTATTTACTATTACAAACCTCTGATTTACTATTAAAAATCCAGCAGAAAGTAAAAACAGAAGATCTATACTATTACAAAACTGGATGATCAACACAAAATCGGATACGCAAATCGGACGAGGAGGGCGAAAATTGGTCGACCAATTTTTGCGAAAACAAAGGTTCCACAGAACTGGATGAAAAAAATGGACGATCACAAGGAAAACTGGACGACCAGTTTTATTTATAAAACTAGTTCTCAAAGAAAGCGGACGACAGAAACGGTTTATCACTCAGGAATCAGCCGTCCGGTTTTAGAGATCTACAGTAATCCCTCATAACTTTGGATGAGAGTTACACAAGAAAATCTAAACTCTTACTCTCAGTTCTCTCCTTCTCAAGCCACCCAAGCACACAGTCAGCCAAAGAGCTACTCGCGACACCAACAAACAAAAAGAAGTCACAGAGAACAAGAAGCAACAAAAGAAGAAGCTGCAGAGAACAAGAGGAGAGAAAAGAAAGAGAAGGGGCTGCTCCACGATCGATGTCAGCAACAGGTGAGAAAGAGAGTATTTATAGGAGCATCCAAGTCACCTAGGATACGCTGGGTTCAACCCCGCCCCCCGGGCATCTCGGGCCAAAAATTAAACTCATTCCACTTTAGTGTGTGGCCTAGTCCATCTCATCATAGGATAATAAAATGGGCTGAAAAGAAAATTAAAAATGTGTGAAAATTTGGCCCAATAAGGCCTACATGAACAGCTCTCCAGTTCTTGTATGCCTTGTGAGTAAACGTATTAGCACCTGCAAAATTCGGTAGCTTTGTCATGAATATGAAATACGAAGAAAGTATCTTGAAACAGAAAGGTTGTGCATCAAATAAAAAGAGAAAGGACCATGTCATTCAAAATGACAGTAAAAACAAATCAAGGAGAAATATTAATACACTCAATATATGACAACTTTTAATCCCTCAAGCGGACACTTTTTATGAGATGGTTCTTAAAGTATTTTAGTGGTGATTTAAGCCTTTTTTAAAGTCATTAGTCATTTAGCTTCAACTTAGAGACCGTTATATTTCCAAGGTCTTTAGTCGAGTGAAAAACTTCTTCAACTGGCTTCCTAGCATCTACATGGCAATCAAGATACTAGTAAGACATTGGTTTCAAAATAAAACCAATAAATAAAAGCCAATCAACAACAAGAATGAATAATTTTCTTTTCTTACTTCCCCTTTGAAGCTTTAATAATTGATAATGGGGAAAGTGGAGTCTTCAAACACTTGAAGTCGCTTTTGTATTGTCTTATTATTATCATCTCCTTCCCCTTATTTTCTTTTACGAACCAAATAAAACTGCTACTCATACTGGTCTGATTATCTGACAGTGAGGAATTTGAGGAAAAAGTAGACAACAAATAAACCATTTAAACAAGATCCTTTTTTTTCTTCAATTTTCCTTCCTCTGTCGTTTGCTTATACTCTCTTTTCTTCTGCGCAATCAAAATCATCAAAAATAGGTTCTTCAAACAACAGAAAGCATGTTATAATAACAAACGTAACTCTTCAAATTAATTAGAAATTGTAGCTTTCAACATCAAAACACTCCAAAAATGTAGTTTCCTTCGTTTATGTTCTGTTTGACTCATATCCCATGTCTTTTGTTACATATATTGTGTAACATCCCGTCTAAGCACTTCAAAGTTAACATAAATCTCGATAAGTTTAAACAAAAGTTTTGGGGTTATTTTATAAAGAATAAAAAGTTTTGGGTCATTTGGTAATTTCTAGAAGATTTAAGGAAGAATTTTTCATTGAAAAAATTTTTGGGCGTATTTTAGAATTATTAGTGTTTAACACTTTAATTAGAGATTGAGATTTTAAGATTAATATGAATTTTAAGTCAATTTTTAGATTTGGGACCAAAGTAGATGTCTAGAAATTTGAACGACATGCTTGGTAGTATTACTCTTGATCTGGATCCAGTTGACAGAGGGCGTAGTACCGTTGGAGGGTTAACCCAAGGCAGTATTACATTTAACTCCGTATCATGCTCGGTAGTTTGGGCTACTTTCTAGCAGGTTGGGTCAGGAGGGGCCTAGCGGCTAGGGTAGCACAAGGCGACCTGGTAGGTACACCCAGGGCTCGTTACCTGTTCTGTGTTTAAATGGTGTGTGAAGTGGTTTATGAAAAATTGAACATTCGTACGGTGTGTTTCAGGCTGGTGTTGACTACGGGATGCCGGAATTTGTATCCAATGACCCCGTTTAAGGTTCCAGACTTTGTCCATTGAGCCTATCATGGTGCATGCATTGTTCTAAAAGTTCAGGTGTCGCGGCAGCGCCGATGTGTCTTGATTTCGCTTAGACTTTCCGGCTGCGCCCGAACCCTTCAGAAAGTTTATAACTTGCATACAAGAGATTTTTATGAAAGCATTTATTGTCTAGCATGACAAAACGTTTTATAAAATGTATTTTGACCGTATGGGAAACTCACGAAAAACACACGTGCACGTGAACTCAATGAGCGTCCATCGCTCATACCTTTCAAATGTTTTCTCCCATTTTTCAGATGACTCGGTGACCAGATCCAGCTAGTGGAGCCAATGTGGGCCACTGGATTCAGTAATATTGTGGTCTTCCACCTCTAGCCATATAGTATGGATCTATGAAGATTTTGGCCCTCACGGTCTTAAACCTATTTATAAGTTTTGAGAAGTTTTTATTATAAGGTTACATTCATATTATTCTTTCTTCTTCCGCTGTTTTCTTTTGAGTAACCCGTTCTAGTTCCTCCCGGATGTATCTTAGCTTTATGTTTTTATAAGCCAAGTGCCAAGAGGTACGCAGATACCTTATCCAGCTGCAGTTGACCTACTGGAGGTGTACGGGGTATCACAGGTGGTATCAGAGCTCTAAGTTCGACACTAGGTTCTCTAGATCCTAGAAGAGCTTTAAGAGCTGACTGCTTTCACTCTATGCTATTGGAGATTTGGTAGTTTTACTCGTTTCTTCAGATTAAACCGTCAGAGATTGCAGATAGGTTCAGAGCTAAGGTAGCACTGATGAGAGGAACTCCTGAGGCCCAGCATCAGGTTATGACTCAACGACTCTAGGTAAGGATCGGCGACTAGGACGGTAAGAGACCCCGGCAGTGGCCAAAGCTCGCCGAAGAGGATTTATTAGTCATTTTCCTCGATAGTGTTAAACTCTTGATAGAACGTTTTGTGATCTTGATGTTTGGGTAGTAAGTACTAAATAAGCTTGATGTCTTTGTAATTGGTGGAAGGTTTTCACTATCAGCTTGTGTCTTTTGAGTGGATAGGCTAAATAAAGTTGATTTCTTTATAATTATATTTTGTTTTAAGTTTTTGTATCTCTTTTGAATTATGGGATGTTACGTGTAAGTTATAACTGCAAACTCAAGGTTAGCACTCCTAAGTTATTTGAACTTATCTTTGGTTTAGGAAGATGTCAAGACCACACTCCCAGGATCATGAAAACGAAGCTATGCCAGAAAGCTCATCTCACGAACCAATAAATACTACAAGTCATGAAATAATAGGAAATTTAATGAAAAAAATGACTAAATTGCTGGAAGCTACGTTGGCAAACCGAAGAGAAGAACGAGCACATAGTACTAGCAATGACGAGGCCTTGGAACGATTCCTTTGATTTTGGCCCCCAGAATTCTATGGCGTAGTGGAACAAGAAGCCAAGGCACAGTTATTCTTAGCACAGCTAAACGATATTTATGATATACTACAATATGATGGCACTAGGAAGGTAACTTTTGCCACTTTTTTACTTAGGGGAGCAACAAAAGATTAGTGGTTGAGGATTTCCGAAGCCCGAATATTAAGAAAACAACTACGAACATGGGATGACTTTCAAGAGGAATTTAAACAAGAATACATACCTTGCTAGATAAGAGAATACCGTGAGGACGAATTCCAGCAACTGAAGCAAGAAGAGATGACGGTAGCACAATATACTGCAAAGTTCAATTGTCTAGCTAAGTATTGTCTGCGTCTTATAAACACAGAAGAACACAAGACAAACTAGTTTATGAAGGGGTTGCATGTAGAACTGCAATGCACACTAGCCTCTCTACCACCAAATTCACTTTAAACTTGGGATCAAGCATAATTGCAATTCCAAAAACCAAACATGATTCCTCCCAATATTTTTCAAACTTTGCTTCACAGGACCAAACATAACTTTAAGAAAATCATGTTGACTATTTTCCCATTCATCAACTTAAGTTGGATTTTACACACATCAGGGAAGAAGACATTTTTTATTGGAAAATTTTTTATCGCTAAAATGATTAGTACAATCATAAAATATCTTCAAACATCCATGAATTACATCAGCAACTTTCCATTCATCCTCAATTGGACAAAACTTATAATTTCTATCAATTTGTGCAAGACGGTTAAATGCTTCCTTAACAGGTAATGCAGATTCAAGCATCAAATATGTAGAATTCCATCTACTTGAGACATCTAAAGCCACTTTCTTCTTGCTTTTTAACTTGCATTGTTGTAAAGCACACTCAAATTTTTGAGAAGCATAAGTAGATTTTTTCAAATACTTGCATGTTTTTCGAATATTCAAAATCACATCTCCCAAAATAGCAAAACCATCTTGCCCAATCAAATTAAGAACATGTCCACTATAACGAACATGAAATAAATCACCACCAAGGGGAAGCCATGCTTTCTCATCCAACCAAGATTTCAAATTCTAACCATTAAATCATTTGATGATACATTATGCACAACCATAGAAAATAATTTTTTGTCCAAATTCCATTCTAATTTGAGATCATTAATGAATCGAAATAATGTTTCACCATCATGAGGATAAGGAATATGTCTATATGCAAGAATCTTCTTTTTCAAATCCCAATTGTCATCAACATAATGAGCAGTAAGACAAGTATATGCAATATTAGCATGTTTTGCAGTCCAAATATCAGTCGTTAATGTGATTCTACAGTTAAGTCCATCCAAGAAATCATACAATTTCATCTTCTCTTCCTTATGCACTGACATCACTTCCGTCCTAATTGTATTTCTAGAAACAAGCTTAAAGTTGGGATTCAAACTGTTGCAAAACTTCTCAAAGAATTCATGCTCACACATATTAAATGGATAATTGTGCTTGATTATTATTTTTGCTAAAGCCCTCTACTTTTTTCTTGATCAAATTTGAAATTACTAAGTTCAATATTACCTGTCACAATACTTTTTTAATATTGAATTTGTTGTTGCCCTTTGCACCAAAGTTTTCTAACAATACAAACTTTCAAATGTTTTGTCAAATGAGTAGTCCCCACTTGCTACCGCTAGCAAGTTTTTTTCTTGCACAAATTACACTGAGCTTTAATACTTCCATCAGGATCCGTCAGCCTTGACATTTCTTTCCATACATCCGAAGTTAATTTATTTTTTAAATTTAAGGGATCCACTTGGTCTTCTAGGTTTTCTTCGACATTCAAATCAACCAACTCATTGTAATTAGTTATTTTCATATCATCAATAGCAGTAGATGCCTTGGAACTCTTAGTTGGTATTGTACCGGACATCCTAAATAAAACATATAAAAAGAGCATGTAATCCGCCAATAGATAATTTACTCCAATTTCCTAAGCAAAGTTTATGAAAAATTCTTCTTACTCTTTGAATTGAAATATATGTTCCATATATGCACAAATCGAAGAAAGAAACAACTATATCATAAAATGAACATGATAATATTGCACAAAATTCTTCTTACTCTTTAACAACAAAAAGAACAGCCTATGAAACATCTAAAGCATAAAACAAAGATCACAATTCACAACTAATGCCACTATAAAAATGACTGTTGTGTTGACTGGCTGCCACAACTGCCAGCTACCTCCATTCACCATTTGGTAACATCTGTTGCTGCTTAACTTGTCAATGAGAATATATACCACATGCTTGCTAAAAATTTCACAAACAAAAAAACCATGTTTCTCTAGTGGTGGGAAGCTTCTAATAGTTAATAATCATGATTGAAAGAAAATGAAGCTTTAAAGATGAATGAACACCCAGTAATTGTAAAGCAATTCTTGGCTGAAAGCAAACAATTTACATAAAATGCTATCGAATCTATTATTGTATAAAGTCAAGAGGCCAGAAACTTTAACTCTACTAGTATCTGAAAAAAAAAATTACAGATCATGTCTGCACAGCATAATGATACCCGTTCTCAACATGTTTCACATGGCTTACCATTAACTATCCTCTCAGAGACTATTACTAAGAAGAGTCTGTTTACGCTCCAATATAATCTGGCGCAATACAATATGTACAACAAGGAATAGATACAATATGCCATGCCGTACCAAAAGCTTCAATAGATGTATTAAGCTAAAAACACCGAACAAAATAATATCCTTTTACAGACACCTGAAAATTTACATTTCTTTTCCCAAAAATGAATTTCTATCAGTTTAGACCAACAAGGACCGCAAATTACCTGTCGTGATGGGAGAAAAGAGGGAGAAGCAATGAGGTGAGAAGGAGAAGTAGCAGGAGGTGACTGCTTCTTGGTGCGACAGCAAGCTGCTATAGCTTCAGCAGGATGGAAGACAGACAACCGCGCAGGCTGCTATAGCTTCAGCAGGATGGAAGACAGACGGCGTGGCGGCAGAAAAAGAGACGCCTTGAGCAGGTGAAGAAGAAGAGTTAGGTGATGAGAAGCAGCAGGAAACTTTGGTCACCTTGGTGTTGCAGCAGACAGATGAAGGCGCGGCGATGGCAGTAGGGCTTCAACAAATGGGAGTGAAGAAGAAGACTTAGAGTGAGAGAGAGTGAGTAGCTCCGTAAGTGTAGTCTGTAGAGTGAGTAAGACTAAGATAGTGTAGTGTTGAAATAAAATAATGTCTTAACATTTATAAATTATATATTAATATATTAATATAATATATATATAAATATATATTATTATTTTATTAATACGAATATACGGGTATAAGAGTCTGGGTATTACCATCCCCTGCCCAGCTCCATATAGCAGAATAAATACGGGTATGGGTCCGCGGGTATAAAATTTAAACCTTACCCGCTAAAAATTGGTATAGATCCACACAGGT
Source organism: Catharanthus roseus (assembly GCA_028651295.1). NCBI lineage: Eukaryota > Viridiplantae > Streptophyta > Magnoliopsida > Gentianales > Apocynaceae > Catharanthus > Catharanthus roseus. The sequence goes on along the minus strand of JAPQWS010000046.1, from coordinate 1,758,453 downwards.
ACGGGTAAGACCCGCCCCGTTTATAGCCCTACACACAAGGCACCACCATGCATACTTGGCTATATATATGAGGTGCTTGGATAACCAATTCCTCACCTCTCCCTCATTTTCTCTCTCTCTCTCTCTCTCTCTCTCTCTCTCTCTCCTCTCCTCTCCCCTTCTCTCGGTTTTCTCTTCTCTCCTTCTCCCTCTCTCTGGGCAGCCCACTTCCCTCTCTTCTCTCCCCACTTTCTCTTTCTCTTTCTTTCTTCTTTTCTCTCTCTCGGTTCTCTCTCTCTCTCTCTCTCTCAAGGTAAGTCTTCTTCTTTTTTTATTATTTTATTATATATTTTATTATTAAGAGTAATTGTTTTTCATTTTATTTTATTATTAAGTTATATTTTTTTCTAAGATAAATAAAATTAAGGTTTAATAATTATAGATTTATTTTAGGAACCCAAGATTTTTTAAGGAATTATTATAAAATTATTTTGGAGCTATTTTTAGAATTCCTATGGGTTTAGAATAAATTTCGGTACACCCTAGGATCATCATGGAATGATGATTATATTTTTATTGGAGCTATTTGATTAAGTTTGGAATGATATTCTTTATAGGTTTAACTCATTCCGCGGCTCAAGGTGAGTTCACCAACATTTTTCTTTTAAAAGTAATTTAATTATTTTTCTTGCAAAGCATATTTCTCTGCCGTTGGTTTTTGACAAGATATATAAAATATTTACCGATGGTATATTACGGGTTATGCTAACAATTTGATAAGTTATTAAAATATTTATGTTATAAATATTCTTTTATGGCACTATAATATATTTTAAGTTAGTGACATATTTTTCATGATACTTTTACTTGAAATATTTCTACAACCCTTTTATTTTGGCTTTTGAGTTTTAAAATTATTTTTAGAACTTGTTTTTTAAAATATTTATTATTTCTTTATGGAAATAATATTTTTAAATATTTTAAATTCTCTTAGAGGTTTTGAGTTTTAAAATGATTTTGAGAAATTATTTTCAAATTATCTATTATTTCCTTTTGGAAATAATATTCTTAAATATTTTAAATTCTCTCAAAGGTTTTGAATTTTAAAATTATTTTGAGAAATTATTTTCTATTTCTTTTGGAAATAATATTTCTTATATATATTTTAAATTATCTTAAAGGTTTGAATTTTAAACTATTCTGAGAGATTATTTTCAAAATATTTATTATTTCCTTTTGGAAATAATATTTTTAAATATTTTAAAATTCTCTTGGAAGTCTTGAGTATTAAAATTACTTATTATTTTCTTTAAGATGTTTATTATTTCTTTTTGGAAAGAATATCTTAAATATTTTTTAAAAAAAGGATTTTGAAATTTAAATTATCTCTAAAATACTTATTATTTCTGTTTGAAAAGTAATACTTTACATATTTTCTAAACATTCTTAAAAAGACCTTTGAATTATTAAAATATTTAATAATTTTGTTTAAATATTCTTATATAATGATTTCGAAAATGTTTACTATTTCTTTGTAAAGAATATTTCTCTACGATTTTATTCTTATATTACTTTAAATTTTGGAGTATTTAATAAATTTCCTTTGAGAGATATTTATCATGATTTTGATAAGCATATCGGCATAACCTATTTTATACCCGGTAATATGCTTTAAAGTCACATATGCATGATTTCATGGGGAACCTAATTTTGGAAGATAAATATTTTGTGAAAAACAAATGTTTTCATGAGTTTTACAAAATTGCATTCATGATACATTTGTCACGGCTACGAGCTTTGCCCGACCAATAGGATTTTTTGCTACCTGAAGAGTTTTGTGTGGCCGAGAGATGGCCTACGATTTTATAAAAATAAATGAAAACCCTAATCTGGCAAAAAAAAGGGCTTGGTATATATTTTTGATCAACATGTCGAGAGGACTTGCACTGTGCGTGGCTAGTCCCCCGTACGAGGGCATCTTCTAAACAACATGCTTGGTAGTGTTACTCTTGATCTGGATCCAGTTGACAGAGGGCGTAGTACCGTTGGAGGGTTAGCCCAAGGCGGTATTACGTTTGACTCCGTATCATGCTCTACATTTGGGCTACTTTCTAACAGGTTGGGTCAGGAGAGGCCCACCGACTAGGGTAGCACAGGGCGGCCTGGTAAGTACTCCAGGCTCGTTACCTGTTTTTTGTTTAAATGGTGTGTGAAGTGGTTTATGAAAAATCGAATGTTCATACGGTGTGTCTCAGGCTGGTGTTGACTACGGGATGCCGAAATTTGTACCTAATGACCCCGTTTAAGGTTCTGGACTTGTTGAGCCTATCATGGTGCATGCATTGTTCTAAAAGTTCGGGTGTCGCGGCAGCACCGATGTGTCTTGATTTGCTTAGCTTACCGGCTGCGCCCGAACCCTTCTGTAAGTTTATAACTTGCGTACAAGAGATTTTTTATGAAAGCATTTATTTTCTAGCATGACAAAACATTTTATAAAAAGTATTTTGCCTGTATGGAAAACTCACGAGAAACCTACGTGCACGTAAACTCACTGAGCGTCCATCACTCATACCTTTCAAATGTTTTCTCCCATGCTTCAAATGACTCGGTGACTAGATCCGGCTAGTTGAGCCAATGTGGGCTACTGGGTTCGGTAATATTAGGGTCTTCCACCTCTAACCATAAAGTTTGGATCTATGAAGATTTTGGCTCTCATGGGCTTAAACCTATGTATATGTTTTGAGAAGTTTTTATTATAAGGTTACATTCATATTATTCTTTCTTCTTCCGCTGTTTAGTTTTGAGGAACCCGTTCTAGTTCCTCCCAGATGTATCTTAGCTTTATGTTTTTGTAAGTCCAGTGCCGAGACGCACGCAGATACCTTAAGCCTCAGTTGATCCAACGGAGTGGTACGGGGTATCATATATTGTGTTTGAAATTGTAGTTTTGTGCTTCGATGTCTGATTTACATGTTTTCGTACTTTGAAATCCATATTTTTTGTGTTTATATGGTGCATTAAGTGTATATAATCAAAAGAATACTATTAATTTCCTGGTCAAGGTTTGTATTTGTTGGATTTTATACATTTGTGTCCTTTTTTTACAATAAGCAAGCTTAGTTGTAAGAAGAGGTACCGATTGTCTTAAAACGAGCCACCCCTTATTGTAAGAAGAGGCACTCCCAATTGTAAAATGGATATCCCTAGTGTAATAGTGAAACAAACTTGCATGATAATAATAAGTGTATAAAGGATATCACAAGTGTTATATGAATTCTACATGTTTTCCTTGTTTACACTAACTCATTTTACATGTTATACAGAATAGGTACGCCTAGTTGTAAAAATAGGCACCCTACAGTTATAAAAATAGGCACCGTTGCTTACAATAACCCATCTTGTATGCACCCCTAGTTGTAAAATAGGCACCCCTGTTTATAGTAACCAATTTTTCATGTTATATAAAATAGGCACTCCTAGTTATAATAAAAGGCAAGTCTAGTTACAAAAATAGGCACATCTGCTTACAGTAATTTATTTTGCATGTTTATAAATAATGAGCATCCTCACTTATAAAAAATTAGCACTCCGCATAGACTAACCCATTTGAATGTCTTCTAATAGTAACATGAGATGAGAGAAGTATTAAGAACAAAGTATCAACATGATATACCAGCTAACAAAGAGACCTTAGTGGCTGCAGTCACAAGGTACTATACAGCAGAAAAGTGTATCCACATCATTTCCTATGTATTTTACATTGTTTACCATTTTTTAGTTGTGTAATGTAGGTTAAACCCACAAAAGAAAATACAGTCACAAAAGAATGAGTCAGCTGGTATTATCTAAAAGCTTAAACGACCAAGGCCAACAAGAAAAATCGAGAAGACCTAACAATAAAGGCCTAGACCACATAATAACATAAAAGACAATGAATCAGATGATGAACAAGAACCCAGAGCAATGAGAAAAAATTTCCAATGTTGAAAACAAATATAATAACGTCGGGAATACATGATGTGGTTACAAGTTTACCTGAGGACCAAAAATTATATGTAGACTTTCTCAAAGAAAATTTTCGAAGTAATAGTAATCTTTTATTCATTTGTTAGTAATTAATTTAATAAAAATTGAATATTTGAGTACGGAGACTATAAATTTTTTATTTTAATTTTTGTTGTAGCCAAATAAAAAAAATGTACATGTTGGCTACAGAAGTAATAAGTTAGACAAGATGAGAGAAAATGATCAAAATTGTCCTTAACATTTGAATCTTGATATGATCGATCTTGAAAGATGCTTTTTAGTAATTAAGGTCGCAATATACGCATCTCTAAATTAGATACTTGAGCACTTGTTTGAGATATTTTTTGGCTTAAATAGCTAGCGTGGACTTTAACGTGAGCTATTTCAAAAGCAAATTGGTATTATTTCTCTTAAAATAATTCACGTGAAATTCACATGAACTATTTTGATCAGAAAATACCTTAAAAAGTATTAGAGTGTCTTATATTTTAATAGCGTGTAAAATTATTAAGAACTTTATTAACTAATAATAAGTTTTGAAAATCAAACCATGTTGAGCCTTTTAGCTTTGGAACCATTTTAACTATTTTCCCACAAGGTAATATTATAATTTAGCAGACTACTTTCTATATTTTGTCCATATTTCTTAGCAATCACTCCTTAGTGGGCTCTGGCTCCAGCTTACAAATCCCTGGTTTTTTCCTGGCTCTGGCCCAATTTCAACAAAGGCCTACTAAATAGGACCATTTTTTTTTTTAAATTCTAGAAGAGGGCATAACGCACAATGGTTGTCCATCATCTATAATGATAACGTACAACAATTGTGCATTATCAATTAATTAAGTGTTCTCCCCTAATCAGTCGATGTGGCTGATAACGCATAATGGTTGTGCGTTATCATTGGAAATAACGCACACTCGTTGTGCATTATCAGCCACGTAATTTTTTTATCTTTTTAATTCTTTTAATTTCTTTTCTGTTTAAATTTTTTAAAATTTTTTTAATGAATTTTTTTTGTTTTTAATGAAAATTTCTTTTTGGGAAAACTTATAATTGTATAATTTTTAAAAATTTTTTTTATTGACTACTTTTTTTGTTAATGAAAATTTGTTTTGGGAAAACTTATAATTGTATAATTTTTTTTAAAAAGACTGTATTTATTATATTTAACTTATTTTAAGTGTATTTATGATGATAATATTTATATCGTTTTCTTGAAAAATATATTTATATTTTAACCATTTCATCTCAAGTTATTTGAAGAAGTAATACTAAAGAAATTGTAAAAGTTTAGAGCAATGTTGTAGTAATTAGAAGAAATTGATAGAAAAATTTCATTAATAGAAACATGTTTTATTACAACTATTTCAAGAAAATGTCAAACTTATACATTGCTCGGTCCGGGGTTATTATAGTTTTTTCTATTATGTCCCGGCAAGCGATATCTGCCACATCTTGGGGAAGAATCCGGATTTCTATAATCCATTTCCCCCCGAAATCGCTTGTCATGTTTCCTACCCCGTTCTTTTTTTATGTTTGGAGGATAGAATGTTAAATTAAAAGGAACATCCCATCAAAAGTTCTCACTTAAGACTGGATGAAAATTCGCTTGGTATGTTCTTCTGTACGTTTGTCGCGAATTTATCTCCAGAAGATAAGTATCTGTTCTTGACCCATTTTCTCTACACACTACAAGAACATGAGAACAAGGCAATGTATATGTTTGTCATTTTTCGCAACTACATGATTTATTATTTAGACGCAATGTATAGACGTTGTTGCCCGTACCAGAAACCCGAATTGGAGATTTGACCATGTATATTCCCTCTCGCGAATTGTAAATTGTAACTTTATGTTCTCTTGATTTCATTTCAATCCGTAAGAACTTGTCAAAAATTCGAGTTGGAAATAAATGCACCCAATTTTCAGCCTCTTCACGGTGTTGGTGAAAGTATTTAACTAGTTTGTTGAATATTAGTTCAACCAGGGCTTTTAAAGGTAGAACAACACACTGTTAAGTACTTCAAAAATGTTGGTTGTCATGATACCGTGTCTGTGACCGTCATCATGCAACAGTGTCCATTTCTCTTGGTCCAACTTCATCAAGTAAATGTAAGCATCAATATTTCTTTCTTGAATCTCTTTCATTACAGGAATTTCCATTGTTTTGTTTTTGTTCCGGCCTGCCACATCAAGCTTTTTAGCTTTGTATTTTTAAAAGTCTTGTTGAAATTTGCTCGAATGTGGCGTAAGCAAAACCCAGAAAACAAATTTGAAAACATAATTAGGGGGACTACTTGTTTTGTGATGCAAAAATTCGTACACAGTTCCCGGGTTTAAATCCTGTACAGCTTGTAAGTATTTAGGTAAAATACTGAAGGTTGTATCCCAACTACTAAAAACCCTCTCAATGGCAAATTTTCGAGCATACCATGCCCGCTTGTAAGTACAACCCGTTTGAAACAATAGCTGCACTTTTTGAATGATGTTCGAAATAGGTATCTCAGGATCATTGGCAACTAGGTATGATATAGACATTGATATAAATTTTGAAAACAAGTTTCTGTGCTTGTTTTGTTCAATCTGTACAAGGCATGTGTGTTCTTTGACGAATCTAGTTTATTTCCCACCGATTGTGCGTGCCTTTCTTTTTTATACAGATGTACCATGAACAGTAATTATCGTCACTGTGATGGTAACAACTTGCGGTCCATGTATCAATCTTACTTTTCAAAACTCGGTATTCACGCCCCACACTGATAGAGTACTTACGAATCGCACTTACTGCCTGCACTTTGTCAACGAATCTCATGCCTAACTGTATGTCAGTCATGGAGTCGTTCCAATCGAGTAATCGGACGGTACCAGATTCTACAAGGTCATTTATAGGAGAACCCGAGCCCATATCTAGGAATGCTCCAGAATGTGTATAGTCATACCTAGCGTTGCTGAACCATTGGCTACTCTCCCATTGTTACACTATGTCTTCAGTGACCGGGTTGACAGGATTTACAAGGTTCAGGAGAGTTTGGAACTCTCCTTCTTCTGGGTCATTGTCATCATCGGATTCAGATTAACTAGAAACGGCATTATCTCCGTCCGATCTGTCAACCTCATCGTCATTGTTATTGACTACACTGTACAACATAGACAGTTCATCAGAAACCATCGTGTTACCGCCATAATATGTTCTGGCAAAGATGTTGTATTTCTGTCGTGTGTGTTTGGAATATTTTATTGCTGGATTTGCTCGAATTCAACAAGAATATGAATCCCTTCCTTCGCTAGGTAGGGTTGAATAATCTATAGATAACGCATTTCTTCATCGTTATTCATGCTATATAAATTAAAGTAAAACATACGATGCACTTCGTAGTATGAAGGCACCCTCATTGTCATTCGAACATTCCAGAGATTGCGATCATATCTCGGTATTTCAATATTTTTTTTATCAGTTCCGCATGTGAAATAATTCGGTTCGTTGGCATTGTCCAACTTTTTTGAATTGTTCCAGTAAAGTTGGGACCATATGCATCCCTTGCAATTTCAGAATCCCAAAATAGCATTACTCTAACAAGGTTGATTGCTTCCATTTCAAAATGATTTAACTGTAAGTGTTTAGGAAGGATGAAATATGAAAATGTTAAGAACTTCGGGAATTGAAAAGAATGAGTGAAATGTTAAGAAAGATAAGTTTGATATGATGTAAGTGTTTTGTAGATATAGAGAAGAATGAATGAATGTATGTAGTTATAAGGTTTCAAGGCAGACAGTGAAGATGCTTGCGATGAGGGAAAAGTAATTGGTGGGATGAATTATTGTCCTTCCATGAGCTGGGTTCACGGGATGAGCTCTTTTTGATGAAATTATTGTGAGCTTTATTGTCCTTCCAACCAAATTATTGTCCTGGGAAGAGCTGGTATGAGTAAATTATTGTACTGGAAGGAGGTAACAATTGAAGATAACGCACAATTGTTGTGCGGCATCATTAAGGATAACGCACAGCCGTCATGCGACGCACAATAGTTGTGCGTTATCCATGAAGATAATGCACAACCGTTCAGGCCTTTTTTTTAAATTTTTTTTCAGCAAACTTTTTTCTTTCGTTATCTCCTGAAAATTTTTTTTTCTTAAGTAAATTTTTTTCCTTTCACACATTTACCCGTTTTCTATTTTCCTTTTTTTTCAAACCACATTAAAATTTTAGTTTAGGGTTTTTCAAAGCAAATTAAAAATGTTATGTTAAAATGGACAATTTGAAATTTTTGTTTTTTACCTAAAAAAAAAATAAGAATATAATTAAGATACGTAAAACAAATAAATCAATAATATAAACATGAACTGAATACTTTATATAGAAATTTAAATTACATATCACTGGCAATGAAAACTAGAAAATACTAATTATAACTAAGGTCAGTTAGATGGCGTGAACCTCGTAGTCTTCTTACTAACACGATGCCCGAATCCGTAATGTTGTACCCCATCCATGTCATCTGCCCGCTCCTCTTCATCAGACGAAGATGCCTGCGATATAAGCTGAAGTGATGTAAATGAACCGGCTGTGCCTGGAGGAGGAGGTGCTTCCAAAGGTTCCTTCTTCACCTTGTATCCGAAAAAGTGCCCGAGAGACAACCGCACACCAAGAAGTCTCTCGATAAGCTCAATCCAGTACTGTTTGGGGTGTACACTCTAGCTAGGGCCGGTAACGGCCATACTGTCTATCCCTAAACCCCACAGTGCCTGTACATCCTGCAGTGTTATTGAGACTTCACCATACATCAGGTGATATGTGCGTCTAAAGTCTCCACCGCTCTACCAATACAGTAATAAGTGCGTGGTCAAACCCAATGTAACCACATCTAAAGACTCCCCCCAACCCAGTTCCGTCAATAAGCTCCACCAACCTACGAGGAGCAGTACTGTAGCACTGGAATAGGTTCCGCCCAAAATGCCTGCACCGAAGATCAGTGTAACACATCTCGTGGCCCAAAATGCCTGCACCGAAGCTCGTGCTGTCTCGATAAAATATCAGGGACAATGGGCCCGGGATGCACGTGCACTGGTACTTCTTCCATCTACATTAATTATAGTTTGAGATAATGTTAATATCTATATGTTAAAATTAAAAATTTTTAAATAAATTCTAATTCCAAACTATTTAAGGTGTGTTTTTTATGGTACACTACATTTTAGGGTTTCAGGTTTGAATGATTTTTAGCATATCAAGTTTATAGTTTTACGGTTTAATGTTTACAAATATGATTTTTAGGGTTTACTGTACCAAAATTTAGGGTTGTACGGTTTAATGTTTAAAAAAATAAGATTTTAAAGTTTTTAAGGTTTACTTTTGCGTAGTTTACAGTTTTACGGTTTAATGTTTAAAATATTCAGAGTTTCATTTTTTTAAGGGTTTACTGTTACAAAGTTTAAAGTTTTATGGTTTAGTGCTTAAAATATTAAGATTTTAAGGCAAGAGGGATTACTGTTACAACGTTGACAATTTCACGGTTTAATGTTCAAAATATCAATTTCAAGGTTCTTCGGGTTTAATAGGGTTTACTGTTAAAGAGTTTCTAGTTTTATGTTTTAATGTTTCAAAAATCAATTTTAAAGGTTTTTAAAATTTTTATAATACGACCTATAGAATTTTAATATTATGATTTTGGCTTTTTCAGGTTTACTGTTAAAAAGTTTATAATTTTACGGTTTAATATTTTATGTAAATTTTGGATTTTAATAATAGATTTTTACGTTTTCTATTATTTAAAGTTTAGTATTTTTAATTTTTTTAAGGTTACTTATAGTATATTTTATAAGAAAGTATTTTACTACTTCGTAAATTCACTATTACGGTTTTAAATTTTAAATAAAAGTATTAATTACTAAACTATAAATTCCCAAGTATCAGTTCTACTATTTAAAAGAAAAAAAAAAACAACAACAACATATGATAAAAATACCAAATTACAGGTTCCCATATTTTCCCCTTAATAATTTATACGAAATATGCAAAATAATTATCTAAATAATTAAAAAAAATTTCAAATAATCATAAAGTAAGGTAAAAAATTCAACCCTAGTTATCCAACTAAATTCATGAAAATAATTCATCACACTAAGATCACTTTCTAAATGTAAAAACCAATTATAAACATAAAATTATCAAATTTGTGCAAATCTAATTAATAACAACAATTTTATATAAATCCAAACCCCACTTTCACAAAAAGAATGAACGTAAAATTTTGGATTTTAATATAGATTTTTAAGTTTTCTATTATTTAAAGTTTAGAATTTTTAAGTTTTTCAAGTTAACTTATTGTATATTTTATAAGTAAGTATTTTACTACTTCGTAAATTCACTATTACGGTTTTAGAGTTTAAATAAAAGTATTAATTACTAAACTATAAATTTTCAAGTCTCGGTTCTACTATTTACAAAAAAATAATAATAAATAAATAAAAAAACTTGTGAGAAAAATACCAAAATTAAAGATTCCCATATTTTCTACTCAAAAATTTATACGGAATATGCAAAATAATTATCTAAATAATTAAAAAAAATTTCAAGCAATCATAAAGTAAGGTAAAAAAATTCAACCCTACTTATCCAACTAAATTCATGAAAATAATTCATCACACTAAGATCACTTTTTAAATGCAAAAAAAAATTATAAACATAAAATTATCAAATTTGTGTAAATTTATTAATAACAACAATTTTATACATAAATCAAATCCCCACTTTCACAAGAAAATGAATGTAAAATTTCTGATTTTAATAATAGATTTTTAAGTTTTCTATTATTTAAAGTTTAGAATTTTTAAGTTTTTCAAGTTAACTTATTGTATATTTTATAAGTATTTTACTACTTCGTAAATTCACTATTACGGTTTTAGAGTTTAAATAAAAGTATTAATTACTAAACTATAAATTTTCAAAATTAAAGGTTCCCATATTTTCTACTCAAAAATTTATACGAAATATGCAAAATAATTATCTAAATAATTAAAAAAAATTTTCAAGTAATCATAAAGTAAGGTAAAAGATTAAACCTAATTATCTAAATAAATTCATAAAAATAATACATCACCCTAATATCACTTTTAAATGCAAAAAATAATTATATACATAAAATTATCAAATTTGTACAAATTTATTAATAACAACAATTTTAAACATAAATCCGAACCCCACTTTCACAAAAAATGAATGTAAAATTTTGGATTTTAATAATAGATTCTTAAGTTTTCTATTATTTAAAGTTTAGAATTTTTAAGTTTTTCAAGTTAACTTATTGTATATTTTATAAGTAAGTATTTTACTACTTCGTAAATTTACTATTACGGTTTTAGAATTTAAATAAAAATATTAATTACTAAACTATAAATTTTCAAGTCTCGGTTCTACCATTTAAAAAAAAATAAATAAAAAAAAAACTTGTGAGAAAAATACCAAAATTAAAGGTTCCCATCTTTTCTACTCAAAAATTTATACGAAATATGCAAAATAATTATCTAAATAATTAAAAAAAAAATTTCAAGTAATCATAAAGTAAGGTAAAAGATTAAACCTAATTATCTAAATAAATTCATAAAAATAATACATCACCCTAATATCACTTTTAAATGCAAAAAATAATTATATACATAAAATTATCAAATTTGTACAAATTTATTAATAACAACAATTTTAAACATAAATCTGAACCCCACTTTCACAAAAAATGAATTAAATCAAATTAACAAACAAAAATTAATAAAAATGATTAACAAACAACAAATAACAAACCCAAACACACAATAATTAAACTTAATAAATAATACACCAAAAAAATTTAAATTACTAAAAACTTACCGAAAATTTAAAATGCAGCTCTAGTCTACCGTTTTTCACTCCAAATCTTTAATAACCTTCGTACTCCAAAGAAAGTCTCGCAGATTCAAACTTGAACTTCAAATATTAACTAATTTTTAACTGTAAATTTCGAATAAAGTACAAAATTACTAGAAGAAGAGAAGTTAAAGTATAATAATAGGAAGTAAGAAAATAAAAGGAAGAGGAAAATAACTTACCGAGCGGCGGCGGAGGAGGCTGCAAATTTTTCAGAAAATAGAGGAAGAAGAATGAGGGAGGAAAGAGAGAGAAAATTGGAGGCTGGTAAAAAATACAGGAAGAAGAAATAAGGGAGAAGAAAGAGGGAAGAAGAAATAAACTGAAAAAATAAAAGGGAAGAAGGATGGGGGCGGAAGAAATAAGGAATAAATAAGCTGAAAAAATAAAAGGGAAGAAGGAAGGGGGCGGCAGTTGGTTGGCTAGGGTTTATAACGTGATAACGCACAGTCACTGTGCGTTACCAATCTTAATAACGCACAATGGCTGATAACGCACAGTCACTGTGCGTTATTAAGGTTGATAACGCACAATGGTTGTACGTTATTAAGGTTGATAACGCACAATAGCTGTGCGTTATCGCCACATCAGTGCCAGATAGGAGCCACGTTAGTTTTTTAAACAATTAGCGCGGCTTAACGCGGCTTAAGCCGCGTGATTAGGGATAACGTACAACCATTGTGCGTTATCATCTGAGATAACGCACAATGACTGTGCGTTATGACCAGATTCAACAAAAAAAATAACCTAGGCCTCTTTTGTAATTATTATTTAAATCTGGGCCCAACCCAAGAAAAAAAAAAGCCAAATCCCTTTTCTCTGTGGAAAGTTATTATTGTATTAGTAATTAATTGCACAAGATACCACAAGAAATGATTGAAGTAGATGTGAATAAAAAAAAAAAACACACATAATATATTGTTTCTTTACAACACATATTTCGTATTTTGTCTTTTGTACAAAAAGGGACTGGTAAAAAATGCAAAACGTCACTGATTACATTAACTCAAATAGGGACATAATCTATCATTAAGGACAATAACTTTTATTATCTTTTTCATAATCTTTCCACAATAAGTTGTGTGGTCCTAAAATCATATTTCATTAATCAATCTTTTAATTATGGCTTTCTTTCTACAGCCACTACGTCTAGTATGATATCTAATGGCATGTATTTCCATCATGTATAGTATCTATTGCAGGCTTAAACATATATTTCCAAACAGATGGATAAAATACTATTAGCATAAAAGCTTGTCAAAGTTAACAATCTAACTCGGGTTCTAATTTGTTCATATATAGTTTTAAAACAATGATATCGTTAGTCCTCAGTTTTTGACAAATTACATATCGATCTTCAATTTTTTTTAATCAATATGGTTCTAAAACATTTAATGTACGATCAATTATAGTGTGAAATTTGTAAGTTTACGACACAAATGTCAAGTAATAAAATATTGAGAATATAAGTCCTCTAATGAGGATTGTTATCTAACCAGGAAATACTCTGTCTTATAACGTAATATTTAAACCAAAATAAGGGATTCAAAACATAAATTAGTTAAAATAAAAAATAATTAAAGACTAACGTATAAAACAAAGAATGCAAAAATTATTTATGAAAAGTTGATGATTAATGATGGATTAAGACAGCTGCAAGCCTATCTTCCCCTTTTATGTCTATAGTTGATCCACTTTGAACTAACTCTGTACTTAATGGAAGAATTCTCGAAAATAAGTTAAACCCAACCTCTTGGTGAAAAGTTCATAACTTCTCTAACAAATCAATCATATAATTAATTGATTTAATTATTGAAATCGCAAACATCTCTATGAAATTCCCGGACTTTTGTTTCCGAACTCATTAGAATAACATAAAGAAAGTGAACCTATCTCTAATTAATTTTACGGTGCATTATTATTACTCTGATCTAATTAATCTACTACTTAATATCTAGAAAAAATTTTAGAGGATTCAATAATTGGTCAGGAAACTATGAGCTTTTAGCACAATTAATAACAATTAACCAAGATCAATATATTGATTAAATCTTTAAATTAACACAGGTAAAAGTTTTAACATTTATTGAAAATTTTAGTCACAAAACAGTAAATAGGTACCCCTGTTAATTTTGGTACCAATTCTACAGCTTCAGAATCAATTGAGCTACATCCATGAAGGCGTGAATCTGCAAATCTTGCTGCGAAAAAAGCAGATAGAACCGGCTAATATAACTCTTTTGATACATTCTTTTTTTATGATAATTTTATTAATGTAAATTATATAGAAAAATAAGTCTAAAAAATACTAATAAAAAAATATATTAAAAAATTTATTAGAATATATACTAGACGATCCTAAGGGCAGAAAAGGGCTAGATCATAAATTCTCACACTAAAACTTTAAGATTTTCTTTATTTTTGCTTCAACCCCTACAATTACAAATAAGCTCAAAGAGAATTATTTTTTCTTCTTAAATTCAAAATACACCCAAATTTATGTAAAACAATATTACAGATTATGCCAATATATATACCAGAGTAACAACGTAAAGCATCAAACTCTTACAAACTTATTACAAACTTAGAAGATTTGCTTGTCCTCGTGCAAAGAAGTTTAAGAAAAGATAGAGAACAATTTAATATTATTCATCAAAATTTTTCAAACTCAACAAGGTACGTAAACATTCATTCACTGATCTCCAAACATGATTTGACAAAACATGGTATTCAACTATTTTTATAACTACAGTAAGATTTTGTGTAAAGTATAATTATGACCATTAGAAATGGTAAAATAAATGTTAGATAAAATTTTCAAATTATGCAAAGAATAATTATGTCACAAATAATAATTGTTCCTTAGGTTAGTTTTCAGAATTGTTCTCCACTAATCAAGACTCAACAAACTCAACTTAAATCAGATATAGGATTTTAAAATTTGTTACTCTTTCCTTTTTTTTTTTTCCTTTCTGTTTTTCCTTTTTTGTAATCTCAAACAGAACCATATATTGATGAAAAGAGACTTTACAATAAAAGTCAAACTAGTAAGTCGTTTCCAACTTAAAAAAAAAAAAGTGAAGTTCTTTAAAACTGCACAACCCTCAAATTCCAAATTCTAGTATCAAAGAATCATCCTAAATTACAAGTTTCAAATAACATATTTAATATCTAGAAAGAATTTTTAAATTTTATTTCCAAACTCACTTATTTTATTGACAATATCTAGTTTTCTAAAACTAACCATTGAACTATATGTATTTTTCATCCAATTTAATTTTTTACATCTAAATTAGATACTCAATTTTATCATGGTGATAGATTTGTATATTCAATGATGTTGGGCTCCAAACTGGTTCTTATACCACTTGGTGGTTTCCAAACAGCTCTCATATTGCTGTTTGGGAATGGTAGTAGGAGCACACACAAAATATGGAGAAAAAAATAAATAAATAAAAATAATACTGAGAATTTAATCGGGTTCTCAATAAAAAATCTACATCCACTACTCAAAAAACTAAACTTTCATAATATAATTTTTGCACGGTTAATTACAAATCCTCTCTATGTGTAATTTTTGCAAAAAAAACATACATACCTTTCCACGATACAACTCCCTTAAAGTTGGGCACCTATAACTGATACAAAAGAGCCAAACTACAACAACTTATTTATAAAGGCCTCTTCCCTCAATTATTCTTAACTCTTTCCACGAGGGATTGAGAAATCTTACTCCTAATAGGATATTGAAAAATCTTAATTCGAAAGAATTTGAGAAACATATCCAACATACGATCAAGAATCTTAAATCAATACTCAGGATCGCCTAGTGCATCATTTAGTATATTTTCTTTAATAGTATCATTCACTTAGAGTTTATTTTTTAAAGTTTAGGGTTTATATTTTATGCCATAAAATTTTTATTAATAAAATTATTATAAAAGGTGTGTATTAAAAAGTATTAAAGGAATTACTAGACAATTCAGGCTGCCAGGTGAAGGATCCCAAAGTTTAGGATAGTAAAATGGACTTTATGAGCTGAAAAAAGAGAAAGAAGCATATAGCCTCATTCTTAAGAATCCGCAAGCGTATCTTGGTTCCTAATTAGCTTAATTGACAATATTGGAAAAGAGAGATGAGGCCATAGGTGAGCTTGAGATTTGATTATAAAAGTACTAATGATTGTCAATTAATTAAATTAGTTTGATTACTAATGTTAGTTATGCTATTGAAATTGGCTCAGCTAAATATTGATTATTAAATACCAACAACTCCATATATGTATATATATACATATTATATGATATATTATATGTTAATATAAGATTATGATAATTGATATTGCTCCTTCTTGAAAGATATGCTGCCTCTGATTCGCTAACCGGTGTTGAATTTGATCTTAAAAAATATTAAAATATTTATTTGTGTGAAGGAGGAAAAGACCTATATGAATTGTTTTGGTTTCCAAGTCAAAGTGTATTAACATAATTACTTTTTATATTCTTAACTAATTAGGATAAGCGTTAGATTAGTGACCAACACTTTTCTCTCGTCTTTAATGAATCAGCCTTTCTTTTCAAGGGTCATTTTTATTGACTAAAAAGACCACTTCAAATAGTAATTAGTTTATTGAACAATTTTTATATTATCTACAAATATATAACCCGACTTTGATTGGTGAAGCTATAATCTTGTAAGAATTGAATACATGGCAATAATTAATCACTTTGTTAAACAAAAATCAAATTTACAAGGCTCTTAAGTTTTATTTGGCACCCCCTAATTTTTTACCCTTTAATCATAATCTTTTTATTGTTTATTTTGCATTTCCATTTGATTGAATAAAGGAGGCTAAACAAAAAAATGCAACTACATGGATATTATATTGTAATTCATCTTTTCTTTTCAAATCAAGTTAATCTTTATGCACAGAAATATTTATAAACGAGTATGTATTATTAGAATAAAGAAATTCCTTCTAAATATTCACTTACTAATTGTAAAACTAAATATTACAGTTATAATTAAAAATTTTGAGAGTAAATTTTTTTAGATGAATACTAACCAATTTGCTTGAAAAAAAAATTATACGTTCAGAAAACTTAAACCGTAAATTTTGTTGAAATTTATTATTATTCTATAATGGATTTGTCATTTATCTTTCTTTGCTAATAATTAATTATATATATATATATAATTTTTGTTATTTTCTTTGATAATATATATTATTTTTATTAAATTAATTACTTTCAAACCAGAAACTCTAAAAGTTCATTGTTGCAAAAGTTACCAATTCTCTGCATTACTTCAGTCTTCATCTAACCAAATAACTTGGAGCCGTCCATCCAATCTTTTGAGTCTAAATTGGAAACAATTACGTAAGCCATTTAAGACTATTTTAAGTTAATGCCGAACTAATTTATTTTTAGTTAATTCTGCTGTTGCATTTGAAGCATGCACAAGGTAGACGTTATTCTCCTTTTTCCTCATCAAAATATATTAATTTCATTGGTCGGGAAAAACATATCCAAAAATTCTATGTAGTTTGGAATCCATCATAGGCTGCAGCAGCATTTTTCCTGAAGAAGAGTTACACAATTAACGTTCTAGTGATCGAAGAATACTGTTATTAAGGTACATTCGGTGTCTATTATAATTGAATCCCTTTTCCACTTTTCTTTTTATTTTAATTTTTTGTAAACAAAATAAATATAAATAAATTTCTTCAGCAAGAACAATGTATTCTAGAAAGAAGTGGAAAATGACATTCCACACAAAAACCATATGTATTTATTCCTTGATTGACGGCGGGAAACAAGATTCTTAGGTTGAGGGATGAACTCCATGGTAACATCCGTAGATTGATCGCACAGATGCCAAACGTCGTGGCGACTATTTTAAAGGAGAATGGTCAAAATTGTTATTCATGAGTTTGACTTGAAATACTTTTTCAAATAAAAAATAAAATAAAAACACTCTACTTTGAGATTTTTCTTTTTTAAAAAAAAAGTTATAATTTGCAAAGGCTCAGCAATGAGCTACTAGACCCTTCATTTTTTTTTTTTTTTGCTCTTTAGATATCTGCTATACAAATACAAACACGATGTTAGCACGCATGATTGCATTTTAGAAGCGCTTCGGATTCTCAGTAACATTCTGTGTAACATTCTCTTTCAAGTCACAAAAACCTTTGTAATAAATTTTGGAATTTTATAAACTAAACATGTTGAATATAATTAACACCGAAATATAGAAAATATCTTGTAATCAAAATAAAACTATTCCACTCGATGGTAGAACTAGAATAGTGTAGAGTAACAAGTAGCTTGTTTACTCAATTGTGTGTGATATTTTTAAATAATTAAAAAGGCTTTTAATAAGTCTATTTTTACCCATTAAGCGTTGTCGTTTTTATCGGTTTTTGTGCTTAAATATTTATAAAATAAAGTTCATTGATCTTGTTTCTTCTCTTATTGATTATAGGTACCTTCAAAATGAAGAAATATTGAAAACAAGTCGAAATAGAGGACTTAAAAGCGAAAAACGAAGAAAAACAGAGAAGAAACACAAAATCAAGAAAAGCTGGAAAAGGGCCATATCCGGATCCTGATAAGCACTTTCTGAATCTTGCTACATTTCAAGAAAATTTTCCAGAAAGCTTCCAAATCCGAAAAGCTCAACTTTTTTGATCCAGAAAGTCTTGTGCTGGGGCTGTTATGCAAGTTCTGTAACTTTTCCTTTTTGTATTTTGATTTTATTTCTCTTTTGTATTTTGCTTATAAACCTTTTTATAGAAAGGTATTAGAGTAATTTTTAGATTAGGATTTTGAGATTTCTCCTATATAAACTCCTTAAACACATTAATTCAATAGCTTAGGCTTTTCGGTTCAATTCTATATTTTGTAAGAAGACCCGATTCGGGTGAATTTCAAAGTTTATTCAAGTAAATCAGAAGACGAGTTTGGGGAAGCGCCGAGACTGTGGATCTTCAATTTCTTATTTAAGATCCATAAACTTATTCTTTTTTATGAATTTGTCTATGAGTTTATATTTTACAATAATATTTAGCTGCTAATTTGTTTTGTGTTTAAATGAGGATATGAACCTAGAATTCTTGGTTAATATTTCATATGAATTTCTTGTTTTGATTATTTAATTCTTGTTTGATTGTTATTCAATAGTTGTGATTGTTTATCGATTTTCCGGAAATTGGTAATTTTGTAAGGTTAATTGAAATTTGAAAAAGGAAGGTTAACTTAGGGTTTAATTCAATAATAGAAATTGGTAATTGAGTAGGAACACTATTTACAATTCTTAAATCATTATAATCTATAATTCATTCATAATTGGATTAAGGTTAGAAAGAATTCTTCTCTAAACGGTTAAGTGAATCGGAGGGTCTTTGCCTAGAAATAGGGATTATTCGACGTTTGAGTGAGATCCAACTAACGAGTTTCAATAAATAATTACAACGATTTTCTAAATTAAAATTAACTTAAAGTTCTTTCTTTATTATATAAAAATCTTTTGATTATTTTATTTAATTAATCAGTAGAGACATAGTAAGTAATAGTACTTGGCGGTCCCTAGAATTCGATAATCTTGGGACTTTCCTGGCCACGTTACACCGATAGGTATATGGGTGGCAATGGGGGCGGGTTGGGCCCCACCTCTCTATTTTATCCCTATCCCCAATTTATCCCCATGCTTGGGTATGAAACTTATCCCCATCCCCAACCCAACTAACCTAATTAAGTCCCATCCCAATCCATCTCCGCACTTAAGGATGAAATCTAGCGCCATTCCCAACCCATCCCCGCCAAACCTATTGGGGTCCCAAATGAGGAATTACATATATTATTTTTAATAACCCTCTAAAACATTAAAAAAAATGCGTGCTACACAATTAAATGAATTAAAACGTAAAAAAATAATATACTACAAAAATACAAGGATATACCGACAGTCAACGCCGTCGGCATCCTGTCGGTAAAACTATATTACCGACGGCAAACCGACACCTACATCACTGTCGGCCCCTTCATGTCGGTAACAAATATTAGCGACGGTAATAATTGACGACATACCTCCATTGGAAAGATTTATTGATGGTGTTTCCGACGACCTATTTTCCGTCGGTAAGGCTAACTTATACCAACGGAGCCTGACGTCTGTTTGTGTTTTTTTTAAACTTTGTTTGCTATGGTGTTTCTGTCGGTATCCCATTGGTAACCTTTTTCTATATAATTACTAAAACAAACCTGAAACTATCTAAAATGTAAAAATCCCAACATCAACAATATATAATCATAAACGAGAAAATATACATAAAACATCGAACTTATAACATATCCATAAACTAAAACGTCAAACCCATAAAATATTCATAAACTAAAACATCTATAAAACGTAAAAATGTACAAGTATCAAATATCCTCGGGATCCCTAAAGTCAATAGAGGGGGGAGGGGGGGAGAAAGGGGGAGGGGAGATCAACAATGCTGATGCCCAGAGCATCAATAGAGGGGTGTTATGTACTTAATTGTCTATATTTATATATGTTATTTCCATCGCTTTATGGTGTTTTTAATAAGTAAAATTGCATATTTGGGACTAATACCCTTATTGTTTTCTTAGATGCTTTAAAAAAGAGAAAACGATGAAAGAAAACGGAAACGACGAAAACAGAGCCGACGGCGTTAACGAAGCTGACCTACTACCTGAGGTAGGCTAACCTACTACTGACGGTAGGTCCCGAAGCCACAAATGATCTCAAGATAGAAAGCTATAACCGATAATAGGCTACCCTTACCGTCGACGCTAGGTCTTGACGTCAAGCAAAATTTTTTGGGCAGAACCTTACCGCGGACGGTAGGGCCTAACCTACCGTGCGTGGTAAGTTCCAACTGGAGCAGTTTTAGTCTGATTTTAACTCAGTTATGATGTAAATCCTCTCCTATTAATAGTTAATTCTGCCACTGAGGTAGAGGAGAACAATTAGGAGTAGTTAGTTGACAATTAGGGATAGATTTAGTTTAGCCAATTCCTTAATTTTAAACTTAATTAGTTAGTAAACATTAGATTTTCAGTAAATTAGTTCTTGGAGATCAAGATTGAAGATACAATTTTAAGATTTCAAGATTCAATTGGGTGACTCGAGAGATAAGCTCGGAGACGTTCGGGACTATGATCGCGGCTTCAATTTTATTTATAAGCTTTCTTTTCCTTACTTTGTTATTGAGCGCTCATACTACTCATTGGAAGTGATTCAAAGAGGCGAAGCAGGAGCTCTTTACGTAAGGCTTGGTGGGAAATGGTTTAATGTTTAATTTCAATTTTATGATAATGAATAATGAGTAGTTCCTTATGTTTGGACGAGGGTTGAACCCTAGTTCTTGTTTATAATGATTTTGGTTTGATTTATTGATTTCGATGTTTCTCTTTATTTAAGTTGTTCTCCAATTGTTTTTTGTAATTTAATTGTCGCGAGATTAGATTAATCGCAAGAATGCTTTGAAATTTTAAAATGAAGAGTGTTCTAGGACAACCAATTGGGATTAATTGGGGCAATTGACTAAAGATACGATTTTGCACTTTTAGGTCCTTTAAATCACTTAAATTTACCGCACTCATAATTTGTTAGGCAGAAAAGAGATTTTCCTCTAAGGATTAATGAGTAGGGTGGCTTCCGCCTAGAGATAAGGATTGACCGATTAATAATGATGACCAAACTTAATTAATTCAACATCGTTTTCTTTAAAGTTTTCTAATTGAATCAGTAATAAAGATTAGGGAGATTCCACCATCCAAACTCTTGCTTTTATAAGTTTTAAACCTTAATTTAAGTGCTTGTTTTATTTAGTTGTTAAACCGTTTTTAGTTTTTTTTTTTTTTTAAAAGACTTTTCGTAAACTAAATATTAGAGATGCGATTAGTATTTAAGCCTTTACCATTCCTCAAGAGATTTGACACTCGGGTATAACTTGTTTACTACAGTGATAGGTTCACTTACTTGTTGCTTAGTTTAATAGTCATTCCCTTGTTTTTAAAACGTACACATCAAGTTTTTGGCTTCATTGCCAAGAAAAAGTTTTCTTACGATGACATCCATCATCTCCATCACCTAGTTTGGAAGATTTCATTTTGAAATATGTCGACTCGGTGAATACCGGAGTAAAGAGCATGGAAGCAATCCAAAGAAGCAAAACCGCCCACAACATGACATGGAGAGTCAAATTGGGAAATGAATAAGGATGATCATTGAAAGCCCACCTGGTAATTTACCCGGGTAACGCGGGGGATAAATCAAACAAGGACGCAAAAGTAGTCACCTTGAGAAGCGGAAAAGAACTAGTACAAATGTCTCCCACGGTTGTGAAAAATGAGAAGGGGACTGCTCAAGTACAAGAGGAGTCTAGTCTCCTTAAGAAAAAAGAGGTTTAGCAAAATGAAATAGAAAAGAGGAAGTCATCTCCTCCGCCATACAGACCTCCTATTCCATCCCCAAGAAGAATGTTGAAGGCAAAACATGGTCAAAAATATGGTAAGTTCCTGGATATCTTTAAACAATTACATATTAACTTACCTTTGGTTGATGTTTTAATGCCTATACCTAAGTACGTGAAGTTTCTGAAGGAAGCTTGCTCTGGAAAGAAGAGGTTAGAGGAGATCTCTTTGATACTGATGATCGAAGAATGCTCAGTAATTCTCAATCCCAATCAAAAGCTTTCGAAGAAACTAAAGGATCCAGGGAGTTTTACTATTCCTTGTACTCTAGACGGTATAACCGTTTCTAGGGCTTTAGCTTATTTAGGTGCTAGTATAAACCTTATGCCTTATAATTTCTTTAAAAACTAAAGAGTGGGAGAACCAAAACCTACTAAGATGAGTATTAAACTTGCGGATAAGTCTACTAAGTATCCTAGTGGTATTATAGAGGATGTGCTAGTGAGAAAGTAGGGGACTTGGTCTTCTCAGTTGATTTAGTAATTATGGATATGAGTGGGGACATTGAAGTCCTGCTTATTTTGGGTCGTCCTTTCCTCGCCACTGCTAAGGCTCTAGTCAATGTAGGGGAGGGAAAATTGACCCTTAGGTTAGGGAAAGGGAAAGTGATATTAAGACTTCTCGATGCCATGATACTTACTTTATGATGGATTTTATTGATCCTTATATTTCTACTCACGTGTAGGAATTTGTCTAAGAAGATTCTTTAGGATTCCTAAAGCGAAGTGGATTCTGAGGAGATTTGGGTTTTGACTGAAAAATTAGATGAATCAAAGGTGGAGAAGACTACTACTATACAAGAGGATCTAAAGGTATCCCCAAAAGCTTCTCTTAAGACCACATTCGAAGAACCTCCAAAACTAGAGCTAAAACTATTATTGGATCACTTAGAGTATGCTTTCCTTGGGAAAAGTGAACAATCCCATTCATCATCTCCTACAAGTTGAGTCGTCCCAAAAAACGAGCACTGCTGTAGACTTTACAAAAATATAAGAAAGTTATCGCTTGGAACATAGTAGACATCCAAGGTATAAGTTCGTCCTTCCGCACCCACAAGATTTGATTAGTGGAGGATTCTAAGCCTGTGGTTCAACCTCAAAGGTGATTGAATCCAAGCATGTAAGAAGTAATGAAGAATAAGATAATCAAACTCGTAGATACTAGAATCATATATCCTGTCTCAAACAGCATCTAAGTAAGCCCGGTACAAGTGGTACCAAAGAAGGGTGGAATGACAGTGCTGGAAAACAAGAAGAATGAGCTAATTCTGACAAAGGTAATCACTGGATGAAGAGTGTGCATAGACTACAGAAAATTAAATAAGGCAACTCAAAAGGATCATTTCCCCCTCCCATTTATCGATCAAATGCTGGAACGGTTAACAGACCATCCATTCTATTGCTTGCTCGACGGATTTTTGGGATACATCCGAAGTCCCATTGCCCCAGAAGAGCAAGAGAAAACAATATTCACTTGCCCATATGGTACATTCGCATACAGACGTATACCTTTCAGTTTGCGTAATGCTCCTGCTACTTTTCAACGTTGCATGATTGCTATTTTTGAGGGGTTAGTGGGAGATATTATGGAAGTCTTTATGAAAGATTTTTCTATCTTTGGGAATTCTTTTGATGCTTGCCTATCTAATCTAGAAAAAGTTTTAAAAAGATGTGGGAGACTCACCTTGTTTTAAATTGGGAAAAATGCCATTTTATGGTTCAAGAAGGGATAGTTTTAGGTCATAGATTAAATTTCTGAGAACGACATTGAGGTAGATAGGCTAAATAGAGACAATTGAAAGGTTGCCTCCGCCTTCCTCTGTGAAAGTGATTAGGAGTTCTTTAGGGCATGAGGGGTTTTATAAGAGATTTATAAAAGATTTTCATAATTTACAAAACCTCTTACTGCATTACTTGAGAAAGATATGTCTTTTAATTTTGATGATGATTGCTTAGCTGCTTTTAATTTGCTTAAAGTAAAGCTCACAAAGTCTCCAATTTTAAAGTCTCCAATATGTCTTTGAATTGATATGTGACGCCAGTGACTATGCTATAGACATTGTTCTAGGCAAGAGGAAGGGTAAGTTTTTCTAGCCGATATACTATGCAAACAAGACCCTAACGAATGCCCAAATTACACAACAACAAAGAAGGAGTTGCATGCAATAGTATTCGCGTTTGACAAATTCCATCCTTATTTAATACTTTCTAAAGTCATAGTTTATACTGACCATTCCACTTTGAAGTAACTCCTATCGAAAAACGATACTAAACTAGAATTATTAGATGGGTACTTCTTTTTGCAGGAATTTGATTTGGAAATTAAAGAAAATAAGGGAGATGAAAATCTGGCAGCCGATCATCTCTCTAGATTAGAGAATCCCAGTTTAGAACTGTTGGACGAAGAACAGATTGACAACATATCCCAGATGAACAATTTTTTTAAAAGCTATCATTGATGACTCACCTTGGTATGCCAACATAGCTAACTATTTAGTTTCAAATGTTATACCTGTGGGTAACACCCAGAAAAGGAAGAAGTTCTTCGCAAACTTGAAGTACTAGTTTTTGGAGAACCATACTTTTTCCGCCAATGTGTTGACCAACTAATCCAACGATGCGTGGCTCACCCTAAAATAGAAGAAATCCTGAAGCATTGTCATAAGAGTCCAGCCGGCAGATATTATCAAGCTAATAGGATAGCTCAAAAGGTACTTGAGTCAAGTTTCTACTGGCCAACCTTATTTAAGGATACAAAAAGGTATGTTATGGAGTGTGACAATTGCCAGTGCACAGGTAACATCTCAAAACGCAATGCAATGCCTATTTCTACTTTTCAAGTTTGTGAGGTGTTTGAATGTTTGGGTATTGATTTCATGGGCTTTTTCCCCAATTCTTATGGTAATCCGCATATTTTGGTCGCTGTCGAATATGTTTCTAGATAGGTTGAGGCTCAAGCCTTACCTATAAATGATGCTAGAGTTTTCTTTAAAAAGTCATTTCTCGTTTTGCTGTCCCTAGAGCTATCATAAGTGATAAGGATACTCACTTCTATAACCAAAAACTCGCAAAAATGCTTAAGAGATTAGGATTAACCAATAAGCTAGCTACTCCCTATCATCTTCAGACAAGAGGTCAAGTAGAAATAGTGAATAGGGAAATTAAATGCATACATGAGAAAATCGTTGATAGTACTAGAAAAGATTGGAGTATTAAATTAGATGATGCTGTTTGGGCCTATAGAACTACTTACAAGACACCAATCATTTGTACCCCCTTTCATTTTTTATATGGGAAATCGTGTCATTTACCTGTCAAAATTGAGCATAAAGCTCATTGGGAAATTCAACTAATTAATTTTAACTATGTTCAAGTAGGTAAATAAAGATTATTCTAGCTAAACGAGCTCGACAAATGGTGATTGCAAGCATATGAGAACTCGAACTTATACAAGGAAAAGACAAAGAGATGGCATGACAGACACTTGATCAAAAAGGAATTCAAAGAATTACATTTCGTGCTCCTCTACAACTCCTGTCTTTGCCTCTTTCCTGGAAAACTTAAATCATGGAAGTCAGGTTCGTTCCCCATAAGCAAAGTTTTTCCTTATGGTACCATAGAGGTAACACACTCTACACAAGGCACATTTAAAGTAAATAGCCATCGCCTTAAACCATATTTCGGTGAGGACATGGGAAACCTTCCGAAGGAACTCTTTCCTCTTGACGAGTAAGATTAGCCATGATAAGATGTTATAATTTGTAATTTTATCATTATTTCCCATATTTTTCTTCCTATTTTAGTTGAATTATTTTAAACCGTTAGTCTTTTGTGTTGTAAAAGTCCCTTGGGAGAGTTATTGGGCTGCTTAGGCTACACCTTATACATGGTAAGTATCATTAGACCGGTCAAGAGCGGACCGAGAATTGAATCAAACCCAACAAAGTACTTTTTAACAAGACCGTCAGAACCCTACCGCGGACGATAAGGTCAACGGTAGGGTCACTTTTGGAGATCATCTGCCCAAGAAAAAGCCTAACACGGATGGTAGGCTTAACCTACCACTAGCGGTAGATCCAACGACGTTTTTCACCTTAGGCTAAGAAACCACAGGATAACCTCCCTAAACACTTCTTAAATTCTCTTCCTCTACTTTTTTTAGTACTTTCTGTGTGTTTAATTAGTTTCGCCTTTATTTGTTTCTTTTCCTTGTTTTGTTTTTGTATGGTATGGCTTCCCGATATGCTTACTGCTTTATATCTGCAAAATTGCTTCCCGTGTATGTGTTTATTTTGAATTTTTTGTTAGACTAACCCCCTCATTGAGGAAAATGAGATTTTAAGTGTAAGGAGAGGGGAGGTTATTTATTTCTTTTTACTCTTGCCTTTCTTCCGCTTTTATTTTAACTTTTAGTCCCTTATTTGAAAAATTCCAAAAAATCTAAAAATTTGAAAAATTCAAAAACATTTATTTCCTTTTCTTATTTTTAGAAAATTTCAAAAAGATTTTTGGTTTTTGCCATTTTTAGTAAAGTACATAACTACAAAATCTCTTTCAATTTTTCGGAAAGGTAGATTACTTGATCATTTTAAAAACCATAATTACTAATTTTCTTAACAATCAATGGTTTTCATGCACTTGTAAATGTCGATTAGTAATAGAAGTCTAGGAATCTTAGGGAATTAGTGTAATGATAATCATTTTTAGGTCTTTGCCTACTTGTTTATGTTTTTCTATCCTTAGAAGCAAAGAGTTATAGTCTAGGGTGGTCCCGGAAATGATGGTCTTAGGCTTTCTTTGTACCGTTTGTCTCTTTCTTACCATATCCTATATGAAATCAACCCCTAGTTCCTTTTTTGTGCCTTCATGAAAAGGATTTTAAATCCTTCTTTCTTTGTTCTTCTAACCTCACAATACAAATAACCCCCAATTTGTGGAGCTAATGGTTAGTATATTACTTTTTAGCCGTTTTGAGTGAGGAAAATAGATAAGTGTGGGGGTAAAGGAGTGAAGAATGGAATATTGTTTTGAAAAAGGATATTTTGGGTATTTCAAGTTGTTCGGTGCTTATGGCTGTTGAAAAGAGAGAAAAAGAAAAGAATTTGATGCTTGAAAGAAGAAAAATGTGAAAAAGAGAAAAAATGAAAAATTGGAAAACGAAGAAAAAAAATATGATTGCTTATTTTATTATAGTAAAATTATCGAAAAAAGAATTTCAAGCATCACTTTCTCTCATACTTGGTTTTCATGAAAATCTTAAGAAGAATATTGTTAGGTGGGGTATGCACCAAAAGAACGAAGTAGGATGTTCAAGGGTGAGTAAGAAGAATGAAAAAGACGGCTAGAAAGTTGTTTTTAATTTTATTATCTATTTTTGGGTTGCGTTAGCTCTATCTCAATTATTTTTATTCTCCTCTTACCTTCATTTGTTACCTATACATATCCCAAGCCTAATATTACAAGCCGAAAAGTCCTACCTAATCCGGGAACGACCTAGAATAGGGCTTAGAGTGGATAAGAGATAGAAAAATATAAGTTTGTTGTGTATTGTCCTTTAAAGTATTTCATTGTGTTAATTACTTGACATTCCTTCTCTTCTGTGAAAAAATAGCATGAGCAAAACACACACACGCACACACAACTTTGATCTGTAATATTTATTAGTGACTTGTAGTGGACTTGGTGAATTTTGTCGTTCATTTATTTCAATTGGCCTTGGGAGTTGAGCATTGAGGTATTTTGCTGAAGTGGCCTTATCCTTAGTTTTCCTTATTTTGTTTATTTAATTTTGTGGTTTTCTTCTGTTTTTGTGATTATCTATACTATCTTTGGTTATCTTAATTGTTCTAAGTCGGCTCCTTCCGTTTTCATTGTATTGTCTTTCCTTTTAAAAGTTTAAACTCCTCCATTTTGTCTGTTTAGTTTGTGTTGCTTGTAGGGGTATTTGATATATGCTTAATTGTTTATATTTATACATGTTATTTCCATCATTTTACGGTGTTTTTAATAAGTAAAAATTCATATTTTAGACTAATAGCTTATTCTTGTATTAAGTGATTTTAAAAAGAGGAAACGAAAATGGGCGAAAACGGAGCAAAAACGACGAAAACGGAGCCGACCGACGGCGTCAACAAGCTAACCTACTGCCTGAGGTAGGCCAACCTACGGTAGAGGGTAGGTCCCGAAGCCACAAGTGATTTCAAGACAGAAAGCTACAACCGACGGTAGGCTACCCCTACCATTGATGGTAGGTCCTGACGTGGAGCAGAATTTTTTGGGCAGAACCCTACCGCGGACGGTAGGCCCAACCTACTGTTCCAGCTGGAGCAGTTTTAGTCCAATTTTGACTCAGTTTTGATGTAAATTCTCCCCTATTATTAGTTAATTCAGCCATTAAGGTATAGAAGAGAAGTTAGGAGTAGTTAGTAGACAATTAGAGGTAGATTTAAGTTAGTCAATTCTTCAATTTTTACACTTAATTAGTTAGTTAAACATTATATTTTCAGTAAATTAGTTCTTGGAGATCAAGATTGAAGATCCAATTTCAAGATTTCGAGGTTCAATTGAGCGACTCGAGAGATAAGCTCAGGAGACGTTCGGGACTACGATCGCGGGTTCAATTTTACTCCTAAGCTTTTTTCCTTACTTTGTTATTGAATTTAATGTTTAATTTCAATTTTTATGATAATGAATAGTGAGTAGTTCTTTATGTTTGGATGAGGGTTGAACCCTAGTTCTTTTTTACAATGATTTTGGTTTGATTTATTAATTTTGATGTTTGGTTTTAATTAACTTGTTCTCCAATTGTTCTTTCTTGCAATTTAATTGTCGTGAGATTAGATTTATCGTAAGAATGCTTGGAATTGAAAAAGGAAGAGCGTTCTAGGGCAACCAATTAGGGATTCATTGGGACAATTGACTGGAGACACGATTTTTCAGTTTTAGGTCCTTTAAATTGCTTAAATTTACTGCACTCATAATTTGTTAAGGAGAAAAGAGAATTTCTTCTAAGGATTAGTGAGTAGGGTGGGTTTCGCTAGAGATAGGAATTGCCCGATTAGTAGTGATGATCCAACTTAATTAATTCAACATCGTTTTCTTTAAAGTTTTCCAATTGAATTAGTAAAAAGGATTAGGGGGATTCTACCATCCAAACTCCTGCTTTTATAAGTTTTAAACCTTAATTTTAGTGCTTGTTTTCTTTAGTTGTTAAACCGTTTTTAGTTTTTTAATTTTTTCTTAAAGCAGAATTTTCGTAGACTAAACATTAGAGATGGATTAGTACTTAAGCCTTTATCATTCCTCGAGAGATTCAACACTTAGGTATAACTTGTTTGCTACAATGATAGGTCCATTTACCTGTTGCTAGTCATTCGCTTGTATTTAAAACGTACACATCAAGGGGGGAGGGGGAGTAGAGGAAGATAACCTTGCGTTTGAGGTCCCCGCAACTGCTGCCGTCGATGAAGATGTCGATGGAACAGCAGGCATAGCGGCTTGGACAATGTCCATCATCAGTGGCATAGAGGTACGGTAAGTGGCTCTACTCGGAAAACTAGCTCATGTACTCATCAAAGGAAGCGCAGACACTAGAAACAACAGCCTCAACCTGTCTCATGATCCTCTGCTCCATTTCCAAATAGCAAGTGGAAATCTAACTGCGGCTCGACTGTTCTCAGCTCGGAGATGAGCTGCCTCTGAACCAGCTCCATATAACCAGTCACGGCTCAATCCACCAGATATAGTGGATATCAACTGGAGATCATTGGGCATAGGAGTGCCTGTGGCTGCAGCTTCCTCCTCGGCCTTCTGTCAGGCCTCGTGAAATTTCTTCTACAATATGAAATATTAGTTGGACAATAAGTTATAAAATATTATATAAAATTTAAATTTATGAGTTATGAAATATTATATAAACTTAAGTTATAAATTTCACAAAACTTAGTCAAAGCTCCTTTGATGGAAATCAACATACTGTCCCTTCTTATCCTCAGTCTGATGTTATGGAGCGCCTCCAAGTGTCTGCTCTTGGAGAACCTATCCGTTAAATCCGCTTGCTCTGGAAAAACAACAAAGTTATTAATTACATTATAATGAAGCAACAAAATGAAATAATAAAATCAAACATCAGTTCTTACCCTCTTCAACTGATGATCTACAAAGGATATAGAACCACCTGTATGCTTTCCCGCTCCCTAACCCCCTCCCCCCCTCCACTGGTGCCTCATTTATGTTCCTTTTATACGGTTCACAAAATGCTTTGTACTCGGGACTCTTCCAAACTTTATCATCTACTTCCAGAACATCTTAGGAATCCAAACGGGCCTCTTCCTCACTGCTCGAGCATTGCCAAGCAAATCTATCATCCGGTCGCTGACCTTGACCTCCTATGCATGCCTCATCTAGGTCATGAATAATGTCGAGTCCAATACGCATCTTTTCTGAAATTTCAAAACATTAGAAAATAATATTTATGTAAATATAAATATAACTAGTATAAGATTAAGAAAGAAATATTCAAAATATTATAAGTATTAAAGACTTGTAAAAACATAAAGACAAAGTAAAACAAATACAATATTTGATTCATTTACCTGAAACTCTTTCCACCATATATCACGGACATCCGGTGAGACCTCAGACCAACGGTGGTAAGGGACGATGAACCGCTCCTGTATAAAGCTAAGATACGGGTGGCCACTCTCGAAGATGGATGTAGCCTATGCATATTAATGTTAGTATATACATTTGGCAATGATAGTTTATATAATTATAATGAAATTTTTTTTTATGTTTATTGAACTTACCGATCTACATTCAGGATCAATAACTGTCAATTATCACCAGGAGGTGGCTTTCAAGCTGCAGGAGCCGTAGATGATGACGATTGTGTGGTCAGTGTGAAGGATGAGTTGGGAGCGCTGTCTCGGGCCGGAATCTGTGTCTATGTCGGTAGATCCTGATCCAGACGTGTCTGTGGATCCTGTTATACTGGAGTCAAAGGATCCTGTTATGTGGGAGTCTGTGGATCCGACTATGTCGTAGGCGGTGTCTCCTGCTATGTGATGGGCAGTAGATCCTTTCTCTTACATCCTCTGGCCATCAAACCTGTAATATAAGTAAGGAGGATAGAATTAGTTATAGATAATAAATATAAGTATAATTATGAATATTGTAAATATCATCAGTATGATAACAAGAAGTAATAAACATAATTATAATGATAACATAAGTACAATAACATAAGTAAAATAAAAGTTAATCATACAATGTTCTATCTATCGGAATCATTAGAGGATGTAGTGTCGGTCTCTTCATGGGAGTCTTCATCGTAATCTTTATTAGAATCCCATTTTATTTCAGTTTCATCATTTTGCACTTTCTCAAAATATGTTTCGACTGCGATATCTAATTCTTCCGACGAACGAGACTCATGGACAAGAGGTCCTACATCTTCAATCGTCAAATCTAATACCGAATCCTCGTGAATGTCCACGTTCTCTTTGAACGCATCAACTTGGTAGGGAATATCTATTAGACACGGTCGAGATTTCATCACACTAATCCAATTGGTCCTCGGTCTTTTAGAGCCAGGATACAGAAGGAACGAAACTTGCTCGACTTGATGAGCTAACACAAACGGATCATATCCTCTATACCTCCGGTCTTTCTGCAAGTCAACAATTTTATATTGAGGATTAATCCTCATTTCTCTATCCAAAGAATCAAACCAATCACAATGAATCAAGACGACCTTTTGGGTTGGTGTTCTAGTCAACTCTACCTCAACTATTTCTTTTAAAACACCGTAATAGTTAGGTTTCACACACCATCATTATAAGTTTCTCCCTCCTTACTCATATCTCTTGTGTGAAACCAAAACCCCTTAACAATGTATCCGGTGCACGTCTTAACTTTTTTAGAAGGACCGCAAGATAGATATTTTAGGAATTGACTATACTTTTGTGTGGGCTTGTGCATATGTATACACATTTGACAAGGTTAATAAGATTATGTAACGATAATTGTTAATTAAATTTAAATTATTAAGGAGAGATTAATTTACTTCAACTCTAAATCACATTGCGAATTCCTCGCTTATTTTCTCTTGAATTTCATCATCCGATATATTCGAATTGAGATTTCTCAGTTCTAATTTGTATTTCTTGCACAAGTAAATTTAAAGTTTACAAGATTGAAAGTTAGAGGTCGTATGAAACATGTGTGTGGAGGGTTTAACGTACTGAAGGTAAGGTTCCACTTCCTTCCAATTAAGGAGGATATAGTTCCAAGTTTCTTTCCATTCCCGATCATCCAAGAATTCTTTTTTATCATTTCACCGAATTTTGTTCCTTGCTGATTACATATTGATGGAACCTCACCCTGATGAAGAGTATTCCTGACATCATCATTTCCTAACTCGTTTGTGGAGTGTAGGTACGCTTTCTTCAAAATATTAGCTGAAGAATATTGCAGCCTCTTCAATTAGGTAAGCATTGTAAATTGATCCCTCGACTCTTGCCCTATTTTTTATTGTCTTCTTTATATGGTGCAAGTACCTATACTACAAGTGTATTAGAATAAGTTATATAATTAACGTAAGATTGCGTTTGACAAATAACTAAGTAAAATTGTGCAGGTTACCTCTCGAAGGGGTACATCCACCTATATTAGAAGGACTGCATACTCTCGCTTCATATGGCAAATGAGTCATCAAATGCTCCATAACATCTAATAAATCTAGAGGAAATATTGCGTTCTAACTTGCATATCAAAATGGGAATGTTTTTCTTTAATTCATGCATATGAGACTCACTTATCTTTGGCAAACACAAGTCCCAGCAGAAGTGATTCAACTCAGCTAAGCAACTCCACACTTTTGCTGGAAGAAACTATCTAAAGGCGATAGGGAAAAGTCGTTCCATGAACACGTGACAATTATGACTTTTTATGCCGGTCATCTTTATGTCTTTATAATCAACGCACCTTCTCAAGTTACATGCATATCCATCAAGCAGGTACAACTCTTTAACCCAATCAAGCACTATCTTTTTTTGTTCCTTTGTCAAGCTGTAACATGACGTTGGCTTCGAACATTTACGCCCAGCACTTTCTTCCATCAAAAAGTCCGGTAGGTTGAAATACAAACGTAGATCTTGTCTAGCGTTGATATTATCTTTTAACTTCCCTTTCACATCCATAATTATGTTAAAGACATTGTGAAACACATTCTTTTCACTGTGCATCACGTCAATGTTATGACGCTCTAAAAGGGTACGCTAATAAAGAAGATCCAAAAATATACTCCTCCTTGTCCAGTTGTAATCCTTCTCCCTACCATCTTCCTTGTCTGGTTCCTTTCCTATTTCTATAATTTTTGAAAAGTGTCGGACCCTTTCCCATATCCGATCTTCCGAAAGTCTCGATGACGGCAACGAGCAGTCTTCGCCTCTAGCCTTCTTGAAAGGCCAAGAATTGTTTAAAATTGATGTCCCGGTGGCAAGAAACATCTATGAAAATCTAACCAAGATTGTTTTCCTCTATTTTGCATTCGAAATTATTGTGCTTGTTCTATGCAACAAGCCAACAGACCTGCTGTACTCCAACCGCTCAACATATCCTAAACTGGGAAGTCACTAATGGTCCAAAGAAGTGCAACCTGCATTTGGAAATTCTGTTTTTTTGATATGTCATAAGTAAAAGTCCTAACATTCATAACTAATTTAATTCATCTATCACTGGTTGCAAATAAAAATCCAAATTATTTTTCGGATTCTTCGGACTCGAGATGAGAGCAACCAAGAAAGTTACCTCTTTTTTCATACACATCCAAGGTGGCAAGTCGTAAGGAGTTACCATTACTGGCCACGAAGAGTATGTCTTTCTCGCCATTCCAAAAGGTGAAAAACCATCACATAAGCCTAGTCTCACGTTCCTTGTTTAGCCGAAAAATTTGAGTAAGTCCTATCAAAATGCTTCAAAGCTTCTCCCATAGGATAACTCACCACACCTGGCTCCTATGAGTTTTCAGAATGCCATCTTATATGTTTTGCAGTTCTTTTCGAGGCATACAAACTTTGCAATCTAGGAGTTAACAAAAAATAAAACGTTTTCACTGGTCTCTTCGACACAAGTTTCCTCTTCTTCCTACTTACCTTGTACCGATGACTGCCACAAAACTTACATTATGTTCTGTGGGGTCCTCCTTCCAATAAAACATGCAACTATTGGGACATATACAGTCCTTTGCATGGGCAATTCTAAACCAAATATCAATTTCTGCACCTCGTGCCAATCTTCGATCATATTATTTCTTGGCAGCAAATGCTTTCTTTATGAATGCACAAACATCATCATTACGACTTCTGAGTCCATTGATTCTCATACTTAATGTACAATAACTCTGCACAAGCAGATAACACTGGTTGTCTATCATCGCTTTCAACCAACGGTGTCTCTACAGTTTTCAACATGTCAAAAAACTTTTTTACCACAGAATTAGATGGTTTTTCATGAGGGATAAAGTTCAGACCAGCTGCATCAATTATCATCTCACGATATGAGTTCATTTCCTCCGATATTGATCATATACTTTCTAACCCAACATTTCACTGGAATGTACCAAAACGTTCTGAAAGAACACGTCCCTCATTATGTGACCATATTTTTTCACCATGACTTGTCCAATTATGATAACAAGGCACAAAACTCCACCACAAAAGATGATCCTTCCCATTATCTACTTCTATAAATTTCTTATTTTTACACTTTGCATACGAACAACTCATCTCTTTTTTACTTCCATCATTCGTTTCAAGACAATGTGAAATAAAACTATTAACCCCATTAATGAATTCATTTGTATGACCTTTAACCCCAGGCATGAGTCGTTCTTTGTACATCTAACTACGATCTGGTATATCTTCTATAAATTTTAAGAATGTTTAGGAGAAAGAATTGTTAGTTCCATAACTTGTAAATTACGATCATAAAGTTTAAATTTTAGACGTACTTAAAAGTCTTATATAATCTTATAGTCTTAGCAAGGAGATATAACTTATAATCATTTATAATATTTATAAACAAAGGTTTTAGGGTTTCGGGTTTCGATTTTAGGTTGTAGGGCTTAGGGTTTAGTGTTTTAGGATTTAAGGTTTAGGGTTTAAGGTTTAGGGTTTAGGTTTAGGGTTTAGGGTTATAATCTTAACAAAGTTTCCCTTAAAAGATTTAAAAAGTTTCAACTTCTCATTTCATTTAAAATTTAATGTTAAGTCATTACTGAAAATTCTAAGTTTTTTATAAGATTGAAAAATTTTTGTCAGAGATTCCCTATATTACGCACATTTTCCAAGCACACACAGGTCACTCAAACAATGAACAGACACAACTATATAAAAAATTAAGAGTCAGGGCTCCCCCATAAAGCTTGGAAAAAATGCAAAAAAAATTTAGTTTTCTTTTAGTTTAAAACTATTCTTATAAGTTGTGAAATAACCAAAATAGTTGAAGGATGTAGCATAGAACACAGCTGGTTGCCACAAAAAGTTAAGGCCAATTTAAAGAATTGTGTAAATCCTACATGCTTACTCATAAGAAGCAATATAAATTACATCCCATAAAGATCCCTTTAGTGAAGCAAAATTAAGATTTCTTTTCTTTAGAAGCAGTCGTATTCAGTTTGATATCATCCTAGAATGAAATCCATAGGAAGAATTGAGCAAATAAGTGGTCGATGGAAGCTTCTGACAAAGAACCAAGTTAAAAGAATTGTTCCCCCTGCAAAATTTTTATCTTGAACTTAGGAATGATAGAAAAGATAACATTTAAGTTTTTTATAAGTTTAGAAAAATTTTGGCAGAGTTCCCTCTGTATTATTGACATTTTCCAGGCACATAGGCACTCAAACAAGCAACAAACACACATCAAACAAATAATTAAGAATTTGGGCTCTCCCGTAAAGCTTTAAAAGAGTTAGGGCTCCCCCGTAAAACTTTTAAGAGTCAGGGCTCTCCCATAAAGCTTTAAAGAGTCAGGACTCTCCCATAAAACGAGTTTAAACTAATTAAAAACATATCTAACATGTATATAATGGACAATATATCACTGAAATCCTCACGAACGAAACTATAAGGAAAAAAAAGAGAATAATATTGAACACTAAAGTTACTTAATCACGATAACTAAACATTATTTAAGGCAATAATTTAAAGAATAAGAGAACAAAATTTAAATCTTCATGAAGCCACCAATGCAATTCCGGCGGCAGCGGCGAGCTCCTCCAGGGGCAGCAAGCTCTGCAATCTCTTGAGAGAAAAGAGAATAAGAATGAATTAAAGAAGACGAAGAAGAAAGGCCATTTTCTGTTTTAGTAAGTGAGAGAGAGAGAGAGAGAGAGAGAGAGAGAGAGAGAGAGAGCATTACCGACAGCGGCAGCGACGGTGGGTGTCAACTCAAGAGGTTATCGGCAGTAGGGAGTCTGTCGGTGAGATGTGGTAAGGGTAGGAGGGAAAACTTGCTCGGCTTTGTGGAGAAATGATTTGGGGAAGAAGAGAAGGGTTTGCCCGATTTTATACATCTAAATTATTACCGACAGCAGGAACCATCGGTAGTAATTTTCAACAGTTACTGACGAAAACTCCAACGGTAACGCCATAGTAAAATTAATGGCCGTTGTTAATGGCGTCGGTAAATTATTTCAGTTACCAACGGCATAATATTCCGTTTCTAAACCCGTCAGTATTATACATTTTAACGTCGTCTGTAATAAGCCGTCACTTTTTGGCATCCAATGTCCCTCCATTTTTTGTCTAAAATTGTTAACACCCACGACATTCCTATACCCATCAGTGATTACCAGCAGTGCATTTGGCCATCGGTAACATCTGTTGGTAAATTGATGTATTTTTGTAGTGATACAAATACTAATCCTTTCATTCTAATCATGTGGAACAATAAAAAAAAATTTATAAGCTAGTTCAACAATCTTCAATCTAAATAATACATAAGTTCAATAATATAAGTGCATAGATAAAAGTGGAATAACATAAGTGGATAATCTTCAAAGGCAAAACTGGCAAGTTCGTGGAAATATTCATTGATCAATCAATATAAATATATATAAAATAATGGGGATAGGTGGGGATGAGTGGGGGCTGATGGGGGAGGATGGGGATGGTTAGGGCGGATGGGAATGAGTAGGGATGGGTGGCGATGGATAGAACCTAATCCCCAAAAGGTTTTGTTTAAAAAAAATTAAAAAGGCTTAAACTATAATTATTTAAAAAAAAAAAGTTACATAAGGGGCAAAACGCGGGGGAGGGGGGTGGGAGGGGGGGCTCCCTGCAACCCTGAAGCCTATATGTAATTTCGCCCTAACATATAAGAGGATGAATTCATTGAGGTTTCGTTTGACTGACAGAAAAGGAAAGTTGCACAAGAAATATAATTCCTTCGAATCTAAATCTACAGAAAGTAAATCCATTACACTCCTTTATTTTGTTTGGGATGTGTATAAATGTTAAGTGAGAAAATAATTAATATAATTCTTTTTTTAAGTGTTTAGTTGAATGAAAATGTAATTAAGAATAGAATCTATATTTGTATTAAACTGTCTAAAGTATCCCTTCTACATATAAGATAAAAGTTTTAATTAATTTTTTTTTACTAAAAGTTTTATTTAATCAATTATATAGAGCTGATCAAAATAATTGAACATTGTTGCTTAGCTATAACAATAAAATTTCAAACTCACCCTGAGTTTTAGGATCCATTCAAATATTGTATCTACTGAGATCTATCAAATATATTGAAAAACGAACAAAGACATTGTTTGTTTTGCAAAATCTTAGAGGCTCATTTAATCAAACCAATTGAAAAACTTATTATGCCTTCTATACCGGGCCCCTTAAACTTAATTAATGTTCTTAAATTGACATCTGGATCATATCAAGCTCAACATCCTACAGCAATTTTAATGCTTCTTGATGCAGAAAGGACTTGAAGAACTCAAAACCTTATTAACCTTGATAGTTGATGGAGAAGATAATGGGAGAACTCAAATCAATCGTTGTCTAATAAGTATTGACATAGAGTTGGAGATGTCAAATATGGGGGACTTCTGGAAGATAAGATCTTTGATTAAATAAATTGTGCAGATATAAGAAAGCCCTGGGAAAATAACGAGAAGAAAAGGTTATTTAGGTCCTAGAATATTACTATTATTTGGAGTTCACTATTAATCCATGTAAGCATTATGCAATTACAAGGTCAGCGCCTATCGTGAAATCAAAAAACAATTTTCGAGAAATCTTTTTTTTTTTTGTTAGTAAACAATTTTTGAGAAATCTTGAATC
This sequence comes from Catharanthus roseus, assembly GCA_028651295.1. Lineage (NCBI taxonomy): Eukaryota > Viridiplantae > Streptophyta > Magnoliopsida > Gentianales > Apocynaceae > Catharanthus > Catharanthus roseus. The sequence goes on along the minus strand of JAPQWS010000046.1, from coordinate 1,719,695 downwards.
AAATATGGTGTAGGAAGGATTATTTTTAGTTTGTTTCAAAAAAATAATGTAAATGTATGTTTATTATGTGTTGTTGCAATTCAATATAACCAATCAGCGCTCTCAAATGTACATTTCAGCCAACATATATCATTTTCATTGGGTCGTGAAATTAAACAAAAGGGAAGAGGGAAGGATTACATTTATTTTCTTTTATTTATTTCTTTTTTGTATTAAGTAAATTTTTAATTCATATAAAGAACATCACAATCAAGCATGCTGAATATGTATGATGTGACTTGTGAATGCAATAATATATATTCTCTTTTGTTTTTTCATTGAAATGAACAAATATATGTTTTATAATAAGTTTGTCCAGGTCTTCATGTTGCAAAATGATGGACAAGCCCCCTTTGCCAAGAACTATATAAGATTTATAACTTTTTTCTTGCTCAATTTCAGTGACTATTTTGTTCTAGGCTCTCGTTCTCTTATAGTTTTATTAATTTTAGTTGAAAGGGTTTTCAGAAAAAAAAAAAAAAAAAAAAAACTGATAGTTAATTAAAGCCAGTCCAAATTTTAAAGCACATATGATAATTTCAAAAACTTAGTCATGATCAATAAAATATATACTCTTCCAGAAATATATATATATATATATACACTCGTCAAAGCAAAGCATGATTTAGTAAGTTTAAGTTCCATTTCTCACCAAAAAAAAAATTGAAATGATCTATTTAATTTTTAAAGTTTAGACTTTAAAATGTATGATTTTCAAAATTTATTTTCTACCACTATAGTCTCTAAACAATTTACAGAAATATAATAAGCCCGTTCAACAATTAAATTTCATCAAAAAATCACACGATCTGCTCTTACAAGGTATCCTAAAGGCAAAAGTAGACAATATAGGACATTCCCGCCAGACTAAGCACGCTTGAGACTTGGTTTGAGGTAAAATAAAAATTGTTTTCCCTCCCAAAATTGCACATCATATTTTTTTTAACAGCATGACTTGCAATACCCATTTCACCCTTCAAATTAACACATGTGAGTAGCTGCCGTGATAATTTCTTCATCAGTTGAATATTTAACGACAAAAAGATCTTATTAAATTGAAAAAAAAAGAGAAAAAGAGTGAGTTCACACTGTCTGAGGGAGTTTCTAATCATAATGCGGCAAATATTAATTGTAATGTAAAAATACTTTTTTTAAAAGTTTACTTTCTTTCTCTACCTTCTCTACCTTGGTTTTTCTTTACTCTCTAAAAAATTTAAATATATGAATGACATTGAAGATTTTACATATGAAAATCTCGATTCAAAAGTTTAAAAAAAAAAATTCATGAAACTGGTGGAGAACAAGTAATATACCCTTAAAATTAGAGTTAAATAAAAAAATTCAATTAAAATTTATAATTATAATTAAGTATATCTGAACAATTTAATTGATTTTCAAAATTTGTTGCCAAACATATTAAAAAAATTAATAACTCAATAATATTTATTATCAAACATACATAATTACTTTATTAGTTAATTTTAAGCATTAGTGTGAGTTATCAATTAGGGCCTTAAATTTTATATGACAAGGTAATTTTAAAGTAGAGTTTTTAATGATAAAATTCAAGTCAGTTTCAGTAGTCTGTAAATTGCTTTGTAACACTTTCTTTATAACATTCGTAATATAGTATTTTATTAATAAACTTATTATATAAAAGATAAATTCTATACAGTATGTTTATTGAAATTGAATTGAATGGAATAATTATTCCAACTTCCTTTTCCATTTCAATATTTAGTATACAAATATGAAGTTGGAAAGACTATGCGGCAGGAAAGTTCATTCTAAGAAGAAGTAGCAATTAATACATTTTTATACAAAAAGCTTAGAAAAGACCTTTCTAGAAAAAGTATAAATATTAAAAATATTACCATGACTATTATACTCTTACAATATTATAAAGACAATCTTAACAAATTAATATTTAATTTCATATGTAGAAAAAGAGTCCTGCGATAATTGTGGGAGTTTTCATTTTTAGAAATATAAATTAAAATATGACTACCATTAACTTGATTTTGTTATTTAAATTTTTATTTTATTATAGCATATTTAAACATTGATGGAATGTTTGTTACAAATGATTTTTTAATATTTACTATTTTGGAATTATATTATACAAGGCATTGAGTAATATATAATGAAATTTCATTACATTTCGATATTAAGTAATAATTTTATCAAACATAAAAAATGAATCATCATTCTTTCCTACTTTTCCATTTAGAGAATGGAATAGAAAAATGATTCTGAACTTATTTTTAGTGTAAACAGATTCTAGGTGGAAAAATATACCTCCCATTCCATTTTATTCCATTGTACTAACAGAACGTTTACACTGAAATAAAATTGAATGAAATGTCTTTCCACTCAAAATCTCTTTTCTACTCGGAATGGATTCGGAATTTGTATTCTATTCCATTGAATCTAGATAAATAAGTCGGAATGAAATTATAACTCATATTCTGTGTTTAGTAAAACTAATTTTTAATTTCGGAATAGAATGAAATTCATAATATATATATAACTTAATGACCTGATAGTAAATCTTTACAAAATTCTATAGTTAAAATATGGCGTTAATGAAAGCATAAATATGTAATAAAATATAAATAAATAGAACAATAAAATAAGTGAAAAGAAAAATTGTAACTGGAAGTTGATTTTTTGTTATTTAGCATAAAGAAAAGTTACTTTTTTATTGTGTATAAAAAACTTATATAAGTATTGAATGAGTTTTCTTTTATCCAGAAAATTCAAGAATAAATTGTAATGTTTTATTCATCTAATGTCATAAGGGTATAATACACGTAATACTTTTGTTTTCTTTCTCACTTCTTTAGGAAAGCCTTTTCTTAAGTTTTGGCGTGGAAAAGCCTTTTCTATTGCTTATTGAAATAAATTTTTATGTAAAAATGCTTTTTTCACTTCTATTTCTCATCACATACCAAATGCGGAATGGATAAGGAAAAGTTGGAAAAAGTATTTTATTTCGCTCTATTCTCGTTCTCGTGTATCAAACAATATTGTAAACGTATAATAAAAAATGATAAATGCTAAAAAAAATATTATAAGAGATCGATGTTACAAATCATGTTACAGATGATCTTCCTAGAATTCAAGCCATGATAAAGTAGTGCTCCAAACTAATATGATTGCAGAATTTATTTTCCATATCTATTTGTAACAAGCATAACTTAGCAAATTATTAGTTCAAATTCTTCAACATTTTTTGAAACTAATTAGAATTTTGCAAGATTTTCAATTATTTCCATTGTTTATTAAACAGTCACAATACAAATCAAAGCTGCACTCAGACTAAATAAATAAATAAATAAAATCAAAGCTCCACAAATCAAAATATACCAGAATTGGTCACATCCAAAATCGTCAAATCATTAACACATTAATCTATTCCTCCTTTATTAGCTACTAGGCTTAAGATATTTATTACTCCTTTTATAATTTTAAGAGTCACTTTGATAGCCTAATTTTCTCTTATGTGTACTTATCTCTCTTTTTTTAAGAAGAAGAAGAAGAATGTACTTATCTCAGTTAGTTTGAGTAATATATGATCCACTTTGCAATGAAAAAGTATATATTATAATCATGTGAATTAATTTTACTAAAAATCTTGATTTCCTTCTATTAAAAAAAGAAAATTACAAAATATTCACATAAACTTATTTATGGACAAATTCAAAACCTCAAATCCAATTTTCCTTTCAGGGGTCCCTATCTAACATCCACCAAGAAAATCTCATCTTGCTGATTTGGTTCATGTGGTTGCCACATAGGCAGCTACCAATTCCAAAGTCATTTGCAATATTTAGAAGAAAAATTAGCCTTACTCTATAAATAGTGTAACAGTATTAGTGGTTCTTATTATTATGACAATATAATATCAACATGCAACTTGAAATATTAAAATTAGATTTCCTTAATTTTTCTAATAAAAATTATTATTATTTATTATTTGTTAAATACTTGTTGAAGGGCAGGTCAGGTACTATTGCAAGGTCAGGTATGTGTTTTTTCCTGAGTGGAGACTGTTCCGGGGTCATGGATTTGCTTAAAAAATAATATCCATAGTTTTATAATTTATTTAAAAGTTATTTTAGTTTTATCCATAAAATTAATTACAAATCTCATTTATACATGAATAATTGTGCATTTTTTTTATTTACCAAAAAAAGTATTGTTCTTTTTTTTTTTGGGTGTGAATATAAAACTGCAGCAAGTATAAATATGTTTTAATGTTATGGAATTCGCCTCTGGACTGATACAAACTGCAGTATTTCATGAAAATATATATATATATATATATATATATATATGTACTTCAAAGGAAGCGGTCATATGAATAAATATCAATTTGCTTGGTAAAAATACTAATGTTACATATGGAAATATTAAAAATGAAAGGGAGTCTCTTTTACCAGTCTAAGATGGAAAATATGATGGATTCTCAATTTTGTACTCTTACAAGTTTAATTTGTAGCAAGATTTCATAACGTTTTATACATCGGAATGAAATGGACTTAAGTGACTTTTCACTCAGAACTCATTTCTACCCAAAAGGAGTTTAGAATATTTTTTTCCATTTCATTGTGTGGATGATGAAGTCAAAATAGAATGGTGATTTCTTTTCTATTTTTTCTAAAGCTAATTCAATGCCGGAATGACGTTTCATAATAAAAGACTTAAATATCTCATAATATAATGACTAAATATTTAAAAAAATAATCAATAGATAAGATATACACATCAATCAAGGCATAAATATTACGTCATAAAAAATATAAATAAAAAAATATTATAAAAGAAAAAAAGTTATATTTTATATATTAATTAGAAAGTTAATTTTTTGTTTCAAAATTCACACAAATACTATGAGAGTTTATTTGTACCGATAAAATTCAAAACTAAATTATAATATGTTTTCATATAATATCATGAGGATATAATATTTAATATATATATATATATATATTCTTTCCTACTTAATCATGAGAAGGCTATTTCTTAATTAAGTTTTAATGTAGAAAGGTCTTTTTTATTTCTTCCTGGAATGAGCTAGTGGAAAGACTTTTTCTACTCTTATTTTGCATACCAAATACTAGAATGGAAAGAGAAATTAGAGAAGTTATTGCGTTATTTCTGATTTTTTACTTAATATATTTCAATTAATACAAAAAAAATATAATAAAGTTTTCACTTTTTTCTTAGATTTCAATTGCAATATGTATTATTATAATATATATAATTTAATCAATTTAATAATTAAAAATAATTTAGTAGATTTATATATTGATGATTTACCGACCAACGTATAAATGAAGGATCCCCATCATCTTTTCATAGACACTAAAAATGTTTACTTTGCTTTCTCACCTCTTGTCACAACTAATTAATTTTCAACTACAAGCAGGGAAGGCTTGCTTGCAGTAAATATATTCTCTCTCCTCCTGGTTGTTGGTAGCCTTGCAATTAACTTGACCTTTTCCTTGAATCAAGCAAAGATAAAACAATAATAGCAAGCAAATAAAAACAAAATGTGAAGTTTTGACGAAATGGTAGAAAGACTAATTTGCTTATAAGGGGTTTTTGGGTATGTATTAGGTTTCAAATTTCTTTAGAGAGTTTCTTTATTTTATAGCAAGATAACTGGTTTAATAAAATTTTTGATAATTTAAATTACCATATATTATATATTAAATTTATACTAACATTTGATATTTAACGTGTGTGATACGGGAACAAATTAGAAAAAAAAAATTTATCTGGATCTTTTTTATTTCGCAAAAAAATTGTATGTCTATTTATATCTCCCGTTATATTTGTCTCAAAGTTAAGTTTAATAGAAATTAAAAAGTATTATGTAGAAATATCAAAATCGTTTAATTTAATATACAGTCATATATATATATATAATACTTCATTCTCTTTTCCTTAAAAGAAAACATACATAGAGAGTTATCCAGAATTCCAATGGATAATTTCTTTTCTAAGGTAAAACTAGGGGGTTTTACTACGTACATCGCGGCAAGATGCTGAGAGAAAAAGTTAAATGAGGTTAAAAAAATACAAAGAAAGGCAAGGGTAGGCAATGTAAAACTGATATTAATATAAGTCAACAGGAAACAAATTAAAATCTAATGATAGTGATGGGAAAAAAGGTCAATATGAGCACAACCGTCCTTCCCACATATGTGTGTATATATATATATATATATATAGTGTGGAAACTCTTCATTGGAATAGGATATTGTGAGGTCTCTTCAATTCAAGAAGTTCTAAGTGCACTAGGAACAGGATAAATGAGGGTGTCGGGCCAGTCCTGTTGCCGGAGGCAACAGCGAAGCGACGCGCTCCCCCTAGCTTCCAATCGGACTATATATATATATATATACTAACGAATTTAGAATAAAAAATTAGTAAGCATAACGATATTTTAATTTTAAATGAATAGAATAAAACTAAAATATGTATATAAATTTAAACTCAATTCTATAAGTGAAACATCATTAATACATGAAAAAGTATGATAAACATTTTATATTACTTTCTATATTTGATAATTCTTAGTTTGTTAATTTTTCATGATAGATGTTTTCGGTATTTGTAACTAGACAATATACATTTAAAATTTTCATCCAATTAGACAAAGCGATAATTCAATATATTTTTATAACTAAGTAACCATTCAAAAAGTTGAATATATTTTGAAAAAATTGCGTATCAAACTTTTTACCCATGAAAATACTTTTTTGTTGTTAAAATGATCTTTCTGGTCTTTAAACTTTAAACTAATTTCATGAGTTTGATTCAAGACGTGTTTATTCTCAATCATTAATTCTGATTCCTAAAAAATATATATGCACCTAAACTTGTTTCCATTAGCTCATAAAAAATGAATTATTTTAGTTACATTTGTATTTTTTTGAAAAATTCTAATGATTATTAAAAGTTTACATGACTAAATAATAAGATTAACATATTTTAAAAACTGAAATAACTATTTATTTTTTATTTAAAAAATTAAAAATTATTTTATTATATAAATAATTTTATTTAGGACACGTACCTTATTGTAAATCTGTCAAAATATATATCCATCAAATATATATATATATATAGACTGAACTATTATTTTACATCTGTTTATAGTGTACTATTAATATTTTCGTTTTACGGATTCATGATTAATTTGATTGCATTGAAAATTTTTCTAATAAAATTTTCTCAATTAATATGACCGATTCACTGAGAGATTGATTTCATTTGAAATAGAGTTCACAATAAAAAAATTTCAATAAATAAGGATCAAGCTGCCTTTAAACGGGGGGGAAAAATCAAGCTAGAAACTTGTTGACTCCAAATTCTTTTCAGTTGATCCAACAAATCTTGGTGGTTTAAATATATATACCATATGGTAAACCTTCCACATTAAAGGCCTTAAATATACACAACTTGCATTTTGCATGGTGAGCTTATTTTGCCTATTTTCATTGACAAACCAATATAAAAATTACATGATAAAACAATATGGGACCTTCTTCTTTCTTCTTCTTTTATGGATTTGAGACATGAGAGAGAGACAGAGAGAGACCTAATTGTATTTTTTTATTTTTTATTTTTTAAATGAGCCCTCGTCAAACCAAGAAAGAACAATTGGAAAAACATATAATATTCTTGTCTTCTTCTAAACTTTCATTGGACACGAAATTTTTTAATGACAACTTTGTCCTTGTTTCACATGAACCCTGCCAATCAGATCATTACACTTAAGCAAAAGGTCCTTTCACTTTTTCTTTTTCTTACATTGAAATTTACAGCTCAAATGATTTTGCATGAGAAATTGAATTAGAACCCATTCCCCCACTTGCTTTTGGTTTTAATAAATCATATGATATCTCTTATTATCACTCCAAACAAACACAAAACTTCGAACCTCTATAGGCCCACCACCACCCCTAACCCTACCCCCCAACCCAAAAAGAAAAACAATAACCTATTTTAATTATGTCATTAACATTGATTATCCTAACAATTAGCTTAACAAACAAAAAATAAATAATATGGATATAAGAGACCTATATTTTCTTCTAATTAATCTCTTTTTTTTTTTTTAATTCCCTCTTTCGCAAGAGACTATTAGAGCCATCATCATGCACGTCATTCTCTAATATTGCTTCTTCCATTCCAACTTGATTAAGTTTTGTGTCTTTCCATTCCTTCATTTCTCTCTTTATTTAGGTTCCCACTGTCCATCAAACTCTGGTCTCTTGCTTCTATTCTCCTAATGAAACCATTTTCCCCTTTACCTCTCAATCAAATGCCAATTACCAACAAAGCAGAAGTAAGCTCTCTCTCTCTCTCTCTCTCTCTCTCTCTCTCTCTCTCTCTCTCTCTCTCTCTCTCTCTCTCTCTCTCTCTCTCTCTCTCTCTCTCTCTCTCTCTCTCTCTCTCTCTCTCTCTCCTTATACATGCAGCATGTCTTTGATGGTCTTTACAAGCATGTTTTTTATAGTCCGGTAATAAACCATACATCTATTACATACGTCTTACTAACTACAATCTTGTTACGAACAGTTCTGGAATACAGATTCATGAGACTAGCTACAAATACATTCCATCATTTAAAAGAAAATGAACAAAGCTTTTTCTTCTTATTGCTAATTAACCACAATATTTTCTTTATGTTAAGGTCATGTGGCCAAGATTAATAGCCAGCAAGATTCTAAGAAAGAGAGTGGAAAGCAACAATTTTGTTGCAGATTTTCCAAGTTGTTCAGATGCTTGGTTAGAACTTCCTGTTTTGGACAAAAAATATTTCAGTTCAGGCAGCATTTTAAGTGATCATCAAGAGACTCAACACTACAAGTAAGAGAATTTAATTTTTAAACACATTAAAAAAACTTTATATTCAAAGTTAGGTAATTCATTATTTTTTTCATAAAAGAATAAAGAAATTAGTGGCGGAAAAAAATTAGTGAGTCTTTCCATATATATGATTTGACATTCTTTTTTTTGAGTTGGTTATTTTAATTTTTGGTAAAGGGTTTTTGTGAGCACTTGGAACGTGGGCGGTGTTGCACCAACTCAAGACTTGAATATTGATGATTGGTTAGACACAAGAAACAATCCTTGTGACGTCTATGTTTTCGGGTAATTTTCACAGATTGTTTCCATCATGAATATCATTCATTTTACAACAAAATTTTCATGTTTTTTTAATATACAAAATGAACCGTGTGAAAACAGTGAAATCAGGCAAAATAAAACCTTTTTTTTTTTTTTTTTACCTGATTCCGATGTGCAAAGCGATCGCAGAATAAAAATATATTCTATAAACAAGTTATGTTTAAAAATTACATCCGTGATTTTGTCCCGTCACTATTATTTATGGCGGAATCAAGTAAAATAAGGCCATGAGCTTTTGCCTCCATGTAAAGTAATTTTACAGCCTCATATAAAAAAGTTATGCATAAAAAATATACAAGTAAATTTTGTGGATAAAAATTGTAATGAGAAAATACTTTATATATATTCATGTTCATTTTTCATTATTAATCAAAGATTATAGAAAATTTTTTGATTAAAATAAAAAAAAAATAAAAAGATGATAGAACATTCTAGACGAGAGTTTGTTGTGAAATTTGGTTTATTATTCTTTCAGGTTTCAAGAAGTTGTGCCTTTGAGAGCTTCAAGTGTATTTGGATCAGAAAATGGGAAGATTTCAATGCAATGGAATTCCTTGATTAGAGAATGTCTGAACAAGAAGAGAATTAATGAAAAAGAAAAAAATGGAGAAAATAGTTGTTCATGTGTTGTTGATGAAGAGATTAATAGGACATCATGCAAGTTTAGGTGTATAATTAGCAAGCAAATGGTGGGAATCTTGATTTCAGTTTGGATTAGGAATCACCTTCGACCCTTTGTTCGAAACGCTAGTGTCTCCTGCGTAGGATGCGGTATCATGGGATGCCTCGGAAATAAGGTACCTACGTAATTCATTCATCATTCTTCCCTTCACAAATATATATATAAGTCTTTTAAAATGCTTATATTTATTTTATTTATTATTTATCTATCTGATTCTCACCATATTCCCTTTTATTTTTATGTTTTCATATACGAGATTTCTTATATGTGACATGTAAAAAGCAAAACCAAAAACTTTTTAACTTTTTAGACCTTTAATATATACTAATAATTTCCCCATTTGGAATTCACTCCTAGCTTGATTTTGTCCTTTAATATATGAAAATTTTGTATGAAACAAGTTTGAAAACAAAAGACTCATGAATGTTTTCATTTTCCATCCCCTAAAATTTTGGTGTTGCAGGGATCTGTCTCAGTTAGATTTCGGTTACATGAAACAAGCTTCTGCTTTGTATGCAGCCATCTAGCATCAGGAGGTAGATGTGGAGATGAAAAGCATAGGAATTCTAATGCTTCCGATATTTTGTCTAGAACAATCTTTCCCAAAGGCCCTTCTCTTGATTTGCCGAGAAAGATTCTACATCATGAGTATGTTTCATTAATTTATAAGCCTCTCCTTGATTTGCCCGTCACTTTAAGGATATGTTATCTATTGCTTGAGTTTTTTAAAACTGTTTAAAAAAATATTTTAAAAAATTAATATAACATTTTCTATTTTAACAGTATTAATAAACAAAAGTAATTTCATCTCTAGATTAATTTTTTTAAAATATGTTTTTCTATTTTAAACGAAAAGTAGATATAATAAAGAATGAAAAACAACTTAAACAAAGCTAATAGCTTAAAATAATATAAAAATTACTTATTTTAAGTAAAGAAGGCAGCTGTGCAACTATTAAAAAACAATTAGATTTTCTTCATTAAAAGATAAGATGAATTGTGAATATGAATTTATTTGAATTATGTTTAAACATTTTTAGTAAATAAAGATATATGTGAAAAAATTTTATTTAATACTCATTTGATTTATTAGAACAAAGATAATTTGAAACTTGAAACGAAAGAAATATATGTACAAGTGAATGAACAATTGAAGCAAAGGAAGTAATATGTTACTGTTGCTAAAAGAAATGGTTATAAACCGTCCAAATTGATTCGTTATTGATGCCTCTTTTTTATTAATTAGTACCTCATTTGCTTATAACTATAAGTCATCAAATAAGACAAGTATTATTCAATCAATTAGCAAAAACACTGGCAATTATTGGTTAATTTATAGGTAAAATACTGTCGTTATCGATTCGGCCCGCCAATCAAAAGAGCTAAATTCAGATGATTATGTTAATCACCTTTTCTAACATATTTGATTCTCTCGTTGAATTAATTACTTATAGTTTAATTTGGATCTAATTCATTGTTAATTAAGCCAACAGGAAAGGAATAACATTTGTCTGCTCTTGTTAAACCGACATTTAATTACATAATTAACTAAAGAAATAAAGACATGGTAAACAAGTTGACTTCTTGGTTTCAAGGCTTTTTTACCTTAGAATTAATTTCTCTTTCTTTTATATAAACATTGAAAATTCTTAAATATTTTGGACAAGTTCTAATCTTGTTATTTTGATCAATCCTTCCTAGGAAATCTTTCCTATGATATCTCAATCTTCACAAATTATATTATGCATCTGGTATATTTTGCATTACATATTCGATTTAAGTGAAAATATTTTTAATAAAACTATGCAGTTTTAATAATAAGATATAACTTGTATTGTGTACTCTCGTGTATGATATAAGAATCGATCAATCTTTTCTAATTCAAGAATTAATTATTTTTGCAGCCGGGTGGTTTGGCTTGGAGATTTGAACTACAGAATTTCCCTACCTGAATCCAAAACTCGAGTTTTAGTAGATAACGGGGAATGGAATGCGTTGTTAGAAAATGATCAGGTACCAAGTTTTAATCTATCGAATTATTCTGTTATGAATAGAATTTTATATATTAAAAGTCTTACAATGTTTTATCTTCATAAAACGTATAATTTTTAATATGCCTATCTTTAGTTCATAACAGAATTTTTCTAATTTATTAGTATTTCTAATTACTGTACTTTTAACAAATATAAATAAATAAATGAAGCTGAAGACAGAACTCATGGATGGCCAAGTTTTTGAAGGCTGGCATGAAGGAGCAATTGAATTTGCCCCAACTTACAAATACTGTTTAAACTCTGATGAGTACTATGGTGTTGCCTTTGAAGGCAAAAAGGGCGAAAAGAAGCGCGCTCCCGCATGGTAATTTAAACATAACTTCAACCTTTTCATACCATCTTTTTCGTATTATGAAAAAGTCAAAATCGTTATAAATATTTATAAACTATTTTTATATTGTAATTTTTTTATTTATAAATAATATTTTCGTATTTTTATATACATAATTTTTTATTTTTTTGTGAGTCGTCAATTTTTATTCTATCACTATTTTATTCAGCAGAATCAGGCAGAATAAAGGTAGGTGGCACTTGTGCCACTTAAGATGAGCCCTTCTGAATTCTGCCGTGCAAAGTTATGATGGAATGAAAATCACAATTCATAGAATTATTATAAAAATAATGTAAAGCTTCTAACTAAAAATTGCTAAATGAAAATAATTTGTATATATTTATAATTATTTTTCTTTATGAAAATTATATTTCTTAGTATCTCAACATAACTAATATGTATTAATATTTTGACATACCATAGGATTAGATTTTTTTTCATGTATAGACATTAAAAGACACGGTGATGTATATATGGTGATTAATTTTTTTTTTTTTTTTAACAAAAAGTGTTTTGTTTTTAGGTGTGATAGGATAATTTGGTTTGGAGAAGGGTTGAAACAACAGCTATATACAAGAGGAGAATCAAGATTATCTGATCACAGACCAGTGAAGGCAATATTTAGCACTGAAGTCAAAGTTTCAAGAAATCTGAAAGAAGTTCAGAATTTTTTTTTATCAGAGAGATTTGAGCAAATTACAAATAGTTTAGAGATGCATGACTTTCCATGTAATGCTAGAACAACAAGCTTTCGATTATAAAAGACATAAAATTAATATTTAAAAAATAATCTAATACATAAATATTAATATATATAGTGAAATGTGTACCATGTATTATAGTAATATATAAAATTAATGACTTTAGAAAAAAATTATATAATATATATAATAATGTATATGATCATGATGATGATGAGAGAGTACAGTGTTTTTATTATCTTTTTCATCTTGTTTTTTTAGCAGCCAACAAAGTTGTCAAAATCATCCCCAATCTTTTTCAAAGGTAATTTAAAGAAATTTGCAAAATTTCAATTGTTTTGGTCCAACAACTATTGGCTTGGATAATGCTTCCAAGCATTTTCTCATTAATTTAGAAATTGAAAAAAAAAACATCAAATTTCACTAATCATTAGTTAAGTAAAAGAAGCAATTTGATTGGAGGATATGTTCACCAATCAATGAAGAGAAAACACAATACTACTACTTTTTTAAAAATGATTACACAATTATTGAATTATTTATATTAAAAGAGGGAGAGTTATTTTTACATTCCCCTTTTAGTAAGTTTATTTCACTTTTATGTTGGAATCATTCGTTTAATATATTTACTAATATATTTTTTGATTTATTTTTTAATAATAACTTTTTTTAAAAAATTTATAATTTATTATTTAAGATTTATTTTTTATTTTATAACATTTATTAATAAAATTATTATAAAAAAATATTATAAAACAAGTGTATTAAAAAGTGTAATAAATCATCCTAGCACAACGTAAATTGATTGGATTCGGCCAAAGAGTTGGGGTGTCAAAGTCTTGAGTTTTTAAACTTTATATGTAAAGAAAATTATTAGGAATTCTTTTTTTGTAAGAGTCTGGCAAAAGAATGATCAAATTAGTTATGAATTAATAAACATATAGGAATACAAATTGTCTTTGCAACTAAAAAAATGACAAAAACCCAACTAAAATTTTCACCCCAAGGAATTAGTTACGGACATTATAGAGTCTTTACATTCATTAAAAATTTAAGAAAAAATAAGAAAGAAAAGATGAGGATAGAGTTCAAGAAACTAAAATGTGAATATATATATATATATACACAGGGACGGACCTACACCCAGGTCCAGCCCACTCGGGATTTTTTTTTTTTTTAAAAATTTTTATATTTTTTGCATTTAAGCCCTCTCAAAAAAAATTTTTTCAGTTTAGCCCCCTCAAAATTTTTTTTTTTATTTTATAGACGAAAATTCTGGTAAAATTTTTTTCTCCAGCCCCCCCAATCATATTGTTCTGGTTCCGTCCCTGTATATATATATATATATATATACACACAAAAATAACAACCCTAAAAAATTTAATTTTGGAGATTGGATTACGTATGAAACATGGGCTATCATACTTTAGTGCTTCCTCCAAGTGGATTTTTCACTTTGGTTTGTAGCACTTATATATATGAGATATAATTTGATAAATTAAATTGTGGTCCATAGAAATTATGAATTCCTTTTGTCCAACACAGATTCCAATATTAATTTTTTTTCTCATAAAAATTCTCTCTTTTTTGATAGAAATTGTGGAGCTGCTGAATGAACACAATTATTGAGAAAAAAGGTATTTATTTATATATTGGCTAAAGGAGATGGATCTAAAAGAATTTCAATCTGATACCCTCATCCTTTATTTATTTTGATAATCAGTTATATACTATTTCTAAATTCCTTCAGTAGGGGTGGGGAACTGGGGATACAATGAGGAGAGGGGACGGATTGTTTTCTTCTGATACATTAGATTTTGAACACCATATCTTTTATATAATAAAAAATATTTCAATCACTAATTTTATTTTATTTTTTTTATAAAATGTACTTACTATTTTCTACTTCATAAAAAAAATATCGTTAAAAGCGTAGCTTAATTGATTGTAGAATTGTAGAGTTGGTAAAAAGAAACAATTTTATTAAAATTTTTTTATCATCAAATTACTATTATTGAGGGTGCCTAGTTTATATATATAACTTATATTTTATTAATATCAAGAAAAATCACAAGTAATATGGTTGGGAATGTTTCTCAATCATTCTAAAGATACATCGGAATCCAAAGTAAATCTACCTAAAAGAGGTTGTTTCCCGTCAATTTACATGAGAAAAATTAGTTTAGGATTTGACACTGTCTAAAGCTAAAGCTCCAAACTCAGAAAAGTCAACTCCATAAGATGAGAGGCTCTTGATAGTAAGGAGAGAGTCACTCTCAGCCAAAATTTGCCCAATGAAAGCAGAACCTGTCACATAACACCTCTATAACTGTTGTTATACCTTGGACTCGAGTACACCCTATATTGCAAGATATACTTAGGTGAAGAAACGATGTCGTTCCACTAAAACATCAAAAAAAAAATGAAAAAAATATTCAAATTGTAGCGAAAACAATTGACTCACACACGAGTGAGATATTCCATAAGTTATGTATTAATGTTTAATGGGTGATGTGTTAATATTTCATGAAAATTTATTGTATGTTCCATCAGTTATGCAGGTTTCTATGAGTTTTGTGATAAGTTTTCTTTGTTATAATGATATTATGCGTGTTATATGTGTTATATGGAACTAGTAACATATAACTTTATTACCTACATATACTGAAAATGAAATGCACCATGACTTATATATTTCATGGAGAGTTACTTATATAAGCATGGAATATAATTATCTTCCCATGGAACATTAGCAATTGAAAAATAGAACTGCAGTTATATTTTCATTAAACATTAGAAATTGAAAATATCAAATAAACAGGAAAAATATTATTAATATGAAAATGAAATTGCTACTGCCATTACAGAACATTAGTAATTGAAATATAGAACGTGAAACATTAACAATTGAAATAGGAACTCGGTAACTTCGCAAATATAGCATACTAATGTTTTATGGAAATAGTACTGATGTTCTATGGATTATGTATTAATGTCCCATTGGAATATAGTACATGTTCTATCAATTCTCTAGGGATTTCCATCAATTTTTGTGCTAGGTTTGCATTGTAATAATAATGTTCCATAGATTATGTATTAATGTTCCATAGGAATATAATAGACGTTACATTAGTTCTTTACGGGTTTCCACATATGACAAAGTATGACTTAACAACCAAAAAAACCAACTGCACAACAAAAAAACGATTCTTCCTCCTCATCTCTGCCAAATTTCCCATAATTCTCCATACACAACACTTAATAAGATTAAAAAAAAAAATCACATAATATGAAAATAAAGCTACCATTACCATTATGGAACATTAGCAATTTAATATGGAACTATAGTTATATTACAGTGGAACATCAGCAATTGAAATGTAGAACTCTGTAACTCCGGTAATACATAACTTTAACACACAGAAAGAAGATCAATTACACAGAAAAAAATATTCTTCCTCCTCGTCTCTTCCAAATAACGATTTTTCATTAATTCTCCATACACAATACACTAAATAAGATAAATATATATGTCAAATAATATGAAAACAAAGCTGCTACTGCCATTATGGAACATTAGCAATTGAAATATGGAGCTCCGTAACTCCTGTAACATATAACTTTAATACCCAGAAAAAACATCAATTATACAGAAAAACAATTCTTCCTCCTCATCTTCTCCAATAAAGATTTTTCCATAATTCTCCATAGATTTACATTATACAATACACTAAATAAGATAAAAAAATATCAAATAATATATAAAACAGAGTTGCTACTGCCATTATGTTCTTCTTATTCCTTGCAAAAATAAATTCTTCACATTCCTTCATGGATGACGAATTAGCCAAATAACAAAAAGAAGTACCGCCATCGATTTGCTAGAGAAAAATAAGAAAAAAACAAAGATGATGGTGATTTGACTAGAGATTTCTAAAGAATTCTATCGGGAAAGATGAAGAACGAAGGAAGAAAAAAAAAAAAAAGGAGCGGAGGGAGATGACGCTGAAAAATAGGAAGATATGCGCATTGACAGGAAACTATAATTTGTTATTTAAGTTGAACAGTGTCGTTTTAGCACCCGGAATACACCTTGCAAGGTGCCCTCGGATGCAACATATAATTTGCACTTCTATAATACATAACAATCCTCCATAATCAACAACAAGGTGTTCAAATCATTGTATCGCAATTAGGGGATACCTTGGAGGTTGCAAACAAGTATACCAATGTCAATCTTGCCGTTAGACAAAACCACATCAGTATAAACCTTCAGGATTCCCTTCTCAGGTGGAGATTAGATAGACTAAGAGGGGATGGAACAAGACTAGGAAAAGTGGCAATGGAAGGTTGTCTTAGATTCAAGAACTCCCTAGTAGTGTTTAAAGCTTGTAAAGCAGTGGAGTTTTCACAAGCGCATTTACCTTCATGTCTCAACCTAATTCGAGCATACCATATGCAGACTGCAAAAACAGAACCCTCCTCACTATAGTAAGATAGAACCAAATAAATAAGATCCCTAAAGCTGGCCATAATCAAAATCCATTTATGACCTTGAGCTAGTTCCAGCCATACCTTCCATGTAAAAATACATTCAAACAAAGCATACTTATCATCTTTCACAAGAAATCTACAATGCACACAAGACAAATTCTTAAAAGCCCCCTTTTCATGAGATTCTTACCAATAGGGAGAATATCTAGGGTAGTTGTTCAAAGAAACATACGAACTTTCAGCTGGATAAGAAGACCATATGTACCAGGTTCTAGAGCCAAATTTCTTGACCCAAATTTGACGTGCCCAAGGAAGTGGAGATACTAGGCAGTGAAATCCATTCCAATTTTATACCTAGATTTGACTGTGTAAATCTCGTTTGGAGTGTAGTGCCAAACCAACTTATCTTCTGACCAAACGAGGTCGAGAGTGATTCGACGAAGTGTGGCTTTAACCTCATGTTAAGGATTCTTATGTATATTTATGTATATTTATGAGTTATAATTAGTATAGGTTTTCTAGACCAAATAGGTTTAGGATTTGTCACCTTGACAAATCTATATAATGTACACAATTTTACATTAATGAAACAGAAAACACAATATTGTTTTCCCCACTAGAAACTTTCATGGTATCAGAGCCAATTGTCTAAAATTCTCTCATAATGAGTAACGAAAATATTGGCAATGTTGATAACGACATGGTGGAAGAAAGCCATGCTCACATAATAAAGAAAGATGCTTATTATGTAGCATCCGCCGATGGACCTGGATTGATTCTAACAACGGTCCAGTTAAAATAAACAGAAAAAGATAATAAATATGCAGAATGGGCAAGACCCATACGCATGGCCTTGAGATCAAAGAAGAAGTTGAGATTTATTGATGGAATAATTCCCATTCCAAATAATGATCTAGACAAGGAAGAAGAATTGTGGGAAATCAATAATCTAGTAAATTCTTGGATTCTCAACACTATCGAGCCCTCTCTTCGATCTACTATATATCACTCTGAGAGAGCCGATGAATTATGGACAAATTTGAAGGAAAGATTCTTGGTAGGCACTGGGCCAAGAATATATGAATTAAAAATTGCCTTGGCAAATTGTAAACAAGGCGGAGATTCGATACAAGTATATTTTTCATGATTGAAAAAATTATGGGATGAATTGGAAAATTACACTCAACTCCCGTCTAGCACAGATATAGAACTCTTGACTTTTATCATAAAAGAAAGAGAAAACAAAAAGATTTTTCAATTTTTAATGGGATTAAATAGTGTAATTTATGGCACTGTCCGTTCCCATATGATTCAACAGGAACCCATGCCCAAATTACGAACAATTCTTGCTCAAATTTGTAAAGAAGAACAGCACAAAAATCTGACACGAGCCGCGGACTATACCGGCGACGGCGCCGGAGCAGAACGCCGAGGACCTCCATCGAAATTTTATTGCACGTATTGCAAGAGGGCCGACCATGAAGTCACCGGCTGCTTCCAACTGGTGGGCTACCCAAAATGGTGGCCGCGAAGCTCACTTCAAAACGCCGCTGTCGGTCGTGGAACTCCACAAGGAAATTATAGCAAATGGCGCGGCGGCTGCGAGAGATCTGGACGCGGTGGACGGCAGCAGCTGACGGCGAGAACCCACGCTATCAACGGAACACGCCCGCTAGAAGCTTGGGCCAACTCCACCTCTGTTCGGCGTGGATGAATGGTGGTGGCAGAAAACCCTAGCAGCGGCAGCAGCTTTGTTGGAGAAGAAGACTGGAGCGGGCCGAACAGTGGCGAGCCGATCGGGCCGAGCACCAACAGCAGCAGGCCGAGCCCTTTTCCAAACCTGATAGTTGAACAGTGGTCAACTCTGTTAACTGCATTAAAAAATTCAAATAACACGCAATCCGAAAAATTATCTTGTATGAAAAATTTATGGATTTTGGATTCAAGGTGCTCTCATCATATGACTGGTAGAAAAGATCTCTTAACAAATTTAAATAATATTTACCAGTATACTATTGGTTTACCCATTGGCGCTAAAACAATTGCCCTGCAAGAAGAAACAATCTCTTTAACTACGAGACTCACACTTCATAGTGTCTTCTATATTCCTGAGCTTACGTGCAACTTAATTTCCTTGTCCCAATTGGCTCGTGACTCCCGATGTTTTATCACTCTTTCTAATGATTATTGCGTTATACAGGACCGTATCTCGATGAGGCCAATTGGAGTAGGTGAGCAAAGGAATAGGATCTTTTTCTACAAACATCTGCAGTTACCAGATCTATTTGCTTTTTCTAGTGAAGTTCTTGATTCCAGCACATTGTGGCATATTCGATTGGGTCATCCTTCGGATTTTGTAGTAAGTAAATTGTTCAAATCTTCTACAACCGAGACTGGCCCTTGTAATGTGTGCTTACGTGCCAAACAGACACGTGATCATTTTTTCTTGAGTATAAATAAAACATCTGAAATTTTTTATTTAGTCCATTGTGACTTATGGGGCCCATACAAAACTGCATCTACCATAAGCGCTTCTTATTTTCTAACTATCTTGGACGATTATTCTAGAGTTGTCTGGATATATTTACTGTCTGAAAAAAGCGAAGTCGCGTCTACCTTAAAGGATTTCTTTGCAATGGTCCAAACCCAATTTCACAAAACCATAAAAATAATTCAAAGTGACAATGGCACGGAGTTCATATGTCTCAAATCATATTTTTATGCTCAAGGCACAATACACCAAACAACTGTTCCTAGTACTCCACAACAAAACGGAGGAGTTGAACGTAAACATCGTCATATTCTAAATGTCGCCCGCGCCTTGCGTTTTCAAGCTAATCTGCCAATCAAGTTTTGGGGAGAATGTGTTCTCACAGCAGGATATCTAATCAATCGCACATCTTCAAAGTTATTACACGGTAAAACTACTTTTGAGCTATTATTTGGAAAGAAACCCTCATACTCTCATGTTAAAAGTTACGGATGTTTAGCCTATTTCCATAACCATGATCCACCTAAAGATAAATTTCGAGCCCGCAATCGAAGGTGCGTTTTCCTTGGCTATCCCTTTAACAAGAAAGGTTAGAGATTTTATGACTTGTAAACAGAAAAATTTATTATATCCCGAGATGTGATTTTGATGAGACGAGCTTTCCGTACAAAGAAAAATCCGAAGCCTCAATACCATCCTACGGATTTTACACAGTTATACAATTTTGGAGAACAAATTTTGGGCTCCAAGGAAACCTGTATACAAGATAGGGGGAGTATTGGCCCAAAGACTAACAGCCCACAGCAGGAACACCCCAGCCGCGTCCCAAAAGCCTTGCACGGCCCATCTGCGCCAGCAGCTTCGCCCGGCCCAACCGCGAGCTCCACACCAGAACCACCAGCCGCCTCCCAAAGCTCAGCATCACGCGGACCGCGGCCCAGCATGCCTGAAACTTCATGCGTCCCACCTCCAGTTGCTGCTTCTCATGGCCCAGCGAACACACCTTCCTCAGTAACCCAACAGGAAGTCCATTCCAGCCTTGGGCCAGCCACATCTTCTGCCCAACAAACTTTCCAGCAAACAATTCATCCGCAGCAAGACCAGGCCGCGGCAGAAACAGAGGTAACAGCATCCACAGTAAATCCACAAGAAAATCTGTCCATTCTCAGCACTAGAAAAAGCACTCGAATAAAAACTATTCTGCATCGACTCCGGGACTATGACTGCAATTCTATATGGAAGTCTTCTACATCCCATTCCTCTACTGCTCTCTCATCCTCTCCGGACCTCTCAGGTACGTCCCTCCATCCATTAACTCATTTTGTGGACTATAGAAAATTTTCTTCTTCCCACAGGCATTTTTTAGCTTCTATAACCACAGAATCCGAGCCCACCACCTACTCCAAAGCAGCCTCTAATCCTCTCTGGCGCGCCGCCATGCACCACAAAATTGATGCACTTGAAAAAATGGCACATGGTCCTTAACATCCTTGCCTCCTGGAAAACGTGCCTTGGGAAGTAAATGGATTTTTCGAATTAAATACAAAGAAGATGGCACCATCGAACAATATAAAGCCCGCTTGGTGATTTTAGGAAACACACAATGCCAGGTATCGACTTTACAGACACCTTTGCTCTAGTGACTAAAATGGTCACTGTTCGAACTCTACTTTCTGTTGCTACTGCTCGAAACTGGCCTATCCATCAGATGGATGTCCAGAATGCATTTCTTCATGGAGATTTACAAGAGGAAGCATATATGCGACCCCCATCTGGTTTTTGCCCATCTTTCCGCGGTCAAGTTTGTCTCTTGAAAAAATATTTATATGGACTTCGCCAAACTCCTCGATGTTAGTTTTCAAAACTTACTACAGCTCTTCGTAAGTATGGCTTCTCCCAATCTTATGTCGATTACTGTCTTTTCACATACTCTCGAGACAGCATTTTTCTATGCGTTCTCATTTATGTGGACGATTTACTAATTACTGGAAATTCCCTACCCACTCTAGAAAAATTCAAAATTTTCTTAAATAAATGTTTTCATATGAAGGACTTGGGTCCTCTCAAATATTTTTTGGGTATTGAAATTGCAAGAAATCCTTCGGGATTATTCTTATGCCAACGCAAATACACTTTGAAAATTCTCTCTGAGACTGGTTTATTGGGAGCCAAACCAGCATCCACACCCAATGAACCAAATCATCAATTGGCAAAAGCCTCTAGATTTTATTTTGATAAACCAGATCGATACCGCAGACTCATCGGGAAACTGATTTATCTGACTCTCACTCGACCTGAGCTCGCCTACACAGTCCATAAACTTGCTCAGTTTATGCACGCCCCTCGTTGTGCTCATTGGGATGCCGCTATCCGCGTCGTTCGATATCTCAAGGGCAGTCCTAGACACGGTATTCTTCTTCAATCTAAATCTCCACTTTTACTGACCGCCTATTGTGATTCTGATTGGGCTACCTGCCCAATTACACGACGATCTGTCACAGGCTATTTTATTTCCCTTGGTAGATCTCCTATTTCTTGGAAGACAAAGAAACAACACACTGTCTCTCGTTCTTCTGCCGAAGTTGAATACCGCTCTATGGCAATGACTTTATGTGAGTTAAAATGGTTATCCAGTCTACTGCGTGACCTTTATGTGCCTCTCACTCGCCCAATACCATTACACTATGATAATCAAGACGCTCTTCACATTGCCAAAAATCCTGTCTTCCATGAACGCACCAAACATATTGAAATCGATTGTCATTTTGTTCGAGATGCCTTTCAAGAAATATTCATTTCTCCCTTCTACATCCGCAGTGGAGTTCAGCCCGCCGATATTTTTACCAAAGCTCTACAACCAATGCTCCAACTTGAGGGGGAGTGTTAAAGATTCTTATGTAAATAGGATTACTAATCCTAAACTATGTATATTTATGAATTATAATTAGTACAGGTTTTCTAGACCAAATAGGTTTAGGATTTGTCACCTTGACAAATTTATATAATGTACACAATTTTACATTAATGAAACAAAAAATACAATATTATTTTCCCCACTGGAACCTTTCACCTCATGATGTAAAAGAAGAGTTTTGATCCAATCCTTCCCACCAAATACTTAATTATATTATTACAATAAACTCAATTTGCAGTTAAAAATTCTCTTTCATAATATTGTTGCATTAGGAGAAAATAAATTTGTTAGAGAATTGAAGTGTTTCTTTTTTTAAATAAACAAAAATACTAATAATTTCTTCACAATGTAGAGATCCTCTTATTCTAAATGAGTTATTGTGAAGTTTCAAAACTGACTGGCACAATGATCATTGAGGTTTCATTTCATACATGAGAGCTACAAAAGAGTATATTTTACGTAATCAGATAGATAAGTAGTTCCACTTCCAAAAAGAATGGTTTGCTTAGGCATCCCGTCTTTGGGAGAATCCTGTGCCCCAGAAACTGTAATAAAGCACAGGGAGCCATAGAGGACTGTCAAGTCAATATTTCACATAAGAGCTCCTTTCTATTGAAAACAAAACAATGTTTAGTAATTTCCAAGCTGGCTCCGTCACTTCAAAAAGGATTAATACACCCTCTTTTCAAAGGCGGCCTAATCTATTTGAATTACATATAACATGTATTAATTTGACTAATTAGGACAAATTTTCCTGTAAATTTCTCCATAATTATGTTTAATCCTGCAAAAGGTGGAAAGTAAAAAGAGCCAAACTTGAAAGAGATCATTACCCTAGCAGTTCCTATAAGATCTTGATACTCCAGTCATCTGCTATCCTCACCTTAGGTTTCCGGATGGTTAAAACAGAAGGGCTCTGTCCCCCTTGAAGTCTAAGGGGCCCGAGTTCAATACCTACCTTCTCGTTTGATGGTTCAACAAGCACAGACTTTGATCGGGAAGACCCTCCTAATAGTAGGATCCTTTCCACCGTGCAATCCGTGGAATATTTATTTTCACCAGCAATAGCAGATGCACTACTGGATGTAAGAACTCCATTAGAAAATGTAAATCGGCGATGAATGTAGGCACCCTTAAGAAATTCAAAGCTCTTCCCATCATCCATATAGAGTTCTCCTTCAGCTTCTTGGGTACTATTAAGAGCAATAACCTATGCCACACAAGATGATGATATTAGAAAATTTGAGCTGCTTTACAAGTAAAAAACACCAATGAGAAAAGTCCTAAATTTAAATCATCATTACTAAGATAAATTCTAAGGCATATTAGGCATATTTCTTTATGTCGAGACCATTCAGAGTTGCCATCTTTTAGCTTGATTTAATGCATTGTTACTTGGATTAAGGTATCACACATAATTTCAGTCATCCCATTCTAGTTCCCAAATCTCTAGTAGGATATCTGTAACTCTCAATTACCTTAGTTTGATCAATACTTGGGGAAACCTTCTATTACTCGTTTATGATGTGATATATTTCATTGAGTATTGGTTAAATATGCCAAAGTTCACTTCTAATTAAGAAGCACAAAAGCAGTAAGAAAGCAGAGTAAATTAATGGAAGCCCATTCTCCTAAACCATTCACAAGAAACGGAGAAGATTAAGACTGTACCAGAGTGTAAGGATCATTTTCCATCTGCGTGGAGCTTCTTCGAGACCGGTCTTTCCTTGGAACAATGGTTCCAGCCCTTTGAAAAGAAGGTATGCTCTCCTCTGAAACATCAAGCTTGTATCTCTTACCTCCCTTATATGCAGTTCCAGTTCTCATGTCATACCAAGATTGTTCCCCAGGAAGATACACAGATACTTGTTTAGTTTGCTGGTTGCAAAAATTTTGGATCATTCAGTAGGCATAGTGTTAAAAAAGGAATAGGAATAAAAAAGAAAGAATTCGAGAGGCAATGTGGTCCTACCGCAATGTAAATTCCTTGTACCAAAAGACTGTTTCCCACCATAAAAGCCTCATCATTGCTGTAGGTTTCTTCATCATCAGGAAATTCCATCCAAAGAGGACGCACAACTGGAGTACCACTCGTGTTTGCCTCTCTGAATAGTGTGTAAAAGTAAGGAAGATAGATATAGCGAGTTCGTATGGCCTCACTAATGAGTTCTGTGTTCCGCTCTCTGCAAGCCATTACCAGATAACAAGAATAACACATCAGATAAGAAAAAAGACATCACATGTATTAAGAAAAAAAGGCTAAAGCGTACAAACTCCTGTACAAGAAAAGTCTGTGATTATTTATATAACATGTGCTTTAAAAAAATGGCAAATAATAAACTACCAGCCCAGATGGAACTAAAAGACTCAATTAATAGATGGTATAGGTTAAAAGATCTCTGTTTAAACACAACTCCAACAAAATCTGCGCCCAAAATGATAATGGCCATGCATCACAGATCTGCTACTGAACTCATCCATTAAGTTTAAACTAGGATAATAACATCTTACTCTTACTTGTCCTCCAAGTACAAGACCATTTGGCTCAGTGAAAAATATGTAACCAAGTAAAAAAGATGACTTCTTTTTCAGATAAGCTGCTTTCCATCATCTCTTGACAATAACCTTAACTTTTTACCGGCTTCAATTTACAAACTTCAAGACACTTCATTTTCCATAGCTCTTGACATGACATGGAATTCACTAACTACTCCTCATTCTACGTTTCATTTTGATCAGAAATTGTGCAAAGTTTTTGTATTAACATCAAATAAGCACTCAGGATCCTCGACTACATCTTCTAGTACACTTCCTTTAGTAGTAATTTTTCTCTTAGGTATAATATTTTAAAGTTTAGGGTTTATATTTTATTCTATAGGTTTTATATTAATAAAACTACTATAAAAGGAGTGTACTAGGCGATCCGTCCGTCAAATAAGTTAAAAAAACAGCAGTAAATTGGTGATTCTCCCATCACCCAGTTTTTGGTTGTTTTATAAAAGAAAGTGATGGTAATGAAGCATAGAGAATCAACTTCTAGAACACCTACAGAAGATGAAAAGAAAGTCACATATAACAAAGTGGCAAAACAAAATTTAATTCAGACTCTGGAAACGTTTCCCCCCTTCTTCTAGTGCCTAAGCTTCCTTCTTAGTTTCCTCCTTTCTTTTTGGTTCTCTTGTCTTTTTCTATTTTTGCTGAATCTTCCTAAAATGGGTTAACTGACTCCTGAAGGAGTAGGAAAAAATCTAGCATAACAATTAACAATCAACTACGGTAAGTCAGATATTTGCTCTATTAATAACAAATTTAAAAAATAATAACAATAAAAGTCAGCTACTTCTGGTAGTTTATTGTTATATTTTTTTTACCTCGGCAGAAGCAAGGTTCAGAAATAAATGAAATCAACATGAAACAGTAGTTAAATTTCTTCTAGCTACCAATTTAGAGCAGAGAATGACATACCCAAACAACCAAGGCTCTCTTCTTTTAGTGTCATGATGTGCGTGGGCCCTGAAAAAGGGGTAGTAAGCACCCACTTGGTACCAACGAACTAGCAGCTCAGTCTCAGGGTTGCCAAAAAATCCACCAACATCAGCTCCTGTAGAGCACATCTAGCATCAGAAATTATCAGAAGGAAATATCAATTACCAAGCAATCGAAAAGGTAAGAATGAACTACTAACCCGAGAATGACATTCCTGTAAGACCAAGGGTTAAAATCATTGGAACCGAAACCCTTAATTGATCCCATTCTGCTGTATTGTCTCCGGTCCATACTGCTCCATATCTTTGACTTCCAGGAAAAAAGGCTCGAGACAAAACAAATGGCCTGTCTTTTCCATCTCCTCGCTTAACAAGGCCATCAGATGTAGCCATATGAAAGTAATAACCGTAGGCATTATGTAACTCTCTGTGTTCCACCCCGCCATGATGTAAAGCATCCCTAGGCATTGTTACCTGGTTAAACAATTTTACAATCAAGTTTACCCAGAAGATTGATGTCATAAAAGTAGGCTTAGTAGTAGACTGTTATTAGCTGATAGCACAGGGATAATCTGTGGCTTATTTCTCCATTCTTCAGTTTATTCTAAAGCATCTTTCATTATCAGAATATGCATCATGTTGTTAACTGATGCACCAAAGTTTATAAAACTTTATTTTAAAAAAATAATAAATAAAAAAGCATCTTCCATTATCAAAATACGCAACAGGTATGTCAACTACTGCTCTATTGCTGGAAACAAACATTCCCGCATATAGAAAAATGCGTTTATTAAAATGCAGCTTTATAGAGGTTTTTTTATTGCAAATAAGCATGGAGGTGTATGTATCAAGTTAATACCAAATGATACAGAAATATCCAGACACCCTTGTCATAGATAAAGCACATATATCAACCTTTACTCTTAATTTAGGAATGCTTAATTTGGAGCACCTACAGACAATAGAAGTGATGCCACGTAGCTACAAATTAACTGGTTTTAGATCTTTCAGAAGTTCAACCAAGCAATCAACTTCAAGAATAAAGAAAACAATTCATTGGAAAATTGCTTCCTGATAAAAATTACCATGTTAATTAGTTGGGAAAATTTCAGGTGCATTGGGTGCAAAGATCTCTTTAGACAAGCACGACATCTGAATTCTTGAAAGATGAACAAAATAAACAATAAAGAGATCTTGGTGCCTGATTCTGGTTGTGCTCTAGGTAAGCTTTGTCCAATGAAGCACTTAGTTCATGAAATATTTGAGGAAAAGCCAGGAGCTGAAGTTACTAAAGACCAATAAAGAGGAACTAAAAG
Source organism: Catharanthus roseus (assembly GCA_028651295.1). Taxonomy (NCBI): domain Eukaryota; kingdom Viridiplantae; phylum Streptophyta; class Magnoliopsida; order Gentianales; family Apocynaceae; genus Catharanthus; species Catharanthus roseus. The sequence goes on along the minus strand of JAPQWS010000046.1, from coordinate 1,691,978 downwards.
ACCAAGTTGCAGGAAGGTGTTGTAGTTTATGTTTAAGGATTCGGTTACATGGATACAGTAGAGAACACAACAAAAATTATTCTCAATTCAGATATTTGTGCAAGAAAATGATGAAGGGACTAGTTCTCTGAAACTGACTTTGTTTTCCCTATGGAATTCTACAGCATTTGCAAGCAGTCAATTATATCATTCTTAGTTCTCATGTTTTAAATAAGGAAAATTCTAACCCCATGCTTATTGATGCATTGCTTCGTGTTCTAATTTTTTCATACTGTTCTTCAAAACACAATAAAGAATATTTTCAACCTCAGAGAGAACAATACACGAAAAAGCCCAAGAATTCAAAAGTTTTAACATAAACACTAGTTTTACAATCTAGATTGGGTCTGGGAAATCCTAGTTCATGAGTCAATAACTGGAAGCATTTAGCTTAATTAAGTTTTGAATGTTTCTATAGGCAAACGGTACTTCAGTAGTGTGTCAGCAATAAATTGTTGTTTTAGGAACTCTGCATTTATAGTTGATTCGGTGGTCCTCCTAATTATTAGGTTTAGTTTGTCATGCCCCTCACAAAAGTCTACTCCTAGTTCATTTCAGGGTCGACCTTTGAGGCTTAAAAAAGAGTTCTCTGTTCAATAATATATATCTTTTTTGAATTCAATCAACACAGAATCTACATAACGTTTTCTGTCAATCTGGTTCTGTGATGCAATCAAGCCTTAAGAACCTCAGTGTGACTCCAAATCCAAGGTTTTCTTGTCCGTCCCTCTAGATCTGACGCTAAGAGTTCCATCTTGTGTCTCTTTTTCTTTTTTTTAAAAAAAAAATCAAACAAATAAATAAACAAAGTATTGATGAGGTTTTGTCATGCAGAAAAGCTAAATTTCACATTAAAAGCCTATTCAATTCTGGCTTTTGCCTCTTGGACAGCTTTCCCACGTTTTAATCACCACTTGAAACTTAGCAGAATCTAATACAACAATGTGGGATAGCCATGGGTGACTTTCTCCTGCTTCACACATTACACGTTTTAAACATTAAAACCATAAGTATCCCCTTTTAAAATCTACGCTGCAAACCTAGCTGTCACCTTTTTGTGAAATTGAAGCATGTTAAAATTTCCAGTATGGATTTAATTTCTCCAGTGACTATCTCTCCTAATATTTCAGTACTGCAGCTACCTCCAGTTCTTCTCTTTCTTTCCTTTCCTCTCTAAATCTTTGTTTGTTGCCTTTACCTCTCAATGACATTGTTGAAATTTTCTTTTCGTGTTTACTCCTTCAATCTTTTTTCTGCTTCAGTGATTAAGCTTTTCAAACTCTGATCAAAGAAACCGGTCAGGAAGTCCATCCTTCTTTCTTTCTTCTCTCTAATTTTCTTCTCCATGAGCTAGTATATTACTTGAATACTAGATTTTACATCCAAGTTCAACCGCTCAAAGTTTCTACAAGCTTGCACATTCTGGCCCTTAAAACATATGAAAATCTCACTTTTCTTGGCTCTATTTTCAAGAATTCTAGGATAGTGAGCCATTCTCTTAACTTTGGGTTCTTCTTTGTGAATAATTTCTATCTCACTACTATCTCAACTATTTGTTTTTTACATCTCAAGCAATTCATGCACTTGATTACCAAAAAGAAAATTGAATATCTCCCTTCTTGAGTTTAAACTAGTTTCCACCAAAAAATATCCTCTACCATCATACAAGATTGAACTATTCTCCGTACAGCTCGCAAAGGCCTTAGAGATTGCTAAAATCATCAGTAGTGACCACACATCCTACTGATGAATAAATGTCAACTAGAAAAATCAAGGATATTTAAGATTGAATGGCAATAGAGGGCAGCAACTTTGCAAGTCAATTAACCTTAGGAATGCATATCATGCCAACACACACCAGCTAAGACAATGCAAACATGAGTTTCCCAAAACAGAACATATCTATAGCATCTCTTTCATGGATGAGAAATGCTAAACTCAAACAAGTACATCAAGCATCTTAGATCAGCAAATTGGTCCACTGATTAATTCATCTAACACAAATTCACCACAAAGCTAACATAATCAGATATCGAGCTTTGATTTGTCATGCAACAAAGCAAAAAGAAAGGGTACGAAAAATGAAAGAATAATGAAACAAGCATTGTCACAATCAAAATCTTACCTCTGGGCCATTGAAGACTGAAGGTTCATTCATGTCATTCCATATATATAAGGAAGGGGTAGAGCCAACATAGTTATCATAAGAAAATTTGTCCCCCCACCAGGATCTAATCTGCGGGTTCACCATGTCTATATAGGATGAGGATCCAGGCCAGCACCATCCATCAAAATCCTTACCTGTTGCATCCTTAACATAATAGCCATTCTCTGAAGCCTCCTTATGTATGTGATAAGACTCATCCCTCTTAATATGAGGATCAACAATTGTTACCATATGCCTGCCCTTTGCGGCCAACTTGCTCTGCATTTCTTCTGGGTTAGGAAACAGCAATTTGTCCCAAGTAAAATACCTTTTTCCATCTGTATGCTCAATATCAAGCCACAACACATCATATGGAATATCATGCTCATCAAATTTGGAATCAACATTATAGACATCCTCCTCATCCCTATAATTCCATCTACATTGATGATAGGCTGTGGCAAACAATTGTGGCATTGATGGCCTTCCAGTCACACTAGTGTACTGCCTAACCACATCTTTCGGGCCAGGACCTATGAAAAAGAATGCATCCACCACACCAGCCTCACTCATCCATAGAGTGTCGATCCTTTTCTCATCAGATGGCATCATTATCTTGTCCTCACCAGCATTCCATCCTTTTCCCAGAACATCAATCTGCATCTCAGCAGCATTCAACCAGAAAAACCCTGAACTCCCCCTACAGTTTCCATGAGAAATTATAAAGGGAATTGAACCATACAACCCAAAAGGTGACTCGTGAAGATACTCAAACACATCAAGATTAAACAGCCTGTATGGTTCAGAATAGTCGTCCTCAACACCAGGACCTTTAGTAGGCTTCAATGCCAAACTTGTCGCATGCTCAGGGATCCCATAAACAAAATCAGCCCCATAAAATGATACATCAAAACTTATGGATTGTGGCCCATATGGCCTCGAATCAGTATGCCCTCTAAACTTCTCTTCCCAATCTTCCCCTTCACTTTTCTGCCTTAACTGCTCAAAATCAAACAACCCATGTGAATTTATCGACAAAACCCTCTTTTTGTTCTCTTTTTGCCTCACAAACACTTCAAATGGGTCATGTCTAAGCACCCCCTCATACTCATTATCCAAATAAATTACTGATGAAACCCCTGAATCGCCATCAATCTTTTCCTCAGTTAGCCTCTGCAGATACAGCTTCTTATTCAAAAAATCATCGACAATCACATCAGGGACCTCAAATCTCTTCTTAGGTGGGTTCAAAGACGGGTCCTCGTCAATTTTAAGCCTAAGTGTACCATCCTGGTAGACCGAAATACTAAGAAGCAAAGGCTTGTTAATAGCATCGGTTTCTGGGGTTTTTTGGATGAGTTTGGCAATGAGGTCGCCGTCATCCGAAATTGAGACATCGGCGGCGGTCAGATTGCAAGAACCAGATTTGCGGGATCGGGCACGTTTACAGAATGGGGTTTGATTGCAGTTTCTGAACTCATCTTTTTTCCAAGAAAAGGCTAATGGGCTAATTAAGAGGAGGGTAAAGATAATATGACGGATCAACTGTGGAACTCTTCTCATCTTTTCCATTCGCTGGTTACGGATCAAATACTGCTGAGATTGATTTCATCGAAATTTAGTAGTAGGTGCAGAAGTAAAGGGAGGCAGAGACGCAGAGCGGAACAAAGAACCAGTGCGGAGTGCGAACTGTGGAGAACAATAAGAATAACTTGGCATTCTGGTCTTTTTTCTTTTTGTTAGGGAAGGGCAATCTGGTCTTTTTGAGAAAAGATATTTGCAAATGTTTGGAGAAAAGGAAAAATAGCTACGAAGGTAGGAATTACAATAGAACGGGTCTCATTGAATATCTACTAGTCTCTAACACATATATACTCGTTTGACCCCAATTTAATTGGAAACTTAAATAGAGAAGGAATGAATTTCTTTATTTAAGTTTGGAGATGAATTTCTACTCGCCCTATATATCTCCATCCATTTCGACTTGCCTCCACCCTCATATATTCATATATATATATATATATATGTATAACTTTTTTAAGTAAAACACTAAACTAAATACTAAAAATAAAAAAATTTGTTCAATTGAAATTTATTGATCAATGAAAATTTCAACGAACTTGTCACTTGTACCTCTGAAAATTATTTATTTTTGTTATTCCACTTTATTATCCTACTTATGTTTCAACATTGTTGAACTATAACTTATGAGTTTTTTTTTATAGGTGCACATGGTTACTTTTTTTTAAAAAGGATTATTGCTTGTATTATTTTTTTCAAATTTTAATTTTTTTTATTTTGTGGCATATCTATTATTATTTTGTGTTTAACAAGGTTATTAAAAATAATTCACATAATTTCCAGCTTGGGTCCCCAATTCCCCAGTGAATTTGGCAGGACGGAGTTATATTTCATCTCAAGCACAGGGATGAGTTGAGAATGAAGACAAGATTGAGAAGTGAGGATGAAACCCCATCCCCACCTGCCCATAGCCATCCCTATATGGCGTTGCTAAACTATATACTTTTTTAAGGGTTAATAGTAAAATACTACATGAAATAACCGGGTAAGAGCACTTTACCCCCAAACTTAAAAAATATATATTATCTCCTATGACTAATAGTCAATGATTAATTTTAAGTAAAATACCAAAAATACAATTCATGTAAACTATAATTTGTTATAAAGTAATCCCTAAAGTTTGATGTAAAAATCAATTTAGTACATCTGTAATTTATAGTTGTAGTTCTTTTCAAACAGAAAATTCATAGTTATAATTTGTTACAAAATACATTTGTGAATTCGAAATAATATTTTTTAGTTTATTTAAAAAGGCGAATAGGTGTTTTTTTTCCCTTCAAACATTTACTTTTTGTGGAATCGGTCCACAAACATTATATTTTGGGCAAATAGGTACTTCTCTTCAATTTGGTTGCTAAGATGAGAGCGTTTTTGTCCAAAAAAAGTAATCCAATCTTTCTAACTTCTAAGAGTATTTTGATGTTAAAATAAAAATATAAAAAAATATTAAGAATCAAAATAAAGTAAATATAGCATCTAATACCTAAAGATATTTTATAATATTATCTATAATACCTCTTGTAATATTTCTTTTTATAATTTTTTGTAGAGTTTATTCTTTTCATTTAAAATTTACTTTTTGTTTAATAAAGCATATTAATAAAATATTACATATTATAAATAAGGGATCGATAAAGGCAACTCGAGTTTCTATAAGGATAACTCGAAAAAAATTCAAAAATTTCATTTTCACCTAAAAACTTCCTCTCTCTAAAAAAAAATTCCCTAAACACTCTCTAGAACTCTTCACTTCAACCTCAGATCTAGGAAGATCCGACCGTCAAAATCCAAAAAAAAAGTTAGTTCTTCAATCTATTCTCATTTATTTACAAATTTATCTGTTTAGATCATAAAAAATATGCCTTTAATTTGAAAAAAAATCGCACTTTTAAATTTGAATTTTTTGATGCCGAAATCGAGCACTTTCGCCTGGGCCGACGAAAGTGTTCGGTGACTTTCACCGGGCCGAACTAAAGGTCACCAATCCTTTCGCAGGCTCGGACTAAAGGTCACGTGCACTTTCGTCCAGCCCTAGCAAAAGTGCATAAAAAATTTTGAATTTTTTTTATTATTATAAATTTAATTTTTTTTTTGTTCATAAATGATTATTTGATTGTTAATCAATTTTGTATATGTAGAATGGGTGTGATTAGTTGTTTAAAATATTTAATGTGATAATTTTTATTGCTAATATGATAATGAATTATGTTTTTGTGAACAATATAAAATGAATTATTGTTAGTGAGAAGAAATAAAATAACAGAAAATTAAAATATTTCAAATGTTATTTAATTTTTGTCTATGTAGAATAAATGTAACTAGTTTAAAATTGTTTGCTTATAATTATGTGTTTAATAAGAAAATGTGTTATGTAATTGCTAAACTATTTGAATTTTAATTTGAATTCATCGCTATTCTTGGCCTTACGTTTAGGGTTAGGAGATAAGATCGAATAATATATAAATTAGTAAGTTGTACTAAACAATATTAGTGATGGATAATAATAGTATGAAAGAAATAGTAGAAATGAAATAACAGATCCCGATAATAAATAATAAAATTATAATATATGTTAAAGTAAATGTTCAAATATATAATGAACAGCTATTAATGAGTTTGAATATATAATAGATAGTTCGACCAGACAGACGTAGAGGCGATAATGATCTTGGTCCTGTCAGACAGGGCCGGTAGAATTCATGGTCGCACTGTTACAGCTTCATCTAAAAGTACTAGGGGGCGACATAGTACCTCCGACCTCCCTGCTACTCCTACCCCTCTCACACTTGGTTTCCATCATGGAACAGGTGCACCCGGGTCTTTTACCCGACAACCGGCCGTACCTTTTAGATCTCGACCTCCCCTCCAATCACATCTGTCTTACACCCCTATGCCATATGAGGCATATGAATCTGCACATCCACCTTCATACCCCTAGACACAGTTTATGATCCCTACTTACATGCTCCCACTATACAACATTGCATACCATATAGATTTACAGCCAGGAGCCTATACCGGAGTTTAATGGTTAGCTGAGGTAGATAGGGATAGAGTTTTTTATCAGATAGTTGGCGCCACCCCTCATGCAACACACATGGGTATTCTCATGCTGATTTTGGTGTTTCATCCTCTGAGCCTTACATAGGGAGGACTACAGATAGGGTTTGTGAGGGTGATAGGGCTTTGAGGGTGATAGGGGGCTTGGCGAGGAGCATGACAGGGTCCGATCCCTATATATTGAGGGAGAGGCGGATGATGGAGGTGATGATAATGGTGATGGTGATGATGATGATCGGGATGAGGGTGAGGATGCTGGAGATGAGGAGCAGTCCGTGCCTGTGGAACCTGTGGCACCTGCTAGTGGATCCGACGGGCGTCCTCGTCACGGGAAGGGAAAGGGTTGACCGGGAGCTTTATGTGGATGATGAGTAACATTTCAGCTGACAAGGTATTATGGACACCGTACAGGATTCAGGAGATTCGGGCTTACTGAGTTTCTACGTGGCACAGGTTCGTTGCATACTTTGACTGTGTCGAGCCGTACATGCCTGACAGGGTGTTGAGACAGTTCGTACTTAAGCAGTGTATTCTTGTCCATCCTATCCAACCTCAGGAGGCACACAGGCCGCAAAACAACAGGATGTACTTGTTGAGGAATACTTTTGTGGAGGCACTGTGGCTCGAGGCACCTTCGCATTTATTGACAGAGTCTTGGACTAGTGTTCCGGCTATTCCACCGAGTTCCTGTACGGATGATTACATGGACTGGTTCCTCCCCCGCAGTCACCCAAGGATACAGAATCCCTCGAATATTCCCCGTGGATTTCATGTACCAGTAGCTCCCGCGATGCCACCCCAAGCTCTGTTGGATTTGATTGCACGTGAGGCTACTCGAAAGGATGTCGATGAGAGAGAGAGAGAGAGAGACTTCATACGGTTGTTGATTTACTAAGGAGGAATTACTTCACTCCTTATTATGATGATATATATTTGTATACTTTGTTATATATTTTTTTACATTCCTTTTTTTATTTCCGAATATTCTGTTGTTCATTATTTTAATTTTTTAACGTACCGGTTTATTAATTCATATTAATATGACAATGCGAAGAATTTAAATTTTAAAAAAAAATAGCATAAGATGCAAAAAATTTTAATATATTAATAACATCAAACATCACGTTATAAATTATATAAGAAAATTCTAAAGTGACTAGTTAATAACAACATGCGAATGACCCTGAGGCACATACATTTCACGGTATCTTGTAACCAAATCTACAATCCGGTTATGATAAGGGTCTGCCCGTCCACTAACTCGTACATCTTGATTATATTGTCATTGCACCTGTATTGGAGGCAAAGGGCATCCATCTCGCAACTGTAGCTGCAGAAAAAGAAAAAGAAACAGTAAATAAAAAGCTCCACCTATCAATAATGTAATAAATAGCAATAATAATTAAAATATATCAATAATAAATAAAAATAATAAATACCTATATGAAATGCTCTTGTTCTGCTATGAATCCAATGAATAGCATTTCGGCAGTACAATCTATATTAGAATAAAGAGGAAGGACAGTGGTCGACCCAAACCGTGTAATTAAAACAACGCATAAATTGAATGTGTTGGCAATGACATAAAGGTGATCAGGAGTATCCTCCAATAATCAACAGGCGCCGAACCCTCAGCCCAATTTGTCTTCGTTATCAGCTCAGTGACACATTCTAATGATCCGAACAATTGCACATACACGTTCATATGGTGGTGCAAATCATAAGACATTCTTCTACGAAAAAATTAAAACTAAATTCATAAAAAATAAAATAAAATAAAATAAAAAAATTTCCAGGAGCACTTTCGCCCATGGGGGATGACAGCAACTTTTGCCTGTCTGGGCGAAAGTGTCAAGGAACTTTTGTCCAGATGGGCAAATGTGTCCCAGAATTTTCGCAGGCGAAAGTGTACCAGAAATTGAAAAAAAAAATTTCAATTGTTTTTTTTACCTCAAAACTAACATTTTCTTGCAATAAGTCTTCAGGGGACTCCATACGTTAGACTAATTTAGGTTTAATGTTAAAAGTTTGAGTTTTTTTTAGAGAGGTTAGAGAGAATGTTGGTAGAGAGAGAAAGGTTTATGTTTAAAATGAATTATTTTCGAGTTCTTCTTATAGATTTTCGAGTTATCTTTATCGACCCCCTTATAAATATTACAAATATAAATATTACCAAAACTGTTATAAAGGAGGTTAAACACTATCAGATCATAACATCTAACTATCTTCTTCCCCTTTCCCTGCCGCCACCCTCACCTCACTCCTCCACCGCCTCCTCACTCACCACCACCACCTCACTCATCCACCATCTCACTCATTATCTTTCTCCTCTTTCTTTAAAGGAAAAAATCAAAAACCACTCATCCACCTCACTCCTCCACTATCTCACTCCTCACTTCTCCACTCCTCCATCACCGTTGCTACCACACCTCACTTCTCCACTACTGATACTTCCTTCTAGACAAGAAATTGTGACTTTATTCTCAGTTCTCTCTCAAACCATGAAACATTTCAGAAAAGAGGGGTCTCGTCTCCTCTCCCAAATCCAAACCGAAATGGATAGTAGTAGCAACATCAGAGAGAGAAAGAAAAATAGTTGCAGTAACAAAGTTCATCCATTGTTCAAGAATATGTTAGCAAGATTGAATGGAATAGGTCTATTTTTTCAAGGATATCACGTAAATATACAATTGTCCCAGAAAAAGCTCAAACTTATCTAAATAAGAAATTAAAACAGGATCAAGAAAAAATAAGTAAGCAAAAATTCACTGTAAAAGAGAAAGAAAAAGAAAACCTCAATTCCAGTAGGAGAAAGCAAAAAGTCACGACCTTTGGAAGTTAGGAGGGACAAATAATAGGAATTCTTGAATTCTTCTTCATATTCTGAAGTCTCATATTTCTTCTTAGCTTTCACCACCTGCTTATGTTTGAGGAGAAGGAAGATAATGAGTGAGGACGTAGCGGAGGAGTGAGGTGAGGTGCGGTGGCAGTAGCGGGGTGGGTGGTCTCATGGAGAAGAGGGGGAGAAGAAAAGAACGAGGAGAAAAATGGTGGTGAGTTTTTGGGGGCAGCAAAAAGAGGAAATGGTGGTGAATGAAAAGATGGTGCTGAGTGAGGTGGTAATGGCAGCGGAGGAATGGTAGTCATGGAGGAGGAGGGGAGGAAGAAAGAGGGGAAGATGAGTTTAAATGATAGTATTATTTCATTAGGTATTTATAAATTTCACGGTAAAATTACAAAAATTTTACGAAAAATTTCATTTTCACACTCCCTTATCTACTCTCTTTTTCTCTCTAAATCTCCCTAACATCCAAGGAAGATTTAGGAAAATCTAACCGTTAAAACGCCAAAAAAAGGTTAGTACATTATTCTACACTCATTTATCTATATTTTAAATAGAAAAAACATGTTCGGATCTGAAATGTGGTGGTGTTCAAGCCACTGGAGCACGACATAGAGGTGTGCGCGACCCCCTAGCGCACAGCACGGGTAGTGCGCGACCCCCTGGCGCACAACACAGGGTGGTGCGCCACTCACTCCCATTTCCGATTTTGATTTTTTTTAAAAATTAATAAATTGTTTATGAATTGTTATATTAATTGTTCTTAATATATATTAGTCCATTATGTTAGTTTTTTAGTTAATTTAATGTACTAGTTTGTTTTTTCATGTCATAATTATGAATTGTGAATTTTTCATATAGTATATTTAATTTATGATATAGTTAAATGTTATAGTGATTTATAAAATAATTGTCTAATTATGTGTTAATCTATGCATTAGGATGTGTATGAATTTAAAGTCGTTTATAGGGAAGTAAAGAGATTACATAATTATAATTATCTTAAGGATTTTTAATTAGTAAATTGAATTAAGTTAGTTAGTTTAATAATTATTATTTTCCTAATTTAATCATAGTGTAATTTAAATATTTGAATAATCAATTATTTCATAATGATTTAATGATAATAATTTATTTCATAAAAAATAAAGGAATAAGAATTAGATAATTGTATTGTAATCAAAAGTAATTAAATAATAATTAATTATTGTAATAATATAATATTCTTATTAATAAAAGTAAGAATTAATTTCATAATTGAATAGCATTAATTAATAAATAAATACTCGGACTTCTAAATACAAAATAATTTAAAGAAAGAACTTTGAAATTCATTTAGATGGATCCTGAGCACCCTAGACGCACAAATACAGGATTATGTAGCAGACAGGAGCTGTCAGACTCACGGTCGTAGTGTGTCAGCCTCTTTTAGGGGGCTTATGGTAGGTAGGGTTGTAAACGGGGCGGGTCTTACTCGTACCCGCGCGGGTCTATATCCGTTTTTAACAGGTAAGGTTTAAATTTTATACCCTCGGACTCGTACCCGTACCCGTACCCATACCCATACCCGTATTTATTCTGTTAAATGGGTCTAGGTAGGGTATGATAATACCCAGACTCGTATACCCGTATTAATAAAATAATATATATTTATATATTATATTAGATGAAGAGTAATAAATGTGCTTAAGGAGGTATGTCTAAGTGGTTGAGAAAATGGAAAGTTAAAATCTAGACTTAGTGGGCAGCGCAGGTTTGAATCTTACTTTTCAACCTTTTATTCTTTTTTTTTTTCCCTCTTTTTCAGCCCTTTTCTCTTTTTTCCCTCCTTTCAGTCCTTTTCTCTTTATTTACTCTTTTTTCTCTCTTTTTCAGCCCTTTTCTCTTTTTTCCCTCATTTTAAGCCATTTTCTCTTTATTTTTACTCTTTTTTTCTCCTTTTAAGCCCTTTTCTCTTTTTTTCCTCCTTTTCAGTCATTTTCTCTTTTTTTTCCCTTTCAGTCCTTTTCTCTTTTTTTTTTTTTTCCTTTTTAATCTGTTTTTTCTTTTTTTCTCATTTTCAGTCCTAAATAAAGCCTCTTTAATGATGGACTTGGACCAACTAACCTCTTTCAAATTATTTATTTATTTATTTTCAACTTTATTTCAAATGCCATTTCACAAATAATTTATTTTTACTAAATATAAAAATATATTCTTTCATCCCGTGTAAAAGCAATTTATGATAGTAATATTTTTGTCTTATTTTTTATTTCATAAAACTAATGAAAATATGGATCATGACAAAAAGGACAATCTTTTTTTTTTTTTCTTTGTCGTTCTCTATCTTATATGCTACTATTTGACTTATCTATTAGGCGATACTGCATTATTACATATACTCTTTGCTCAGAGGTTGTATAGGAATTTGGATTATAGACTGATTTAATATAGTTAAAGGGGTCTATATCCCTATTCATTTATGTATATGTTAATTGATTGTATTTGTTGAAAGAAATGTTGAGGAGATTATGTTAATCATGTTAAAGTTTTTATTTTTGGATTATACATTGTTTTATATATTTTTGTTTAACAGGAAAAAAAATAGAAAAATATCATACGGGTACGGGTATACCCAGACCCTACCCTGGACCCCGGAGGGTCGGGTCTGGGTCCAGAATTTTATACCCTGGAGGTTCCGGGTCTGGATCCAAGTTTAACTATAAGGGTACGGGTCTGGGTCTGAGGGGGGGGGTCTAGACCCATTTACAGCCCTAATGGTAGGCACAGCCCATCTGATGTACCTACCACACCTCCCCATGAGATGTTTCATGGGATGGATGCACCTGAGTCATTGGTTTTGCCTCTACCTATTTCTACGCAGGTTTAGATGTCGTAACACCCGCATACTCCCGTACCCTTCTAATATTCCTCAGTGTCACTACATCAATCTCACCCTGGGGCATGATCTTCCTTGGCCCACCACCCTAACGCTAGTTACATGCACGACATTAATTAGCATTATATTCCTACGTCACCAGGTGCACAATATCCCCTAATGGTTTTAGATTACTTTTTAGTAGGAGATTCAAGAGATTCCTCACTGTATCAGCGGGGTTATTATGACACATCAGAGTAGATGTCTTCTTATGCACTTGGGTCTGGAGATGTTCAAGGTGGTCATGGTGATGAGACGATAGTTCAGGTAGGGGGAGATAGTGAGGGTGGGGATATTGGTGAGGGCCGCGATATTCAGGGTGGAGAGGAGGGAGGGGATCAGGATGAGGAGGCGAATAAGGAGGAGGAGGATTCTGAGGATAGAATAGCTGTACATGTATCATCTTCAAGACATACAGGGAGAGTAGGTGGGCTTATGAGCGAGCGAAGAGAGTAGTGAAGATTATGAGCTGGCAATGATCGACAATGGAAGGCAAGTTTTTACAAATTTCAGAGAGTTGACCCTTTGAGGATGTTCAGTGTGAGACTCCGGGGCCATCGGGGCCTTTGGGAGTTGAAGGTGGAAAGAAGAGGTTGAAGAAGTTCGAGACTGTTTAGCAGCAGAGCGGACCCGTCCCTGGAGGTCCACACGAACTGGACATGATTCCATCATACAGTGGACACATTGCTGCAACTATATAGCATGAATAGGTACTTTTTATAACCCTATTATGTATTATTTCATAATTTTTAAGAAATATAAATGTTTGTTATATTTTATCTTAAGTAGTATATTCTTATTTTTCTGCAATGGAGTTTTTTATGTGACCATTCTAATGCAGGAACGACCTATATTGAGATTACATGGTCAACATGCGGCACTTACCGGTTACACATTGACCGATGGTGATGTAAGACAGAAGGTTGCTACATTAAGACTGGTTCATCTACAGTCATCCATGTTCCACTGTGGGAACAACACTCTTTTATCTGTATTTTTGGAGAGATGACAGCTAGATATTAAGTCATTCCACATGCCATTTGGAGAGATGACATTATACTACATAATGTGGAGCTTATATTGGGGATACCTGCCAATGATGAGCCAATGAACGAGGTCTTACCTAGGGGCAAATCATCCAAATGATTAATGATGATATGGGGGTTAGGCTTTCCGTTTCCAGAGGTGGTAATGCACATCATGGGATCCCTATGTCAGTTGTATCCATCGCTGGTGATAGTGCCCGTTTGTCAATGGAGATGAGGGTATCCTATTACTTGCTGTCCGTTCTCGATAATTCTCTCTTCCCTAACAAGAGTGGCCTACCTGTGGCGAGCTACGAGTTATGACCCATAGTAAGGAATCTACGGAGGTGCAAGAAGATGGCTTGGGGTGCTGCAACATTAGTGTAGTTATACAGGAATCTTGGACGGGCCTCACGTTCGGAACCCCAGGAGTTAAGAGGTTTTCTCATCACTAATTTATGTATTCTATTAAATCACGTAAATATTTATTATGTTATTTTAATTTATATGCTTTATATTCTTATATACACGTTTATCACATTTATCTGTTATAGGCTTAGATATACCTATATTTTCCGATGGTCGCCGGGCCTATCAGCCAGTGCTCAGTTCTAGGGATTCCATATATCTAGCATTTCATAATGATGGGACAAAGATCTGGTACGGTTGCATTATCTGACTGTCGGATGAGGTTAGATGTCATGACTGTGGCTGAGATTCGATGGACACTTTATAGGCCAGCAGAGATACATGTGGTATGTTTTTCTACATACCACGGCCTGTTAGCTTACTTTTCTTGTGTTGAGCCGCACACGCCGAGAGATGTGTTCCAGAGTTTAGTTGGACTTAGGATATCCCACATGTTAGTATTATTAGTCCAGTCGAGCACTGTAGGTCGGCATCAACTAAATCATATGTCGTGAGACACACTTTTACAAGGGCATTCTAGTATGATGCTATGACTCACTATGTGCATGCTGATCATATGCGACATATTGCTATGCCTCCTTATGCTTGCCATTCGAGTTGCATATTGTGGTATACCCAACAAGTCATCCAAAGATACATAACTTGGAGTTACTTCCTACCAGAGTTGAGTTGCTACCACGATCTCAGCCACCAGCTATTGCATTAGTTGACTCCTTAGGTCCTTATGTTGGGGATAATGATCCAGATGATTTACAGACTCAAGTTGCGCGCTACAAAGAGATGTGTCTTATACGTAGATGGCGTTTGTCTATTGATTAGATTTCCTTATGTTACCATGCGATTATGTTTATGGATTTGTAGTACTTATTTGTCATGATGGAGTTTTTTTATCATATGTATTATTATGTTTTGTTTATATTATGTTTATGTCAACTGTTATCGTAAAATATAAAATCATAAATTAAATATATAATCATGAATAAATTAAAAATGTAATTAAATACATAATCATAAATAAATTAAAAATAAACCCTAAATACATAATCATGAATGAATAAAAAAAAGATGACAATCAATTGATAACACCCCCATCAACCGGCCATGAAGGGGGATACATTCATACACATGTGTGAGCCCACTCCCTTAAGCGTGATTGATATGGAAACAAATAATTGCATACGTCCTGACGAGTGTGCCAATTTCACAACAGATTTATAGGGGGCATCCTAAAGTCATCATGCAAATGTAGCTGTCAAGAAAAATAATTAATTATTTTAAACCCTAAACCCGCAGTTACCATCCCCAATTGGATCCATATAGCTGTCAATTAAAGGATATAAAAAACGTAGGAATTCATTTAAATAAGGGAACTCACAATTTGGACATCTATCAATCGATTGTACAACAGATGACTCGACTGAACTTCGACCGCTACTGCGTCCCCTACCCCTAGACCCATGACCAAGACGTTGTGCGTGTCCTCTTCCATGGGTACCCAATTCTGAACCCGAACCTGATCCTGAGTCGAATCCGTTACTATTTTTAAACGATCTATGGGGAATCTGTATATGCTCCCAATATGACTTTCTCTCCTCGTCGAGTCTTTCTTTTTTCGACCCTTAGTAATTATCATGTCCGAAGGAGTAGTTAAAGGTCCTTCGCGGTTTGACAGCAAGATGAGATGTAAGATGTCTCGGGTCGCATGACTCCACTCCATCAACTGTTAGAATATAGACAAAATGAATTATTAGTATATTTTTAATAATTAAATTATATAAACTAATTCAAAAATAACATTTTTTAAAAATACCTGTGATAGTGGTCGTTGTCTAAACTCCTCTAGAATGCAGTGATATCATTCTCCAGTATGGCATGTTATCTATGAGGTTTGCAGAATCCTGATGCTCCATTCCCAATACCCCGTCTATCACAAGAAATGACCATAAATGATGAAGACTGTCAACCTTTAAAGGAATATACTTATGGTATCTAATAATCAATTCCCATGAACATGGTAGACCATGTGAAGTCCGGAGAAGATGTCCACAAAGATTCTCTGGATCGCTCATGATCTTCGTAGCTCTAAGTAACTCTTCTTTTATAATCTTCAGTGCCAAATGACTTACTTTTCCACAAATATCAGTTAACACAAGGATTGCTGTTTGCATTATCTTTCTCCTTCAACCGAGAATATTCTAGTGAAGTCTTAATGATAGAGATTTGTGACTCAATTTTTGAATGTATCTTACTAAACATAGTATCTAAGTCTTCGTGAGATGTCTAAAGGAACATCTTCGATACCTAGAGTTCAGACTCAACCCTATTCGTCGTCTCAACCCGAAATGTAAAATTTTCTTGGTCCACATCCTAACGAATTTAAATGCACAAGTGTTCAACCATTCGTTATACAAATATTCTAAGAACCATTACATGTTACGCCAGTTTGTATTCAATTTTTCCAATCGCTTTGCATAATCATCTAACTCCTGGAAGTTCACCAATCTTCTCCATGTTGTATATACAAACTTTTTAGCTGATTCCTCACCAATCACTGGAATTAATTTTCCCTCGATATTCATTTCGATGTCTCAGGAAAAGCATGTGGTATGATTTGTTGAATACTATAGATATAAATGGCATAAAACTTGTTTCTTTATCAGTAATTTCCACTGTCGGTTCAGGTACATCGAAATATAATTTTTTAAGCTGTTCTAACACCCATTGATAAGTAGCAGCTTGTTCATTATGCATGAACACTGTAGCTATACAGAAATTTTTACCAGTTGGTGTCATCCCCATTGCCTCAAGTAAAGGCATGTTGTAACTAAGTAGAATAATAATTTTTTAACTTAACAACAAAAAAAATAAACATAAAAATATTATAATTAAATTAACTAAACTTCTAATAAAACTTAACTAATCTTCTTAATTTTAAAATAACATTTAACATTCGTTCTCCATATTTTAAATCATATAACCCTATATAAAAGAATCTAACGTGAGATTTTAGATATAGATAGCAATTAATAAATGGAATAACGAAACACGTTATTATTAAAGCAACTTACTTGTTAGTTTTGTAGATTGTGTCTAGTACAAGTATATAAGCCCACGTCTCCAACATTTGAATGAATGTCGGATGAGCAGTAACTATATCGTTAAGAACTCTACTCTCTTCACAATTCCTCCAAAAACACATATATCGAAGATTTGAATACATGTGGAGCACTTCTTCCACTATGTTGCGTCCCTGCATCCTATCCTTCTTAATCTTTGCACGAGCATTATATATAGTTCGAGAACTACAAAAAAAAAAAAAATTAACGATCATGAAATAATTCAAAATATATAATATTATATTCAGTCTAAGATAATTAAGTTAAGCTACAAAACATAACAATACTATAGCATACCTCACAGTAGTATAGGGATTATTTTCTCGCAAATTCACCATTGTAAAATGAGGTGCCACCTGACACCTACTCAATCACTCGGTCAATTTGAACTCTTCCTCTGTATGCATTGCAGCCTGAGAGTGGCCTTGATGATAGATACCAATTCATGATTGTACCTTCCATCTTTTACAAATAATTTCCAATGTACTCCACTAACATCTTCCTTACCTTTTAATTTAAACGGACAATTACATTTCTTAGTTCCATACAGAGCCCTACATTTTACAAGAATCTGTTCTACTTCTTCATCGTTCTGTATGTCCTTATTTTTTTTTTTTTTGCCATCCCCCGATAGTAACCAATATATATGTACGGCCTAACTCCTAAACTTTTTTTTGTAAAACAATGTGTAGTCATCACATATGTGTTAACTATTTTTGCTTAGTTTTTTACCCATCAACCAAATCCTCTTTCAAATTAAATTCACAATCCGTTTGAAATAAATAACTGTAGTCTAGGAAATCCTCCATGTATAAAATATCCTCATATTATTTAGAATCCAATTCATTATTTTTCTACACTATTAAAAGATAAAAAACATAAACAACTCAAATATTAAATCAAAATAAAACTAAGTAACGTAATAACATATTCATAACTTCATTAACTTAGTACCTTGTTAATTAAGAGCATATTAATTATAATTAAAACATGTTAATTATAATCACAAATAAATAATTAAAAGATATTACTTACAATTAAATTAAAAAAATTAAAATATATAATACATAATTAACATATACATATTAAATAATACTAACTTTAACATAAATAACTAATATAACATAATTAATAATATAATCATATTAAATATGAAAAATTAATTTAACATATGAAAACAATTAATATAACACATAATTAACCTATACATATTTTAAAAAATTTTTAAAAAAATAAAAAATGGTGAATGGAAGTAGCTAGCACACCAGACCAGTTGGTGCGCCAACCACTAGCACACACGCTTGTTAGTGCACCTTCGTTCAATTTTTCAATGTATTGGGGTTGATTTTACCTCAAAATTTACGATTTTTGGTACAAAATTTTCAATATTATCCATCTTCAAACTCGACATCTTCAAAAGTCTTCAAAAACTTAAAAAGAAATATAGAGAGAAGTTAGAGAGAAAGATAGTAGAGAGAGGAAAGAGATTTTTCGTGGAATTTTTGTAATTTTATTATGGAATTTATAAATCCCCTATTTCATTTTAATCTCTAATGTTTTATATTTTGACCTTAATTAAATAATCTTAAAAGTTAGATTGTTTGATAATTTTTTTCAAACAAAAATGTCTTCGCCTTAACGGCCAAAAGAAATGTTTACCAACTAAATTGAACAAAAGTATTATTTTACCAAAAATATAATGTTTGGGTAAAGTAACAAATTAATGTTTATAGACCAAACTTCACAAAATGTAAATGTTTGAGGGAGAAAAACACCTATTAGCCATTTTAAAAATTAATTATTTAATTCAAAAAAAGTATTTGTTTTCCTAAAGAATTAAACGGTTATGTCACTAAGTTATTATAATAAGTACTAAAAGTTAATAATGTTTCTTAAAAAAAAATTGATTTTCGTATATTATTTTAATACTTTACTTAAAGCTATTATTTAACTCTTGTTGCAAGAAATTACTACAAATCCTAACAAGTTAAATTTTTAATTAAAGAATTCTAGAAACATATTTAAAGTTGAAAAATCTTATATTCTATTTATAACTAAACATTTTAATTTTTTCAGAATTAAATTTAGAATCACCATGCTTTTTTCTTAAATAAGTAAGTCTTTCTAAAGTTAAATAATCAATCTTTAAAGAATATAGATTAAAAATATATTCTTATAAACTTTATGGAAATAATTTGTAATAAATTATAACTATATTTTTTTGTATGGACTAAAATAATTTTACATTGAATTTTATGGACCTATTTTGTAAGAAATCATAACTTATATGAAGCGTATTTTGGGAATTGTACTTAAATTGACCATTGACTATTAATTCTAGGGGGTTAAATGCATATTTTTTAAGTTGAGTAAAGTGCTCTTATCCCCTTACTTCATGGTGGTATTTTTGCAATTAACCTTTTTAAGTTTTAACTAAAAGAATCTCTAAACTTTATTTCCAGCCTAAAAAGTTCATGAACAATTTATGTTTAACCTAAAGAATCCTTTATGTCATTTATGTGATGTTTTCCATAAAAAATAAACATACTTCTTGCACATTATAGTATTAATAAATGGGGATAATAAAACCAACTCGGGAATCTAAAATTTTAGCGCGAAAATAATTCATATTTCACTTTCTCTCTTTACCTCTCTTTGTCTCTATCTTCTCTCTAAAAAATATTTTCAATTCTTAATTCGAAGATCATAAGAAGGTACACATGAATAATTTTGAATATTATTTGCAAAACACACAAAAAATGAGTTTCTTCTGGCAGGAATTTCTCCAAGCCTGGTTAAATTCCTTGAAGAATTCAAGGAATTTTGCCCAGCCTAGCGAAATTCCCGGTCGGGTGAAACTCTTTTTTTTTGTGTTTTTTTCTTAAAAAATAAAAAGCCCCAATATCGCCCAAACCAGTTCTCCAAGAATTTTGCCTCGTCGAGCGAAATTCATGCAAAATTCATTTTTTATCCATTCTAAGTGTTTTTTATCTCCAAATCAATGTTTCATTGTGTATAATTTTCAAAATCACTCTCATATGTACCTCCCTACAAATTTCAAAGTGAATAATTCAAAAAATTTTGTAGAGAAATTAGAGAAGAAAGAGAAAATGAAGGAAAAAAATGAATTATTTTTGCGCTGAACTTTTAGATTCCCAAGTTGTTTTTATTGACACCCTTAGTAGACATATGCCCTGCACACACACACACACACACACACTCTGCTCTCTCTCTCTCTCTCTCTCTCTCTCTCTCTCTCTCTCTCTCTCTCTTATAGACATATCAGAGTGATGTTAAGATGGTATCAAGAGTTCGGAGGGCTTCGAGGGGTCAAAGTAGGTTTGCAAATAAGTTGAGTCGAGTTCAGCTCGAGCTTGTTTTATTTGTCAAGGCTACGAACTCATTCGAACAAGAAATTTTAAGCTCAATCTCGACTCTATATTTTTTAAGAGAGCTCGAACTTGATATAACAGAACTATATTTTTAAAATTGTTATTTTCCTTTTTCTCTTTCTTAAATTTTTCAGTTAAAATGAATATTGTTGTATGTTTTAATCAGATAAATAACTAATCTATATTAAATTATAGAGCTTGTATATTATTATAAAATTACATAAATGTATAAATAATATCTCAGTCAGTAGAAATATTATTTACCCTACAAATAACATACAAAATGTTATCGATTTTTTTTGTTTGCGTGTGTTTAATATATGATCTACACTAAATATTTTAATATAGTACTAAGAAGTTATTAAAGCTTAAATTTTTTTTAACATAACTTTTTATCTCATATTTATTTAAATTAATTTGCTGATTACTATATAGATGTCCTTGTATAGACAAAGAGATAATGAAACTTTTGTACATTTTATTTAGTAATTCTATACATCTAAGACTATATATATTCTCGAGTTTGAGTTTGAACTCACTAATCGAACATTCAAGTTGAGTTCTAAACAAACATCAAGTATAATTTTGTTGAGATCAAACTCGACTTGTTTAATAATATGCTTGGCTCGAGCTTAAATTATGTTTGGTTATGCCAAGATCGAACCAAGATTTGACTAAGCTTGTTTGTGAAAAACTTGATTTGATTGCGACCCTAGGTTAGAGAAGGCGACGATCGGATTCGTAAAATAGATTTGGAGGGGGAGGATGGGGAAGGGGGAGAGGATAGTGAGAAGGGTGAGGTCTCCGAACTCGCTTTCGTCAGATTGGTGATCACCCAACCACCCACCACTTCCCCCCTTCTAAATCACCTGTTGCCGCTACCGCAGAACCACTTCATTATTTCACATCTCTCTTCTAAATCAACTTGTTCCTTCTTTCTCTTTATGTCAGCCCGCCACCTCTGTCGCCCACTCTCATCCGATTTCTTACTGAACTCAATCGCCTTAACTCGTAACCTAATCTTTGTCAACTCTGAAAGAGGAAAGGGTGGTAGAGAAGGTAGATATGAAAGTGAAGAAGAATTAGAAAGAAATATTATAATGATGGTAAGAAAGTAGTTTCTTTCTTGTTGAAGGTGTAGGCTTTAATAAGCCCATTCTCCCAATATTTTTGTCTCTTTTCCAGCCCAATTTTTCACCTCCCCAAACCCCATGATGATTGGGCCTCAATCTATTTGGAATAGACTTCTTGACTGTCTCTTTGATCGGGTCTTAAGGATGCTCGGGCAGTTCGGGTTGGCCACCCGGGCCGTCCGTTGGCGACCCGCGGAAGATCCGCCCGGCTTCTCTTTTTTATTGTTGTTGCTACTTCGATTCTTAGGCAGCCTCTTGCTCTCCTCCTCTGAACCGTCTCTTCAT
Source organism: Catharanthus roseus (assembly GCA_028651295.1). Classification (NCBI taxonomy): domain Eukaryota; kingdom Viridiplantae; phylum Streptophyta; class Magnoliopsida; order Gentianales; family Apocynaceae; genus Catharanthus; species Catharanthus roseus. Next base: position 1,670,013 of record JAPQWS010000046.1, on the reverse strand, counting down.
TATCTCTGTCTTTTGGAGTCTTCGAGACTCTTGATTTCTCCTCCTGATTCTTCGGCTCTACCGTTGTTTTTCTCTCTCGGTTCCGGTGTTCTATGCTTCTCTATTGTTCATCGGCCTTCTGTGTCACCTTGTTTGTCTGTTGGTGAGGTTAGAGAGTTAGCCGTGATGAAAGAAAAGAAAGAGAGAGATAGAGGAAGAAGATTGCCAGTGATTTCTTCTCGGCTAAGGCCCGTTTCTGAGGGTTATAACTCCCGATCATCATTTTCTTTACCGTCGACGCCTCAACGCGGCAGTGCCACTGCTCGGCATATGTTTTTTGGCTTGGTAACCTTATGGTTTCAGCTCCTCAGTCATCTCTTTGATTTTTTGTTGGCCGCTTCACGGCGGCGGTGGTAAGCAAAACCGTTCATTGTTGATTTGGGGTTATTTTATACTAATCGGGTGTTATTTTGCAGATTGCCTTATCATTTATTCTTGCTGGTATTCTATTCATAGAAAGATTGTATCTTTCTATTTTCTTCCGATGTGATTTTCTTCTTTGATAATTTGTAATAGTGATAGCGTTTGGTAATAGTAATTAGGAGTTGTTTCTCCAACAAGTGGTATCAGAGCCGAGGTTCCGGCTCATCGGCTTCAACGTCCGATAGCAACATTTCGAATCTGAGAAGTTTCTTAGATCCAGCCAGTGAAGTTCCTACTACTCTCTTTGTTTTACAGTTTTTTTATTTTTATTATTATTCTCAGTTTATTCGGCTTGCCGCCGGGTTTCGGTTTACTGCTTATCAGATTGCTGTCGGTTTTATTTTCTGTTTGTGTGTTTCGGCTTGTAGCCATTTATTGTTTTCTTGTTTCTAGATTTCTTCTTTCGGCTTGCCGCTGGTTCTTTTTGTTGGTTGTTGGTTGTGATGACTTGCTGCCAATTCTATTGCTATTACTACGTTTACTATTACATTTCGTTTCTGGTTTTTCCCTTTGGTTTATTATTCCAGTTTTTTCTTTTTGTTTTTCCAAAAGCCAAAACTCAAGCCTGGCTTGAGTCCAAGAGATTTCAAGTATCTGTGTCTTGGCGGGTTTCTTTCTGATTTCAAAAGCTTTTTTATTGTTTGTCTTTTTCTTTAATTGCTGAATCCGTCTATTTCAGCTTTCTTGTTTACTATTCTGTTTATTTCCTGTCTTCTGGTTAGGTATTTCTGTGCCATTGTGTTACACTGTTTTGTAATCAAAACCAAACCTAATCAAACGAAATTAAGAGAAACAAATGACGTTTTTCTTTGGAAATCTTTCCTCTATTTTAAGGAAAATCTGGACAATTTTATTCAAATTTTTTTTTTCAAATCTTTCATCTTTCTGAAACCACCGAATTACACCTATTTTCCCTTAAAACATGTCAGTTCCAAAAATTGAAACTGATAGGTTTGATAGCAAATCTGATTTTGTAATGTGGCGGAGGAAAATGAAAGCAGTTTTGGTACGAAATAAAATTGCTCCCGCTATTTGTAGCCCTAAAGAGTATCCGGAATCTTGGAAGGGCGAAATTCTTAAAGAAAAACTAGGTGATGCTAATAGCTGTCTCACCTTGCATTTGATTGATAACGTTTTACGGAAAATTGACGAAAAAGATAATGCTTTTGAAATCTGGACAAAACTGGCAAAATTGTATTTGGGAAAATCTCTTTCTAATAAAATCTATTTAAAAGAACAGCTTTTTGGTTTCAAAATGAGTGGAACAAAATCACTTTCTGAAAATATAGATGATTTAAATAAAATCATTTTGAAACTTCAAAACGTCGGAGAGAAAATCTCTGATGAAAATGTAGCAGTCATTTTACTAAATGTCTTACCTGATTCTTTCAATGATGTCAAATCTGCTATCAAATATGGCAGAGATGATCTTTCCCTTTCTGATGTCAAAAATGCTTTAGAATCAAAAGATTTGGATTTGCAAAAAGAGAACAAATCTCATGGTGAAAATCTTTTTGTAAGAGGAAGGATTAACCGGAGAGAACCTCCTAGTCATCGTTTTAAAAGCCGTTCTAAATCACGAGAGAAAAGCAAGATAAAATATTTTTATTGTGGAAAGAAGGGCATATGAAAAATAAGTGTTTTAAACGAATCAAAGATGAGAAACAACGTAAACATGGTAACGGAGGAAATAAAGTCGATAAAACCCACGGTTTTGAATCAGATGGTAACTCTATGTTTTCTGAAGTTTTGTGTGTTTCTCTTTCTCCTTCATGTACTGATGTTGTTAATTATTGGGTGCTTGATTCTGGTTTCTCATTTTACATGGCACCTAATAAACACTGGTTTTCAGATTTCAAACCTTTAAACCAAAGAAAAGTTTTTATGGGTAATAATCAGGTTTGTGATATAAAAGGTATTGGCAGTATTTTCATAAAAATGCATGATGGCGTGACTAGAAAACTCACTGAGGTAAGATACATACTTGACTTACGTCCGAATCTTATTTCCCTCAGTTATTTAGACTCTCTGGGTCTCTCTTTTAAATCCAAAAACGAAATTTTGCATGTTTGCAAAGGAAACCTAGTCATGCTAAAATGTTTTAAAAAGGAAACTTTATACATCCTTCTTGGTAAAACAGTTCGCAACTCTACTGCTTTGGTTTCAAAAACTGTCCCTGAGAAAACTATGTTGTGGCATCGGAGGATTGGCCACATTAGTGAAAAAGGGCTTTATCATTTACAAAAACAAAAACTTTTATGTGGTGATAAAATCTATTCCTTGGATTTTTGTGATCACTGTGTTTTGGGAAAACAACATAAAATTAGTTTTTCAACCAGCACACATAAGTCATCTGCACCTCTTGATTATGTGCGTTGTGATCTGTGGGGACCTGAAAAGGTTCCAACTTACGGTGGTAACGTTTATTTCCTTTCTATTATTGATGATTTTTCTAGGCATGTATAAAAACCAAAGATCAAACGTTTGAAAAATTTTGTGAATGGAAACGTTTTGCCGAAAATCATTCTCGAAATAAACTAAAAACTATCAAGACCGATAACGGTCATGAATTTTGTAACCCGAAGTTTTCTGATTTGTGTGCATCGCATGGCATTTTACACCATAGAACGGTTAGACATAACCCACAACAAAACGGAGTTGCCGAAAGGATGAACCGTACTATTATGGATAAGGTCCAGTGTCTGTTAGTGTCTTCTGGTATTCCAAAACCGTTTTGGGGTGAAGCTGTTAGTACAGCTGTATGCCTGATCAATAGATCTCCTTCCACAGCCATAAACTTTAGGACTCCTATAGAACTCTGGTGTGGGAAACCTCCTAATCTTTCCAATTTGAGGGTTTTCGGTTGTGCAGCCTTCGCTCATCAAAAAGAGGGTTTTCGGTTGTGCAAATAAAGCTATGAATTTGATATAGATAATAATTAAAGAGTTTAATGTGATAATGATAATTAAAGAGTTTTTATTTGATAATAAAACTTTATTTACTAATAATTTGATAAGTCCACAAAGAAGCAAGTTTAATAAATAATTAATCTAATAAAATAATCCAAAAACTTTAATTTGCATAAAAAAACTACAATATTTTTAAATATATTTAAAAAATAAATCTGAAATTTTTAAAATTTTAAATTTAGAAAAAGAAAAAAGAAAATGAGAAAATAAATTCAAAAAATTTAATTTCTGAAATTCAGGAAAAAACAATAAAATGCAAATAAAAATAATTATGGTAATGTAATACAAGAGATATAAAAATGAAATGTATCTGATTTTTGTTTCACAAAACAATGCTATTCCTATTATTTAGGGTGAGTGCTTCTAATTCGAAAAGGAAAAACAAAAGAATCTAATTTGATTCCTATTCCTATTACTACGGAAACAAATGGATTCCAATTCATCATTTTCCCTATTATTTAGGAGTAAAGATGATTTATTTATTTTTGAAAGACGATAACATTTTTCTAAATTAATATAAAAGATATAAAAATAAAATATATCTAAATTTTATTTTACAAAACCAATGTTGTTCTTATTATTTAGGAGAGAATACCATAAGAGTGTCATTTGGCACCCTTCTCATTTTTTCTCTCCTTGTAAAAATAAAAAAATAGAAAAAATAAAGAATATACATAATAATACTACTGATGATAGATGTTAAATATTATGATAATTGAAAAATATCATGTGTTTAAATTTAGAAAAACTCCTCCCTAATGTCAATTGTTTTTTACTTAAATATAACTTCATCACTATTCCCAAAAAAAAAGTAACTGCATGTCAATTTTTTTTTAAAACTAACATCATCATTACCATCTTTTTTTCTTTATCTTTTTTGTTTCCTTTTTATTAGGATCGAAATTTTTTTGCAAATTAAACTAGAAAATTGTTATTTGTTTGGTTTTTTTATTAGTACAATATAATATTACTAACTAATAAAGTAGAAAATCTAGAATACAAATCTAATATACTCCCTAATCTGTACTTAGATTTTGATAAATATCTTGGTATGTATCTCTTTTAACCTTAATCATTTGCTATTATAACATTTTTCTCCTATAAATATTCTTCAGCTAGAACCTCTGCTCCTACTATGGTATCTTCATCATCAGCCGGTAAGTTATAAGTTGTTTTTTTAATAATACTATTTACTAATATAATAATCTTCTATTTAATATTCTCCCTTAGTTGTTCTATTGTTCTATTACTATTACAAAAATTAATTATATTCTTAATATAAATTTAATCTAATATATATTAAATGATACAGGAAATTTGAAGTATAAACATGCAGAAAATATGTCTCTCAAAGAATTGTATGATCTTCTGATGCTCCGAGACCTGATAAAGGAGCGAGATAAAATTAAAGAAGAATCAGATGAGTTTGAAAAATGCCACTAAATATCTTGAAAATCTATAAGAAGTATTTAGAAAAAGAAGAACAATGTACCATTTCTGAAGTCGGCAAATGGATCCTTAGAAAGTGTACGGAGTTTGAGTCGAGGTGTCAAAAAAATCCAAAGCGAAAAGAAAAGAGTATGAAGTATATGCTTCAATAGTTGAAGAGATCGAAATGCAGATGAACAACACATAATATCTCTTATTTTATGTGAAATTATATGTTATTCATTTACTTATTTTATATTTTTTTCATTGTGTTATTTCTTTTCTAACTTTTTTTGGTATTAATTGCAGTAATTATTGGAAGTATTGCTTTATAATTTCAGTTTCAAGCAATAATATTTTCATCTTATAAAAGTAACTCAAAATCTCAATTTAGCTCCTTCTTATATATATATATATATATTCTAAAGTTATATCTTCTTTTTTTTCCTAATGAAATACAAAATCTCAATATGTTTTTTTCTTTTTTTCTTTTCTAAGGCAAACATAGATTGCATTTCTCTTCAATTAAAAGTTTAAATACGCAATTAATAATTAACAAGAAGTACATAAGAATATTTAAGAATTAAGAATTACGAATTAAGAAAAAAGTACAATTTTTTTTATGTAAAACATTTATTTTACCCTTAATAATAAATAAGGAGAGGCAAAAAGAGGAAAGGAAATAATATGAATTAAATATGATAAAATTTTGATGAATTAAAGATGGTAGAATTGAATTAGAGCTTTTAAATAATTATAATTAAAAATTAAAGTAATAAAAAAATAAAGGTGAATAAGGTTTTTAAAAAATCCCACACATCCTGTTTAAGAAAAAAAATCTTTGTTCATGATTCTTTCAAATTATCTGCTCTCGGTTGAATGACTTTACTGTGATAATGACGCTGGTGCCCTCCGTTTCTCCATCTCTCTCTTTTCTGGGAAACACGTGTTTATTGCATCAAAAACTGTTAGTTTTTTCTTTTTAATTACATAGAATTAAGTGAAATGCGGGGAGGTGCTTTTTTGTTCTCTTCAATTAAAAGTTTAAATACTGAATTATTAATTGAATAAAAGTATATAAGAATATTTAAGAATTAAGAATTACGAACTAAGAATTAAAACAAATACAATGTTTTTACGTAAAATATTTATTTTACCCTTAATAAATAAGGAGACACAAACAAAAGAATGGAAATAATATGAATTAAATAAGATAAAATTGAAATAATAATGTGAATTAAAGATGGTAGAATTGAATAAGAGCTTTTAAATAATTATAATTATAATTAAAGTAATAAATAAAAATAGTGAATTAATAAATATATACTCATATATCTTTATCAAATATCTTATATCATGTATCTTATATTTATATCATTCTCTTTATCACTATGAAAAATGGATGAATTAATAGAATCCCATGTGTAATCTATCACAAAAGACCCTCTTTATAATATATCACCTATCACAAAAAACCTTCATTCTAAAAAAGTTAGCAAGTTGTCTTTGTTTTGGAGTTAGGCGTACAAAACAAAAAGACAAAAAGAGAAGATATCCTTCTACCAAAAAAAAAGAGACATCTGACGCAGTAGCAAAGTCAGGCATATCTCTCTCTCTCTCTCTCTCTCTCTCTCTCTCTCTCTCTCTCTCTCTCTCTTATCATTAATGGCTCTTCAGCCATATCACAAAAAAACCTACCCATATTATATATCGATATCATATATCTTATATCTACTTATAGTAATCAATAAATATATTTGGAAAACTCATAGTTAAAATGTTCTAAAGAATACAATGAAAAACTCCAGGTCACAAAACTCCCAATTCAAATTGAAGAGGTTAGTTCTATTTTTTTTTCATTTACAAATTCAAAATTATTTACATGTTTATAAAATCATACTTTACTGTTCTTCTCATAGTTATTCTAAAATACTTTTCTCACAATAATCCTCACATTGTTGTGATTTGAATAACTATAATGTAACACTTATATATTTTTGTTTACATATTTGCTTTAAGGTTATGGCAAGAAAGGTGTTTTCTATCAATTACATGGATTTGTTCAGTGAGTGCGTCAATTTTATGAAATTTCAAACCCTATATGGAATCACTTTTGAGATGCTTACGGATATACAAGTGCAATCATTATTTTTGAAAATCTAATACCTTATGAATTCAAAGAAATATGGAGTTATTATTATCAAAGCATCGAGGACGCTAGATAAAATGCCGCTAAGCAAGCTCTCTTTGTTTTAAAAAAAATTACTCAATTTCGAGATTGAAGATTTTAATTTTGATAAAAAACGATTTCAAGAGACACGATGCAATAACATGCTAAATAGGATTAACTTCTTGAAGAAGAAATTTTGAGTTTACAACAAGAACTTCATCATTATATTATTTAATCTAATGATTAAGTATCATCCATAATGTAGGATGATTTAGATATAGGTAACATAAATGATTTTGAAACAAACGAAAGACAAGATGTCGATGAACATTGATACAAAAAATCCAAGTGAAGATGACAATATGTAGTGAGAATAAGCTCATTGTTTCTTTAGTTTAGTATTTGATTTTAAGATTTTGGACTTTTTAAATATTATTAGAATAATTGTTAGGGGGCCGATAAAGATAACTCGGAAATCTATAAGGATAACTCGAAAAAATTCAAAAAAATCATGTCACTTTCTATCTCTACATACTTTCTCTCTAACCTCTCTCTAAAAAAATTCCCGACTTTGAACATTACCAAACGAAATTAGAAGAAAATATGGATCCTTTTGAAGAATCTCTGCAAGAAAATGTTGGTTTTGAGGTAAGAAATTGAAAATTTTTTTTTCAATTTTTCGGCACACTTTCGCCCAGATTGGGTGAAAATTCCTTGACACTTTTGCCCAATCTGGATGAAAGTTTCGGCGAAAGTGTTGCCGAAAATTTTTAAAAAAAAAAATTTTCTATTTTTTGTTTTTTAATTATTTTTTTTGTAATATTAACTTTTCATTATACATTAACAGGGTGATGAAGATCCAAATATCTTTGAAGAATTTCTAGAACCAGAAGAATATATCGATCTTGAACATTTATTTACAACTGACTGAATATTTAGTTCGAAAGATGAGCTGGTGGAGTGGGCAAAGCAAATTGCAATGAATGCGAAGACATAATTAATCATAACTCGGTATCAGAGAGCCAGAACATTGGACCGTCGACCGTATGTCACATTGGCTTGCGAGCGGCGGAGGTTCAATTAATGGTTCGTGGAAAAAATTAATTACTGAAATAGATGAGGTGAAATATCAAAGAAAGTTGGAAGTGTTGAAGACTAGGTGGCAAAGCAGACCCGACTTTCTACATTAATTTTTCAACACATGGTTGAATCCATTTGCCCATAAATTTTGTAGGGTTTGGACCTCTCAAGTATTGCATTTTGGGGTAGAGACAACGAACGAGGCAAAGAGTGAACATTCTGTGTTGAAATTGTGGCTATCAATGTGTCACAGTGATTTAGACACCGTATTTCTGAATATCGACTCTCTCATCCAAGGTTGAATTGCAGAAATTAAATACACTTTGGAAATTTCAAGAGTTAAAGAGAAGTATGGCACCAAGAGTAATCCTATCGTGAAGAATTTATGTAATAAAAATAGTCATTTGGGTTTGAAGAAGATAATGGATGAGTTAAAGAAAGCACGTCAGATGGTAGAAGAACTGGGAAGTAATTGTCTGCATTATTTAAGGAAGTCACACGGTCTACCATGTGCATGTGAACTTGTTAATCAGTGCCAATATTTAATTCCAATCCAAGAGGAAGATGTTGACATCTTTTGGAGAAAACTAGAAATTGGTTATAATATTCTTGAAGAACACAATAAAGATATGGAATCCGAAATACGTGATCTCACTTCGCTGTTACAAGAAATTAGTACTGGTCCAACTTCTAATGTCCAGGAAGTTAGGCGACTCATCAAAGGTGTTATAATCCGGTGTTGCCTGATGATCCTTGTCAGCCGTTGTCAACCTCCCCAGAGACTGCAGTCACGAAGGGACGATGGAAGACGAATTCTACCAAAAGGGATAAGTCTCACTGGAAATACGTCTCCATCACACATAGGAAGATAAGAAAGTCCAGTGGTTCAGGTTCTGGGTTTGGTAGTGGTTCAGGTTGAGGTTCTAATCCTAGTCCTCGTGGAAGAGGTAGGCCGTCTCGTAGCGGTAGGAGTAGGGGCAGAGGACGTAGCAGTGGTAGGTCCAGTTTATCATCCGTTGTAAGTCCAAATTCACCACCAGTGCCATTCCCTTTCAACAATGCATTTCTCGGGTTTATGTATCAATTTATCCAAAACTGGAAGAATGTGGTTAGAGATGGTAATTGTGGATTTAGGTTTGTATCAAATTTTTTTTTTGGGGGACGAAAATCATTAGGTTGAAATTCGTAGAAGAATGAGCTATGGTTTACGGCACCATATGCACGTATATGAGCAATTGTTCGGCTCAATTGAACGTGTTACAGAGTTGATAATGAAGACAAATTGGGAAGAGGGTTCGGCGCCACCTGAATACTGGATGGATACACCGGATCACCTTTATGTCATTACTAACATATTCAATCTACGCGTTGTATTTCTTGCACGGTCAAACTCAACCACTGTCTTGCCATTTGTTTCTAATATGGATGGGCTTCTGGAATGATATTCATTGGACTCATAGAGGAATTGCAGCATTTTATACAAGTAGTTATTATTGATAACTTTTTATTATTATTACTATTAATTGAATTATTGCAAACTGATATTTTATTAAGTGTATGTATTAATATATTTTTTTCTAGTTACAGTTGGCAGATGGATGCCCTTTGCCCCCATTACAGGTGCAATGAGAATATCATCGAGATATGCGAGTTAGTGGATGGGCGGCCCCATATCGTAATCGAATGGCAAATTGGGTTACGAGATACCGTGAAATGTATCCGCCGCAGAGACATTTTATGTAATAATGTTGCAAGTTGTAATTTATAATGTATTTATTTTTTAAAGTTTTAGTAATATTTCGTACAATTTGTCGTTCGGAGTTTCTTTTATTTACATTTTTCATGTAATTATATTAATATGCAATAATAAACCAGAACATGAGGGAATAAATATAATGAATATCACAAAAACTCATTAATACATAACGAACATGAATAAAAAAAGAAATACACAATATCAGAATACATAAAGATTTACTAAAGAGCTATGTAATGCTTCCTCAGTAAATCTCGAACCCTGCGTCGAAACTCATCACCGTCAATATCCTGTCTATGACATTCACGTGCAATCAAATCTAAGAGAGCCTTTGGTGGCATGGCAGTAGCTACTGGGACATTGTAGCCACTGGGAATATTCTTGGGATTCTGAATCCTCGGGTGAGTGTGGAGGAGGTACCAATCCATGTAATCATCAGTGCAAGAACTCGCTGGAATGGCCGGAACACTAGTCCATGACTCTTTCAGTAAGTGCAAAGGTGCCCCGAGCCACATTGTCTCGACAAAAGTGTTCCTCAAGACGTACATCTTGTTGTTCGGCGGGCGACGTGCCTCCTGAGGCTGGATAGGGTGGGCGGGGAATAACTGCCTAAAACTGAACTATCTCAGAACCCAGTCAGGCATGTACGGCTCCATCCAGTCAAAATATGTAATGAACGCGTGCCATGTGGAAACCCAACAATCACGAATATCCTGAGTCCTGTACGGTATCCACCGAACCTCATCAGCTGTCATCATATCCAGTCTCAAGCGAATATCCAACAGTTTATTCTCATTCTTGTAACTGATCGTCGGAAACATCTGGATGTAAGGCTCGCATCCTTTGGAAGAATGTCTAAACGAGGGTGCGAACATGGGAAAATGCAAACATATCCACGCCTAAAATATAAAATATAAATTCAATAAAAATATATAAAAAGAAATATAAAAGAAATATAAAATAAATATAAATAAACCCTAATCCCTTAAAATACAAAAATAACATAATTAACGTTAATTTTAAAACACATACCTCTAATAGTGACCAGCACCCTGCAAGCTCCTTCGCGTCAACCCTGGAAGCCTGACCCAAATTCCGGTACAGATATGCAAGACAGGCAGCACCCTATACGAACCTCCCAACAGAACTCACATCTCGCAAAAGTGGCCACAGTCTCGCAGGTACAATGTTGCCACTCTTATCACTGAAGAGTGAGCTACCCAAAATGTACTGTAGGTAGTATGCAGCTCTGACCTGATGTGACTGTGAAGTTTGTCTGCTAGTAGCAATAGCGTGAAGCTCCGATGCATTAAACCCTAAACCCCCAGTGAGAGCTAAACCCAAATCATCCTGAACAACCTGTATCAACTGCTCTCTGGATAATATGTGATCCACTACTGCACCATAAGCAGGCACCCCAAGAATAAGCTCCACATCGTGCAGTGTAACGATCATCTCACCCCAGGGCATGTGGAAGCTGTTCGTGTTGGGTTGCCACCTCTCAACAAATGCCGACAACAATGCAGCATTGGCGTGCTGAAACATGCACGATCGTAGGTGCATCAGATCGGACCCGGAGGCCAAGGGCCGAGCCTACGAATCAGTAAGGTCCCAACCAGTGAGAGCCATATAACGAGATCAGCACTTCAATAAACCACGATCCTGAAGATAAAACAGATAAATTTATACAGTTATATAATAATATATTTATTCCATTATTATTTTTTCTATTTATCATAATAAATAATATTTGACAGATTAAATAATAATAACATGTCACTTTAACATAAAGATAAATACCTTTCCACGCCATATCCGACCCGACACATGTCCACCGTATGATGGGATGAGCTCCGAGTCAACAGGACCTCCCTCTGCTGCCTCAATCGGAAGCCTTCACTTTCTTCCTCTTCTGTATCGGTGCCGGAACATCACGAGCCGCCTCGGGTCTTTTGTTACAAGACCCTGCAAACTTACTCATCACCGACATAAAGCTGCTAGTCAAACCCTTCCTTTTCTCGTGACGAGGACGCCCGTCCGATCCACTAGCTGGTGCTACAAGTGCAACATGTACGGTCTGCTCCTCATCTCCATCATCATCACCGTCATTCTGATCATCATCACCACCATCACCATCACCATCGTCATCACTACTATCACCATCATCATCACCTCTCTCATCCGCCTCTCGCTGAATATGTAGGGATTGGACTCTTTCTTGCTCTTCGCCAACAACCCTATCACCCTCAAAAACCCTATCTGCAAGCCCCGGTACATTAGGATTAGAAGATGAAACACCATACTCCGCATGAGAATACCCGTGTGTGCTGCATGAAGAATCCTGAGGGGTAGCTCCAAGGATCTGATAAAAAAACTCAACCCATATCTGTCTCGGCTGACCCCTAAACTCCAATATAGGCTCCTAGATGGCAGATCTATACGGTATGCGAGGTAGCACAACGGTAGGAGCATGTAAGTATCGATCATATACTGTGTCTGTGGGAGTGAAGGTGGATGTGCAGATCCATATGGCTCATAGGGCATAGATGTGTGTGACAGATGGGGTTGGAGGGGAGGTCGAGATCTAAAAGGTACGGTCGGTGGTTGGGTAGAAGACCCGGGTTCACCTATACCATGATGGAAACCAAGTGCAAGAGGGGTAGGAGTAACAGGGAGTTCAGAAGTACTATGTCGCCCCCTCACACTCTAAATGAACAAAATTAAATAACATTCTCAGAGATATTTATTATTACTTTATTGTTCACTTTATCGATTTTATCATGTTTCATTTCCGTTATTTTATTCATTTCATAATGTTCACAAATCCATAATCAAATTAACAATTAAAAATTATCACATAAAATATGTTAAACAACTAGTCACACTCATTCTACATATACAAAATTAATTAAATAATCAAATATACTATGAACAAAAAATTAAAACATTTAAATATTTAAAAAAATTAATATTTAAAAAAATTTTGGGCACTTTCGCACATCGCTAGCAAAAGTGCCGAAGTACTTTCGTTCATCGACGGCGAAAGTACTCCGGCACTTTCGCTGGTAATGGACGAAAGTGTTAAAAAAAATAAATATTTAAAAAAAAATTTTGGGCACTTTCGCACGTCGCTGGCAAAAGTGCCGGAGTACTTCCGTTCACCGACGGCGAAAATGTCGGAGTACTTTCGCCGGTAACGGACAAAAGTGCTTGTTTCGAGTAGATTTTTTTTAAAAAAAAGTTTGATTTTTTCCTTTTTTAACAAATATTTCAACGATCTAAAACGGTAAAATTGTAAATAAAAGAGAATAGATTGAAGAACTAACCTTTTTTTTTTTTTTTTTCAATTTGGATAGTCGGACCTTACAAGATCTAAGATTGAAATTTGGAGTCCTAGAGAGTGTTAGAGAGAAAGTGTTTAGGTGAAAATGAAATTTTTTGAATTTTTTCGAGTTATCCTTATCTTATAGATTTTCGAATTGGCTTTATCGACCCCCCGATTTGTTTATATTAATATTCAAATCACAACATCTTCACGTTTTTATTATCAATTTAATTTATTATATTTATTATTTATATTCAAATCACACCATCTTCACATTTTTGTTATCTTCATAATTTTTTGTAGCTTATAATACAAGAAGTTTGGCACAAGATTTACAAAATCAAAATCATATTTTGGATTAAAGAGGTGCATTCTTTATTTCTTATCTCTCTAATTTGTTTTTATATTATTTTGTTTTATTAATTTTTGTTAAATGCAAAAAAAACTATCCATTAGTTTAGACTTTTGTTAATTAGATGACCATCCTCAAGTCTAGAACAAAGAAATTGTATGAACAAAATTTAGTGTATTTTTCCCTTCCTTCTGAAGCTCAGAAGTCCAAAGATATAAAAAGTAGCCTACAATAAATAAAACACTCATATAAAATAATTAATTGAAACACATAGTCCTTCTAACCTTAAGTGCAGACAAAAGAAGGGCTGCATTTTTTTTCTTTTGGCTAAATTTTTTTCTTTTATCTAATTCTCATTATTATACATAGTAAAATAGAATAAGATCCCAATTCATGGAAAATGATGATGAATTTGTATATTAAATGCCAAAGTCAAATTCAAATAGCAAAAAAAAGTAACTTACTGAGGGGAAGAACATGTGCGTACATCAAATTTGAGATCAAAGACCAATAGAATAATAAATCAATCTGATACCCAAAATTCTATCACTACTACATACAAATAAAGAACTCATTTGTAACATGAAAAAACTCTTCATATGAAAATATGTGAGGCCAATACTCAAGGTTCCAATCCTCAACCTCATCATCTTTCTTAGCATCCTTCACCAATCCAATAAAGTAAATATAATCCACTTTCTAAAGCCCATACACACAATAATCACTATCCTCGCAATAGCTTCTAAAGGTGAGCAAATGCCTAATGAGCAACTGGAGCAATATATAGTAGTAGTAACATTGATATGTACCTCTACCAGGAAAGAAAAAAAAAAAGAAAAGAAAAGAAATCTTCCTCTTATGAAAATAGTTTTAGAGCATCTAATTTCCTGTTCAAGTTGTACCTCTCTTAAATTATGAGATAAATAAAATCCTGGGCATGATCAAATTAAGAATGGTTAGAAAATTACTTTTAATGGATTTAATAAACTTAGACCAACTTAAAATTTGAATTTTTAACAACTTGATTTTGTTTTTTATTTTTGCCTCTTTGGTCACATATTTCTTACAAACAATTAATCAAAAGATAAAAAAAAAAAAATCACCAATAAACAATCAAATGACAAAAAAACAATCACAAACAATCAAATCTTCAAAATGTTTTGAAGATCTTCTCTAAATGCTTTTACGTGCACTTACAGTAATCTTTGGTGATGAAGGTTCAACCGTAGGGAATTCCACCTCTACCTTTTCACCAAACACTTCTGCTCCAATAACCATGTATTCCAACACAAGAAAAAAAAAATAAAACTCCAAAAATTTCACAAAAGAAAGAATCCAGAAAGACTAAAAAAGATTACTAATTTATATACAAAAACACTAAAAAGATTCCTAATTTATGAACAAACAAACCAGAAATTTACAACCAACACAAAAAAATTAACCCCCCTCTGTTTTATTCTTCACCTCTCTCAAAAATTTTTTTAAAAAAACCCCCAATATTTGTTTCTCCCTTTATATATAGAGTAATCAAAGGAAAGTTTTTTTTTTTTTTTTTTTCAGAAAATGCTTCTTTTCTTCCACTACTAAACAATCCTAAAACTAAGAATCCCAAAAGAAAAAATTCTAGTGGCTTTCATAGTCATAAGCCCTTTGAGGATGATGAATTCCTTGCCCAGAATAAGCAATTGCAAATGCAAAGTTCCAAAATATTCACCCCATCGGACCACATATTAATATTTAGTTGTAGAATTTTAAATGATTCATAGGTGATTTATTTTTCTATGATAATTAAACTATTATATACCCAAAGAGCAAAGCTAATAACTTTTAGACTTTTTTTGAAAAGATGATAGCTTTTTAGACTTGAATTATGTATTTATGAAAAAGATTGATGTTGCAATAAATTTTATAATGTTGATTAATTACTAGCATCAAGTTTCTTACTTGAACGCATAAGTGCATGCAGTTAACAAACTATTCATACATGTTTGCACCTTCAATATGTAATGTGTTCATGGTATTCTCGACACCATTCGCAAAAGGGGCTATAGGCAGAGTAGACGGGTAAAAAACCCTATCAAAAGAATGGAAAAGAAGAAAAGAATTAGGGATAAGGAGTGAACACAGTCAGAGGAAGAATAGAGAATAGTGAAGAAGAAAAAGAACAAGGGTTGAGCAAAAAAATGGAAATCAAATGGAGAAGTACTTTGCAAAGTTCCAAAATATTCAAATAGAAATTATAATAGCTAATCTAATCCCAAACGAAAAGGGAAAATGAAATTAAAAAAAAAATTGAAACGAGAAGAAGAGGGGAAGGCACAGAAAAGAAGTAGGAGGGAGGAGAGTAGAGAAACTATCTGCTGCTACTTGCTCGGGCGGCGGTGGCAAGGCACGACGAGGCATGGGTGGTGACTGAGGCGTAAAAGAAGGAAAAGAGAGAGAGAGATAGAAGATACTTGTTATCTTCTAGCTGGTTTCTCGAGACGGAGAACGGAGTTACGGCAACGACGCCGACGACGGGATGGGAGGAGCGCTGGTGGAGTCACAGAGAGAGTTGGGTCTTGACTTTGGGGATTATTTCAAATTCAGAGAGTAACTCAAACGTGAGAGGGAGAAAGAGAGAAACGTTGTTTTGTTTTCAGTATAAATTGGGTTAATTTCAAATTCATCCCTGAAAAATGGCCTTTGTCTCAAGTAAGTTCTTAAACTTTCAAATGTCTCTAAAGAATCCCTGAAAAAGACATTCATGTCTCAAGTTAGTCCCTCATGTATTGACTCAATGAAAACTAACAATTGACTTGAATGAATGGACTCAAACATAAAATAAGAAATTAGAGGGCCAAAACGAACTAAATTAAAATTTTATCTTCCCAAATAGAAAAAGAAAAAAAACACCAAATCCCTACCTACACGTATTGATTTAACTCATAGCACTTTTAAATTTTTATTTATAAAAAAAAAAAGAAATAATTATAATAATTACCCATAAATAATTTATAATTTTTTCACTTTTAAACATTTATTTATTTAATTTATATTCAAATATAATTTCTCTCCAAATTCTCAAATTATAAAAAAATTATAAATTGTGAAAATTATATTAAAATAAAAGTTATAACAAATATTTAAATAAAACTTTTGACCCCTAAAGAAAAAAGTTAAAATTTTGTTGGATTCATTAACAATTCAAAATACACTCCTATTAGGCATCGCCACTCACCAAACATACAATTACAACATCTTTTTGATTTATCATTTAAACTTTTTTTATTTACTCAACAACAGAGATTGGTACAACATTTGGTTAACAGCTCATAGACAAAAGATTTTTGCTCCACTACTTACTCTTCATTTACAATTTTATTCAAGTAATTCTTTACTCTCATTTCCACTTATACGTAATTATTTATATATATCTATTGTCATGAATGTTGAAACTTTCATATTCTTTCAAGTTTTGGTTTAAAATTCTTTAAATTATCATAATAATTTATTTGAATATTTTTTCTGATTAGCTTTAGAAAATATATGGTGTTAAAAATATTGTATATATTTATAAATGGATCGTATAAAGCGTGATAGGCGTGCTAAACATGCTAGGCAATTGAGAAAGTTTATCATGAAACAAAGAAGAAATAAGAGAAGATTGGTGACAAATCAAGTTAATTCTTCAATCCATGAAACCTATGGTACACCCCACCATGTCGGTGTTGTTTCACATAATCCTGATTCCAGATGACTGTTAATCAATCAACCTCCAAGTTATATATTCATGCCTCATTCCACATTCTTAGCAAGTTTTATGAGTCAGACCATCCTAATTTTTTAAAGTCAAAACCTTTCCATGTTTTACGAGTGAAGTATTTCCAAGTTTTTCCGAGTCAAACCTTTCTAGGTCAAAACTCGATTCAAGTAGATAGCATCCTTCAAACAGAATTAGTACAAGCGGACTATACAATTCAAAAAAGAAACCGTGAGGACACAATGAATATAGATACTAATTCAATATTTGATAATGATTCTGGTAAACTTGTAGAGCATAAAATATAATTTATAGTTTTAGATTTTTTTAAGACCTAATTTCTCAACAAAAAAAAAAAAAAAAGGATTTCTTGACTTTAAGTTGGCCCAAATGGAGGATATCTAAATAGTGAGCCTATGGAAGCTGCTCATGTATGTACATAATATTCTAATTAAAATTTTAAAACTGTCTTAGCATGTATTGATAATATTGTCAAATGATTATATTTTCTTTAATTATTAGGCAAATTTGAAGAGCTTCAGTTGTCCCGATCGAATTTGTTATAAGTATGGAACGATCTTATGGTACCAAGAAAGGAACAATAAGACAACACGACCTATAGTTTCGAAATTTACTATATATTGTCGTGACGGTCTGGTTAAACTATCACCACTAACAGATGCTCCCGAGTGTTTAAACAAGTTATTACAGTATGAAGGTGATAGAAGGTGAATGAAATTCAAGAATAATATTAGAGCCTATAATTCAATATTTGTGTTTTCCTCTATGGAGGTTCTATTGACAAAAATATCAATAGAGGTAATGGACCGTATGTTTGTCAATTGAATGGATAAAATCATCACAAGATTGGCTCTCTATTACCTCTTAGTGGACAATGGTCGTAGTTTATGCAATTATATATATTTGATACTACTAACGAGATTAGTAATAGAATGAATGCTTTGGGTAGAGAAAACGGAGAAAGTAACTTAGACAAAGAGATAGTTTGAGAATTGGAAGAAATGCTTGATGAACACAATCTGCTTGCAAGCTTCCGATTATGTTCCTGTGCAGTTAAGATTAATTGGCACTAGGAAAACAGATGGAAGACAATATAATTTGCCAACTGCATCAGAAGTTGTACGCTTATAGCTGGTGATAGCCAAACCTCTTGCGAAAATTGACATGTAATAATTAAAGAGAAAAGAGGTGGGTTGAAAAGAATCACAGAACTTCATCCAAGCTTTATGGCCATGCAGTATCCTATTTTATTTCCTTATGCTAAAGATGGATTTCATGTGGATATTCTAGCAAATATTAGAAATAGTTCTACAATCACAAGTAAACGAAAATTCAAAAGCATGAGGGAATATTATGCTTATAGGAATCAAAATAGGTTAAATGAGAGTAAAACTCTACTTCGTGGTGGTAGACTATTTTATCAATTTGTTGTTGATGCATTCACTTGCGCTAAAGAGTCCAATTCACAATGGATTCGTCGTAACCAGAAGACTTTGAGAGTTGAACTGTACAGCGGTTTGTGAGATGCTGTAGTTAGTGATGACACAACTCCGGCTTCTACAAGGTGACGTTTTGCTTTGCCATTGACGTTCACAGGCGGACCCAGATATATGGTTCAAAATTATCAAGATGCAATGGCTATTTGTAGATATTTTGGTTGTCCAGATATTTTCTTAACATTTACGTGCAATCCTAAGTGGCCTAAGATTACAAAATATTTAGAATTCATACCTAGATAGAAAGCTGAAGATAGATCGAATATCGTTGTCCATGTATTCAAAATAAAGTTAGATAAGTTGATGAAAGATTTGCGAAAAAATAATCATTTTGGCATAGTTATGGCAAGTAATAATGGTGAAATAAACTATTAACTTTTAGATTCATTAACATAATGTCCTATTCTTAATACATTTTATTTTTCCAGCAATATATACTATAGAATTCCAAAAGAGAGGACTACTGTATGCCTATATATTGCTATTTTTGCACCCTCATGATAAGTATACGTCAGAATCGGATATAGCTAGAGTAAAATCAGCCGAGTTGCCTGATGAAAGCACTAACCCTATTTCATTCAATTCAGTAGTACAGTTCATGATTTATGGTCCATGTGGTTCTGCCAATAAAAATTTTCCCTACATGTCTGATGGTAGATATTCAATGAATTATCCGAAAAACTTTAGTGAACATATTACTATTCTGGAATATGGATTTCTTATTTACAGAAGGAGAAATAATAAGAGAACTGCTCTTACAAATGGAGTGACGGTTGATAATAGATGGGTTGTACCCTACTATCTTGACATAGTTGTCAAATATCAAGCTCATATAAATATTGAATGGTGTAATCAAGGAAGTGAAATAAAATATTTGTTCAAGTACATTAACAAAGGTCAAGATAGAGGACTTTTTATTATTGAGGAAAATGTTGCAAATAATCCTATTGATGGGTCTCCAAGTATCAGAGACGCAGATGAAATTAAAAAGTACTTAGATTGCCATTACGTATATGCTTCTGAAGCATGTTGGAGATTGTTAGAATTTGAGATCCAATATAGGAATCCTTCCATTGAGAGATTGACTTTCCACCTACCTGATGAACAGACTGTAGCTTTCAATGATGATGACCATTTAGATGACGTGATGAGTAGAGATAATACTTATCAAACAATGTTTACTCAATAGATGCATGCTAATAAAGATAATCCATATGCCGAAACGCTTACATATGTTTATTTCCCCATGAGATTTTTTTGGCATAAAAAGGAAAATATTTGGTCCTAGAGAAAATCTGGAAGGTCCATCGGTAGGATTTTCTATGTACATCCATCTGCAGGTGAAAAGTTTTATTTACCTATGTTGTTAAACATAGTAAAAGGACCTTAAAGTTTTGAAGATATCCGGACTACTAATGGCATGATTTATCCAACATTTAAGGAAGCATGTCATGCTCTAGGTTTGTTGGGTAGACATGAAGAATGGTATCGTGCATTGAGAGAAGCATTGCAATGGCAAACTAGAGAACAATTATGATAGTTGTTTGTCACTATCTTACTATTTGTGAAGTCACGAATCTGTTAAAATTATGGGATGGGAATTAGGAAATACTTTTAGATGATATTTATTATCAACAAAGAAAAATATTGAGCTCTGAACACATATTTCTAACATCTAATCAATTGAAAAACTATGTTTTGTTCGAGATAGAATAGAGACTGAATGGACAAAACAGGTCTAAGAGAATATCCGATGTTCCCTTTTCCTCAAGTTCAATTAAACAGTGGCTTCACAAATAGATTGATTTAAGAAGCGCTAAATTATGACAAACTATCCCTAGCTCAAGAGTATTCTGCATTATACGTAGGGTTAAATGTTGAGCAGTTGTTTGTTCATGATACTATTCTAGATGTTGTTGATAGAGGTTTGGGTAGTGTTTACTTTGTTTATGGAAGTGATGGAACGGGGAAGACATATTTGTGGAGGACATTAATAACTCGCATTTGTTCTTAAGGTAAGATTGTACTGGTTGTCGCTTCTTCTAGAATTGCTTCATTTTTATTGCCTGGTGGAATAACTGTGCATTTAAGATTTAAGATTCCTGTGAACATTGATGATTATTCAACATTCTCAATTACTTATCTATTTCATTTAACTGAACTAATTTGAAAGTCTTCTTTAGTTATTTGGGATGAGGCACCAATATTACACGGAAATACTTTTGAAACCGTAGATCGTTCATTTAGGGATATTATACAATTTGCGGACCCGAAATATGAAAATAAATATTTAGAGGAAAGACTGTTTTGCTTGGGAGAGATTTCAGACAAATCATGCCGGTCATCCCTAACGGTAATAGAGAAGATATTATTCGTGCTTCCATAAGCAATTCCAAATATATATATATATATATGGGAGACGTGTAAAGTCTTTATTCTCACAACCAATATGCGATTAAGGAATGTATCTCTGAATTTAAGTGAAGAAATCAAAGAGTTCAGCCAATGGATCCTAGATTTAGGTGAAGAGAAGCTGCATGCAATTGCGTTAGAATATGAAGATGACCTACCTGAATTAGTGTCCAAATGAACTTCTAATTGGGAAAGGGACGAAAACAACTAAGAAAATTTTGTGAATAGCATCTATCCATATTTGCTGAATAGGTTCACAAACTTGAAATATATATATATATATATGCGCAAAAGAGCGATTCTTGCACCAACTAATGACATTGTGGATAATGTCAACTGTTACATTCTTTTCTTACTTTCTTGTGATATAAAGATGTACTTGAGTGCAGATAGAATCTGTCCCAGTACTGCTTCATTCAATGAACGAGGGGGTTTGTGTCCTCCTAAATTCCTCAACACATTGAGATTTTCAGGAATTCCTAATCAAACATTGGAATTAAAAGTTGGTGTCCTGATAATTCTCTTACGTAATATAAACTAGAGTAAAGGTTTATGTAACCAGATAACGTTAATCATTACGAGGTTAGGAGAAAGTGTGATAGAAGCAGAAAAGCAATTACAGGAACAAGTACAGGAATTAGAGATTACATCAATAGAATTGATATGTCTCCATCAGATTCAAAGTGGCCATTTTCATTTGTCAGGAGGCAGTTCCAATTAAAGTTTTCTTCGCAATGAGAATAAACAAAAATTAAAGAAAAACATTTCAAAATGTTGGTGTACACTCGCCAAAATATGTATTTTGTCATGGCCAATTATATATTACTTCCTCTAGAGTTTCTTCACGCAAAGGATTGAAGTTCTACATTGATAATAATAGAAAGTTGTGAAAATAATATGATTAAAAATGTTGTTTATAGTGAAATAATCATCAATATACATGAATGTAATATTAGTTGTATATATTTTGAAATATACATTGTTATTGCCATTGTGTTTTATTTATTGTTTTTTTTTACATTCTAATTGTTACTTTACTTTTACATTTCATACTGTTTTCTACTATTCAGTTTAATGTGTTTTATTTTTGCTACAGAGGCAAGAGTAATATAATGATTACTAATTATAAGTTTCTAGAAGAGTTACATACAAATACCAGAGGAAATAAAATTAAGGTTAGAGTAACCAGAATGTGGGATGCAATCAACATTGTGACAGAGAAACTAATTTCCCTCGAAATGGTTCTTTTGGAAGAACATGTAAGTCCTACGAATTAAAATATATAGTATAAGTAGGATATTATATTTTATTTGTAGTGCATATTAAAACAACAAAATTGTTGAAATATTTTTTAATCTATACAATTTTATACATGTCATAATATTCGAGTTTGTTTTTTGTATTATATCCTCATTTAGTCATTTGTTGTTTATTAACAAGGCTCACATATGCAAGTAATCGTCCCTATAAATTTGATACAAAAGTACATAAGTAAACTACTTGAAGGATGTGTTTATTTTATTGAGAATTTCAAAGTTTCTCAAAGCAAACAGTCGTACAGACCTGTTAAAGCAAATTACATAATTGTTTTGGGATTTAGAACTGTGGTATGGCGTATCAATACCGATATCACAAGTATCAAGATGCATAAATTTGAATTCGATGAATTCAAAGATATTCCTTCTCGTTTTCAAAATGATATATACACTACATGTATTTTTCTTATGCGTGATATGAAATTCATTTTTTACATTATAAAATATATGATGAAACCATTTACTATATTGATGGTGTAATCTATTTATTTTTTTATTAGATGTTATTGGAACGTTGTGCAAGATGAGTCCTATTCGTGAGATAGTTGTACATGATGGAAAAATTGAATTGAAAGATGTGAGGTAAAAGTAATAGTTTTATATTCGTTTGACTAACTTAGTTTTGATTTATATATTGATATATGTTGATTTTAATGTTATCAAAATATCTATATTTTTTAGTGATTCTTCTTTGAAAGTAACATTAACGAGTTTAGCGGAACATTATATTAATAACGATATGCTCATTGAAACATCCAAAGCTCATATGTTGATAATTTCATCTATCGTAGTTAAAAAGTTCAGAGCTATTACTTCAAATTATATATATTTATTAAATATTATATAATCTGTCAACAATAGGCACGAGCAAGATTTATATTAATATAAACATACCTGAGGTTGATGTGAATAAGACAAGGTTTTTCTATAAAATTAGATTGTTATTTGTACTTTTATTGTTTCTGGTTGCTTTTCTTATTTAATGAATGTTATTATTCATTATTGTAGAGAAAATAATGCGTTTGTAGTTGAGATGATACACAATCAAAGAGATGATGAACCAATTAAAAAAATTATTTTCAAAAACAGAAAACAATATCTAAGCTTTTTAAATCATCTTGATGCTAATCTTGAGGTAATCATACATCATTTCTACATTACACATGTTTTAGAATTGTTTGTGTATTATCTTCTATGATGTAATATCAAATGTTTATTATTTTGAAGATTGAGAAATATTATATTTGCAATGTTATGGTGCTAAGTAGTGATATAAACAACCCGTTCTATTAGAAGTCATGTATGATATCTTATACAAAATTGGTGGAGACTGGATCAAAATTCTACTGTGCTAATTGCTCCAAATATGTTGATTATCCAAAATTAAGATATTTCAATATTATATTATTCACATAAATAATAATTGACATATTAACATATATTAATGTCTAGTTTATAAATATTTAAACATAATGAATATATTTGTAGTTTTATTTGTATGGACTTACTTTATTGATAAATATTTTCTAAGATACATGTTGAAAGTTTTAGCAAGTGATGAAACTAAAAGCGCTTGGATCATGCTTTTCAATAAAGAGGTCGAAAAAGTTATTGGAAATGATATTGAGATGGTGGTTCAATTGTATCTTAAAGTATGATTTATTGTATAGAAATCTTTCTAATTATTTATAAATCAACAATTATTATTTTGTTGTCGTTTAACAGATATCCTACATAATTTTATCTTTATAGGATGGATTGACAAGCAATGCTCTGAAATCATTAATGAACGAACTCATAGCTCATCGATTTATTTTCAAGTAAAACTCAATGATTATAATATTCAAAGAGGTAGTCGAAGGTTTACCGTTTCACTATTGCTACCGTATAATTTTTCGCTGGAATCTAACTACATTTTGAAACATTTATGTTTCTAATTATATTCATATAATTATGGGAATGTCTTATGTCTTATATATTAATAATATTATATGTTATATACATTTTTGCATATTGATATATGGAGTGAAAAAGTCAATCTAAGATGTGAGCCTATCTCTGATGTTACAAATGTTGATTAAGAAACATCATTAAACAAACAAACCGATGAAGTTGTCAAGTTACCTTATAAAAAAAATATAAAGTTTAAAGTTGTAATATTATTTATAAATATCTCATCATATAAAAATATTTATTCTTATATATTTTTCTTAACAGGGAGGCAAAAAAAATATTGGTACAGTAAAGAATCATCAGATGAGTAGTATAGGTTACGTATATTTGTTAGGTATATTTATCAAACGTTTCTCATATTTGAATTTTTCGAATATTATTACATTTAAATTTATTTTGGTATATTACAACTATTTATGAACATTAACATTTTAATAATGTTATAGTGTATACACACCCGTGCTTCAAGCATGGGGTCACAACTATTACATATATGAAAACAAAGAAATCGGACGTGACACAATTTCACCACTTGGTGTCAACGTGGACTTCCTTTTTTTCTTCCTATTCTAATATATAAAAATACATATGATAGTATCTTCCTCCATTTAAGTTGGACTATATAAAATTATTATAAAATAATATTAATTAAATTAATATTTTCATAAAAACAAATCATTAGTAAGATTAATTTCTTAAGGATGAATGGTAACAAATTTTAAATTTTAATTATTTTATAATTTAAATTTATAATACCGCCTAATAATTTGAAAACTCAAGAATTTGAGAATAAAAAAATTATTATTCCTATGATCCTACTACACGTCTGAAATTGGCCATTCTTTTTTTAAAAAATGAAAAAATTTGCCATTTGATATACCTATACAAAACCAATTCAAGAAACTTCCTTTAAAAAAATTTAAAAAAAAAAAAAAAAAAAAAACCAATCCAAGAAAGTGCTTCTAAACTAAAATCGTAATTTGCTAAATACACTTATAGATAAATAATACAAGACAAATAATTGATAATACTAAAATAATTTTAATATATGAAGATAATAACAAAAAATAATTATATGAGATAATTAATAAAAAGAGATAATATATGAGATAATTATGGTATGAGATAATTAATAATCAGTGTTTGACCAATTTTTTATCAATTTTGTACAGGTTTCTGATATGGAAGGATTAAAAAAATTATATTTATCATCATATTATAATTTTGAATTTCTACATTATTATATACTTAAATAAAATAGAATATAATCAATAAAGATAACTCGAAAATCTATAAGGATAGCATGAAAATTTTTATTTTTTGCCGCCAAAACTTTCTCTCTAATCCGAATTCTCTCCAACTCAAAACTCAAATCTCTCACATTCAACAAAAATTAAAGGTAAATACGGATGATTTTGAAGACTTTTTACAATAAAATATCAATTTTGTGATAAAAGACTCGAAAATTTTCATTTTTTTTAATTGTATGAGTTTCTCCTAGATGGGTGAAATTATTTAAGATAAAAGATTTGAACACATGATCTCACAAAAGTAGCATAAGAGACTTACCAAAACAACAAGACAAAGCTTCATATAAATTTTACAAATATTTTAAATTATATGTATTTTGTTCATTTTCATTAGAAAATAAAGAATTTGTATAGATATTTGAACAACTTGAAATATGAATAACTGTGCGATCGGAGGTCCGTTTATCGCCTATGATCACTCGTTTTGATGATTCTCGTAAAAATAAAAGAAATAGCATCGCCGAAAATGTGATAAGGACGTGTTTCGAGGTAAAAATTTGTCCCGTAAAGTGGAAAACTTTGACAGGGCATAACTTTGGGCTCGGACGTCCAATTGAGGCGATTCTTGTGAGCATTTCAGGTATTCCATCGATCGTTTCCACAAAAAGTCCTATTTTCATTTTAATTTACATTTTTGCAATTTTCTAATACTTTCTCTCTTATTAACTAAAAAATTACGGTGCCAATTTGAAAATTAAACAGATGAGCAGTTCTTTTTTTGCTCTAATTAAAATTTTAAAATAGTGAAATCGGTATATTAGAATACGTAAATAAGTTATTATTAATAAATAAAATTACATGCACTAGTTTGCATGAAGTTTCATATTGTTGTTTTGGTAAGTCTCTTGTGCTACTTTTGGTGAGATTATGTGTTCAAATCTCTTTTATCCATTCATTTTCCCCATATGGGCGAAGATCTGCAAAAAGTCATCTTTATTGACCCCCTTTGAAAAAACTACTCATAAAGTACTTTTAAAAAACTATTTTTATTACTATTAAAAATAAAAATATTATATCAATTTTTAAAATAATTTTTCCGAAAATATTTTTCTATAATTTTAAATTATTTATGATTATTTTGATTTCTTCACAATTGGTCGTTTCTTTTTTAGATTGATAAAATACACGCGAGAATCTAAAAGTTACACGCGAAAAATACATGTCCCTCCTTCAACTTTCTCTCTCTAGACTCATTTTCTCTCACTTCCTCTCTAAAATTCAAGAATTTTGAACTCAAATATGCTCAAATCCAACTGTTGAAAAAAAATTAATACATCGCTCCATATTCGTTTATTTACAATTTCGGTTTAAAAATTTTTTAAAAAACACAACGGATCGGAATTTATGGGGATTGCCAAGATATTGAAGACTTTCGGCCCAAGGAGCCAAAACTCTTCAATAGTTTCGGCTCCCCCGAAATTCAAATTTTGTGTTTTTAAAAAAAATAATTATTAATGTTATTTATGTTATTATATTAATTGTGTTTTAATATATTTTGTACAATTATGTTAGTATTTTAGTTAATTTCATATCATAATGTGAGTTGTTTATATTAATAGACTTGTTTATATTAGTGTTAGCTGATTTAGTTGATAATTAATTGTTTAATTTTAATAATGCAATTCATATTTGTTTAGTTTGACATAATAATGTTACTTGTTAATGTATACGATAATTATTAATGTGTATAATAATTTTGTTAATTTTCATAATTTTTTAAAAACATCGGGCCGAAAACATCCAAGATTTCGGCTCCACCAGCCTACATTCTCCATTCTCCATTCTCCAAGAATTTTGGCTGGTGAAGCCGAAAGGCTCCGGGGAGAATGTCTTTTTGTCCGATTCTTTTAATTTTTTGTGCAACTTTTATCTCCAAATCGATGCTTTCTTGCACAAAAATTTTTAAAATCATTCACATTTTACTTCAAATTCTTCAAGAACATTCAATAAATTTTTAGAGAGAGGTGAGAGAGAACAAATGCAGAAAGTGAAAGTGTTAGAAGGAAAATAAAATTCTTTAAAATTTTTTCCACATAATTTTTAGATTTCTACAAGTAATTTGTCATTCCCCTTTTTTTTTTTTTTTAACTTTAATTGATATCATTTTTCTAAAGAGGAATGCATGAAACATGTTGCGCTATGACCAAAAAAAGAAAAACAAGTTGGGAATCGTATGGACATAGCTCAACTGATTTTTGAGATGCACAATTTGTATCAAGAATTAATGTTCCAATTCTTATAATGACAAGTTTTGGGCCTCTACTTCATAGAATCGTTACGTTTTCTACCGGACGTCGAGCCGTGTTTGAGGTGGAAAGATGGCCCTGCAAAACACTGGAGCGGTTTTTTTTCTTGGTTTAATCCATTTTTCTAAAAATGCCACTAAAGTGGCCTCTTGTTTTTTTAATTCGTAATATGGCCTTAACGCATAATGATTGTGCATTATCTATAAAAATAACGCACAATGGTTGTGCATTATCACTTAATCCTAATTTTTCACCTTAATTTGCCGATGTGGCAAATAACGCATAACTATTGTGCATTATCAGCCACATCAGTTTTTTTGAAACATCCATAACTCTGCGATCGGAGGTCCATTTCATGAGTATGACCACTCGTTTTGATGGTTCTCGTAAAGATAAACACAACAACATCGTCGAAAAAGTGATCCAGACTCGTTTCGGGACAAAAAATTTATCTCGTATAGTTGAAAACTTTGACGAGGCATAACTTTGTGCTCGGACGTCCGATTGAGGTGATTCTTGTGGGCATTTCGTGTATTTTTTCGAGATTTTATGCGATAGAAAGTGCCATAAGGCGGTTTCCATCCACCATTTCTACAAAAACGTCCTATTTTCGTTTTAATTTATTTTTTGTAATTTTCTAATACTTTCTCTCTTATTAACTAAAAAATTACGGCACCAATTTAAAAATTAAACGAGGAACAATCTTATTTTTGCTCTAATTAAAAATTCAAATGATTGAAGTTGGTAAATATTAGAATACGTAAATACCTTATTATTAAATAAAATGTCATGCACCTATTAAATAAAATCTTATGGTGGTCTATTGATAAGTCTTCTATATTATTTTTTATGAGGTCATGGCTGTGCATTATGAATAGAACCCGGATAAAAACAAAAGTAGGCTACTTTAGTAGTTTTTTAAAAAAATAAGTATAATAAAGACCCACTGGAGCCCACAGATAAATTTGAAATTCCCTCCGAAAACAAAACACACTCCCTCACCCTCAACCAGACAACCAACGGCGATGAAGGGCAAGCGTTGCTCGTGCATGAGAGGCCGATTAATGGAGTTCCTCATCCTCTGTAGTCATGTAAGAATTAATGTCCGCTAATGGCTGATTCGTTTTTTATTGATTTTTTCTTCAGGTTCTTATGTGATTTTGTTGAATTATATTTTTAATGAATTATTGTGAAAAATTAGGAGCTGGAAGTTTATCCCCGGGTGAAATATTCGGCGTTAGCAATCTTTGCTGAACGGTTTTATCCATCTCTGTCCAGGTAAAAGAAGTGAATTTCTCTTACAAATGGACATTTTCCAGTCGATGAATTTGAATTTGGAGCTTTCGTTTTAGTTGCAGAATGCAATTTGTATTTATTCGGGAATAAAGGGAAATTTTTAGGTTAAAATTTATTTTGAATTTTATGAGAATTTAATGTTGGTGCAATAATATAGAACTCCGGTTTAAGTTATTTTCTGGTCAAAATTCAAATATTCATTAGTATGATCGTTTTTTGAAAAATGCTTTTCAGTATATTAGTTTTTTCTCCTTTTCTAATTTCTAAGAGCGGATGCTCTGTTGAATCCAATAGTTATCATCTGCATCCTGCAGGTTCAAGAAATACAAGAATTATTAGTTCATTTAGTTTGTTATTTCAGTTTAAACATAGGATTCAGTTCTTTTGACCTATATTAGGTCTATGGTTATTTCCAGTAATGAAGTTCCTCTGCAACTTTAGTTTGAATTCCAAATTATTATTTTATTGCTAAATTTATTTTCTGTACTTATTTTAGTGGACTATTTCCATATGAAATTTAAAGATGATTAGAAGATGTGAATACCTTTTGGTCTCAATTCATTTTCTGGGCTATCATCTTAATGGGGAATTTAAATGAGTAGCAAAGTATCCTGAATAATTGAAAAATGTATATAGTTTTTTTGCCTGTTTCAATTAGCCTAGAGATGATTTCTCAAATAATGAAAAGAGTTATCATAAAACATGACAATGTTAATGTCCTTATTAAACAAAAAGAACAGGAAAAAAAGGTTGTATAAGATATTGCATTCTATAGAATGGCTTGTAATGTAGAGAATTGAAAGTGGTGGAACTTCAAATATTTGAACTAGAGAACAAAAACTTATTTTGTAATCTCTTTTTTTTAGCTACACACACCTCACGCTACTCACACTCTAACTCACTTTCATCACTTCACAAGCTCACCACTCACTTGCACTCTTGATCACTCTTGCGACTCTCACTTGGACTACACTTCTGCACTTCACCATCCTATATATATAGCTAGTTTCCACCAACCTCTAATGTCGGTTTAGACCTTTAAATTTCTAGATTATTCAGCCTTTTTAGAACAATGAAGAAAGCTCTAAGTGTCCAAATTATGTAGTTAGTTGATGCTTCTAGAAGGAGAGAGAGAGAGAGAGAGAGAGAGAGAGAGAGAGTCGGTGAGTTCTCTTTACATGTACAGCCGCTTTTCTGTTGTAGCAATTATGAATTGTTTCTCTTGACGGCAGTGGATTATATGTGATCGTTTTCTATTTGGTTTCTAAAGATTGCAGGAGGAGAATGCCCATGGCAGCTGGCTTTTACATCCCATGTCAGAGAGTAACCTCCAACTATTTGCACTTACTTCCATATGGATATCAAGCAAAGTAATTATGATTCAGTAACATAGTTGTGTATATTATCAATTTGTCATGCTTCCTAAAGGATTAACTTTTCAGTTTCATGGCTCTCCTCCACTATCTGTCAAACACTTCAAGTTTTTGGGCGACAAATATATTAAAGAGCAGCATTTTACCACCAGAGATTTCAAGGAAGCTGTAAGATTGTTGTTTAAAACTATTTTGCATTTTGGGACAGTAAGATTTACCATTGCCATTGTCAAGGTAGCTGATGAATTGTTCTGTAGGAGCTGATATTAATGCAGGTATTTGGATTTATTGTAATGTAATAATGTTCATTTCTTCAATAGATTGAAACCCCCATCCTTCTGGCCCCCTATCTGAAGGAAAGAAAATTGAGAAAAATAAGAAATAAAAATAAGGCATAGAAAGTGAATTCTCTGATAAGTCATTATTTCTTTCTTGGAAGGTTTTAGATTTCAGTATTGGCACATTGAGTATTGCTCTTGTATTTCTGGAAGAGCTTCTTGATCAGTTAAAGTGAGTTTCTTTATTGCCATAAAATTCAAGATCTTCATTGATTAGAACAGGTTCATCTAATTCTCTGTCTGTTCTTCTTTATAGAGGAATCTCGCTAACAGGGGAATGCATAAAGCTTGAAGCATGCTGTGATATTATGGATTTACTTTATGAAAAGGAGGAGACATTCGACCTTTTCAGTTCCCCCCCTTCTCTTGCTGCATCTGTATTGGCATGTCTTTTAATTATGTTTTTTTTTCTTTTTGATAAAGGTCTTTTCAGTTTTAGTTATGTTGATTTAGATAATATTAACCTAAATATGTTCATTACTTTTGGAATCATTTCTGAAAGCTTCAGTGGGTGATAGGTTGCTGCATACGTTATTACAGTTCCCACTCAAAGGTGGGAGTTTCCAGTTCTTCCATGGGGTAAGAAGTTATTGTGCCTCATTTAACATTCCCTTGGTGATTTTACATTCTTTCAGTTGTTTTCTTCCTGTGCTTGATCTTGCAATATCATTTCAGTTATGGGTGCACATGATTATCATTACTTGATGATATCTCATTCTAGCATTTGTTATACTGAAGATCACCTAAGTATTTGACCAACCTGACAACTGAACGTTGTACTTTTGTAGATTATGCTATAAATAGCGAGCCCTCAGAAAGTGTAGTACTTTTGTAGCCTGTAAATATGTATATGTGGTTTGGTAAAGAATTATCAAGAATTTCATTACAAAAAGACAATTAAACACTGCTAATGTGGTACTCCGACAATTACATAGTAGTCAAAATAGTTTCTCTTGTTTCACATAAAGCTCATTTGGATGATTTCAACTGGTGTTTATCAAATAAAAATCTTCTCCCATCTATCGTACATCTATCTATACGCATCAGGCAAGCTTAATTGCTGGATGAAGCAAGTAGTCTAAGTCGCGGTTAGTCTCTGCTAAACTTTTCACGAGGGTAATTAGGGTGTGGTCCACTATTAATGATCCTCTGCTAATCAACCGAGTTGACGAAATTGCTGCAGTAATGGTTGTAATTGCTTGTCAATGGCGAAAGATTGTGATTTTCTCATATATAGTTGTCAATGAAGTTGCATTTGAGCAAGGGAAAGTGAGAAAAGGAAAGATGAGACTGAATTGAAAACAAAGGAAAGAGAAGATGGTGGGGTTATTGCATACTTTTGAGATATTAGTATGGTGGCAGTAACTTTCCTTTAGTCACTGAGACAGAAAGGAAAAGGGCATAATTTTTAAAAGGGGTGACTTAATCACTAATGGAGTGTCAAAGTCTTTAAAACTTTCCATTCCCTTAAGATATCGAATTTTCTCCCAATTTCCTGCTATCTGATGTAGTCTCCTCATGAATATTGATGATTTACAATTGGTAGCTAATATTTCATTTCCACTTCAGTGTATCACCGATGACACATTGCTGGTCTTTCTGATGATGTGTTTCACTCCCATAGTGATGATCTGTTTCTCTTGGGCTGGTTTACTGCACTCAGAAGAAACTCTTTATTAGACTTATAAAATCTGCTTAGGTAGAGAAGTATTGTCCGCTAGTCACACATTGGCTCAAAATGGAGCCAAAAAATTGTCAACAAAAAAATGAAGTTTTTTTTTTTCCCCTATTAGTAGGAAGCCTTTCCACACTAAATGATACTTGTACCCTCATTTTGAGCCTAAACGTTAAGTCACATGTATGCAAGCAAATCTTTTTGTTGAAAGTAAATCTTTAGGTAGTCAAATAGGATATTAATGGTTATTTCGAACAGAGGTATCGGTTTGCAAACTTTCATTACTTGTTCATTTTTGTTTTGCTTGTTTGATGCCTCTTTTGGTTTCATTGTGTCTCATACCACACGTGTGAATACTACTAATGCTGGCAAGGTTTGTTGACAGGGTGGCTGTGGGGATCGTAGTATGTTCCACACTACCGTCAAGCTTCTTTTAGCTTAGTGGTGGTCTTAGTTCAGAGATGAAATTCTGTTAGGTCTCTTTCTAAAGGGGTGTGCTAAATCAGTGTTGACTTGTGACTTTTTATTTCAGATGAACATAATATGATACACTAGCTAAAGATGCCCACAATGCCTACTCAGTATTCTTGTTTTCCCACTGCTATTGATGTTTCTGTGCTTTTGTTCTCTACCAAGTACTTCTCTATCCTCAGCCTTATGTTGCCAAATATTCCTCATTTTCTTTGATGATTAATTTTTCATCTGAATCTGGCTCACTTTATTCATCATTCTTTTGGGTACTGGAAGAACCTAAATTAATGTAGCCATTTATCATTTTTGTAAGAATGCATAATGGTAAATTTGAAAGTTCAATAGTTCAAGAAAGACCTAATCTGTATAACCTATTATATGGAAAAGGAGAAAAGGATTGCTGCTTGATACCTATGAAAGTATATTCACTGCTTGAATTTATGTATATTTTGCTGTACTCTATGGTATTAACCGATCCTTTTTTCTTCTTTCTTGTGCAATTTTCTTGCAGTAAAATTTGTGACTTCATTTGAAGAAGAGGACATCTTGAACTCTGTCAAACGCATTCTAACTCACGTATTTGAGCCTGATGCAATATAACATGTACTTATTGGTATGTTCAAATTTCTGCAAATAGGATTATGTGTGTTGTTGATGTAATAATTAAAGATAGCTGGAAGTGTCCTTTTTCTTTTTTTTTTTTGAAGGGAAGGAAGTGTCCCTTACTAAAGGGATAAATTTTTTTTCTTTTATAAAGGTAAAAGAACAAGGCATGAATTGGCTTTTTTTTTTTTTTTTTCCTTTTTTTCCTTATGTATTACTCCCTCTATTCAAAATTGAATGTTCCTTTGTTACTTGGAACAAAATCTAAAAAATAATTTGATCATAAGTTATAAGCATATCATCATCAATAGGTCCAGTATATTAATTAAAGCTTGAATTCCTAAATGAAGGACAATTATGAGAGTTTTGAAATAGGACATTTTTATTTTTAAAAAGTGGACTTTTATTTTTGAACAAGCTAAAATAAAGTAGTGTGCATTTCAGTTTAACTTTAAAAGAAGGGGTATATTTATGTGATGATGGGCTCAACATTAAATGGTCTATCTAGTGGTCAAAATTTGTAATGTTCTATTTAAATATGAGTTTTAGTTTGAATATTTTGTATTTTTTTTAATTTCGTAAAAGTTAAATTAGTGATAAGAAAAATGTGGTTTTTAAAGTAGAAAAAAAATAATTTAAGTGGCCATTCAAGTGAGCCTTAAGTGACAAAATTTCTTGTGCCTTTGATTGGTTATGCAAAACTTACCAAAAGTAGAAGTACCTCAACAGTTTATGAGAATTTAAAATAAAAAATGGTAGAAAATGAGCATTATATTATGGGTTAATTCTAAAATACCCCTTGAAGTTAGGAGTTAGTATCATTTTAGTTCAAAAGTTAAAAATATATATTTAATTCAAAGTTAAGAATAAGTACCCTTATGAAGTAAGGATACTACTACTTTAATGTATACTATTAAAAAAAAATCTATTTTACCCCAAATAATTAAGTAAAATTTATAAAAGATTATGACATTAATTTATAATTTAATCTAATTATTATATTATTCTAAACTCATGAATCTTTTCACCTTTTAACTTTTGATAACATATTATTTCTTCCAAAAATAAAAGGAAAATTTAAAACTTGAAACAAAAATCATTCCAACAATTGTAAAAGTTTAAAAAAGACTAGCATATCATAGTAAAAAAATAATATCTATGTTAACACATTCATTTGTAATTGTAACAATAGTGGCTATAGTGAAGTGATAACTCACCGTAATTGTAGTGAAGGTGAGTGGTGGTGGCTTTGTAGGGCAAACATTGACTTTACTATGGTGAAATGGTGTTTTTAAAATTTTTACGATTATTATGGGGATGACTAATATTTCGAGTTTTTAATTTATTTATGTTTTTTACTTTTGGAAGATATAATATTTTTATCAAATTAAAAAGTTTAAGAGGTTAAATGGTTCATGATTTTAGGGGTAATATAGTAATTATATTAGATTATAGATTAATGTCACAATCTTTTATTAAACTTAACTTAATTATTTGGGAGGTAAATTGACTATTTCTTAGCACCGTGGACTAAAGTAGTAGTATCCTTACTTTATGGGGGTATTCTGTCCTTAACTTTGGAATAAATGTATATATTTCTAACTTTTTGACTAAAGTGGTACTACCCTAACTTCAAGGGGGTATTTTAGAATTAACTCTTATATTATTAGTGAACCTTATTTTGCTTAGACAATATGGATATTAACTTTGGTATGAGCCAACCTGTAGCTTTTGCAAAGAGAAGCTGGAAAGTAACTACCGGTTTAGGGTTTTCTATCTGCATAGCACCTTCTGTCTAAGTTAGGGTTTCCTGCTTGATTTTCTTTCAAACTTTCATTGGATGTCTCGAAAATTCATGATCTTCTTAGTTCTCTATCTTTGCCGGAGGAGGAACTGCAGGTGAAGAAGTTTGTTGTGGCGTCGATCACGGCTAGAACGAAAGATTGTACATGTAGCTTGACCACTGGATAGTTTGTTACATATCGCGATCTCCATATATGTAATTCCAAACTTGCTATGCGGCAGGCGTGAGAGTGTGATGATTTTTCGATTACGAAATTGCACAAGAATACTTTTTAATTCCTGATTATGGATGAGATTCGAGCCCATATTCTGCGTGATGGCCCTTGGTGTTTTACAGATGTGCTTTTGGTAGTTAAGCCGGGATGTAAAGCATTGGCAATGGCTCCTGGATTGTTCACCCACTGTGATTTCTGCGTAAATGTCATTGGTTTACTGCGGGAGCGCTATACTTTGGATGTTGGGAAGGAACTTGGCGAGGTATTTGGCGAATTATATAAGGTTCGTTGTGAGTACAAAAGGCCATAAAGTTGCTATTTTCGGCTTCGGGTGCCGTTCTTCGTCCAAAGAGCGCTCCATTGAGCCATTGTTGTGGATTTGCCACATTTTGGTCAGTCATGGGTCATGGTTTATCATGAGCGCTTACCACATTTTTGTCAAAATTATGATCTTCTTGATCACATGGTACGGAATTATCCTATAATGCAAGGGAATTGACTAATTAAGGCGAAGAAATCTGCCCTATGATTTGTGGCTGAATGCCCCAGCAGATGGGGATGAGATGCTGAGTAGAGTAGTCACTGGAGAGGCAATAGACTGTAGGGATATGGATGAGGCAGGGGAGGATGTTGCTTATAGAAGTAGGGGTGGAGCGGTTGTGGGGTTAACAGCGGGGGACACATGTAGTGATGCGCTTTCGATTGTAGGACGTAAGGGCAGAGAAAAGGGGGTTAAAGTGTGGGGGTAGACAAACATAGGGAGAAGTTGGGGTGTGAGAGGGTGATTCGAGAGATTTGTTTAGGGATTTTGGGGTAGAAGTATAGGGGGTTAATATGGGTTCTTTCTAGGGATGAGGGATTGCAAGAGGTAAGGGTTACCTCAGGTCATGGTGTGCTAGGTAATACTGTGCAACAAAGGGTAGTGTTCTTGTTGATGTGGCACTGCGGAAGGAGAAGAATGGCAGGGATTAGGGAAAGGAGTTTTTGGCATGGATAGGAGGGATGGGCTGCGAGGGTATAAAAGAGTGTTGGAGGACATTACAAACTTGGCTAGTCCGAGAAAGCAAGGAGTAAAGAAGATGAGGAATAATGATGGCATTTTGAGTCCAGCCGAGGGAGTTGCTCAGTAACCCCTTCGAGAGAAATGAATTGCATATTCTGGAACTTCTGAGGTCTCAGCCAGCCTCGAGCAGCTCAAGCTTTGAGAGATCTTCTACTGTCTCACTCTCCTTCTCTTCTATTTCTTTGTCTGGTTTTTGTGTAATGCTTGGGTTTGATCATTGTTTGTGGTTGATAGAGTTGGGCATGTAGGGTGTGGGGGGGGGGAGGAGGGGAGGGGGGTTTAGGCTTTTTCTGGAAAGATAATATTACCGTTACTTTATTATCTTATTCTGTAAGTCACATTGATGTTAATATTGTTGATATTGTCACTAGTACTTGTTGGATTTGCACTAGTTTCTATGGAAATTCGGTGGATAGAGTTAAGGTTGAAGTCATGAAAGCTGCTTAATCGTATTAGTGAAGGGCAGGTGGGTCCTTGGGTTTGTGGTGGGGACTTTAATGAGGTATGTGGGAGTCATGATCGGCAGTGGGGACAAATTAGGGACTTTAGGGATGCCATTAGTCAGGTTGGGTTAAGTGACTTGGGCATGGTGGGGGGAAAATATCATTGTACTAATAGACGGCAAGGAGGGCAGTATACTTAGGTGAGGTTGGATAGGAGATTGGGTAATATAGCATGGAAGAATTTATTTCCTCACACCACTATTTCCTTGTTACATGCGAGACATTCTGACCATCACGCTTTGATGCTTAGCTTACATGGTGAGAGGATGGGGGAGGGGGAAAAGAGGAAGGTACAGGCAGAAGTTACCTTTCCGGTTTGATCCATTTTGGGTGGATGATGTAGAGTGTGTGGAGATGGTGTGGAAAGCTTGGGAGGGGAGGGGGGCAGTTTGGGAGGGGATGGCTTGGTTTAAAGGGTGTTAGGATATGGTGCGGAGTGTATTGGAAGGTGCAACAAGGAAAATTTTGGTGAGTCAGATAAAAATGTGGAGGGGCGAGCTCTCGGTTGGAAGGGGTGATGAGGGCTAAGGTTGATGGAGATGGGGTTCGGATAGCACATGGGGAGTTGGAATGGGCTTTGGAGAGACAGGAGGGTTATTATGAGGCAAGGTCGAGGTCAAATTGGTTAGCTGATGGTGATCGGAATAAAAGTTTTTTCCCTTACCATACGAGCTAGAAAAAAAGGAAAAACTTCATTGACTCTTTGGTTGCAGGTGATGGAGCTGTTCTTGATGATCAGGAAGAACTAGAGCCCACATAACTAGTTTCTATGAATGGTTATTCACCACGAAGCAGCAATTAGTGGACTACAACGAATTATTGGGAGTTGAGAATTTTCAAAACTTACCTCAGAGTACTGTTTTGGAGTTACTGCAGTCATTTATTGAGAGGAAGGTATTACATGCTCTTAAAGGCATGTATCCCATGAAAGCTCCCAGCCCGGATGATTTTCATGCACTTTTTTTACCAATGTTATTGGTCCATTGTGGGGTTAGAAGTGTTGAAAGTGGCATTGGGTTGTTTGAATAACGGTCAAAGTCTTCAGGCTATTAATGAGACTTTTCTGGTTCTTATCCCTAAGGTAAAGGACCCGGAATGAATTACGAAGTATCGTCCAATTAGTCTTTGCAATGTAGTGTATAAACTTATTTCAAAGACTTTGGTCAACAGACCCCGGAAATGTTTGTCGTTTCTTATAGACTCATCTCAAAGTGCTTTGGTCCACAACAGATTAATTACAGATAATGCACTATTAGCTATGGAGGCATTTTATTCCATACAAGTGGAGTATCTGTATTTGGGAGAGTCATACATGGCTATTAAGCTTGATATGATGAAATCTTACAATCGTGTGGAATTGAGTTTTCTTCAAAGGGTCTTACGAAGTATGGGTTTTCCGGAGCGGTGGGTGGAAGTGATTATGCTATGTGTTTGACCAGTCTCATTTTGGGTATTAATAAATGGTGAACTATCTAGGGTGTTTATGCCAACAAGAGGGATCAGAAAGGGTAATCCACTTAGCCGCTATCTATTTGTTATTGTTTCTAAAGGCTTCTTGGCCCTGATTAACGGGCGGTATTGAGTCAATAGTGGTGGGGTTTACTATTTGGTAAGAATCATCTGTGTCTCACACATCTTATTTTTGCTGATGATAGTCTTCTGTTTTAGAGGGCCACAATGGAGGGCATACAGGCATTAAGAGATGTCATTCAAACTTACGAGATGTTTTCCAGGCAGAAAGAAAATTTTCAAAAAAATCATCGTTGCTTTTTTCAAGGGATGTATCCCAAGTGGATACTAGTTGTTATGCTGGTATGTCGGAAATGTCTCTGTCTAATGGTAAGGGGAAGTATCTCAGACTTCCATATATGATTGGGCATTCTAAGAAGTCTGCTTTTTCATATGTCCGAGATCGAGTGGCAAGAAAAAATTTGGGGTGGAAGGAGAAACTATTAACACAAGCTGGTGAGGAGGTCTTGTTCGATTCTGTGTTGCAAGTAATACCAACTTATGTAATGTCTTTGTACTTGCTTCCAAAGACCCTTGTGGATGATGTTACATCAATTATTCGCCAGTTTTCGTGGCACAATAGAGGGAAGGAGAGGACTATATGTTATGTTAAATGAGAAGAGTTATGTAAGGGGAAGAAGGGGGTATGGGATTTCGTAATATCAAAGTCTTTAATTTCTCTCTCTTGGTGAAGCAAGGATGGAGACTGTTACAGACATCGGAGTCGATGATTGCAAAAGTCATGCAAGAAATATATTATTCAAGCAGCTCCTTTATGGAAGCAAGAGTAGATAATAAACGCTCGTATGCTTGGCACGAGGTCTATTAGAGGAGGAGGTGCAATGGAGAGTGGAGAATAGAATGGATATTAAAGTATGGAAAGATAGGTGGTTCCCCATACTGATAGCTTTCAACCCACAAGGAATTTTTTCCTTAACTCGGACAGGCGAGTTGGTTAGTTAATTGATGTGCAAAGTGGGGCTTGGAAAAAGGCTACTATAGAGCAAATTTTTAATCCCCAAGATTGTGAGACAATTTTCAATATTCCTATTACGCCATCTTTTCCTTCTGATTGATAGATTTGGCATTTATTAGTGGGAAGTTTACTGTGAAGTCATGTATCGCCTGGGCATTGACTTTCTTAACTGGGGGCAAAGGACTTGTCCCTCTACAAGAGCGATGCAGGGAGCGAGATAGGCGAAGATTTAGCGGCCAAAAGTACCACCTAAAATCTACTATTTTGAATGGAGATTGTGCAAAAGGGTTCTTGCTACTAAGATCAAGTGCAGCGTCGGTTAAGGTTAGTGTTGGAGATATCACATCAGTATGTGATTCTCCTAGATTATCTTGGATTCTATAAGAGATTATTTGGTTAGAATCCTATATTGATTATAACTAGGATACTTTGTATTATGCTATGATTATAGCAGTATTCCTTATTAGTGGTTGGTTAGAATCCTATATTGATTAGGATTAGGATATTTTGTAGCCTATAAATAGTAGATCATAATGAATAAGAAAGACAATCAATTGAAGCATTCAATATTATTCTTCTCTGCGCCCTAAATTTCTTAACATGGTATCAGAGCCAGAGCCAGGTTTGAAAAAGAAGAAGAAAAAGAAAAAAAAATCTTTCACATCTATGACTTTATTCTCTTTTCATTCAGCTTGAACAATTCTTTTCGTTCAGTTTGGACACGTTTTTTTTAGGTTTCTAATATTTCTTCTAATTTGCTTCAATAAAAATTTAGGAGATTATATATATATTTTTTATAAATCATATTCAAGTCAGGTAGCTTCATCGACAAATATTTGAAGCACCTAAATTTAGAAATTGAAATTGGAAATTGATGGTTGCTTTATCGGAAAAAAAAAACTCTAAAGCGACATCAAAAGAATTTTTGATGATGGATTACAAAAGCCACTACGACTGATGGAAGAAAACCACAACGACTGCGACTAATGGAAGAAGATCACAACGACTGCGACTGATGGAAGAACCACAGCGACAGCGATTGATGACAAAAAAAACCACAGCGACAGCGATTGATGACAAAAATCATAGCGACAGCGAGTGATGGTAAAGACCACAGCGACAGATGGTGGAAGACTACCAGATGTGCAATTTGCACGTTATGAAAAAAAATTGAAAATTATGGCAAGTTGGACATGCAATTTTGCACGTTCCAACTTGAGGGAGGGTGTTGGAGATATCACATCAGTATGTGATTCTCCTAGATTATCTTGGATTCTATAAGAGATTATTTGGTTAGAATCCTATATTGATTAGAACTAGGATACTTTGTATTATGCTATGATTATAGCAGTATTCCTTATTAGTGGTTGGTTAGAATCCTATATTGATTAGGATTAGGATATTTTGTAGCCTATAAATAGTAGATCATCATGAATAATCAAGACAATCAATTGAAGCATTCAATATTATTCTTCTCTGCGCCATAAATTTCTTAACAGTTAGGGTCGGGAAGATTTGGTGTGATTTCCATTGTGAAAACAATTGCCATGTGCTCTTGGATTGTAGCTTTGCAAGGCAGGTGTGGAGGCTGGGAGGTTTAGATGTGGATGGAGTGGGTAGAGACGTGTCATCATGGCTGGACTTGTTTGGTTTTTTGGAAAGGAAGGGGGATCAATGGCCTGAGATGTTTGCTATATTTGCTTTGGGATTATGGAAGGCAAGATGTCCCATATGTGTTTGAGGGGAAATAGCAGTTGGCAGCGAATTTGGTAGATGGTATAAGGGGTTTTTTAGAGGAATTTGTTACTATTTTAGGGATGGGGTTGGTCAGAGGGGTCTATAGGGTGGGAATGTGTAGTAGCGGTGGGAGAGGCCTGCAACTAGGGGCTGGAAGGTTAATGTAGATGGTTTTTTGTTGGGAGAAGGGGGTCGGCAATGGTGGTGAGGGATAGTGAGGGTGGTTTTTTGTAGCGGTGGTGCAGCCTTAAAATATTTTGGGTTCTAAAATGGCAAAATTCATTGCTGTCATTTTGGGACAAAGAGCGGCTGAAGCTTATGGTTTGGAGAGGTTTGTGCTTGAATGTGATTGTGCTTCAATGATAACAAAGGTGGAGTCTATGGAAGCTGATTTCTTGCTCCTGAGAATGTTTACAAATATGATAAAAGGACTCATGAATTCTTTGCCATGTGATGGGCTATTTAGAATTAGTCGATCTCAAAATATGGTAACTGATAGGCTCGCTGTTTCGGCTCTATCTTTGAGTCAAGCTTATTTTTGGTTTAGCTATATGCCTGATTGTATCTATACTACCATTAGTGCAGATTTAGTTTTGTAATATAAGTTTCCACTTTTTCCTTAAGAAGAAAAAAAAAACTTGTATCATTTGTATTATTGTATTTGTTACTTTCTTGATCTAAATTTAAATCTTTGTTTATTCAGCATAAAGAAGTACATAGGACTGGGCCTTTTGGTGGAAAGGCATAATGCGGAAAGGTACATTTTACGTTGGTTATTACTTTTGGATTAACATAAAATACATATTCACCAACTCTTGGTGAAGCTACACTTTCTCTCATCTCAATAGACATAATTATGTGATTTCACTTTTACCATGGATATTGAACAAACTTTTTTTTGGATGATGATGTTAAAGTTTTAAACCAACCCCTAAATCTTGGTACCAAAAGAAGTGTCGTTATTTTTGTATTGTAATTTTTGCTTGCTAATAGGAGGAACAAATGAATGTAGTTCTATTTTGTTTTAAAGAGAAGGTTTATATTTTTACCCTTCCTGTAAAAAAGTCATGTGTGCGGCGTGTGGATTGTATAGTTGAAATCACCGTCTTGAGTAGCAGATGAGTAAAAGTAGTAAAATAGAGTAGTTTATTGTCATTAATAATTAAATAAAAGTGGAGAGTATTTATGGAGAAACATAAATAGATGAGGGATATTATTATTTTTATATTCTCATACTTTTTAATCAAATTGAGTTCCTTAATTAGCTTTTCAAAAAAACAGTTACTATCTTCGGTAAAAAAAATGTCTTTTTGGATTTTTGTACAAATATTAAGGATGTTGAAAATAAGATAACTTTTGAGTCAAAGTACTCTTTATGCCCCTAATAACTAAAGAAAGAGATAGAGAATATAGGTGATAAATCAATAAATACATGGGTAAAAAAATAAAAACCTTAAAAATACATGGGTAATAAATGCCCATTAAAAAGTGTAAAAAGTCTTATATATTTTCCCATCCCAATAACCTTAAAAATATTTCTATTTTCGACGGGA
This sequence comes from Catharanthus roseus, assembly GCA_028651295.1. Classification (NCBI taxonomy): domain Eukaryota; kingdom Viridiplantae; phylum Streptophyta; class Magnoliopsida; order Gentianales; family Apocynaceae; genus Catharanthus; species Catharanthus roseus. The sequence continues at coordinate 1,626,860 of JAPQWS010000046.1, read as the reverse complement.
AGGAGTAATTAATTCAAAATAAGATAAAGTTATTGCTAGTAATAAAAAAGTAAATCACTTTTTGTCTCTATTAGTATTTTTACGTACTTACACCTTATTTTGAGCCAATTAATACTCCCTCTTATAGGAAATATAAGTTTTTAACTTAAGTTGATTTGTCGAAATTATAAATTTTTTACACATTTTAATATATATTTATCATGTATCTTTTAATTCTATAATTTCTTAATTTATTTATTTTCCCTCTCATTTTTTTCTTTTATGTATTAAGAATATAAAAAATATTTTCCCTACATTTTCGTATTATACTTTAATATGTGTGCACATTCTTGACCGGGGAGTATGTTCAATGTTTTGATGGTGGGGCATTAGTCAAGACTAAGTGCTCATTCATTAATTAGTGTCATTTTTAGTCCAATAGGATTTGATTGGCGGCATGATTGATTCCTTGAATGATCAGTCATCAATCAAATTGGAAGTTGTGGAAATTGAGGGCGTGTAATTAAATGAGAATGTGAAGCAAAAGTACATCCATTGTTCATTAAAAGTTGCCTTGCAATATTTTAGCAGGTGTTAATAAATATAATTCAAAATCTATAAAGATAGTACAAAAAGATCATTTGTTATCTTTAATTTTTTCACTAAAAAAACTCAATCTTTCAGATTTAATATAATTTGGAAGTAGATATAAATCATTTTAAAAATTATTTGCAAGAGAATATTAATTTTGAGTTAAGAAAACTGGTTACATTTTTTCAGTTACTGAGCCACTTTCACCCAGATGGTGAAACTATCCAACAAGTTTCTCCCATACTAGCGAAATTTTTGAAAAAATCATCCAAATGAGCGAAAGTATGGGATAGTTTCGCCCGTCAGGGCGAAAGTTACTTTTTTTCTAAGTTTAAATGTTTTTCTTTTGCATTTGTAGAGTTTTTTAATTAATATAAAATGTATTAGTAATTTGTTTCGTATTATGTTATCCAAATATATTTGAAGAATTTTTTAAACCGACGTGGATCACGTTCACTTATTCACAACAGTTCGAATTTTCAATTCAAAAGTAGAATTGGTGGATTGGGTAAAAGAAACGGCAATGAAAGCGATCACATATTTGATCATCACTCGGTATTTGAGATCAAGAATATCCGACTGTCGACATTATGTTACATTGGCTTGCGAGAGTGGAGGTGCAATTAAATCAAGAATGAAGCCGAGAGTTGACGATGAAGAAGAAGTTCCCATCAAAAGGCGAGGTCCTTATGGGACTAAGAAGTGTGGCTGTTCACGTAAATTAAAAGGCAAGCAAATGCCCACGAGTGAAAATTGGCAATTGTTAGGACATGTTGGGGGGCACAACTACAAAATAAGTGTCTACAGTCACGGTCACGCTCAGGCTACAAGACTAACGGAGGAGCAGCTGATACAGACCGAGCAATTTAGAAAAAAAGTCATGTGCCACCACGTAATATGTTAAGATTTTTCCGGGAACAAAATGTAGATTGTACTGTGAGGTACGTCGCATTACTTTTAATAGATTATTATAATATTTTAAATTTGTGTTTACATCTAATAATATGATTTATATGTTTTATGTACTGCACAAAAAATGTACAACGTAATTGCGAAGATGAAGAAAAATATGATGCAGGGGCGAAATACGGCAGAAAAAGTTCTTTTGCTATGCACGCCGGGCCGAACTATCTAAACAAATATTCAAACACATTCATCAATAATTAGCATATATTTGCCTAATTCATTTATTATATTATTTAAATCTTTTACACGATACATGTAACAATATTTGTCTTCATTTCATTACTTAACTTCGTTTTTCAGCATTTTTTATGCATTATATTATTCTTTTCAATTACGTTATTCATATTATTTCATCATGTTATTTTTTTAAATTTACTTTAATTTTTCTCTTGTATTATTTTATTACATTATTTTTTCAAGCACGTTATTATTTAATTCACATCACTTTTATTATTAATAAAGTATAAACTGCTCTAAATATTTCATATTTTGAATCAAAATTAACTTCATTCTTCATAATATTTTATTTAAATTATATTTTTTTAATTACCTCATTTATATTATTAAATCCCTCATTTTTTAACACTACGTGTTATTTCTTTTGTATTATTATATTATGTTTTTATTTTTTAATAAGTTTATTATTCATTTAAATTACTTTATTATTTATTACTATTAATAAAGGATAACCCGCTCTATATGTTTTTATGTTTGGAATCAATATTTACTTCTCAAAATATTCTTAATCATTTTATTATTTTATTATTTATCCATAAAAGGGATATTATTTTATTTATATTATTTTATTATTTTTCATTATTAATAATGTAAATAATAGTTATTACGTTAATATTGTATTATTACGAAAATTAATATTTAAAAAGGGTTGGATCCTATTATTTAAATTATTATAATTATTATTTATATATTATTAATTGACTTTAATTCAAATAATTATTTTAAATTATTATTTAGAATATTATTTAAATATCATTGTTCAAATTATGATTTCGTTTAAGGCATTCATTAATCTTCATAAAGTAATAGATTCCCGAGTTATATTTATTATCCCCTTTAAGGAGTTCACAACATAATGCACTAAATTAACCAAAACATTAATCTACCACCTCTTTATTTTTCTAAACCATTGACGTAATAAATAAATTTAAGCAATCTAAACATATAAATTGATTCAAACTGTAACATGAATAATCATAATACTTATGCTTTGCTAATCAGACCCCATGGGCAGTCCCCTATTCCTATCAACCGGATGAAGTGATAGGGGGGATTGTGTTAACTCCATCCAACATTGCCTTTTACAGAAGGCCCCCTTTCCCTCCTCGAAAATGATCAAAATGGCACGAATTCAAGCCAAAGATCTATTCGAGGTCAAGGTGGAAATTATCAAACTCATGGCAGACCTTGATCCGATGGGAGATTGGATGGAACAGGGAACTTCAATCATAATGTTAAACACTTATAAACACAAAACTAAATAATATAAATAAATATTAAAAAAATATTTATTTCAACCACTTTTGCCTAGGCTGATGAAAAACATTCACATTTTTGCTCAGCCTAGTGAAAATTAATTAAAAAAATTTGCTGTTTCTAGGGACATGCAATCATACTTTGCCAGACAGGGCGAAAACCAACAAAACATTCGCCGGTCCAGGCGAATGTCAGCGAAAGCAGTAGAAAAATAAAAAAAGACGGCTTTTTTTTCAATCCGATGCATATTTCAAATTTTAAACCGATAACATTGTAAATAAATAATAATAGATCGAAGTAATAACCTTTTTTTAAAATTATTTTTAACGGTCAGATCTTCTTAAATCTGATGTTGAAATTTAAACTTTTAGAGATAGGGGAGAGGATTTGTTTAAGAGAGAGGAAGTTGGTGGAGGAAAATGAAATTTTTTTAATTTTTTCGCACTATCCTTATAGATTCTCGAGTTATATTTATTGGGTCCCTATCTTAGCTCACACATTTTTTAACAATAAAATCAACTTAGAAATTTAAAAGATTAGTGCAAAAAAAGAAATTCAAAAATTTCCTTTTTCACTCTCTATCTTTTCTCTAAACCCATTAATTCAATCTTAGATCTAGTAAGATCCTACAGTTAAAAATAAGAAAAAGTTAATACATCGATTTATACTCATTTATCTACAATGTTATCGGTTTAAAATTTAAAAAATCGCACCGACTCGAAAAATTTGCCGGAATTGCACTGAATTTTACCCAAACTAGCGAAATTGTTCATAGAATTTTGCCAAGTCAAGCAGAATTCTATGGACAATTCTTCCTGGCTGGATGAAATTCAGCCCAAAATTCCGCCAATCTGGAAGATTCTCGTTTTTTTTTTTTTTTAATTTGTGTATATTTGTTTATGTTATTTAGTTTTGTGTTTTTAAATGTTTAAAATTAATTTATTTGTTTATATTATTTAGTTTTTGGTTTTAAAATGTTTAGTTTTATGTTTCTTTTGACATGTTATTTAATTTTTTTATTTATAATACATGCAATTAGTTGTTTAAATGATTTAGTTTATAATTATTTGTTTAATATAATTATGAATTATATTTGCGTGAATAATTTGAGTTTAAATGTTCATTAATTATTTTCGTAACATAAGTGTTACAATTATTCATGTGTACATTTTAAATTAATTTATATATTTAGGTTGATTAAGTGTACTTATTAAGTTTATGGTTTAAAAAAGAAATGGTGACGGTAGATTTAGGGTTTAATATTTAGGTTAATAAAGTACATTATAAATAATAAATTGATATAATAATAAACATTATTTGATACAAAAGTATGAAGTAATTAATTTTAAAAGATTAATGAATAATTTTTAAATAATGATATTTAAATATTAATGTGAATAATAATTTAATAGCGATTTAAATTAATAATAATTAATAATACATGAAGAATAATTATAATTTAAAGAATAAGATGCAACCCCTTTTAAATAGTAATTTAAATAATAATTACACTATTCACATAATAACTATTATTAATAATAAAAATTAATAAAATAATATAAATGAAATAGTAAAATTATTTGAAAAATAAATAATAAATAATAAATAATAATATAAATTAAATAATTACTAGCGATTTAAATTAATAATAACTAATAATACATAAAGAATAATAATAATTTAAAGAATAGGTTCAACCATTTGTAAAAAGTAATTTAAATAATAAATAATTACACTATTCATATATAACTATTATAATTAATAATGAAAAATAATAAAATAATATAAAATTATTGAAAAAATAAAATAATGAAATAATATAAATTACATAATTAAGAAATATAATTTAACTAATATAAAATTATAAAGAAGGAAGTTAAATAATACAATATTAAAATTTTATACTTGTAATAGTAAAAAGATTTGAATAATATAAAGCATGAATTAGGCACGTATATACATAATTATTTATGAGATGGGTTCAAGACGAAGCACATAGAGGGGATGATGATATAGGACCTGTGGCAGATAGGATCGATCGAGTTCAAGGGCTTACAGTCACTACTTCTTCCGGTGGTATGAGGAGTTGCCGTAGTACCTCTGACAACCCTATACTCCTGCCCCACTTGAACCTGAGATATATTATGACTCTAATGCACCAAGGTCTTTTACCTAGCCACCTCCTATACCTACTAAGACTCATCCTCCTCTCCCATCACACGATCCAGATACTCTGATACCTTATCAGTTATATGGATCATCTTCACAGTACCATATATCTGCATCTTCTTAACCACACCTACACCTTATGATCCATATGCACCTAACTCTTCTATTGATCCCCATATGTCCGGCTAGGATCCTGTATCGTTCAAAACTAAATTACAGGCACTATTAAATGAGGTTAGGGTTACAAGAGCACAATTGGGGGCTGCTTCTTTCAAACAAATTGTTTCAGGAGTCTCGGCCGACTCAGCTTGTAGCATGGTTGAGTATACAGCCACTAATTATCATATTCCATCATATTTACCTCATTTAGGGGGATATTAGTGATCTAGGTTAAAGGGAAACAAGGTTCGATCTCAGCAGCATGACGATACTGGATCCCTCCATATCGGAGGGTAGGATGTTGAGGTTGGGGGAAGGATGATGATGTTGACATCACTGTGGGCAAGAATAATGGTTAGATGACAAGCCTATATCTGTGGCCCCTGCATTGTCATCCAAACGCAGGCAAGGACCGAGGAAAGGTAAAGGGTTGAACGTTTTGGAATCCGTAGGCAAAAACAAACAAAACAAAAACTACGAAAATCTCCCAACAGGATTCTCACATACTAAAAAGACGATTGGATAGAAACTACATCAATGTTTTCTGCTCTTAGGTGTGGAGGTGCTGCTGTTTATACTTCGCCCTCTATTGGTATCTACGCGACGAACTCCTCTGCAAGCGATCGGGATGCTAGCCCCTTTTGTGTTCTGAAAAAATGTTCAGAACTAATCATGACTATCTGGTAGTACGTGGAATTTTGGAGAGGGGGAGGCTAGATACTATTATCGCCATTCTAGGATTAAAGCCTTTTGTTTTTAATCAGATGAAGACGGCTACAAAGTAAAGGTTAATATGACCTTTTATATCTGTCAACATCAGAACCCTAATTATCATCTGATGACAGTTTTAATCTCGTTCGTCTATTCCTATAATCATCCAACGGTTGGATGAATAATATTAAGTAATTAATTTCATTTATCTGATAAATAAAATTAGTTATTTATTAACTTACCAAAATAAATACAATATGGAATCTAATTCCCCTTTTGTATATGTTCAACGAATCTACATACGATCTAGATTCATTGGACGTGGATATCGTGCTCACAAGATTGTCTATGCGTGTGACCCTGTAGGTTCACTTAACGTTGGCAGTGAATGGAAAATGTCTTAGATATTTATCCACAAAACATAAGTGGTCTCTAGCAAGAAATTATGCTTATATAAGTTAAGTAAAAGAAATGATAACCTAACATTAGTCTTTTTTTTAATATTTAGTCATTTTGTCACACGATATCCTAATTAAGTATAATGCAGGGACCGAGTCATTCTTATAAAACTTAATTAACTATTTATTTGATCACCAGGTAGAATTTTCTGATAAATAATATTAATAATACCTTATTAATACTTATTTGAGCATGGCATGCATATTCTCCAGTCTTCCTTATGAAGGAGCCCATGGATATCTCTCTAGTAAGAGAGGGGCAAATCCCTTTCACTATCTCTAATATTCAAGCCATGGCAAGAAAAATAGCCCAACCAATAGTCATAATAATCACCTAACTAGAAGTGATGTTTGACTATGTCAAAACATATTTTCTCCCCATGCAAGAATCATTAGAAACATTAGGTCAAAGAACACCAAACATAAAACTGAGAAGAAATATTTATGACTTAAACGCATTCAATATTTCTTCTTCACTTTGGGCATGTCCAATACAATATTCTCAATATGTATTTATAAATTGATTTTATATCTCATATTCATGATCAGTAAAACTTGATCATCAATCAACTTCATACTAGTTTAATAATACAGGATGTGATAAAATTAGGGACAAACAAGAATAGTATTTTATTAGTATGAAGGGTTTTACTATCAAATCACATACTTGATGATCAAAAGCATAAAATACAATTCCAAATACATGCCTCATAAACAATAAATGCAAGTCAATTGGTCTAGGGCATCTTCTAACAGACCGACAATTTCAAGTCTATGATGAGTAAGTTTACTGGGTCTCGACAAAAAAAACACGATAAATCCATTCCTCCTACTACAACTCACAGAAGAAAAAGACGAAGCATGCAGATTGTGAGCAGGCAGGACCAGCTGAGGGAGTTCAATAGGATTCAGAGCTTATTCCTTTATACAGTGGACATGTTGCTGGTTCTATATGGCATAGACAGGTAAATTTTACATTTATTATTGCTCAATTTCACAATTATTTTTAATCTTAGTATTTAATATTTTTATTCAATAGTTTTTTTAATATTCAGGAGCGAGGTACATTGAAGTCTCGGTCGTACTTTATTTTACTCACATGTTGGATACCTAGTTTACGAGAGGTTACGAAGTTGGTAGAGGGTATAGTACTTGTCATTTGAGGTCCCGCATATTCCAGTACCCCCATTCAGCGCTATTATCTGTTTTTGTTGAGAGGTGGCAATCAGACACCAACATCTTCCACATGCCTTTTGGAAAGATTCCGTTACTTTATATGATATGGAGTTGATATTAGGCTTACCTGCTTATGGTGGTGTTGTGGATGTTCAGTATTCTCAAGAGCAGCAGGTTGGAATTGTTCAGACTGATTTGGGTTTTACTTACACTGGTGGTAGTATAAATGATCAGGAGCTTGCATACGTTGCAGAGGATCCTGATAGTGGACTTTCCCCGGTGTTGAGGGCTGCATGTTACATTTTCTACATACTTGGGAGTTCTCTCTTCACTAATAAGAGTAGGAACATCGTGCATGCCAAGTTTTGGCCGATTGTAAAGAATGATCGAAGATGTGAGAGGTTGGCATGGGGTGTGATGTAACGCTCTATTCCGTAAGCACCAAGCATGACTTTAAAATTACGGACGTAATAAAAATAGAGTTTTGATCTATATTGGTGGGATATAGTGTTTTTAGCACTTAGTGGTATTTTGGAGATATTTAGGAATAGGAATAAAATTTTATTATATTAAGGTTTTATTATTAAGGTTTATAAGTAAGTGTATTCTATTTTTAATACCTAGTGTATTTATTTTAGAAATTTAAATACTTGACATTTTCATATAAGGAATTACAAAAACTTTGCAATTAAGAAATCAGCTCCGCTACCACTTCCTATACCCACCCGTCACCCCCTCACTGTTTTCTTTTTTTTTTTTCTTTTCTTTTCTTTTCTTCCTTAGCCGCCTATAGCATCTATATATATCATGGAATTTTTTATTCTTTTTTTCCTTAGTTTTCTTGGCCTCTCTATACAATCATATTAAGAGTTTTGTTTTCTTTTTTTTCTTTCCTTCTTAAGTGGGTGGGCAGCCATTAAGATAAGTAAGTTTTTACTTTTTTTTTATTTTCTTGTTAGTTAAGTGTTATATATATATATATATATATTATAGGCTTAATTCTTTTCTTTTTTTTTTTTTTTAGGATTTCAATATTTTAAATGGGATTTTAGTATATAGTATATAGTTAATTATGGTTTCTTGGGAGAGTATCTTTTTTTTTAGAGTATAGGATTTTCGATCTTTTTAAAGAATTATTATGAGTAAATATATAAGTATATATATATATATATATATATAAATCCTAAGCTCATTGCGTAGGATCTCGATAATATTTAGGGAATAGGATTATTTGATCGATACCCAGGTATGAATTATTTTCGTATTATTATTTTGTAGGATCTTAGCACCAGATCTACATCCAGGTGAGTCCGCAAACTCCATTTTATTTCAAATATTACAAGACATGTAAATATGTTTTTTTTTTAACCTTTACAAAATGTTGCTATTTTTGGAACGATATCTCTCAGCGTCTTTTTGGAGATGTCCTCCACCATGTGTTACGAGTTTTCTAGAAAAATGCATAGGAGCGGTGCTCTATATAGGTGTTTCTTTTAAAACAGATTATTACGGTAGTGCATAAAAAGTTTGTTGTACGCAGGTTTTTTGAAAATATTTATATATTGAAAAATGTTCTAGCTTGAAAAGTTATGCATTTTGACATGCATGAATATCGATCTGGCATTGGCATAATTGTGAAATTTGCATAAGCATGTGATGACTGGCGGATGAGGATTTTTTTTTAGTACTCTGTGATGTTTATGACTTGAATCTATTCCGGCGGTTGGGCAAATGGCTCTTTGATTTGTAAATACATATGAAAACCTCATTCCGACCAGGGTTAAAGTTTGTTAAAAATCAAGTGAACGGACGCGTTAGCGGATTGCACTGTACGTGGCTAGTCCTCCGTACTAGGGCCTCTTCCAATGACGTGGACGGGTTTTTTACTCTGAGGGTGGATCCACTTGAAGAGGAGCGTAGTACTTTGAGGGGTGGCCCAACCGGTATTTACGTGGACAACGCATCATGCTCTGCGGTGGGACGATCGCCTAGTGAAGAGTCAGGAGGGACTCGAAACTGAGGTTGGCCCCAGGGCTGACTTGGTAGGTACCCCAGGAGTTTGTAGCCTGCTTTGACCAGTGATATGGGAGTGCGGTTGTTTGTAATCAAGCGCTCATATGTTGTTTGGCTGGTATTGACTACGAGATGCCAGAACTTGGTTCCGATAGCCTCGTTTTGGGGATCCGAATTTTGTCTGTGGAGCCCCACAGTTGCATTACATGTTCTTTTAAATTTGGAGCGTAGAAGCTGCGCTGATGTGTCTTGATTCGCTCAGACTTCCCAGCTGCGCTCGAAACCCTCATATACGTTCAAGCATCAGTTTTGTTAAAATAGTAAAAGAAATATTTTTCTTATAACATTGCATGAACTGTTTTGTGAAACGGCATCATCATGGTTTTAAAGAAATCACTATCGCACACACATGTGGACTCACTGAGCGTTCGCGCTCACGTTTTTCTATATCATGTTTTCTTCTCAGATTAGCTCGGAACGGTCAGGGGCCTAGCAAGCCACTGAAGTTTTAGGCCAGGAGTTTTTGGATCAAATCTCCCCAGAAAGGCATATGTTTATGTTTTATCTTTTTAGACTCGAACTGTCTGTAAAGTTTCTTTTTATGTTGTCGTGTAAGTTGTTGATGTAAGATACTTTTATTTTTATAATAAAACGACCATGGGAAGTTTTTTTTTTAAGATCCTGTATTTTGAAGCGCACTAGTAGTATCTGGTTTACTTAAATTTTCCGCGTACTTTGTGTGTATACCTATTAGTGTTGTTCTAGGGTTGTGTATTATTGTGAAGCTTGTAATTTAGTGCCGAGAGGCACGCAGATGCCCTACTCAGCTGAAGTTGACCTAGTGGCAGGGTTAGGGGCATCACATAGGATGACCCTGGTGTTCTTGTATTGAAATCTTGGTCAGGCCTCACGTATAGATGCAAAGGAGTTAGCTGGGTGTTGGTCATTGCTTGAAGTACTATTTACTTTCTTCATATTATACTTAATCATTAGCTTTTACAAAATATTGTATGGTTGTATGTGTATATGTTATATTTTTCATCTCATTTCCTTATTTATTTATGTTTTTTATGTGTTTATTGGGCTTGGATATATATATATATATATGTATTTTCCAATGTTTGCCCCAGCAGTGAGATTAGGAGCGAAGTTGGGTAAGCCCCACATCCAGCTCTTATGAAATGTTGGGTTTGAAATCTAAGCATAAGCTGTTAGATATCCGCCTATAGTTAGATGTAATGACTGCAAAGGAGGTACGTTGGACACTGTATACGCCTTCGGAGATACAACATATATGAGTTTCTACTTGGCATGGCATGCTTATGTGTACTGTGAGTATATCGAGCCATACATGCCCCATAAAGTTATCTGACAATTCGGGTGGCAGTAGTGCATTCCAACATATCCTATTAGACCGTTGGAGGCTCACAGGCCAGCTAATAATAGTATGTATGCAGTGAAGAACATATTCATAGAGACTTTGTGGCTAGAGGCATGATCACATCTACTTACGGAGTCTTTGACTAGTATGCGTACCATACCCCCGAGTCGATGTACACATGCCAACATGCCATGGTTTATCCATCGCACTCTTCCTAGGATACAGAATATTCACAGACTTCTACGTGGCATACAGTACCCGACATCTGGTAAGCCATCACCTTCGGTTGTCCTCGACATGATAGCTCCTTACATATATCCCGATACATGTCACCCGAATGGGATGTACAGACAGATATGTCGTATCATGCATGAGTTTCATATTCATAGTGATTAGCATTTCATATTTACGTCTTTATGTGCTATTAGTTTATCATGCATATTTCTATTATGTATTTTTATTCAGACTATGGACCTTTCTTTTATTATGTATTCGTGGTGGTATTTCTGCTTTTTATGTATTTGGGTTATATGTATTTAAGTGTTTCCATGATGCTTGCTTCTCTATGTTAATATTTTCATGCGATGACTATGATTTAAATATTTTAATAAATTTCAGGAAGTAAAATTTATGTATAAATGATCCTTAAACAAAGGCAAAACATATAATGATGATTCAAAATAAAATTAGAGGAAGGCAATAATAAATTTAATTACAATAATCACTAAACATTAACGTGAATAGGATCTCCTCCTAGATATGCTCTAACATATCTCGTATTCCAATCTGCAATCCAATCCATCAAAGGTTTAGGCAAGTTACTGACACGATCATTATAGTGATATTGCCACTGCACGTATAAAGGTGGCAATGGGCAGTTCCCTCGCATGTATAGCTATAAAACACAATAAATGCAAAATATGAATTATGATCATTAAAGAGATTTTAAACTTAAAAACAACCAGAAAAAAATAAAGTATCACTAACCGCATTAAAATACTAATAATCTGCTAGGTGACCGATAACGATCATACCTCCGGTCTAATCCATCTGTGAATATAAAGGCAATACAGTTGTGGAACATATCCGTACAATCAACACCACACATAATATGAATGCATTTGCAATGACATAAAGAGAATCAGGTGTATCCAACCAATGAACACGCATGTCCTTCCCGCCACTAACATTTGTGTATAAGTTCATAATACCGTTTCACGTATCCAAATAGTGTAACGTATAGATTCGGATTATCTTTCAACTCAAACGACATTCGTCGACGGACGTCAGGATATTGATATTCATCTCTATACACAAAGTATGCTATGACCCTATATTCATGATTTCCATCCCTTTTTATGTTCTTCCAGTTTTCAATGAAAAGATAAATGAAGTACGGTAAAGTATCATGTAAGGGAATGATCCAATAGATGGATCTATAACCGAACTACTATGCCCTCTATCTCTTCCCCTTGGAGCCCGTGGCGGTTTATCTCTCCCACGGGATCCTGAACCAAATCTTCGTACTAGAACCTGATCCAGACCCCCATTCAGATCCGTTTGACTTCTGTATCTTTCTATGTGTAATGAATACGTGCTCCCAATATGACTTGCTTTTACTTGTTTGCTTTATATGTCGTATCATTATTAGTACATATAACCACGTCTTCATCATTTGAATCGATGTCGAGTATGCAACAACAATATCACAAAACATGTCGCTCCCGTCACAGTTTCTGTAGAAGACCATACTATCCGGTTGAGCACTTAAACAAAGCACTTACTCTACCGTGTTGCGCCATTGCATCTTTTTCTTCTTCATCTTGTTAAGGACATTGTATATTATATGTGTACTACATAAATCATATAAATTATATTATTAAACCCAACTCAATTTTAAAATATTATAATAATCTAGTACATGCAATGTGACATACCTCACAGCATAATCTGGAATTTGTTCTCGAAAAAATCATAACATGTTATAAGGTGGCATATAACTCTTCCTAAATTGCTCGTTCTGTTTCAGTTGCTCCTCCGTCAGTCTTGTAGCTTGAGCGTGACCATGATGATATACACCTATTGCGTTGTTGTGCCTTCCATCGTCTACGAATAATTGCCACTTTTCACTTGTGGCCATTTGCTCGCCTTTTAATTTAAAGGGGCAACCACACTTTTTAGTTTCATTAGGACCCCTCTTTTTTATGGGAACTTCTTCTTCTTCATTAACTCTAGGCTTCGTTTTCCTTTTCTTTACACCTCCACACTTGCAAACTAATGTAATATATAGTCAGACGGTCGTAAGTTCTTGATGACAAAGATCTAGTGACACCCAAATATGTATTCACTTTCATCGTTGTTTCTTTTGCTCATTCTGCCAATTCTATTTTCAAATTAAATAACGAATCAAATGCAAATAAATAACCCATGATCCACATATTTTTCTGATTCTAAAAATTCTTCAAATGTACTCGTATCTGTCTCAATCTATTACATTAAAATATAATATGAAACAAATTAATAATCATCTTATATAATTAAAAAATTATAAAAAGTAGAAAAATGACATTTACTTTTTTTTTTTTAAAAAGGCCACTGACATGAGCTTCTTCCATGTGGGGAAAATTGTTCCAAACATTTCGCCAAGTTGGGTGAAAAACTCGTGTCAGTTGCGAAATTTTAAATTTTTGTTACTTTTTTACCTCAAAATCGATATTCTTTTGCAAAAAATTTTCAAAATCATTCATATCTATCTTCAATTTGTGTTGAATATGAAGATTTAAGTTTGGGGTTAGAGGGAATTAGGTTAGAAAGAAAAAGTTGGTGGGAAAAAAAAATTTTCGTAATAAAATTTTAAATTCCTAAATTGATTTTATTAACTTTCTTTTAGCTAAATTATTTTAGCTAACACGTAAAAAAGGTATGTATCCTTCAAATGTTATCACTATCATAGGTGGTTTCTTTTATTTTCTTTTCTCGATTGAGACCCGTTTTCCATTATTTCTATTCTTTTTCAACGGTTTAAAAAAGTGTTTTTAAAAAATTTATTTTAAAAATATTACTCTTATAATTTAAATTTTAATAGGATCAACAACACAAACAGTTTCAATAACATCTTTAGGGTAACTTTTCAAAAATAACTTTTTTCTATTTTTAAAATTAAAAGCAGATATATGCTCTATAGTTCCATTGCTTATACCTTTTTAAGTAATTAAAAGTATTTAAAAAAATTATTTTAAATAAATTAATATAGCAATTTTATTTTTAACAATGTCAATAAGCAAAAGCAGTTATAAAAAGCACCCTTGCAATAGTTTTTCAAAATAATTTTTTTAAGCCTTTTTAAGTTAAAAGACGATATAATAAGCAATCGAGAAAAGTTTCAAAACAACTTATAGTTTAAAATAATCTAAAAGCGGCTGATTTTAAGTAATAAAAAACATGATCATAATAAGTAGTCGAGAACAACTCCAATACAACTTATAACTTATTTTAAATTATAAGTTATTGATTTTAAATAATGGCCTAAATTGTTTCCTTATTCCCTTATATACGCTCCAAAGGAGATGGTACACTATATTATGAGGCTATGACAAAAAAAGAAACTCAACTCATTAGAAGGTTAGAAATAATAAATAGGTACTAAATTTGATTTACATCTTCCATCTTTCTAATGAATAAAGAAAAAAAAAATCATATGGGCGTAATTCAATTGGTTTTTTGCTGTAGAATTGGTGACAAAAATCAAGGTTCAATTTTTGGCAGTGGCAGTGTGAGAATTTCAATATTTCTAATGTGGGGTGGTTATTTGTGCAATCGGGGCTTGTTCACTGATTTGCAAAACTATTGAATTATTATGATTTATATCTTCTATCTAAGCGTCAAGCAGTGTGGTAAGACCTCTCTATAAGTTTGTTAGGTTATAAATGAATAGATTCAACAGAATAAAATAGTTTTCTGATATTTCTTTTTACTGTAATATCCAATTGATAAAACTAAAGTAGAAAAGACATTTTTACGTAAAAAAAAAAAAAAAAAGGGGAAATTTTAATTATGTGATAGCGGCAACTTTAGTTAAATTCATATTACTATAAAAACAATGTATTTTCTTGATATTTTCATGGTCATATCATACAATTGAAGTCGTCGGCTAATTAATTCTTAAATATTTTGTCAATCTTACCCGACATTTGCTCTTTGTGCAATATCATTGCACAACCACCCCCCATCATTTCATTTAATTATTTTTTATGAGTTCCATCATGTAATTGTTTATTTGATGGCAAAGATGAAATAGAAAATTTTCATTTATAGTCCTAAATTACTTATGTTTAAGAAAATTTATTTTATTTTTTATAAGTATGATTTATTTCTGTCATTATACGTGGAGAAATTTAATGATTTCATAACAAAATTTGACGTGCTACACATGTCGCCAATTGAATGGTAAAATAATTAAATCTTTCCCGTCTTGAAATAAAAATGTGCCAAAAATACAATAAATTTTATTGAGAAATCATTGAATTATTAAAAAATTTATTATTTCAAAAATAGTTTATGACTAAAACAAAAGAAGAAATTACTATATTCATAAATTATTGTCTCTTTTCTATTAGTAGTTACAAACTTTTTTTTTTCGAACTTTTATACCCATGAACTATTTAGAACCTAGTTTGTATGACATTTTATACTTAATGTGGTAATTTTCCGCATATTTTAGGAATATGCATCATGCACATCAACACCCTTTAATAAAGGCATGTTGGTTAAAGTGGTGAACTGTAAAAGAAGAACAATTTTTAGGTAAAATGTATTGAAAGATGATGGAGATGCGTGTATTCGTTGAATATATTCTTTTAGTTTTAGTTGTATACATACTTAATAATGAATCATGTGTTGAGACATGCTTAAAATATGTTCAAACTGTTGTGCTAAGTAGGATTTATCATATTTATAAGAATGTAAATAATTTATAGGTATAAAAGTTTGAAAAAAAGTTTTTGACTTTGAATAGAAAAAATGATGCTAGTTTATAGATATATAATTAATTTCTTGAAAGATAAAATAAAAATTTTAGTTATAGACAAATAAAATAAAAATTCTTGTTACTAAACAAAAATTAAAAATAATTTAAAATGATATATAATCAACTTATCTACATTTTTTGGCATTCAAAATGGAATATTTTTTAGGGAAAAAAGAAAAAAAAATCTATAGCATGAGTTTTTCTTTATATTAGTAAGTATTCTTCCATCCCAAATGCATAAATATTATAACTTCAATATGCGTTATTCTATTGTTGTTGTAGGTATATGTTATTTTGTGTAATTGATTACTAAATTTGATATGTGTGACGTCTTGTTTAGTGTATATATATATATATATATATATGACATCTTGATTTTATATTTAAAATTATAGTTAAATATTCTGTGCAACTTATTATCAACATAGACTTACAAATTCACATTATTTCAAATTGAATCTTCATTTTCTATGCCTCTATACCTATATACGAAAGGTAAATGATGTTGGAGATAATAGTAATCCTATGCATTCATTTTTTTTTCTTTTTCACAAATTCAAGGTTGAGATTTGTGCCTACAAATTTATTTTGTTTTGAAGAACATTATGGTAGGAGTTAATCATGTTAATCTTATTTTAGAAAACTCAATATAATAATGAGCTTTTTATGCTAATGTTTTATCTCATTCTTTTGTCTTTTTCATAGAACTCATGATGGTAACGAGTTCTATAATTTTTTTAATTTTTATTTTTTGTATTTTTACCTTTTTATAAAAATATTTATATTCTTTTTTTCAACTTTATAAAGAACATTTTCGTAATGTATCTTTTAAAATTTTTATTTAAAGAGTGCAATATAGTTATATGCATTTGTCGTATAAGCTAAAGGTAAATAAGGTTGAAGATAGTAGTAATCTCATCCGTTCATTTTTTTTCTTTTTTCTTTTTCACAAATCCAAGGATTGAGATTTGTCCCTACAAATTTACCTTATTTTAAAGAACTCATTATGGTAATGAGTTTATGGTGTTAATCCATATATTGAAGAACTCAATATGATAATGAGCTTTTCATGCTAATGTTTTATCCCACTCTTTTGTCTTTTTCATAGAACTCATGATGGTCATGAGTTCTAAAATTTTTTTTAAAACTTTTTTTTGTATTTACCTTTTTTATTTTTATAAAAAAATTTATATTCTTTTTCTTTTGTCAATTTCATGAAGAACCATTTTTATAATGCATTTTTTCAAATTTTTACCCAAAGAGTGAAATATGGTGATATGAATTTGTCAATAACTAAAACAATATATTGTAAGAATGTAATAATCTTTTGAAAAATATTAGAATATATATATATATATTTTTATTAGTTTTTTACAATTTTATGTCTTCTTACCTTTTTAGAAGCGTTTTATATTTTATTATATTTTTACATATAACTTTATAACGATGACTTGTAACATATATATAATTATCTATGTATCATATTTTAAATTTTTAAACAAAAAAGAAATCTAATCCTTTTTTTTTTTATCAAATTCTTATATTCTAAGAAAACTAAGTCCATTTAAGTCATTTTTACGATTAGAATTCACACAATATTTTCGTAATTAGGTAAACCTCTCGCATTAAAGAAAAGGTATGTTCACCAAGTTGTTCTTTTATAAACTTTCTTCTTTTTGCTTTTGTCATATGATGAAGAACTCATTACTATGATGAGTTACTTGCAATTTTTATTTTTCTAAAATCGAGTTATACTTTTTAGCCTCGGTCTAATGTGCACCCTTGACTTGTGGCACATGCTAATATGAATAAAATATATCATATATGAATAAATCATATTATATATAATAGTTAAATCTTATAAAATCTAAAAACATAATAGAAATAATAGAAATTGTTGAACTCTTAAGAAACTTAAATCTTAAATTGGGAAGTTAATTAACGTATGGCTTAGGGCATACGTTAGACAAACTTTACTTTCTATTATAATATTTTCAAAGTAACTTTTATAATAATTTTAAAATCAGAAAACTTTAAAAATTTATATTGAAGACTTTATTTTATATTTAAAAAAAAAGGAAATATCCTCTATAATTTTTTTAAAAAATTTTTATTTTTCATTTATGAAAGTGAAAGTATATTATTATATCTTGCAATATATACATTATATAATTTCAATGTACATAATTGATTCTTCAAATAAAATTAATTTTGTTATTACATAATATTTTTGAGACTCACAATTTTTTCCCGCATAATGCGGATTGCAAACTAGTACTATTCAAAGTAAATAAGAATGTGAATATTTTGGGCTGGAGGGATCATAATTTATATCTTGTCATGATTCAATATCCAACATTTTGGCCTTGACAAAAAAATTGATGAATTTGGGATTCAATACTAATGCCATTCCCTTTGTATATAGTATTTAAATGCACTAAAAGTCATTTGTTAAAGATTCAATTAAGACTAGGTATTACCAAAGTCTTAACAACAATAATTTAAACTACTTGGAAATAGCTTGGTTCATTTGCATCACAATTATTAATCATTACTTAGATCTCACTCGTGGGTATATATAAATTTCAAAATACACTAATATTGCTTTGATTCTATTTATATAGTATTATATTTATATTTAATACACATTCAAAAATGTCCTCAAATTAGGTAACTGAATTCTTTAATGGAAAAGATAGTTTAAAAACTTCTATGGCTCTCTTTAAAAGAAAATAGTGATTGCAGATCTAATCTAAGAAAGTTTAAATGAAAGATATAAAGAGAGTAATAAAAAATAGGGAAGGAACTAAGATTAAACTAAACTTCATATGAACATGAGGTGGGAAGGGTTATCCAGACTCATTCTTATAGGTTCCATTTTTTTCTTCCAAAGAAGGGCGGGTTACTCGACCTGAAAAAGTTTTTCCTAATCCTTATGCAAACTGAGACAAGGCTACAACTCGCTTCTTCTATTCCACTTGCCCAAGGAAGGGGAGCCTAGAAGAGAACACATTTTCTTTAGGATGGAAGGACCGTTTCCAGAGAACTAAGAGAGATTAGGATTATCACCTGTCTTTCTAACTACGTGTGGCTAATTCGCCCATTAAGGAAAGAAAAGAACCTGCATCTTTTGGATTCTCAAAGAACAAGAGTAAGACCGGATCTTGATGGAGAAAATTCTGCTAGAAAAGGTAATTGGCAGAGGTAGAATCGGCATCTGGCTCGCCTAAAAATCAAAACTCGTAACCCAGCCACTCAGCTTGACGAGCAAATCGTTATCCTTTATCGGAGAATGCGAGATGAGCGCTCCCCCTGATTGGAGTCTTCCCGCCGAACCAGGAGGCTGCTAAAGAAGAAGGGCGCTCCATCCTTCCTCTTGTTTCCATAACTGCGTGGAAATAGATACACTGCACCGCCAGTAGCCTTTGTATTCCGCTCGCTGGATGAAATGACTCTTTAGATAGGTATCGAGTTGTAGTGACTCGACTGAAAGGAATAGATTAAGGGAAACGAAGTGGATCGGGGAATCAGTTCGATTTACTTAACGGCGTGATGAAGGGGTAAAATTATACTAAAATTTTTGTCAAAATTTCGTTTATATAATGGAAACTTCCAAGCATAAGGAGTGTTCAAACAATTTCAAATTTAAAAAAAAAATAGTATATATAAATTATTTTTCATAATTTTTTAACTAATCATAAGTATTTGTAAACAAATAGCAAAAGAATAGGTACCAACGATGACTGATCACCCATTACTTACGAGGGATGATTACCCTAACTCACAGGATAAATACCTTGATAAAGTCGAAGATTCCAATATAAAAGGCATTGAGATAACTAATCGAGCACGATCAAAAGATGACCCCAATATAAATAGTAACATGCAAATTAAATATGTTTGATTAATTTATAACGATCATAAGAATAATATAAAAACAAATAATATTGATACTATATATAAAGAAAATCACGTTAATTAATACTTACTTTTATGTCAATTAATATTAATATATATATAGTTTTTCACTAACAGTTGATGTATCATATTTGATATTGACAATATGCTTCAATTCATCAATAATCTTTGCATTATTATTTAAAAATTTTTAAGGATATCTCAAGTCTCAAGAAAAAAAAGTCTATTGATTTACTTTTTATAAAGAAATTACTTCAATTAACACTTATTTGTTATATCAATTAGTATTTATATAATAGAATTTTTCACTAAAAAGAAAATTTTCAAAGCAAAAAAAGTGGAAACATTCTCTCAAGTCTCAAGAAAAAAACTCAATTGATTTATTTTTTTTATAAAGAAAATAATTTCAATTTACATTTACTTTTAAAGGGGTCGATAAATCTAACTTGAGAATATGAATGTATAACGCGAAAAAAATTATTATTTTTCCTCCTCTTTCTCTCTCTACACAGTTTCTCTCTAACTTCTCTCTACTCCTTCTCCACTCTAAAATCAAAATATTTAACATTGAATTTGAATTAGAGGTAGATATAGATCATTATGAATAATTTGTAGAAGAAATATCAATTTAGATGTAAGAAAAGTTGAAATTTTTTTTTTCAAAATTGGGCTCGGATTGCTCGGACGGGTGACCTGAACATGGGCAGATCGCCTAGATGGGCGACCAGCACACATCCAGGTAGCCGGCCCGACGACCGGCTCACGTCCGGGTAGCCTGCCCAGGCGATTTGAGTTTTTCTTTTCTTTTTTTATAGGTATTTAGAAAACTTGAAACATGAATAACTCTACGATCAGATATCCGTTTCACGCGTATGATCACTCATTTTTATGGTTCTCGTAAAGATAAACGCAACGGTATCATAACAAAAGTGACCCAGATACGTTTCGGGAAAAAGAAAACGACATCGTTTTGATCTTAGCTTAAAAAAAACAAAACTCAAAAACTTTCTTGTTCTTCCTCGCGATTACCTGCAGACAGCGACTGCGGCTTCTCTTGTTCTGCTCTGTTTTTGTAGTGCGCAGCTATTGCGCCGCACCCACACTCTCTCTCCAATGATGCCGTTTTGCCCATTCCCTTTCCCAAAATTCGCCCCTTAATAGTAATTCCTTCACGATTTTCCGACAGAGGGAGGGGGGAGGGGGGGAAGAGAGAGAAGGGACAGTTGACCTCCCTTATCCAAACCTAATTTTGTGATGGTAAGAAAGTTCTAAAATGAATTTAATATAAAAGAAATAGAAATTTATGTTGTTGAATTGAAGAACATAACCACTAAAAATAACTAAAAAGACGAAGATATTTTATATATGATTTTATGTGTCTCTTAGTTTTAAATTTTCCTTGGTTTTTTGTAGTAGTTTCTCAGCTCCTATCTTATCTTCTCTCAACACTCTCCACTTTTTTTTTTTTTTACATGTTGTACAGTAGGCAACAAGGTGTTGAAAATAGATAAAAAGTTGATTCCACTTCAAATTGTGTCATCTCAACCAGTCGTTTGCTTTGGCTACTCGTGACTTTTTTCCTTACTAGCTGACTCAACTTTTTAGCTTATATTTTTTGGATGTCCAAATATATCAATGTTATAGGCTTTTGCAAATTATAGGAATCCAAATACATTAGAGCTGAAAATGCGGACATGAATAGTAGTTTATAATGCCAAAAATCAATTGAATCGGCCGGTCAGACGGTCGTTTGAATCAATTTTTAATTTTTTCACTAAAAATTTTATTTTTTATGTATTTTTTTGAGTTAATAAATTTATAATATTTTTTAATTATACTTTTTAATTATATTTAGTGCTAATTAATGTATAATGTGTATGTAGATGAATTATTAATATAGATTTATTAAATTATTAATATATTTATAAGTTTTTATATATTTATATCTATTTATATTATTTTTTGATATGATCACTAATTTAAATAGTTGAACAAATAAATTAATGAATTAATAGCTTTTCTGATTCGATTTTTTCAACACCAATACAAATTCCACAAAAGTTAGATAGGGTGACTTTTCTTTCTATTATGCTAATCTCAACGGCATAATATTATATATAAAGAAAAAAATAAAAAGTAAATTATGGGAATATTTTCATCGTTTAGAACTTTTCTAAGTTGTTCAGAGGGAATAAATTCATTTTTGTCTTCTTTTTGGATTGAGGGAGAAGCGAGTAAAGGAGAGGGAATTAGAAAATGAATATTTTTTTAGGTGAAAAGAAAATTGGAAGCTATTTGATGATCATAAATAATTTATCTTTCCATGATTGGTTGTAGCTGATGATCCTAAGGGTTTGAAAAATATTTGGCACTAATACATGGAGGATGGGTCCATCAATTCTGTATTTCTGATCTACGCTTATACAATCAATAGTTTCCTTGTCTTTGTCTTGCATTAGTATCGTCCCACATTTACCAACCCCCAAAAAAAAAAAGAGTACAGTCCCACAAGCTCTTTTCCTTTATTTTCCATGATATTGAATACAAAACAACACGACCTTACATATTTTTTCACAACCATTTGCCACTCTTTTAAATTTAATCAGCCTCTCAAGTGCTTCTTCTGCTCAAGTGTGGCTCCTGGAATGGTAAAGTGACTTAGAAAGGAATATAAAAACAAAGTTTTAGTGACATTAATATATATATATATATATTATTGGACTTGTATAATGTATTTCAATGATAAAGCAATTATCTTAGCAAGCTTAATTATTGAAGCAAACCAATTAATGATTGTAATGTGTCAGCATTGACCATACCATTACTATTTAAAGTATGAGAGACTAAAAATAATAATTTTGGTGGTTTTGATATCCTTTCCACCTAATCCACCCAACTAAACTCTTTGTTTAGATAAGATAACATTATTGACATAATATTCTACCAATTTCTCAAGGTAAAGTAAAACATCATTAATTAAGTGATTAGATGTTTATGTGATGATTCATTGATATAATCTCTTTGTGTTATTTGTTCATTTAGTTTGGTTGGTTGGTTTGGGTTGGTGGTCCTCAGTGAATACTATTCAATTTGCAGAATCTGCAATGGGGAAATGCCCTAAATCAGAATCCAAAAGGATTAATAATTTTCCTTTCTTTTCTCTTTGTTAGAGCATATATTATTATCCAAACGTATGGATTCAGCAAAGACAATCCATAATGTTAGTCTACCTTTTATATATATACATATATATATATATATATTAGTGGAGCAGGTTGAAAAATAGACAGTTGAAATACGCACAAAATATAGAGAAAAAAGAAAATTTGGTCAATCAACATATACTCACATCCACGACATAAAAAGATAAACTTTCACTATATAATTTTTACACGGAGAAAATTACAAGTCTCCCACAGTGTAAACTTTGTGTAGAGAAAAAATTACAAACTTCTCCAAGACAACTCTCAACTTATTGTATGATCAGTTTGCCATTCACAATTAACACAAAAGATCTACACTATCCAATTTATAGGTGTCTCCTCCTTTCCTAAATTAGTTTTTCAATGTAGGATTAAGAAATCCTACCCCTAATAATGAGATGTTGAAAAAATATTAATTCTAAAGGAGAGGAAAATAGAGGAGAGGAAAGGAAAGGAGGGAGATGAACATCACACTCAATGAATTTCGAACTTAAAACTCGAATTTACAAATTCAGTTATTATCTTTACTTGTTTATCAAGTTAACTTGCATTGTTAAATTTATGCTCTACTAGCTGCCTTTCTAGCTAGTATTCAATTAATGTCTAGGATAATTTTTTGCAACTATTACATAGCTTTTCTTTTATGCAAAAACCAATATATAGCTTGTGCTTTGCCACTTATAGTGAAGTTCTTTAGATTTAAATCAATAGAATTTTCTTGGTACAATTTTGAAAATAAGGAATATTCTCCCATTAAAAATATATATACAAAATTTTAAGCATTTGATTATAAAAATTGAGTTATATACATATTTAAAATATTCTCTCTATTTCAATATATATATATATATATATATATAGAGGACATTTTATTCCTTTATGTGAAAGTTAAGATGGAAAAAGAAAAGAAAATTATAGATAATTTTTCTATTATACTCTTCACAAATGTCCCTCTAGTCTACTATTACTTTAGCCTTTATTTATTTATTTTTATTTTTTGAAAACCCCAAAATCACATTTTCATTCAAAAGCTAATTTAGTTCATTTTCTTTTTAATTTAAACAACTCAATCATTTTTTAATTCTTACACATTGTTCTAAGGTAACAGATGTTAAGGATTAAAATTCTACCATGATTAGGATTATTATTATTAGGATTTATATCTCCTAATCCATGTATATTTAGTTTAGGATTTCCTAATTATAGTTGGTTTAGGATTGGTCACACATGATGACAACTATATAATGTACACTTTTTTACAATAATAGACAGAAAACAATAGATTATTTTTCCACTGGAAACTTTCATGGTATCAGAGCCAAGTTCGAAAAAAAAAAAAAACTTTGCTTAAAAAAAAAATAATAATAATAATTTTGAAAGTATGGCCTTCACCGCTGTTTATCGCCTGGTTCATTGTCTTCAACCTGGTGCGGCATAATTTGCAGGCATTGTAATCGGAGCAGACCTCCGTTTAGTCGCAGTAGCCGAGACCGCGGAACACCACCAGGTCGCAGTAGCAGAGGTAGATGGCGAGGTAGATCTAACCCATCTTCTGGCCGTGGTATAGCAAGACAGCAGCAACAACTTACGCAGAGAGGACGATCGGCTGATTCGTGGGCCAATATCGCCATGACAGACCAACGTGGAGGAACGCCGTTCGTTGCTGGCATAGAAACCTCCAGCTGAGCAAGAAGTTCCAGCAACAATATTCCCAATTTATCAAGTGAACAATGGTCAAAATTGTTGACCTTTATAAATGACACAGATGTCACTCAATTCGATAAATTATCTGGTATGAAAAATTTATAGATTTTGGATTCAGGATGTTCTCATCACATGACTGGTAGGAAAGATTTTTTGAGCAATTTAAATAATGTTTACCCGTATACTATTGGTCTACTTAATGGTACTAATGCAATTGCTCTTCAAGAAGGAATGGTCTCCTTAACTCCCAGACTCAAACTCCTAAATGTGCTTTTAATTCCTGAACTTAAATGCAATATAATTTCCTTGTCTAAATTGACCCGAGACTCTCAGTGTTTTATCACCTTTTTTGATAATTTTTGTGTTATACAGGACCGTATCTCGATGAGGCCGATTGGAGTGGGTGAGCAAAGGAATGGGATTTTCTTCTACAAACCGTTGCAATTATCAGCTTTGTACGCTTTTTCTAGCACAGTTCTTGATTCCAGCATATTATGGCATGTACGGTTGGGCCACCCTTCGGATTTTGTGGTAAATAATTTCTTGGAACTTTCTAAAAACTCTAAAACCAAATCTACATCTTGCAATATTTGTCTGCGTGCTAAACAGACTCGTGACTGCTTTCCTTTGAGTATAAGTAAGGCATCTAAGACTTTTGATTTAATTCATTGTGATTTATGGGGACTATACAAAACTGTGTCTACTATCGGGGGATAATTATTCCAGGGCAGTCTGGATATATTTGATCTCAGAAAAACGAAGTTGCATCCATTTTAAAATATTATTTTGCCATGGTGAGAACCCAATTCGGTAAACTGTAAAGATAGTCCGGAGTGATAATGGTACAGAATTTATTTGTCTAAAATCATATTTTTCTGCCCATGGCATGATACATCAGACCACCATCGCTGGGACTCCACAACAAAACGACAAGGTCGAACAAAAGCATCGGCATATCCTGAATGTTGCTCGTGCTTTGCGGTTTCAAGCTAACCTACCCACAAAATTTTGGGGAGAATGTGTTCTGACAGCCGAATATCTTATAAATTGCACACCCTCTTCATTGTTACATGGAAAAACGCCTTATAAGATGCTACATGGGAAAAGACCATCTTATTCTCACATTAAAAGTTTTGGTGTTTAGCTTATGTCCATGATCATGATCTACCTAGAGATAAATTCTGAGCCCGAAGCAGAATGTGTGTCTTCCTTAGATATCCCTTCAACAAGAAAGGTTGGCGATTTTATGATTTAAAAAGAGAGAAGTTCATTATATCCAGAGATGTAATTTTTGATGAGACAAAGTTTCCATACAGAGACTCGGAAACCCCACAATGTACTCCAGATTTTGCAAGCTCTTATAATTTTGGGGAACAAATGTTGGGCTTACAAGCAAGGGGGAGTAAATTCTTTCGTGAAAATAACATACAAATCAAGCCCAGAGCAAATAGCCCAGGAAGATTTAGCCCAATAAGACAAAGGGAGGAGGAGCCCACAACCAAGACAGCCCTTCTCCAAGCTGTTGACTCACCTGGCCCAGCATCTCGTGAGGCCCATCACGACCGGCCCAGTACACACAGCTCAGCCGCATCCATTCCTTTTGACAGCGAGGCCCAGCGCGCACAACCTAGTACGCATGGCCCAGCCGATTCTCTCCCTGCTAAAAGCACGGCACAGTGCTTCCATCCCATACCTGGCCCAGCATCTCGTGAGGCCCATCACGACCGGCCCAGTACACACAGCTCAGCCGCATCCATTCCTTTTGACAGCGAGGCCCAGTGCGCACAACCTAGTACGCATGGCCCAGCCGATTCTCTCCCTGCTAATAGCACGGCCCAGTGCCTCCATCCCAGCAACCAAACTTCTGTTTCTGTCCTGCCCAGTTAAGACCGCACCATGGGCCCAGTTGTGGATCCATCCAATCCAGCTAGCTTCTTGGACCAGAACATTTCCACTGCACCTCATCCAGGTGGCTCCAAATCCAAATGAACATTTATACCAATTTGCTCCTTCTCCTTCTCCAAGCCAGTCCACGTAAATACTTGGTACAAGGAAAAGTACTCGAATTAAAAAGGCTCCTGCTCGACTCCAAGATTTTGATTGTAATGCTATATGGAAGACTTCTATATCCCATTCCTCTTCTGCTCTCTCATCCTCTTCGGACCTCTCAGGTACGTCCCTTTACCCTATAACACAATTTGTGGACTGTAGAAAATTTTCTCCTTCACACAGGCATTTTTTAGCATCGGTAGACACAGAATCCGAACCCATCACCTACACTGAAGCAGTATCTAATCCTCTTTTGTGCACCGCTATGCACCAAGAAATTGATGCACTCGAAAAGAATGGCACATGGTCTTTAACGCCCTTGTCTCCTGAAAAATGTGCTCTAGGGAGTAAATGGGTCTTTCGTATTAAGTACAAAGCAGACGGCACCATCGAGCGATATAAAGCCCGCTTGGTGGTTTTAGGAAACACACAAATGACAGGTATTGACTTCACGGACACATTTGCCCCAGTTGCTAAAATGGTCACAGTTCGCACTTTACTTTCTGTCGCTACTGCTCGAAATTGGCCTATTCATCATATGGATGTCCACAATACGTTTCTCCATGGAGATTTACAGGAAGAAGTTTATATGCGACCGCCAACTGGTTTTCGGCCCTCTTTCCGAGGACAAGTCTGTCTTCTGAAGAAATCTTTATACGGCCTTCGCCAAGCTCCTCGGTACTGGTTTTCAAAATTGACTGCTGCTCTTCATAAGTGTGGCTTTTCTCAGTCTTATGCAGATTATTCTCTCTTTACATACTCTCACGAAAATATTTTTTTATGTGTCCTCATTTATGTGGATGATTTACTAATTACTGGAAATTCACTATCCACTCTCAATAAATTCAAAACTTCCTTGAATAAGTGCTTCATATGAAGGACTTGGGTCCTCTCAAATATTTTTTGGGTATTGAAATTGCAAGAAACCCTTCAGGTTTATTTTTATGCCAACGAAAGTATGCTTTAGAAATTCTTTCTGAAACTGGTTTGTTAGGGGCCAAGCCAGCATCTACACCAATTGAACCCAATCATCAGTTAGTCAAGGATACTGGATCTTATTTCGATAACCCAAAATGATACCGCAGACTCATTGGTAAGCTGATCTACCTTACTCTTACACGACCTAAGCTCGCTTACTCTGTTCACACGCTCGCTCAATTTATGCACGCTCCTCGCCAAGCTCATTGGGATGCAGCTATCAGAGTTGTTCGATATCTCAAAGGTAATCCTGGTCGTGGTATTCTTCTTCAGTCTAATTCTCCTCTTGTCCTGACTGCATACTGTGACTCCGATTGGGCCACATGCCCCATTACTCGGCGTTCTGTTACCAGCTATTTTATTTCACTCGGTGGTTCTCCTGTTTCATGGAAAACAAAGAAACAACATACTGTTTCTTGCTCTTTTGCTGAAGTTGAATATCGCTCCATGGCGATGACTTTATGTGAACTAAAATGGTTATCTAGCCTCCTTCGCGATCTTCAGGTGCCTATCACACGCCCCATTTTATTACACTGTGATAATCAAGTTGCTCTTCACATTGCTGAAAATCCTGTATTCCATGAACGTATTATTAAACATATTGAAATTGATTGTCATTTTGTCCGTGATGCATTTCAAGACGGATTTATTTCTCCTTATTATATTCGAAACGAACATCAGCCGGCCGATGTTCTCACTAAAGCTCTTCATCCCACTCACTTTCATCGTTTAGTTTCCAAGTTGGGCATTTCAGACCTTCATGCTCCAACTTGAGGGGGAGTGTTAAAGGATTAAAATTCTACTATGATTAGGATTATTATTATTGTTAGGATTTATATCTCCTAATCAATGTATATTTAGTTTAGAATTTCCTAATTATAGTTGGTTTAGGATTGGTCACACATGGTGACAACTATATAATGTACATTTTTTTACAATAATAGACAGAACTGGAAACTTTCAACAGATAATATAAAATAGAAAAAATATTAAAAATAAATTTATTTTTAATTAACGAAAAAAAAAGGTTTAAGGAATCGAAAAAACGCATGCATCATTTAACTACTTTGGAGTGTCATTTTCATTTTCATCGTTACAATCGGATTCTAATACTTCACCCTTCTTATGAGAGCTTTGATTATTAATTTTGTGCTGGAAAGAGTATGAATGTCCACTGCTATCTATTTGTAACAACAAAATGTATTATCTTCCTCCGCCCCCAAAGAAGCCATACGTTTAACTTTAAATCTATATACAAAAGTTTCAAAATATTGAATCAGAGTTTCAAAAAATACTAATAAATCTAAGACAAGGAACACTTTTTTTTTTTAATGGAAAAACAGTGATGTTAGGGACAGATCATTTTGGTTCCAATATCCATCCCCCTAGCCATTGCAAAAAGATATATATAAGACACAATCAATGTGCATGTGTACAAAATAGAAGAAAGAAAAGAGAACAAAAAACCCCTCATGTGGATGTGCCTAAGATGTCTCACTGGGCATACACATTCTTGTCATGTGTTTAGCCAAAACTTTGGTACCATTTCATGCTACTTAATGCAAGAACTTTGGCACTTTTATAAATTCTTTTAAGTTTCACAAAAGAAGAGCAATCATGGGATCATGTGATGTACTAATTGTTAATTGTTATATATAGTTAGATCCTTGTTTTCAAGATTTTAGCAGATCTATAGATGTGCTTATTAATTTTCTGAACAGTCCTAATGAGACATCATTTTGCTTTTGAGTTTGCTAATTGGGGGAGTGAATATTTTCTATGAATGAGCTAAACTGATTTTATGTAAAATTTTAAGGGTTACTGTGTAATAAATTACAATTTTTGGATGGTCATTATAAAATTGAGAAAATAAAATTTCAGAAGAATTTTACAAACATGACCAATGTATTATTTCTAGAAGAAATTCAAGTACTTAAAAATGATGATATTATGAGATCCCATCATAATAGGTTATGATATAAAATGAATAGAATCACAAAAGTACAAAAGTATTCGTGCGCGTAGTATTGAATTAGAATGATTCAAAGTCTGCAGACTGATAATAATATAGAGTTCGTATGAAAAGTATAAAAATTAGCATGGACAATTAACAAGTAAATATGAAGTATACGTAATTCCTAGAAGGAATTATACACGTGAAGTGTAATCCCAAAAAGATACTATCAATATTTATGATATGCGAACTACAAAAATGAGTATTGATTATGAATTGTCCAAAATTCTTCATAAAAATCTGCCATTACTTATAAAGAAATATTTTTGGTGGAGAATATGATTATTTTTTATAATAGTATACGAAACAATTGATAACATTTGTCTATGTTATCATTTTATCGTATAAAATTCCTAATTAACTTAATATGCATGAAGCATATAAATGAGTTGTTTCGGAAGGACATAATTGTCTTAGTGAATTTTATTAAAGAACGAAATTGAAGTATGGAGTATGTCCATCAATAATTGTCTTGGAAAAGTATGCTTGGGATATATGTTTCTTTCAAATAAGATATATTTTTTTATTGCTGATTAACACTTTGATGAAATAACGCGGTCCAAAATAGGTGAAAAAAGTTAGCCTATAGAAAGACTATTTTATGAACATTATTTACTCACAAATATTAGTGAACCAAAAGTTCACGAGATTGTCATTTGTAAATACTTGCAAATAAAGTACTTGAAGTTTTTGAAAGAGTTATAATTATATGCACTCTTATTTGGGTAGATGTTCTAGAAGGACAATAAATCTAATAAGTTTGAATAACGCTCAAAGCGAGATATACTTCTTGATCATGAAGATAAATATCCTTTCAAAGGAATGATTATATGAGCAAATTGTTATTCTTGAATAATAAATAAATGCAAGTATGATGATAAAGAATTTTAAACTCAAGCTTTTGTCTTGATTCATAAATTGAACATTCTGAAACATTCTATATGACATGCCACATGCACATCATTACTGTTCCAAGTCATTGAGTTATCATTAGATATTCATGAAGATCTTCAATGAAAGAATATTGAAGAATTATTAATTAGTCCTGAAGTACCATGATTCTACATATCTAGTGCATGAATATACTTGTTTGCTATTATGATTTTTATCTAACTAATGACTGTGGAATGTATATTGAGCTTATAATTTGATATCTCCTTGTAATCATCTCGAATTTTAAATGACAATCCAACTCCTGCGAATATTGATATACAAGATATTGATTATTTACATGATCCACACAAATCATTATGATGGGAAATAGACATGTATAACAGCCACTTCTTTAATTTGTGTTAAAGAAATAATTAATTATGATGGCTAGCTAAAATGTGTGTAATCAAGATGAATAAAATATTATATTCAAGATTTTTATATATCCTCTTAGATAAAATTTCAATTATATTGTTGGCTGATTATAAAGTTTGAGAACATATTCAAGGAGGTAAGATATATGTATAATTGTTCATGAGCTTTAGAAGAGATACGATAATGATGTGTAGTTAATTCGATATTATAATAATTTGGAAGATTTGTCCACTGAGACTTTACCGAGAACAACATTTGAGATCATTCATGAATACGTCTATCTCAAGTGATTGTCTCTCATCAAGAGGAGTAATATTTAATATAGAGAATGATGTATTTTTTTTTCATTCACTAGAATTTTTTTCCTAACAGGGTTTTTATCTAGTAAAGTTTGAACGAGGAATGTTCTTTATGTAATGGACATCCAAAGGAGAGTGTTATGAAATTAATTAAATAGGAGAGTGTTATGAAATTAATTAAATATGTGATGTCTACAAAAGATAATTGAATATCTCACATATAGATAAAGTTTATTTTGCAGAGATATAATATAATGAAGAGATAAAGATAAAATTTTAATCTTATCTTAGATCTGATTAGATATGATAGAATCTATCTCATTTCATCTTTATCTCTTATATCCCTAAACATTATAAATAAAACCTTTGGCATACAATTATAAACATACCTCAAACAAAAATCAATAAAAGTTTTATATTTTTCTTTTTACTTTTCCATGTCTTTTTTGTTTTCTCTATATATATTCTTCTAATTATTCTTTATATTTCCATTTTCTATTTCTTTATACTTTATACTTATATTAATTATTCTATTACATTGACGACACTCACCAACAAATTTCGTAACAATAAGAAAGTTTTAATTATTTTCGAAACCTTTAATATGCAAGAAGTCCATTTGGAATATTGGAGGTAGAATTATTATTCTAAAATACTTTCCAAAACAAGAAGAAAAAAGATGAGTCTAGTCAATTCCCATTCATCCAATTGTGCGTCTAATCCTAATTTAATTGTTCCATTATTAGCATCCTAGAAGTTCTTGGGCCACTATGGTAAAATTTTTATTATGGGCATGTAAGTGAAAAAGAAAATTCAATTACCAATTAAGAAAGCAATTTATTAATCATTTTAAAGCCCGTTGTTCATGCTTTTAGTCTAATCTTGTCCTCCCAACAATGGGAGTTTATAGGTTTTCTATTTCGAGTTTCTTTAAATAATGTAATTATATAAAAGATTTCTTAAGATTATAACTTTTTCTTTAATAATTTCTCATTAGTATCCGAACTGAAATACTATTATAAGAGTGTTTTTTTTAGCCTCTAAAGTAATTAAAGTTATCTAATAAAAAGAAAAAATAATAATTTTGTATTCAATTTATTCTTTTCTCCTTTCCTTTTTTTTCTCCCCTCTCACAAAAACAGTTTTATCTCTGTTGGAGCGTCTTCTTCTCCTCAATGGAACCACTTGCAAGATTCGGCCAAAGGCTCTGGCTGATGGTCGGATCTTGCCCAATTCTCCCTTTCTTCCCTGTTGGAGATATCCATCAGTATGTGATTCTTCTAGATTATTTATTATAACTAGGATACTTTGTATTATGCTATTATTATAGCAGTATTCCTTATTAGTGGTTGGTTAGAATCCTATATTGATTAGGATTAGAATACTTTGTAACTTATAAATAGTAGATCATAATGAATAAAAAGATATCAAATTGAAGCATTCAATATTATTCTTCTTTACACTCTAAATTTCTTAACATGGTATCAGAGCCAGAGCCAGGTTTGAAGAAGAAAAAGAAAAAAAAATCTTTCACATCTATGACTTTATTCTCTTTTCATTCAGCTTGAACAATTCTTTTCGTTCATTTTGGACAAGTTTTTTTTTAGGTTTCTAATATTTCTTCTAATTTGCTGCAATAAAAATTTAGGAGATTATATTTTTTTTATAAATCATATTCAAGTCAGGTAGCTTCATCTACAAATATTTGAAGCATCTAGATTTAGAAATTGAAATTGGACATTGATGGTTGCTTTATCAAAAACAACTCTAAAGCAACATCAAAGGAATTTTCGATGATGGATTACGGAAGCCACTGCGACTGATGGAAGAAAACCACAACGACTGCGACTAATGGAACAAGATCACAACGATTGCGACTGATGGAAGAAGATCACAACGACTGCGACTGATGGAAGAACCACAGCGACAGCGATTGATGACAAAAACCATAGCGACAGCGAGTGATGGTAAAGACCACAGCGACAGATGGTGGAAGACTACTAGATGTGCAATTTGCACGTTAAAAAAAAATTGAAAATTATGGCAAGTTGGACATGCAATTTTGCACGTTCCAACTTGAGGGAGGGTGTTGGAGATATCACATCAGTATTTGATTCTCCTAGATTATCTTGGATTCTATAAGAGATTATTTGGTTAGAATCCTATATTGATTATAACTAGGATACTTTGCATTATGCTATTATTATAGTAGTATTCCTTATTAGTGGTTGGTTAGAATCCTATATTGATTAGGATTAGAATACTTTGTAACTTATAAATAGTAGATCACAATGAATAAGAAGACGATCAAATTAAAGCATTCAATATTATTCTTCTCTGCACTCTAAATTTCTTAACATTTCCTTATCTTCTTTTGACCACAAATTTTAATGGGTTTCTCTCAATGCGGCAATTTTCATGGTTCAAGATACAGCAACGATTTCTCCTCGATTCTATATAGATCGAGAGTTTACCTTTAAACTCGGATCAAATTTGGGCCCTTTCTAGTTTTCAACTTCTTCTCAAAGCTATTCTTAAGATTGTTCACACACCCATAGTCTATTGGATTGTCCTTTTGGTAAGGGAGGTGTTAAAGCTAGGTGTTTATGTTTTTCGTTATTGTGGTTCAAGAACTGTGACGGAGATGCTATGAAAAAGATCATTATGTATTCATTTTATTTACTAGTATTAGTATTTTCCACCCACCTAGAATTTTTGAGGTGTGGGTTTTTATCGTAACATGGTTTTTATGCCATTGTTATTTTTCTTGTACTGCTGGGACTATACCCTTCCTTCAACTATTCCATAAAGGGTTTGAAGATTGATTTGATTGTAATAACCTTGGCTCATTTAATATCAATAGATAATCTTTTATATAGAAAAAAAAATTATTCATTTATTTTTAGAAAGGAATCAATGGAGAGGCAAAGTTAACTCCCTAAAAAAGGAAATAATTATGCGTCCATTTTAAAGTTGCACAATGTTCCCAAAAAAATAAAAAGTAAAAAGTTGCACAATCCAAATGCAACTATTTCAATTGAAAAAAAAAAACGATTAATTTCTTTTTACCTTTTGATCTCAATGGAAAAAAAATGATTCTTTTCTCCTTTTTATAATCTTCATCATGTTCAAGTTTCATACAACTAATATGGTATATATATTAAAATGGAACCTAATTAAAGAGTTTCTGATCACCGATATTAACAAAAAAATAAAAAAAATGAAAAAGTGGCCTAAATAAATGCTAAGGCTAAAATAGCCACTGTAATTACAATAGGCTACTACATCTTTAATAGCAAGACACAACAAAAGGCAAAATAACATCGATACCATAGAGTAAAGAGATACAAACACAACATAGACGCAAAAAGATTATACCGTGGCAACCATCCAAGCAGCATGATCTGCAAAGAAATCAATGCCTTTAATCAAAGTACCTGAAAGTACTACTAGCATCATATCGCCAACAACAGTAGCCAACCGGAGATAATAAATTTAGCAGCAGCAAAGCTTGATAGAGAAAACACTTCTTATCCGTTGATATCCTATCCACAGGATGTAGGGAAATCGGATGACAACCAAAGGCAATTAAAGATAATGTCATTGCCGACGATAAACTAAAAAAAAACCAACAGCAACTATGTAAAATCAAGCATATAACAGATCCGCCAACTAAATATGCATCAAAGATGATCTAAGACATAAATCTAATTATTCTTCTGAAAAAACAACTAGAAAGACTAGATCGGAACTTTAAAACCTCCACCCTCCACCCGATCAGCGAAGGGAAGAGCTCGAAGGCTTTTCATTCGCCGACAAGAGTAGGGCGAAGAAGAAACGTAAAGATGGCTAAAGAAGAAGCTTGGTTGAGAAGGAAGAGACTTGATCAGCAAAGAGGAAGAGTTTGAAGGCTTTTCGTTCGCCGGCAAGGGTGAAGAAAAAGTATAAAGATGACTGAAGAAGAAGCTATGTTGAGAAGGAAGAGATTGAGAAGGAAGAACGGAGATAAAACTACCTAATTGAAACCTTACTTTTTGCTTTCACTTATGTTAGGTAAAGTGATTTTCTTTTCTGAAAAAGTTAAGTGATTTTGAATAACATACTAATTAGAAATTTAATATTAACAAAATTTTGAAATTCATATTTTTCTTTATAAATATTTTAATTTTTACTTGGCAAGAATCTCAAACTCAAATCACTTCATGACACTCCACTTTATTTGCACTGAAAAATGATCAGATTAGACTCTTTTTTAGCCAAAAGTTATTTTGAAAGGCTTTAAAGAATAGCCTAATATTCAGATTATGTGTTATATATTATGTACTCCTGTATTTGAAATTTTGTTTCTATTGACGTTCAATACTTTTTTTTTTTTTTTTTGTTAGAATGATGTTCAATACTTATTTACATTTTCTTTTCTGACTAAAAAATTAACAGAATTGAAAAAGATAATTAAGACATTCTAGTCATGGCTGACGGCTCTCCAATCTGTCCATTTTAAGGTTTTTCTTGAATTAAATTAAGTAAAAGGAAAATATGTAGAAAAACATAAAGTTAATTGGGTAGTTAAATAGTGGCAAAATAGCAGTTCAGTGGGATACGAATCTTATGAACAAGCTTCTATTTATTGACTGTAATTTTTTAACTGGATAATATTAATATTTCAATATTAAGCTTAATTAATTGACATAGGCCTTATTTGATAAATTAATTTATCTTTTAAAATGATCTGTTAAGAACTTATTGAATTAAATGTATTTGATAACATATAAATTTTTAAGCACTTAATATATTAAGTATATTTGATAACAATCCTGACAGCGACATGGGCGTAGCTCAGTTGATTTTGGGGTTGCAGACGCTTTACATCCTCCACTTGGGCTGCTGAGTCACCATGAAAATAAAAAGTCATTTTTGCCCCTATCTATAATTAAGGATTCAAGAACTATTTAAAATAATGAGTTAGTTTTATTAAAGTATTATAATGTTTGGCTATTTTTATTTTTAAATTTTAAAATAGCTCTAACTTATTAACTTTTAACTACAATTAATTATTAGTCTCAATTAATTTTTTAGATTAGAAAAACTGAAACTGAAGATTAAGGTGAAGTTTAATTTGAAGAAGAAAATTCATATTTCTAAAATTGAAAATTTTTAAAAACGTAATTTTGATTTTAGTTAAACTTTTATTAGATTTGATTATTCAATATTTTTAGGATTAATGGATACACATAACATTTTTAGTTAACTTTTTTTATAAGCATAATGAGCATTTTTATTAAAAAATATTAATTTTTTTCATTTCAATAATCTAGTCTTTATAGATAAAAAGGGTATTTTGGTAATAAAAGTAAACTTTTATAATGTAATATGCTATAAGGTACTAAAACGTTAAAATCATAACGTTAGAGTACTAAAGTGAAAAGGACATCAAACATGAGGGTACGTTAATATAATTAACCCTAATTGTAATTATAAATTTTAAGTGAAAATTTTTAATTTAACTTTGAAATAAAATGTTAATCTAAAAATATATTATTTGTCAAATTATAACACTTTTTATATAAATAATTAACATTGATTAATTAATTCAGAATTCAGATTCAGACTTCACTTTTCAATTTCAGAGTTCACACTTAAGATTAAGATGTAACATTCACAACTTAAATAATTCAAACTTTAAACTTCGATTTTCAGTTTTATCAAACGAAATCTTAATACGACTTATAAAAAAATTGCAATATGAGAAAAAATATTTTTACTAATTTTTAAACAATTTTACTCATTTTTATAATAGATTATTTTTTAAATAAATTAATCAACTCAATTTGAGATAAAACTAATAATTTTTAAGCAATATTTGATAATACTGAATTTGACTATTTTGAGATGAGCATTTTATTGAATACTCGATATGCTCTTTTGCAGTAGTTATGCGGGGAATCTCGAGTATACCTTGTATGGTATACCCCCAAGTTTAAAAGGCACCGTCCCACTAAAATATCAAAATAGTAAAAAAATTATCTTAGTCGCAGCGAAAGCAAGTGATGCATATGCCCATGATATGTTCCATAAGTTATATATTAATATTACTTGGGTGATGTGTTAATGTTGCATGAAAATGTATTGTATGTTCTATTAGTTATACAGGTTTTCATGAGTTTTGTGCTAAATTTGCTTTGTTGTAATGATCTTCTACGTTATTACGTGTTAGGTGGAACTAGTAATATATAAATTTATCACTCACATATGTTGAAAAATAGTATCGATGTTCCATGAGTTGTGTATTTCATAAAGATGGTATTAATGTTCCTTAGTTTGTGTTTTGATTCCATTAAAATACTAGTGATATTCCATTGGTTAAATGTTCTATAAAACTATGTTACATAGATTATGTGTTCCATGAAAATAGTATTATATATGTTATGTGTTCCAAAAAAATGATATTAATGTTCCATATTTTACGTGTTTGGGTTTCATTGAAATACTATTGATGTTACATGGGTTATATGCTCCATAAAAATAGCATTGATATTCCATAAATTATGTATTACATGAAAATAGTATTGATATTCCATGGGTTCTAATATTCCGTGGTTTCTATGTTAGTCTTTCATAAAAATAGAATTCATGTTCCATGTCATGTGTTAGTATTCCATGAAAATAGTATTAAAGTTTCATGGAAATAATATTGATGTTTCATTAGTTATGCATTAATGTGTCATAAGGATATACTCCATTTTTTATGGTTTTGTATTAGGGTTCCATAGAAATAGTATTGATATTTCATATGTTATATGTTAATATTCCATGTAAATAAAATGAATGTTCCATGTAAAAAATAGAAAACATCTCATAGAACTCCGATAATATATCATTTTAATTAACAACTAGGAAAAACATAAATCCATATAAAAAAATGATTCTTCCTCCATCTCTTCTCTATAACACAAAACTTTATCATCCACATATACTAAAAATATAAAGTATACAACTTAATAAATGATGAACTATTATGTATATAATCATGGAAATACAGTTATAGAACCATGTTACTTGAACAATTGAAGTATGAAACTCCGATAAAATATAACTTAAAAATATATATATCAGTTACGCAAAAAAATCGATTCTTTCTCTTCATCTCCTCCAATTATGGTTTTCTTTTGCATTCCTCCATTATTTTATACAATTCAACAAATAATACACAAAGACGTAAATAAATAACTAGAAAGATGTTGCCACTCGTCAAACAAGATAGAAAATGATATTGCCACTTCATTGGAACTTGCTGCTGTGCGTTAGAATATTTCTGCTACAATTGTGAAAATCGTTCTTAAAAAAAAAAAGAAGGGCAATAGCGATTTGATTATGAATTTCTGAAAAATTCTGACATAAAGAAGAAGATGAATGAAGAAAGAAATAAAGAAAGATAGATGTAGCACTGCAGACATGAAAGAACAAGAAGGTGTGCGTTAATCGAGAAATC
The DNA here is from genome assembly GCA_028651295.1 of Catharanthus roseus. Taxonomy (NCBI): domain Eukaryota; kingdom Viridiplantae; phylum Streptophyta; class Magnoliopsida; order Gentianales; family Apocynaceae; genus Catharanthus; species Catharanthus roseus. The sequence goes on along the minus strand of JAPQWS010000046.1, from coordinate 1,587,775 downwards.
TTACTACTAACTTCTACCTCTTTAACCAAAGATAAATAAAACGCTATAATTTTATCCCGAAATGTATCTAAGTACAATAGACCCGAGATGTACAATATAATTTGCACTTTTTTGAGGTCTTTTCACCCCGTTTCCTTGGTACATGTAAAGCGAGACTAATACCCCAACTCTTCTTTCAGCAATTTGGGACAGTGCAATTAACAACTTTTTGTTGGTCCTCAAAGTTCTTACACGACATTTATAATATTGCTTTTGTTGACAAGAAATGAATCTCTTATTTATCTAAGAATAGTGAGAAATATTGGCTCAATATTGATCCAGTAAATACTTTCCATTATTCAATACACAAAAAAAAAATTAACTGATAGTAATTTATGTCTAGTTCTAAGAATGACAGCAGTGCAATAACCGACCAAACAGTCGTTATCGTTTATTCGATCGATTACTAATTTCGTACCGTTTATTGATCGGTAACTTTTCTTGTTACCAATACGAAAATCACCGATAATCGGTAACCAATTATTGAATGGGTTCATAATTAAAAATTTTAAATCTTTTGTTTTTTATTAATCAAATTAAATTCTAAAAAATTCATAAATTATATCTAATTGTTTAAATAAACAAAAAATAATAAAATTTAAATGATGGTACACAAATAACTATGAAAAATAACAAAATTGAAATGAAATATATGAATTCTCAAACATATTAAATATAAAAATTAATTATAATACAAAAATAATGAAATATAACATTTCGTATCGATATCGATTTTTTCTGTTGTTAAAATTCTTTTATTAAAATTTATTAATTTTGATATCGGTCGACCTAAATAAATATTAAATTTTAATGAAATTATTGTTAATTACACAATGAATTATATAATCAAACAGAAACCATTCGAAATAAAAATAATATATATAGCTCCGCCATCCATGCTCCGGTTCATTAGCCCCACATTCTCCAGCCTCCCCTCCCCCCTAACCCCTCCCTGTCACACAGGACAGGAGTATTAGTAAATTTTGGTACTGATGTATGCCTTCTAGCTACCAGCTCCCCTTGCTTAGCTGGCTTTTTTCTTATCTCGTATCATAACCAACGAAAGAAAAAAAAAAAGTCAGGGATGATTGTCTAAGTAATACATCTTCTATAACAAAATCTAATACATTCTTTTAATTGAAATTAAATATTTGATAATAAAAATTTTTTATTATATTATTATAGATTATTTAAAGACAATAGTAATATTTTAAATTATTTTTTTCTAAAATAAAATTATTATTTTCTTATTTTTTTATTTATCATATTTTACTTAGTCATTATATTTTTTAATTGTCACAATGTAAAAATAATAAAATATTTAATAAACTTTTTATATTATACTCATAATATATAACTAAATTAAAATAATACAACTAAATAAAAACAGAAGAGTATATCATACTGGATATTTTTATGATCATTATTAAAAAAGAAAAAAAGGCGGAATGACTTAGAAAAAGAAGCACCTTCACATGCATGGCCGCATGGGGGACTATGAAGTGACAATAACATTGTTTATACTATGCCTTAAATTAGTGGAATCTAATTAAAATCCACACATTTTCTCTGTGCTTTTACCTCAGGTTGAAGCGTCACTCTTCATTTTCCCAATACACACACACACACACTCTCTCTCACTTCCATATTCTGGGAGTAAAACCTTCTTCAAAATCTCCTCCTGTTAAACTGCGCAGATTCATCTGCATTGGTACCTTTTAAGCCCCACACAAACCCTAAATAACTTCATCACCACCATCTCTCTCTCTCTCTCTCTCTCTCTCTCTCTCTCTCTCTCACTTTCCCTTCTGTAGTTGGGTAGTCAGATTTGTGTCATTTTGTAGTAGTACTTGTTAACTACAGTTGTTTTTTTCTGTACCTAATTTCTTTCCAAAGATAAGCAGCAGATCCCATCCGTTACTCTTTTCTTGCCTTTATAATAAGCACCAAGAACCCAAAAACAAAAGCTAAGAGAAGCAAGCAACCCTTTTGTTTGTCTTCTCCTTTTCCTTTTCTTGTATTTTGGGATACAGAGGTTTGTTTGGTGGCTTGGTGGGTAGTGTATAAGTCTTAAAGCTAAAGGCCCCGCTCTTTTGTGAGTTAAGGAAGGAAGCTTCAGATCTGTTATATAGAGAGAGAAATGGGGATAAAGAAATGCGTTTATTCTTTGTTGGATTTACAATCATTACTAGTACTATCTTTAATTTTGACTTAATTATTGAGTGAGAGAGAAAAGAGGGGTCCAAGGAAAAAAGGGAAATAACCCAGAAGGAAAAAGGGAGAAGATTGGTGTCTTTCTGAGTGTAGAAACTTTTCAGGTTCTTGAGAAGTTCTTTTATGCTGGGGAAGCTTTTGAGGAAGTTCTTTGGGTTGACAGATTTTGTTCAATTTTCATGTGGGTTTGAGTTTTGTTGAGGCCTTTTGAACAAAGTGAGTCAGAGAAAGAAAAGGGAAGAGTTCTTGGGAGGTGTTTTTGAAGAGATTTAAGTGGGAAGAGTAAAAATGTTAGCATTTAGTAGTCCTTGTAGCAGTCTTCGTTCAAGCACTGGTTCTTGCAATTCTTTACTCAGAGAACTTCAGGTATCTCTCTCTCTCCTCCCCTTCTCTGCCTCCCTTCTCCAATGTGTGTGTTGAAGCAAACCTTGGAAAGATAGATTTCTGGGTAACTATGTGTTCCAAACTTCACGTTTTTGGTGGTTCTTGAAATTTGTTACTTAGACTCTTTTGGGCCTTCTGAAAATTTCACGTTTTTACTCTTGTTTCAAACCTTTCATGATCTTTATCGTCGGTCAATTCGGGAAGGAAAAGGTTGTGAGAATTAAATTTCTTGCAAGATTGTTACCAAGTGGCTTGAAAGTTCACTCCGTTGTCTTTTCCTCTTTCTTATATTAATTAGGGGTTTGACCCAAGTAAAAAGACCTTACAGGTCTATTTCAGTATGTTTTACTCTAATTTACAAAAATATACATTATATGGAATTTAATTGGCTCAATGATTATCAGGAATCAGGATTGTTTTACTAGATAACTTAATGCTGATTCCACCCTTCTGTAGTTTCTTGGTTTTTAATATGAGGTTACTCTGTTTTGCCCTTTTGGTGCATCATTAATTTACAAATTTTTCTGTCGGTGAGCAGCAAATATGGACTGATATAGGCGAAAGTGATGCTGATAAAGACAGGATGCTGTTGGAGCTGGAGAGAGAGTGCTTAGAAGTCTACAGAAGAAAGGTGGATGAGGCTGCCAATAACAAAGCACGCCTTCACCAGTGTGTTGCAACTAAAGAAGCAGAACTTGCCACACTTACGGCTTCTCTTGGAGAAATGAATGTTAACTCTCCGGTAATTCAGAATGTTTTGAATTCAGTAATTGCAAGGTTAAAAAACCAAATGTAAAGGTAGAAGGAACCAGAAAACTTTATTGCTTACTCGAGTAGTTAGTTTTTCAATGTATCTTAGCTTATCTGCTCTGGTCGTGTTTTATTTGGTCCCTTGCGATAATTCTGATATACTATGCATCTTATAGAATAAAAGTAGCACACTTTCTTCTTATTATGAATTTCCTCTATATTGCGTTTGCAGCATTTAGAACAGAGTTTTCGGATTAGGGTCATAGCCATAGAGTGTTTTATGCATGTTTATCTGTGTGTCTGTGTCTGTGTGTGCTTGTTTTCCTGCAATCAAATACCGGGAATGCTACAAATAATCAGTCTTCGAGCCCCTGGCAATAAGACCTTTAATCTCTGAACCTCTTATTCTTCAAAATGAAGCTTTAAGAATCTGAAAAATAGTTTGCCATGGAATGTGAGAAACTGATGTATTCTTAACTGGTGTCATCATTTTCATTTCTACACCTGTACAATAGAGAATCCTTTGTTGCAGCACTCTATATCTTGAAATACCTGGATGTATTGCCTTATCACTGCTTAGAATCTTCTCTTTCTCTAACTGATGATGTAAGCATATGGATGTAAAGCTTTGTCATTGTGCCATTGTTCATTGTACTTAAGAATTGGTCTGTTTGATGTGGTTGATGTCCTGGTATGGTTTCTCAACTTTTGTTCAATTTTAGAGATGTGTTTTATATTTGTCTATCATTGATCTTGTCTAAAGTTGTTGAGTCCGAAAATTAGTGTACAGTAAAAGTGACAGAAATGATTGAATTTTGTACAATTGTCTCTTCTGTGATGATGTAGTATTCTGTTTAGTTTGCTAATCATACATTTTTGGAACTTAGCAGATCCAGTCAGACAAGAAGCTGTCATCTTTGAAAGAGCAGCTGGCTTATATCACACCACTAGTGGACAACCTTAAACTAAAGAAGGATGAAAGGATAAAGCAATTTGCAGATATTAAGGCACAGATTGACAAGATCAGCAATGAGATTACTGGATATTGTCATCTTTTAAATTCAGTGAATTCGATGAATCTGGAAGAACAGGACCTGTCACTAAGAAAGCTCACAGAATACCAAACTAATCTCCGTGCACTCCAGAAGGAGAAAGTATGCTTTTTAACTTTTTTCTTTTCTTTTCTCCGCTAATTTTCTTTGTGGCTAGAGTAAGGGTGCATTTGGATTGGATTTAAGAATGAAAAAAAGTGGAGTTTTTTTTACATGGGTTGTGTAAAAGGTAAATTGTCTGTGCGAGAAGAGGTGGGGTCCAAAGTTAAAAATTAGAAGGGTTTTGGTTTTTAAACCCAATCCAAATGCACCCTAAATCTCTTTTATACTTGCATCAAGCAAATACCATATCCTCTTTTATGTAATCTACTTTCTATTGGTGTATGTCATACTTCTCCATTAGGTGTATATTGTTAAGATAAGAGATGAAATGTTTGTTTGTATTTATATGGTGGCTCAGATCGTGTTTTAGTTCAATAGAAGGATCTAATTTACTTGGGGGGGTACTTTCCAACATCTTTATTTAAATTATTTATACATGAATCCCCAGAGCAAACCTGGCATACAGGAAAACTTAGGATCATGCAAAATGATGTTACCTCATTTTAACCATGTTAATCATAAGACATCCCACGGTGTTAATCATAAGATATCCCAGTTGCTGTGATTTCTCAGTTTCTAAAGATGCAAAAGAGCTTTATTCTTTATGCTAATACAGTAATTTCTGATACCCCAGGCCATGTTACCCCTAACAGGCACCAGTATGCCATGGTGTCCACTTATGTTGTAATAGTTGTACTTTTGTGTTTCTTGTATTTGTTTTACGGCTAGCATAATGTGCTAATAGCTGCTTTCTGTTTTTGTATTAATCATATATAATAATTGTTACTGTGAATTTGGATTGGATTTTAGTTAGAAAAAAATGGACCCTTTACTTGTGGTGCGTAAAAGGTAGATTGTTTGTGAGGGAGAACGTGGGACCCAAAGTAAAAAATAAAACTGTTCTTGTCTTTAGAGCCAATCCAAATGCACCCTTGGACTTGCAACTTCCATATTTGTTAATCTTTTCTTTTTTCTGCAGTCTGAACGTCTCAAAAAGATTTTGGAGTTTGTCAATGAGGTCCATTCTTTGTGTGGTGTACTTGGCTTGGACTTTGGGAAAACTGTAAGTGAAATTCACCCAAGTTTACAAGGGACAAGCCTCGAACAGTCAACAAATGTTAGTGATACCACATTAGAAGGCCTAGATCAGGCAATCCTTGGGTTAAAAACAGAGAGAAAACTCCGACATCAGAAGGTAGTGTTACTATTCAGAAGACAATTCTGAATTTATTTTTATCTTTATATTAATACCACTATCGATAGTACAGCTGAAAGATGTTGCTGCATCACTATCTGAACTCTGGAACTTAATGGACACTACAAAGGAAGAGAAGGGTAACTTCTCAAGGATTACTTCCGTTGTTAGTTTATCAGAATCAGAGATTTTGGAGCCTGGTTCTCTCTCAATGGATATTATTCAACAGGTTTGAAGTGGCACATATTTGTAGTCTTCTCGTCTGTTGTAAAACAAACTATGTTCTTTAATACTATTCTATTCCTGATAGGCCTCTGCGGAAGTTGAGAGGCTAACTAAACTGAAAGCAAGTAGGATGAAAGAACTAGTTTTGAAAAGAAGGCAAGAATTGGAAGATATTTGTTCCAAAATCCACATTCAACCTGATCCAAGCACTGCTGCTGATAAAGCTAATGCCATGATAGATTCTGGTAAGGCAATTGCCTTTTGCCTGAAAATGTGCTTTCTTTCTCTTTTGGTTTTAGCAATGCACTTGATACCTTTTCCATGCAGGTCTACTGGATCCATGTGAACTTTTAGCAAATATTGAAATGCAAATCAACAAAGCAAAGGATGAAGCCTTGAGCAGGAAGGAACTCATGGATAGGATTGACCGGTGGCTTTCTGCCTGTGAGGAGGAAAACTGGCTAGAAGACTACAATCGAGTGAGTAGGCCATGAATTTTCGTATGAAACTATTTAGCATGTGGGATGTATAGTTACTGAAAATGAAGACTGGGTGTATTATATCCAGAACATATGGGAGTAAATTTGAGTTCTACTTACCAAAAAAAAAAAATGATGAGTTACTTCTTTGAGGCAAAGATTTAATGGCTTCTAATCATTATCAGGATGGGAACCGGTATAGTGCTGGAAGAGGTGCTCACATAAACCTGAAACGTGCAGAACGAGCTAGAATTATGGTGAATAAGATTCCAGGTAGTTATTTTTGTTCTCTGTAGTGTTCCATTTATTCTGACCTGGAAATATCTCCGGCACTCATTGAAACTTTCTTTTTCCAGTTATGGTTGACAATTTGATTAGCAAGACCCTATCTTGGGAAGATGAGAAAAGAAAGTTGTTTCTCTATGATGGAGTGAGTTTCTTTTTTCCCTTTAAACCTCGTTTAAGCCACATTTCAATTTTACCGATGCTCATTTTCTCTTGGATCTTCAGGTGCGATTAGTATCCATACTTGAGGATTACAAAATGACCAGACTACAGAAAGAAGAGGAGAAAAAGCGAGCAAGGGTTAGTTTGATCTAAATTATTAATTTGAGCTTCACCTAAGGATTTAGGCATGAGAATAGCAAGACCTTGAGATATTTAAAGTTGCAATATTGCTTGAATCTTACCAAGGATGCTTTGCCACTATTCTCTTCATAGGATAAAAAGAAACTGCAAGATATGTTACTAACAGAGAAGGAATCAATATTTGGTTCTAAACCAAGTCCAAGGAGAACAAGCAGCTTTAGGAAATTGAATGGATACCGTGCAAATGCAAATGGATCTGTGACTCCTTCACCTCGACGAAACTCAGTTGGCTGTGCAACTCCAGAGCTTCTAACACCACGGTCCTATTCTGGGCGTCAAAATGGTTATTTTAAGGAAATGAGAAGACTTTCAACTGCACCATTGAACTTTGTAGCCATACCGAAGGAAGATACAATGTCTTTTTCTTCTGTTGGAGGTTCTGAGCCAGAGTCTCCACCTCAGTGCTAGGTTTCGACATCAGTTGGTACGTTGTATTCTTTTCAATATTGCATCAACTATTTTGGTTTGATACAAAGGGAATCGCCACACAATTGAATATTACCGTTTGAGTCATCAGTCTACTTCATCTATATATCTAGCTATAATCTTAAATGAGTTGCATGGCTGTTATGTACAAGATCTCTTTGATGTTATTTAACATACTTTCATTGACATCTTTTCATACGTTGAACTGTGTTTTTTTTTTTTCCCAAGTTTTGTGAAAAGGTAAATTATTTATGAGAGAAGATGTAAACCCGAAGTGTGAAAAAATGAAAAAGACTTTCAAATTAAACTCCAAACCCCATGTAGAGTATTAATTTCGATACTGTTCTGACTTGTTTAGATGTGCCGGACTGTGCAGGTTGCGTGTGTTCCAGGTGCTGAGAAGCTTGTGAATAGGGAAGCGAAATGTAAACTAGTGGTGGGATGATGATTGTGAGGAGGAGGTTTAGCAAATACTAGGACAGTTGTAGCTGACAACATTTCAGCAAAAATCTGCTTCTGTATTTTTGTGAGTCAATGAATACTACTATTTAGGGTTATGAAAGTTGTGATAATTGTAGACTTTTGTGGATAATTGTTGTATACTGCTAGGGTGGGTGAAGTTGGAAGTAGTAGTAGTAACTGTACTGAGATTTGAGAGCTTTCATTGTTAGTTTCATTTGCATTTGTATATAGAGTTCAGCGTGACAGATTGAATGGGAGACCTTTGAATGATGATTCCTCTTTAATGTACCATCCATTTTCAGTTCAGCTATAGTGAAGTAGCATTGTACATTTCTCAATTATCCTCCTCCTCCTCCTATCTCAAGTTGGAAAAAATGAAGGGTTTATCAGCAGCCAAAAACCAACATGCTAGTAAAAGTTTGTCTTCCTGAAAATGTTTTTCTTTTTCTAGACATAATAAACATTTATTTATTTAGTTTATATCCAAATACAATTTTTGTTTAATTTATTCTATTAAATTAGTAAATATTTCCTTCATTTCATATTATTTGTCATCACAAGAATTATGCAAGAGGAAAATTGCCTTTAACTATCATTAATAATTTTAAACACATAATTATTTAATTCCAACAAAATGGGGATATATATAAAAAAATATCTTTAATATTCTCTTAACTCGTTAGGATGATAAATATTTTAAAATAAGAAAATATATTCATGAAGCATATAATATGAACATAATAATATGCAAAACAAAAAGTGAATTCAAAGCGAATTCAGGGGAAGGCGGTTATTCTATGCACGTTCTACCGGTGAGCGAGTCACTTTTATCTATTTATAAAATTATTGGAATTATATTTAGATATAAATTGAATAAATAAATATTTACGAGTAAAAGGAGAAAAAATAAAATTTGTTTGTGGGTAAAGAAGGTCTCGAACCCATACCTAAAAAAGTGGCCGGCGACTTTGGGATGCTTTTCCTCAGCCAGATGAGTCAAGTTCATTCAGCTAACACCGGACCTCATCCTGACACTCAAATTATTACTTTGCGTGCTTTTCCATAGGAAGTTGTTTCTGATCCCATTTACATTCCTTGTTGGTGAGGCTGAGCTGCTGTAGTCCGTAGCTGGAGTCTTGACAACAGCAGCCTCCTATTCTTTTTTTTCTTCCTGATCGCCCAGCCGTTGAAATGAGCAGATCGGAAAATTCAGTCCGGCGACTTCCTTTGGTCTCATCTATATCTCCTGAAGCCATCTCTTTTCTCAACGCTAAACTCAGCACCAAAGAGGACCTTCACGATGAAGTTCCAATTCTCCTCTCCGAGCTTCGCTCTCAGTCTCAGGCTCTCGACCAGAGTTTCTCCGATCTCAAAGTTCAGCTCCAGCAATTATTAGCAGATTATTCTTCGGTTTCGCATCAAATTGAACCTCTTTTTCATGACATCAATTCAAATCTTTCCGATCTTCGGACTTCCACGCTCTCCCCTACCTCACCTGGAGGTATTCACAATTTTTCATATATAATGTTCCTAATAATATAACGACTGGTGTATCCTTTTTTTTTTTTTAAAAAAAAAAAAATTTATGCTTACAGTAGGATCAGGTAGAATGTTGGGGGAAGAGCTACCTGCATTGGCAAAGGAGGTGGCGAGGGTTGAGGCTGTGAGGAAGTATGCAGGTAACACTTGAAACTTTGATCCTTGTCGTTTTGGAAAGAAACTATTGTAGTTAAGCGCTCAAAGACTTGAATTTTATGAATAGAATATGGAAATTTTGTAATCTTTGACAAGAAGTAATGCTCTCAAATTGTGAAGAATTCAGGTTATGAGGTCTTTAATTGAGTTCATCCTTTGATTATGCACTAATCTGTTTTCCTCTCCTCGGGATTGTTGTTTGTTTTACTTCTTGTTTTTGGAGGACCGTTGGATAGGTGAAGAACTGAGTTGAGAGGAAAATGTGGCAAAGATACTTGACTCCATTCTCTATCAAATGGAACAAGTTACTGGAAAGTTAATTGGAATATATTTTGCAAACTTGGACATCTGTATTACATGTGTTAGCTTGGTCTCTCATCTTCTGAATCACATGTTATTGGATTTGGAGACGGAGGAATGATTTAATTTTTCTGAGGATAGCATCCCTTTGTCTATCTTCTCTAAGATAGGTTTTCTTCAAACGTATGTTTTATATTTTATGGCTGCAAAGGCAGGCTTATATCCATCTTGTACAGTTGTTCTGTAATTTTGGAGGGTAATATATAGTTCATCTTTCATCCCAAAAAAAAGGTTGACAGGAAAGCAGTAGAAAAGGACATTTGTGGGTGGACATGGTGGATGTGGCCGAATGTGGTTTTAATTTACTAAGAAATTTGGATTGGGGGGTATGACTTGAATTGCCTATTTATCTGTGCAATTAAGTAAGGTTATTGCTCCCGTGCCTCTCTGAAGCTAATATTTTTATCAGGACTGAGTGCCCAATCCCAAAGGTCTCTTATTGAGCATATTTTCAGCCTGTGACTTACGAATTACTTTCTCCGTTTTCTTACTTGTCACATTCCACACATATGCGTTGTGTTTTTTTTACGTGTCATAATATGAAATCAAGGTGGTATTTATCATCATCATCATTATTATTATTATTATTGTTCTTCTTCTTCTTCTTCTTCTTATTATTATTATTATTATTATTATTATTATTATTATTATTATTATTATTATTATTATTATTATTATTATAATATCCTTCCATAAAGAAGGCATTCAGCCCCTCATGTAATTGTTCTTTAATGGAAAATTGTGCATGTATTGATGAAAATGTGTTTCTAATGAAGGACATTTAGTCTGTACCAAAAAAACTACATGAATTTCTTCGCTTTCTTAAAGGGTGAGATTTCTTGTCTATGACAAGTGAAAAGAAAAAAAAAAGGGAGGGAGTATTATCTTTTGAGTTTTATTTCCATTATTCTCCAGTTTCTCCTTCATTTGGAAGCTTTATGAACTTTTTTCTTTTTCTATGTTAACTAGGAGTTGCATGTTCTCCCTCCCACCCCTACCCCCATTTTTTTCCCCCTTTCTCTTTGATTGATTATCTTCCTCAGTACAATCTTCTTCTCTATTTTTCAGAGACAGCACTGAAACTTGACACTTTAGTGGGTGACATTGAAGATGCTGTATCTTTGACAGTGAATAGGAACCTAAGGAGACATTCATCAACAAGTAATTCAGAGGTTAGTTTCTTCCACGTATGTTAAAACATGATCTTGAATGGACGCTCTGGTTCTTATTCCCTACTATTCTCTTTCTCTACACAGGATGCACACACAGGTGCAATTAAAACTCTTATGTTGGCTGAAGACATCCTTAGTTCCATTACAAAAACAAATCCTCAGTGGACCCGACTTGTATCAGCTGTTGATCATCGAGTGGATCGGGCTTTAGCCATTTTTAGACCGCAGGCTATTGCAGATCATCGATCTCTTCTTGCTTCTCTTGGATGGCCTCCGCCTTTGTCATCCTTAAGTTCCTCTAGTCTTGATATGAAAGATTCAGCTAATGTTCATAATCCCCTTCTCATAGTGCAGGGAGACCTCAAACACCAATACTGCAAAAGTTTTTTTGCTTTGTGCCGTCTTCAAGAACTTCAGAGACGAAGGAAATCTCGTCAGCTTGAAGGGTATAATCGAGAAGTTGCTTTACATCAGCCTCTTTGGGCTATTGAAGAACTTGTTAATCCTCTATCTATTGCTTCTCAACGCCATTTCTCAAAATGGATTAATAAGCCTGAATTTATTTTTGCACTCGTGTATAAAGTTACTCGAGATTATGTTGACTCTATGGATGAGTTATTGCAACCATTGGTAGATGAAGCTTTGCTATCTGGATACAGTTGCAGAGAAGAATGGATTTCAGCCATGGTAAGTTCCTTATCGACATATTTGGCAAAAGAGATATTCCCTTTGCACATTTCACAGCTGGAGGAAGAGAACATCACTGGGACTTCCTCGCTGGCTAGAATATCTTGGCTACACCTTATGGACTTGATGATTTCATTTGACAAGCGAGTGCAATCTTTGGTAGCACATTCAGGACTGATGCTTTTGGTACCAGATGGGAATCAGCAGAAGATTTCTTCACTATCAGTATTTTGTGATAGGCCAGACTGGCTTGATTTGTGGGCTGAAATTGAGCTCACTGACACTATGGAGAAACTGAAACCTGAGATAGAGGATGAAAGAAACTGGTCAACTAAAGGCCAGGGTCTGTCTCTTTTATCAGGTCAAGAAGATAATAAATCGCCATCAATTTCTAGTGTATTCCTCCGGTACCTGTCTTATATAGTTGATCGCTGTCGCTCACTGCCTGCTGTTTCATTGAGGTCAAGGTTTGTGACTCTGACATGTGTGCCGATAATACAGAAGTTCTTAGATTGTTTACTTCTCAGGTGCCTTGAAGCTGAGGGGTTGACTGCTCTAACGGATGATGATGCTTTAATCAAAGTTGCAAACTCTATCAATGCTGCTTGCCAGTTTGTGTCTATTCTGAAGGAATGGTCTGAGGATATTCTTTTCCTGGAAATGGGAGTGAACCACATTGATGCAGTGGAAACATCAAGGTTTGATAGTTGTAGTACAATACCATTGGAGGCACCTGGGAACAATAATTTTGACAAGGGAATCAGCAAACTGGAAAAGTTCAGATTAGAATGGATTGAGAAGTTATCAACTGTCATTTTGAGGGGCTTTGACTCTTCTTGTCGAGATTATTTGAAGAACAGAAAGCAATGGCTGGAAAAAAGTGAAGAAGGGTGGGTATCCAGATCTTTTGTTGGAGCACTAGAGTATCTTCAAGGCAAATTGTTGGTACTGGAAGAGAATTTGAACCAGGTGGACTTTGTTAATTTATGGAGATCGCTGGCTAGTGGGATTGATCAATTTATATATAGTGGTATTTTCATGAGTAGTGTGAAGTTCCATGATGGGGGAGTTGAGAAACTCGCTAATGATTTGACAGTTCTGTTTGGGGTATTCAGGTCGTGGTGTTTGAGACCTGAAGGCTTCTTTCCCAAAGTGAGTGAGGGAATGAAGTTGTTGAAAATGGGAAAGAGGCAGCTTCAAAGTAGTTTGGCTGGAGGTGAGAGATGGCTAAAGGAGAATGGGATAACTCATTTGCAAATGGCTGACGTAGAAAAGATTGTGAAGAATAGAGTACATGCTAGTTGATTGCTTAAATATCTTCGTGACTTTAGCATTTATGTTGATGACTCTAAACAGTAGAGTTTGGTTAGTATCAGTAGGAAGATTGATATTGTGACATACAACTGAAGGGAGATAGTTTTAGTTCTGGTTTTTTTTACAAGTTTGCTTAATGATTATGCTTGTTAACACTGGCGTAAGATTACCAGTCTACTCACTTTTCCAAGCTGCTCTAATGTTGGTTAGTGGACTGATATTACAGAGAGTAAATGCAAAAGGACAAGTATCCAGGCCTAATACCCACCCAGTTTAAACTCTTCTGATCCAAAACTAGACAAGTCAGTGTAGAATTGCTTTTGTTTGGCGTCTTGACCCTGTTGTTCAGTTTGTCTTCTAATAGTTGCACATTATACTTGTATGATTCTATAGCCATTAGTAGCACTGGAAATACATCATCTTTTGGGGCAAAATTTTTGAATTGGAGTGCTTATTTCATAGACTTGAAGAGAATATGTAGTTCCATATTTGTTCTGTTTGTCGAACTGTTGACAAGTTAGTACTGGAAACTTTGGAGCCCCTACGGCATTTGTAAACAGGAACAGAACGGTAAATTTTGTTCTGTTTCCATAATTCTAAGGCTTTTTTGAAGGTACGGGAACATATGGTATGCCAAAATTTGATTTCCTTTTTGATTGGAGGAACATAACTGGGATCATTGTTTTCATCCTGATGATGCAACCTTGTGAAAATCCTTGTTAAGGTTCGATCTGCCCCCTCAACCCCACTATGTGTATCTTGTCTAGTCTTTTAACTTTCAGAGTCCCAGTCTTGGCAGTACTCATGTGCCGTAAGAAACAAGCTCCCATATGCCATAGGAATGAAGAACCTTCATCTCATCCATCATGGATATCTGGAAAAGTCCCATGGGCTTTCCCCAATCAGAAAAAAATAATTCTCTGGCAAGTGATTTGACTGATTCATTAAAAATTGAGAAATTACAGTGATCTGAGTATGAATACAAGAAAATTGCTCAAGACGGCAAGAGGCTACTTGATAGTCAGGTTGCAGGAAAAAACTTGGCTAGATTACTCATTGAGCGACAGAATAAAGGTGAAGAGACTGGCCGTGCATCTTGTGACAATGAGGAGAACAAGGGATCAAGTTTTCTGATCCAGGTATGAGCGTGGCTACATTTCTCTCTCTTTTACTCTGGAGTAATAATGATAATTCTGAATTTCTCAAATTTTGTAACTGTCCCTGATAACATTTGGTACCTGCATTTGCCTTTGTAGTATAGGATATTGGATTATGTGAACATGCTTGTCTCCTTTTACCATCTCATAGTGGAAGGGTCCATTTGTTGGTTGCAAGTTTTCTAATCATGATTCCAAAATTGTGCAAAGTTTTTGTTCAGTGGTACTACCGAGCAAATCATACATTTTGCCTCTACTTGTGATAGTTGCTTCTTGTGTTTAAAAATTAGGACTTGGCTATCAAGTTAAAATTCAGGAATTCTACAAAGCTTTTGCACCTTATACAGCTATCATATCTTTGAATATTTACACTGGAAAACTTCTTTGAGATCCTTTGGAAAACATTAGCTCGCGATTCTATATTTGGTGAGGAACTAAAGCTCTGTAGTCACTGCTTTACTCAATGCCACTAGGCAGTATTAAACATTGTAATTGACCTTGTGGAAACTCAGAAGAAGCTTGTCATGGAATTTGTCCTGTTTTTAAGCAATAATTTCCTGAAGTTCTGGAATCACATGAGCTTTATATGCTATGACTTAAAAGAAATTAAAGTATAGAGACATTTTCAACTCATTCTGAGATTTGATCTGCATGACTCTCGATGTTATTTTGTTTGACGGCTAACTTACTCTGAATATCTAGACATGTCATCATCAGCGAATCCATATGCACTTCCTTTTAATCTCTACAGTTCCTTCAAGTTACCATCCCTAGAGTTCCAAGACTTTTGCGTCTTCTTTTGCTGCCAAAGTTCACTTCTCTAGCAGTATCAAAATGGAAAATGAAGTGGTGAGAAGAAGAATGAACACCGTAGAGCTCATACAGACAAAATCTGCTTGCATAACCTGAAATTAACATTTCTGTGCTTTTGCATGAGGATAACTTTTCAAGCCCTTTTCTTTGTCACTCTCTATTTTCTGTTTATCCTTTCAGAGCAGTGAGAATGGAAGACAAAAAGGCCATTTTGGTTCTAAGAATGTTTAGCTGTGGGTTATTACAGGTAAATCTGACTGATTTTGTTACATGAC
The DNA here is from genome assembly GCA_028651295.1 of Catharanthus roseus. Taxonomy (NCBI): domain Eukaryota; kingdom Viridiplantae; phylum Streptophyta; class Magnoliopsida; order Gentianales; family Apocynaceae; genus Catharanthus; species Catharanthus roseus. The sequence continues at coordinate 1,572,326 of JAPQWS010000046.1, read as the reverse complement.
ATCAATTTGATTTCGGTGGTTGTCTTTCGTTAGGTTTGTTGCCTGCCTGCAAATTGTTATCTTGAGATAAGTTTCAATTTGCTCATAATCGTCTAGTACATCCTTTAGTACACTTCTTTTAATGATTACTTTCCCTTAGGGTTTATCTTTTATTCTATAAGATTTATATTAATAAAATTGCTATAAAACATGTGTACTAAAGAGTATACTAGACAATCCCGGCCGGTTCCAATTTAACTAAATATTTTTTGATTTTATTTCTTTATACTGTTAAGATTTTTTTGTTAAATTTTGAGTTTTGGGAAATTTCTGCTTACCTTGTTCTACCTCCATGCTTATAGTTAGATAAATATTATTGAACTTGTATCGTTTCATACTTCTTATTAATAAGGAGATCATTATTTTACAGCCAACATACTGGACATGCAAAATAAATGGGCAGAAAGCTGGAACTGCAAGTACAAAGTAAATGGGGGAAAACCATTTGAGAATCGAGCAGTGATACTGAGAGCAACAAAAGGCATTCAAATGAAATGAATTAGTGCAGTTGAAAAAATAATCCCAAGAAGCTCACTCGAAGAGAAAAGCACTTTTCTGAAGCCAAGAAGACTTTAAACTAATGAATTTTGTAGCATTTGAATTTTAAAACGTATATTTATTTCTGTTGGATGACTGTTAAATCTTTTTGTTCTCATTCTTACCGTACCCATCTATATAGTTTTTTTATTACCATGAGAGAATGAATGTCTATGGTAGCTAATCTATATCGCTTCAAGTGAGCTTCTTGGGACTCTTTTTTCAACTGCACTATTTATAATTCTTGCCCTTTCTCTCTCCTTCCCCCAAACTCTCTGCAGCACCTTCCCGAACCAGCGTCAACTGCCGGAGTTTAAATCTTAACCCAATTTTTCTCTTTCTGCATGTTATTTTCTTTTTATGTGTTTTTGTCTATAGATTACAATTAAAATTTCTTCAAAGAGATTTTCATTCAGATTCAAGATGCAAAAGTAAGATCTTTCTTGAATCTTTTCAAATCTCAATCTTGTTCTATCTCTTGGAATAGTTTTTCAATTTGGATTCATTTTGTTCCTTTCTCACATTTCTAAATCTTGTTAGGTCATTTTTAAAGATGTTGATTTGCCCATTGCTGGCTTCTAAAAGAGATGAAGATTTTGAATCTTTCTTACTGATGTGGTTTGAAGACTGGGAAGAAACTCTATGATAAAAATCATTGTGCATCTCTTTTTATTATTGGATTTAGTATCTTTTGTCCAACACACCTATTTATGTATTTATTTGTACGGTTGAATTTTTCTTTCTTTTTAGTAAGTTAGAGAAAATGTTTGGGAATTATTTTAATTGTAATGGTTGTGATTTTTTTTATATTTATGGATAGTTTAATTACCATATATATATATATGTAAATTTAATTTCCATAAACTCCAAGATAAAAAAAAAAAAAACTGAACTTTATTTAAAAAAGTAGCAATCAAGTACTGTTTTATTTTGACGAATTAAAAAACACATTTATCAAAACAGAAATACACATTTTCCCATTAATCCCTGTGCTTCTTTTCTCTTCCATTTCACACCCCCCTACCACTCCGCTCTTGACTCTACACTACAGTATAGTAGTATAGAACTCCTAGCTATCCCCCAAACCACCCCCACCCCCACGAACACCACAACTCTCTCTCCTCTTTCTCTGCAAAAGTAGTACAATTCCCAGATTCATATAATGGTCAATTTCTTCGTACTACTATGTAATTTTATTCCTTTTTTCCTTCTTAAAAATGTTCGAAAAAGCATAAAGTAGTAATTTTCCAATTAATTTTTTGGTTTATTTCGGATTTATATATGCAGGGTTAATAAATATAGATTTTTATTTCTTTTAAAAAATGGATGTTTTAACGTTCGGGATCATCGTCGGAATAATAATTCTCTTTTTCTGTGTCGTTTGTTTCATTACTATCGAAGGCACATGCAAGAACCGCTCTTAATTACAGTTCCCAAACACGCCCTTAGTTTTCTAAACCCTCTTCTCCTTTTATCCCCCTTTCGGTTAGTTCAGTTCCCTTCTTTCAAAACTCACTTTCCCAGTTCTCATTTCTTCAAGAAATTGAAGCAGAAAGAGAAGAATGGGAGTTGGGAATAAGGATTTTATCCATTGGAGGAGTAGGAGAGATGGGATGGCGGTGTTAATTGCTGTTTTGGTGATTTCTGGACTGTGTTTAGCGGCTGCACATGGAGATTCCTGTGGACATTCATTACATGACCATGACCATGGCCACAACCACCACCACCACCAGCATCACCAATGTGGTGGTCATCACCATTATGGTCATGAGGATGAGGATCTCCATGTGGGTCATGGTGCATTTAAAAAGGAGGAGATAAGGAAGATGTTGCCGGAGGAATTGGCAGAAGAGGAGGAGTTGAAATTGTATGGATTTGGTGGTGGGGACCACCATCATGATCATCATCATCATCATGATGGTGCTGCTGGAGATGCGGAGCTCTCTGGCATTGGTAAAATTCTACTAACTTGGGTTTCACCTATGTTTGTTTTAATTAGTTTCGAGGTATACAATTGCTGGCATACAATTACTTAATTTACTTTAGTTTTCTACTATTAAATTTCTGTTTATACTTTTTTTACTGTTAACTCTTTATTTCTTGAAGTAAAGATCTGAACTTTAAAGGTGCGATTTTGCTTATGATTGAAGTTTCCTGACATCTGTTTGTTTAGCATGAAATTTGTTGTTGGAAATGCAGAATGGGCTTCCTTGCAAATTGAAATCTTTAGTAGAGAAAATGTTTCTTTGTCAGGTGGATCATCAGCAGTGTCAAATTGTTCTATGAAGATAATTTGCAGTAGGCATCTAAGGGCCTTTTTTATAAATTTGTCTATGTTTTCCAAAACTAGTAATTATGTTAGAAATTTGTTCTATATTTTGATATGTGCAATGTGAATTTTTTTCCCATTTTCTTGATTTTAGCCAGTATATGACAATTTGGTCTTTCAAATGTGAATTACATTTGGTTTTTGAAACTTAAACTAGTAAAAGATGGCATTCTCAGATTACTAGTGTTAAGGGAAGTCATATAAGATCCTGTTTGCTTGTCGAAGCAGCTTCTTGCTATTAGTTTAGATGAATGATTTGTCTGTATTTTAATGAATGCTGTTGGAGATGTACGTTGATTTTATGTTGAGTTAAAATTGAAGGGAGAGTTGGCGGTTAATTTAAGTATTTCTTTTAGAGTTCAGAACTGAAGGGTTTCAAGTGTTATTGTCTAGCTCATTTCTCAGGAAGGATGTATAGCATTTTGATAGCTTAGCACCGAGGGTTGTTGCTTGTGTTCCTGAGGGGGGCAGAGTGCTCTTTAACATCTGGATTTGTAAATAGTCATCTTGTCTTTCAAATTGCTTAGAAATATGCATTAATGGGTTCCCAATAAGGGGGAAAAACTGATTTTATTTTCTTGAAGTTGCATTAAGGTTTACAACTCCTAAATCTTCTTATGAATGTGTCCTGTTTTTCGTTTTCTCATCTAGATTTCTGAAATTAAACTGAAATCCTGAGCTTTTCTTTTTTCTTTTCCCTTTTTTTTGGTTCTCCTGAATGCTTTCTATAGAATTTCAAGAGACTTTGAACTTGTGCTTGCATTCCTTTACATGAATGTGTACCTTTTACAGTTCCGCTGTTGTTTGTTCACTTGCAGGGCTTTGGGTTCATGCAATGGGCTGCTCACTATTGGTGAGCTTGGCTTCTCTTATTTGCCTGATTATATTGCCTTTAATATTTAGTAAGTGGCTTATGCTTCCACATTGTTTAATTTTGGTTGTCTCTTATTTTCTTGATGATTTTTGCTAATAATAACAAATTTCTGTTTGCAGTACAAGGAAAGCCATCAAAAGCAGTTGTTGATTCTTTGGCTTTATTTGGGGTTCGACCTTTTTGCCCTTGTAGCTTTTTTCCCCCCTTCTTTTCCTCTTAATGTTGTTTATGAAGTTATATTCTCTTTTTGAGCTCATGGAGAATGGGAACCTGTGCTGTTCAGTGTAGTGTCTTTTTCTGCTCTTGAAATTACATACATGCACATGCATGTGCAGGTTCCTTTTCTTTTTTATGGAGTCCTCTGAATGATGAGATGCTCTGGGTCACTACCATATCATTCTGAGGATTTTGAAAATATTCTAATAACAAGATGTCTCAGATTCTTGATCTTACTAATTCTATTGGGAATTATCATGAATGTTAGGTATATCTGTACTCTTAAGATGAATAACTGTAATAATTTTCTCTCAAATTTGAGATTATATCTCTTTTTTATTTTATATTTTGCACAACAAGGATGTAAAATGCCTGAATCTCCTAGCAGATTTGACCAGTTTCACTAGATTATTTTGCTTGAAAACATATTTTGTTATTTGTTTTGATGGCTCAGTTACATAATTTATCAATGTTTTTACTTCTGTACCTTCAGGCAGGAGCCATGCTAGGGGATGCTTTTCTTCATCAATTACCTCATGCTTTTGGTATGAATATCAACCAAGATGCTTTTGGTCTTTCTATGATTTTCTCTTCTGCTTCTAGATCTTATGTATTACTCCCGCCGTTTTCTTTAATTGTCACATTTTAGACATCACATTTGAAAACACGGAATTTTATTTGTTTTTTTTTCTTGTATGGGCTAGAGTGCCCTTCAAATTAGTCTCTCTCCTTATTATTACTTCTACCAGTTTCCATGTTAGAAAACTTAAAAGAGTTGAAATTTGTTTTTCATGGAAGGGTATAATAGGAAAATTTTCATTAAATGTTAATTGTTTTCATAATGTGACAAGTAAAAAAAACACGTGTATTGGTGAAATGTCACAAGTAAAGAAAACACATGTATTGGTGAAACGTGACAAGTAAAATAGACAGAGGGAGTATTTCCCTGGATCCCAAGAATGAATTCCTCTCATGTAAGTTGTCTTATTGGGAGAATGTGAGAAACTGATTTTCCTCAATTTTCTTGTCAATTGGTCGCTCTTTCCTGTTATTAGATGGGCAATTTTCAGATAGTACTGGTATATCATGAAGTATTCCATTGTAGGAAAATAGATAAATCAAAATATGTTTGGAGTTCTGCAATAAGAAAGAAGAATTTGATAAGTTCAGAAGTGGCACAGTTCCAAATGCGGGAAAACCAAACATCTCAAGAAAGATTCTAGAATGAAGCAAAAACTGGAAATGGTTCAACTTTACACTCTTGGAATGGTCCATCCAGTCAGTAATCACTCCTCAGAGTTGTCACTATATATTTTTATCATAATACAGTTCATGACTCCAAATGCGATTGCTGTAGATTTTTTTAGTACCCAAATTCTTTTTCTATGAGATTGTGGAGGCTCTTCCATTTATGACAAGAGATCTATTGAGCATAACCTCTAGTTGCTTGGCATGCCAAAAGAATCATGTAGACTTATTTGGCGATGTTAACTATGAAAAAGAGTTGGTTGCTCATGCATTTGAGGTTTGGTTGGCAGTCTAAATCAATGTTGAAGCTGTTTTAATAACTGCATATCAACATTCACCCAAATCTTTTAGCTCCTCCCTAATCAACTTAGATACATTAATATTGGTCACATATTCTATTTGACCGTCAATTGGATAATGGGAGGGATTCTTACTAGTTGACGTAGAAGTGGGACTGGAACCTACTCACCCCAATAAAATTTGCTTCATTTTTTACATATCAAAAGTTACCCACCAAAATAATAAAAGAAAATAAAAGCTTGGGACGTTGTTACTGACCTGTTCAAAATAAAATAAAATAAAATAAGAACTAGCATTGGTTCGACGGTAAGATGCTTGTCTGGAGTGGTTATATTCATGAGATTATCATAATGAAATATCTTCCTATTGTCTTGTCATGTTAGTGTTGAATCTACGTCAATCTTTTTGCTATGATCGCTTCTGGTCATGACATTATTGTTAAAAACAAGCTGGCATATGCAAATTATGAGGATGCTCAGACATTTAGCTACTGTCAAACCTAGTGATGGTTGAACACTTATCTACTCCATACCTTTGTGAGATTATGTCAACTTTTTCAATCTTGGTGTCATTCTCCGAACTTGGTCTTGTAAAGCTTTCCTTGCATTCAAGTGGTTGAAGGAACATATAAGCAATATATTGTAGGCTACGGCAATGTTTTGGTTGTACTCCAATATTGTCCTATTCGCACTTCATCTTCATCTTTGGGGTGCATACCGTAACTTTAGTTGTACCTCAAACTTGCAAAGCTTCTACAACTTGGAAAGTATACATAATTTCTAATGATCTGATCCTTGTCTGAATTTGAATGAGTATGTTACTGTTTGCAGGTGGTGAACACTCCCATTCACATGATCATCATGCAGATCATGCTCATCAACATAGTCATTCTGGTCATGGAGACTTGCCATCACATTCACATTCACTGAAGGATCTTTCTGTTGGATTGTCCATTTTGGGTAGGTGAAAAATCTGTAAGCATGAAACGTCCTCATCCACCCCATTAAAAAGAAAAGAAAGATACATCTTTGTATATATCACTTATAATTGTGGTGAAGATGAGACTGTTACGTCCGCTAGCCAGTTAGATTTGTGCTTGATCTGAAATACTGAAAGATTGAGAATGGGTGCAATTCTTTCATGATTATTGTCAGTCCGTGACAAAATAATCTTGTAGTGAAGCCGTTGAGTATCATTTTTTTTCTCAGTTTATGGAATCAGATTCTTGGCCTTCTTTCTTACTGAAAGATGTTTATTCTCATTTCCCTCACCCAATATTAGTCGTATGATGGTAAGTTCATCTAGTATTGCAAGTATTTACAGATCCGAACGTTCCTACATCAAAACAGGGAGACGCTTTCCTTCCAATACCGTAGCTCCTTTGACCTTTATTTTTCCTAATATTAAATATGTTTGAGCATTGGTGAGGTACCTTGACAAATGTAAATTTTCAATTTTCCTCTTGAAATACATTGAATACCTTGTGACATTAAACAAAGGAGCTACAGTTTTTTACTAGTACTTAAGGGTGAAGAAATCATCTAGATATAGTATTTTGTGTTGGAAAGCCTTTTGTTGCTTGATCTTTGCCTGGAATCTGGGATCTTGCATCTATCCATTTTAATTCTGGGTGATGAACTGTCATATAACATTTTAGGCACAACAAAAGAAACTCAAACTATTCGTTTCTGCAATTGATATACCCAGTTGTGCTTTAAGACGTAGCTGTTGACTGATGATTTTAGTTGGTATAGTTCTTCTGTTTGAGATAGGTTTAAATCCAAAATCAATTCTTTCTAGCTCAGGAATGGTTAGTTTACAGGACATTGAATCCCATTTTCTTGGCTTACTGATAAAACTAATTTTATTATAATCTTTTGTATTAGTTCATGTTGGATTGTTTCCAGATGGAGAATATTAGGTTTGGGTTTCCATCCTAGATATATGGAAGGAAAGAGACAGTTTCCTATTGTTGAGAGGTTGAAATTTTGATAAGCAGTAGCTCTTTAACTGCATACATTTTTATGAGAACTTCTAGACATTATGATGATGGTGGGAACTGTGGTTAAAGAAAAAAAGTTTCCGTTTCTGCATAGGTATGCAGAAACTAAGAAATTGCTTTAGATTACTGTAGGAGTATTTAGATTGCCTTGCATGGGAGATGAACTAATGTCTGTCATAAGCATCATTCATGTTGTATGGAAACAAAGCATGATCAGTTCACCTGATACCTTACAATATTCAAAACTGTGGGGATATTACAAATTCTGGAAAACACCACTATCAACAAGATGAGATAATTCAGCAATTTGATATGCTGGTGTGGAGTAACGACAGACTCCGTTGCACAAAATAGTTTTTCGATGACTAAAGGCTCTCCATGTGATGATATTCAGTGTTATGCCATTTTTTCTCAACCATTTTCAATTGACGTAAAATATACTTAGTCTTACTTGATGTAAATAAACTACATGGGATCAAGCTAAAAGAATATTTTCTGGATAGAAGTAACCAAAATTTACGATGATATATGTTTGCTATTGCAGCTGGAATTATACTGTTTCTCCTTGTTGAGAAAATTGTGAGATATGTTGAGGATTCATCCGGAGGAGTTGGTGTGCAGAGTCATGGTCATCATCATCATCATCATAGACATAAGCAGAATAAAAAGTTGAAGTCTGATGATGATGCTAATGAAAATAGCCAGGATGTTCTTCACAATGAGAAGGCTACGAGTTCCTCAGGAGTATCACTTGAAGATAAGATGTTGGATGGAGTGCCTGCTGATAAAATTAATGGGGAAGAACAAACTGCAAATGCTGTTCTCCGGAAGGTATGTGAAGAAGAGTCTACATGTCATTAACTGATTCAAGAAAATCTATTTGCACTGCAACTCTTCCATGGCTGGCAAAGATGCACACTGTTGTTGGTGCTTTTACACTCCCTTATCTGTGTCATAGACCGGGCAAATTTTTAACTAGAAGCTAACTGAAGCCCGACAAGGTTAAAAACCTGCTTTAAAAATGATAAATCCTGAGAGGGGTTGAAAACCTGCTTTAAAAAAATGAAGTGCTACAGAAGTAGAATGTACATGTTGAAGCAATGGATGGTTTCATTCTTCTTGCAAGAGTTTATTCAAGAACTCTCTCATCCCAAACAGCCAAACTGTGACATGAAGAGATATCATGCTTAGAAGATGCAAATCGTACCAAATATAAAAAAATCTCACTATCAATGTCATTGATTTTTCTTCTATTTTTTTATAAATGAGCAGTATGTTTACACAACATATTTTTTAATGTTCAGTTTCCAAGGAGATGGATGTCAAATTAGAATCCTTTTCTTCCTAGGGTTTATTAGAGGTAAACTAACATGCTTAAGGACTTGTAACTCTATTAGTGGTTAACACAAAAGAATTAACTCCACAGTTCCTACATGTAATATTGAATTACCAGATTCATAATTCAAAACATACATCATGATTTGTGTTTCTTTCCTGCTTTCCGTTGCAGAGAAATAGTGCTGCTGAAGATAAGGCTGATGTAAGTGCTCCTAATGGTTCCACTGGTAATATCCAGTCTACAGAAAAAGAACATGCCAAATCTTCTTCATCAAATCTTGTGTTTGGTTATCTGAATCTTTTCTCTGATGGTGTGGTATGATTTCCCTTCCTTTTCTTGGTCTCTTTTAGTTTTCATTTTCAATCTGATACAAAATTGTCTATATCTCCTTATTATTTCCATGATGATGTAGCACAATTTTACTGATGGGATGGCTTTGGGTAGCGCTTTCCTGCTTTATGGGTCCATTGGAGGATGGTCAAGAACTCTTTTTCTTCTTGCTCATGAACTCCCACAAGAGGTTTGATGTTTTAATATTTCATCCATCTGTTGCAAATAAATTCTTTTTGAATCCTTGGAGTGCTATTTTCCATTTATATAAAACGTTATTAAGCAATTGTTTCTAGAGGTATATGACGATCCCGCTTTTTTATCCTGTTTTCTGTTATTTTTCTTTCATTCACGTATGAAATCAAATAACTATTTTACTTTGCTTTAAAAATGTTTTAGAGAAATTAGCTATTTCATGGACTTCAACTACTTTTTTCGGTTTATAGCCATAAACTTTGTTTTTATTCTTGTACATTATCTTTTCTTGAAATTGCTGTTGCGTCAATTTATCGAGTCCGCAGCGGAATCTGGTTGGTTTTTGCCAGATTCCCCGTGAACTCTATAAAATGACATGACGGCAAGATTGAAAAAAGATCATGACCGTGAAAAGATAGGAACAAAGTTTATGACTAAAATTTAAAAGCTAAAATAGTCAAAAGGTAAATAGCCAATTTCTCTTCATATATACTATGAATTTATCACTTAGCTAGAGAAATTAGTTATTTATGACCGTTGACTATTTTTACTTTTCAGTTTGTAGCCATACTCTTTATTTTTATCTTTTTTCTAGATATGAACTTTTTTCACTTGCTGTTATGTCAATCTATAGAGCCCCTGGAGGAATCTGGTGATTTTTTGCTCGGATTCTGCCGTCGGCTCCATAATTGACATAATGACAAGGTCTAAAAAAGTTTCTAAGGTAAAAACAAAGTTTATGGAAGCAAACCGAGAAGTGAAAATTGATAGAGGCCATAAATAGCCAATTTCTCTAGGAAAATTCTATTATGAACTCCGTTCCATAAGTGGGGACCCTTGGTTTGTATTAAGTCACATCAACCCTCTTGTTAATATCTTGGAGCTCTTGTGATATGATCGACAAGAAGGGTGATGTGGCTTAATACGAGCCAAGGGGTCCATGTCCTCACTTATGCACCAGCTCCATAACAGAATTTTGCATTTCTCTATGTTTAAATATGCTTAACAATTTTCGTCTTCTGAAGAACATTATCTTACGATTTTTCAAGGTGTCTGCATGTAATGCTCTGCATTGCGTGCGCTAGGTAGATCATTACAGAAGTTTAGTAGGCCGTACCTTTTAGATGGTTGGTAATCATTTTGATCCTTTCATAATGACCCTAGTACGCAGGATGATCATGTCCTTTCTGTGACAGCATAAAACTATCAATATGTAGTATTAAAAATAAATATATCATTTGCTGGGAGGAAAATCTCAGTCGGTGTTGCATCATCATTATTGCTATTTTATACCCCTTACATTCCATTCTACAAGCAGTTATTGCACCCTGTTCTAGAAAGACCAGGATACCATCTTTATTATTGTGTGAAAAACATTAATTCTTGTTGACACTGTGTATGTGTGGCTCTCTTGATTTAATCACAATCATGTGCTGGGAGATGAAATTTATGCAAATGAGGACGTGGTTGTTGTTTTTTTTATTTCACACTTGCAGATGTCTATATTGAAAAACTGGCGAATGAATTTTACTCAATTTGTACAATTAAGGATACAATCAAATCATATTCTCGGAGAGTGAATTTTTGACATTGGTCTGAGGAAAAGAGTATATTATGTTAATACTATTTGCATCTAGAGAACAAAATCTATTCATGATGCTTCATACTGAGTCAAATTGGCCCAAATTTTCATTTTGGCCCCACCTCTTCTGTCGTGATTGTCCACATTCACAAAAACCAAAAGCAAATTTTGGCTCTATTTGGATTGGTTTTTGGTCGGAAAAAAGTGAGTTTTTTTTCTTGGGATCTGTAAAAGTTAGATGGTTTGTGAGAGAAGATGTGAGACCCATAGTAAGAAAAGTAAAAAGATTTTTGGATTGGAAGCCAAATGCACATTAAGTACTACTATAACTTAGCTGTTCTACTCTTGAGGCATCCATGAGTATATTACTATATCCCATCAAAATCATATATGTTCATCTCATAAATAAACATCATTTGTTGTCCTAAGAAATACATGGTTTAATTTTCTCTAAAATATAAAAATTCATGTTAAATATAGACGTGCTACTGTGAACATGGATGAATCAGCAGTCAATCTGGATTTGCTGTCTTTGGCACCCAAAATTAAAAGATATCTTCTGCAACCTTGTGAAATGTATTTTTTGCAGATAGGTGACTTCGGCATACTGGTGAGGTCTGGTTTCTCTGTCTCTAAAGCCCTCTTCTTCAACTTCCTCTCCGCACTGGTGGCACTAGCAGGAACTGCATTGGTATACATTTCCGATTCGACAGATTGAAATAGTTCTACAATTTGTTTCACTTGTGAAACTTTTTTATTACCTTATCATATTTCTTTCTAAAAATTACCTTATCATACCGGAAACAAGATAACTAAAAATTAATATGGATGCTGTTTCTATGTAGGCTCTAATGATGGGTCAAGATCCAGGACAGTCCTCCTTGATAGAGGTTAAGATGGCTTTCTTCAGATAAAGCTTTTGAGTCTCAATGAGTTATTACTGATGTTGTATGGCTTTCATATGCATATAACTATTTCTGTTATACTTCAACAGGGATTTACAGCTGGTGGATTTATTTATATTGCAGTTGCAGGAGTTTTAGCAGAGATGAATACAGGTAGCTCGTCTTTGAAAAACAACACGATCCAATTACTGTCGTTGATAATGGGGATGGGTGTTGCTCTTGGTATATCTCTTGTTGAATAACTTTGAACCCTAAATTTCTCTACAAGAAAAGTGCAGTGATTTTGAGTTAGGAGCCTTTCCTGTGTCCATATTTATATGTAGGCACTGCAAAGAAGTGTTGTTATCAGTTAGTTCACTGTCATGTTGTAAAATTTCATATCAGCATTTTTGGGGAGAAGTGTTTTCTCTCTTTTAAGGTCGCTTTCCTGACCTGTCACGAGACTGGTCGATCACGGAATTCAGATTCCCGCATTCCATACTGTCTAGTAGGCTCAGTAGTCACATTGCTTAAAAAAGTTCTTTTTTTTTTCTTTGTTGGCACACTTGCTGTATATCTATCTCTCTTCTTTATCAGTTGCATGCTATAGGCGCATGTACACTGTTGCAGCGAGCCACTATTAGGAGTCATTTCTTTCCATTGATCGGATAGGTGAGAGGGAGAGTTTCGCTCTTCTTTATGGGAAGGAGCGGCTTTTGATTTACGTTATTTGTATCCACTTACTTGGTTTAGTGCCAGATGATCAAATTACTATGAGCTTTTTGAATCTATTTCATTGAGAGAGACTGTTTTTGTAAGAATCGATAAGGATTTTTCAAGGTGCTTGTTTGAATTATTTATCAAGTAACTGGAAAAGTACCCTCACAAGGGCAAGAGTGTGAGTTTTGGTCCAAAATGAGTAATTGCCTCGTGCCGGATAGGCTTGCTTTCCCCCGCTTTGAAGGCACTGCTGCTCCGCTTTCCTAATGGAAACAAGTATGTATTTTCCGATAAATCTAAATGGGCAAGTAAGAGATAGAATCTCACTAATTGGAAGGAAAAGAGGGGCTTTGATCCATTGTGATTTTGTTTTTTAGTGCGTAATTTCTTTTTTTGCACTTGCAATTATTTATGGACCCATTAGTTGAAATGCAATATCAAGTTCCAACCTGTAAAGCTTTACTTTGATTTTTTTTTTTTGAGTAAAATGTACTTTTCTTCTTGAATTTTGTAAAATTAAATTTTTTGAGGGAGGTCTGGATTTAGTTAAAATTTGAGTAAATCTAGAAAAAACAATAGCTATACCATTGGAGGGTCCAAAATTATATATACTACTCTCTATACCACCTCCATTTATACATGGCAATTGTTATGTCCCCTATATTATCCTTAAATGGCCAATTCTTATCTTTTGCTACTTCTCTCTCTCATTGGTGTCCTATTTCTCCGCTTCGGATCGTCTGTAACATTTCCTGTAACACTCTGTAACATAAGGGAAAAAGGTAAACTTGAAGCGAGAAAACATATTATCAAAAGAAATGACACGAGATGTTATAGGAAATGTTACAAGGATCTTGAATGCTGTTTCTTGCCTTTTTACTTCTTTCACTCATAGCTTTCAGGATATGGGTTTATAATGGGAAACTTTTTGCGGATTTCGTTAAGCCTGCTGCGGCGGGTTCAAGGATTCTGGCCAACACGAACAAAGTATAGCTGAGTTCATTAATGCTAGTGCTCTTTGCAGTAGCAATTAGATATAAAAATTTGCTTAATTTCTTCTATTCGCCACCAAGCCACAAGACTTAATTTCTTCCATTCATAGGTTGAAATCAATGGATGCAATTAGGGAATGTAAAAAATGGTGTATTATTCACAGTATTTTCTTCATTACAATGAAAAGAATATATATATAACAACATATGCTAGAAATGAGTGCTAAAATAGTGTCTATCTAACATAAATGGCTATTTATAATTTCATAAAAGGATTAGCTAAAAATAAGAGATTGATTAATCAACACTAATTGCTAAATTACATCCGGATATCATGGAGAGGATTGATTATGCAATTCTTGATTGATTTTGCAATCCTTAATACTCCTCTTCAAGTTTGGAATGTATGTTAATAATTCCTAACTTGCTGAGTAGTTTTGAAAATTGAGAAGAATTTAGTAGTTTTGTGAAAATGTCCGCTAGCTGCTCTAAAGTGGACATGTGAGTCAACTTTATATTCCTTCTTGAACTTTCTCCCGTATGAGATGACAATCAATTCTCTATGTGCTTTGTTCTCTCATGGTAAACCAAGTTCGAGGCAATGTGAAGTGTTGCTTGGTTATCACAAAATAGATTGACAAGTTGTGAATGCATGATCCCCAAATCCTGCAAAATTGTTCTTAGCCAAGTAACTTCGCAGCAAGTAGTGGCCATGGACCGATATTCAGCTTCTGCACTGGAACGTGATACTGTCGTTTGCTTCTTGGTTTTCCAAGAAATTAATGAACTTCCAAGGAAGATACAATACCCAGTGACCAATCTTTGAGTGTCACGACACCTGCCCCAATCCGCATCACAAAAAGCATTTAGTTGGATTGAGCTTCCTACAGAGAGGAAAATTCCTTGTCCTGCTGTTTGTTTTACATAATGCAAGACATGATGAACTGCTTCTAAGTGTGGCACTCGTGGCTTGTCCATAAGTTGGCTTAGAATATGAACTGCATATGCCAAGTCAGGACGTGTGATAGTCAAGTAGATTAATCTCCCAACTAGTCTTCGATATGATGATGGATCACTAACATATTCTCCTTCTGTTTTGCTAAGGGATAAGTTTTGTTCCATAGGGGAAGAGGCTGGTTTTGCACTGAGGTATCCAAAATCCTCATGGATTTCAAGAGCATACTTTCGTTGTGAAAGCACAATACCTTTCTTGGATCGCGCAACTTCAACACCAAGGAAATATTTCAATTATCCAAGGTCCTTTAATTTGAATTGGTTCCTCAAGAATACTTTGACATCTTCAATTTCTTGCAAGTCGTTTCCTGCAATGATGATATCATCTACGTGTATAAGAAGGGCGATGAATTTACCATTCTGGGATCGAATAGTCTGCCTTTGATTGCATAAAATTGGCTCGCTTTAAAGTAGTGGGGAGCTTAATTAACCATTGACGTGAGGCTTGTTTGAGACCATATAATGATTTGTGAAGCTTACAAACTAGAGTCTCCCCCTTTCGTCCAAGACCAGGAGGCAGACACATATATACATCTTCATCAATGTCCCAATAAGAAAGCATTATTAACATCTAATTGATGGAGATGCCATTGCTTAGTGGAAGCTAACGCAAGGAGGAGCGAACTATGAAAAGCTTTGCTACTGGAGCAAAGGTTTCCTGGTAATCGAGCCGTTCAACTTGATTATATCCTTTCGCCACTAATTTGGCCTTGTAGCATTCAACTGTCCCGTATGTACGAAGTTTGATTTTATATACCCATTTGCATCCAATCGGCCTTTTGCCAAGTGGTAATGGGACAAGGGACTATGTGCCATTGGCTTTGAGTGCGTCAAGTTCATCTTGTATAGCAACATGCTACTTTGGACTTCGGCAAAAGTGCTTGGCTCCTTTTTCAGTTTAAAGAGTAGTGGTGAAAGCACAATGTGTAGGTGACAATCTATCATATAACAAGACGTTAGTTAAGGGATAGGAGATACCTGTGATTTTGGCCAACACGGAGTTCGATGTAGGGGTGGGTCGTGAGGAAAGAGAAAGACCAACATGATGCTCACGCAAATAGCTAGGTGCTATTGTTGCTCTCATTGGTCATGGTGATAAAGTTGGAATACACGCAGGTTGTTCAGAAGACGAAGTTGGAAGGAGTGCAAGTGAAGGAGCTTCTTGAGAAGGGATTTTAGTATTTTGAGAAGAGAGAATGTCCTCCCGAGGTGATTCATCAAATGAAGCATATCAGTGTGGATAGAGAAGTGTGGAATTGGACCTTTATTGGTAGCGAGAGAAGAGAGAGGAAAAATTTGCTCATGAAAAATGACATCTCATGACACAAACACTTTGCAAGTTGAAAGATTGTAGACTCTATAACCCTTTTGAGCATATGGATAACCCAAGAAAAGACATCGAACGGCTCTGGGGTCAAACTTGGTTTGTCTCTGATGATGTGTTGAAGCAAAGCAAAGACAACCAAAGCACGAGCAAATGATCATATTTATGTTATTTTTGGAAGAGCATTTCAAAAGGGGTTTTTCCTTGGAGAAGGGGTGTTGTTGTTCGATTAATGAGCTCGGTGGCAGTCAGGATTCCATCTCCCCAAAATTGTTTGGGTAAATAAGCTTGAAATAATAAGGCTCGGGCTATGTTGAGTAGATGACGATGTTTTCTTTCGGCTACTCCATTTTTTGAGAAGTGGAGACACAACTGGATTGGTGAATGATCCCTTTGTCGTAATAAAAATTTCTCAATGTAAATTTAGGGCCAGTATCACTACGAATGATTTTGACCTTCAGACTGAATTGTGTTTCAACAAGATTGATAAATTTGATGATATATGAATATGTATCTGATTTATGGTTCATCAAGTAAGTCCATGTGCATCGAGTATAATCATCAACAATTGTAAGAAAATACCGTGCTCCTGAGATTGAAGGAACATGATATCCTCCCCGAATATCAACATGAATTAATACAAAAGGGGTTGTAGAGAGAATGGAACTTGGTTGAAAAGATGAACGAGTTTGCTTAGCCAATGGGCAAATTAAACAATCAGAAACAGTGCAAGATTTCTTGTTTGTAATTGAGAAGGGAAAAAAACTGGAAACTTTATTTGATGGGTGGCCTAGACGTTGATGCCAGAGATTTGAAAGACGTGGGGCTGGTGATGAGTCAACGTTGCACTTGCTCTATTGTGGAGTATCAAGGTAATAGAGTCCTCCTCTCTTAGTTCCCATCCCAATCATCTTCCCCGATCGTTGGTCCTGTAGCACACAAGTGTGGTCATAAAAAATGGCAAGGTATTATGAATCAAGCACAAGTTTGCAAATGAAAATCAAATTTAATTTGAAGGAAGGAACACATAGAACATTTTGTAGGACGAAGTCAGCAAAACAGATGCTACCTATATGGGTGACAGTTGCAGTAGCTCTGTTAGGCAAGTGAACTTTTCGATTAATGACACTGGATTTTGTAGTCAGTAGGTTGGCTGAGTATACCATGTGATTCGTGGCTCCCGTGTCAAGAATCTAGAATGCCTCTTTGTCAAAAACAGAGGCACAAAATGTTTTACCTGAGATATCACTCATGGCTGATGTACTGCCGACATGATTAGCCATCGAATTAGATTTGTTTTCCACAAGTAGTGACATGAGACTTTGATATTGTTCGGCTGTAAGAGTGAATGGTGCAAAACTCTTTGATTTGTCGGCATCCATATGGTTGGCTTTGGAAGTGAAAAATTTCTGTTCAGGTTTGTTGCCCGCCGGATTGGCCCTTTACATCGTCCTGCAGACATCAATGGTGTGGCCTTGCCATCCATAATAATCGCATTTGAGATGTGCTCGGCATGTGTCCGAGGTATACTCAATTTTGTCACATTTTTCGTACTTCAAGTGAGGATTTTTAGGTGTGAAAAGCCTCCCTGGTTTCCATCTGTTATTCTTCACGGCAAAGGCCGAAGCTTTCGACTGCGACACACTTCTATTGTTCATTCCGCACAGCTATGAGAGAATGTGTCTTACTAACATTGGGAAGGGGATCCATGAGTAAAATCTGCCCTCTTATACCAGTGTACATTTCATTAAGCCCCATGAGGAATTTCTGGTTCTCTGCCTTTGTTGAAACTGCACCACTTCCTTCATGGTACCATGCGTGCATTTGGGAATGTTATGGAGGGTGTCTTGTTCATCCCATAAGCCTTTGAGCTTGGTGTAATAAGCTCCAACTGTCATATCACCTTTTTTGCAATCGTGGATGGCTTCTTCGACATGGAAAATGTGAACGCTGTTGGTATGGGAAAAACGCTCCTTCAAATCGAGCCAGATTTCATGGGCACTCTCATTGTATATTATGCTTGCTCCAATGTCTTCTGCAATTGAATTAAACAACCATGCCTTGACAAGATTGTTACAGCGCCTCCATTGTTGGAGTTCTGTGCTGGACGTTTGTGGTGGTTCCTTGACGGTGCCATTAGCAAAACCTTCTTTATTCTTGATGCTGAGAGCCATCAACATGGCACGACTCCAGGTATTGTAGTTTTCTCCATTTAGTGGTTGCATGAAGAGCTCGAGACCGTGTTGATCAGAATAATTAAGATAAAAGGATTATTCGGATTATCAAATTTGCTAGTTTCAGGCTTGGCTAAATTTTGAGTTTTGTCTACCATGTGTTTCAACTTAGAGAGAAGAAGGGATGGTTTCTTAGTAAGGCTCAGAATCGTGGATGCTCTGATACCATGTAAAAAATGGTGTATTATTCACAGTATTTTCTTCATTACAATGGAAAGAATATATATAACAACATATGCTGGAAATGAGTGCTAAAATAGTGTTTATCTAACATAAATGGCTATTTACATTTCCATAGAAGGATTAGCTAAAAATAAGAGATTGATTAACCAACACTAATTGCTTAATCACATCCGGGTATCATGGAGAGGATTGATTATGCAAACCTTGATTGATTTTGCAATCCTTAATAGGAAAAAAGAAGATAAAGCTAAAACAAATTACAACTAAATCCACCAATGCTGCATTCTACAGCACAGCATTGTAGAGTAAAAAATGGTGAGATAATTGGTTCGGACGGTCTTGCTACGGTGGCGACATTGATAGGAGAAGTCATCCACATAGACAGATTAAAAGATGATTGGTTAGATGAAGTAGAAGCAGTTAAGAAAAACGTCTTGAGAATAATGGATAACTATGGAATTTATTTTGGATGGGAAATGCTGAAAAGAAGGAAGATAATGCCCCTCTAATCACAAAAATGAGAAGGAAAAGAATGTTGGGGGTATAGGAAAGAGTGGCATCATTTAGAATATTTATTAAGGGTAATATGGAGATTACCATAAAATCTATCCTAGATATAAAATAATCGTCCTGAATTTATTATCAATCATAATATATTTTCTTTTAGGGTTTATCTTTTATCTAATAAGTTTTATTAATAAATATATCAAAATTAGTAAATACACACAGAGTGATACACAAAGTCGTATTGACGATTTCACAGAAATTAGAGCCTAAGTCTATCCATCTGTTACCAACTGCAACTCACTCAAGTTTTTCGTCAAATATTCATGAAAAAATTATCAAAGCTCGTCTCGAGAGTTGATTGAGTTCGAGTAATTTAGTCTCTATTTGAATAGATTTTTTTCCCATTTTAATACCCCACTTCTTCTTTCATAACAAATTTAAATTTTATAAGCTTCAGAATAAAGAAACTTTACTTTATTAAAGAAAATAGACATCTAAGTAGAGACAAGTCAAGTTTAATTTTTTTTTTAAATCGATTCAAAATTTGATTGAAAAACTTGAAATATATATATATATACAAGATACTATTATATCAAATAGTAAGAATGAAGATATAGAGAAGACAAAATTACAAGATTAGAGAAATGTGGGAGAATGTTCACTTTACTTTTCTCATTCATCACTAACCTTTCACCTTAGCCTAAGGTTTTGAAACTATTACTTCACACTGGATGTTACATGTCCTATACGTGTAATCCATTAAAGATAAGATTACATAGATTACATAGGTAGTAGTGGTAAAATGAGTTAAATGAGAGAAAATGCGTGAAGGAATGGGAATTATATAGATATCCACTATAATATATTTTATAAATCTGTTTTATAAAATAAGGCCTTGTTAAAACTTTTATTAGGAAAAACTTAGTAGGATAAAAATTTAGTGATAAAAAATAGTACATCTTCTGAATATGATATTGGTTCATTAAAATCATTAACAGGAAAATCCAGTGGGATATATATATATATATATATATAATGCTGAATAGTGGGATAAAAACTTTGGTTAAGGGAAAAGAGTACGGTGTATATTTATTTCACTTGTTAGGCACAACAATGACATTTTTCAATCGCCACATTTCAATCTTGTAAATCAATTTTTCAAAAGTTGAAGTCTGTAATGATTTAACATATACATATGCCAGAGTTTCACTTGAGCGGATTTTTTGAACACAAATTTCACTATTCTTTTAAAATCATGAGTAAAAAAGAAATTTGGTAATATGTATTTTATTCTTTCACCTTTAATATATCCTTTCTTCAATTGAGCAATGCATGTAATATTATCTTTGAAGAAGATAGTAGGAATTTTCTTTTCCACAAGTCTAATATATATCCATATAATAAAATAATATAAAAGTATATGAGTTAAGTTGGTGTGAAATATATAAGGAAAGATGAAAAGTTGGAGGGTGGAATAGATTGAGAAATTTAAATGGTTTTTTTTACATAATTAGCCTCTTTCTTGTATATAGCTACTGAAGGGTCCCTTTTCTTTTACCCCTAAAAGGGTCATAATACACAACCGTTGTGCGTTAAATTAAATGATAACACACAATGGTTGTGCGTTATAGGTAATAAGCAGTTTAATCTGCACAATTATTTTGTTTACTGACATGGCGAGAACGTGGTGCGTTGGTATTAAGGTGGGTAATAACACAATGATTGCGCGTTATCATCAAGTATAACACACAGCCATTGTGCGTTATTCTGATGTATAAAGCACAATGGTTGTGCGATATCATATTAAGAAAACGGTCTACCCTAGCTGCAACCCCCATTTCTCTTTCTTTCTTTCTTCCCTAAATTTCCGCCGTTCTTTTCTTTCTTCCTTCACTTTTGCCAGCTTCCACCGCTGCCTGACAACCATTTCCGCTGTTGCTCCTCTTCCTTCTTCTCCTCCTTATTTTGTTCTCTTCCTCTTCTTCTCTTTCCTTATATTTCGAAATTTACAGTCAAAATTTCGAAATATTTGGTTCCATTTCTAAAATTCAAGTTTGAATCTGCGACACTTCCGTACGAAGGTTTTTGGAGTTTTGGAGTGGAGAACGGTAGACAAAGCTCAACGATTATATGTTAATTTCAAATTTTCAGTAAGTTTTTATGTCTATAATTGTTTTAAATTTTTGGTATACTATGCGTTAATTTTTATTATTGTTTATTTGGGCTTGTTGTTTATTATGGTTTGTGAAATATTTTTATGAATTTGATTTGGATTATTTTTCAATTTTCATAATTTATTTTTGTAAATGTGGGTTCCGGGTTTATGTTTAAACTTGTTGTTATTGAAAATTTGTGCATGTTTGATTATTTTATGTATCTAATTTGTTTTTTATTGCAAATATGATTTGATGAAATGGATGAATTATTTTTATGAATTTAATTGGATAATTGATTAATTTTTTATAGTGTATTTTTCTAGTTAAGATTTTTATGATTATGTTAGAGTTGCTATTGGTAAATTTGGGCATATTTGATTATGCTATTAATCTAGTTGCTTCTATTGTAAATATGTTGAAATTGGTGATTTGATATATGTTATGTAATTTATTTTTGTTTTTGTAATAAATCGTGATTGTTTATTTTTTGTAAAATATTGTTAGAATGTTTAGATTGTTCCATTAATTTCAAATAATCTTGTATTGTTAGCATTTATATGATTTTATGTTCTTAGCATATAAGTTTATGAAGACTTTTATTTAAAAAAAACAAAAACATAGACTAAACCCTAAAACCCTAATATTGAAAATTTACCAAATTGTAAAACTCTAAACTATAAGATATAGCATTCATATGATTAAAACCCTAAAATCCTAATATTAAAATCCTAAACCGTAAATCATAAAAACCTTAAAAACCCTAAACTTGATATATTAAACATTAAACCCTAAAACTGTAAACTTTTTAAGACTAAACCCTAAAACCCCAAACCATGAGCATTAGAAATTGTGTAATAATAATTTACTTTAAATATTATACGTATAATTCTAAACCCGTGAACATTAAAACTTTGAAAGTGTGATAATTTAACACTATAACATTGAAATTCTAAAAACCCTAAAACCCTAAACTATGAAACCGCAAACCCAAAAATAATTGAACCATAAACAACAAACCTTAGAAAGTTTGGAATTATACTTTATTCAAAAATTTTTACCTTACATTCTAAAATCGTAAACATTTAAATTTAGATATGTACTATCACCGAAAATCCTAAAACTCTCAAACCGTAACATTGAAACCCAGAAAATCCTAAAATTCCACACGACTAGGGTGTGCAATAATACTTTATTGCAAATATTCTAATTTTAATTCTAAACCCTTATTGATAAATTTAGAAAGTGTATATCTCAAACTGTAAATAATGTAGATGGAAGAAGTCCCAGCACACGTGCATCCGAATCCCATAGTCCCTGATATATTGATGAGACAGCATGAGCATAGATGTGGATTGATATGGAGTGGGGATCCTGAGACGTGTATTATTGATCTTCATTGTAGACATATCGGTCGTAATCTTTTTCAAACCTTCAACTTTCCTTCATATTCTATTTCTAAATTCCTTAACTTCACAACTTCACAACTTCACATCTAAATCCACTACAAACAATTAGATACGGATGCAACTCACCTAATTAGAGTTGTATTATTTTGGAATTCGGAGATTGCAAGGGATGCGTATTGTCCTTATTTCACTGGATTGGTGCCGAAAACTTGGACCTTTAACTGAAGGGTATCACATGTCAAACTTGTAAGAAAAATATTAAAGCATCGAGATATGGATCCCAATCTTTGGAGCGTTCAAATGACAATGAGGGTGTCTTTATACAATATGAACAATGATAACGAAATGCGTTATCTTTGGACCATTGCACCCAACTTAGCGAAGGAAGAGATTCAGGTACTCTTTGAATTCATTCTGATTCAACCACAGACTGTTTCAATTACACATGACACAAATACCATAAACATGGCGGAACATGTCACAACAATAACACAGATGGTTTTTTATGAACCGTCTATGTTGTACCCAACTGTTGGTGAAGACGATGATGAAAATGACCATTTAGACGAAGATTATGTCGTATCTAGTGAATCTGATTCAGAAGATAACAATGACACAGAGGAAGAAGAGTTACAAACTCATAAACCCTGTCACTGAAAATACAGTAACTCAATAGGAGAGTAGCAAATGGTTTAGCAGCGCCAGGTATGATAACACAGTCTGAAACATTCCTAGATATGGGCTCGGGTAAGCCGATAGATGACCTTATCAAATTTGGTACCCTAAGATTGCTCAATTGGAATGATTCTATGACTAATATTCAGTTAGGCATGAGATTCGTTGACAAAGTGCAAGCAATAAGTACGGTTCAAAAGTAGTTGATTCGGATGGGCCAAGAATATAGAGTTGTGAAAAGTGTAAAAGTAATCAATGGACAACAAAATGTTACCATCACAGTGACTATAATTATTGTTCATTGTACATCCGCATAAAAAAGAAAGCAACACGGTCGTCGGGAAATAACCAAATTTGTCAAGGAACACACATGCCTTGTACAGGTTCAACAAAACAAGCACCGAAATATGTCTTCAAAAATTATTTCAAGATCAATATCGCACCTTGTGCTAACGATCCAGAGATACCTATCTCAAACATTATCGAAGAAGTGCAAGTATTATTTCAAACGGGTTGTATGTACAAGAGGGCATGGTATGCTTGAAAATTTGCAATAGAGAGGGTCTTCAGCAGTTGGGAGACAACTTTTAATATTCTACCAAAATATCTACAGGCTATGTCAGATTCAAACCCGGGGACTGTCTACGAGTTCTTGCATCATAGAACGAGCAATCCCCCTAATTATGTTTTCAAATTTCTTTTCTGGTGTTTTTCGCCTTGTATAGACAGATTTTAATATTGTCAGCTGGTGATTTCTACGGATGGCACTCACCTATGAGGACCATACAAGGGCGTACTGTTAATTGCAAGTACATGTGATGCCAATAATTATTTGTCCCCTCTTGCTTTTGTAATTGTTGAAAAGGAGTCGTCCGAAAATTGAAATTGGTTCCTCAAACATCTACGGGAATATGTTGTCAAAGATCAGCATGTATGTCTTATTTCCAATCACCACAAAGGGATTTTATCTGCTATTCAAAATCAACCTTTGTGGCAACCTCCATTCACAGCTCAAAGGTTTTGTTTACGCCATATTCTGACAAATCTCAACAAGACCTTCAAGAACACCAAATTAAAAAGCTTAATGTGGCAGGCCGAAATGGAATCGAAGCAGTGGAAATTTGACCGTGTTATGTGTGAGATCCAAAAGAAAAATGTTGATGCTTACATTTATTTGGTAAAGATAGACCTAGACAAATGGACACTGTTGCATGATGGCGGGAACAGACACGGAATCATGACAACTAATATTTCAGAAGCACTTAACAGTGTGTTGAAAAAAGCTAGGGTCTTACCTTTAAAAGCCTTAGTTGAATTAATATTCAACAAACTTGTTAGGTACTTCAATCAACATCGTGAAGAGGCCCAAAAATATGTGCATCTATTTCCTACCAGAATTTTTGACAAGTTCCTGCGGATTGAATTAAAATCAAGAGACCACAAAGTTACAACTTACAATCCGCGAGAAGGAATATACATGGTCAGATCTTTGATCTACGTTGATAGTACCGGCAATAATGTCTATACATTGCGAGTGAATAATAAATCATGTAGTTGCGGTAAATGGCAAGCATATACATTGCCTTGTTCTCATGCTTTTGTAGTTTGTAGAGAAAATGGTACGAGAGCAAACACTTATATGCCGGATATATATTCGCGAGAAACGTACAAAAGAACATATCAATTGAATTTTCATCCGGTCAGGCATGAGAACATTTGGAGGGATGCTCCTTATAATTTAACATTTCATTCTCCAAACATGACAATGGACGGGGTAGGAAACAGGGCACAAGATTTTGGGGGAAAATGGATTATCGAAATTCGGATTCTCCCCCAAGATGTGGCAGATGTCGTATGCTGGCACATAATAGAAAAAATTGTAATAACTCCGGTTCAAGCAATGTATAAGTTTCTTTTCTTGAAAGTGTTGTAATATTTTAGGGTTTCAATTAATAGAATTTTTCTTTGAATTTCTTCTAACTACTTCTTCATTACTCTAAATTTCGATAGTAAAATTTACAATACTTTAAATTACTTCTTCATATTTTTTTTTTTAATAAAATGGATATAAGTTAAACATATATTTTTTTAAACAGTTATAAATATTATCATGAAAAATACATCAAAATAGGTTAGATAAAATAATACAGTCTTTTTAAAAAATTTATATAAGTTTTGGAAAAAAACAAAGAAATTTTGAGTTTTGAAAAAAAAAATTGATGTAGCTGATGACGCACAAATGTTATGCGTTATTGCTGATTTATAACACATCTCTTTTGTGCGTTATCCGCCACATTGACGGATTAGTAGGAGAAGCGGTAATTAAGTGATAAAAAATAGACATGAAAAAAATTTTTGTGGCTTATAAAAAAGGGCTAAGCCAAGAAAAACACCAATTTAAATAGATTGAGGGTTTAGGAGAGAAGAGAAAAGAAGAGAAAAGGAGAAAAGAACAGAATGTGAGATGATTTATTCGAATATTGTTTGAGAGTTTTTGGGTGAAATAGGTAACAAGTGAGATTTTTTTATTTGGGAGTATGGAGAGACGTGGAGAGAAAGATATTTTTGATCAAAATATCCCTTAAATGGAGAAATAAAATATTTAATGATTATATACTTTATCTCTAGGGATATAATAGACATTTCCCCGTCTTTTAAAAGTTCTCTCTATTTCTTTCCTTTTTCATTGCACTTTTTTTAAAGAAACAATTTAAAGAAAAAGCGCCATTTTTCATCCTCACACATTCTCCATTTCTTCCTCTTTCCTTTCATTAAAAACTCCTAAACAAAGGTATCTTAATTCCTTTTATCTTTATTTCTCTTATTTTCTTTCCAAATCCCGTCATCCAAACTAATTCTTAAAGAATTGGAAGTGAACTTGATATGTAAATTAAATTATAAATTTTAAAATTTATACATTTACTTTAAAATATTTTTCATTGAGAATTAAAAAAAAATACTATTCTTTAATTAATAATTTTTTAAACTTAAGAATACTTATTTAGAATTAACTCAAACCTTAATTCTGATGTAAAATGTAACCAGATTGCTGACGTCCAAGTATAGGATGTAAATCATGGTGACTCAGCATCCCTGCAGATTAGAGGTCAGACCCTGGTGCGCACAAGGGACTACCCCTATATTGTAGAGGTTGAAATTCTCACAGTGCCGCAGCCAGGATTTGAACCTTGATCCTTGTTACCAACTCTGCAACCCGAGAACCAACTGAGCTGCGCCCATGCAGGTTTCTTTAGACTCTTTCTCGCATTGGTTTTTAGGAGTGCGAAAAATCAATCTTGAAGCCAAAATGGGAAATTGTTCGCCCTTAGGTCTCCACTCTCCACCCGATGGAGGGTGTAATTCATATTGATTCGGGGTGTATTTGATTTTTAGGTCTAAATTAAACTAGTCGAATTTTCTCTCTCACAAAATTTAAATTTTCAGAAATTCCTAGAAGAGCTTATTCACCAAAAATCACACTATAAATATGGTACAGGATAATCTATACCACTTTGTGTACCATATTTTTATATAATATATATCTTTTTAGAGTTTATCTTTTTCTCTTAAAATTTATCTTTTATCTATTAAATTTTATTAATAAAATATACTAAATTAGAAAGTAATACATAGAATAATACATAAAATAATACAAGAGATTCCCTACAAATACACCCACAATAGTATGCTAAATTAAAAATTATTTATTTGTGCCCAGAAGAGACCATATTACCATTGTCACTATTTAACGTTGGAACTTGGAATTAAGCGTGCAACTCTGGAATTAAGTTTCATTTTTAGAAGTGCGAAAAACCAATCTTCTTCTTTCATAATCCTATTTCTATTTTTTTTAATTGTCATATTAGGGAAATCTCACTCTTTAAAATAATATAAATTTAAAAACTTTTTTATATGAACTAGAATATTCTTCAAATTGATCTTTCTTCTCATTGCTACATCTATAAATTTACATGTTAGAAGATTTAAAATGAGTTATAGCTTATTTATTTATTTTTTTTTTAAGGACATTATATAAAAAAATTATTGACTTATATCTTTTTAGGATATGATAAATAAATAAAAAAACGAATATTTGTGAAATATGACAAAGTAAAAAGACGGAATGAGAAATAATTGTCTGTGTGAATGCTCCAAAAACAAGAAAAATGAACTCCCTACCCGCATGGGCATATCTCAACTGATTCTGGATTTGTAGAGTTAATATCAAGAGTCAAAGTTCGAATCCAGACAACGGTAGTATAGGAATTTTAAGCTATCCAATGTGGGGGTGACTCCTAATGCGCACAAAATCCTGAGCCTCTTTTATATCCTTTATTTGGCCATCAGTGGGCCCTCAGGACGAAAGATTTCATGGTACCAAGAAAAGTGAACTCCCCTATAGGTGGCTTTTATTGTTCCCTATACATAAACAATTTCAGATTATTAATTTTAGAGAGAAAAATAAAATTAATTTGGGAATTTAAAAGTTCAGCGCGAAAAAAATTCAAAAAATTTCAATTTTCAATTTTCTCTCTCTAAAATTTTTCATTCTACCTTCTCTCTAAACCCATTACATTCAAATATCAGATTTAGGAATATTTGGCCGTTAAAATAAAAAAAAGATTAGTACATCGATCTATAATAATTTATTTACAATTTTATCCATTTAAAATTTAAAAAAATGCACCGGATAAAAAAAATTGGCCAAAATTAAGCTAAATCTCAGCCAACCTAGCGAAAGTAGGCTGAATTTCGCCTAACCTGGCAAAAATATTCACAGAATTTCGCCAGGTCAAGCGGAATTCTATGAATGATTCTGCCAAGCTAGGCGAAATTCATCCTAAAAATTCACCAGCCTGAGCGATTCTCCTTTTTTTTCTCTTTTTTTTTTTTAAAGTTGTGTATATTTGTTTATGTTATTTAGTTTTGTGTTTATAAATATTTAAAATTATGTTTATTTGTTTAGATTATTTAGTTTTTTTGTTTACAAATGTTTAATTTTATGTTTACTTCGCATATTATCTAATTTTTTTTATTTATAATACATGCAATTAGTTGTTTAAATAGTTTATTTTATAATTATTTGTTTAATTTAATTATGAATAATGTTTACGTGAATAATTTGAGTTTAAATATTCATTAATTTTCTTAGCATAAGTATTACAATTATTCATGTTTATATTTTAATATTAAATTTATATGTTTAGGTTGATTAAGTTTATCTATTAAGTTTATTGTTTAGGAAAGAAATGGTGACGATAGATTTAGGGTTTAGTGTTTAGGTTAATTAAATACATTACGTAGTAAATAATAAATTGATATAATAATAAAAATTATTTAAGACAAACGTATGAGGTAAATAATTTTAAAATATTAATGGAATAATTTTTAAATAGTAATTTAAATAATGATATTTAAATAATAATTTAATAGTGATTTAAATTAATAATAATTAAAAATAAATAAAGAATAATAATAATAATTTAAAGAATAGGATACAACCCTTTTTAAATAGTAATTTACAAAATAACTACACTATGTTCACATAATAACTATTATTAATGATAATAAAGCTAATAAATTAATATAAATGAAATAATAAAATTATTTAAGAAATAAATAATAAAATAATATAAATTTAATAATTAATAGTTATTTAAATTAATAATAATTAATAATACATGAAGAATAATAATAATAATTTAAAGAATAGGGTTCAACCCTTCAAATAGTAATTCAAATAATAAATAATTACACTATTCACATAATAATAATTATTATTAAGAACGAAAAATAATAAAATAATATGAATGAAATAGTAAAATTATTTAAAAATAAATAATAAAATAATATAAATTACATAATTAAGAAATATAATTTAAATAATAGAAAATTATAAAGAACAAAGTTAAATAATACAATATTAAAAATTTATACATGTAATAGTAAAAAGATTTGAATAATGTAAAACATGAATTAGGCAAATATATACATAATTATTAGGGGATAATAAAACTAATTCAGGAATCTAAAAGTTTAGTGCAAAAAATTC
The DNA here is from genome assembly GCA_028651295.1 of Catharanthus roseus. Lineage (NCBI taxonomy): Eukaryota > Viridiplantae > Streptophyta > Magnoliopsida > Gentianales > Apocynaceae > Catharanthus > Catharanthus roseus. The sequence goes on along the minus strand of JAPQWS010000046.1, from coordinate 1,543,188 downwards.
ATTTTTCCCACCAACTTTCTCTCTCTAACCCAATTCTATCTAACTTCTCTCGAACTCCAAACTCAAATATTTCATTTTCAACACAAATTGAAGATAGATAATGACGATTTTGGAGATTTCTTGCAAGAAAATATCGATTTTGAAGTAAAAAAACACAAAAAATTTAATTTTCGCAACTGACATGAGTTTCTCCCAGATGGGCGAAATCTTTAACCTAGCGAAATCTTCGGAACAATTTCACCCAGGTGGCGAAATTTCAGAATTTGCCCATCTGGGAGAAGCTATGTCAGTTACTTTTTTTCTTATAATTTTTTTAAATGTTATTTTTATAATTTTTATAAATTTTTAATTATATAAGATGAATTATTAATTTTTTTTCATATTATATTAGTTTTTGTTAGTTAAGTAGTCTTCTCGTGATTTAGCCAAAAAAAGAAAAGAAAAAAAAATAGCCTTGTGAGATAAAAGACTTACTAAAACACCAATATGAAACTTCATGTTAATAAGTATATGGGAGTTTATTTAATAATAACGTATTTATGTATTCAAATATTTACCAAATTCAATCATTTAAAGTTTTAATTAGAGCAAAAAAAGAACTGCTCCTCTGTTTAATTTTAAAATTGGTGCCGTAACAAAAGAAGAAGTATTAGAAAATTCCAAAAATAATTAAAATGAAAATAGGGCGTTTTGTGGAAATGGTTGATGGAAACTGCTTGCGCAGATCTCAAAAAAATACGCGAAATGCCCACAACAATCGCCTTGATCGGACGTTTGAGCACAAAGTTATGCCCCATCAAATTTTCAACTTTATACAATTTTCCCCCACGCATTTGCATCACTTTTTCGGCGATTGCATTGCGTTTATCTTTACGAGAACTATCAAAACGAGTGGTCATACGCATTAAACGGATCTCCGATTACAAATTTTCTAAATAACCACACAAATTTTGTAACTTCTAAACTTATGTTATGGACAAAGAATCCTTTTTGTCACAATGTACTCTTTCTTTCTTTCTAATTAACATAAACAAAATAAACATAATTTATAAACACAAAACTAAATAACATAACTAACAGAAATTAAAAAAATAAAAAAAATTGAATTTCACCCAGGCTGAGGAAATTCTTTGCTAAATTTCGCCAGGTTGAGTAAAATTCGGCAGAATTTTGGCCAATTTTTTTCAATACGGTGCGTTTTTTTGAATTTTAAACCGATAAAACTGTAAATAAATGAGCTATAGATCGATGTACTATTTTCTTAAAAAAATTTTCAACGATCGGATTTTCGTAGATCTGAGATTGAATTAGTTTGAGTTAGAGAGAAGTTAGAGAGAATAGGTTTAGAGAGAGAAAGTTAGTGGTGAAAAATTAAAATTTTTTGAATTTTTTCGTGCTGAACTTTGAGATTCCCGAGTTGACCCCTAATTTTTTATGATTATGTTTGAAAATTTATTTAGATGGCTCGGGATGGAACACGTAGGGAGATGATGATCTAGCTCCTGTGGCAGATAGGACCAGTCGAGTTCAGGGGCGTACAGTATTTCATCCCGTGGTGTGAGGGGTCACCATATTACCTTTGATAATCCTATCACAGAATCAATATTAAGGAATATTGTGGTCAAATCACTATGGCATGTTGAAAGCTACTGCTTCAAAACTAAATGTTCACTTTCAACTTGGTGGTCTCTACGCTCAAATGCAACACTTTACTTGTCCAAATTCTAACAAACTTATGAGCAAGAAGATTCACCAAGTATTATACAGGTAATGCAAGAAATCTGACCTTCTTTGCCACTTCAATCTTGAAATTATCCAATCTTTTATAGTACTCCGCCTCATAAATTTCATTAAACAATTAGTGCCACGTGCCATTTATGAACTGTGATGTCACCTCTTCATTTTTAATTATCTCAGTTAATTTTGTTAAGACATTTTGATCAATGTGCCTTCTATCTAGTATGTGGCAGGATCTATTGAATACCTCGATCACAGGGATTAAACCACTTTCCCTATCCATAATTATCACTACCAGTTCATGTGCATTACTATCTTCCTTATTCTCTTCTGACACTGCCGATGTAAAATATAAGTGCTTAATCTGTTCAAGCACATATCTATACGTTGTACCTTGCTCATTCCGCATGAATGTAGTTTCTACGGTGTTCTTAGCGGTCGGAGTCATCTCGACGGACTCCAATAATGGTATTTTATACCTAAGTAATAAAATACAAATTTAATACTTACAAACTAAATATCATAAATTTAAATTTAATTCCATACTAATTATTAAACTTAAACTAAAGTAATATATATGAACAAATTCATTTAAATATTAATTAAATATATTAATATAAATGTTCATTAATCTATTATAAATATTAATTAAATGATCACGATTCCGTTTAAAATAATATTAATATTTTAACTTCAACAATCTATATATATATATTTAATATTCACACCAACACTTAACAGAATATATTAATACAATTTATTTGTTTGTTTTATATGTCGTATGTATTATCTGTACATATAGTCACGTCCTCATTATTTGAATCGATTTTGGGTGTGCAACAACAATATCATTGAGCAAGCCGCTCCTGTCACAGTTTCTGTAGAAGACCGTATAACCTCGTTGAGCACTTAAATAAAGCACTTACTCTACCGTGACCGTGTTGCGCCCATGCATCCTTTTCTTCTTCATCTTGACAAGAATATTGTACATAGTCTGTGCACTACAAAAAACATATAAATTATATTATTAAACACTAAACACAATTTTAAAATATTATAATAACCTAGTAAATATAATGACATATACCTCACAACACAATCTCGATTTTGTTCTCAAAACATTGCAACATATTACGAGGTGGCATATGACTCTTCCTAAATTGCTCAGTTTGTTTCAGTTGCTCTTCCATCAATTTTGCAGCATGAGCGTGACTGTGATGATAGACATCTATTGTATAGTTGTGTGTACCATCGTATATGAATAATTGTCACTTTTCACTTGTGACCATTTGCTCGCCTTTTCATTTAAAGGGGCAACCACTTAGTTCCATAAGGACTCCGCCTTTTATGGAAATTTCTTATTCTTCTTCATCAATTCTCAGTTTCGTTTTCGTTTTCCTTGCACCTCCACACTCGTAAATTAATGTAACATACAGTCGACGGTTGAAAGTTCTTGATGCAAATATTGAGCGATGCCCAAATTTGTATTCACTTTCATCCCTGTTTCTTTTGCCCATTTCACCAATTCTATTTTTGAATTAAATAATCGATCAGTTGCAAATAAATACCCATGATCCATATATTCTTCTGATTCTAAAAATTATTCGAATGTACTCGGATCTGCATTAGTATGTTACATTAAAATATAATATGAAACAAATTAATAGTTCATATTATATAATAAAAAAAATTATAAAAAGCATAAAAATAACATTTAAAATTTTTTTAAAAAACGCCACTGAAATGAGTTTCTCCAAGGTGGGAAACTCTATAAGAAATTTCGCTAACCTGGGCGAAATTGTTCCAAACATTTCGCAATTTCGTCCATTTAGAAGAAAGTCATGTCAGTTGCGAAAAATTAAATTTTTGGTGTTTTTTCTTCAAAATCGATATTTTTTTGCAAAAAATCTTCAAAATCATTCATATTTAGCTTTAATTTGTGTTGAAAGTGAAAAATTTGAGTTTAGGGTTAGAGAGAAGCTATAGAGAGAGTTGGTGGAAAAAATAAATTTTTTCACGCTGAACTTTTAGATTCCTGAGTTAATTTTATTAACCCCCATTTTATACATCATCTTCATTTTTATTTATGTACATACATCAACTTTTTTGAAACATTATTTTTACCCATTGCTAGTTTTCATGATAAATTTAAGTAGATTGGCTCAAACTCTTATCATGTGAAACTTATTTGAAAAGTAAAAAAGTTAGCACATTTACTAGGAACGGTGAAATACTGTCAAAAGCGGGATCCCGTCCCGTTCCGTCCCATCCCATTTCGAATGGGATGGGAATTTCTTGAATATAATTAGGGATGATGTAGGGACGAGACAAAAAATGGGATGAAACAAGGAAAAGGGACAGAGATGAGATTTCATTTTGTCCCGTCATATCCTGTCCCATTCCCATTAAATAATATGTATATAATTCAACCATTTTCAAACTAAATACTAAATTAAAAAATTGAATAACATAAAATAATAATATTCAATTTATGATAGGTTATAATAAATATAATTTTTAAGTATTTAATATTTTTAAAATATGTTAGTAAATATATATAAAATAGTAATGGATGAATGGAGATGGAGAACCTAATCTCTCTCCCACTCTCTCCTTCTTCCAACCCCCAAAAGTTAAGTACAAAATTGATCTCTATTCTATTCATGTCTCCAATTAAACTGAAATCAACCGAGGTTAAATGAGTTGAGAGTATATAGAATCCTAGTAAAACTCGCCCTGTTATTGTCCTTATTCCAACTTGTAAGAAAATAGTAAGTTTGTCTTTCTTTGTTGGCATTGAGAATATTTCCATTTTCAAATAAAACGGCAAATCCTTTAAAGTGAAACGGCAAATCCTCTAAAGAGAGAGAAAAGCTCTCGTCCCCTTTGTCTGACTCTTTCTCATGATAAAAAAGGATAAAATGGGGCCCTTACACAATAAAGAAAGAAAATAAAGTTAAACCTTAGTGGTGAAAACAGCAAGTATACAAAGGAAGTAAGAAAATAAAGTTAAAAGACGCGTCCTGAAATTCCAATTGGGCCCTCTGGCATGCTAACAAATCAACTTTATTTAGCTGGGTAACAAAAGGCATCATGATAATTCAACAAATTTTCGATTTTTAAATTTCTCATTCATATTTTCATCTCATAAATAATTTATCTTCTGCTTATCACAAATAAAATGCATACAGAATTTAAAATAAATCTTATCTAAATTGAGCAATTAGTCTCAAATTAATTTTTGAAATGAGAAATTCTCATTTTTCTATTTTAAACACATATTCTCTTTTATTAATAATTTACTTTTTTATGAACTATAAGAAAAAGTATACATTTTTCTTAATTAAAGAACTATCTCACAAAGATGGTCCAAATTTGTTTTTCCTTTCTTTCCAAATTATAGTCTTATATTTTTATTTAACATATTAAATATCTTGTATATCCTCATTATTTTACGTCTTAACTAATAAAAATTTCTACTTTCTAAAAAATTTTAATGAAACACCCACTATCCTAATAACTTTATACAAGTTTCAAGATTAAAAATCAAATTCACTTAATATTAAGAAGGTTATAAAAGAGAAATTAAAATAAAATTCACTAATCTAAATAACTTTCTTAATTTTTGTGAAAATTGAAATAGGACAATTTTATAGGACGAAAGGAGTAATTTTTTAGCGAGCTAGCAAAAGATTTTAAGTTTGATACTCAACAAATAAGATCAAAATTATAAGCATTAAGAAGGGGTGGAGACATTCTTTGTAGAGTTAAAATGGACAATCATTATAAGTTTAGCGGTAGCGAATCTTATATAATATTACAAAAGGGAGGAGAAGGAAATGAGCACATGATTGCTTTAACTTTGGATTGAATTTCAATATAATTGTTTTATTTCATTTTTTTTTTTATCACAAATACTTTAACTTTCGAAATTTAAAAAAATATATTTATCAAACTACTCAATACCAATTAAATAAAGTGACTTGAAATGTTTCAATTCGATCGACAAGAAATGTTTTTATCATTGTTTTGATTAGAAAAAATTGAAGATGGCCTTTTAACTTTTTAAAATCTCTACTTATATATTTTGTAAAATATGTATTTTATTATTTAGCCCCCAAAACTAATTAAAATAATGTATATGAAGTACATTCAATATCAATAAATTTAAAATTACTTAATTTTTTAAAAAAAATATGAATATAAGGGATTTTATAGTTGAGTCAATTATTTTTGGGGTGAATTACTTTCATTTTGCGGTGTGTTTGACATTTTTTTTTAGTAGAACTTTGTATAAATATATTGTAATTATTTAAGAAAGTAAAAAATAATATATTAAAATTTCTGTATATATTTTAGCCTCTGGTTCTTCGTATTTGGTTTGGCAGTGTTCGACTGACAAATTAATTTGTCTCCATATCTTAATGGGTTATTTTTAACTCTTCTACGGCTCATTTAGACTAAAAACAAAAACAATTTTACATTTTACTTTAGACTTCACTTCTTTTTTAGTCTCGTATAAATCAATCTACTTTTTACAAAATTCAAAAAAAAAAAAAATCAAATTTTTTTTATTTTAAAATTCAATCTAAATGAACCCTAGATTGGTAAAATTTGGGTCCAACCCGGCCCGTACCCGGTTAGCAATGAGTTAAAAACCACCTATCAAGGGCCATTTTTCCTTCTCATATGCTATCACACTCTCTCTACACTTTCTTCTTCATTTTTTTTTTTTCTTATCTTGCTCTCTCCACTCTATATATATGCATCATTCTGCACTCTTAAAGACACTCACACTGCTAAAAGTTTAGCATTTTTTAAAATAAAATTTTACTTTTTTTTTTTCCTACTAATGGCATTCTTGGATATGATATTTTAGAGATTTGAGAGGGGTTATATATGGATTTGCATAGAAAAGGGATTGATGAGAGCAACTTGGAATTCTGGCCAGTTGAGCATCCTGTTGACCCTATGGAGAAAGATCAACCTGTTAAATGTCCCAAAATCCCAGATGCTTCTGCTGTGAATGTAAGTATAATTTCTTCTTTTTTTTTTTTTCCTACTTTTTCCTTTTTAAAAATTATTTGAATTGGCATTAATATTTTATAAGTTAATTTATAGAAGATTTAATATTTTTATATAATAATATACCAGTAAAAAGTAGTATGTAAATTAAACCGAAAGAGAAAAGGGTCTTAAATAGATTTTTTTATTCATTTTAAAAAATATTTTTATTATTATTTTGTTAGAACTTTAAAAAAAGAAATTACGATACCACCTTTAGGTTATCTCCATTTATTTTTCTACCCTCTAAAAATCTGATTATTTTTCCAAGATATAAGTAATAATTAAACACTGAAATTTAAAATTTTGAAAAGTACTTTTTTTTTTTATCACTTTTCTAGTCAATTAAACGAAACTCAAAAAATTTAATAGCTGATAATTATATTTAATTTTCCTCTGAATAATTGGACAGAGTATTCTTACAATATTACGATGATTAGAAGCTCTTGGTTTGGGATTAAATTTAAGAAAATTTTCCTCTTATAATTTTGAACCTTATATTTTCTCACACAAATAATATTTTACTTTTTACGAGCGTAAAAATAATAATATACACTTTTTCAAACTGCCTTTCCTAGATTTACAGAGTTAATATATAGTCCTAACTATCTTCTCCAAAAAAAAAAAAAAAAGAAAGAAAAAAAGAAATAAAAACTAAACTCCTAGTCAAATTGAAACTAGTTTTTAATAGTTCTATTTTGATGAGTAAGTTTCCCTTCTAAAATAACTATAAATTTTCATCAATAATTTATACTTTTTTAAATTATCTATAAATTTTTATTTCAACTTTTTATACCTATAAATAAATTTTAAATAACTAATTTTGACAAATTAGTGTTTTGAGCTAGAACCCCTTTAATATAATTATTCTCGAGTCACGTACTTAGACATACAAAAAAAATTGTAGGTGTAAAAGTAAATAACTTTGGTCTGATGAACTTGTCACTTTTTTTAAGGAAAAATAGAAACCTATATTATAGAGGAAAAATGCTAATAAAGCGGCAGAAATACAATCAGGGACAGAACTGTCTGTCCTTGAAAATAGGAGAAAGTAAAGAACAAACAAATTTAGCCAAGACTGATGCCTCACAACTTTAATCACACATAATTTGTCCAAATAAGTTGATAAAAACATTTTCATGAATATAAAGAGTTTAAATAAAGATTTATGAGTAAGTCGAGGAAAGCATTAATTATTGATAGATATTTATAGTGATTTGCTGTAATTGGCTTCTTAGAGAATGAATCTATGTTCCCTCTACCCCAGTAAAAGGCATTTTTTATGATTTTTTTTGCCGAATATGTATAGTTTTATGATTAACTAATGAATAAAATATATATAAAGTATATATATGTATATATATACTGATAAAAAATACAATTTATTAATTGATTTTTGACCGAATGACAACCGATCGGCTATTTTATTTTATTATTTTTCGATTTATTTTTTTAATTTCATATATATATAATATACATATATACACATACACATACACACACTTATATATATAAAGAGAGATATTATATACATATATATATATATACATAAGTTTTCACAAAAGTTACACAACAACTTCTATATAGCAAGTGGTTAGAATTAATAATTCCAACTTAGAGGTCACTAAATTCAAGGTTGTTGTGATGACAAACTAAAAAATCTCCTCCTCTGCCAAAAAAATTTACCCCATCAAAATATTGTGCGATGAGTATAAATCAAAACCCTTCTTCTTTAGCATACCAACTTTCTGTTGAAATCCTAAAGAAATAGTAATGGACTGACATGGTTGAATCTGAGAATTTCCAAATCCAATCCTTCGACAAAAATAATTGGGCCAAATGTGTCAGTGTTAACTGATGGGCTTTAGCTCACAACATGTAGTATTCTCTAACCAAAACCCTGTGGTGGTTAATAATCTCACATTGAAAATATAGTAGAGTCTAAAAGTCCCATTCAATCACCTATAAGCACTGAACTTGATGCATTCTGCATCACAAAAGGCTCTCTCTCTTTTGAGCCTAAACCAATTGCTCCAAAATCCAACTCCTCTAATCAATAGCTCAGTTACCACAAAATCCCTAGAATCATCAAATGGTAGCAACTTGAACCTGAATTCTAGGATCAGATCATCTCCAAAATGGTAGCCAAACAACTCTTTGTTCTAGATGTCAATTTTTCTAAAAGATCTTCAAAATTTACTCAAATATATTATGATTTAATTTTGGTAGATACTCAAAGTGTTGCTTTTCACCATCATAAAGACAAAAAAACTGAGACATTCATTACAAATACTTTGGTCCAAATCCATATTGTTGCATAACCCTACGATATGGAAAACTGCTTCAAAATCTTTTAGAAAAAATTAATGTTCCTTTTGACCTAATGGTTTATAACTATTGGGATTATCAATATAAGCTTGGTTCAATACTTTTACCTTCCAAAACCATCTTCAGATACCATTCCTGGTTTTTCTAATTTAACGAAGCAAAACCATCCCAAAGTGAATTTCCTTATTTGTTTATTAACCAATAGTGGCATAGTTACGGCCTAAAAGAAAATATACTCCCAAAAAATGTTAAGGAAAGGTTTCAATACTTCAAAAGGAAATTTTAGCAACCTCAACAATCAGTAGTTCCCCCACCTCTCCAACTTTAGTATATTAAAGCTTGTATGGATTTACTCTTAGAAGTTTGCAGTCATTAAATAGGATAGACATTGTGGACTTCCAAACCTTGTTCTTCAAGGACACTGTAAATGGTGGAAGGATTGAAATATCCAAAATTGATGTATTCTTTCCATTAAAAAATGGTTTAAGACAAAATCTCCAATAAACGTCACCTACTGATACCCAGTAAACACAGTTCTGACAATAAAAATGTGTTGCAATATCAAACACTAGCAAAATCAGGTTCCAAGGATGACTTTGTGGAAACCATGGAAAAACTACTCCAATAGATGAGAGTAGAATCTTCTGCCTAGCAAAACATTAACTTATGTACCGAGTAACTAGTATATCCTATTGAAGAAGAAGAAGAATAAAAGAAAGATTACTATTCTGTATAGTAGTTTGGATGACATCATACATGACATCAAAACAAATGACATCATGCATGAAATCACAAGACATACTACTGTAGTATTTTCCTCTAGCTCTTTTTACTGTAACAATCATCAACTTTTTACTGCAGTAATTTACTATAGCAATCTGCAATTTTCCTATGAATGTCCCCAACTCCTCTCATTTGTAAGTTTTGATTTTTAAAGCTTATACCTAAGTCCTAGAGGGAGAAAATTTAGCCTCTCTTTCTTGTTTGCACATTTTGAGGGCCACTTTTGGATTTGTCTTGTATGCTAACCATATGTTATCTGTTCATTTGGATAGATCCATTGTACTGGTTTGAGTTCTTCGAATCTTGAAAAGATTTTTTTTTTTTTTGTAAAACATCTTGGAATTTCTCTTTCAAATATTGGTTATTGCCCTATGATTTGAATAGAATTAGTCAAGAACGAATAATTATACCCTTTGAAATCATGTGGAGTTTTGCATTTAAAGTTGTTTAGGATTTCAGAGGGTCTTTCCCTAAAAGTTCTTGGGTTACCTATTAAGGTTTTTGCTATAATGAATAACAATGTTGCTAATGTATTTGGTATTTTCACCATGTTGGTTTGGGGTTCCATCAAAACTAGTTTTAACTGAATGGAAGATATTATATTTATCTTCCTCTTTGAGATGTTCATCCTGTCGACCTTCAAGTTGTCCCATGAATCCAGCTACCAAGATATGAGCATAGAGTTGGTCAGAACAATTACGGGTAGTGCTGTAAGCATTAGCTAACATGATCATTTGTTGGAACTAGCCATAATATTATACTTTGATTTTCTATCTATGTTCTATTCATAGATATTGTTGGCATTATAGACATTTTGAAAGATGTTAGAGTTTTCTTCGAGGCCTACCTCAGGATAAGTATCTCTAGAATAATACAGCTTTTGTGGTTGTATCTTATTGTTTTGTTTTTCTAACTTAAGAAGAAGTGCTTCAGAGGAGGTTCAGAGGGTTTAGGGTTTTGATTAGATTGGGTGACACTATTAGAATCTATTTCTCATAAAACAACAATAGATTGCTTAGAAATTCAAACAAGAGTCGCAGAGTCTAAAACAATTATTTTCTCAATTTCATCAATTCTTATTTGAAGTTCAATTAGTAAGGATTCATAAGAGGTTTTCTTACTTCCTAATTCCTTTATAAACTGAGTTGGAATTTCATAAGGTTTGAAGAATGGTGTTACAAATTTTGAAGAGTTACTAACTTCTAATTTTTCTGGGAGAAGGTACATTTCTTTGAGTCAAATATTCACGAATTATTTGTAAATATATATTTGTATAATTATGTTATTCAACATTGTTTTTAATATATTTTCTTGAATCATATCATATTCTTTTCCTTCAAAAGGAGATGTATCAAAACTATTTTTGTACCAAAGGGAAATTTTGTACTTCTTAGAAGGAGAGAATTAAGAAGAAATATTGATTTCTTAGGCAGTTTTCCAAATTCTTGATGCATTTATAGAACTTGATGAAGGTTAATCTATCTTATGAATTAAAGCACAACTTCAAAGAATAAAAAGAAGTCAATATTTTGTTTGAGAGAATTTAAAAATTCAAAGAATTTTTGTTTGTTTTCTGTTCTATGAGATCCTTAGAGGTTTTTGAAGAACTAAATTCCTTTTGGATGTTCTAAATTAATTTCAAAATCATTTTGTAAATATATTTTCAACATATGAGTTAGGGATGTTTGGATATCTAAATCTGGTTCGGGTCTAACTGAATATCTATCCTAATGCATTCGAGATTCTAGATTGATATCTTGTAACTGAGTTGTCATGGAGGATAAACAATGCCTAGAATAATGATAGGAAAGAGAAATTGTTGATGGCGGATAGGAACTTCTATGACTTCGAGATCTTTGAAAGAAAATTTTAATAGATCCATCAAAGAATTGTCTTATCTCATAAACATTTGAATTTTTATGCTTTTTAGAAGAAGTTTCTTCCTCCAACCTCCAATTGAGAGGTGGATTGACTTTTCTCCAAGAAATTCTTTGAAAAGGGAGGGGGGAGGGGTGATGAATAAGGTTTTTCAGCTAATTTTTTAAAAATCTTGTGGTTAAGAAAATTAAGTAAAATGCTTAGAAAGAAATGTACAAAGATTTATAGTGATTCACTCTCTCAAAGAGTTACATTCATTACCTTGAGCCAACACCCAAGGATTTACCAAATCCACTATAAAAACAATATATACCAAGTATAATTTGAGGATTGCCCTATAAGGGTTTTGCACACAAACTTAATTTACAACATAATATAAATCAAAGGATTACCCAAGGGGTTTTTCAACACAAACCTTTGATATCAATAAGAGAAAGAGATAAGTTTAAGAACAATGTTATCAATGTAAGCTTGAGAAATAGAAGATTCAACTCAATGGAATGTTTCTACAAACTCCTCTTTGCTTCTTATTTGATGAAGATCAACAATGAAGCTAAAGAAGAAGTTTTTGAGATTGAAAGTGTTTTGAAATAAATGTACTTTAAAGCTCTTTAAAAGTCTTAAATGATCTCAATAAATATTTCACCAAACTTCTTACTTTTTGGCTACTCAAAAAGCTCTATATATTTTCTAGAAAAAATACTTTTTTACAGTAATACTTTTTTATAACGGTAATACTTTTTACAGTAAACAGAAAATCGGACGACCGGTTCCTAAAATCGAACGATCGGTTTTGAAACAGAAAAATCCGGACTCATTTACAGAAAATCGGACGACCAGTTTTAAAATTGGATGGCCAATTTTTTAGTTTTTTTACAGCCAGTTTTTTTAAGACAAGAGCTTTCCTTTTTATTTCAAAGACATGTATTCTTGATACTCCTTTTAGAGATAAAAAAACTTTCAAAAGCATAAAAAATTCTATTTTTAAGAAAAGTTTATATTGAGAAAATCATTAAAAGAACTTCACATATGATCAATAATCAAAGATTAAGGTTAGAGATTTTTACAAAGAAATACCTTAGCACACCCTAATTTAGACATATGTCTTCAATGACTTAATCTTGGAATGACTTGGTCTTTTCTTCTTCATTTTGCCTTCATCACCAAGACTTTTTGCTTTTTGAGAACGTAGACTTGAGACTCCAAAAGTGCTTCTTTTGAAAGGTTAGCTTAATACTCACATAAATATATGTTAATCATAATTAAAATCATAAGTAATAATGTCCTTAGGGCTAACATTCTTTTCGGGATAGAATTATAAGATTTTTTCGAATATATTTTAAAGAGCATTGTATCACTCTTTGTAAGATCTTTTCATGGCGCAAGAGTTGAAAGTTGATTCATAGCTTTATATTGAATTTGGACAGAATTGCGACCAGGATAGATCCAATCTTAAGTTTGTAATTTGAAGACTTGACATTAAGAGGCGGTCAAAATAGACTTAACCATCATATAGGCTAGTTTCCACCTTTCCTAATAATGGGTCTTGGAACTCTAGAAATCTAGAATCTCTAAGGAATAAGAGAAGAGATGTATTAAGTCCTTATTTGGAGTGGCAAAAATATCGAAGAGCTCACTATCCACCCTAGTCCAAGTATTTAAGGATGGATGATAAAATATTCACCCATTACATATATGGGTTTTGGTTGGACTTGAATAATAAATTTAGTTGGGTGTCTAAGGATACCCTGAGCCTGTAACTTGGATAACCTAGTGGGTAGTCCAGTGGGCAGCCCACTGGTTATCCTAAATTGTCCAGTCATATGATCCATTACTTCTTAAAATTTCACATGTGAGTGTCCAACTTTTACTCAATTATTTCCCATCCTCTACTCTGTTTTCCATCTTCCCTCAGAAAATTTTACTTGATTAATTAATTAATTCAAGAATTTGATTGAAGATGATGAGTGGAGATGGAATTGTAGAGAGGGCTATTAATAGTCTTGGAAAAGGATTCGATATAACATCGGGTTTTAAATTCAAATTTTGCAAAGGAAAAGAAAGACTTATTTTCGTCAATGAAATAGAGACAAAAGAATTTTTGGTTCTTGGATTTGGTAGCTTTAAGGAAGTTTCAATTGATATTAAATGTGATAAAGGTGATCAAACTCGATAGTTATCAAACTTTTTCTCTCTCTCTCTCTCTCTCTCTCATAAGAGAAAGATAATAAGTGAAATTCTAAAGAGAAAAAATGTCGTGAATTCTAAAGAGAGAAAGTGAGTGTGATATTAGTGAGAGAATGTATTGTAAATTCTAGAGAGAAAGTGAGCGTGATTTTAGAGAAAGGAAGTAGTGTGAACTTTAAAGAGAGAAAGTATCGTGATTTTTAGTATATTTTTATGGAATATTTTTAAATACTTACATGATTATGTGAATTTAGGAAAAAATAATATGTATTTTTTTAAAGCAAGATGGAGATAAAAATTATTTCTAAAAATTTTAAAGAAATTAAGAGGACGAAAATCATGTTTAAACAACATAAAAAAGTTAAAATAAAATAATAATTAAAGGAAAATACAAAAAATGGTTGATGGGTTTACACAAACCCATTTGTTAAAAATTATAGTGCTTAATAGGATATCCATTACCAATCTAGGATGCTCAATGGCACTCTATAAAATTAATGTTTAGTACATGGGTGTCCATTTAAGTTCATTAGTCTTTAGTACATGGGTGGACAATTTACCCATTTAATACCCTCTCAACCGCCCATTTGCCACCCCTAGTCCTTATCTTGAGAGTTGTCAGCTGCAATCTGGAAAAGACCAAATTGCACATAATTGTATTTTCCTAAATTTTTTGAGTGGATTTTTGGAATAGGATTCTGATCTCCATACACTCAGAATCCATTTCAATTGTTTGTTCCACAATTCGAATGTTATAATCACTGGCTAGTGACTAATTGGGAGATTTATAAATTGAACCGGAAGGATGTTTAGGTATTTTTCAATTGTCAATTAGTTGTTGAAGATTATTATAATTGATATGTTTGTTTTTTAATTTTCTTGACAATTGCAAAGGTGCGAATGTCGAAGGAGAAGAGGTAGAAGAGGAAGCTTTAGAAAAAAATAAATAAAAGAAGACATAATTAAAAGTAGTAAATAAATAAGATTACAAGAAATAGGATAGCTAAAAATCTAATAAATGTAAAACTTTCCTTAGTCACGGTAAGCATCACCTTCAAATTTAAGAACATAGTGCAAATGTTATTTAACTTATGTTATCGAGAATAATTAAACTTCTTAGTTAAATAAAAAAGATATGCATATTGTATAATGTTTAAAGTATAGAGCGGAAAGTTTTAAGCATATCTCATCAAAAGCATGCTATAGAGATAAATCTGGTTACTCAAGGATTTTGGGTCAATAAAGCCTTACTCTTACTCGTGACAATCAATCTAATAAAACACCCAGAGTCTAGAGATGAAATCAGATTTCTTTCCTCCACCAGATTTTTTTTTTTTTTGGATACATTGAGGTAGGGGGAGTGTGAATCGGACTCATGACCTATCGCATGATAAGGGGTACTTCTAACTAACTGAACTACTATATTGTCACTTTTCCTGTACAGGAAAGAGATCTGATTTCATCTCTACACTCTGGGTGCTTTATTAGATTGATTGTCACGAGTAAGGCTTTATTGATTCAAAATCCTTGGGATATGATTTTGCTAGTGTTACTGCTACTACATATTTTTGTGATAGGAATTGTGTTGCTGGGTATCAGAAGGAGACAGATATTGGGAGTTTATCTTAAACCATTTTTCACTGGAAGGAATACAAGCATTTTGGGCATTCCGGTTCTTCCATCATTTGCAATGACCTTAGAGAACAAGGTATGGAAGTCTACAATGTCCATCTTGTTTTATATATGCAAACTTCTAGGAGTAAATCCAAGAAAGCTTGAATCTAATAAAGTATTAGGAAGTGGAGGAACCACTGATTGTTGAGGTTGATAAAACTTCATTTTGGAGTATTCAAACCCTTCTCTAATATTTTTCGGAAGTATATCTTCTATGAGGTTGTAACTAGGCCATCATTGGTTACTAAACCAATGAGGAAATTCAGTTTGGGCTGGTTTTGCTTTGTTAAAATGGAGAAACCAAGAATGTTTCTGAAGATGATTTTGGAAGGTAAAGGCATTGAACTAAGCTTGTTGGTAATCCAAATAATTATAAACTATTAGGTCGAAAAGAATTGAAAATTTTTTGAAAGATTTTGGAGTGTTTTTCCATATCGTAGGGGTATAAATAGCATGGATTTAGATCGAAGTATTTGTAATGAATGTCTCAAATTTTTTTTAGGGTGAAAGGAAACCCTCTTAGTATCTACCAAATTAGCACATAATATTTTTGTAGTAAATTTTGGAGATTTTTGAAGAAAATTGACATCTGGACTAAAGAGTTGTCTGGCTTCCATTTAGGGCCTTTGATCACATAATTTAGGTTTAAGTTCCAAAAGTTTGATGATTCTTGGGTTTTTGTGGTAAGTAGGCTCTTGACTAGAGGAGTTGAATTTTTAAGCCTTATTTGGTGTTTCTTTGAGCCTTATTTGGTGTTTCTTTGGAGACATGACTATCTTCCTTATAAAATTCTCTTGTAAAAAAGTTTGGTATAGAATTATTAGATCTTTAATATATTCTACATTAAATTTAAATATTATAAAATAGCTTGCCATCTAGCAAATATCTATTTGGATGCAGGTTTTTTACTCCTTTTTTGTAAAACAACTTTTTGAGCTTGGTAATCAATATGAAGTAAGAATTTTTTAATGCAAATATGCTTGAGATTTTGAAATACATAAAACTACTGCAAGAATTTCTTTTTAATTGTAGGATAGTTTTGTTTAGAATCAGTCAACGTTTTTCAAAATTACTAAATTTTGTTTTTTTGGGAAAAAGGAAGTACTTTGTTGTGAAGTCAAATATTTACCGATTATTTGTAAATATTCATTTGTATAATATTTTGTTCTAAAATGTTTTTAATATCTATTGCTTGAATCATATCATCTTTTTTTTTTTTAAACAAAAAGTGGATCCATCAACCATTTCTTTACCAAGAGGAATTTTGTATGTATGAGCAAGAGGGAATTTCAGAAGAAATGTTGATCCATTGGGTTGTTTACCAAATTCTTAATGTATTGATAGAATTTGAAAAAAAAAAAGTAGTCCGTAGTATAAATTAAATCATTAGCTTCATGTTGGGTTCCAAATCACCTTTGATACTACTTGTTAGAGAATGGGTAGTAAAAGTACACAAAAAATATAGAGAGAAAAAAAAAAGAAAAAGAATAACAAGAACTTAATATGGTTCAATCTCTCAACAAAGACCTACGTCCATGACCCAAAAAGGTAAACCTTTCTTACTGCGAGCGGGCAACGGAAACACACATGAATTATGGAGAGAAAATAAAAGGAAAAACAACAAAAAGAATTTAACGTGGTTTAGTTCTCAACAAAGACCTACATCAACACTCTACTATGTAGTTTTTTAACAAAAAAAATTACAAACCTTCCCACTGGATAATTTTGCATGGAGAAAATTACAAATCTTCCTAAACCAACTTACCTATTAGTTAGGTAGCCACAACTGACACACAAAGTGCCTAAACTAGGAGAACTATTAATAGGTATCTCTTCACTTAATTATTATCAACCCTTTCAATATGGGAATTAGAAATCCCACTCCTAATGGGATATCGACGAAATTTTGAGGAACTATCGATAAAATTCTAAGGAATTTGAAAAACATAATCCTAACAATTCTTCTATTTTTAATTTCCTTATACTAACAACAATTTCCCAAATTACAACAGAATAAGAAAACATAATCCTCTTTTAAGTCTTCATGGTCTTCTTCTCTGTTAAATAATTTTACTTCCTCGAAGAATTTTTCTTCAAAGAGTAGCCATATTAATGATTCTTCAATATGGCAAGAACCTCCAAAATAGTGCCTTGCTCTGCAAACTACTGGTATGGTAGTGCATGCTTATTTTGATCTCTCTTTCCCTAGGTTAAACCATTGGCTCTGACATCTCCGTCTTTATCTTAACACTTCAAATCATAAAAGTAAATCCGTAGAGTTTACTTGGATTTCTATTCTAATTGAGTTTATCTAGCCTGTTTATGGATTCTAGATGGATATCTTGTAATTGAGTTGTTATGGAGGATATAGAATAGCTAGCAAAATTATCTAAATGAAGAATTTTTTAAGGTGGATAGGAACTTTCAAGATCTTTGAACAGAAATTTCAACAAATCCATCAACGAATTGTTTTATCTCAGAAATATTTGAAATTTTTAGCTTTTCAGGAGAAGTTTCATCACACCACCAATTGAGAGGTAGATTAACTTGATTCTAATAAATTTTTTTGGAGATAGAAAGATGGGATCTTATCATATAATGTAAAAATATATGCATTGAGTACAAACAAAGCTCCTCTAGAGAGAGCTTGTACCATCTCTCTAATTTGGCCTACAATAATCGAAACCTTAGTATCTAAACAAGGATTATAATTATCTTCATCAAATAGCGGTTTATTCCGTCATCTCCAAATCCAATGACAAGCTATCCTAAAAATAGTGTGCTATTTTCCTTCAATAAAAGATAGTTGCCACCTTTGAGGAAGGTTCCAATCCAACCAATCTTTTATCCCATGTTCTTTAGATAAGTCCAACCAATAGTTACACGGAATAAGACATCTACATAAACGTGCCACTTTGAGGTAATCCCTTAACACATGGATGCAAGACTTCTCAGCGTCCCTGCAAACCTCACACCAAGGATCAGTTCGAATACCCCTCTTCATCATCAATATATTCACCTTTAACCTATCCCATCTTACTTGCCAAAGTAGCATTGAAAATCTCTGAGGTCCGAAACCTTCTATAACTATCTTCATGCTACCCTCCTAGAGTTACTATTTTCCCTCATAAGTTGGTAGGTTAAAGTAGTGGAAATTTTCCTTGACCCTTTTATTGCCAACCCACCTCATCTGTTAGAGATTGGGTAGTGAGAGCCAATTGCAACAGTTGCAAACTCTCTACTAGGAGATACTCTCCAAAAAGGGCCAAGTTCCAACCTGTTGAAAAGGACCGACACTCATAGACCAATTTTCATTTTTCCTTCTTTGGTACCGGTGTGAGGGTTATCTCCACCAACCTCTGCTCCCCTAGCCATGGGTCCAACCAGAAGCGGCAGCGCCGTCTATTACCAATCTGCCACTCCAAACTCGCCCTCAAAAGTCGGTACCCCTCTACCAAACTTTGCCATGTGTGGGACGATACCGAGAAACTCTCCATCCTTCTTGAGTCACCATACGTCCTTTCAAGAACCTTCACCCACAATCTATTATCCTCTTGATAAAACTGCCAACCCAACTTTTCCAAATTCACCTAATTCATCTCCTGCAATTCCCGAACTCTAAACCACCACTTTCTCTTGGCCAACAAATACTCTTCCAAGAGATAGTATGAAGTTTCACCCGCTCTCCATAATCTCCTCACAAGAATCCACGAGATACTTTCTCTCCAATTTCCACCAAATTGAGAGCAAGTTTGGAAGTCTATATTGCATAGCACGCAATTGAGTTGAGAAACGTCTAGATTAAAAAAGCCTAAGCAGCCATGGAAACATGTCTACCCTTCTAAGTACTCAATTTCTTCTCAAATTTATCCACAAGAAAACTATAAGTGCTACCAAAGATTGGTTTATGCAGGAGGGCCATTCCCAAATAAATCCCCAAATCGTTCGAGTGAGGAATTCCCACCATCTCGAACAACTTTTCTATCATATTAGGCATCATGCTCTTGGAGAAGCAAAGCTTTGATTTTTGAAAGTTTCTAGTGGAGAAATCAATCTTAATTTCCTGTTTTATTATCTTGTAAGAATTACATTATATAGTGGGTTACAAATCCTAAATAATTAGGAAAGTAATATACTATATGATTTAGGATTTCTGCATATAGAAATATCAAAATAAGAGAATGATCTAAATATGGAAGCTGCTAAATATAAGAATGATCTAAATATGGAAGCTGCTAAATATAATCCTTAATAATCTTCCTCAAGTTGGAGCATGAAGATCGGTAATGCCTAACTTGGGCGCTAATGATGAAATTGAGTAGGATAAAGAGCCTTGGTGAGAATATCAGCAAGCTGAAGGTAGCTTCGAAGGTAGGAGGGAGAAATAAAACCTGCTTGGAAAGCATCCCGGACAAAGTGACAATCAATTTCAATATGCTTAGTCCGCTCGTGGAAGACAGGATTGGCCGTTATGTGAAGGGCAACCTGATTATCGCAGTATAGCTGAATAGGGCGAGTAACTGAAACGTGAAGATCTTTTAGTAGGAGAGATAACCATTTCAACTCACACAAAGTCATAGCCATAGAGCGATATTCAGTCTCGGCAGAAGAACGAGAAACAATATGTTGTTTCTTCGTTTTCCAGGAGATGGGAGAACCACGTAGAGAAATAAAATATCCTTTGACAGAGCGATGGGTAATTGAATTGGTAACCCAATCTGAGTCACAATATGTAGTTAATAAAAGTGGCGAACAAGACTGAAGAAGAATACCCTGACCAGGACTTCCTTTGAGATAACGGACCACGCGAAGTGTAGCGGTCAAATGGTCACAACGAGGGGCGAGCATAAATTAAGCGAGGGTGTGAAAGGTATAGGCGAGCTCAGGTCGAGTAAGAGTATGATAAATTAATTTACCAATGAGTCTGCCATAACGATCTGGTTGATGAAAATAAGGACCGGATGCCTTGGCCAACTGGTGATTGAGTTCGAGAGGAGTAGAGACCGGTTTGGCCTTGAGCAGACCAATTTCAGAGAGAATCTCTAAAGTATATTTGCGTTGACATAAAAATAAACCGGAAGGATTACGTGCAATCTCGATACCCAAACAATATTTTAGAGGCCCTAAGTGTTTCATGTAAAAGCATGCATTTAAGGAGGCTTTAAATTTGGTGATAGAGGACAGGGAGTTGCCAGTGATCAATAAATCGTCCACATATATGATAACACACCAGAAAATAAGTGAGCGAGAATAAGTAAAGAGAGAATAATCAGCATAGGATTGAGAAAAACCACACTTTCGGAGAGCAGTAGAGAGCTTAGAGAACCAATATCAAGGAGCCTAGCGAAGACCGTACAAGGACTTCTTTAATCGACAAACCTGGCCCGAGAGAGAAGGACGAAAGCTTGGCGGGGGGCGCATGTAAACCTACTCATGTAAATCGGTATGAAGAAAAGTATTATGGACATCCATCTGATATATTGACCAGTTTCGAGCGGTAGCTACGGCAAGCAGAGTTTGAACAGTGACCATTTTGGCAACAGGAGCAAAAGTATCAGTGAAATCAATACCTTCCATCTGTGTGTTTCCCAAAATTACCAAACGGGCCTTATACTTTTCAATCATACCGTCTGCTCTATATTTGATGGGAAAAACCCATTTACACTCAAATACACGTTTACCAGGAGGCAAGATGGCCAAGGACCATGTGCCATTTCGGACCAAAGCACCAATCTCGTCTTTCATGGTAGCGCCATTTAGGGCTAGAAATAGCTTCATAGTATCTAGTGAGTTCTCGTTTGGCAGTAACAGATGCCAGAAAATGCTGATGTGAGAAAGAAAAGTTATCATAATATAGAAAGTTTGTAAGAGGATAATGAGACGTACCTGATAGTGCCGTGGAAGAGGATGGAACAGAATAAGGGGATATAGAGGACTTCCAAATTGCACTACAGTCAAAATCCTGAAGTCGAGCGGGGATAGTTTTAAGTCTAGTACTTTTTCTTGGACCCAATGGAGCCGGAAGAGAAGGGGGCGCAGACCGACGCATGCAATCTAGCTGCTCACGTGGCTGCATGCAGGCTGGTGTGCGGACAGGGCTTGGCGCAGAAGATGAAGACCCAGAATTTGCTAGGCAAGGAGAGTCATGCAAAGACTGGGCCGCATCTGGAGCTGGACCTGAAGGCAAGGGCTGAAGGTGGGTCTGGGGCAGAAGCTGGGCTGCGTCAGAGATTGGGCCAGGAGAAGAAACCGAAGCTGGGCCGGGAAAGGACACAGTATCCAGGCTTCTGCGCAGCTGGGCTGGTGAAGTGGAATCTGGGCCGCGGAAGGACTCCTGGCTGCGACGCCTGGGTTGGTGGAGTGGGCGCGGGTTGGGCCACGGCTGAAGGTGGTCCAGTGTTGGTTCTCCTTTCTTGAGGGCTGATGTGTGAAGAGCGCAAAAGTTGTTCCCGAAAATTGTAAGATTGGGAAAAATTTGGAGTATATTCTGGAGTATTTGAATTATTTTGAAAAGGAAATTTGTTATCATCAAAGACGATATCTCGAGACAAAATAAATTTTTGTTGTTGCATATCATTAAAACGTCAATCTTTCTTATTGAAGGGATAACCGAGGAAGACACATTCTCTACTGCGAGCACGAAATTTATCTTTGGGAAGATCATGATCATGTACATAGGCCAAATATTCAAAGCTTTTAATGTGAGAATAAGAATGCTTGTGACCATGCAACAATTCATACGCGTCTTTCCATGTAGCAGAAAAGAGGGGGTGCGATTGATGAGATATCCGGCCGTTAAAACATACTCCCCCCAAAACTTTATGGGCAAATTTGCTTGAAAACGCAAAGCTCGAGCGACATTGAGAATATGCCGATACTTGCGTTCTACGCGACCATTTTGTTGAGGGGTGCCAACAATAGTGGTTTAGTGCAACATGCCACGTATTGAAAAATATGATTTCAAACAGAAAAATTCCGTGCCATTATCAGTACGAACATCTTTTACTATTTTGTGAAACTGAGTTTTGACCATGGCAAAGTAAGCTTTTAAAACAAAAGCAACACCACTTTTTTCGACAATTAAATAAATCCAAACTGCTCTAGAATAGTCATCTAATATAGTGAGAAAGTATGAAACACCAGTAGTGGATGCAGTTTTGTAAGACCCTTACAAGTCACAATGAATTAAATCAAAAATAACAGTTGCTTTATTGATACTTAAAGGAAAAGAATGACGAGTTTGCTTGGCACGTAAACAAATAGTACAAGGAGCAGTAGTAGATTTTTTTTGGAAAGTCTCAGAAAATTTTGTACAACAAGATCCGAAGGATGGCCTAACCGGATATGCCACAAAGTACTGGAATGAAAAACAACACTAGAGAATGCAAATAAAGCTGGTTACGACAATGGTTTGTAGAAGTATATCCCATTCCTCTGCTTACCCACTCCAATCGGCCTCATCGAGGTATGGCCCTGTATTACACAAAAATTATCAGAGATGGTGATAAAACACTGAGTATCACGTGTCAGTTGAGCTAAGGAAATTAAATTACACCTAAGCTCAGGAATTAAAAACACACTACTGAGTTTTAGTTTCGGGCTTAAAGAAACCGTTCCTTCTTGCAAAGTAAGTGCTTTGGTACCATTAGGTAGTCTAACAGTGTATGGAGGAATGGCAGTTAACTTTTTAAAAAAATCTTTCCTACCAGTCATATGATGAGAACATCCCGAATCCAAAATCCATAAAGTTTCCATACCAGAAAGTGCATTATTCTGTATGGGGTTAGAATTATCGAGCAAGGTCAACAATTTTGACCATTGCTCATAACTAAAATTTGGAAAGTTTCCAAATTTGTTACTTCCATTACTGCTGACTCCAGAAGTGTGCCGGCCATTAATGGAGAACGTGCCGCTACTGCCGCTATGAAGACCAATTGCAGCGGCGTTCGCCCATCCTTGTCAATTTTCGCTGGCGTTCGTCCATCCTCGTCCATTGCTGCCGAGCTCCGTAACTCGCACCGCCTACAGATTGTCGTCCCAAGCTCTCCCTGCCTCGAGTTGCGCCTCCACCTCCACGACTGCTGCATCCAGGAGCCAAGTTTAGTCCGCCGGCGCTAGGAGTTCCGGTCTTAGGCCACCAGTCGGGGTACCCAATCAACAAGAAATAGCCATTGATTTCATGTCCACTGCGCCGGTAGTGTGTGCAGAAGAGCTGGGAAGTGTCCTACACCGTTTTGTCAGATTCGATGACTGTGAAGGCGGCACCGATGTTATCTTCTAGGCGGGCTAAATTTTTGTGTTGTTCCTCTTCGCATATTTGGACAAAAATTGTTCTCATTTTAGACATTGGTTCATGTTGAATCAGATGAAAGCGAACAGTACCATAAATTGTACTGTTTAATCCCATTAAAAATTGAAAATTTTTTTCTTCCTCTCTTTCATTTGTAATGGCTGTCAACAATTCTGTATCCTTAGTTGATGGGAGTTTAGCATAATTGTCTAACTCATCCCATATTTTTTTCAAACAAGAATAATACGCGTTTATTGAGTCTCCTCATTGTTTACAATAAAAAACGTTCTTTTAAAAACGTCCACAATTCATCAGCTCTCTCAGAAGATCCATGAATTTACTAAAGTGTTAATTTCCCAGCATTCTTCCTCTATATCTGGATCGTTTTCTGGAATGGGAATGGTTCCATCAACAAAACCCAATTTTTTCTTCGAAAGCAGAGTCAATCGCATGGCTTTTGCCCATTCTACATAATTGTTATCTTTGTCATTTTCTTTTAATTGGACAGTCATTATAATCAGCCATGGACCATCAGAAGTGGTAGGTAAAGTGGTAGGTATCTTTCTTTACTTTATGAATATGGCTTTCTTCTACCATGTCGTTTTCAATGTTGCCACAAGTTGACTCTGATACCATGAAAGTTTCTAGTGAGGAAATTAATCTGAATTTTCTGTTTTATTATCTTGAAAGAATTACATTATATGGTGGAGATTTAGGATTTCTGCATATTCTAAATATAGAAGCTGCTAAATATAATCCTCAATAATTTTAAAAGATTTACCTTTTGTTCGGAGATTGCAGAAAAAGAGCACCCTTGCTTGATTTTCAGTAGCCTCCCTAAACAATAGCACATCATCGGCAAAACAAAGGTGGGAAAGGATTGGTCCTCCACGAGAAACTCCGATACCCATCCATGAACCCCCCTCCACTAAAGCAAGAATTTTTTGTTTAGGACCTCCCTGCAAAGTGAACAGATTGGGGGACAAGGGATCTCCTTGTCAGATGCCTCTAGATGGGGTAAAGCCACTTAGCTTCATTCTCGGAAAACTTGCCTCTATCGCTTCATTCTCGGAGAACTTGTGGTTCAAACAACAAACGTCTGAGTGGGATAAGACGAGGAAATTCCAGCCCCTTCCATTACTCTCTTCACACTCCTCGGTTCTGTGCAAATTTTCATACAACTCACTTACCATTTACTTCAACTCCTCCTCCTCCTCCAAGCACCATTGGTCTGTCGGGGTTTTCAGCATTTTGATTTTTCTTTTTCTCTTCTAAATCACCGCTACATTATGGAAGTACCATCTGTTCCTTTCGCCTTCAACCAACTCGTTACCCCGAATCTTTTGAAACCAATATATCTTTTCCTGTCTCAATGTTGTTTGGTACTCCATGATCAATTCCTCCTTCAAAGAACAAAGAAACAGAGAGGGACCATGCATGAGCGAACGCTGTATGCTTTCGATATGGGCTAGGCACTGTTTCTTTCTCTGAAAAGATGTTACCAAACACACCTGGAATTCCAGTCGTTAGCCACAGCACAAAAAGATCTCTGTTGAGTTAGAAAATGCCCTTCGCCCTCCTCCCAATAAGATCCAACGAAATTGACAAAAGAAGATAGGATCTTTTCAAATCCGCAAGAAAGAGGATTATCTCGCCTTTATAAGATCTTTTAATGTCGCAAGATTGAAATTTTAAAAAAGGAATTTGGATATTGATCAGGAAGTTTTTCTATGATTTAAAATTCTTATCATATAGAATGAGTTGTTTAAAGTTCAAAAAGAAGATTGAATTTTTTTATTACTTTAATAGACTAAAATTTCTCAACCAATTATACTATTAAAAACTACTCACTCCTCCTTATAAAGATAGTCCGATTTTAATTTTTACACACATTGAGAAAATTAGTTAGACTAATAAATTTTATTTTGATTTTCTTTTTATACACTTCTTTAATATTAAATGAATTTAACTTTTTTGTCTTAAAAATACAAATATAGGAAAAAAATGGTATGGGTTTCATTAATATTTTTGGAGAGTAGAGATATCTAGTAATTAAAATGTAAAATAATGGGCATAAACGGAAGTTAAAAAATTAACTATTATTCATTAAAGGAGATAAGACTATAACTTGGAATGGAAGAAAAAGGAAAGTGAGACTATCTTTATGGGACGGAAAGAGTAATTAACTAAGTAAAAAATTTCAAAAAATTAGTTTGGACTGTCTTGAAGGTTGAAGAAGACTCAAAATTGAAAACACCCTCTTCAGTATACACATAGATATACTATATATATATGTATATATATACTTATATATATCATATGTATATACATATATGTATATATATAAGTATATATATATTAAAATATGTCTGTTTTACTATTTGTTATGCAAAAATTTGGGAAATATGCAGGTAGACTAGAAAATATTAATGTTTATATTAATATTTTATTCAAGATGTGATTTTCATCGTTTTCCCAAAAAATTTTTAAATAATTTCAAGAAATCGACACATTTTGCCTCTTTTATTATTTATCTCTTTTTTTCATATTTTATTTATCAACATATTTTGCTTCTCTTTTTTTAAAAATATATTCTACTTCTTGTTATATATAAAAAAATATATATAAGAATTGTGTTTGAATAAATTTACTTAATTTACCTAGTTTGAAACTTATTCAGATTTCTGATTTTGAAATTTTACATTTTTCTACAAATAATTTAATATTCACGAAATCTAAAAATATGTGCAGATACACATTCTTCTATTTCCATTGGACCAACATTAAGTCTCCATAGCTTTTTCCTAATTGTATTTATGTTTTTTCAATTCATTTTCAGGATGAAAACTCATGCAAGGAAGAGCCTAGTGAGATTTTAAGGAGAAAGGCGACATTCTTAGCTGTGAAAGACGGAAAAGAGAGTCCACTAATCCCAAAAGTGCCTCATCGAGTTGTACGTAAAAGACCTCACAATCATAGTCAAATTGTCAAGGATACAGCAACGTTTCGCATCACTATGTCTCGTCTCTACCCTTTTCCACCTTCAAATAATCATTTCAAGTTTGGGTAGTTTATTTCATGAAATTATGAAGAAAAAAAAAAAGAGTTTATTATAAATCTGGATAAATTTTAGCTTAGTTCATGACTATTTAGACTTTGATTCCCTGCTATATCCCTGTGTGAGATGTGAATATATTTATTGTTTTGCTGATTCAATTTTGTCTCAAGACTTTTCTTTTTTAATACATTTTTTTTACTAAAAGCTTTATTTATACATTAAAAGATCGATAAATGTGAATATCAATTTAAAGATTTTTTTTTTTTTGCAAATATCAATTAAAAGATTTGCCTCATGATATGAAAAAATAATTTCATCTATTGGACTTGTGACCGGTGATCATAATGTTAGTGCTTGGATCATATTTGAGTTTTTTTTTCTTTTAAGGGAAAAAGGAGCTATATTAACAAGGTTATGTTAGATGGAATGTTCCTAGTCCATTCTAAAGGAAAATCTAGATCAATACCCATCTTAGCAAGTAGATGCGTTGGTTTATTTCCTATTCTACCAATATGTAAAAAAGACATAAAAGAAAGGTCTAGACTAAATAAAGAAGAAGAAAGCAAACAACCAAGTTCCGAGAGATATTCTTCATTGGCTTTCAACTTGTTGATCACATTAAAAGAGTCACTTTCCAGAATGATATATTGTGATTCCAAAGATCTGGCTACATTGTATCATTCCATAGTAGCGAGGAGTTTACCATGGTCCAAAGTAAAAATTCCTTTTTTTATAAGGATTTTACCATTAGGAGAATGCTGAGGAATTCTGAAATAGAATCCCAATACGCAATGAGGTTTCTCCAAATGCTATATTAGTGTTTATTTTTATATAGTGAGCTTCAGGGGCTTCCCAGGAGTGGGTAGCGGGTTGAGGGTTTCGGATGATGGAAGGAAGATCGGAATGAAGATTTAGGAATTATGATGTAGAATTTGTAGCTTTGAAAGCTGGGGAGTGAGCTGGTGTGTAAGAACCATCGAATTTTTGTTGGTTTCTTGAAATCCAAAGGAATCATGTGGTGACCCCAAATAAGGATGCTTCAGTAGGGTACTCTCTTAGAATGATGTGATGTAAAAGATCTTCGAAGGATAAAGTTCGGAAGGAGCTCCACTTTCGACCATGAGAGATATTGTACCACACCTCTTTAGCATAAGGACAATCAAAGAAGACATGTCTGTCATCTTCAAATCCAAAACTACATCTTACACAAGAAGTATCAGGAATGACAAATCTTTTGAAGAAAAGATATTTTTGCAAGTGGGTATGATTTCTTGGGAAGGAAAAGTTGGATTTTTTGTTGAATTTTCATGTTCCAAATAGAGTTCTAAAATTTTATTTAAGAGGCTAGGCTAGAACTTTGAGGCAAGGGGTCTATATTATGAAGGAAATCCATACCAATCCTATAACTACATTTTGCAGTATAGGTACCTATGGGAGTGAAGTCCCAAATGAGTTGATCTTCAGGAAAGCTAGGTTTATGGGATATGGAGGATACTGTTTACTTTGTGGGGAAGAAAAAGTTGTATGATTTTGTCTTCACGCCAGCAACATTGATTAAAATAAATAAGATCGGAGACCATTTTTTCTATTCTTCTATTAGAGAAGTATTTTGACACTCTGAAAGAGTGAAGGGTAGGAAGCCATTTATATGGCCAGCTATGGCCTGTAAGTCCATTTCCTATTCTCCATCGAAGTCCAAGGGATAGTAGGTGCCTACCTTCCAATACACTATGCTAGAGAAAAGAATGTCTAGATCCTAGTGAGGAATCTAGGAAGTCACTTGAATTAAAGTATTTTGCATTGAGGCAAAGAGCCATCTGAGAAGATGGAGAGTTTGTAATGTGCCAGGCTTTCTTGAAGAGAGAGGCAAGATTAAAACATTCAAGATTTTTAAAATTCATTCCCCCCAAACATTTTGGTTTACACATATCAGACCATTTCTTCCAACAAATCTTTTTCTTCTGTCCCTCAGAACCACCCCAAAAAATATTAGGATCATAGAAAATATATCTTGGAGTGTTTTTTGTGGTGGAGAAAGCATGGCATAATAATGGTTTTGAATGGCATTTTTAATTAAAACTTCTTTCCCAGCTTGAGATAAAAGTTTTTTTTTCCAACCACTAAATTCTTTAAAAACTCTATCTTTTACCCCAATTTTTTTTCTTTTTGTAGTTTTTGAACAACCGACTAAGCAAAGAAGCCCTAGGTAAGAGCTGTTAAGATCACCCGCAGGATATTTAAAGTTTGAACAATAGAGTTTCAAGAGCATTATCAATGTTCTTATCAAAAAAGATCTTAGACTTGCTAAGATTATCATTCCTGCATCAAGAAGTTGGAATACTTCTGTAAAATCTAAGTGATAGCTAAAGCATTTTCTAGATTTGCTTTACAAAATAGCAAGCTATCATCTCATGTGAGAAATGCTAGGACAAGAATCACTGAATTTAAGACCTGAAATAATATCATTATACTCAACAAGAAAATCATGGAAGATAAACCTTTTGCACAGAGAATGAAAAGAAACGTTGAGAGATGGTCTCCTTGTCTGATAACTCTAGTGGGTGAAAATCTTTCAGTGGGTCGGCTATTTAATAGACATAAAAAGAGACAAAAAAGACACAACGCATAATAAGAGAGACCAGGTTGGGAGGAAAAGCATAGAAGAAAGAACAGAAGACAAGTAACCCTATTCCACTCTATTGAAAGCGTTGCTAAGATCAAGTTTTAGACTGAAATGATTAAAACTATTCATGGACCCATTATGCATGGAATGAAAAGACTCAAAAGCAACAATAACATTATCAATAATGAACATATTTTTTAGGAGGGCACTTTAGCAATCATGAATGACAGTAGGCATAAAAGGTTTCAAACGGTTAACAATGGTCTTTGAAATTAATTTATATAAAACGTTGCAAAAACTGATAGGGCGAAAATCACTTATTTGGGAGGGATTTTTCTTTTTGGTATTAGAGTAATGCTGGTGTCATTCAAACAAGAAACATCATCAGATTATTAAGGATTCCTACAACTATATTAGTAATACGTTTCCAAAGTGTCCCAAAATTGGTGAAGAAAACAAACTTGAAACCCGTATGAGCCTGGAGCTTTCCTCCTTTTTATTTGCTTTAAGGCCATCAAAATCTCTTTTGTCATGAAGGATAATATTTGAGTTTGTAATTTTATATTTAAAAAATAGTTATAATTGTTACTAAACAATTTTTCGATTCTTCATATGTAGTTGAAAGTTTCCAGTAGGGAAAAAAATCCAAAGTTTTCTGTCTCATTAATGTAAAATTGTGTACATTATATAGATTGTCCTAGGGACAAATTCTAAACATATTAAGACTAGGAAACCTAAACTAATTATAACTCAAAATATACATATTCTAGGATTTTATAAAGACTAATCCTATTTACATAAGAATTGAGACTAATCCTATTTACATAATAATCCTTAACACTCTTCCTCAAGTTGGAGCATGAATATCAGAAATGCCTAACTTGGATGCTAAACGATGAAAATGTGCGGGATGAAGAGCTTTAGTGAGAATATTGGTTGGCTGAAATTCACTGCGGATGTAGGAGGAAAAATGAATCCTTCTTGAAAAGTATCACGGACAAAATGATAATCGATTTTAATATGCTTGGTACGTTCATGGAAGACGGGATTTTCGAAAATATGAAGAACAGCTTGATTATCACAATGTAATAGAATGGGGCAAGTGATAGGCACATGAAGATCACGTAGTAGGCTATATAACCATTTTAACTCACATAAAGTCATTGTCATAGAGCGGTATTCAGCTTCGGCTGCAGAGTGAAACAGTATGTTGTTTCTTGGTTTTCCAAGAAATATGAGACCCACCGAGGGAAATAAAATAGCCGGCAACAAATCGTCTGGTAATTGGGTAGGTAGCCCAATCAGAGTCACAATAGGCGGTCAATAAAAGTGAAAATTTAGATTGAAGAAGAATACCACGTCCAAGACTACCATTGAGATATCGAGCGACACAAATAGCAGTGTCCCAATGAGCACAGCGAGGGGCGCGCATAAACTGAGCAAGTGTATGGACTGCGTAGGCGAGCTCAGGTCGAGTAAGAGTAAGATAAATCAGCTTCCCGATGAGTCTGCGGTATCGATTTGGTTTATCAAAATAAGATCCAGAGGCTTTGGCCAACTGATGATTTGGTTCAATAGGAATAGAGGCCGGTTTGGCTCCTAATAGGCCAGTCTCAGAGAGAATTTCCAAAGTGTATTTGTGTTGACATAAGAACAATCCCGAAGAATTTCTTGCAATTTCAATACCCAAAAAATATTTGGGAGGACCCAAGTCCTTCATATGAAAGCATTTATTCAAGGAAGCTTTGAATTTATCTAGAGTGGGTAGGGAATTTCCAGTAATCAATAAATCATCCACATAAATGAGAACGTATAAAAAAATGTTTTCTCGAGAGTATGTGAAGAGAGAATAATCCACATAAGACTGAGAAAAACCACACTTATGAAGGGCAGCGGTAAGCTTAGAAAACCAACATCGAGGATCTTGACGAAGACCGTACAAAGATTTCTTGAGAAGATAAACCTTTCCTTGGGAAGAGGGGCGAAAACCAGGTGGATGGCGCATATAGACTTCCTCCTGTAGATCTCCATGAAGAAACGCATTGTGAATATCCACCCGATGGATAGGCCAGTTTTGAGCAGTAGCAACAAAAAGTAAGGTGCGAACTGTGACCATTTTAGTAACTGGGGCAAATGTGTTTGTGAAATCAATACCTTCCATTTGTGTATTACCCAAAATCACCAAGCGGGCTTTATATCGTTCGATGGTGCTATCTGCTTTATATTTAATTCGAAAGACTCATTTGTTTCCAGGAGCACGTTTTCCAAGTGGCAAGGATGTCAAGGACCACGTGCTATTCTTTTCAAGGGCATCAATTTCTTGTTGCATGGTAGCCCGCTATTTAGGATTTGAGACAGCCGTAGAGTATGTGGTAGGTTCCTTTTCCGTGGCAACAGATGCTAAAAAATGCCTATGCAAAGAAGAAAATTTTGTATAGTTCACAAAATGTGTAATAGGATAAAGGGACGTACTTGAGAGGTCCGAAGGGAGAGAGGAAGCAGACCAGGAATGGGATATAGAAGACTTCCAAATATCATTGTAGTCAAAATCTCGGAGTCGAGCAGGGGCCTTTTTAATGCGAGTACTTTTCCATGTACCAAGTAGTTCTTTGGGCTGGTTTGTAGAAGAAGAAGGATCAGCTGGAATGAATATTTCTAGATCGGAACCCACTGGATTGGAAGGATTGCGGACTGGACTGGATGGAACAGGCGCTGGGCTGGTGCGAGGAAGCTGGTTTGCGCTGTCAATTGGACCAGTCGCGGAGTTGGGCTGCGCAAGCGAGGAGGAAGTTGGGTCGTGCACGCTGGATTGGATGTCTTGGGCTGCGTTGGGTGCGGCTGGAACGGTTGGATCGGTTGGAGCGACTAGAGCTGATGGCGTGCTAGTTGCGGCTGGCTTATGTGAATTGGGCCATGGAAGATGTTGGGCTTCACAGAAATCTGGTCCACAGTTGGTCACAACCTTCTCTCCCTGACTTGCTGGGCTGCTTCTTGTTGGGCCAGTCGGTCTAGGCTGAGTAGAGGGCTGAAGTGTAGTTGGTTTGGGCTATGCAGAAAGTTGAATTTGTGTGTTTTCTTCATGAAGAAAATCACTCCCCCTTTCTTGTAGGCCCAAAATTTGTTCTCCACAATTGTAAGACTTTGCAAAATCTAGAGTACATTGTGAGGTGTCCGCATCTTTGTAGGGAAGCGCAGTTTCATAAAAAATTACGTCTGTGGATATAATGAATTTTTCCCTTTCCAAGTCATAAAATCGCCAACCTTTCTTGTTGAGAGGATATCCAAGGAAAACACACTTTCTGCTTCGGGCTTGTAATTTATCTCTAGGGGGTTCATGATCATGAACATAAGCTAAACATCCAAAGCTTTTAATGTGAGAGTAAGAGGGTTTTCTGTCATAAAACAACTCATAAGGCGTTTTCCCATGTAATAATAAAGAGAGTGTGCGATTTATAAGATATCCAGCTGTCAAAATACATTCTCCCCAAAATTTTATAGGTAAATCAACTTGAAAATGCAAAGCCCGGGCTACATTTAAAATATGCCAATGATTGCGTTCAACCTTACAATTCTGTTGTAGAGTGCCAGCAATAGTGGTTTGATGAATTATGCCATGGGTTGAAAAATACGACTTTACAAATGTAAATTTTGTGCCATTGTCACTGTGTACGATCTTGCCAGTTTTGTGAAATTGTGTTTTGATCATGGAGAAGTAATCTTGTAGGGTGGATGCTACTTCGCTTTTATCAGAAATTAAATATATCCAAACAGCCTTAGAATAGGCATCTAGTATGGTAAGAAAATATGATGCGCATATAGTTGAGACAGTCTTATATGGCCCCCAAAGATCACAATGCATTAAATCGAAAACTCTAGATGCTTTATTGCTACTTAGAGGAAAACAATCACAAGTCTGTTTAGCTTGCAGACAAATATTACATGGAGTAGTTCTAGTTTTAGAATTTTATGGAATTTCCAAAAAAATATTTACCACGAAATCCAAAGGGTGTCCCAATCGTATATGCCATAAAGTGCTAGAATCAAGAACTATGGCGTACAATTCTGTCAATTCCATGGGCTTGTAAAAGAAAATCCCATTCTTTTGCTCACCCACTCTAATCAGCCTCATCGAGATACAGTCCTGTATGGCACAAAAATCGTCAGAGAGAGTGATAAAACACTTGGAGTCTCGGGCCAATTGAGATAAAGAGATTAAGTTGCATTTAAACTCAGGATTAACAATACTTGTGAAGTTTTAGTTTAGGACTTAGGGAGACCGTTCCCTCTTATTGAGCAATTACCTTAGCACCATTGGGTAATCTAATAATATATGGATAAACATTATTCAAATTTTTCAAAAAAACTTTCCTACCATTCATATGGTGAGAATATCCAGAATCCAAAATCCATAAATTTTCCATACCATATAATTTTTCGGATTGAGTGGTGTGTGAATAATTTGAATCATTTATGACAGTCAACAGCTTTGACCATTGGTCAACTGTTAACATTGGGAAGCTTTGACCATTGCAATTATTTGGCCCATTTCTGTTTGGGCCGCTCGGCCTGTTATTACTGTACGGCCAGGTCACATCATCTTCTACAATGAAGCCGCCACTGTTGCTGGGGCTTTCTGCCATCCTTCCTCGTCAGACTACAATTGTGTTAGCCCAGGCGTCGGTCCGTCTTCCTCCTGGTGCGCTCCCGTTGTCTGTCCAACAGGAGGATCGAGCACGTAACCTGCCGCGACTTCCTCCCACGTCCTAGACTGCTCTGTCGCCGCGACCGAGCTGCGTTCCACGCCCGCCGGTGTTCATGGTGCGGCTACTTGTGCTGGAAAGAGCACTCCTTGGCAACCAATCAGGATATCCGATGAGCTAAAAATAGCCCGGGATGTCGTGTTTGCTTCGATTACAGTAGCTGCAAAATAGATTTGGGTTTGCCAGCGGTCGGCGGGTTATGGCGACGATGAAGGCGGCACCGTCGCCGGCGGCGTGTTCCCCAGCTCGTGTTAAATTTTTATGTTGTTCTTTGCAGATTTGAGCGAGGATTGTCCGCAATTTTGGCATGGATTCTTGTTGAATCAGATGGGAACGGACAGTGTCATAAATTGCACTATTTAATCCAATTAAAAATTGAAAAACCTTTTCGTTCTCTCTTTCTTTTATGATAAAAGTCAAGAGTTCTGTATCTGTGCCGAACGGGAGTTGAATGTCATTATCTAATTCATCCTATAACTTTTTCAAACATAAAAACTGCACATTTATTGAATCTCCACCTTCTTTACAATTTGCCAATGCCGCCTTTAATTCGTATATTCTTGGCCCGGTGCCAATAAAGAATCTTTCCTTCAAATCTGTCCATAATTCATAAGCTCTCTCGGAGTAACTTATGGAAGATCGGAGAGAGGGTTCGATAGTGTTGAGAATCCAAAATTTTACCACGTTATTGATTTCCGATCATTCTTCCTTTTTGTCTGGGTCATCTTCGGGAATGGGGATTATTCCGTCAATAAATCCCAACTTCTTCTTTGATCTCAAGGCCATGCGTATGACTTTTGCCCATTCTGCATAGTTATTGTCTTTTTCGGTTTCTCTTAGCTAGACTATTGTGAGAATCAGTCCAGATCCATTGGCGGATGCTACATAATAAGCATCTTTCTTCATTCTGTGAACATGGCTTTCTTCCACTATGTCGTTATCAACATTGCCAATATTGTCGTTACTCATTATGAGAGATTTTAGACAATTGGCTCTGTTACCATAAAAGTTTCCAGTATGGAAAACAATCCAATATTTTCTATCTCATTAATGTAAAATTGTGTACATTCTATAGATTGTCTTAGCGAAAAATCCTAAACATATTAAGACTAGGAAACATAAACGAATTATAACTCATAAATATACATAGTCTAGGATTTTATAAAGACTAATCCTATTTACATAAAAATTGAGACTAATCCTATTTACATAATAATCCTTAACAGTAGTCATCGTCTATTTTTTACTTTTTTTACTATTAAATTATTTGTGCATCTTTAAATATACAATCAACACTTCAGACAATGATTTCCAAAAAGCGGCAAAATTATCCTACCACCTATTTCCATTTAAAAAAAAAAAAACTTAAGTGATAAGTTGATTTTAACCCTTAAAAATCATTCCGATAATTTGGGGGTCAGTTTTTATTTTTTATTTTTTAGGAAAATAGATGGTAAAATGATTTTTGTCCTTTAAAAATTGATCGAGTGTAAACACATGCATTTTCTTGCAAAAAATCGAGATCTAAGTTGGCTCTTAGGTATTAAAATATGCATAAAAATATTTGAATAGTAAAAAAGAGTTAAAAAAGTAATGACTATTTCTTAAGAATCAAAAATAGTCCATCGAGCTTTATAATAATTTCCTTTTTATATTTTGTTTTATAAAAGTGAATAGTTTATAAAAAAAATTTAATTGTGGGATCCAAACTAAAGAAGGCAAGTTGAGACTTTCTCAATGATAGAATTGGCAAAAAGGTCCATCAGCCCGTTATCCGCCAAAGTCCAAATATTTTAAGATTAATAAAAATCAATACATGACATATGATAGTTTAAGGTTTATATGAAAATCAAATATAGTAGGTGAACTTTTAAAGCATCCAAAACCTCCTTTTAGAGAGGCCAATGGATAATCGAACGATTATCTTAATGTTGAACAACTTGATTTTGATGTTTTTTTATTGCATTCATTGTGATTATAATCCTTCTTTACATGAAGAATTACACTAGCAAAAGACGGAAGCATGACTTATCATGTCTGTTGTTTTAGCTAATGTTTAATGTAACTATTTTTTTTTCAACTCTCTCTCTCTCTCTCTCTCTCTCTCTCTCTCTCTCTCTCTCTCTCTCTCTCTCTCTCTCTCTCTCTCTCTCCACTCTTTAAAGTGCTCTTCTACGGCCAAGATGGAGTTCCATACACCGGAGCTCTAATCTTGGCCATAATCTATCCCTTTTCTCTTCTTGTTTGTTCTTCCACACCATTTTTTAGTACAAACTAGGGAAGTTCTTCCTTCTGGGCTCTTTAACCAGATCTAAGAATCTTGGGCATGTTTTCTTCCTAAACTTTTTGGATTGGGATTTTTTTCCTTTTTTCTTAAGAAGATTCTTTGCTATCCAAATTAGATTTGGACCCTTTCTCGGTTCTCCATTTCTTTCTTTGGTCATGTTCAAGTTCGCTGATACATTCAAAGGCTTGTGAAAGGCTACTCTTCAAAGATGGAGATATAGCTGAACTTTTCATGCTGAAAATTTAGGAGATGGTTCGATTGCTTTGATAGGAAATTCTACGTATGTTTGTTTTATCTTTTATTTTATTTCTGGATATTTAGTTTTCCTAAGGTGTAATTGTTTTTCTGTTACCATAGTTGTTGAGTTTTCGACTCTTCCTATATGTGTAATTTATTATAATTTTATTAATGGTATCTCCTTACTTATAAAAAAAATGTAACTATTTTTTTCCCAAAATAATAATAACAATAATAATACTAATAATAATAATAATAATAATAATAATAATAATAATAATAATAATCTTATAAGTAGTCCTCAAAAACTATTAGTTGTCTTTACTCTTTATCTGTTTCCATCACCAAATGGCTTAAAAAGAGTACATGGTTTATTAAATCCCAACATATTTACATTGTTTAGATTTAGTCCCTAACAAACATGTTTATCTTTTTTGGTGTTTAACTAATTTACAGGCAACATTTTTTGTCTTTTTGGATGAATTCTGACGATTTTGACTGATAATGAATAATTTCTCTCCTATTATATTAAAATAAAAAAAGGTCAAATGAAAATTTATACAAGTCAAGTATCAAAATTGCTAGAATTCATCCAAAAAAATATTGTTCATAAATTAATTGTGAACCAAAAAAAATAAAAAAAATTTATTAAGAATCAAAATTGAGAACCAAAAATAACATTCAATCCATAAAAAAAAGCAGTATCTCCAATTCAAATGCACATTTGAAACATTACAAATGCTCCTCTTCCAAATAGGCTTATAGCATTGGATAGTACACAACTAAAATCCTACCAAAATCAAAATAAAAAATAAACTAGACATTTGTCTCATCTAGCCAAAAAAATAATAATAATAATTAATAAAAATCAAGTGCAATGAGCAAATCACTATCTATTTTCCCTTGACCACATATATATATGGTCACATTTTTTTAATTAAACCAGATGAATCTCTTAACTAAAAATATGATTGTTTGATGCACCATAATGAAATGGAATAAACTTAATATAATCTACTACAGACTAAGAAAAGGTAATTAGATCAGGCAGTTCTTGATATTTTTTTCCATGATGGAATTCTGAAAGTGTAAAGAATGAACTTTGTTCTTGAGAAACAACAATAGCTGAAGAAGAAGATGGTGATTCTTCAGCTGTAACTATCTTGAAATCTTCATCAAATTTCTCCCAATTATTTGTAATTATGGTTCGGAATTCACTTCTTGGATCGTTCCTTAAATCTTCCTTTTTATCTACCTTGTTTGTTCTTACTACAATGGCACTAATTTTCTTCTGGTTTTCTTTTCGGACTTTTGATGGAGCAGCTTTTTTTCCTTCTTCTTCTTCTTCCATCTTTAAAAGAGGAAGAGGCATCTCTGAAGGAACTTCATTATTATTCACCATTTTCTTTAATAATTCGATATCTTCATCTGGGATTCTTGGTGGATTAGGAATTTCTAAGGCCCTTTCAACTCCAATTTCTCGACAAAGCTCGAAATACATAGTTAATTCATTTCCTTGAACAACAGCTTTCTCAAGAATTCTTAGTATCATAGTAGCTTCTGATTTGGCAACAGTTTGTATTTTTGAAACAACATTAGCAATCATTTTACACATTCTGCTGTAAATATCAAAACTTTCCATTACAATACCATCCATTGCTTCAACAATTAAGAAAACATCAGCTGCACTCGAAAGGGGCTTTATTTGAAGCAAAAGATCAATCAATCCTTGCATTTTTTGAAGATTCACAATCTCTTTCTTAATCGAACTCTGATCTCGATGAATTCTCCTGAAATAA
This sequence comes from Catharanthus roseus, assembly GCA_028651295.1. Taxonomy (NCBI): domain Eukaryota; kingdom Viridiplantae; phylum Streptophyta; class Magnoliopsida; order Gentianales; family Apocynaceae; genus Catharanthus; species Catharanthus roseus. Next base: position 1,504,483 of record JAPQWS010000046.1, on the reverse strand, counting down.
AATGTGTTATTTTCCTTCAAATTTGTGTAAAGTAAAAAAGACTTAGAATCAAGAAAAGCATAGTAAGCACGAATAAAGGCATTATAAGCCCAAGTTTTCCCCAATTTTGAATGCCCATCTTTGAAATTGGATAAATCAAAGGGCAATCTACCAATAAATTGAACAACAGAAACCCTAGTCGAAACGACGCCGTGCATAAGCATTAACCCTTTAAGAGCCACAATCCAACTACGAGTTTTTTCCATTCGGATGGTAATGGAACGAATCGTAGGCTTGATATGAACATCAGAAAGACGAAGCCATGAAAGGACTCGATGAAAATTCTTGTAATCAATATAGAATTCATGGTGGCTAGTAGCTTTAATGACCGAGGAATCAATATCAGGGTTCCAGAGTGTTGATCTTCTTGATAAGCTTGAAATCCAGAGGCTATTTTGATCTTTCAACACTCCGGAAGCCCTCTTCCATAGCCTCATTTCCTGATGTCAAATCAAATATGGCATTTTGTTTTTCCTAGGGTTTTTTTGTTTTTTTCTTGAGATTTTTGTGTTTTTTTTTTCCCTCATTTCCTGATGATGGATGAAGAAGAAATTGACGGAGGGTGTTGTGTGTGTTGAACATGTTTTGCGGACACCTTTTTGTTGGACATCACATGATTGAATGAGTGTAGAAAATGGGTAATGGGTCCCCACACACACACCAAGCACCGTTCTATTTAGGGCTGTAAACGGAACGGGTCTTATCCGTACCCGTACGGGTTTGTACCCGTTTTTAGCGGGTAAGGTTTAAATTTTATACCCGCGGACCCGTACCCATACCCGTATTTACACTGCTATATGGGTCCGAGTAAGGTATGGTGATACCCAGACCCGTATACCCGTATACCCGTATTAATAAAATAATAATATATTTTATATATTATATTATATTAATATTATAATTTATAATTTTTTTAACATATTATTTTACTCTTATCTTTAACCCTAACCTACTATCTCTACTCTACCTCCCTACCAACCAACTACACTCACATCACATCACACTATGACGATTTTGTGTATATTTAAATTTTTAATTATGTGAATTAGAGATGTTAAGGAGATTATGTTAATCATGTTAAAATTTTTATTTTTTGAATTATACATTGTTTTACATATTTTTGTTTACCAGGGAAATAAAATAGAAAAATGTCATACGGGTACGGGTACCCTGGACCCTGGAGGGTCAGGTCTGGGCCCAGAATTTTATACCCTGGAGGGTATGGGTCCGGGTCCGGGTCCAAGTTTCACTATAAGGGTAAATGTCCGGGTCTGGGGGTACCCTGAGGGTCTGGACCCGTTTACAGCCCTAATTCTATTGCCGCCCAAAATAGTTTAATTATTATGAGATTTGGGAAACAGTTCCGACTCTCAAATAACTATAATTTCTACATAAAATAATCCAACTCTAACCGTCTCCCTTAAAATCCAAATATAAATTCTAAGCCTCCGTTTAGTTGACGGAAAAAGAAAATTAGAGTATGATATAATTATTTGAAATATAACTCTGCAATATATGAATCCATTTATATTTATTTTATTTTATTTCGGATGAGAAAGAATGTTACGCAGAAAAATAATAAGAATACTTTTTAATTATTTGGTTTGATAAAATGTAATCTAACAATAGTTATATCTTGTATTTGGCACACCGCCTTGGAATGAAAACGACGTTGTTCTAATAATTAGTCGGATTGGTAGGGCTCAAATCATACACCCGTATTTTGCTTGAGTTTCATTATTACATATGTAACTTTAATATTAAGACATCATGCATTATTTTTTAATATATATAGAAGATAATGTTATATGTTATCAGGTTTCATGATTGAAATATGACACATAATCTAGTGCAACAAAGCAAACTTAACAGAAAACTCATAGAACCTTAATACTAATTTTATTAATTCCTAACAAAAAAACCCATGAAACTTGCATTTCATAGAACTTGTATAATATTTCCTTGAAATCTTAATAGGAGGAACTCATGAAACCTCGTCATAAGAAAAAGTATGGAATATGCATAATATTTTTTTAGAACCCAAACACACAAAATTCATATGTATGTAATGTATTTGTAATTGAGATTGCTTTTCGTTCTTATTACATATTTAGGTGGAACGAAATCATTTTATATCAAGATGCACCTTGCATACAAGATATAATTTGCGGTAATCTGGCCAGTAATTTATCTTGTAATATCAAAGTGTCTAGAATGTCCTTTTAATCCAGAATAAAGTTAATAAAAATTGGATAAGAAGAATACTAGACACTAAAAATTGAACAGAATTAGCTTTCATAATTTTATCTTTTCATAAGTACACCTTGAATTGGCCTGGATTTCTTTTTTCTCTTTGCCCTAATTTGATCAGTGAGAGTGGAGGAGGAAGAAGCAAAAGAGGGAGAGAGTCGTGGGCGAGGGAGAAGTGGAAGAGAATAAAGAGGGATTCATTTTCTTTCTAGGCTCCAAATCTTTTTAATATTTATTTTTTCAAACCCAAATGATGTAATTTGGAAAGGGTTGACTTGATCTTACAAATTATTCTTAGATTCAATGATCCTTTATAAATTGCTCAATCTAAAATTTAATACTTTTTTCAATCTAGATCACACTATCATTTCTCACAAATTATTTAATTTTTACGAGCTTCAAAGAAAAAAAATTATCATTTAAAAGCTAATCTAAACAGAGCCAAGTATTAGTAAAAAATTTTTGAACAAAAATGATAAAAGGTAAAATAGTTTGGGGGCATTTCTCACTTTTGTCATCGCTTAACAGATGATGTTTAAGATATCTTAACCAAAAAGAAAAAGATTGTTAAAAAAAAAATGTAAATTAAGGTTGTGGGCTATTGAAGGAAAGGATCATGTTGACAACGGAATGGAATAAAGGAATGACATACCAATTGCCAATTTTTATACCAAAGATAGGAGTCAAAACTCAAGGAAGAAGAAAGGAATCAGAGGTGATAATTCATTCCAGCCATTTTATCATACCTATATTAGCTTGACATACATACCCCCCCTTACCTTATCTCTCAAGTAGAATTCCAGCAATCTTGTACATCGACGAACTGAACAAGTTTGATTGTTTCTTTTTAAGCTTTTCTCACGTATTCCCCACCCAAGGTTCCTAACCAAAACCCTGAACTGAGACCCTGGAGGGGGTGTGGTACCCTAACGGGCCCTAACCTTCTAAGACTCTACCTAAAACTCTTCTTTGAAATAATAAAAAAAAAAAAAGAAAAGGAAAAATACCTCGCCTAGTAGCTAACTCGAAAGCCCATTAGATTGGAACTCCTTTAGCCAGTGCCCACAAAGGACCACAACAAAATGAAATGAGATCTCCACACTATGAACGTCAAGATTCAAACCTTGGATGTTAGAACCTTCTCCCCACTCCCAAACCCAACTAAACTAGCCCCAATAACCAACTCAACTATCTCCAATGTAGGATCCCATGTGGGATCTACAACTCTTCTTTCCTGGGGGTTGTTCATACCGTAGCAGTCTCTTTTATCAGCAGACTCCAATACATAGAAGCAAATTTCAGGCTCATCTAAATCCCATGTCCCAAACACAGAAAATTCTACTTGTCTATTGCTCCTATATTATGATTTCATGATTCAGAATAAATTATTTTTTATACAATTCAGCATTTAAACAAAAAAAGAGAATTCAACTAATACTCTCATTTCCTCCCCTAGAATTTTATGTAGTTATAGATATCAATCCAGTTTACAACCTGTGCATTCTAATTGTTAGCAAGAACCTTTCTCTAAAACATCTAATGTATTTTCCCATCAGTACTGGGAAGAATACAAATTCTTCCTACCAACAGTTCAATGCCACATAGACAATCAACACAAACTACAGTTTCATATATGAACACTAAGACCAAAGCCTTCAAAGATTAGAAAGCATATAGAAACAGCACCCTTTTCTGTTTAATAAAAATAAACCTCCTAGAATTAACCATGGCCTTGAAACGATAGGCATTTATAAAGCATATCAAGTTTGAGAGGATCCTCCCATTATTGGTTTCACAGCTTCCTCTCTAAATGGTTTAAGCTAGAAATAGAATCAAACAAGAAAGCTACAGAACACATATCCAACATGCACAGTACACTATTCACCAACATATCATCCGCAACAAATGAATTTTGACATATAATCAATAGCTTAAAACTTGAAAATTTGACAACCAGATTCTTGGCAGTCCCAACATTGACACAACCAAATGCACTAAACTGAAGAGAACGGATACTTTAAGCATGAAAAATAGGTTAAAGACTCACAACTAAAAGATGAGAAATATAAATAATATTGCTGTTGAAAAATATGGAGAACGATGTCAAAACAAAAAATTATCAATTAATTAAAGTAGAAGTCGTTGATAATCCTACTCTCAGTGGCCAGAGACCTCACTAGCCTTTGAAACAAACAGAAAGGAGAATTAAAGGGTTCTTGAGAACCAATCCAAAGTTCAAAACCAACTGTCATAGCCTTGGAAATTCATTGACTACAAGATACCAAATCACCTCTGCAAAAGGCCACAGAAAATATATACATGAAAGACCGACCAGATGCGGTGGCAGTCAATAATTGGCATCCACAGTTTAGTCTACCTGATTGTTACGAACTTGTTTGTACCATGTTTTGCCCAGTGAGTCCTAAGATCAATTGGATTAGCAAAGTTATAACCTTCAGCTGCAAGTTTTTCTAACACCTTCTTGAAAGCACCCTGACTCATCTTCCTTCCAGCAATCCGAGCTCCACGCCTTTTAGTACTCATTGGCAAGGGATACATGGATATAGTTGTGGTACAACAAGCAGACTGCCAACCCCCACATCCCCATCGATAACACTGCTGGGGTGTACCAGTGCAAGAGCAAACCGGGATAGGAATGCCAGAAATGTCCAGATCAATTCCATTAATCACAACATCCATATTCTTCTTTGCTGCTTTAGTACGCTGAACTGAGGAGCTTCCATTTTCCTTGGGTACAGCAGCACTTTTCTTTGACTTCTTTGCTTTTGGAGGTTTTGGCCCAGCAGCAGCAGCTGCTCTCTTTTTAGCTGGACCGGCCTCCTTTCTAACACTAGGGTCCTCCACAGCCACCCTGGTGTCGGTAGTAGTATCAGGTTGTTGTTGCACCATCTGCATTTGATGACTTCCAGAAGTCTCTGCAAGAACAGAATTGTAATGGTTTCCAGGAAACATTTGAAGGAATCTATCCCGATGGTTTATCCAGGTCTCTCGCACGTAATCCATGTGATCAGGCACTCCTGAAGCAGCATAATCACGGGGATGGAATACCCCATTTCCAGCAGCCATAACACTGCTTTCACGCCCAGAAAGGAAAGGCTTTGTATCTCGATCTGTCATTGCAGGCATCAGCTGCAAACCAAGGCCTCTAGTAGTAGTAGTGGTAGGTTCATAATAAACCCAGTTCCTCAACCCGTCGTCGTCCATTAAAACTATAGTTCAAGATAAAGAACGCCACATCATTAAAATTCTCCAAATAACTCAAATCTCAATCCAGAACTTCACCTCTCATTCTCTACAATTATAAAACCCATTAATACGATAAAGAATGCAGAGGAACAAAACTGGAAAAACTCAAAGATTGATGACACGGCTATTATCCACCATTTAATGAAAATAAGAATATGCAGAAAGCCATATCAGATCTTTCACCCAGAGATCAATTTCAAACATGATTTGAGGCTATAGCAACCCATGAGTGCCCTAGCATTTCTGATCACATCTATAAATGCCAATAGCTATTTAATGTATCCAAATAAGTGTTCTCACTCTATAACAAATAATCATGCAAATACTCACCAAAACTCCAGCAATGGCACTCAGGTTCTCATAAGATTCGTACAGGAAGCCAACGGATAGGCACTTCGGATCTTAACAAGGTAAAGAATGCCCCAAAAATGGATTTCATAAGGAGAACAATCAAATGACCCCAAAAAGAACCCTCCACTGTCCAGCAATTCGCATTGCGGACACATAGATGGAAAGATCTGAGGAACCATTTTCATAAAATTCCCAAAAACTAAAAGCCCAGAAAAGAAATAATTCAAAAAAAATACGCCATATCAAAAAATTCAATAGAAACGGATATTCCCACATAAAGTTCAAATCTTTACATTTCTGCACATAGATCTGCCACAAAATTGGCAAAAAACTCAGATCCATACTTAAAATTAAAGCATCAGCTAAAAAATACCAAAAATTTAAGGAAAACGCAAGGAAAACTAGGGGTCAGCTCAAATTTAAATTTTGAGACAGAGAAATGAAAAGTTCAGATTTTTATACTGGGAGAGAGAAAGAGAGATGGAGAGAGAACACTTACTTGTGGGTAAACAGCTCTTTTAGGGTTTTTTTTCCCTTCTGGAGAGAGAGACAGAGGATGAGAGAGGAGAGAGAAAGAGAAAGACTAGAGAAGAGAGGAGAGAGGAGAGAGGAGAGAGAAACCAAAGAAAGAGAAAGGGGAGAAAGAGAAAGAGAGTTTATATCAATTGTCTGCGTGAGAAAGAGCTAAAAATTATGTATAAGACCTAGTAAAAAGAAAAAAATAAATTATTATGGTATGAAGTAGTTTCGTGCCAAAAAAAAAAAAAAAAAAAGAAATTCCAATTTTTAAATAAATATAAGACAAACTCAACAGATATCTATGTGTATTTTTTTTATTTTTTTAAAATAGATATCTTGTACTAGTATTTACACCCAACCAGGTGACAACAAAGGCCAAATCCACATAATATTCCTTATCCCCTCTTTCAATATTTAGGGGGTGCCCACTTTGACACTTTTTAGAAAAGAAAAATCTATTTGTACCACTCTATATTTTATATAGGTTTTTGGAGTAAATAAATTTTTTGTTCAATGCTACTCCTTATCTGCCAAAATTGGAGTATTCTTTTGTGAGAATTACCTTTTTGTTTGTTAGGCGAAAAAAAAAAAAAAAAAACTTTTTTGGTTGTCTTTTCTCTTATATAAGTTTAGTAATATTATTCAAAGGAGATCAAGGATAATCAAAGCGTGATACAGTAATGACACTGTTTAATAAATTTTTTCTATATTTTAATAAGTTAACAAATTTATAACATCATAATATATTTCTTTATGAAAAATACATATAACAAATTACCATTTTATAATATAAAATTCACTCCCAATAAAAAATAAAATAATTTAGATAAAACTTTTTTTCTATTTTTTCTAGCCAAAATCACGATGAATTTTTTAAATTAGCCTCCAACATGGTCTTATTAGTAGTAAGATATAATTGATGCTTATGATGAGAAATATAACAATGAACCCTCTTTCTAACCTTATTCTCCACTTTCTCTCTATATCCCTTGCACAACCTCCTCCTCTTGCCCTTCTCTGGCTAGATCCGGTCAAAGGCTTCGGTGTTTATAGGATCTTAATTAGATTTCTTCTATTTTTGTATCTTTACCTTTTTTTTTTTTTTATCACATATCATAATGAGTTTCTTTTAATGTAAATTTATTTATTTTTTGAAACTTGGCAATGATTTCTTTCTCCATTATTTGTAGATCGAGAGTTTTCTCTATTTTTTTAGAAGAAATCTTTAAACTCAGACCAAATTTGAGCCCCTTCGTAGTATTCGACTTCTTTTCAGAGTAATTCTTAGATTGTTGATATGTCCATGGTCTTTTAAGTTCTTGCATAAAAGAGATATTGAAGCTAAGTTCTCCTCGTTGTTGTGATTCAAGAACGGTGAAGGAAGCACTATGAAGTAAACTATTATATATTCGTGTATTTTACTAGTATTAGTTTATCTTATCCACCTAAGATTTTTGAGGTGTGTGTTCTTTTCTGTTGTCATGGTTTCTACCATTGCGCAATCTTTATTTTTATTTTTCTTCTATTTCTCTTTTTGAGATTATCCCCTTTCTTCAAATTCCTCTCGAGGAGGTTGAAAATTATTTTTATGGTAATGGTTTTGGCCTTTTTAATAACAATGTTATCTCTTATTCACGGGGAAAAAAAAAAAGATGAGAAATACAACTTTTTTCCTTTCTTCGTGAAGACCATGATTGCTTTTTTATTAAAAAAATGCATACTATGAGATTGACTATTCATGTAACAGGTTACCATAGAAGGAGTACTTAAATCCTACACCCCGGTGTAAAAGATACACCTTGCACCTTATTATCACTCACATGTTCACTCATACAAGCGTAGGGATGTATGTTCAGTTCCATAGAAATAGTATTAATGTTCTATGCATGGTTATGTGTTCCATGAATATAGTATTAATGTTCAATGGATTCTTTGGGATATTCATGAGTTTTGTGATAGCATTGCTTTGTATGATGAGGTTCCATGTTTTGTGTTAGAGTCCATAGGAAAAGTATGCATGTTCCATGGGTTATGTATTATTATTTCATGAGTATCAAGTTTTATGGGTTCTATGTTAGGATTTCATGGAAATAGTATTATGTTCCATGGGTTCGGTACCACAGGAATATATTGCATGTTCCATGAGTTCTTTGCTAGAGTTCCGTGTAAATAGTATAAATATTCTATGAGTTAGGTATTAATAGTTTAGGAGAATAAAATGCATGTTTCACGAGTTCTATCTTTAAGATTTCATGTGAAGAATATTGAGGTTCCATGGGTGTTGTTTTAGGATTTCATAGGAATAGAATGAATGTTCTACGGTTATTTGTTAGGATTCTATGGAAATAATATTGAGATTCTGTAGAAATACAATGCATGTTGTTGGTAATAGAATGAGGGTTCTATGTTAGATTCCATATATTTTGTGTTAGGGTTACTTTGTTGTAATGAAATTCTATGAGTTTTGTGTTAGAGTTCCATGGAAATAGATTACATGCCCCATGAAAATAGAATGCATGTTCCATGGTTGTGTGTTTTCTGTTATGCTTCCTCAATTTTTGAATGCTTTGTTATGATGAGATTCCATGGATTCTATGTTAAGATTCCATGGAAATATTATGCAGGTTCCATGAGAATATAATGCATGTTTCATGGTTGTGTTCTGTACGTGGAACCCAAATTATTCAATCATGCAGTGGCGGCACCAGGCTTGGGCTCAGGGAGGCGGGGCTTGAGCCCCCACGAGAAATTTGAAAAATTTTAGAAATTATGGGTATTTTACATTCAAGCCCCCCTATAATTTTTTTTTGCAATACAACCCCAAAACTTAGGCTACCGACTTTAAAAAAAAAAAAAAGCAAAAACTCAGCTCAGTCGACAAAACAGAAATAGAAGAAAGGAAAAAAGAAAACACTCCCTCTCTATCTCTTCGAGTCTTTGTCTCTCTCTTCCCTTCCTCTTTCTCGACTCTCTTGGCCCTCCCTCCTTAGTCATCCTCTTAGCGGCGGCGACCAGCAACATGTGGCGACAACGGTGGCCAGTGGATGGTGACGGCACGACCACAGGCGACACTGCGACAGTAGCTGTTGCTCCTTCCTGCTGTTCTTTAAACTTTGAAAAAAAAAGTGAGCTTTTTAATTAGATTTTAAAGATTAATCTATGTAGAAACAATTTTGATTTTAAAGATTGTTTTATACAATTTTTGGACTAATAAAATTTTGATTTTGTTAGTCAAAATATTTCTAGGATTTTTTTTGTAAAAATATGATTATTATGTAATTTATGTTCTAATTAATTATTATGTCATAAGTGAAAGGTGTTGAATTTAATTTAAAATATTTGATTATTGTATAGGATTTTACTATGAAAAAATATCTTGAAAAGTGGAAGAAAGATTCTAATCCGGTTGAAGAAACATCATCTAATAAAGGATGTTAATAATGAAGATCATGGGAAAAAGCCTCAAGTAGGGGTAGAGTTTTTGGATTGTGAAATTGTTGATAATCCAGGATTGCGTAAATCAATTGATAGCTATCCTTATGAAATTAGAGACAAATTAGGAGAAGGTATGTGGCTAAAGGTCCAACTTAACCACGTGATCATAAATTTTTGCAAACTGATTTTGATGAAATTAGGAGATCGTTTCAAAAGATATGGTTTAAAGATTTTACTTGGTTAGAACGCAGTGTGCATAAAGATGCAGCATTTTGTTTCTGTCGTTATTTGTTTGCTAAAATGTCACAATCACAAACATGGTGATGATATGTTTACAGAAGTTGGGTTTGAAAATTGAAAACGTGCTAAAGAAAAATTTAGAAACCATGAAGGATCTCCAAATAGTCCTCACTTTGGTGTTGTAATTCAGTTGTTGGGTTTCAGAAATCAAAGGCATAATGTGGAGTATATGTTATTGAAACAAAGTAGTCAAACTGAGATTGACTACCTTGCTCGGGTAACTGCAGTTGTAAAAGTTATTTGATTGTTAATAAGACAGGGTTTAGCTTTCCGTGGACACGATGAGTCGATAAATTCAGTCTGACGAGGTAATTTTCTTGAATTTGTAAAATGGTATTGTGAGGAAGTGGAAGAAGTAAATAAGGTCATGAACTTGAATACTCCGAGAAATAATCAATTGACTTCTCCTAAAATTCAAAAAGAAATTATTAATGCTTGTGCCACAGAAGTGAGACAAGCTATTGTCATTGAGATTAGTGACAAGTTTGTTTCTATTTTGGTTGATGAGGCTCGAGATAGTTCAGTGAAGGAGCAAATGTCTATAGTTTTGAGATTTGTTAATGATAATGGAAAAGTGGTCAAGCGTTTTCTTGGAGTAGTACATATTTGTGACACTTCTGCATAGACTTTAAAATATAGTATTGATGATTTCTTTGCAATAAATGGATTATCAGTTTCACAGCTCAGAGATCAAAGTTACGATAGGGCGTCTAGTATGCGTGGCGAGCTTAATGGGTTAAAACAACAAATTTTAGATGAAAATAAGCATGTATATTATGTTCATTGCTTTGTTCACCAACTTTAATTAGTGCTTGTGACTACTTCAAAGAAAAATGCATTTGTCAGTAGTTTTTTTAGTACATTACTAAGATTGTGAATGTTTTTGGAGCTTCATGTAAAAGAAAGGAAGCTCTTCTACAAAAGCACTATGATGATCTTGTAAAACTTCTAGAAAATAGAGAAGTTGCTATAGGAAAGGTTAAGGATCACGAAATAAGTTTAGCTCGGCCAGGTGACACTCGTTGGGCTCTCACTTTAAAACAATATCTCGGCTTTTGCAAATGTGGGATACAGTAATACATGTGCTTGAAACTGTATTTGAAGAAGCTGATGACCCCAATAGTCGAGGCATTACCCGAGGTTTGATTGAGAAAATGTTACAGTTTGAATTTGTATTCATTGCTTATTTAATGGTAAATGTATTAGCAAAACAAATACATTGTCAATGTGTCTGCAACAAAGGACTCAAAACATAGTTACTGCTATCATGATGATTAAGATAATAAAGGATGAATTGAAGAAGTACAGAAATGATGATGATTATTGGGAGGAATTATTGGGTGTTGTTACTTTATTTTGTACCAAAAATGATATTTTTGTGCCTAATATGCAAGATGTTATACTAGGCCGAGCTAAATATCACAAGAGTGTGGATGAGCAACCAAAGACTTATTACCATTTTTTTCGTCGAGGCATCTTTTTTGAAGTAATTAATTTTTTTACATAGTAACAAATATTCAATCATTTTTATATTACAAATTATTAACTGTTCTTTGTATAATATTAGGTTCTTGATCTTATAGTCAAAGAAATGGATGATCATTTTACGAAGTCAAATTCAGAGCTACTTATGTGCATATCATGCCTTGACCTAGAGATTCATTGGTTAATTTTGATCGGAAGCAGTTACTCTGTCTTTCTAAGTTATATTTAGATGATTTTTCTAACACTGATAAGTTTGAGCTTAAAGCACAACTCAATACATATATTTCTTACATGAGATCAAGTGATGGGACAGCTTTCTCTGGCCTTAGTGACATTGGAGATCTCGCAAAGAAGATGGTTGAGACGAAAAGTCAGAAGTTTTTTAATTTAGTTTATCGACTAATTGAGTTTGCTTTAGTCTTGCCTGTTGCAACAGTTATCGTTGAAAGATCTTTTTCTGCTATGAAAATGATTAAGAATGATTTACGCAATAGGATGGGAGATGAGTTTCTCAATAACAGTTTGGTTTGTTATGTTGAGCAAGAGGCTTTTATGAGTATTGAAAATGAAAACATCTTGCAGCGGTTTCAGAATATGCAAACTCGAAAAATAAAATTGCAATGTTAATCATTCCTTCACATGTAAAACTCTATTTTAGATCATTTTTCAATACTGATTTCTTTTTCATTGTAAAAGTATTTGTATGAATGTTATTTTTTTATATTAATCTTCTAATCGTTCTAAATTAATTGCAGCTCATATTGGAGGCCGTCTTTTGATCGTACTTGATCGGTTATCTCAAGATTCTCAACGACTTTTCCATTAATATCTTCAGCTTTGATAGAGGTATTTATCCCGTGAGTGATGTGTAATCATTCTTCGTGAGTGATGGGTGATCACTCCTTATTGGTAGTGGGCGATTACCTATTCTTTTGCTATTTTATTTGCATTAATATGTGATACTTATCCCATGAGTGATAGGTAATCATTCCTCGTGAGTGATGGGTGATCACTCCTTTTTGGTAATGGGTGATTACCTATTCTTTTTGCTATTTTATTTGTAAATTTGGAATTATTTGAATGTTTTTGTAATTGGAATGCATCTATTTTAAGACGAAATTTTGGCAAATTTTTAGTGTTGTTAAGCCCCCCTGCCCTCCCCCTGTTAGTATATGCCCTAGACCAATTGATTCACATTTATGATTTATGAAGTATGTATTTTGAATTGTATTTATGTTCTTAGTCATCAAGTATGTGACTTGATAGTAAAACCCTTATAGCTAATAAAATACTATTCTTGTTTGTCCCTAGTTTGATCACATCTTGTATTATTAATTGACGATCAAGTTTTATTGATCATGAATATGAGATATAAAATCAATTCACAAAATACATATTGAGAATATTTTACTGGACATGACCCAAAGTGAAGAAGAATTATTGCATGGGTTTAAGTCATAAGTATTTCTTCTCAGTTTTATATTTAGTGTCATTTGACCTAATTTTTCTAATGCTTCTTGCATGGGGAGAAAATATGTTTTGACATAGTCAAACATGACTTTTAATTAGGTGATTATTATGACTATTGGTTGGCTTATTTTCTTGTCATAGCTTGAATATTGGAGATAGTGAAAGGGATTTGTCCCTCTCTTTTAGAGAGAGATATCCATGGGCCCCTTAATAAGGAAGACTGGAAAATATGCATGGCATGCTCAAATAAGTATTAATAAGGTGTTATTAATATTATTTATTGGAACAGTCTGTCTGGTTATCAAGTAAATGGTTAATTAAGTTTTATAAGGATGACTTGGTCCATGCCTTATACTTAATTAGGATATCGTGTGACAAAATGACTAAATATTAAATCTGATGCTAGGTTATTATTGCTTTTATTTAACTTGGGTAAGCATAATGTCTTGTTAGAGGCCGCTTATGTTTTGTAAATAAATGTCTAGGATATTTTTCATTCACTGCCAATGTTAAGTGAACCTACAGGGTCACACGTATAAACGATCTTGTGAACACAATGTCCACGTTCAATGAATCTATATTGTGTCCAGATTCGTTGAATGTATACAAAAGGAGAATCAGATTCCATATTGTATTTTTTGGTAAGTTAATAAGTAACTAATTTTATTTATCGAATAAATAAAATTAATTACTTAATATTACTCATCCAACAGTTGGATGATTATAGGAATAGACAAACGAGATTAAACTGTTATTAGATGACAATTAGGGTTCTGATATTGTCAGCTATAAAGGTTATGTTAACCTTTTTCTCGGTAGCCGTCTTTATCTGACTAAAAACAAAACCCTAGAACTGCGATAATAGTATCCAGCCTCCCTCTCTCCGAAATTCCACGTATTATCAGATAGTCAGGATTAATTCTGAACAGTTTTCAGAACACAAAAGGGGCTAGCATCCCGGTCGCTTGCAGAGGAGTTCGCTGCGTGAATACCAGTAGAGGGCGAAGCGTAAACAGCAGGGCCTCCACACCGAACAGTAAAAAACATTGAGGTAATTTTTATCCAACCAGTTTTTCTAGTATGTACAAATCCTATTGGTGGATTTCCGTAGTTTTATTTTATTTGTTTTTGCCTACGGATTCCAACACCCCTTAGCTTTTCTGTCCTGGTTCCGTCACTGCAATCTTGGAACCTGATAACATATAATTTTATCATCCACATACACGAAAACATCGACCTAATATTTCATGTACCATTATTTATGTAATCATTGAACTACAGTTTTGGAAACATGAAACTCAACCGATTGAAACATGGAATTCCGATAACACATAATTTTAACAACTAGAAAAAACATTAATTACACAAGAAAAAACGATTCTTCTTCCTCATCTTCTCCAATAACGACTTTTTTACATTCCTCCATAGATGTACCTTATACAATTTAATAAAGAAGATAAAAAGTTGATAATGTGCAAAAACATAAACTAAAAAGTTGTCGTCGATCAAACAAGATGAAAACAGAAATACTATTGTCATTGGATTTTGCTGCCATCGTTAGAACATTACTTCTATCGTTGGAACACTGTTATTGCCAACATGAGAATCAACTTTTAGGGGGAAAAAACTATTTTTGTAACGAAGAACTGTGATGCTGCAACGTGTGAATAGAGAAACTCGATTAATTTGTATCAGATTCCAATACTTAGCAAAACGACATAGTTTTAATAATATGGTGCACCATGCAAGATGCATAAGGGTGCACAATATAATTTGCGAACAATGAAGTCTGTTTTATAGTTAAGGTTATTTTTAGAAGAAAAAAATGAGTTTATCAAGTCACATACTTGGTGATAAAAAATCTAAAATATTATTCAAAATACATGCCTCATATAAATTAAACACAATGCAAGTCGATTGGTTTAGGATATAAAATCAACAAGCCCTTGGGCATGATTGCTCGCATGCTAGGTCAGGGCTGCTGCTTGCACACACTTGAGGGTTGTGCCTTGTTTTGCGCTTGGGCGTTGCTCGCGTGCAGGTGCCTGGAATTATCCGCGGGCACTTGTTGTGCATCTGGGGTGTGCCTACTATTATCCTATGGAGTAGTGTGGGCAAGTCCGAGCTATTGCCTAGTGCAGGGGCAACCCTAGGGTTTCATAAAATATACATATATATTTAAATAATTTGAAATTTTCGTAATATAACTATTTATCCCGTCTTAACTTGGTCCTATATATATATATATATTTCTTTATGCTCATTTTAATCCGACAACTATTATGTCGTCTGAACTTATTCCTATATCTTATTTTACTCATTTTAATTCGACAACTATTTATATTTGATATTTTTGCTTCCACTGCCACCAAAAAGGCAGAAGACGAAAAAAAATTTTAATAAGTTTCAAAATTTTCCCTCAATATATGGGTTTGTGTCAATTGAAGATCTCAAATTTTAAAGTTCTCTAAAAAGATCTTACAAATGTAAAAAATGCATCAATCAAGTCCACAAACTCATTTATGAAAAGTAATCCGGTAGGCGTGTTTTGCATTTTGGTAACAACTGATTGGTCAAGTCCCATACTATTGTCATTCCTATTGAGAGGTTGAAGATAATGAATATGTAATCTTTAGAATGTTTAGATTTGTATTTTGCTTCAAGTGTTTCAAATGAGATTGAATATTTGAAGGTTGAGTATTTAATTCCTCACAGAGTGTGATGAGAAACTTGGCTGATATGTTTTTTACATTTTGAACAATTTTTAAGAGAAGTTATAATTCGTGGTCTCCAACTGACACATAATCATATTTTAAGGGACCAATTGGAAATTTATCGAAATATATTTTTAGCAGAGACAAAATATATGAATGATAAATAATTTTCAGGCTAAAATGAGTATATATATATATATATATATGTCTAAGTTTTTTTTCCTTAATACATTTGAGTAGGAGGATGTAGTTTGAACTTAGGACTAATAATAAGTGCTTCTACCACTTAAAGCTACTATCTTGCCACATATAGAACAAGTTAAAACGAGATAAATATTTATAGGCAAAATTTGTTGATTACTCCATAAGAAAATCAACTATAATAAATAACACTCTTTAAAACGATCCCTCCATTCAGGAAAAAAAATAACAATAACTCTCAAACAAGCTTAGAGAATAGAGATGTGACAGAGTAATAACTCAATGTTAGTATGATTTCTTACAAAATTTCTCCATCGCTTATAATAAACATCTTTTTTAACTTATTTTAAATCATAAAATCTCAATTACTTGGTATATTCTTTTAGTTTAAAATAAAATAAAAAAAGATATCTTGAAAGGCTTTTTGAAATTATTTTCCTTATTGACACCATTAAAGTTAAAAAAATATTAGATTAATAGTTTAAAACAATTTTTTTAAAAGCAAATTTTTCTAACGGCTTAAAAAACGCCAGTAATAAAGAATAGATCCATAGAGCAATCTCCGATATTAGATTAAGTACACCCTTGTATTTTTTAAATTTTATTTTCTATTTTTATTGAATACATTGTATGTAGACTATATATATTTTGAGGGATATATCATAATATATTTATTTAATATGCGCTAACATGCAAAATTTTGAAGAGACTTGAGCATATTAGGAGTGGGGGTGTGGGGGTGACGAGATGTGGGGAACAGACAATAGCCAAATTATCCGTTCACATTTGGCATGCCTATGGCATTAGACAAACACACCTAAACAGACTCCAGTATATCTACAATAGCGCAAGCTGGAAAATGCCAAAGGGAACAGGAAACGTACAGGTCTAATACACCTTTTCCTTCTATAATAATATTCACAATTCTACAAAACTTGCTCAAATTAACTGATCGAAATTATACATTTTCACCACCACTGCGTGGGGCAGAAAATCATCAGCTGAAACATATTCCTTCGCAACTAGAATCAAACCGGACCATTAACAGCAGAACTCTCAGTTACGCAGAAATTGTCTTTGATGGAAGAGTTTAAAAGCCGAAAGGATGACTGTTGCTCAGCATCCAATGCAGAAAACCAATTTCTTACACAACGTACGGCGTTTGATTGACTAACAGCAGTGGGGATATGAATATTGGTTTCAACTTCTTGAAATGAGCTGATGATAAGACCAAGTAAAGCTGTCACAGAAGCAAACTGAATCCGAAGGTCAAAATTCTTAAAAGTGCTTCCGCAGACAAATGTAGACAACCAATTTCTTAAGCTCTCAACTCCAGAATCTTCATATCCTTTAGCATCAACTCCATGCCTGAAAAACAGCATTAGGGAGAGTAAGTGATCATGTTCTTATTCGAACATATTGCATCATCCTACTTATAGAAATTGCACATCATTAGAACAGAGTATAGGGTCTACGAGACAACAAAGCCCCATAGATCAACCAAGTATTTATAGAACCACTTAAACAACTAATGGCAATCACGTACGAAGTAGAGTTCAAAAAACAAAATTAAAGGCAAATCTAAAGTTAGGGTTTAGGAGAGAAGAATAGCAGGTAAAACTCAAATCATAAGAGAAAGGAAAACAAAAAGAGAGATGCTTTTTCCGTCACTCTCACTATTATTGTTCTGGATTTTAATGAGGAAAAATGGTAAGATCAAAGTTTTAGAAGATCAATTTATGAGTGTAATCCTTGAGTGCAGGGAAAGGTTAAGGACACTTTACAAACAAACTTGGTACTACATATGCTAAGAAGTTTCTCCCCAATTCTTTGCTTCTCTTTCCACTTTGGAAACAAAGCTTTTTTTTTTTTAATTTTTTTTTTTTTTTTTATATATTTTTCTTCTGTTTTCCTTTTTGCTTTCAATCCCAAGGCAAGAAATGCTCCGACATCCACAAAGCATTTTTCTTCTATTTATTAATCCCTCCCTAACTAGGCCTGAATTCATTACCTTAGCAGATATTTCATACATAATAGACGCTGTCTTGATGAAACAGAAAGCTGATAGAATCAATAATCGGACTGCAAGATAGTCAATGAAAAAAACAAAGTTTCTCTTCTATGAGTTATATCCTCTAAGGTTTCATCAAATTCCACTAGCTTTACAACCTTAAAAATAGTTATTAGATCAATAATACTCCAACAAAAATGGAAGAACTCTAGAAGAAATAGGAAGAATGATGAGCGGAGCTTCTACTTTGTTACATGTACCAAAAGAGCCAATAGGATGAGGCAAAAAGTATACAGGTTCCTGCTAACAAACTATCATAATGCTTAACGATTTGTAGCAAAACCTCGCATTAGTTCTTTAATTTTATTCCCTCAATTTTTTTTACTTGTCACATTTTGGACATCACCCTGTTTAAGAAAATATATAATTTTAAATATTTTTTCATATATTTAAAATGCACTTCAAACTTTTCTCTCTCCTCATTATTGTTTCTACTAGTTTCCATATTAGAAGAATAAAAAGGGGTTGGAATTTGTTAATAATGAGACGGTATAATAGGAAAAAGTTCATTAATTATTGTCTTGGAACCACAATGTGACAAATAAAAAAAACACGGAAATTACCACAATGTGACAAGTAAAAAAAAATGGAGGGAGCTATAGTGAAACAGTATAAAGCTTCCCCTAAAATAGCACCGCATACATGGCAATCCAATACCAAAACAACATTGTGGACATTTTGATGACTTGTGTCAAACCAAATAACTTTTTATGTACGTGTTCCGAGTATGAGTAACATCATACCTCCCAAGTTGACCCAGCAGGGTAATAATGGCAGCAGAGATGTTCTCTGGGACACTTGACTCCACCATTTGCCAAAGCGGAGGGATGATTCTGCCAAATACCCAATCCCAGCTCTACAAGTTGAGAATAGATGGGAAGAAGTGAGAATCACTAGTGAAAACGTTGAAAAGACCTTCAAGAACATAACATTAAGAATTGATACCAATCATTATGCACAACAGTTCGCCATTATAGAACAAACTCATGAAAAAAGTTGAAACTGCTGTTACATGTCAAGGGGGAATCTGGACATTCTATTTAACTTAAGCAAGCAATACAATATAATACAATGCCAACAAGCACAATATTATATTGTCACATGGGTCACTGTACTTGTTAAAAGGCAGCAATAAGAAACTTGGAAATCAATCAAACACATAGTAAATATACTCCTGGAAAGAAATGTAACATTATCATTTAGATTGTATGAATGCTTGAGAGGCCACAAATGTGCAAGCATTGATTGAAAAGAAGGTTTAAGACATACCACGAGACCCGCCACAAGCTCCAGTAAAGAAAGGATGTTAATGGAGTAGAATACATTTTCATTGAAGGTAATGATTGATCGAGCAGCCTCTTTGTCATCCGAAATTTCTTCAGATCCCTTTCCTTTGGACGGAGCTCCAGGATTTTCCCAGTCACATGCTTTCTTTGGATCCTGCAGCTGGGATTTCAATGTATGCTCCCGGAGCCTTTTTAGAAGCACCGTCACAATGACATCAACAGAAGATACGTTATCCAAAAATGGGCAATTGGAACAAAACAAATCCTTTGACGATGCATCAAGCACAGATGGGAAACAGGGAGTGCTATCAGTTGAAGAATTCAGCTTCTCAAGGAGCACCACCAGACATTTCAGGACAGACATTTGAAGATCATAGCCTTCAAGGTTGAAATATTTTAATCCACAAACATGAGCAAAAATATGCAGAAGCCTTAAAACCAAGAAAGGGTTAGATATCTGCATCCTTAGCATATTATACGAAAGCTCACAAAGGAAACCAATTTGGTCGGTAGCTGCACAAACTGATGCTAACAATACTCCCCCAGCAAATAGCAATTTCATGGGAACGGCTTGACTAGACAAAACTAAGCATCTACCACCACTCTCAATCATGAATCTCGAATCACATCCAACACTTGTTCTGTTGGATACACAACCATACAACAAAACTCTTCTATGTAGAAGAAAATCCTCGACTAGAGATAAAAGTTCATGCATGTCCAAAAGTTCGATTAACATTCTACTTGTGTCCACATTAGAAAGCACTGCACAAAAAGATACTTGCAATATTATGAAAAATAAATTTAAAGATGAAATTATCCAATAAAAACACGACAAAAAAAAAAGAATATGCTGGAGTTACTGACCTGTACACATCTGTTGAGCAAAAGAATCTAGGAACAAAACCGAATCCAAGTCAAAATTCTCTCCAAAATTCTGCTTTGACAACTCAGATATGTAGCACACTAATAAGGAAACAAACACACATACTCTCTCCCTGGAAACAATAAAGCACATCAGATTGTATCCATCTAAGCACAAATTCTGAATACAAATAACTCAAATTCATACAACAGTACTAACGTCAGTTTAATCAGCTTGTTTTCGCCAATATATCATTTCAAACTCTGAGAATTAGATTGCAACCAAGACAAGCAAGGAAAATAGTGAGATCTTCTGAAGTAGATGTAGGTTGTTCACAACTTATTAAAAGTATGATCTCATATGATGAACATAATATTAGACGCCTAGGATTTGAACAGGAAGATGAAGCTTCAATATATCATTTAAGGAACACCCACACACGCACCCAAAAAAACATCATTCTATCCTTCAGATAAATCACCAAACATGAATATCTTGGTTTGCTTCTTAATCCTCTATTCCTATGATAACACTTTTTTTTCAAATTGCCAAGTACGAGTTTCAAATATCCTTCTTCATTTTAAATATCTATGCTACTTCTCAAATAGCTAAAAACTTATAACTAATGCATTCAAAGCCACTCTTGGCCTGTCCTAGAATCGGACCGCTGTTGTTTGCAAGATTAAACTAATCTAACATCAATATTTACTGTTTGTCAAAGATATGGATTTAAATAAGAAACCAACTAGAAGTAGATAGATTACTTACCTAGCCAACAAATCATCAGCCTTTTGAAAAGCAAGCAAAATATTCTGCAAGAACATATCTAGTGATGAAACTTCAGAGTACTGACTCAGGCTATTACTTGTCTGGAATATCCTCAAAATACTGCTGCTGTTATTGTTATTTGAAGAAACGATGTAATATCTCGGAAATCTTGTGGATGTTGAGGCACCTTGGCTTTCAGAGGGATTCATTTGTTGTTTCAAAACATTACATCCCAAATGTGAGTTGCAAGCCAGTCCAGAAACCTTACCCTTGCATGTGATATCCGAGTTGGCATTCTCATTTATCTCCAAACTTTCACATGGAGCATTACAATATCTTTCCTTATGTGGCACTAAAAGTTCAGAAGACCCCAGTCTGCTAATTGTTTGCTTATTGCAATCAATCTCCAAATTGATTACATCAAAATCACAAGATGGTGCTGGGTTGTCCTTTACATATGAAAAACCCTCTTGAGAAGTACAAATAGACGGAGTATTCATGCAAATTTCAGGTGCCTCATTCATTGGAAACTCAATCAGGGGAATGATAGGGGAAATAGGCCTCGCAAATGCTTCCTGAAAGCATTCTTCATCAAGATCATTGTCCAAAGCAAGCAATTTCGTCAAGTTACCATCAAACTTTTCAAAGAAATCATTGGGAAGATCCAATTTGCTTTCAGGAGGACCATCCATCCCATCCTTCCGAACATGGACTTTTCCAATTTGATTAGCAGCAGTTATTGCAGTTTCTTTGCAGACATTGGGCCTTGCAATGCCAGAAGTTCCATGGCTTGCCATTAGCTCATCAGAATCACACAAGTGATCTAATGCTATAGCTATAGCCTGTCCAGTACATGATTTTCTCTTCTTGTAAGATTCAACCTCCTTGGACATGTTGTCATGCAGGTTAGCTGTCAAAAGCCTATCCTCCTGCAGAGAGTTGTCAATTTGACAGTTTAACTTTCCGTGTAGCAATGATAATTTCTTCAGCACCTGCTTATGCAAGTTCTGATCAGCAGACTGCATGCATTCAATGGGTTCAACTGCATCGAGAGTTCTCTTCCTTTTCCCAGTCCTCGCAGTAGTACATTTAATAGGACTTCCAACACTGTTTTCAGCCTCTACTGCCTGATTTTCATTGTAGATTTTCCTTGTATCACTGGACAACCCAGATGGAATGAGCTCCCTGTTTTGTATTTCTTCTGTCAAATTAATTGATGTATTAACAGAAAAAGCACCTCTTTCATCTGAGACCGCGGTTGGTCCATCAGAAAAAGATGCTGAACTTGAATTTATGACAGAACTCCGTAACATATTACTGTTAGGATCCGTTGTCAAAGGCTCTAATTTAGAATCAATACCTGCACTAGTTCCCATGTAGATTTTTCCAGATAAAGGCAATGATCCAGTATTATTTATGTTCTGATCAGTAGCTGTGCAACTGCTGTTTGGTTTTGTAGATATATTTCCATAACTTAGGTTCTTCTGACATGGTTCTGCTTCAAAATGTTCTTGCTCCAAAGTCAAATTGCCCAGCTGCCCCGACCGGAAAATTTTTTCCAAAAAAAAAAAAAAAATGAGCGAAGAAATAACCCATGCAAATGATCATGACTTTCATAAACAATAAAATAATAAATACCATAGATGAGCAAGACAAGAACATAACTAACTTAAATGACAACATCACAATAGAACTCTTAAACCAAAAATAATTTAAATCAATTATCCAAGTGAAATTCCTATTAATCTATGTGTTCTTTGCAGCAAGTTTTCTTTGATATGCAATTACTAATTGACTAGTCTAAATCAAGTTCTTACGGCATAAAATTGGAAGCTATGATTTCTCAAAAGCTTAGAAATTTGAAGGGCCATGTTGCTGATTTCTAAAACTAGCAAAAATGGCAAAGAAGCACAAAATTTAAATCAAAGCATAATTCTCTATATATTTCATCATGTCTAAACACTACACAAATGCAAGAGGTAGGACTTAAAGGAATTAACGGGTACAGACCTTTACCAGCTCCTTTATACTTCCATGACTCTGTAAGACATGAGCACCAAGAGTATCCAAGCGCTGCAAAAACTGAAAAAGATCCTGCTTTACCCTAAGCACTTCTTTCCTTAGTATCTGATTATGACCTCTTTCCATCCTAGCTACTTTTTTAGCGTGTTTGACCTGCATCTTTTCAAACTTCAATTGTTTTCTTAATAGCTTCATCCCAGCAGTTTCTAGACCAGATGCAAGAGGTGAAGCCTCAACCATTGCTAAAGAGGAAATAAGGTTCTGAATTTCCTCCTGTACTTCCTTCAACCTTTGTTTATGACATCCTAGCTCATGAGAGAGCTGATTTGAGTGATGCTTTTCCTCTAAGGTGACTTTCTTATATGCTTCTGCGACCTGTCTCTGCTCTTCTGCTTCTTTTTTCGCCAACTTTGCCCGCTTTTTTTCTTTGATCAGTTTTTGTTCTATTTTCTCTAGCCTTTTGCATGCCTCTTCAGCACTAATATCTCTTTTCATTGTCTCTGAGCAAATCTCACCACCATGATGTTCCTCACTTCCAGAAGATGGATGCCTAACAGATTGGTCAAAAGGAAGATCGACCCATTTCCTCTTAGATACCAGTTTGTGCCTCTCATTCTCTAGCTCTTTTACCCTTTTATTGGTTTTCTCCAACTGCTGAAAAAGATTATCAGCACATCTTTTTTGATCCATGGCCTTGTTCCAATTTGTTTCTGCAGCTTTTCTTTGCTCCTCAGCTTTAGCCATTTCTATTTCTGCACGTTTTCTCTCTACAGAAATTTTATCTTTTTCAGCATTCAGCATATTCTTTGTCTTTTCAAGTTCTGCAGTGGCTGAAGCTAACTTTAATTTTACTCCATCAACTTCAATTCTTAAAGCTTCCAATTGAAGACTAACTTCCTTGGTCTTTCTCCTTTCAATATCAGCAAGCCTCTTCTCTTCATTAGCCCTACTATTTTCTGCTTTGACTTTCTTAGCTGCCGCATCAGCTTTCTTCTTCTCTGCCTCCGCTTTCTTTTTCTCTGAATCTGCTCTTATTCTTTCTCTCTCTAAAAGCTCCTTCAGTTGGTTTGTTTCAGTTTCACCTTCAGAAAGTTGGTTACGGAGATTTGATATTTCCTGATCCACTCCTCGAACCATCAGATCTCCATTCTGCTGCAAAGAAAGGATCTCAGACTTCAACGTAGAAACCTCATTCTCTAAAGAAAGCCGCATATTAGATTCTTTGGTTCTTTCTTCTTTCTCAGATATTCCCCTCATTCTCTCATCTTCAAGAGCTGAAATAGTAAGTACCGTAATCACAACCAATTCAAAAATAAAAGATCCCTCAAAAACATAAAAAAAAAGAACTTAAAATAAACACAATACTCATTCCTGAAGTACGAGCTTGACATGTTTAAGAATGATTAATATCAATTTTCAAAGAAAATACAACAATGCACAGTTCCTGAGAGACTTGGGGCTATATTTTATTGAATGGTCATCTAATCTACCACATTATATCTGTAATGTAATCTGAATTTAAAAAAATAAAACAAGTTCAGAAAATCTTTTACCTTTCTTGAGACTCACATTCTCAGCTTGCATCTTCTCAATTTTCAGCTCCAAAATTGAGAGAGCTTTCCGCAGGGCATTTCTACCTTCTTCAAGCTTGGCATACCTATCTTTCAACTTCGTATATCTCTCCGTCCACTACAATGTAAAACCAGAAACATTTGCCAGCAAACCCTTAGGATAAAAAGAAAAACAAACAAACAAGGAAAAAAATAGAAAGGAAAAACAAAAGAATTACCTTAATACAACAAGGGTTTGAAGGCTCATCTTTTTCCATAGCATCTTCCGCCATGAATCAGAATTTCCAACTAAGACAGAGTCAGGTTTCTCTATTTCTGTGTCCTGTTCCACTCGGTTGGAGGCATTGAACGCTCACATCGAGTGGAAAAGGTTCCAAGATACACTGAGTAATTTCAAGGCATTTACCTTTTTTGACAAAAAAAAAAAAAAATCACTGCATTTGGGTTTTGAGGAGAGAGAAGGTCTGAGAGCACATAAAATTAACGAATTCCGGAAGATATCTGAGCTTTGTAACCTGTGGATTCAGCGGTTATTGGGGCATAGGTAGAGGGAAAAAGGGACAGAAAAAAAAAAAGAGAGGCGGTGTGGTGGCGCCGGAGAGGGCAATAGCGGCCACAGTTACTGGGAGTTTGCGATTGGTTCAGCCTGTGAGGTTTATGGGAAGTTTTATAATGCTGCGAGTTTTTTGAGTATTTACAAAGTGGCCCTTAAATGTTAAAATATCTCGGTTCAGGATTTTTGCTAGGGGTTCCTTTGGATTAGAAATAAAAACGAAATAAGTTGATATTTTTTTCTCCATTTTTGTTAAAGGTACATTTAATGTGAGAGGAGTAAGGTAGGTGTGGGGTCCAATGCAAAAAAGTAAGTGAATTTTAAAAATGAAATTTAATCCAAATGCACCTTAAGATAGATCGTTATACCCTATACTCGTTTATACGTAGCAAGTTGTAACTGATGCAAAAAACTACGTTGTTTTACTAAAGTCCATCAACTGGGCAAAATCCAAAACTATTGTCACCCCACGCCACTGCATCTCATGCGTCTCCCACCACAACACTCATGTTTTCTTCCCAAAACCATCTACCTTCCAAAAATTCATCCAACTTGCAGTTTTTTAGACATTTTTAGGCGATTTTCAAGCTTTCGCAACTTCTATCTTCCTTTATTCTCTGATTCTTTGTTCGTTGCTTCAGTATCTTTGTTAGTTTCATCAATTTCGCAGCTAGATTTGTAGTTTTCAACAAAAAGAAAATGTTCAACGAAATAGTTTTCATACTATATGTAGAACTAAGAATATATGTATATGTATATGTATATTTTCAATTTTTATGTTTTATATTCGTATTTTGGTATTGCAAACTCTATATTAGATGTTTTATGATCTGTTTTATGTGTTGTAAATATATAAAATTATGAAAATCTTGGATTATGAAATATTAGATTTTAAAACATACGAATGCCTACTTTTTACACTGAAAATGCCAAGTTTTAAAGCTCATAATTTTAGAACTAGAAATGCCCAACTTTTAAAGCTAGGCATGCCTAGTTTTGAATTTGGGAACACTTAGTTTTAGAACTAGGAATGCCTAGTTTTTAAGTTAGAAATGCCTAGTTTTTAAGTTAGGAATGCCAAATTCTAAAACTAGGCATTTATAAAAACATACAAATGCCTACTTTTACACTGAGAATGCTGAGTTTTAAAGCTAGCAATACCTAATTTTAGAATTAAGAATGCATAGTTTTTAAAACTAGGAATGTCTAGTGAAGTTTGTGAATACCAAGTTCTAAAATTAGGAATGTCTAGTTTTTAAGCTAGGAATGTCTAGTTTTATAAATGAGAATGCCTAACTAAGTATTCCTAGTTTTAAAACATATGAATGCCTACTTTTTCACTGAGAATGACGAGTTTCAAGGCTAGCAATGCCTAGTTTTAGAAGTAGAAATGCCCAATTTTTAGAACTAGGAGTGCCGAGTTTTGAAATTTGGAAATGCTTAGTTTTAGAACTAGGAATGCCTAGTTTTTAAGTTAGAAATGCCAAGTTTTTAAGTTAGGAATGCCTAGCATTTCTAGTTTTGAAACTTATGAATGCCTATTTTTTACACTGAGAAATGCTGAGTTTTAAAGCTAAGAATGCCTAGTTTTAGAATTAGGAATGCCCAATTTTCAAAACTAGCAATGCCTAGTTTTGAAATATGGGAATGCCTAGTTTTTAAGAGAGGAATGCCTAGTTTTTAAGATAGAAATGCCTAGTTTTATAACTGAAAATACGTAGTTCTAAAACTAGGCATTTCTAGTTTTAAAACCTTGGAGCCAAAGTTAAAAAATTTGGAATGCCTAGTTTTAAAGGTAAGAATGTCAAGTTTTAAAACTGAGAATGCTTACTTTTAACATCCAGAATGCCAAAAGGGACAAAACAATAACCAAACATAAACATGATTCCCGAGTGATGAAGATACATTGACCACTGCAATTGCAAGGTAAATATATGAACAAACACAATACACTTGAATTCTTCCTTTATAATTTACATTGCTACCCACTTTTTACATTCAATTATTCCTTTATAATTTACATTCTGCCTTGAACTTTTGATTTCTCTTGCAAACACTAAACCCCAACCTGAATACATGATGATCGTACAATTTGAATGCATTTTCTTTGAATGAAACAACAGTTCCAACTAACGAATCTTCAATTGATGTTTCAACAACAGCTGCATTCACACAGAAAAACAAAGATTAAAACACATAAAATATGTAAATACATGTTACACAACCATCTAAATAAATAAACAAAAAGATAGGTTGAATATTCAATTGCTTATAAATTAGGCACTATCAGCTATAAAAGTAGGCACTCTCACTTATGAAAGTAGGTACTCTTACTTATAAAAGTATGTACTACTAAATGAATATGTTCAGAACACAACAAAAAGCATCTAAAAAAAATCAACAACTAAGAAAATAAAAAGTTTCCAATGGTGATAATCATATATACTGTCAGTTCAAAAACTAGGCGCTGTCACGTATAAAAGTAGGCACTCTTACTTATGAAAGTAGGCACTCCCACTTATAAAGTATACACTACTAAATAAATAAGTTCAAACAAAAAATAATTACATAAAACCAACAAAATGCATCTGAGAAAAGAAACAAACCAGAAAACATAAAGTTTCCAATGGTAATAAACATAGACACTCTCACAATAAAAACTAGACCCTTCTATATATAAAAGTAGGCACTCTAATGTATAAAAGTAGGCACTGGTAACTACAAATGTTCAACTGCATAATAAATTATAATGAAACTATTACCAACTTTATTATAAATAAAAATAATGATGAAAACAAAAAAAATTTAAAATTGAAACAAATGAATGAATCATCTAAATACACAAACAAAAATAAAAAGTTTGAAGTTCCACTGTTCATAATCATAGGCACTGCTAGTTGAAATACTAGGCACTCTTAGTTGAAGAACTTGGCATTGTTAGTTGAAAAACTCGGCACATATACATTCAGGCACACATACAAACACCGAACAACAAAACAATCGAAAACCAATAATGTCTTACCTGTAACTTTTTATTCCACGCATTCCAGAAGCATAGAATCACCACAAATACACGAAGAATGATTGATAACATCATAATTGAACTTCTCCACATCAACAAATAGCACAAATGTTGGTTTCTTCACAATTCTGTATTGATTTCACAATGTTGCAGATGATACTTGATGATCAATTGAGTGAACATGAAATCACAAGAAATCTGGTGAATTGATGAAGCTACGAAGAAGATAATTGTGAAAGGAGAAGAAAGCGCACGAAGTAAAGAGGAAAAGATTTGATTTGAATTGATTTGATCAGGCGCGTGAGTTTGGAAACTATAATGATTTTGTTTATAATTTTTAACACCAAAACGACATTGTTTTGATAAGTGATTACACCATTTATGGTGTAACCGAGTGCATGGTATAATTTGCCCCCTTAGATTGGCCTCATTTTGTAAAGGGTTATTTTTAAAAGAACTACCCTTTTGTTTAGGGTTTTTATCAATTGAGTACAACTTCTTTTGCAATTGACATTTAAATGAAAAAAAATTGCATTACTGGCTAGAAATTTAGCCAGAAATATGTAAAATAAGTTCTGATAAAAAAGTTGTTTTAAATAAATTAATATAACAATTTTATTATTCATAATATCGATAAGCAGAAGAAGTTCTAAAAAGCAGCCACACAGTAGCTTTTATAAAATAGTTTTTTTCAACTTTTTTAAGTTAAAAGCAGATACAATAAGCAGTCGAAAACAGCTCCAAAACAGCTTATAACTTAAAATAAGCTAAAAGCTGCTGATTTTAAGCAATTAAGAAAAGGCCCTTACTCATCCATTTAATAATGAAAATTCAATTTTGCCCTTTGATTAACAAAATAAATTTAGAAAGCTTTTTTCCCTTTTATTGTTTTCTTTTGAAAATTTTCATTTTTCTCTTTTTTTTTGTTTTTATTTTTTCCTCCTCCTCTCATTCCCATTCGACTGATTGCCATCCCTTTCCTCCCCAACCTCTACCTTCTTCTCTGTTAATTTAATCTCCTTATTGCTTCCACTTCCCTTCCTCAATCTTTCTATTTGTTCTCCTTCATCTACATTAATCTCATCCTATCACCAAGAATCAACTATAGGTGGAAGAAATTTCCCACCGTCCAACCTCCACACACTACACACTATAGGTGGAAGAAATTTCCCACCGTCCAAAACTAACAACAAGTAAAGCTAATTACATTTATGGAAGCCATGATTGCTTTCCAACCATACACACTACACACTTGCAAGTCTATCTTATTACCTATATAACTAGTGCTTTATAACTTTACCTCTTTGTAACTCCTTTAGATTTATCATTCAAGGTTTTCTTTCCTGTGAATGTGGACTCTATAGTTCTCATTCTTCATTTACTAAGTGTCATTTAAGGGTCTTAGATTTTATATCTAAGGTTCTTATTTCGTGGTTATTTGAAGGGTGGAGCTTTAGCTAAAGTTCTCTCTCACAGGTTGAGTTTGGATTTAAGCTTGTAAGTTTGGCTTTAGGCATGTCATGTTAACTTATACAATTTCGCAGTGTGTTGTGTTATGTTTACCAAGTGACAATAAATAAGTAAATAAGCATAAACAATAGCATAACCAATGGTAACGCAATTCGGCTTAACAAGCCTACATTTGTGGGGCCACGCACATAAAAAATATCCATTATAACTGAGAACACATTACAAGAAAACACTTAGCTTGTTAAGACATCTGATGTTTTCCAAGTGGATGTTGCGAACTCCCTTTGCACATGACACGACTGAAATCCTTTTAACCTCTTCAAGGATCCTCGGTAAATTGCTGAACTCTCTTCAACCTACAATCACGTTGCACGCAAACAATACTCCTTTTCCAAGGAGGAAGTTGTTTAGAACCAGATCCAATATCGAGAACTGATGACACAACAGCCCAATACTGGAAGAACACTATTTATGCAAGAACGATAAACTCCATGAACTACACAATATGATTTTTCATAAACTTAAGCTCAAAACGATGGATGAATACTTCAATAGCCTGAGCAGGATAATGAATTCGGCCAACCCAAATTGTATTATAGTGTATCTCTTAAATACTTAGAGTTGAATTTTGGTAGGAATCCTAATTCTTCGCATATTTAGATTCTTCTTTGGTCTTCTTTAGTTTTCTAATCCAACTAAGTTTCTTATAACATGAGATACTCTAGAATTGGTATCTTTACAAGTGTAGATTAATAAGGAAACTTGGATCTACACAATCTTCAAGGATTTGCTACAAATCTTCTTGACTGCAAAACAATGCCAACTATCTTCAAATGATTTTTAGTGGACCTCGTGTTTAGTCGGTGTGTGTACTTCATACGACATAACACACCATACACATGACACAATAGGCCAGGAATTAATATCTAACAAAGCTCCATTAAAAGCCTTTTCCATCCATCTCACTATCTATGCCACGTAACTTTATAATCCAAATTTAAGAATCTAGACTTGGGTATTTTCCGTATCACTTATTTTGTATCAAGAAGAAAAGGAGAAGAAAACAAGAATAAGAAGAAAAGAGAGACGAAAAGGAATTGCAAACAATAAGGAAGAAATTGCTAACCTAACTTGAACTTGCAATATCACATTATTAAAAATTCTCCTCGCTCTACAAAATACAAGTCATGAGAGAGAGAGAGAGAGAGAGAGAGAGAGAGAGAGAGAGAGAGATTCCTCTGCATGAAAGCTTGAAGAAGAAGATCTCGTGGTTGTAACAAGGGTTGCAAAAAGCAGAAAGTCACTTGGTGGTGATTCCTTGGTATAACCACTCAGTTTGAACAATGAGGAAGATTGAAATTCCTAAAGAGCTCCCTTATTAGGTAGTGGATTGTAGGCTTTCGGAGCCCAACCACTAGAAATCATTGCGTTTGATTTATCTCTACTACACTTTTTACATTTCAAACTATTTTTTTACACTTGAATAAATTGTTTATAATCAAGATTGAATGTTTATGTGATTGGAATGCTTAATGTTATTAGTTTTATGATTCATTGATGATTTGTGATAAGCTATTTGTAATCTCACTTGTATAAGCTTTCTTAGTGTGATAGTCTTTGGGAAAAAATTTTGATATGTGTTGGTGTGTGTGTTTATCTAGCAAGAAAGGTCTAATTAGGTTCTTTATGGTGATGTATACATTTTCATAATACTTTTCTTGAAAAGGCGGTTGTATTGATGAAGTTGCTATCGAGTGTAACTTTTCTCTATGTTTTCAATGTGACCTATCATTTTGATCTTATTATTATTGAAGAAGTCTTCTATGTTGATGCATATATTTTCATTATATTTGTCTTGAAATGGTCAGTATATTGATAGAGTTGATTTTTGGTACAAATAAACACCTTAAGTTTTAATTATTAGTCATGGAGTACTATTTATTGATTTGTTATAGTTATTTAATTTACTTTCCATTTGCAGCCCACAAGAAAAGTGAAGGGTAGCCTACAAGCAAAGGTCCACGACAAGAAAGAAAAAAAAAAGAAAGAAAAGGAGAGGCCCATAAGAAGAGCAGCAGCAAGAATTAGGAAAGAAGGCGCACTCAGGAAGTTTTTGGAAAGAAAAAAAAATCGGCAGCTGCTTTAAAAGAAGAAGTAGCTGCGCAAGGAGAAAGTAGCAACAAGAAAACTAGAAGCAGCTGCGCAATCGGCAGCTACAGAAGCAGTTGAGACAGAAGCAGCTGCACAAGTAGCAGAAATTTAGAAGCTGCTGCTGGCTGAAGTAGGAAGCAGGAACCGGACGAAGCTGCGGAGAAAACCGGATGCTAAAGATAGAAACGGACGCTGATGTAGAGACGGACGCAGCAGAAGCAGGAGAAAATCAGCAGCTCCAAGTGGAAGGAAAGCCATGATCTACTCCAAGAAATTGGTTCATTCTTTCCTTTTAATTATGAACTAATTTTCTTTTTAGAATCTTGATGAAACCCTAGCCATGTGACTTTGGTTTATTTTATTTTGGGAGATTTATTATATTATTTATGTGATTACATATCCTGAGATGTTTCTTGGTTTAATTCAATTAATTCTTTGTGATTGTTCTTGTAGAATAATTATTTGGGTCAGTTGATATTTTTATCCATTAATTCTTGTAGTATTGAGTATGAGAGATATGTGATTTTTGTAAGTATATTGTGGGTTATAGTTCATGCTAATTTTAGACGATTTATGCCATAGAATTGAATAAGTCATGCTAATAGTTAGATGGGTTATGTCATGCATTTAAGCATATATTTCTTTAGTGAATCGAAACTTATAGCCTAGATCACCACATAAAGGTCTAATCTTTTCTCCTAAATAAAATTAAATCATTGTTATATGTTAGTGGTTGATTCAAGGTTCTAAATCATCTCTTTGGTTAAGCTCTTGTCATTTTTAATATAGTTATTTTATTTATTATTTTTACTTAATTTACGAATAATTTTAGATAATATAAATTGATTCTTCTTTTTATTTAATTAATTTAGGAAGATAATAATTTAAGTAGTTAAGCATTTCTCTGTGGTTCGATACCCTGATACTTTCATATTACATTGATCTTGTGCACTTGCAAGTATTGGGTTTAAAACTTTGTTATATAAATCCCGACCAAGTTTTTGGCGCCGTTGTCGGGAAGAGGTTAAATTAATTGCTTGTGTCATTGTCTCTAAAATTTGTTGGTATTTTTATTATATTTATTTTATTTTTTATTATTCTTGAAAAGAAAAGAAAATTTTTTTGATTGTTCTCTTAGTTGTCTTCATTGTGTTTTATTAATATTATTATCTTTATTTTTTACAATATCCTCCCATTTAGTAATTTATTTTTCATTATTATTTGCAGTAATTTTTTCTTTAATTTGTTTATTAATGCATGGTCGTCGTTCTCTTTCTCTTGATTTAAAAGAATTTGACCCTAAGATAGAGCTTACACTTAAGGTACTTAGAGCACACAAAAAAATTACTAACACTTGTGAGGTTAAGATGGCTGAAAATCCACGAGCATTAAGGAGTATTTTACTCCCAACACTTATAACTCACCAATAGGTAATAGACTACCTGAAATTGAGGCTAATCACTTCGAAATTAAAGCTTTTACTCTTCAAATGTTACCATCTTTTTATGGGCTTGATTCCGAAAATCCTTATAAGCATATTGATGAGTTTTTAGAAATTTGCTCTACTTTTAAACTGCTTAATATTACTGATGATGGTATTAGATTGTGCCTTTTTCCTTTTTCTCTGAAGGATAAGACTAAACATTCGTTACATACACGTGAGAGAGTAGATACATGGGCTGAGATGTCTAGGGAATTTCTAAAAAAATACTTTCCTATGGATAAACTTACAAGGTTAAGGAGAGAAATTACTACTTTTTCCCAACAAAATAATGAACAATTTCACGGGACCTGGGAGAGATTTAAAGAACTTCTTCGTAGTTGCCCTCACCATGAAGTCCCTAAATAACAACAAATACAAAGTTTTTATTCAGGACTAGATGAGAGAAATTGCCAAATGGTTAATTCACAACAACACGCCACATCCTCATGTGTAGGCACAGTTAGACAAATAGGAAATAAAGTAGGAATGTATGAAGTTTCTCAAAATGTTGATATTTCTTTGAAAGTTGATGCCTTATCTAAAAAGTTTGATCAACTGTTAGCTTTAAATACATTGCCTACTAATTCTCCTAACATGCAAGGTGTTTGTGCAATTTGCTCTAGTCCTTCTCACGTTATCTATGACTATCCTAGTGCTTCACTATTTCTAGAATTTGTGCAGGAATAAGTCAATGCAGCCCAAGGATTTCACAGACAGAATGACCCCTACTCAAACATATACAATCCAGGCTAGAGAAATCATACTAATTTCTCCTGGAGGCAACAAGGAAGGGAAGGTCAATTAGGCCAGCAATAATATCAGCAGAACAAACAACCTGGTATGACTGCTCCCCCTGGTTTCCAATCTCAAATGTATGTACCTCCTTTAGAAGAAAAGTCTTATATGCTTTGAAAGGTTTAGAAGCTATAACACAAATTGTAGACTCACACACCCAATCTATTGCTAAGTTAGAAACTCAAATAGGGCAACTAGCTAATGTAATAAGTAGAAGAGATAAGGTAAAGCTTCCAAGTTATCCAATAGAGAACCCTAGAGCTAATTATCATGAGCAAGCTAAAGCTGTTATTACTCTTAGAAATGGGAAGTTGGTAGATAATAAAGTAGGGGAACCTATTAAAGATGGTAAGTTAAATGAAAAGGAAATGAGAAATTGATATGGGGACTAAAATTGAAAGGAAGATAGAGAAGGAGCTAACTTTTTCCTCTAATTCTAAGACTCTAGAACCATCTCCTACGGTTTCATATAAGCCAAAGATTCCTTATCTGCAAGTTTTATTGCCACCTCTATATCTTAAAAAGGATGATAAAAAGGAAGATATTTTAGAAACTCTCAAACAAGTTAAAATTAATCTTCCACTTTTAGAGGTTATTAAGCAAGTCCCATCTTATGCAAAATTTCTTAAAGACATGTGTAATTTTAAAAGAAAATCTAAAAGCAATGTTTCTAAGAAAATCTTCTTAACTGAACAGGCGAGCTCCATTTTGCAACATAACACTCCACAGACGTATAAATATCCTGGTGTCCCTACGATTTCTTGTCTTATTGGTAATCATAGAATAGATAGGCACTCCTAGATTTAGGTTCCAGTGTTAATTTGATTCCTTACACTGTTTATGAAGAGTTAATATTAGGGGAATTGCAACCAACTGATATGACTTTATAGTTAGCTGATAGGTCTATCAAGGTACCTAGGGGGAGGATAAATGATGTTTTGGTTCAAATTGATAAAGGTGTCTTCCCTGTAGACTTTGTAGTCCTAGATATGGAACATGGTAGATCCTCCAAGAATCATATCCCTATTATTCGAGGCTATCCTTTCTTGGCTACTGCTGATGCCACTACTAAATGTAGAACTGGGTTTATGGATGTCTTGGTGATGAATATGAGAGTTAGATTAAATATCTTTAAAACTTCTTCACAACCTTCTATAGAAGATAATCCTGGTTACTATTTGGTAGATGTAAACGATGAATTAATTGAACAAACTCTACCTCTAATGTGTTCAAAAGAATATACTTCTATTGAGAAAGAAAACCTAATGTGCACTGAGGATGTTAATTCTAATCTTGCTTGCATTGCTCCATTAGAAAAATCTTCTTGGATTGTGAATCATGAGCCTAATATGAGAGAAGTAGATCCTGGCTGAACGCAAAAGAATTACGGGAGTCTGGCTGAAGACTTTAAATTTGGCGCTTTTGGAAGGCAACCCAAATTTCATTATATTTATTTATTTTATTATTTGGTTTTATTTAACTTCATTGGTAGAAAGGTATGAAGTGTTTGTTTTGTAGGATAATCAGACAACATATCATTATCATGGAGTTACAGAGATGGTCTATAACTCTTCTGGACATGCATTAATATTGCCTCTTCTACCAGGTTGTGTTGTTCTTTTCTTTGTCTCTTCCCTGCCCTTGGTATTCTTCGATCACATTGTGGACAATGTATGGTCTAGGTGTGGGGGAGAAGATGTTTTTGTTCTGGTGTCAATTAATTATTTTTTTTAATTTCTTTTTTTCTCTGGTCTTCTTGTTCAATTTTTGGTGGATTTTTTTTCCTACTTACTTTTCTAAATTATTTTAAGAAAAAACCAAAAATATGATTCCACTTAAAGAATGATTCTTTTTGAGTTCCCTTTAAAATGTCTTGAATAAGTTGAGAAAAGTACTTGTTTTCTTGTTTTTAATTAGGGTGATGGACTTATGTTCTATATCTGTCATAACTCTTGCATGACTTACACTTGAGTACATGGGTTATTGTTAGTTTTTAATAAATCCTTTACATTATTTTTGAGTTTCATAAAATTGATGAATATCTTCCCTACATTCTAGAACTTACTTGAGTACCTCTTGAAGTGAAATAGAAAGGTTTTCCTTATTTGACTCAGAGACGACGGACATAGGCCTTCTTTGAATTGTTTGTGCCTTTCAAGCTTACCAATTTCATGATTTTTACCTTAGTACCCTTTTGAGCTTTAAATGTTATTTTCTTTCTTTAAACC
Source organism: Catharanthus roseus (assembly GCA_028651295.1). Classification (NCBI taxonomy): domain Eukaryota; kingdom Viridiplantae; phylum Streptophyta; class Magnoliopsida; order Gentianales; family Apocynaceae; genus Catharanthus; species Catharanthus roseus. The sequence goes on along the minus strand of JAPQWS010000046.1, from coordinate 1,468,167 downwards.
ACTTAAATATTAACCCTTAATCTTGTTGAGAGTTTAATGCAAACTTCTAACTTGTGCTTCAATGATGGGTTGTTGTTTTTGTGTTATGGAAAGAGAATAAGTTATTTTAACAAAGGAGAGAAAAGAAAAAAATTATATGACTTTCTGTGCTGAAAAAAAATAATGTATTGAGCTGAAAAAAAAGATAAAGAAAGAAAAGTTGATACATGATTGTTACAAGTCATAAGGTGCAAAGAAAAAAAGTTTTTCAAAGTGCCCCGAATTGGTGAATGTAAGAAAAAGAATGGCTTTAAAGAAGGAATTTTTTGGGAAAGAAGATGGTAGTTGGTGAATGCATTAATTGAAAAAAAGGGAGCAAAACAAAGTTAGAAAGTTTGTCGAAATTTTGAAGTATCCATATTCTTTGTAAGCTCTCTTGTGTTTTGAATTTGAATTCCTTACCTTCGTTTGATAACCAACACCCTAACCTTACATTACAAGCTTTAAAGTTATACCTGATGTGAGTTGAGTTTAAGAATCCTTGATTAATAGAGAGAAGGTACAAAGAGTGAGCCTATGGAATGAACTCTTGTTAAGATTTGTCTTCTGTGTATAATTTAGAAATCTTGTTTAGTATTTATTTTTACACTCTCTGATGACCACGATCACACCTTACACAAGTCTTGCATTAGTTATGGGAGATAATTAAATGTTTGTTCGTGAACTTGAGATTTGAAATAAGAGGAAATGTGCTTGTATTGATTAAGTTTGAGATTTGATAAGGGTACTTAATTTGGATTATTCTATATCTGTTCTAAAGTTTGTTGTTTATTTGAGTTTGTGGGTACGTCGTCTGCAAAACATCACGAGACCATACTCGTCCACTAGGAGATACTTAGGGGTTTAAAGGGCTTGTTGCACATGCTAAGTGCAATCGTGAGTCCTACGAAAGTGGCTAGTTAGTTTTTCTTTTTCTTTTTATTTTTGCTTGAGGACTAGCAAAACTTAGGTGTGGGGGAGTTGATAGAGTTGATTTTTTGTACAAATAAATACCTTAAATTTTAATTATTAGTCATGGAGTAGTATTTATTTATTTTTTATAGTTATTTAATTTACTTTCCATATGCAACCCACAAGAGAAATGAGGGTAGTCCACAAGCAAAGGCCCACGGCAAGAAAGAAAAAAAAAAAAAGAAAGAAAAGGAGAGGCCCATAAGAAGAGCAGCAGCAAGAATTAGGAAAGTAGGCAGATTCAACAAGTTTTTGGGAAGAAAAATAATCGACAGCTGCGCAAGGAGAGAGAGCGGCAATGAGAAAACCAGAAGCAGCTATGCAATCGGCAGCTGCAGAAGCAGTTGAGACAGAAGTAGCTGCGCAAGCAGCAGAAATTTAAAAGCTGCTGCTGGCTGAAGCAGGAAGCAGGAACTAGACGAAGCTGCGGAGAAAACTGGATACTAAAGTTAGAAAAGGACGAACGTAGAGATGGACGCAGTAGACGCAGGAGAAAATCAGCAGCTCCAAGTGGAAGAAAAACCATGATCTACTCCAAGAAATTGGTTCCTTATTTCCTTTTAATTATGAGCTAATTTTCTTTTTAGAATCTTGATGAAACCCTAGCCATGTGACTTTGGTTTATTTTATTTTGGGAGATTTATTATATTATTTATGTGATACATATCTTGGGATATTTCTTGGTTTAATTCAATTAATTCTTTGTTTTGTTCTTGTAGAATAATTATTTGGGTTAATTGATATTTTTATCCATGCTTAATTCTTATAGTATTGAGTATGAGAAATATATGATTGTTACAAGTATATTGTGGGTTTTAGAATTGAATAGTTCATGCTAACTTTAGATGATTTATGTAATAGAATTGAATAAGTCATGCTAATGGTTAGATGAATTATGTCATGCATTTAAGCACAATATATTTCTTTACTGAATGGAAGCTTGTAGCCTAGATCACTATCATAAAGGTATAATCTTTTCTCCTAAAATTAAATTATTGTTATACATTTTAGTGGTGGATTCAAGGTTCTAAATCATCTCTTTGGTTAAGCTCTTCTCATTTTTAATTTAGTTATTTTATTTATTATTTATATTTAATTTACAAATAATTTTAGAAAATATAAATTGATTCTTCTTTTTATATAATTTATTTAGGAAGATAATAATCTAAGTAGTTAAGCCTTTCTCTGTGGTTCGATACCTTGATACTGCCATATTACATTGATCTTGTGCAGTTGCAAGTATTGGGTTTAAAATTTTGTTATAAGAATCCCGACTATATATGCATTCTAATAAATTTTCTCCACTATACTCCTTTTGTAGTAGTTCAGTAACAAATACGATACAATACATATATATGTTTGTATATATATATATACATATATGTGTATATGTATATATATGTACATATATATTTATATATACAAATATATATAGATATATACATATATACATATACACATAATACTACAAAAAACCTCTTTTTACCGATGGTACTTACTGACAGAAACATCGTCCGTCGGTAAATACCGTCAATTTTTCGAGGGTCTAGGACTACATATATATGTATATATATATGTACATGTATATTTATATATTTATATATAAATATATATAGATCTATATATACATATATACATATACATATAAGACTATAAAAAACCTCTTTTTACCGATGGTACTTACTAACAGAAACATCATCCGTCGATAAATACGGTCAGGTTTTTTGAAGGTGTAGAACTACACGTTGATTTTTTCACAATTTTTGCCCAAAAATTGGAGGAAAAATATTAACCATAAAACGGCGTAAGGTACTGATGGAAAGCTCCATCAGTACCAAAAAGTTAGCGACGACCTTAAACATGGATTTGTTTATGTCGGTAAGACAATCAATGTAACGATGGTTGTTACAATTGAACTTTCATCGCTACTTTATGAATTAAAATTACCAACGGTTACTCAATTGGTGTTCCGTCAGTAAATAAGGAATAGAAAAACAAAACGGGACACGCACTCCTCCCTCCCCTTTTCAGAAATCAGGAAACAAATTCACACTAAAACCCACCCCTTCTCCCACAAAGAGTCACCTGATGGCAATGACACTAACCACCGACGGCGATGGCCACTCCTATCCTGCGCTACCCCCAATTGATGACGAGATGCTCATTCAGGTACTCTTTCTCTTTCTCTCTCTGTACTCTCTGTATTTTCTTCTTCTTCTTCTCTCTCTCTCTCTCTCTCTCTCTCTCTCTCTCTCTCTCTCTTTTTGTAATGTTCTTCTTCTTCTTCTTCTCTCTCTTAGCTGATTGTCGCCTCTGTTTGCCACCAGAACAGAACAACGACTCCGAGCACCTTACTGCTTGGAGAAAGGACCACAGTATAAAGGTATGCTATTTTTTTTTTTGAAAATTTTTGGCTCTATTTCTCTGCTTTTAGCTCTAAGAATAGGGAAAATGCATATGTGATTGGTATTAAAAAAATTTGAATTTATATTATATGTGATTGAAATATTTTTTGGTGTATTTCTCTGCTTTTTTGCTATTTTAAATTTTTTTGGAATTTTTTATTGTATTTTTCCTGTTTTTAGCTCTAATAACGGGGAAAATACATATCTTATCGGTGTTTTTTTGTTTTCTGTTTCTGATTTATGGGGTGTGTGAAATTATTTGAAATCGTTATGGATTAAGTAAAAAAATGGTTTTTTTTAGTGTGAAAACTTGAAAATTATAAACAAATCGAAATTTGGAAGACAAACACATCTCTGATTGGTGTTTGTGATTCTTTTATGCAATGCTTGTTTGTGTTCTTAGGGTGTGCAAAGAAGAAAATGAATACACGAAAATGAATGTAGGAATCATGAGCTTACATGAAAATGAATACTAAGAAGACTCGGAGAAAGAAAGAAAGAAAGAAAAGCCTTTTTGTTTAAATGGTGTGCATTCATATTATATTTTTGTTATATGCTAAGTGAGATGGTCATGCTATGTTAAAGAGAAAACATTCTTATTTTCCCTTAAAGTTCTCTTTCTTTAAAAATATATCTTGCAACTTGGTAAACTAAAGAAGGTAAAGTAATAGAAGAAGGAAGTAAAGGTTTGTACCTTATATCTAATTAATTCTACTAATCATACTTCTTTCTTATAAATAATTTAAATTTAATGAAAATCAAAGAAAGATAAACTTTTTTCGAATTAAAAATTAATATTTTACATAAAGTTGATGAAAGATTAATTAAAAGGACATTTGAGCTATATTTTTAGTCATAGTATTAGGGGTGTAAACGGGTCCAGAACCTTAGGGTACTCCCATACCCAGACCCTCTGGGTATAAAATTTATGGACCCAGACCCAACCCTCCAAGGTCTAGGGTAGGGTCTGGGTATTCTCGTATTCGTATGGTATTTTTCTATTTTTTCCCTATTAAACGAAAATATATGTAAAACAGTGTATAATCCTAAAATAAAAATTATAACATGATTAACATAATTTCCTTGTTAATTTCCTCAATATCTCTTTCAACAAATACAATCATTTAACATCTCTAATTCAAATGATTACAAGTTCAAGTACACAAAAAATTCTCATAGTACATTAATCCACAAAAAAAAAAGTCCTAATTCAATATAATATGTTAATCAAAGTATTTGTAGATCGCTTGCACCTATTTGTCTCCTACATAAATGTATAAATTATAAAATAAAAGTTATAACATGATTAACATAATTTCCTTGTTAATTTCCTCAACATCTCTTTCAACAAATACAATCATTTAACATCTCTAATTCAAATGATTACAAGTTCAAGTACACATAAAATCCTCACAGAACATTAATCCACAAAAAAAAAGTCCTAATTCAATATAATATATTAATCAAAGTATTTGTAGATCGCTTGCTCCTATTTGCCTCCTACATAAATGTATAAATGTATAAATTATGTATTAATAAAAAATACAAAAATAATATAATATATAAATATATATTATTATTTTATTATAACGGGTATATGGGTCTGGGTATCATCATACCCTGCCTAGACCCATTTAATAGAATATATACGGGTACGGGTACGCGGGTATAAAATTTTAACCTTACCCGTTATAAACGGGTATAGACCTGTGCGGGTAAGACCCTCCCCGTTTACAGCTCTACATAGTATATAGTTTTTAGAGTTCTTAACATGTATTTAAAATTTTAAAAGATCTTATATTATGAAATAGACAGAGTATTAGGTTTTCATTCTACTAGATTAGGTCAATGATTGATATTTTCTCAAATTAGCTAATTGATAGAAAATTGAAACTCTTCTTAAGCACATAAGGAAGATATATATTCAATAGATTGTTATTAATATGAAAAAAATATGAAAATATTATCCGTTTTTGTTTAGTTTAGTAGTTTAATGATTTCAATGGCATATCTTTGTTTCTAATGAAGCATTCATGGAGAGTTTTTGTAAAATATGTAAAAAAATTAGAATAATAAAATGGTTCTAAACATGAATTAGAGTTTAATTATTTGTTTGTTCTTAAGACAATGTTAAAAAGTAATTAATACTCTACTCTATCTAATTACTTGAGAGAGATCACATTAATTTGAACCTCCTAATTTCTAATTTTTGAGATAAAGTAATTAGATTATAAAGAGAAAAGACCGAGTTCAACATATAAACCCCTAAAACATTTTTACATATTTTTGAATTGATGATTGAGGAGTATTTTTCTTGCTTAAATTTATATCTCTATAAACACTATATTATTTACTAGAAAATTGTCTAGATGTAGAATGTGAATGGAACATTTAAATCAAGACAAGAACTAATCTTGATTTGTCTTTATTTAGATACCCTGTCATAAAAAAAAATTGAATCTAAAAATATTGATTTCAATTTTAAAATGAAATCGCTTTCTTAATTGGAGTATCAATGGGAGATAAGCATTAAAAAATATGCATATTTTACCAATTTGCTCCATATACATGTAAAGATTTTAGTAATTGTAAATATATATATCATCTTTTATAAATTGTAAATATAAATATGTAATCAAGTTTTATAATTCAATCACCTAATAGTTGAATTATTACTCTTTGTCATTTAGTATTGTTTTTTAGTATCAGAGTTCCATATTAGTGATTCATTGTATTGTCATTGAATTCACAACTTCTAGTTGAGATGCTCCGAACGTACAAGAATTCATAGGCTATTATTTAGTACTGTTATATATTAGAGGTGGAAATTGAAAATTGGATTTGCTTGAGCATATGAGGAATCAAAAATTGTTTCATATATAATCATATGCCACCAAAACATTGAATTATGCGATCTTTTCATGCCTTCTTTTCTTTCTCCATACATAGTGTATTACTTATTAGAAATGTTCTTCCTTATATATCGTTTAAATTAAATATCCCTTTATATGTATGGCTTATAAAGTTTACTTAAAAAATATTATTTACTTTTTCTTATAGTTTTGTTCGTGAGGATTTCAGTAACATATTCTCCATTATATACTCATTAAAAGTATGTGTTAATTAGTTTGAATTTTGTTTTACGGGGGAGCCCTGAATCTTTAAAGTCTTACGGGGGAGCCTTGACTCGTTAAAGCTTTATAGGGGAGCCCTGGCTCTTCATATTTTGTTTAACATGTGTTTGTTACCTGTTTGTGTGGCCGGTATGACTGGAAAGTATCCATAGTACAGGGAAGACTCTGTCAAAATTTTTCTAAGCTTATAAAAACTAAGATTGTTATATAATGAGTTACCATAAAACATAAAATGAAACTACTTTAATAATGATAAACTTGAGAAATTCCTTTGACTTTTTGAAAGACTTTTGTTAACTCCATTCTCATGTGTTTCTAAAGATTATAAACGATTAAAAGTTTGAATCATTGTTTCTAAAGATTATAAGATTTTGTGTGATATCTAAATTTTAAAGATTATAATCGTAACTTAGAATAAAAAAATAACAATATTCTTTTCTTAATGATCCTTAGAAACTATGGAGAATATATCAGATCATAATTGGATGCATAATGAAAGAGGTTCAGGGGTTAAATGTCTTACAAGTGAATTTGTTAATGGGGTTGATTGTTTTATTCGTTGTTTTCTTAAAACGAATAACATACTTGAAAATGAGATGAGGTGTTCGTGTTCAAAATGTGAAAATAAGAAGTTTATACCTTCCAAAGCTGTGAGGGAAAATCTTTTGAAGTGGCATTTTGTGCCTTTATATCATAATTGGATAGCTCATGTGGAAAAATGTGACCACATGATTCTTTGTGCGGAATTTGCTAGTACAACAAGGTCAAAAATTAGGGTAGAAAGTTCACTATCAATGCCGATTGAAAGAAACTCATATCGTGAGATAATCTTTGATGCAGCTGTTTCGAACTTCTTCCCTCAGGAATAAATGAATCATGAAGAGCCGCCTAATCTTGAGGCGAAAAAGTTTTTTGACATATTAAAAGTGGTGGAGACACCGTTGGTTGATGGTCATGATAGACATTCAGTTTTATCTACGAATGCGGAGTTATTGTACATTAAGTCTTAGAACCAATAGACTCAAAAGTTGTACAATGATGTTCGTGCATACATAAAAAAACATTTGCCGCTAGGCAACCATATGGTCGAAGATTGGTACGTGACGCAATTTAAAAAACTGATTGGTACGTGACGCAATTTAAAAAACTATGTTAAAAAAAAGGAACTAGGGAGAAGGTTTCTTTGACCTAGTTAAAAAAAAAACTATGTTTTCTTTTTAAGGGATAATGGAATATTTAATATTTTAATATAACCGTATTCTTTTAGGGAATAAAAAGTATTAATTTAATTACTTTATTTGATGAATTATACAATGGAGTAACCTAATTTGTTGATGGAGTAACTTATACATTTTGGACTACGATTATATTTAATAATTATTTAGAAATTAGATCATTTAACTCATTAAAATCCTTCAAAAAAAAAAAAAACACTCATTAATTACTTCTTCAAAAAAAGAAAAAACTCATTAAAATATATATGTCTATTAAATACAAAACTCAATAATTTATAATGACTTATGTTAAATTTAATTAAAAAATAAATTAATTTAATAATCCTTACATTTGGAAGAAGGTGAATAAAGATATTTTGTAATTAAATATTCAAAAAAAAAAAAAAAATTAAAGTGCATAAAGAAAATATTATAAATTAATTAAGATAAAAAACTTGCAACTATGAATAATAAAATATTAAAATATTAAAAAATATTCTTGTATCTTCATTTTTATTCAAAATAATTATAAGATCTTATTCTAAAATAAACACAAGTGTTAATTTATGATACATTAGCTATGCATTTTAGACATTACTAGTTCAATGAATTATATTAGAATTTAGATAATTTTCACTCAATAAAACACTGATCCGACTGTTAGATATAAAACAAAACCATTTATGATTAAGTAGGTAAAATTTCATCAGAAAAACATCTTAATTTGATAGTGGATCAAAATCCTAAATTGTGGGATTCTATGAATAGACAACTCTGATCAAGACACAAGTTGGTTCATGTGATCTAAATTGTATAATATTTATATCCAACGGTCTACTTTTTATATCAAATACTGAAAGTCTAAAAATATCAACTTAAGGTAAATAAAATCTTAGAGACAGATATTGTCTAAAACCCTAGTAAATACCATCATATTCCATCAATGGACGAAAGTCCAAAAGTATCAACTCTAAAATCCTGATCAAAATCTGAAATCATGTCAACTGTATGTTTGATATAGTAGTTTTCTTTCATGGATAATTGTATAAATACACAACTTTGATTAAGATACTACTTAAAGAATGTGATCGAAAATATAAAAAAATTATATCTAATGGTCTATTTTTCATCTCAATGATCAAAAGTCTAATATTTTTAATTTAAGATAAATATTGTCTTAGGGACGGAATAGAGATATCGGTTATAATTACAAATTTACATATATTTTAGAGACAGAATAAAGATGGTAATATGTTGGTGTCCCTTTTAGAGATGCAAATTTTGGACTCCAATTGGTCTCTATAATATTTAGATGGCTAAAATTGGCTCTATTGTCACTCTAATGTTATAATGATAAATAGATACGATATGTCGGTCTTCACCAATATGTAGAGACCATTTGGAGACCATCAATACGATCTCCAACGTTGGAGACTACTCATATTGAATCATATGATTAACTGGTCTATGGAGACCACAATATTCGTCTATATTTGGACTCAATATTAAAAACATATAGCTACCATTTACAATTCGGCTCTACATCTTCTCCAACAAGTCATAAATATAGAGACACAAATTGGTTGTGGCTATTTGGTCTTGGAAAATAGAAACTGATACAATAACAATGTCTAAACAGTCTATATAATTTTTTCTTATCTAAAATAGTAGAGTCACATTTTGTAGAGACCAACAATAGTTATCTGCAATTTTTTTTTTGGTTTCCTCATTTCGTTCTGTCGATAGTACACGTCTACTACGTCTCTATTTAGAGACAGATACTATTTAGCTCTAAAATTCCGTCTGTAAATGCCTGTTCTCCTTTAGTGTGTATATATATCGCATTCCTTTCTCTTTTCAAGTACCTATGATGACTTTATTTAATTGAAGAAGTCTATAAATATAGAAACATCTCCTTTCTCTTTTCAAGTACCTATGACGATTTTATTTAATTGAAGAATTTATATGTTCAAACATGTATTGCAAGATATAACAGAGTAAAATATCAAATCAAGATCCAACAAGTTGCTGCTTCAAAGCATGAATCTCCAAGAACAAGACCTTAACGAGTACCTTGGGGCCCTTAACCTTGATGCTGACCACGACAAACCCCATGCTGACAGTGATCAACTAAATCAACTTATTGTTAAACCCATTGAGAATTTTGAAGACTATATTTGTGAGAGAGCCTCTTTGGCTCGCGAAAATGCAACCACATCTTTTGCTCCTCATTGGTGCATGTTGTTTGAGTGTTCCATGATGTAATTTGCAAGATTTAGACTGTCTATTTATCTGACTTTTGCATACTCTTATGGGGGAAGAGTGCGAAACTCGTCTCGAATAAAATATTCAAGACATGAACGAGTACTCTTGGAGATATTTCGTCAACAATTTGCCAGGCAAGACGATTAGGGGAAGAAGATAAATTGTCGATGAGGTTGAAACATTTGCAGGAGGATGTGGAGAACGGGCCAATTTCTATTATTTCAAGCAATCAATAACATGTTAGCAAGTTCATTGGAGAAATAAGTAAAGGACTTGAAGAATATGAAAAGACCATGTGATGAAAGATGTTGATGAGCTCCGATTGAATACTCTTAAGGAACTTCTAAGCATATTAACTCCAGTCCACGTGTTGAATTTTCTGGCGACAAGCAAAAACCTCCATCTCTACTTTTACAGATAGAGAAGGGAAAGAAGAATTTTTATGGTATGAAGGATAATAAGAGAAGAATCCTGTTAGCTCCAATCCTTGAGTTGAAGATCAAAAAATTTTCTTATGAACATGGTAGCATATGTAATAAACTTCTTAATATTTAATGAAGAGAAGTTATTTAATTTAATTTCATGACTTAGGTATGTTAAGTAAGTTTGCAAGCCTTCATCACTTTCAAGGAACGAATTCTTTCAATTTTACAAATAGTTTTACTTGGGCAATTCCAAAGAACCCCCACGACAACAAAGAAATTACCGAGCTTGATAAATGATTCATGATCCTTAGATAAGTTTCACAAGTATTTATCAAGAATAGAAGCCTCTTTCTCAAGTAAGATAGATAGAATTTTTCTTTCAAAAATGGGCTTTTACTAGTCCCTCATTGGGGCTTTTGATTGTATCATTTAGGATTGAATTATTTCCTGAGAATCACTCTTATCTTATTTGGAGTTGGTATCCTCCTTATGCTTCAATCTCTCTCTCTCTCTCTCTCTCTCTCTCTCTCTCTCTCTCTCTGTATATATACATATATAAATACATATGAATATATATCCATATGTATAAATATATGTGTATATATATGTATATATATATAAACACACATGTATATATATACACACACACATATATATATGAACATATATAATTGTGTATGTGTATGTATATATGTGTGTGTGCGTATGTATATATACACACACATATATATATGAATATATATACATATATATAATTAGTTATAAATAATCATGTACTATTTTTTACTCCATCACATATAGAAAATTAAGTTCATGGTTATATTTGAGAGGTAAAATATAGTTTATGACTATTTTAAGAAATATATATGTATATATAGATATATGTGTATGTACACACGTATGAATATATAAGTATATATTTTATACATACATATATAAATATATATCTATAAATATATGTATATACACACATATATGTGTGTTTGTGTATATAAATATATATACACATATATGTATATATATTTATGTATATGTGTATATGTATATATATGTAAAAATGTATATGTATGTTATATATATAAATATATATATCAATTAGTTATAAATAATTATGAACTATTTCTTATTCCCTCACATATAACAATTTATTAAAAATAATTCATGGTCATGTTTTTAAGAGGTAAAAAATAGTTTATGACTATTATCAAAATATATGTATATATATATTTACATATGTATATATATACATATATATTTATATATATTCATATGTATATATATGTATATATTGTATATATATTTATGTATATGTGTATATGTATATATATGTAAAAATGTATATGTATGTTATATATATAAATATATATCAATTAGTTATAAATAATTATGAACTATTTCTTATTCCCTCACATATAACAATTTATTAAAAATAATTCATGGTCATGTTTTTAAGAGGTAAAAAATAGTTTAGGACTATTATCAAAATATATCCAGAATATTTTGGCCATGAATGGTTTTTGTCTCAGGATCAAATTTGAGTAATCGATCCCAGAATCTACTATGAGTAGCCCAACGTATACATGGTATATTTTGTTGGGTATAACCCAATTCAGGAGTCCATTTCCAGACCCATGGAATAGAAAATTCTATAAAGAAAAGCAAAGAAGCAATATCTTCTGATGCTAAGTCTAAACTGATATAATCAGCGACTTTTGGGGATATAGTAATCCATTCTCCATAGAAAGTTTTAAACTTCTCAGGAAGAATTTGGCCTGATGTACCATAGGTATTCCACCATGTTAAAAGCCAACTGGGTAAAGGATTATTATAAACGTTCCCACAAATTTTGATTAACCAAGTATGTTTCTTGGTTGGGTTTTCATATAAAAATGCTTTATGAAAAGCATCAACATAATCCCAATAATTATATTTAAGAACATTTTTCGTTCCAGGAATTATGAATTCCCTTTCTCGGAGAGGAGAAATACCCCACTCTTCGATAGCTAAAATTCGTTTAATTACGATCTTGCTGAAATTATAAATATTTCCTGTTTTAATACCACCAGGATAAAAATGTGTTATCTCACAAGAGCATTCTTTGAGAATTTGCTCATAATACTGTCGCTGTTTATATGAAGTAGCTGTATAAGAGGCCACATCGAGATATCTGTTCATCAACAACCATGGATTATCCTTCCATTGTAAATCTTTTGGTTCTAACAGAAATATGATTTCCTTTTGCTGATGAGTATAATAAGAGGGTTTAGGATCCTCTTCAGATAACACCTGTGCATAGGAAGAGGTTTCACCTTCCTTCTGTTGTTGTGTAGCAAGATACTGCCTTTTGAATTCTTCATATAACGAAGCTTCATTCTCTGGGATATGAGTCAGATTTTGCACTATCAGCTTTTGTTTGCCATGCTGAATGATGACATTCTTGTCTTTAGGTGAGAGGTATGACCTTTGCCTCGGCCGCGATCGCGAGGATTATTGCCCCTGCCCTGCATGCTGTAAATATTCGCGTGTTAGAAAATCAAGAAGATTATTATCTTCTCCTTTCTTATAAATAATATCAAAATCAAATGGAGCTAAATGAGCTTGCCATCTAGCAAACATTTGCTTAGAAACATCATGCTTAAAATCTTTATTAAACATAAATTTTGCTGCTTGGCAATCTGTTTTAACAATAAATTTCTGATTATATAAATCATCTTGAAATTTTAAAATACATTTCACAATAGCTAAAATTTCTTTAGCAATGAGTGGCATAGTTTTTTCCCGACTATCAGTCCCATTTGCCGAATGATATCCCGACCAAATGTGGTTTGTTATTAACAGGGACAAATTTGGGTTAAAATACCACCATAGCCCATATCGGAGGCATCCGTGTCTATAATTTTGTGCCAAGTAGGGTTGGCTAAAACCAAACAAGGCAAGGATTGAACCCTTTCTTTAATTCTTTTGACCGTCTCGAGTATCGTTTGAGAGGTCCATGGTTTAGGCTTCTTTTTTAACCTATCATATAAGATAGCAGTATCGGAAGCTAGATTTTTATAATAAGGCGAAATATAATTTAAACTGCCTAAAAATCTTTGTAATTGAGTTTTATCTAGAATTTCATCTGGAAATTTAGAAGCAAAATCTATACTTCTATTAAAGGAATTATTTTTCCCTTTTCAATGTTATGACCCAGAAATCTAATATTTGTTTGAAATAAAACCATTTTAGGTTTGGATATAACTAAACCATTTTGTATAACCAATTTCTGAAAAATGTCTAAATGTTCAAAATGTTGTTGAACATGTTTAGAGAATACTAATATATCATCTATATAGACTAATATAAAGTCACTGTATGGTATGAATATATCATTCATAATCTTCTGAAATTCAGAAGGGGCATTTTTCAAGCCAAAAGGCATCACTTTCCATTCAAAGTGGCCTATAGGAACATTAAAAGCGGTTTTATATTGGTCTTCTTCAGCTATCTGAATTTGCCAATATCCTGATTTTAAATCAAATTTAGAAAATATTAATGCCTCATATAATCGGTCTAATAAATCCTTTTTATGAGGAATAGGATGTCTAATCCATTTTAATACCTTATTGAGAGGTTTATAATTAATAACCAATCTAGGTACCCCTCTTTCAATTTCACTATTTTTATTAACATAGAAACCTGTACAAGACCAGGGCGAGTTTTACTCTTTTATTAATTTATAATTTTGAATTTCGGGGAGGAGGTCTGCAAAGGAGGAGCGAGATATGATCGCCTTATGTTCTAAGAATTCGAAGGAGATGTATTAATCTTCTGTACTAGGAAATCAATTCGCTTACGAAGAGAGAGAATTTGTTCTCCTAAAACAGTCAAACAAATATTTGTATAATTTTGTTGTTCTAGAAGTTTATTAATTTGTTTAACAGTAATATGTAAAGTATCATTTTCAAAAAGTTTAGAAAATGCTGAAAAACTAACAACAGTATTTTCTTTTTCTAAAAGAAAAGGTTGTTGAGGAGGCCAAACTCCTTTCATAATATGACCATTTAAGAGTTTATAATCTCTTTCTAAAACAGAAATATAAGGTTCAATATACTTATTAGTGAACAATGGGACAAAAGGAAATAAAATATTATGAACAGATAAACATTTATAAAATTCTTCGGAAATAGAATACTTTAAAATATCATCAAAATTAGAGAAAAACCACTTCCTAAATGGTTCCCATCTTGGTAAATCAAATTCTTTTTTAATTTTTTGCCTGGCTTCAGATCCAGGTCTAAAATCAATTTTGGATGTATAATTCATAATGAAAAATTCATTTCCGATTCGGTTATCTCCGGATCTTTAGTATTATAAACACCTTTAACAATATTTTCCTTTGTTTTTAAAACTTTATCCACACGATGATTAGTCTCATCATGTTCACTTACTTGGGAAGTAGAAACCCGGTAAGGAAGATAATCCTTATCTTCTAAGAGCGGTGAAATATATGAACGCTCAGATCTGGTAGAATAAGTCCTTGGGATAGCACCCAATCGAGCTGGAGTATTATCCATCTGGATATAAACAATACCTTCTGGAGTTTGTTCAATATGATCAATATTATACTCAGTTTTTTACTGGGTATAACCAGTTCTTTCCAATTTCCACTGGGGAGGCATAGGAATTTCATCCCATTTTATGATTCTTCTGGTGGAGATCTTAGATCTATTGAAATTTGTTTCTATTAAAACAGTTTCATTAATCTTTTTATCCATTAATTTACAATTAGGATTTAATGTAAATAATGGTTTATAATATACCACATGAGGTCCGAGTGTTAGCCATCTAGTCATCTATGTCAGAATTCAGAATTAAGGTATAAATTTTACATGAAATCTGGATCCGTCAACCTAATTATCAAAGAATAAAACCGGGATCAACGCCTTAGAACGCCTTCACACAACGGCTTTAAACAGGCTAACCCTTATTCTTTTAATAATTAAGGCCAGTTCCAGAGTTCATAACCCATTCTGAAGTCTTACATTAGACTTCTAGCCAATCGGACAAAATAAGGATCTTCACAACATAATTAGAATGATATATATGATTCCATAGTTTAACATGAAAGGATTTAGCCTTTCATTAGGCTAATCCTAAACACAACAAATATATAAAATAGAATATAAAGAATTTAAATAAACAATAAGAGAATAAGAGATTACCAGGGATGAAGAGAAAAACTTCAAACTTCTTATTGATATAAAATTCTACAAGGAGGAGAGAGGAGGAAAGAGAAAAGACTTAGTAATTCTAGTGATGTCTAGTTGTGGTGTCCTCCTTATGAAGACTTCCCTTCCTTTTATAGACAAGGAGGAGAGCGGACGCCAACTAGTTTTTCTATGCTATTACAACGGATTTGAAATCCGAATAATGCCTAGCACTATTACATATAATTGGAGTCTATAATTCTATGAAATGGGTCCTACCAGACCACAAATGACAAAATGTGTGGGGCTGCAGTCACATGGGTGTCGGCAGGCGTTCACTTTATTGCTTGTCGTGTAGCATCTTCAATTTCATTGACCATATGATCAATTTTATCTTCATCAAGATCTTCTTCAAGCATATCATCATCAGGGTCTTGTGATTCCCCTGCTAAACAGTCTTCATTGGAAGAGCCTACCATAAAAATATCAGTCTTGTCTGCAGGGAGCAGATTTTTAATGAGCTCCTTCTTTAATTCTTGCATATAAGATCTGATTAAATCTTCTTTGGGTATCACATCTTTCTGTAGCTTTAACATCGAAGCTAACTGGCTGAAAGGATTAGTCTGTTTCACATCACCAGTGACTTGCTTTTGTTTATACACTGCAACCTTGTACTGGATTTCATCCAGAATATTTTGGCCATGAATGGCTTTTGTCTCCGGATCAAATTTGAGTAATCGATCCCAGAATCTACTATGAGTAGCCCGACGTATACATGGTATATTTTGTTGGGTATAACCCAATTCAGGAGTCCATTTCCAGACCCATGGAATAGAAAATTCTATAAAGAAAAGCAAAGAAGCAATATCTTCTGATGCTAAGTCTAAACTGATATAATCAGCGACTTTTGGGGATATAGTAATCCATTCTCCATAGAAAGTTTTAAACTTCTCAGGAAGAATTTGGCCTGATGTACCATAGGTATTCCACCATGTTAAAAGCCAACTGGGTAAAGGATTATTATAAACGTTCCCACAAATTTTGATTAACCAAGTATGTTTCTTGGTTGGGTTTTCATATAAAAATGCTTTATGAAAAGCATCAACATAATCCCAATAATTATATTTAAGAACATTTTTTCGTTCCAGGGAATTATGAATTCCCTTTCTCGAGAGGAGAAATACCCCACTCTTCGATAGCTAAAATTCGTTTAATTACGATCTTGTCTGAAATTATAAATATTTCCCTGTTTTAATACCACCGGGATAAAAATGTGTTATCTCACAAGAGCATTCTTTGAGAATTTGCTCATAATACTGTCGCTGTTTATATGAAGTAGCTGTATAAGAGGCCACATCGAGATATCTGTTCATCAACAACCATGGATTATCCTTCCATTGTAAATCTTTTGGTTCTAACAGAAATATGATTTCCTTTTGCTGATGAGTATAATAAGAGGGTTTAGGATCCTCTTCAGATAACACCTGTGCATAGGAAGAGGTTTCACCTTCCTTCTGTTGTTGTGTAGCAAGATACTGCCTTTTGAATTCTTCATATAACGAAGCTTCATTCTCTGGGATATGAGTCAGATTTTGCGCTATCAGCTTTTGTTTGCCATGCTGAATGATGACATTCTTGTCTTTAGGTGAGAGGTATGACCTTTGCCTCGGCCGCGATCGTGAGGATTATTGCCCCTGCCCTGCATGCTGTAAATATTCGCGTGTTAGAAAATCAAGAAGATTATTATCTTCTCCTTTCTTATAAATAATATCAAAATCAAATGGAGCTAAATGAGCTTGCCATCTAGCAAACATTTGCTTAGAAACATCATGCTTAAAATCTTTATTAAACATAAATTTTGCTGCTTGGCAATCTGTTTTAACAATAAATTTCTGATTATATAAATCATCTTGAAATTTTAAAATACATTTCACAATAGCTAAAATTTCTTTAGCAACAGTGGCATAGTTTTTCTGACTATCAGTCCATTTGCCAGAATGATATCTGACCAAATGTGGTTTGTTATTAACAGGACAAATTTGGGTTAAAATACCACCATAGCCCATATCAGAGGCATCTGTGTCTATAATTTTGTGCCAAGTAGGGTTGGCTAAAACCAAACAAGGCAAGGATTGAACCCTTTCTTTAATTCTTTTGACCGTCTCAGTATGCTGAGAGGTCCATGGTTTAGGCTTCTTTTTTAACCTATCATATAAGATAGCAGTATCGGAAGCTAGATTTTATAATAAGGCGAAATATAATTTAAACTGCCTAAAAATCTTTGTAATTGAGTTTTATCTAGAATTTCATCTGGAAATTTAGAAGCAAAATCTATACTTCTATTAAAGGAATTATTTTTCCCTTTTCAATGTTATGACCCAGAAATCTAATATTTGTTTGAAATAAAACCATTTTAGGTTTGGATATAACTAAACCATTTTGTATAACCAATTTCTGAAAAATGTCTAAATGTTCAAAATGTTGTTGAACATGTTTAGAGAATACTAATATATCATCTATATAGACTAATATAAAGTCACTGTATGGTATGAATATATCATTCATAATCTTCTGAAATTCAGAAGGGGCATTTTTCAAGCCAAAAGGCATCACTTTCCATTCAAAGTGGCCTATAGGAACATTAAAAGCGGTTTTATATTGGTCTTCTTCAGCTATCTGAATTTGCCAATATCCTGATTTTAAATCAAATTTAGAAAATATTAATGCCTCATATAATCGGTCTAATAAATCCTTTTTATGAGGAATAGGATGTCTAATCCATTTTAATACCTTATTGAGAGGTTTATAATTAATAACCAATCTAGGTACCCCTCTTTCAATTTCACTATTTTTATTAACATAGAAACCTGTACAAGACCAGGGCGAGTTTTACTCTTTTATTAATTTATAATTTTGAATTTCAGGAGGAGGCTGCAAAGGAGGAGCAGATATGACTGCCTTATGTTCTAAGAATTCAGAAGGAGATGTATTAATCTTCTGTACTAGGAAATCAATTCGCTTACGAAGAGAGAGAATTTGTTCTCCTAAAACAGTCAAACAAATATTTGTATAATTTTGTTGTTCTAGAAGTTTATTAATTTGTTTAACAGTAATATGTAAAGTATCATTTTCAAAAAGTTTAGAAAATGCTGAAAAACTAACAACAGTATTTTCTTTTTCTAAAAGAAAAGGTTGTTGAGGAGGCCAAACTCCTTTCATAATATGACCATTTAAGAGTTTATAATCTCTTTCTAAAACAGAAATATAAGGTTCAATATACTTATTCATGAACAATGGGACAAAAGGAAATAAAATATTATGAACAGATAAACATTTATAAAATTCTTCGGAAATAGAATACTTTAAAATATCATCAAAATTAGAGAAAAACCACTTCCTAAATGGTTCCCATCTTGGTAAATCAAATTCTTTTTTAATTTTTTGCCTGGCTTCAGATCCAGGTCTAAAATCAATTTTGGATGTATAATTCATAATGAAAAATTCATTTCCGATTCGGTTATCTCCGGATCTTTAGTATTATAAACACCTTTAACAATATTTTCCTTTGTTTTTAAAACTTTATCCACACGATGATTAGTCTCATCATGTTCACTTACTTGGGAAGTAGAAACCCGATAAGGAAGATAATCCTTATCTTCTAAGAGCGGTGAAATATATGAACGCTCAGATCTGGTAGAATAAGTCCTTGGGATAGCACCCAATCGAGCTGGAGTATTATCCATCTGGATATAAACAATACCTTCTGGAGTTTGTTCAATATGATCAATATTATACTCAGTTTTTTACTGGGTATAACCAGTTCTTTCCAATTTCCACTGGGGAGGCATAGGAATTTCATCCCATTTTATGATTCTTCTGGTGGAGATCTTAGATCTATTGAAATTTGTTTCTATTAAAACAGTTTCATTAATCTTTTTATCCATTAATTTACAATTAGGATTTAATGTAAATAATGGTTTATAATATAAATAGGATTCTCTAATTTTGATGATATTTTAAAGTATTCTATTTCCGAAGAATTTTATAAATGTTTATCTGTTCATAATATTTTATTTCCTTTTGTCCCATTGTTCATGAATAAGTATATTGAACCTTATATTTCTGTTTTAGAAAGAGATTATAAACTCTTAAATGGTCATATTATGAAAGGAGTTTGGCCTCCTCAACAACCTTTTCTTTTAGAAAAAGAAAATACTGTTGTTAGTTTTTCAGCATTTTCTAAACTTTTTGAAAATGATACTTTACATATTACTGTTAAACAAATTAATAAACTTCTAGAACAACAAAATTATACAAATATTTGTTTGACTGTTTTAGGAGAACAAATTCTCTCTCTTCATAAGCGAATTGATTTCCTAGTACAGAAGATTGATACATCTCCTTCTGAATTCTTTGAACATAAGGCAGTCATATCTGCTCCTCCTTTGCAGCCTCCTCCTGAAATTCAAAATTATAAATTAAAAAAGATGTCAGATCTAGAAGAAATGCTAGATCAGAAATTTAAAAAATTAAATATTAATACTTTGGAAAATGAATTTTCTGATAAATTCTCAGAAACAAAGGATTATAAGCCTGTTATTAAAGATGAACTTAATAAGTTATATCGGTTTGCTGATAGGCCAACCCAAAGAATTAATTATTATAGACGTCCCTCTCCCGTAGATATTCTACATGAGGAACAAGAGTATATAAACAATAACAGTTATAATGGTAAAAGTATTTATGAATGGAATCTCGATGGTTATACTGAAAAACAGATTTATAATCTTACACACCGAATGCTTATGTATAGTACCGTCAGTAAACTGATCGGTAATAGTGATAGTAATATTGCCAAGATGATAGTTGCAGGTTTTACTGGCCAACTTAAAGGTTGGTGGGATCATTATCTCTCTTTCCAAGAGAAGGAAACCATTTATCATACTATGAAACAGGAAGAAAATGGTAATACTAGTGAACAAGCAGTTTATACACTAATTGTCACTATATTAGAACATTTTACCGGAAGAATTTCAGATGATAATGAAACTAATAGAACATTATTACAAAATACTAGGTGTAAAACACTTACAGATTGGAGATGGTATAGAGACCAATTCCTTAATAGGGTCATGGAATTACCTGAGAGTAATAGCTCTCATTGGAAATCTAAATTCATTGATGGATTACCTCCATTATTTGCTGAAAGAGTAAGAAAAGCTCTTAGGAAGGATAAAATCTCTATTCCTTATGAAAGTTATACTTATGGCAGTCTTATAGCGACTTGTAGATCTGAAGGTTTAGCCTTATGTAATGAAAAATAGTTTAGGACTATTTTCAAAATATATGTATATATATTTACATATGTATATATATACATATATATTTATATATATATTCATATGTATATATGTATATATATATATTAATAAATGTTTATATATATATGTATATTTATATCTAATTATATATATGCATTTGTATATATATATATATATGTTTATACATACACACACCACAGATATATATGTGTGTTTCTGTGTATATATATGTATTAATATATTTATATTTATATATAAACATTTCTATATAACATACACATATATATGTATATATATTTATATGTATGTGTATATATATTTACACTATAAGAATCCAACCATTTACTGATCAACATATCAGTTGATAATAGGCAGTTATCGACTGATACAGTCAGTCGGCAATATTTGGTCGGTAACGGTGTGTGACGAAATAAAAAATTGATTGGTAATTGTTACCGATTGAATTTGT
The DNA here is from genome assembly GCA_028651295.1 of Catharanthus roseus. Taxonomy (NCBI): domain Eukaryota; kingdom Viridiplantae; phylum Streptophyta; class Magnoliopsida; order Gentianales; family Apocynaceae; genus Catharanthus; species Catharanthus roseus. The sequence continues at coordinate 1,446,755 of JAPQWS010000046.1, read as the reverse complement.
CGAGTTACTGACCGAAAAATCTGTCAGTAACTTTATTTTTCTGAATTAAAATAATTAATTTAAAAAATTAGTTATTGACCGACAATTCAGTCGATATATTTAATTACTGACCAAATGTTGGTCGGTAATTTTATTTATTTTTATTTTTGTAATAAATAGTTACACACCGATTTTTTCAGTTGGTGTCAGTTGGTAACTATTTAATTTGTTAAGAAAAATTATTTATAATTGTAATAATCTACCTGAAATAGAAATCGACAATATCAACAAATAATATAAAACGTGTGATACCCCCAACCATACCACTAGGTCAATTGCGGCTGAGTAGGGTATCTGCGTGCCTCTCGGCACTAAAATATAAATTCCAAAATGAGAGCCCTCCAAAACGAGAGCCCAACCCCTAGGCAACACTTATAGGTATATACATAGTACACAGTAGAAAACTTAAGTAAACCGGTTACTGCTGGTGTGCCCAAAACACAAGATTTAAGAAAAATTCTTAATAACCGTCTCAATACATAAATAAAAGTAACTTCACCAAAAAAACCTTATGACAACATAACAAGAAGAACTTTACAACTGACCATGGGTCTAAGGAACACAAAATATAAAACATGTTCTTCTAGGGAAGCTTGATCCAAAACTCCATGCCCAACACTTCAGCGGCTTATCGTGCCTCTGTCTATCCTGGGTTAATTTCAGGAGAAAACATGATCCACCAATCCATATGTGATGTGTGAACAAGGACAGTTGGGTACCATAGTCAGTAGCTAGATATGGATAGGGGGGGCATGGAATATATATGGTGAGCTACAACAATGGTTAAAGAGCCTAACATGGCTAGGATAAGAGATAATTGAGCATGCCATGACGTTGTTAGGCAACCCTTTGAGCGAAATGCGGCAAAAGAAAAGGAAGGAAAATCCATGGACCGACCCCATCATCTCTAACCCGTAGGAACTACGAGATCACCCCAAGGACGCTTTCGGCATCTAGTTATGGAAAATGTGAGCGCGAACGCTCAGTGAGTCTACGTGTGTGTGTGCGTCTTAGTGATTTCTTTGAAACAATGCTGATGCAGTTTCCCAAAAACATATCAAGCAATGTAGTAAGACAACACTTTCTTTTGTCATTTTAACAAAACTGATGCTAGAACTGACATGAGGATTTCGAATGCAATTGGGAAGTCTGAACGAATCAAGACATATCAGCGCAGCTTCTATACCCGAATACAAAAAACACACAATGCCACAGTCGAGCTCGACGGACAAGATTCGGATCCCACAACAAGGTCATCGGAATCAAATTCCGGCATCTCGTAGTCAATACCAGGCAAATACTATACGAGCGCTCGATTACCAAACAATCGCTCTCCCAAAACTGGTCAAAACAGGCTACAGATTCTTGGGGCACCTACCAGGTCTGCCCTGGGACCAACCTTAGTTTCAAGCCCCTCCTGGCTTTCCACAAGGCGGCTGTCTCACCGCAGAGCATGATGCAGTGTCCACGTAGACCGATTGGGCCACACCCTCCGTAGTCTAAGCCCCTCTTCAAGTAGATCCACTCTCCCGAATATGAATCATCCACGCCATCGGAAGATGCCCTCGTACGGGGGACTAGCCACGTACAGTGCAATCCTCTGGCGCTTCAGGACACAAGATCATAACCAGAACTATAACCCTGATCGGAATGGGGTTTTCATATGTGTTTACAACAGAAAGGCCATTTGTCTGGCCGACAGGTCAGAACTAAGTCATGAATATTTTCAGTAAAAATCCCCATCCGCCAGTTCACCACATGCTTATGCAACCACATACATGTATGCCCAATTTATACTCATGCATGTGAAAACAGTGTAGCTTTTCAAAACTAGAACATTTTCCAAAAATAAATCTTCTCAGAAAAACCTGTATACGACCAAAACCTGTTTCACAACAATTATAAACCGTTTTGAAAAGGCAACACCTATATGGAGCACGGCTCCTATGCATTGGCTAAGAAAATAGGTAACACATAGTGGAGAACATCTCCAAAAAACATACTAAACTGTAACATACGGAACGTAGTAAATAATTTATAACAGATTCAGGAAACATGCCTTACAAGGCCCATAATATTTTCAAATATTAGAAAACAAGGTTTCACTTGCATGCGGCTCTGGTGCTACAATCCTACAAACATGATACCTATAAACACTTAAGTACAAATCCAGACATTTCTATTCGCCACAGAAAATAATAGACAATAACTCTTTATGAACCTAGGTTATAACTACACACATGCTAATCCCAAGATCCTAAACTTTTAACCCATCTACACTAAAAGAATACATATGAACTCGTGGTACTAAATATATATATATATATGCTAACGTCATATACAAAAATTAAGTGTGTATATTTATCAAGATTAGTCGCAAAAGTTAAGTATACCCAAAATTATATATATATATATATATATAAATCCATAAAAGTTAAAATCATTTTCAAGAATCGTTTATACTAAAAATATATAAAATTTATGAATGCCAAAATTAGTTACAAAAGTTATTTATATAAAATATATACAAAGTTATGTACGAAAATACATATATATATATATATACAAGACTTTATTTACTAAAATTATTTATGTAAAAAGAGAATCCCATTTATACTAATATATATATCACCAACTATATATACTAAAATTGTTCATAGCAATTATATACTACATGCAAATATATATACTAAATATATATATATGAGAATATAAACAATTACGCGTACTAAATATATATATATATATATAAAAGAAAATACATTAAAATCATTTACCAAAAATTAGGTATACTAAAATCATTTTAGATAAGATAATTATTCCAAGAAAAATTAAATATATAAATTTATATACGATTAAATAAGAAAAATCAAAATAAAAATTAACTAACTTTAAACCACATTTTACCCTAAATACCTCATCTCAATACTCTAAAATTAAACTCTATAACCCATCATCAAAAGAATAAAATAAATTAAAACTTACCTAACCCAAATAAATAATCAAAGACCAATTCTAACCCCTAGCTTAAGAAAAATAGAACTTGTAACAACATATATGTAAGTAGGTATATATATATATACTAACTAATAAACATAAAAGCCTTCATAATCCTACCCCATACCAAAAATACACAATTACTAAAATGACTAAAAGAAAGAAAAAGAGAGAGCAAGACAAAATTGTTAAAACAGCAAAAGAAAGAAAGAAAAAAAAAAAAAAAAAGGCAGAAGGGAGAAAAAAAAAAAAAAAGAAAGCAAGGAAAAGAAAAAAAAAATGAATACTTGTTGCTGCTACAGACCAAGAAGGAGAGGAGGAGAAGAAAGGCAAATATCAGCCATTTCTCTTCTTCAAGTGATATATATATATATATATATACACATTCCTACATGTTCATGTAAAGTGTCAAGTGGCACACTCCTTTCGCCAAGTGGTAGTTTTTTTTTTAATCATAACATCTCTAAAATAATAATAATATAAATAATATTAAAAATATTAAAAGATAATATCCTTCCATAAAAAGAAAAAACCACTTTAAACCTTACAAGACTACCAAGTATTTTAAATCGCTAAAAAGTACGTATCATAACTTCTTAGGTTTTACTACGCTAGACCCCGACTACTACGTTAACATCAATCGCCCTCTCAAGACGCCCGAGGTACCCACCGAGTGGGGCGTTAGAAAACGAATACAATAAATATATATAATATAAGTCCAATATGATAATAACAAAAACGTCTAGAATACATCATATATAAATATCAAATGCAAACCTAAATAAGTTTAGAATACATAATATATAAATATCAAATACAAAACGAAATAGTAATGAAACGAATACTCTAAGTATATGTGAAATACAAAAATATATAATATATGAAATAGATAAGTACCGAAGTTCGAAATAGATAAGTATCACACTACTACATAGGTGGAAGTGGGCTAGAGGAGGAGGGAGGATCTTTCTTTGGATGAGATGTTTGGTCATTCGTCGGAGGGAAAGGAGGGAATAGAGTGGGTACCGAATCTAGCTGCACCCCACACTGAGAGACGAACATGGTCATGAAGCTGGCGAACTTGTCCTGTGCCTGCTGCATGGTAGCCACAGAAAAACTGATGGAACCAATAACGAGTTGTTGTTGCCTCCCCGTCGCTCAGTAGTGACGGATATAGATTGTGTACTGAAACTGTAGACATGGCCCTTATTGCTGCCATCGGTAGCCTCGAACATCAACTACTCGTCAGTCGGCATGGGTGAGCCAGTCTCAATATGGAGGTGTTTCGCATTCGCCTTGAGCTCCTGATATTTCGCTTACAAGAAAGAAATAATAAGTTATTGTTAAGCAATATACAAAAGAGTAATAAACGATAATATGACATTAAACTAAAACAATTAAATAACCTTACCAAAAATTTATCGGATCGCGTGTTGACCCACTGTCCTTTTTGCTGATGTAGTAGGATGTACAACTCTGATTGTGCAAATATCTAGCCTATTTTCTCTCGCTGCGAACATTTATAGGATAAATAGGATTTCAAATATCATGAAAGTTAAAAAGAACTACAAGTTATAAAAACATATGGTTGTAAGTTAAAAAATATATAATAATTAAAATGGAAACGATGTAATTAACTTACCCACTCAATGAATAACCTAAACCTGTTGGTGTGATTGCTGGGCCCCTGGCCACCACGCCCCTGCAAACTGTTCTTCTATGTCACCTTTCGCTTCTTCTTGAAAGCATATGAGCTCTTTATACATCATAGAGACTCGTGTATTGTGCGGTAGTACCCATCTACCGAACCTCGTACATCAAATCATTATAATGTAATGAGGCTCGTTTCTCCCTAGCGTCCCATATGGCACACTCATGCATTGGGTCCCATTGATACTTTTTCTGTAACAACACATTTTGTTAATGAATATAAGCTTATATATATTTAAAAGTTCCTGTATTTTTGATAGTTATTTAAACACTTACCCCGAACTCTATATACTACATGTTCTTTATTCTGCCCGGGATCTTCCCAAAACTTGCATGAGCCTCAACAAAGTGTTTCTTGATGATTTTCGTAATCGACTTTGCATAGGTCGATTGCTTGTTGAAGCTATCCAAATGTTAAAAAAAGGTGACATTTAATTAACCAAATCTAATCAAAACAAAACTTAAGAGTTTAACATTCAAATTGTGGCATTTAAGTTTTGAAAAAATTTTGACAGAGTTTTCCCAATAAAATTAACAATTTCTAGGCACAGAAAACAACCACACAGAGAAATTAAATATATAACAAAGTTTTAAGAGTCCGGGCTCCCCATAAAGTTTGAAGACAACAATTTCATAAATAATACTAATATGTAAAACAACAATTCCATAAACACCACAATTTAAAGACAACAATTCCATACTCATAAAGGAATGCCTAACATCTGCTCATACATAAATGATTTATTTGAACTCTTGTTTGTCTACTAGTTATTTAATGATCTATTTTGGCTACAACATGTACCTGTCAGCAGTTGGTAAGATAAGAATGCAAGAGTCAACAACACCTGTGTAGGTGGCGTGGTGGATGTACTGATGATGAAAGGGTAGGCCTCGATGACTCCCCACAGCAGATGATAAAGAAGGAGTAGAAATGAGCATCGGACACGAGTGTGGCAGCTGTAGAAATGGAGCATATAAGCATCACAGTTGGAGAAGCAGTCGTCCTTGGAGGAATAGAAGCCAACGCCGGAGGAGTAGACGTCTCCAAGTGAGCCCTCTTCTTCTTACTCTCATGTACCATCTACAAAGATAAAATAATTTTAGAAAGTTACTTAAAAAGAAAGTTATTTAAAGTTACATAACGGTAAAAAGAAACAAACAAGTTATTTAGAAATAAAAGTATCTTAAACTCACGTGAAAGAAAAATAAACAAACAGTACTATTTAGAAATAAAGTTACTTAAACATAAATTAAGAGAAAAAGAAACAAACAAGTTACTTAAACAAGTTAGTTTTAAATAAAACAAGTTACCAACTAAGCATTCTACGTTTTGGAATCGGACTCCGATTGAAACTTTTCCTCTTCCTCTTATTCATCAGACTCTCATTCGACCTCTTCTTCATCTTCATTCACAATGCTATTTCTCTTGCGAATATCTACCGGTTCTAACCTCTCTAGACTCGTGAACAAGAGTCCAAATGTCTTGAACATCAATGTCTTAGCAATATCAAAGTCTTCTTGAAATGGAACGTCTACTAGAGATATATCTAAAATACAAGGTCTTGATTTTATTACAGCCCTCCAATCACTTTTCTTTCATTTAGTAGTAGGGTATGGGACATAAGTCACTTGTTCGGTTTGTTGGGATAAAATAAAATGATCATATTCCCCTGCATATTTCTTTTTAATGTGCAACTCCAAATTTTATATTTATCATGAATCTTGAAACCTCGATTTAAATGTGAATCAAAACAATCACACTTAAAAAGCGCGACCTCTTGAGTCAGTCTTCCCGGGTATCGAACCTCAATTATCTCATTTAAAGTAACTTGATAACCACCTTTTACTCGTACACCACAATTATATGTAAGACTACATGAACCTCGTTCCTACGCATAAAACCTAAACCCATTAACAAAATATTCATTACACGATTTCATACGTTTAGATGGACCCCATGATAAGCACTTAAGGCATTCGTTACTTGATGTGCATTTTCTATCCTAACAAAATTTTACTTTTAGGCAAGCGTATCTATCGGTGTAATAAGGTGAGGAAGTCTTCGGATTGTCGAACTCTCGAGACGGCCAAGCACTAGTGCTAACTGTATCTCTACTGTTTCATTAAATAAAAGTTTTGAAACAATTTTTAAACTAAGAAGCAATTAAAAATCAATTAAACTAAACAAGAAAGCAAATAAAAAGTTTCAAAAAACAAATTTGGAAGATAGAGTCTAAATGGTAGAATCCCCCTGGAACTTTAAGTTAATTTTATTTAGAAAATCACTGTCTTTAATTAATAAAACTTGTTGGTTGGATCTCATTCAAAAATCGGATAAACCCTATGTTTAGGTGAATATCCTCCTATTCAACTTAATCGTTTAGAGAAGAATGTCTTCTAACACTAGCCCATTATAGTGATACCAGTGACCTAAGAACCGTAACAAGTATGTCTACTCAATTACAAATTCCTATTATTCAATTTATGCCCTAGGTTAATTTTCCTTTGTTCATTCCAATTAATCTTGGAAAATTACCAATCACTAGTAAACTAGTAAACAATCACAAAAATTGAATAACAACCAAATAAGAATTAAATAATTAAAACAAGAAATTCATGTAAAATATTAACAAAGAATTCTAGGGTTCATCCCTATTTAAACACAAATAAAATTAGCTACTAAACATAATTCTAAAACATAAACTCATACACAAATTTATGACAAAGAATAAGTTTAGAGGAGCTTAGGAGAAAAGATGGAAGATCCACGATCCCGGCAATTGCTCAAACTTGTCTTTTGATTTATTTGAATAATTTCCCAAAATTGGGTCTTCTTACAAAATATAAAACTAAAACTAAGACTTAAGCTATTGAATTAATGTGTTTAGAGGGGTTTATATAGGAGAAAAATCTCCAAATCCTACTCTAAAATAACTTCAATCCCTTTCTAAAAAGGATTTAAATCAAATTACAAAAGAGAAAGGAATCAAAGTGCGAAAAGGAAAAGTTCTACAAAATTGCAAATCAGCACCTTGATGTGGTTTTAAAAACAATGGGGGTAAACTACTAAACTAAAGTAACAGGCAAGTGGACCTATCACTGTAGTAATCGAGCTACACTCGAGTGTCGAATCTCAAGAAACGATAAAAGCTCAAGTACTAATCGCTCTTTCTAATGTTTGGTATAAAGATGGTTTGAAAGAAATAATTAAAATGCTAAAATGAGTTTATAACTAAAGTAACCAAAGACAAGAAAATCAAGTGTTTAAAAACTATTAAAGCAAGAGTTTAGATGTTGGAATTCTCCTGATCCTTGTTACTATTTCAATTGGAAAAACTTTATAGAAAATGATGTTGAATTACCGAGTTGGGTCCTCACAACTAATCGGGTAATTCCTATCTCTACGTGAAAGCTACCTACTCAGTAACCCTTAGAGGAGAATCTCTTCTCTCCCTAACAAATTATGAGTGCAGTAATTACAGGTGATTAAATGACCTAAAAGTGCAATTTCATATCTTTAATCTATTACCCCAATTAACCCCCAATTGGTTGCCCTAGAATGTTCATTTTTTAAATTTCAAACACTCTTGCGATGAATCTAAATTCACGAATATTAAATTGTAAAAAAACACAATTGGAAGACAACTCATTTGAAAACAAACATCAAATTTAATAAATCGATCCAAAATCATAGTAAGCAAGTATTAGGGTTTAATCTCATTCAAACATAAAAATCTAGCCGCTAAATATTATATTAAAACTTAAATTAATCATTGAATTCAGTAAAAAGAAAGAAAAAGAAAGCATAGGAGAATATTGAAGCCAAAAATCGTGATCCTGAATGTTGCCCAAGTTCGTCTCTCGAGTCGCCCAATTGAATCCCGAAATTGGGCCTTTGAATCTTGAAATCTTGATCTTTCAACTCTCAATCCGTTTTTCTCTTGATTTCCTACCTAATTGAGGCTGAATTTGGGGGAATTTTCTAACCTATGTTCGCCCTACCTCTCTAAGCCCTAATGATGGAACTCTCTAATTATGAATGAAAAATTACATTAAATAGAGTTAAAAACACAATAAAACTACTACAGTTGGGACCTACCACGCACAGTCTACTGTAGGGTTCTGTTCCTTCTTCTTTTGTTGAGGCCGGGACCTACCGTCAATATTTCGCCCATACTTTGACGGTGGCTCTAGGACCTACCGCTAATGGTAGGTTGGCCTACCTTAGGTGGTAGGTCTTCTTTAGTTATGCCGTTGGCTTCGTTTGTGTCGTTTTTACTCTGTCTTTCATTGTTTTCGTTTCTTTTCGTCGTTTTCTCTATTAGTAAGCACCTAAGACAAGAATAAAAGGTATTAGTAAAAAATGTGAATTTTATATGTTAAAAAAGTCGTAAACCGGTGAAAATAACACACAAAAATGTAGACAATAAAGCACATATCACTCCTCAACACTAGTCGGATGGGGAAAATAGCTTTCTTGATCTAGAAGCTTTTTGGAATTCCCGAATGTTGGCCACACTTTTCGGATCCAGATAGTGTTAATTTTCTGGCTTTCTTGATTTTTGTGTTTCTTCATCGGTTTTTTGCTCCTATGTGCTTCTTTTTGACTTATCGTCAACATATCCTCATTCCGAAAGTACCTAGAATGAATAAGATAAGAAATGGATCATTAAACTCTATTTTAAGCACAAAAACTGATAAAACGACAACATTTAAGATGGTGAAAATGAGACTTATCAAACTCCCCCACACTTAAACTTTGATCGTCCTTGAGCAAAGGGCTGAACGAAAATAAGTAAAGAAAACAAAACAAATTAAGTAGCCACATTTGTAGGTCTCACGATTCTTAGCACCTACAACGCGCCCTTTAAACCCCTAAGTTACCAGAGAGGACGAGTAAGGTCTCGTGAGTGTTTACAGATGATATACCCACAAAATCCCACAGTAGAAACATAAAACTTTATAAAATAAAATTTTCCCAGGACTAAAACTACAAAGAAAATGTCACTTTCAAAATATAACCAAGAGCTACAAAAATTGCTAAAACTCATCAAAACACAACTCATAGACTAACTAACATATCAAACATTCCATTTTAGCACAAGTGGATCAACGGTGTGTGTGTGTGTGTGTGTGTGTGTGTGTGCAAACTCATGTTTTAGTTTAAAAAATATGCAAAGAAGAATTTCAAGAAATTAACTACATGATTCACTTTATCAAGATATACTCTATATACACTTGACTTTTCCAACACCCTTCTACTCCAAATACTAGCTAAAGTCATCCCCGGATTAGATAGGACTTCCAAGCTTGTAACATTAGGTTTGGGACATACGTGGTTATCGAACGAAGGTAAAGGTGAAACAAAATGAAGGAGGATATGAGCTAATGGAACAAAAAGGGAAATAAACTCAAAGTTTTCTATAACATTTAAGTCATTTTCACTCAACTCTCTCAAAACACTTCACCTCTTTTTTAGTGCTCACAATCCCATAAAACTATAAAACTCCTTAATCATTCAAAAGTTAAGGAAGTTTATATGTGAGAAGAAGGGAATATAAGATATTGAGAGATAAAAGGCTTACTCAAATATTTCTTTTGAACTCATTGTTTTTCTCTCTTTTTCTTTTCTTTCTTTCCTTCTTTTTATTCTCTTTTCTCTTTTCTCACAATTTTTTTTCATCTCCCTCATTTTTTCTCCTTTTCCACTAGTGATTGATAAAATATAAACTTTCTCACGAAGGGTTTCTTTTTGTAAAATGTTTCTTTGAATATCAAATCACTTCTTTGTTTCTTTTCTCACGTTTACTTGCTTTCTCACAAAAATTCCAAAATACCCCTTTTTAAAATTTTTCTTTTGTCACTTTTCCCCCCACAATTGTTCACGAAGTTCACTCAAACTGACTCAAAGGTATACAATCATTAGCTCATCGATTAAGGGTTTATATTTAAATGTGATTTAAAAACAAAGAAAACAAGGGGACGAATCCCTTGGCATGAAGCTCAAGAATGGGTACTAAGGATTAATTATTAAAAGGGCAGGCAAGAAAAGCTCAAACGAGTCAAAGAATTCCTACGACCATTATCTCCAGGGTTAAAAAAAACTTGACTCTTTGTTTCAAGGTGGGGAAAAACAGGTTCTAGAATGATGCTCTTAAAAATGAATAAGATACGCCAATTTTACAAGATTCTTAAAGCATAATTTCTACTTCTAAAAACCAAGCATAGTGCATAAAACCTATCGATTATAAGGCAAAAACAAAGAGAGATATGAGGTTAACTATGCATTATACTTAATTAAAGTCTTAACGAGTTATTCATAAATATTTTCATGCTTTTCTTAGTGACAAAAAGAAAAAGGAAAATCTTTTTGATGTTTATCTTAAGAATGAAAAAAGCAAAAAGTAAACAAAACTAACTTTACAAGAAAAATAATTTTTTGAGATTTTTAAAAAATTTTCAATGTTTTTGGAGTTTTTGAAAGTTTTCGGTGTTTTTTGAGATTTTTATAAAATAAACACTTAAAACATAAACAAAATAAAAACTTAAAATGCTAAAACAACTAAAATTCCCCTACATTTAGAATCACATTGTCCTCAATGTGGGGAAAACAAAACTAAAGCTAAAAGATAAGAAAATAAAAACTATCAAATGAAAAGAAAAAAATATAAAACACATAAAAAAAAAATAGAGAGTAACACATAAGCACATAAAACAAAAGTGAGTAGGGAGAGAGAAAACTCCCTAGAGGGCCAATCTACCCCCTCCTCCTCCACCGCCACTTGGCCCTTTACCAGGAGAGAAATGCCCATAGGTTTGGGATAACATTAGTTGTTGTTGGGCGAGCATCTCGTTTTGGCGGTCCAAATGGGCCGAAAAGAAAGGTGGTGAATCCCATTTGGAGCTCGGTTATGGATTCTCGAAGGGAGAGATCGGATTCTTCAACCTCTTCATCACTTACCTCGTCCTTATTCTCATTGTTCTCCTCCTCTTCCATGACCTCTTTTCTTCATACCGATGGATCTTTTGCGCATTTTTACTTTTTGAAACCGAGGGTCTCCTTGTAACCTTTCTTTTGCCTTAATTCATCGATTGACAACCATCTTTTCTCTTTTTTATCATATTCAAATCTAGCACGTGAAAGAGTGGATTAGGGTGTGATGTCACCATTATCTGTTCTCTACACTTGTTTCCCTGAAAAATCCACCTTAAAGTGGCATAAAATGTCAGTGATGAGTAGGGGGTAACCAAGCACGCAATTGCTCTTGTTTGTAGAGACGATATCGTGCATGACATGCATGATGACAAATGCTAAAGAGAAAGGGGAGCCTAAAAGTAGTTTATTGAGGATGAAAATATCAATGGCCTGGAGTTCGTTGAAGCTTTTTCTAGACTTATTAGCGAGATTAGACCAAACAAGATATGTTACAGCCCTTAACCAAGGGATGAGGTCTATAGAATTCCATATTATGCATGTAATACAAAAATTAGGTCTACGATGAATTCCTATCCTCTCGCAAGCAGAGTTATGATTCCACAAATCATCACCGTAGATAATTCTAGAAGTAGAACCGAAGATGATGCAAGGGACGGAATTTGGGATGTGCACAATTTCAGAGAGGAGGGCGCTATCAGAATGGATTCTAACTCTTTTTACCTTGGTGGTAATGGAGATGGCATTTTTGTTTGGCTTTTGGGTCTATTTAATATGGAACTCCTTAATGAGGTTGGGGTAGTAAATTTCGTGCCTACGGATCATGCTATCCCATCCCAACCCATGGAGAAGAGGAGAAATTTCTAATTGAGTATTGAAAAAGGCCTCAATCTTTTGCTCCAGTTCTATTCGACTCTTTTTCCTTTTGTCATAACAAGTGTTGTTGGCCTTTTTTGGTATGCATGTGGGAAAATGTGGAATATGAGTGGCATTTTTGAAAGAGTCAGGCTCGTTTAGAAGAGGCAGAGGCTACAATTTTTCGAGGCATGGTGATGCAAGGTGAAAACTAAACAATACCAAACAAATAAACAACAATGACAACAATGAACAATTAAAGCCTGTGTGTGAGTAGTGTACAGATAAATTAAGCACGAAATAGGGTGTACCCCCCGAAACAGAGAAGTAATTGAAAAAATTGGCATACATAAATTAACTTGAACACAGAGAAATCAAAACAATCATACAAGACTTAGGCTGCGCCCCTGATGATATGATTGGACAATTAAATAAAGAAGGGTATTAAAGAAAGCTTATCCGAGTTCTTATTGTACCATTACCGCCGGGGTGGATGGTTATCGTGCTTGGAAGTCGCTTGTTTGTGAGTCCACTGCTGCCATGCTGCTAAGCTATTACCGGAGACTAGTGTTCTAGGGTTGAACAAATAAAAGGGAAACAGGAAGAGGTTGAAAGGGGGGAAAGAAGAAAAATGAACTAATTAAGGACTGTGGTGATGAACAGTGGTGTGTATTGAGGGAGAAAAGGGTAGTTGGAGGGTTAAGGAAGAATGGGAAGAAAAAGAAACGGGGAAAGAAAAAGTGGAAAAGAAGAGAATGGGTAGTAGTGATAGTTTGGGGGTGGTGTGGGTGATCAAAGATGGTGGAAGACAGGTGGGGAAGAGGGGGCAAAAACAGGGGTTACGGAAAAGAAAAAGAAAGAGGGAAGAGAAATAGGGAGTTTGAGAATAAGATTGATGGCAATGTGTGCCTGAGTGGAGAGGGAAAGATGATTGGAGAAGATCAAACAGCGGGGAAGAGGAGAGAAATTGGAGGAGGAGTAGGGATTTGGGGGACTAGCATTAAGAAGACATTCTTTTGGTTGAAATTGAGTACAATTTGGCTGAAAACTGGGTCTACCCACGATTGATCCGACTTGAAAACCCGTGACTCGAACTGCATTTCTGCTTTTTCGGATCCAGATACTGGAGCTTTCCAAATTCGAAAGTTTGCTGGACAGCTTTCTACTTTGCTCATCACGCTTTCCGGTTCTGGAAAGGTATACTATCCAATTTTGAAAGCCTTTTGGAAAACTTGTTCTTTTGTTGGGTATGCTTTCCGGTTTTGGAAAGCTCTTCTCCAAGCTGTCGCTGCTCTGTTTTTGGCTTCAATTCCCTACTCTTTAGCTGTTTTCGCCCGGTTTTTCGAACTTTTTGACTTACATAGAATAAGAGAGTTAGTAAATGTACTTTTAGGGAATATCTTCCCTACTCAATTGTACGACCTTCGAAAACTTGACAAATTAAAAGACGAATAAATAAAAGAAAAACTAAACTATATTACAATTATAGTACCAACATACAAAAGAGTTTTAATACTTCCTCTTAGGTGCAGCCGACATCTCCCGGATCATGAGAATCCAGTAATGTTTTGGCTTTTCCATTTCTCCTTTGCTGAATTGGCACCCATGTCATTAAACCCTTCTTTGATTTTTGAAAAATATTCTTCTTCTTACCTTCTGAGTTCTTAGGGCTTTCGACTTATTTAGACTTGTCTTCCAGCATTAAACAAGGCATATTATGAACTATTAGAAAGAATGTTTCACTTTTCAAAGAGGAAAGGGTTGGAGTTATTAGAAATTTAAAGACTATTTCATTATCTCCAATCCTCATAGTTAATTCCCCTTTATCCATATTGATTAAAGATTTAGAAGTATATAAGAAGGGTCTTCCTAAGTTAAAGGAAAATTAACATCCTCTTCCTTGTCGAGGATCACAAAGTCTACGAGAAAACAAGATTCTTAACTTTAACCAAAACATCTTCGATAACTCCTCTAGCATGTCTTATGCTTTTGTCTGCTAAACTTACGAACATCTTAGTAGGTATCGGGTTTCCTCGACCTAGCTTTTTACATATATTATATGACATGACTTTTGTACTAGCTCCTAGGTTGGCTAATGCTGTATCAAAAGGAAAATTGCCTATCATGCAAGGGAAAGAAAAAAACTTCCTTCATCGTTTAATTTCCTTGTCAACTTGTCATTGTCGATTAGGATTGCCGAACATTCTTCTCCTTAAGTGTATGTCGAGGCTTTGTCTAGCTTCGTTTTCCTTGAAAGCATCTCTTTAAAATATTCTGCATATTTGGGTACCTATAGAAGTAAATCACAAAGCGATAAGTTAATTTTTAATTGTTTAAACATATCAATAAACTTCCTCATCTCGTCTTTGCTTCTATCCCAATTAAGGGTCGCTAGATAAGGATCTTGGGCTTGTATGCTTGAATTTTCAGCCCCTTAATAATCTTTTCTTGGCCTTCTTGTGATATGGAGATATTTAGGGCCTCAGTTCCTCTTTCTTGGAGATTATCTCTAGAATCCCCACCATTGTTTCCTCTTTAGGAATTTCTTCCTTGTAGCACCCATGAAAGCGAGTCATTTACTGTTTGGAAGTCCTTGGATAAATGAGAGGAAAGCTATATACAATGGGGACAAGAATTCTTACAACTTCGCAAAAGATGGCAAGAGATTCATTCTAAATTCTTTGGCAACCTCACGAAATTTATGAAGAGCAAAAGAAGTTGAAAGAAAGGGTAAGAATATTTAATCAAGAGAAAAAAGGAAAAGAGCATTATAAATGCTAAAAGATGCGGAGAAAATCAAGTTTCCATGTCACCTCAAAGATTTGCAAATGTAGAAATCATGAAACCATCAATGATTGAAGAATTTTCAAAAGTAAATGAGCTTCCACAAGCTACAATTGAAGTTGAAGAAATTGTTGTATTACATGTTGAGGAAGAGATATCTAATGTGGAACATTGTGATCTCATGGAAGAGAAGAACATTGAAAAAAAAGAGAGCATTAAGATTAAAGAAAAAGAAACAGTGGAAGAAAAAGAGAGATTAATAGAGAGATTATGTATCTTCGATTCCATCTCTATCTTTTCAAAAGAGAGTAAATTTTAGAGTTCTCAAAAGAGAAAGAAAGTGAGCTTGAGAAAAGTGAGAGAGTAAAAGAAAATGAGTGCTTCATTGAGAAACAAGAGAGTGGAAAAGAAGAGCAAAGAGAAAAAGAGATAGTTGTACTTGAAAAGAGTGAGGAAGTGAATTTCTATGCTAATGAAACTAACTCTTTCTTTGGTAATTAATCCTTATGTGTTCAAAATTTCGAAGATTCAAGGAAGGATGAAGATGAAAAGCTTGCCTATAGTTCCATCGATAGCATAAACTTCTTTCCCTCTAATTCCTACTTGAGCTTTGAGATTTATTTTAAGGAAATTAAATTACTTTCACTTGTTTTCATGGAAAATGGATATTAATTTTACTTTCTCAACTCCCTTGAACTTTATTGGAAAAGAAATATTTCATAGAGTTTAATTCCTTATCTTGTGTCATTCCTAGAATTCATGAGTATTATGACAATGTTTCTAACTGTGCTTCTTATGTTCTAGGACTAAAAGATAAAGGAAGGAACATGGAGAAAGGGCTTGAAGCTATTCTTGAGGAATTACCAATAAGCTTCTCTCTTAACCCTTCTCTCATGTGTTACGAAGTTTCTCTTGTGGAATTAGAATTGTTTTTAGAGTCTTATCTTTCTCATATGAGCATATATAGAGATCTTTGTGCTATTTCTTTTGGTAGTGGTCTCTTTCTTGTTGTGTGTTATGCTTCTACATGCCTTTCTTCTCATGCTTTTCTTGAGGATCCATTGTTTCATAGTGGTTCTATGTTTGATCCTTCTTGCCATGATTTTGGAGTTATGAATAATGCTTCCATTGAGTCTATTGTTATTGGTTTTGGATTAAATGGTGCATTATTTGATATTCTACATGATAAATGTTTAAGAAAGTTTGTTGAGAATGTTGGCTATGTTTCCTCTTTCCTTGATACTTTTATGGAGAATCATAATGATTTTGTTTCCTTAACCCACTTATGTCCTTTGTGATTGGTCAAGTTGAGTTTTTTTTGCATGAATAAAAGCTTTCACATGTCATTAACTCCTTGAAAACTTTATTTGAAAACATATTTGAGTTCTGATTTTATCATTTGCATTTCAAGGAACTCTTATTGAAAGATTTTGAAAACCAAATGAGATTTCATCTTGAGTTGTTCAAAGTTAATTCTTTGTCATTTGAAAATTTTATTTTGAGAAAAGAAGCCTTTGAACGAATTTGCAAAGATTTTGTTGTTGAGCATCTTTATTACTACAAACCTTTCAAGAATTGGTTTCCAAAATTTTTCATTTTATGTGCTAGCTTTCAAAAGAACTCTTGTACATTCATTTTGAAACGTGAATTTGAAGATACATTGTTTATTCATCTAATTTTAAAAGTTCTTTAATAGAGTAGTTTCTAAAGAGAAATGTGGACCATCTTGGAATGTTGAAAATTTCATGTTTATATTTTCTCATCTCATTTTGTGTAACACTATTGGAGAAAAGAGATGTTTCTATGCCAAAGAAAGTGAGTAAATAAAATCCATTGAGAAAGACGAGTTGATTTTGCTTCTCTATTGCAAAGAGGAACTCGATGGACTCTCTCCATTAAAGGAAATAGAACATCAAATTGAATGGGTGACCGAAGCAACATTGAGATATGATATTCATGACGAGGAGCTCTATTCATTGTTTCTCAATGGACAACAAAGCTCAACAAGTGGTATGCAAGAGAAATGAAATTCTTAAAGACATTTCCAAATGTCATTTGGTACAAGAGAGGTAAAGAGAATGATGTAGCCAATGCTTTGTCAAAAAGGTACATTCTATTTTTTACTTTACAAGCTCAATTACTTAGTTTTGAGATGCTTAAGGAATTACATATTAGAGATAATGAATTCAAGGACATATTTGATGCTTGTTTGGTTGTGCTTAATGATGAGTACCTTATACATGATGATGATCTTTACCATGAAGGTGAATTATGTATTCCTTCTTCTTACTTTAAAATGTTGATTGATAAAAAAGCTCATTGTGGGGTTTGATGGATCATTTTGGTATTTCCAAAACTTATGTGTTTTTACATGAGCATTTCTTTTGGCTTGGCATGAAAAAAGATGAAGACAGGTTTATTGTTAATTGCTTAAAGTATAAAAGAGTTAACTCTATATCTTTGCCACATGGATATTATATTTCTTTGAATGTGCCTAGAGAACCTTGTGTAGACATATCTATGGAGTTTATATTTGGACTAGCTTGTATATTTGTTGTGGCTTATGTTGATGACATCTAGATTGATAGCAAAACTTATGACGATCATGTGCATTATCTTAATCAAGTTTTGTTTGTTTTGAGAAATAAGAAACTACATGCTAACCTTGGGAATTATGAGTTTTGTGTAGAAAATGGTTCTTTCCTAAGCTATGTAGTGAGTTTTCAAGGTTGCCAAGTGGGTGCAAATATGGTGCGGGCAATAAAAGATTGGTTTACTCCCAATGGTGCATTCGAAGAGGAAAGCTTCCATGGCTTCACAAGCTTTTATAAGAAATCATCAAGGACCTTAGCACCATTGCTAGTTCTCTGATAGTTGTAACGAAGAAGATGACCAGAATCACATGGGAAACTTGTTCACCTCATCTTGAGTTTGACTATAATAAAGCTTGTTATTCTACTGCTCTTCTTTCTTCTTTTAAAGTTGATTATGGTGACAATTTTCTCATGTCTTTTGATTTGACTCCTTTATCCATAGATCATACTTTGAGCTTTGGTGAGTGGAGAAGATGGGGTATTTCAAGTATATCTATTTCAAGAACTATGATGCTCTTGCAGCCAACCACAAGACGTTTGAAAAGAAACAATTAGTTTCTGATCCCAGCAGGTTGGATTAGATTATTTAGGAAATGAGCGATTTTCTTCTCAGCACAGGTCTATGCTTGATGCCGTGACGATGAGCCTCTGCACATTCTTGAATGCCTTAATGTTTTTATAATTGATTTTCTGGTTGAATTTCATTTTGTTCTACCTTCCATGTTTTGATATGTCTTTGTTGATGTAGGTAAAAATTTGAGGACGAATCTTTTCAAAGGAGGGGCGGATGATGTGAATCGGGAAAGCCAAGACGCTAAAGATTTATTAGTTGGACCATTCACTAGTGCAAGGCCCAAGAAGATTAAAGATGATGAAGGAAATGTGGATAATTACAGGGTTGTTTACATGGAAAAATGCCTTGAAGATCATGCATGAAGCTTTTGAAGATAAAGGTCAAGTCTCCAAGTTGCTCATAATCTATGCCATAAACAAAGATTATTCAAGGGAACAACTTGGATGTGAAAAATGATTACGTTTTGGGAATTGTTGGTCCTACCGCCCACGGTAGGCCCTGTCCCTACCATCGACGGTAGGCTTCTGGCCGAGCTGGACTTTGTGGACAACACCCTACCCTCATATATAGGGTTCAGGAATGAAATGGCTTTTGTAATTTTTTGGCAGGATTTTATTGTTTGAACTTATTTTTCAACTTTTAATCAATGGCTTAGTGGGTATTTAAGCCATTAATCACTAAATATGTTAAGTTTAGACCTTAGCCTATAAATACCCCATTATAAGCTCATTTGTAACTAACTTGGAATTTTGCTGAAATTTCTGGGAGTGAATTGTTCTTCACCCTTTCTTAGTTAGCTTGCTAAAAGGGTTAATGTCCTTAGTTTGAACAATTGATTGCCTTAGGTTGATGAATCTATGGAATTCAATTGATCATTCTAATTCCTTTCATTGATTGAGTCTTAGATTTCTTGTTCTTTGATTCAATTGATCTTAGGTTTTCTAGTTTGTGTAGTTGGGGTTTTGAGGCCTTAGTTTCCTCAAGGTACTTCCTATCAAATTAGGAAAGAGTTTTCTCAATGTTGTGCTTATGAGGCTTAGATCCTCATAGGTTTTCCATTGTAGTGTTGAAGCTACAAATCCTCAATAGAGGTTCTTCATCAAAGGAGGTGATCGTGGGAAGATGTTGAATAAAATCTATATTCAATTGAAGATTCACATCACTAACCTTATTCTTAATTTTCTTCTTTAGATGGTTCAAGTACCTCTTAAGCAGATACATCCATCTATACTAAACTGAACCACATGCCCTAGACTTATGCGACAGGTGAACCATTAAATGCTCCATGACATCGAAGAACGAAAGAGGAAAAATCCTTTCTAACTTGCACAACAACACTGCAATATACTCTCCAATTCACTCATGTACATGATGTATTTAATAATAAAACGGGATGTGATTCTGATTACTACAATGCAAGGCAAGTGGACCTAACAAAGTAGCGATGAGTTTCAACCCGAGTGTCAAATCTCTCAAGCACGGATGAAAGTTCAAGTACTAATCGTGGCTCTAATGTCTAGCCGGAAAAGATGATGTCATTAAAGAAAGAAATAAAAACAAGTAACTCAATTAAAAGAAAGCAAATAAAAAAGATTTTAAAAGAATTATAAAGACAAGAGTTTGGGTTGGTGGAATCCCCCTAATGTTGTTACTAATTCAATTGGAAAAACTTTTAATGAAAACGATGTTGAATTAATTAAGTTGGGTCATCACTCAAATGGGACAATCTCTATCTCTAGGACGAAGCCATCCTACTCACTAACCGTTAGAGGAAAGTCTATTTTCTCCCTAACTATTTATGAATGCAACAAACTTAGGTGATTCAAAAAGATCAAAAAGAGCAAAATCGTATCTCTAGTCAATTACCCTAATTAACCCCCAATTTATTGCCCTAGATTGCTTTTTCTTTCTCAATTCAAAACAACCTTGCGAATAATCTAATCTCGCGATAACTAAATTATAAACAAATGCAATTGGTGAACAGCTTAAATTAAAACAAACATCGAAATCAAGAAATTAAACCAAGAACTTTATAATCAAGAACTAGGGTTCAACCCCAAACCAAATAATAAAAACTACTCACTATTCATATTAATAAAACTGTAAATTAATAAAGTAATTCAATAACAAGAAAAGGAAACGAAAGCTTAGGATTAAAAATCAAAGTCGCAATTGAATCCCAAACGTCTTCTAAGATCGTCTCTCGAGTCACTAAGTTGAAGATCAAAATCTTCAATGAAAGTCTTCAATTCTTGAATCCAAGAAAGTAAATCTTGCAAAAATCTTGAAATTCTATTAACTAATGAGAATATAAAGGCTAAAATTTAAAGAGTATTTAATATAATCTAACCTAATTAATCTACTCCAAATCTAAAATCTAACTAATCTATTCTAAACTAAGTTCTAATCTATTGTAAGCTTATTTAATGTATCTAATGTATGTTACAACAGCTGCAAATGACCCCTTTATATAGAGGTGAAGAATACAAGAAAACCAAATCAAAATTGGAGAAGAAATCAAGAAAATTGAGTTTGAATTGGACTCCAACCGTCCTTGTCAGTACACCCTACTGCCGACGGTAGGTCGAGGCCTACCGTGCGTGGTAGGTCTCTGTCTAACCGTTCCCTTTGATCCTCAACACCTACCGGCGATGGTAGGTCAGCGTACCTCGCGCATTAGGTGCTGTATTTTTGCAAACGGCTTCCGTTTTCTCTATGTTTTTGTTTCCTTTTCATTGTTTCCACTTCTGAAGGACACCTAAGACAAGAAAAAGAGGTATTTAGCTAAAATATATACACACTAAAAACATCGAAAATGATGAAATTAACATATAGAAAATATAGACAATTATGGACTTATCAGTGTATCGCACTTAATTTAGGAGAACACAAGTCTCTATAAAACAAACTCAATTTTGCCTAGGCACTCCATATCTTGTGTGGAAGTATCTCTTTCAGAGCAATAGGAATCAATCGCTCCATAAACACGTAGCAATCATGACTTTTCATTCCGGACATTCTCAACTCCAAATCAACATATCTGCTCAAATTAGAGGCATATCCATCAGGTAATTTCAAGTTCTTCACCCACTCAAGTATAGCTTTTCTTTGTTCTTTTGTCAAAGTGTAACACACCTTAGGTTTTGCAAAACCCTTGAGATTTATAGTTCGGGCCAGTTACAATATCTTTGAACATCTTCTCTAAACTTCACGTTATCCTTCGTGTTCCCTTTCACATCTATAACTATGTTTAAAACATTTTCAAAGACATTCTTCTTACTATGCATGACGTCAAGATTGTGGCAAACTAGAAGAGTACGCCATTATGGAAGATCCCAGAAGATATTACGCCTTGTCCAATTGTGAGATTGTCCTCTGCCATCTTCCTTACCTATCTCAATTTCGGTTTCTGTAATCTTTGGCATATCTTGAACCCTTTCCCACAACTAATCTCTAATAAAACGAGGTGGTGGCTCAAAATGATCTTTTCTGCCCTTCTTGAAAGACCTCGAATCTCTCCGAAAGAGATGATCCAAAGGCAAAAAACATCCATAATAATCGAATCAAGATTGTTTTCCTTCACTTTGTAGTCTAAATGACTTTGTTCCTTCTATGAAATAAGGACAAGACAAAGCGCTAGTAGTACTCTAATCGGACAATATCCCATATGTTGAAAGTCACTAATAGTCCAAAGAAGGGCAGCCCTCATACTAAAGTTCTGTTTCCTCAAAATGTTGTACTTGGTAACTCCATGCAACCATAATTGATTCAATTCTTCTAACCACATTTGCAAGTAAACATCTAACTTATGTTTTTTATTCTGAGGGCCCGGAATAATATATGTCAAGAACATTACAGGCTTTTTAAGCACATCCAAGGAGGCAAGATGTATAGCGTAACAATTACTGGACAAGAAGAATACTTCTTCCCAGACATACCAAATGGTGAGAAATAGTAAGTACACAATCTATGTCTTACATTCCTTGCCTCGAATGCAAACTCAAGATGAGTACTATCGAGATGCTTCCAAGCTTCATCATCGTTAGGATGACTCATCATATCAGGCTCAAGTACCAATTCCGAGTGCCATCTCATTTGTTCAGCCATTCTTTCAGAAGTATACAGCCTCTGCAATCTAGGAATTAGAGGAAAATAATACATTTTCTTGTAAAGAATCTCTTTGGACTTCTTCTTCTTATTTTTCTTTCTTGTCATGTAACGTTTATGGTCACAAAACTTACACTGACATGTTTGGGTATCATTTTGCCAATACAGCATACATCTATTAACACATACTATCAAATTTTTGTTCCGGCATATTCAATCCGAAAACTAACTTTTTTGTTTGGTACACATCATCTAACACCTTATTGCCTTGGGGGAGTACATCCTTCAAGAACTGTGCTATTTGATCAAAGCACTTTCAAACATGTTGTTCTCTGACTCGATATTCTACAACCTCGCCATTGCGGACAACTGTGAATACTTTGTGCACCCTTCATATAATGGTGTATCAACAGATTTCAGCATGTCATAAAATTGTTGATCCTCAGGATTAGGTGCCTCCTCATAATTGTAGTGCACTGCATCGGGTTCAAAACCAGGACCAGCCGCATAAAAAATACCCTCATGGTAAGTGTTGCTTTCAACATTTCTTGTAACACTACCGTGCCCAACATTTGGTCGGTAACCCCAGATGGTTTGTGCAGTCCAATTATAATTATCAGGTAAAAAGCCTGATTTATGATGATGCAACTTCACATCATCCTCTTTAAGATACCATTTGTTCTTTACTTCGCACACAGATATCGTAACTAGTTACTGATCGGGATTTTTTATACCAAAGTTTTAACCTAATACATGCAAGTGCACAAGATCAATGTAATACGAAAGTATTAGGGTATCGAACCACAAAGAAATGCTTAACTACTTAAATTATTATCTTCCTAAATTAATTTTATAAGGAGAAGAATGAAATTATATTTTTTAAAAATTATTACTTAAATTAAGTAAAACTAATACATAAAATAACTAAATTAAAAGTAAAAGGAGTTTAACCAAAGAGATGATTTAGAATTTTGAATCCACCACTAACCTATATAACAATGATTTAATTTTATTTAGGAGAAAAAATTAAACCTTTATGTGGTGATCTAGGCTACAAGCTTCGATTCACTAAAGAAATATATTGTGCTTAGATGCATGACATAATCCATCTAACCATTAGCATGACTTATTCAATTCTATGACATAAATCATCTAAAATTAGCATGAACTATTCAATTCTAAAACCCATAATATACTTGCAAAAATTACATATCTCTCATGTTCAAGACTACAAGAATCAAGCATGGATAAAAATATCAATTAAACCAAACAATTGTTCTACAAGAATAATCACAAAGAATTAATTGCATCAAACCAAGAACATCTCAAGATATGTAATCACAGAATAAAATAATGAATCTCCCAAAAGAATAAAAATCAAAGTCACATGGCTAGAGTTTCATTAAGATTCTAAAAATAAATTCAATTCATGGTTAAAGGGAAAGAAGGAACCAATTTATTGGAAGAAATCATGGCTTTTTTTCCAATAGAAAATTACTGCTGCTGGAATTTTTCTGCATTGCTTCAGTTGCTGGAATTTTCTGAGTCGTCTATGACCATCGTCTCTGAGTCAAATAAGGAAAACCTTTCTATTTTGCCTTAAGAGGTACTCAAGTAAGTTTTAGAATGTAGGGAAGAGATTCATATACTTTATGTAGCTCAAAAATAATGTAAATGATTTATTAAATACTAACAACAACCCATGTGCTCAAGTGTAAGTCATGCAAGAGTTATAACAGATATAGAACATAAGTTTGTCACCCTAATTAAAAACAAGGAAACAAGTATTTTCTCAACTCATTCAAGACATTTTTAAAGGAACTCAAAAAGAATTATTCTTTAAGTGAAATCATATTTTTTTGGTTATTTTTCCCTCAAAATAATGTATAAATAATAAAATAATAAAAAATAAAAAAAATCAGCGAAAATTGAACAATAAAGATGAGAGAAACGAAAAATAATTAAAAAAATAATTAACACCAGAACAAAAGCATCTTCTCCTCCACACCTAGACTATATATTGTCCACAATGTAATAAAAGAATGCCAAGAGTAGAGAAGCGGCGAAGAAAAGAGAAACACAACCTGGTAGAAAAGGTAATATTAGTGCATGTTTAGATGAGGAATGGACCATCTCTGTAGCCTCCATGATATGTTATTTGATTACCCTACAAAACAAACACTTGTACGTTTCTACCAATCAAGTGAGAAAAAAATAAATGAATAAATAACTAAATAAATAAACAAAATAAAATTTGGATTGCCTCCCAAAAGCGTTAAATTTAAAGTCTTCAGCCAGACTCCCTAATTCTTTTGCATTTAGCCAGGATCTATTTCTCTCATATTAAGCTCATGATTCACAATCCAAAAAGAATTTTCTAATGAAGTAATGTAAGTAAGATTAGAATTAACATTTTTAGTACAGATAAGGTTTTCTTTCTCAATAGAAGTATAATCTGTTGAACACATTAAATGTAGCGTTTCTTCAATTAATTCATCATTTACATCTACCAAATAGCAATCAGAATTATCTTCTATAGAAGGTTGTGAAGAAGTTTTAAAGATATTTAATCTAACCCTCATATTCATTATAGAGACATCCATGACCCCAGTTCTACAATTAATAGTGGCATCAGCAGTAGCTAAGAAAGGATGGCCTAGAATAATGGGGATATGATTATGAGAAGATCTACCAGGTTCCATATCTAGGACTACAAAGTCTACAGGGCAGACATCTTTATCAATTTGAACTAGAACATCATCTATCCTCCCTTAAGGACCTTGATCGATCTATCAGCTAACTATAAGGTCATATCAGCTGGTTGCAATTCCCCCGATCCTAACTCTTTATAAATAGAGTATGGAAGCAAGTTAACACTATAACCTAAAATCTAAGAGTGCCCTATTTATTTTATGATCACCAATAAGACAAGAAATTGTAGGGACACTAGGACCTTTATATTTAGGTGGAGTGTTATATTGCAAAATGGAGCTCACTTGTTCAGTTAGGAAGATTTTCTTAGAAACATTGCTTTTAGATTTTCTTTTCAAAGTACACATGTCTTTAAGAAATTTTGCATAAGATGGGACTTGCTTAATAACCTCTAAAAGTGGAAGATTAATTTTAACTTGTTTGAGAGTTTCTAAAATATCTTCCCTTTTATTATCCTTTCTAAGATGTGGGGGTGGCAATAAAGCTTGCGGATAAGGAACCTTTGGTTTATATGAAGCCGTAGGAGATTATTCTAGAGTTTCAGAATTAGAGGAAGAAACTAGTTCCTTCTCTATCTTTCTTTCAATTTTAGTCCTCATATCAATTCTCTCGGTTTCGTTTTCATTTAACTTACTGTCTTTAATAGTTCCTCTACTTTATTACCTACCAACTTCCCATTTCTAAGAGTAATTACATCTTTAACTTGCTCATGATGCTTAACTCTAGAGTTTTCTATTGGATAACTAGGAAGTTTACCCTCATCTCTTCTACTTATGGCATTAGCTAGTTGCCCTATTTGAGTTTCTAACTCAGCAATAGATTGAGTGTGTGAATCTAAAATTTGTGTCATAGATTCTAAGCCTTTCAAACTAGATAAGACTTTTTCTTCAAACATAGAGTTTCCACTTTAAGGAGGGTAACAAGGTACATACCTTTGAGATTGAAAACCAGGGGGAGCATTCATACCGGATTATTTATTCTGTTGATATTGTTGTTGGCCTAATTGACCTTCCCCTCCTTGTTGCCTCCAAGAGAAATTAGGATGATTTCTCCAGCCTGGATTATATTATTTGAATATGGGTCGTTCTGTCTGTGAAATCCTTGGGCTGAATTGACTTGTTCCTGCACAAATTCTGCAAATAGTGAAGCACCAGGACAATCATAGATAACATGAGGAGGACTAGAGCAAATTGCACAAATACCTTGCATCTTAGGAGAATTAGTAGGCAATGTATTCAAAGCTAACAATTGATCAAATTTCTTAGATAAAGCATCAACTTTCGCAAAAAGATCAACATTTTGAGAAACTTCATACATTCTTCTATTTCCTATTTGCCTAGATATGCCTATACGGGAGGATGTGGCGTGTTGTTGTGAATTATCACACAAATTTTCAAATAAATCCCACGTCTCATCTGCAGTTTTATGAAGAAAGGTACCACCATCACAAGAGGAATCAACCATTTGCCGATTTCTCTCATCTAGTCCTGAATTAAAATTTTGGATTTGCTGCCATTGAGGCACTTCATGGTGAGGGCAACTACGAAGAAGTTCGTTAAATCTCTCCCAACTCTCATTAAATTGTTCATTATTTTGTTGGGAAAAAGCAGTGATCTCTCTCCTTAATCTTGTAAGTTTACCCAGAGGAAAATATTTTTTTAGAAATTCCCTAAACATCTCAGCCCAAGTACCTACTCTATCACGTGTGTACAACCAATGTTTAGCCTTATCCTTCAAAGAAAAAGGAAAAATGCGCAATCTAATAGCATCATCACTAACATTAGGTAGTTTAAAAGTTGAGCAAATTTCTAAATACTCATCAATATGCTTATGAGGATTTTCGGAATCAAGCCCATAAAAAGATGGTAACATTTGAATAGTAGAAGCTTTGACTTCAAAGTGATTAGCCTCAATTTCAGGCAGTCTAGTACTTATTGGTAAGTTATAAGTGTTAGGAGTAAAATACTTCCTTAATGCTTGTGGATTTTCAGCCATTTTAACCTCACAAGTGCTAGTGATTATTCCTTGTGCTCTATTTCAGGGTCAAATTCTTTTAAATCAATAGAGAGCAAACGACGACCATGCATTAATAAACAAATTCAAGAAATAGAAAAAAAATTACTATAAATAATAATGAAGAATAAACTATCAAATAATGAAATAAAATAATAATAATAACAAAAAAAAAAAGGTTGAAGACAACTAAGAAAAAATTTTTTTCCCCAAGAACAAATAAAAAAATAAAAGAAATAAAATAAAAAAATTTAACAAATTTAGGAGATAATAACACAAGCAATTAATTCAACCTTTCCCCGGCAACGGTGTCAAAAATTTGGTCGGGATTTTTTATACCAAAATTTTAACTCAATGCTTGCAAGTGCACAAGATCAATATAATATGGAAGTATTAGGGTATCGGACCACAAAGAAAGACTTAACTACTTAAATTATTATCTTCCTAAATTAATTTTATAAGGAGAAGAATGAAATTATATTATCTAAAAATTAATATTTAAATTTTATGACATAAATCATCTAAAATTAGCATGAACTATTCAATTATAACACCCACAATATAATTGCAAAAATTATATATCTCTCATACTCAAGACTACAAGAATCAAGCATGGATAAAAATATCAATTAAACCAAACAATTGTTCTACAAGAACAATCACAAAGAATTAATTGCATCAAACCAAGAACATCTCACGATATGTAATCACATAAATAAAATAATGAATCTCAAAAAATAAATTAAATCAAAGTCACATGGCTAGGGTTTCATCAAGATTCTAAAAATATATTTAATTCATGGTTAAAGGGAAAGAAGGAACTGATTTATTGGAAGAAATCATGGCTTTTTTTCCAACAGAAAATTGCTAAAAATTGGTGCTGCAAGAATTTTTCTACACTGCTTCAGTTGCTGGAATTTTCTGCTGCAGATTTTTCTGCTTCAGATTGCTGGTTTCTGCCTGATTTCTGCAGTTTCAGCTGCTGTTTTCGTTCCGGCAGCTCAACAGCTGCTTCTTCTTCAATTTGCGGCTGTGTTCTCTCTGTTTCTGCCACCGGTTCGCAGCTGCTGTTCCTTTTTGTTTTTCCCCTGCTGCTTGCGCAGCAGCTCGCTCTCTCTCTCTCTCTCTCTCTCTCTCTCTCTCTCTCTCTCTCTTAGTTTTTCTCTCTGGCTCTTCTCTTTTTATTTTCTGTATTCTCGCTTTTTCCGCCGTTGCGCAGCTGCTTCGGCAGCTCTTTTAAAGCTGCTGCTGTAGCTTCCCTTCTTCTCCTCAATTTCTTCTTCTTTTCCTCTCCTTTTTCTAGTCAATTTCTTCTTGTTTTCTTGTTTTTGGTGGCACCCTAACTCCAACATTGGGCTTGCTTGTGAGCTGCTCCTTTTTTACCATGGGCTTCTTTCCCTTTGTCACCTAAACAAAATAAATAGAATAATTATGTTTAATAAATAAATAAAATATTTTTAAAAGCTAATAATTAAAACTTAAGGCGATTATTTGTACCAAAAATAGACTTTATCAGTTACCAAGACTGTAATTAAGATACCAATTTACAAAACGCTTCACACCTAGTTGAAAATCACTACTAATCCCCATAACTCTAGGCACAGTTCTTCGATAAATCTAACTACAATCCTCCTCTATAACTTCACAAAAGAAAACACATTCATTTAAAGTTAGAATTCATTACTCATTAATTAAGCCTTACATTTAAAATGTTTAAATGTGATTTATGAAATATTTAGAGTTTAAAGACTCCTCTAATCATTTTAGTATTACAAATACATCAAAATGTTTTAGAGATTAAGATTTTATAAGTTTTACATATTAAGATTTTTAGAGTTCACTTCTAAAAGAAGAAGTAATAGATGTACAAACACTTCTATCGGTTTGAGAAAAGTTCACTTCTAAAAGAAGGAGTAATAGATGTCTAATAATATAACTTTTGATTAGATTACTTCAAAAAGAAGAAGTAAATGTTTTTAACTATTATCTAAGATTTTAAAATTTTTTCAGAATCTCCTTTGTGAAATAGACATTTTCCTACCACAATGGCCACTCTAAAGGAAACATTCAAGATAATTTAAAGAGTCTCCGCTACCCCATAGACAATTTAAATTAAAGAGTCCAGGCTCTCCCATAAACAATTTAAATTACAGAGTCCAAACTCCCCCATAAACAATTTAAATTTTTTCGATACTTGGATTACTTTATAAGCCTCAGCACGTTTATATGACCTTATAAACCCAAAATAACATGTTTTACAAGTTTAGAAAACCTCAAGTTTAGATAACCTCAAGTGTATCTAGTAATACTTAGATTCCGTGCCAATTTAAATCAAACGGACAAAATTCCATAATAGAAACAAAAAAAAAATAAAAATAAAAATAAATAACAAACATCAACACATAAACATAAGAATTCAAGAGAAAGTCAAACCTTAGAAGCAGTAGAAAAGAAGCAGAACTTTGATGCTTAACTCTCTTAACTTTGATGAGTAAACTTCCCTTTAAGATTTCAAGAGGGAAAAAATCTTAGAATGCCTTTGAAATTTTAGAATGCCTGATGATAATTAAAAATTGAATTTAATTAAAGAACCAATTAAGACTTACTAACATATTAACAAACTGAATGAATGATGAAAATAATGTTCACTCTAAATCCACTAAAAGAATAAAGAACAAGAGCTTGAATCATAACTTTCCTTTGTAATCAATAAAGATCAAGCAACAAATTTATTATGGCAACAAGTTCACCAGTTTTCTGAATAATCATAGAAAGTGTGCAAAACTGGAACTATCATATCTCACTTGCCAGCCAAGAAATCACTAGCATTCAACAGAAAATTATTACAGTCAAGGCCAAAGAAAAATAATTATATGAATAGAAATACAACTTTTCTTTCTTTTTATTATTAGTGTATAATAAATATCATTTCCACACATTAGAAAGCTGAATATATAAGATCAAAACACAAAAAAAAAAATGCATAAATTCCTTTTCAAAGTTTGCAAAGTAATTGGAAAATACGAGAGAGAGAGAGAGAGAGAGAGAGAGAGAGAGTATGTATTATTAATCAATACATATATCAAACTAAGTAGACTTATGAAACCTCCTAAGATACCTTAATGATAACAAATAGCATGGTCTACTAAATCATGAATAATATAATAACATTTCTTGTAAACAAAGGATATATTAATATATATAAAAAGTAACTAATCCGAACTAATCAAGTCATTGCCCATGTTTTGCTATCCTTAGAATCATCTTAATGATTCAACAATGAGTCATAATCTCATACTCTTTTCTAGTATCGCAAAATGAAACTTTCTCTAAGGTGGTTCTTAAATAATTTAGAATTGTAGTGGTAGACCATAACTTTCAGGTCATATTCATTTGATCAACTTTATTTATGTCTTTTAGAAATAAGTTTAAATTACTCACAAAGTGTTTGATAAAATACTCTAAAGAGATTTTTTGGCCTTTAGTAACTTTCAATAATTTAGCGTTTGATAAAATCCAAAGTCAACTTTTAGGCCAAATTACAACCTTATAATAGTCACACTGTACCAGAAAATTGTAGAAGCAATAGGAGAAGGTTCTTACGACATGCAATAGATTACTTCGAAACCAAAGAATGCGTAGGGAGACTAACAAGATTACCACAGCTATTAACTATTTTTTCTCGTGTGAAAAACTTAACAAACTAAGCAGCAAATTCAAACCATATTATGGTGGCAAGATAACAACTCCATCTATTAAAACACTCTAATACATGAAAGACCTATGAAACAGAAGAAGATAAGCAGAGCCACATCATAAAATGCAATTCAAATTGTCTGTTGTATGAGCTAATCAAACATATTGTAGGAGTGAAAAAAGAAAGGAGCACAAGCAAGTAAAGAAGAAATCTTTCAAGAAGCCAAAGTCTATAACTTTCCTCTACTTTTTCGAGTTGGGACTGTGAGAGTTAGGGTATATAGAGGGTTTATGAATTGTCTGCAAAATTAAAAAAATTGAAGGAGAGGATAGAATAGAAGAGATGGAGAGAGAGAGAGAGAAAGAGAGAGAGAGAGAGAGAGAGAGAGAGAGAGAGAGAGAGGAGAAGTACCTGTGTGGACGTCAACGGATGGTAGTGGCGTCTGTTGGTGGCCTTTGGAAGAGGTAAGGTGGGGGAAGTGGGGGTCACCAATGGGGATGCACTTCTTGTAAAAGGGGAGGGAAGGTTCGCGAGGGGTAGCAGCTCGTTCGAGTAAGGGTTGAATTTGTTTGAACAGGGATTTTAGGGAATTTTATTTGAAGTAAGATAAACAAAATTAAAAATAATTAATTGGTTGATTACTGATCACCATACTGATCCGTAACTTGTTTACAAGGACTTACTGACCGAATTTGTCAAAATCAATCGATAACTTGATCTACTTACCGATCAAATTCTACTTTGTTGGGAGTCGATCGGTGAATATATTTACATACCGACCGAATTTTTCTCTATTGATAATTAGTCGGTAACTTAAATAAAGTTATCGACCGATACCAATCGGTTGGTAAAGATGGTCACTAATAAGCATTTTTCTGGCAGGGATATATACATATATATAAAATTAGTTATGAATAATCATGAACTACATTTTACCCCACACATATAGTAATTTTTTAAAAATAGTTTATGATTATATTTGAGAGGTAAAAAAGAGTTTATGATTATTTTCATAAATATACACATATGTGTATATATATTTATATATGTATATATGTATGTATATATAGATATATACATATATACACACATATATATTTATATATATGTATATATCTGTATATATATAAATATGAATATATATGTATATATATGTATAAATATATATGTATATATGTGTGTATATATATAAATATATACAAATAGCATTAAAAGAAGGTTCATAGTTATAAGAAACTTTTATATTCGATATTCTCAAGGCAAGAAAAATGGACAAGCATAGATACTTTTCATAGCTGTCAACTACAATTTAAAATAATTAAGTTACTTTGACATTTGACCAACACGTTACAAAACCCATTGTCTATGTGTCACATTATTTATTTGTCTTTTTATATGAAGGTACGTTATAAATTTATCAAATCTAAATATTTTTCCTTTTTTGATTATTTTTTGAAGCAAAAAGATACTCACAGGAATGATCTGTAATAGTAATGTCTTAATAATAATCTACTATGTGAATTCAAAATCAGCGAAGGGGTGTTGAAATTTCTAGGTTTGTAAAATTTTAAGGCTTTTTTGCTTTTGAGGTACTTTGAGAAGGGGTGTTGAAATTTCTAGGTTTGTGAAATTTTAAGGTTTTTCTGCTTTTGAGGTACTTTGAGATGTTAAAGATTGGAAATTTTCCAACTTTTTTCTTTTCCCTTTGTATTTTTTTATAATTTTGTAAGTACAGTCCTTTTCATTTTCTCTTTCTCCCCTCTTTTGTTTGTATTGCTTGTTTTATCAGGTTGAATTTTTTTCCTTGAACTTTCAATTGAGAATAACTTTGAGCTTCCCTTACAAGATCTCATGGGTAGCAAAGGACCTTGCTGTCACTGTGGAACTAAGCGTAAGCATTTTTCATCATTGTCTTTCGTCTTTATGAGATAGCCAAAAGTTACTAAAGAATCAATTAATTAATCTAAAGCAATAATTACAATTTTTTATTTCATGATTTAATTGAGATTTTTTTTAATTCCAATGTGAAAGACTACATTTTTTTTTGTTAGCTTAATGCCAGTTCTATTTATTAGGTATGTGATAAATCAATACACAAATTTTTCTTTTTTTAAAGGTTGAATCATATGTGTCTGCGATGGTATCTTATCTTGTTTGTATTACCTATTGAACAATCTATTAACATAAATAAGTAATTTTATGAACTGTTCATCTATACTTCGTTGAGTGAGTATCTGAATTAGTTAATATAAATGTATGTATATATGTGTGTGTATGCGTGTGACATTTTGGAGAAGTGGAAAGCCTTATATTTAAAGTGCAATGTGTCATTATTTTGAATCCTAATTTTGATATGACTAAGTGTATGCCTATATGTATATCTATATACAGAGACACACACATATTCATTAAATGCAATTCTTTTATTCGAAAGCAAAGAAGAAAAAGGAAAATGCAATGGACATTCCTTAAAATCCCCATAGAGAATAGAATGGAAAGAAAATTTATAGACATTATTAATCCTAATTAATATATTGTATTTATTCATTATCTTAATTTGAAGAAGTATTTTGTTGGAATAATTTTTTCAAAAAAATGTTAATTTATGTTTCTAAAATTTTTTTGGGGTAGAATCTCCGTTTTGGATATGTGGTCCTCTGGACAGACCAGTTCTATGTAATGCCTGTGGAACAAGGTGGAAAGAATCAGGAACTCTTGCTGACCCTGCAAATAAACAGTATGATAATAATGAAGAGGACCCAGAAAGTTCTCTAATTTTTGAGCGCATTAACAAGTACATACCAGAGGATGAGATTGGCTTGGGATGTATGCTGTTGAAGCCCTCTCCAGAAAGAGATTCTAAGTTGTTAGAAGTAAATACATCGGGCTCAAGAAATAGGGTTACAGGAGAATCATCAAAGTAAGTATGCTGCTCGAACTTGCTCTCTATCATACTTGTTGCAAAATTTGCAGTAAAAACACATGTAACATGCAAAGAGATATACTTTCTTACTACTATATGTTGTCTAGTCTAATGGAAGTCTTGTAAGGGTTTGATGAATGTATATAAATTCAAACTACCAAATCCTTCATGGTTTGGTATAAACCATTGCATAAAAGGATTCTACCTACTTTATCAAGGTATCTCGAATTTAACTGTTCATGTTAAATCCTATATTGTCTAGGATAAAAAATCTAGGACATTTTAACAATATATTCAGATAATTCACTTGGTGTACTTGATGCAGAATCCTTATATGTTTATATTTTGTATTTGGAAACAAGTAATTAATTTGAAAAGTTGTTAATTATAGCCATTAAATTATATTAAGTGTATTATTTTCTCTACACACATTTCAGGGATGACATTACTGTGCTCAAATCTGAACCTCTGGGAGTCAGTGCTAAAAGCACGGGAAAATCTGGAGACAATAACACCTGTCATCCTATGATAACAAGATTAAAGGTATGACTATAGTTGTTTTCTATATCTTTAAATGTGTTTTAAAAAATAAGCAATGGGATAAAAAACCTTGTACTGTAGCTGATCACATGTTAGAATTTGTGTGCAACATTGTAATGTGTATATATATATATATATATAATTACCTACAAGATCTATAAAGATTAATTTTCTCACTTATTTGAATGAAAATCGACAAACGTAAGATGGCTTTCAGGCAATCCTAGAATTTTTATTTATATGAAATTTTCCTTCTCTTATGAGATTTAATCTTCATTGAATGAATTCTCCCTAAATCACATTCATTATATAAGTTCCTAATCCCTAGCTAGTTAAAGTAGAATAAAAGAATAAATTTAATAATATTACACATGAGAACATTATAGAATTTACTATCCCTATTACACTTGTTCTATTAATCTAAAATATCAATTAAATGTATAAAAGTGACTTAGCAATATATGTACTGCCATTAATCTTATCGAGAAACATTGTACTGGTAGAGTTTTAGTGATATTAAAAGTTAATTAATCTTAAACTAAAAGTAACTAGATACTTTGTTTTTGGAATGATGTAACTAGATGCTTTTATATTGTAGAAGGCAAGATACACGAACCACATTTTTTATATGACATATATTTATTCTATGAATTGATGACTAATTAATACTCTCATAGTAATATGGAAGAATACAACTGCAAAACAAATATTTTATATGTACTACATGATTTGGAAAGCTCAAATGATTCCTTAAAGTTAAAACCCAAGAACCACAATTCAAATACCTTTTCCAACTCCACCGAAATAAGCCAGTGAAACCCAAGTAGGATAGCCTATAAAGTTTTCTTCAATGAAACAACTATATC
This sequence comes from Catharanthus roseus, assembly GCA_028651295.1. Taxonomy (NCBI): domain Eukaryota; kingdom Viridiplantae; phylum Streptophyta; class Magnoliopsida; order Gentianales; family Apocynaceae; genus Catharanthus; species Catharanthus roseus. The sequence goes on along the minus strand of JAPQWS010000046.1, from coordinate 1,411,410 downwards.
CCCAAAAAAACAAGAAAGCTAGTTAGAATCCTAAATAAATTCATAAAGGCATCATAAACAAATACAAACCCTTGAATAACTTAAAATCTAGAACCTTTAAATGTGTTTTGAAGTGATTGATCCACACTATGAACTTTTGAACACTAACAAAGAATCCTACATTGAATGATACTGCAAGGGATGAATTACTATCTTGATAAATCTGGTCGAAGATGGCAAAGAGAGGGTTGTTGTCGACCTCTCAAGAAATAGAAAAAGCCTCTATTCAAATTTTAAAAAAATGTTGAAAGTCGTGTTTTCTCTTTTCATATGAGAGTATTTATTCAAAATAAAACTCAATATCATTAGCGCACTCAAACTATAAGTTATAGGAGAAAATACCCTTCGAATACGCTTAAAAACAACATTACAATATCTTAAACAAGTGGAAAACATTCTAGTCATCTTTGACCTAAAATAATGTATTAGCTCATAGGAGCATCTGACACTAGACATTCGACAAGTCCAGTGCCTCTTTTTATTATCAGTTTCTCCATTGTTGTCAGAAATTGATCGTTATCGGACAGTGGTTTATTATGATCCGGCACTGATCCCTTTTCCATTCTCGACTTTTTTCCTTAGTCCTCTACTAGTACCATCTTGCATACAAACTCCTTTTTGACATCATGTATGCCGTTAAAGTGTTACAAAGCATCGTTTCTTTAGAAAAGTACTCAGGCTTCTTCTTTGATTCCTTGCTTGAGCTCTCTTGATCTGTTCTTCGTATAGAAAGTCTCTTGCATGTTGCCTTGGTTCGTATCATAAATGGTTAATATTTGCATATTGCAAGACAATTTTCAAAAATTGTAAGATATTATGTAGGCATTTATTTTTTTGAAGATATGTTTCTCATACTAGATCATATATTTCCTTCTCTAGGGAACGTGCAAGACATATCTACCAATATTACAAATTCTTATTTCCTTAGAGACTCTCTGTTGTGTTATGTTAGCTTCGGATATATGTTTTCTTACAATCTCTAAATATTTGAACTCCTCTTTGGTAAATAACAGTCACTCATTTAGCCAAATAAGTATAATAATTGCCCTGTGAAGTCTCCTTTTTTAATATTTTAATCTAAATAAAAATAAGTAATGTTCTATCCATCATAATTCACAATTCAAGTATATTGAAAATTTGTTTTGTTTTCTTGAATGAAACATTCAAAACAATGTGTTAGAAATTTGTTATGTTTTTATACTTAGAATTTTACATAAGTTCAAATATTTTTGTAAGTTTGGAAAATAATTAGCAATCAAGTTTATTTCTTTGGTAGGCTCAAGCAAAAAAGGATGGTACTTTATTTGGAGAATCAGGTTCTTCTTTTCCCTCCATAGAAGTTGATGTTCAAGATCTAAATAGATCTCAAGTAGAGAGTAAAAGATCTCGCAGACGACCACGTAAATCACAAGGTAGGCCTTTTTTCTTTTTTCTTTACAGATATAATGAAAGTAAGTAAAGACAACATCAATAGTCCAAATAGAGATTTTGCTTTTATTCTTACATGTTTATTACTCCCTCTATTTTTTTTACATCACGCTATGAAATTAAGGTGATTTTCAATGAGTTACTTTTTTTCAATTATGCCATTCTATCGAAAATGTAATTAAACCCTTTCACAATTCTTGTTGGTATAACTGTTAATGAAAATGCACATGACATTAATGAAGAGCATTTTAGTATATATAAATGAATATCAAACTTATATAAAAAAAATGAGAAGAATATTTTCTGATTTAAAATGATGTTGTATCACTTGGCAAAAACTTAGTGATAATATGATGCTTTTTATCATTCAATTCACTGAAGTTGATTCTTGAAAACAATCAATTCCAGGTCAAAGCAGTGGGAACTCTGTGCTTCAACCTTCGAAATGAACACCGCATTGACTACCTTATAGGTTTTTGCCAGAACAATGATGATTCTATTGTAATTTTATACCCTTTTTTAGGTTGATGAGTAATACCTTCTCAAATGCTTTAATTACCTTCAATTACTTGCATGTGTTTTATACCTTATTTTGAGATTGATGAGATTTTGTCTTAAATTTAAGTTAAATTTACTTTATTCAGTTGTTTATTTATTTTTAAGTACATTTCATCCCCATGTTAGCTTGATGATTGAATGTCTTTTGATATGTGGGAAATAACTTATATATTATAAATGAATGCTTTCCTTTTCTTCATTTTTTCCTGTAGAATGTAGAAAGAGTTAGTAGCTAATAGTTTCAAACGCAAAAACCATTACGGAAGTCATATAGATGGTTAAAGGCCCATTTATTAAGTAAAAAATTGATCTAACTCAAGAAAGACATGTCTAGAACAGAACTGACGCCCGCTTCGCTTTCAAATTGTATGTAAAAAGTTTTCTTAGGCTTGAACTTATCAATTTTGGCACTGTGTATGTTTTATTCAAAAAAGGTTATATCTTTTAAAGTAAAAGCAAAACTTGTACTTGTATAGTCCCTTCATTTTGTTTTCTAATTTTGGTATCATACATGTTTTTATTACTTCTATATTTCCACAAATACTAAGCCACCGATGTATTTTGTTTGGAAGGCATGTCTTATAATACTTATTTTAATTATTCTTTGGGTTACCTTGTGCGAACAACTCGTATGGTTTTCTTACAGAAGTTAAGTACTTTATGGTAGAAGAATCTTCTTTGTCGGGAATCGGTCGGTAACTTAAATAAAGTTTCCGAATGATGCTAATTAGTCTGTAAAAACGGTCGCTAATAAGCATTTTTCTGGTAGTGATATACATATATGTGTGTGTGTGTGTGTGAGTATATACATATGTATACATATATATACATATATATAATTAGTTATAAATAATCATGAACTATTTTTTACCTATCACATATAATAATTCATTAAAAATATTTTATGATTATATTTGAGTGGTAAAAAATAGTTTATGACTATTTTCATATATATATATATGTATATATATGTTTATACATACATATATATTCTCAATATACATAAATAAACATATATATACATGTACATCTACATATATTAATATAAATATTTATATATATACATATATGTATAAGTATATATGTATGTATGCATATATATGTACATATATATGTATATATATACATTTATACAAATACATATGTATAAATATATAGATACTTGTATATGTATGAATATATATGTATGTATATATATATTTATGTATATATATACACACACGATAGTAAAATATTTGAAAGTTCAAATAGTATTTGTGGATTTTTACTAATTGTTAAATATTTAAATTTTTAAATACCATTAAAAGAAGGTTCGTAGTTTTATAAAACTTTGATGTTCGATATTCTCAAGGTAAGAAAAAAAGACAAGCATAGATACTTTTCATAGCTGTCAACTGCAATTTAAAAGAATTAAGTTACTTTGACATTTGACCCACAAGTTACAAAAACACATTGTCTCTGTGTCACGTTATTTATTTGTATTTGTTATATGAAGAAATGTTATAAATTTATCAAATCTAAATTTTTCCTTTTTTGATTTTTTTAAGCAAAAAGATGCTCACAGAGTGGAATGACCTGTAATAGTAACATCATAATTATAACCTACTAAATAAATTCAAAATCAACGAAGGGTTTTGAAATTTCTAGGTTCGTAAAATTTGAATGTTTTTCTGCTCTTAAGGTACTTGGAGACGATAAAGATTGGAAATCTTCCAACTTTTTTCTTTTCTCTTTGTAATTTTTAAAAAATTTTTTAAGTAAAATCTTTTTGATTTTCTCTTTTTCCCCTCTTGTGTTTGGATTGCTCATTTTATGAGGTTGAATTTTTTTTCTGAACTTTCATTTGAGAATAACTTTGAGTTTTCTTACCAGATCCCATGGGTAGCCAAGGACTATGCTGTCACTGTGGAACTAAGCGTAAGCAATTTTTGTCATTGTATTTTGTCTTTATGAGATAGAAAAAAGTTACTAAAGAATAAATTAATTAGTCTAGATCAATAATTACAATTTTTCATTTCATGATTTAATCGGGATTTTTTCATTAAATGGAAAAACTGCATTTTTTGTGTTAACTTAATGTCAGTTCTACATATTAGTTATGCGATAAATCAATACATAATATCTTTTCTCTTTTTAATTATTGATATCATATATGTGTCAGCGCTTGTATCTTATCTTGTTTGTATTACCTATTGAACAATTATATATTAAAATTTATAAAAAAAAGGAAATTTAAAAAAGTGTTCATCTATACTTCGTTTGAATGAGCAACTAAATTAGTATATATATATATATATATATATGAATTAGTATGTATTTGTGTGTGTGAGAGAGAGGCATTTTGGAGAAGTGGAAAAACTTATTGTAGAGTGCAATGTGCGTCATTATTTTACATCCCAATTTTTATATGAATATCTCTATGCATATGTATATGTCTACATAGAGAGATACACACACACAAAGATTCATAAATGCAATTCTTTTCTGGAAAGCAAAGAAGAAAGAGGAAAATGGAATGGACATTCCTTAAAATCCTCATAGAGAATAGAAGGAAAGAAAATTTATAGACATTATTAATGCTAATTAATAGATTATATTTTACTTATTATCTTAATTTAAAGATGTATTTTATTGGAACAATTTTTTCAAAAAATGCTAATTTATGTTTCTAATTTTTTTTTTGGGGTAGAATCTTCGTTTTGGATATCTGGACCTCTGGATAGACCAGTTCTATGTAATGCTTGTGGAACAAGGTGGAAAGAAACAAGAACTCTTGCTAACCTTGCAAATGGACGATATAATAATAATGAGGACCCAAAAAGTCTTCTAATTTTTTAGCGTATTAACAAGTATATACCTAAGAATGAAATTGGCTTGGATATATGCTATTGAAGCCCTCTCCAGAAAGAGATCATAAGATGTTAGAAAAAAATACATCTTGCTCAAGAACTCTGCTTACAGGAGAATCATTAAAGTAAGTATGCTGCTCAAACTTGCTCCTTATCATACTTGTTGTAAATTTTGCAGTAAAAATGAGTGTCACATGCAAAGAGATATACTTTTTTACTACTATATATTGTCTAGTCTAATAGATGTTTTGTAAGGATTTAATGAATGTATATAGATTCTAACTACCAACTCCTTCTTGGTTTGATATAAACCATTGCATGAAAGGATTCTAGCTATCTTAACAAGGTATCTTAGAATTTTATTGTTCATGCTAAACCCTATATGGTTTAGAGTAAAAAATCAAGGACATTTTAAAATATATTCAGATAATTTACCATGGATACTTGATGCGGAATCCTTATATATTTCTATTTTTTATTTGGAAACAAGTAATTAATTCATAGCTTGTGGAACGTCATAATTCGAAAAGTTGTTATGTATAGTCATTAAATTATACTAAGTGTATTATTTTCTCTACACACTTTTCATGGATGACATTTTTGTCCTCAAATCTGAACATGTGGGAATGAGTGCTGAAAGCATAGGGAAATCTGGAGACAATAACCCCTGTCATCCTATGATAACAAGATTAAGGGTATGACTACAATTGTTTTCTATATCTTTAAATGTGTTCTAAAAATAAGGACAGGGATAAAAACCCTTGTACTGTAACTGATTACATGTTAGAATTTGTCTGCAACATTGTAATATATATATATATATATAATTTCCAACAAGATCTATGAAGGTTAATTTTCACTTAATGAAAATCAACAAACGTAAGCTGGCTTTCAAGCAATCCTATAATTTTTATATATAGGAAATTTTCCTTCTCTTACGAGATTCAATCTTCATTTAATGAATTCTTCCTAAATCATATTCATTATATAAGTTCCTAATCCCTACCTAGTTAAAGTAGAATAAAAGAATAAATTTAATAATAGTACACAGTAGAACATTATAGAATTTACTATCCTTATTACACTTGTTCTATTAATCTAAAATATCAAGTAAAGGTATAAAACTGACTTAAAAATATATTTACTGCCATTAGTCTTATCCAAAAACATTACACTAATAGAATTTTAGTGATATGAAAAGTTCATTAATCTTTAACTAAAATTAACTAGATATTTTTTTGGGGAATTATGTAACTAGATGCTATTATGTTGTAGAAGGCAAGATACAAGAACAACATTTTTACATGATACATATACGCTCTATGAATTGAAGACTAGTTAATACTCTCATAGTTATATGGAAGAATACAACTACAAAACAAATATTTTATATGTACGAATGTATTTGGAAATCTCAAATGATTCCTTAAAGTTAAACCAAGAACCACATTTCAAATACTTTTAAAAACTCCACTGAAACAAGCCAGTGAAACCCAAGTAGGATAGTCCATAAAGTTTTTTTCAATGGAAAAATTATAACCCCAGAAAACAAGAAAGTTAGCAAGAATCCTAAATAAATTCATAAAAGGCATCATAAACAAATACAAACCCTTGGATAACTTAAAATCCACAACTTTTAAATGTGTTTGGAAGTGATTGATCCACACTATGAACCTTTGAACACTAAACAAGAATCCTAAATTGAATGATACACTAAGGGATGAATCACTATCTTGATAAGTCTAGTCGAAAATGGCAAAGGGAGGGTTGTTGTCAACCTCTCAAGAAGTAGAAAAAATCTCTATTCAAATATTTAAAAAATGTTGAAAGTCGTGTTTTCTCTTTTCATATGAGAGTATTTATGCAAAACAGAACCCAATATAATTAGGGCACTCAAACTATAAGTCTTAGGAGAAAATACCCTTCGAATACGCTTAAAAACAACACTACAATATCTTAAACAAGTGGAAAGTGTTCCAGTCACCTTTAACCTGAAATAATATTTTACCTCATAGGAGCATCTGACACTAGACATTCAACATGTCCAGTGCCTCTTTTTATTATCTGTTTCTCCAATGGTATCAGAAATTGATCGGGTATCGGACAGTGGTTCATTATGATCCGGCACTGACCCCTTTTTCAATTCTCGACTTTTTCCCTTGGTCCTCCACTAGTACCATCTTGCATACAAACTCCTTTCTGTCATCATGTATGCCATCAAGTGTCACAAAGTATACTTCTTTTGAAAAGTACTCGGGCTTCTTCTTTGATTCCTTGCTTGAGCTTTCTTGATCAGTTCTTCGTATACAAAGTCTCTTGCACGTCACCTTGGTTCGTATCATATGCTATGGTTAATATTTGCATACTGCACAACAATTTTCAAAAATTTAATTGTAAGATATTATGTATGCATATATTTATTTGAAGATATTTTTCTCATACTAGATCATATATTTCCTTTTCTAGGAAATGTGCAAGACATATCTACCAAGACTCTCTATTGCGTTATGTTAGCTTCGGAAATTTGTTTTTCGTGCAAGACATATCTACCAAGACACTATTGTGTTATGTTAGCTTCGGAAATTTTTTTTCTTACAATTTCTATATATTTGAACTCCTCTTTGGTAAATAAAAGTCTCTCATTTAGCCAAATAAATATAATAATTTCCCTGTGAAGTCTCTTTTTTTAATATTTTTAATCTAAATAAAAATAAGTAATGTTCCATCCATCATAATTAACAATTCAAGTCTATTGAAATTTTTTTTTTGTTTTCTTGAATGAAACATTCGAAACAATGTGTTAGAAAATTTGTTGTTGCTATACTCAGAATTTTAAATATGTTCATACATTTTTGTAAGTTAGGAAAATAATTAGCAATCAAGTTTACCTTTCCGTCGGCTCAGGCAAAAAAGGATGATATCTGGAGAAACAGGTTCTTCTTGTCCCTCCGTAAAAATTGATGTTCAAGATCTAAATAGATCTAGAGTAGAGAGTAAAAGACCACGTGGACGACCACGTAAATCACAAGGTACACCTTTTTTCTTTCTTCTTTACAGATATAATGAAAGCCAGTAAAGACAACATCAATAGTCTAAATAGTCTATGTAAAAGTTTTGCTTTTCTTCCACATATTTATTACTCCCTCTATATTTTACTCATCACACTATGAAATTAAGGTGATTTTCAATGAGTTACGTTACTTTTTTTTCGATCATGCCATTCCATTGAAAACGTAACTAAACCCTTTTTAAATTCTTGTTTTGTTGAGAATGCCACATCGGCTAACTAAAGAAAATAATTACTCCTTATAAAGACTTGGGCAGTCTTCCCTCTTGTGGTACCTTTTGGGGTGAGTTAGACCCAAGCCCAAATTCTAACATGGTATCAGAGCCACTTGTTGGGCTGCCCGTGTTGGGCCACCCGCGCAAATGTCCAATCTTGCAAAATACCACACTCCAGTCCCACATGATCAGCCTGGGTATGAGGGGTTGTGTTGAAAATCCCACATCGGCTAATTAAAGAAAATAATTACTCCTTATAAAGACATGGGCAGTCCTCACCTCTTGAGGTACCTTTTGGGGTAAGTTAGGCCAAATTCTAACATGTTTCATACAAATGGTATAATTGTTAATGAAAATGCATGCGACATTATGAAGGGTATTTTAGTATATAGAAATAAATATCAAACTTATATAAAAAATGAAAAGAATATTTTCTAATTTAATATGATGTTGTATCACTTGGAAAAAACCTTAGTGATGTATGTATATAGATATATACATATATATGTACATATATACGTTTATACAAATATATATGTATAAATATATATAGATATTCTTATATATGTATATATGTATATATATGTATTTATGTATATATACACACACGCGATAGTCAAATTTTCAAAAGTTCAAATAGTATTTTTTGGATTTTTAGTAATTGTTAAATGTTTAAATTTTCAAATACCATTAAAAGACGGTTTGTAGTTATATAAAACTTTGATATTCGACATTCTCATGGCAAGAAAAAAGACAAGCATAGATACTTTTCATAGCTTTCAACTATAATTTAAAATAATTGAGTTAGTTTGACATTAGACCAACACGTTACAAAAACCCATTGCCTATGTGTCACGTTATTTTTTAGGATTTTTTATATGAAGGTACGTTATAAATTTATCAAATCTAAATATTTTTCCTTTTTGATATTTTTGAAGCAAAAAGATGCTCACAGAGTGGAATGACCTATAATTGTAACTGTTGGAATCCGTAGGCAAAAACAAAATAAAATAAAACTACGAAAATCCACCAACAGGATCTGCACATACTAGAAAAACCGATTGGATAGAAATTACCTCAATGTTTTGATTGTTCGTTGTGGAGGCGATGCTTTGTACGCTTCGCCCTCTACTGGTATCCACGCGACGAACTCCTCTGCAAGCGTTCGGGATGCTAGCCCCTTCTATGTTCTGAAAACTGTTCAGAACTGATCCTAACTATCTGGTAATCGGTCGTATTTCGGAGAGAGGAGGCTAGATACTATATTGCCGTTCTAGGGTTTTGTTTTTCTTTTATCAGATAAAGGACGGCTGCCAAGAAAAGGTTAACATAACCTTTTATAGCTGTCAATATCGAAACCCTAACTGTCATCTAATGACAGTTTAATCTCGTCCGTCTATTCCTATAATCATCCAACGGTTGGATGAGTAATATTAAGTAATTAATTTCATTTATTCGATTAAATAAAATTAATTACTTATTAACCTACTAGAAAATACAATATGGAATCTGATTCCCCTTTTGTATACGTTCAACGAATCTGGACACAATCTAGATTCATTGGACGTGGACATTATGCTCACAAGATCGTCTATGCGTGTGACCCTGTAGGTTCACTTAACGTTGGCAGTGAATGAAAAAATGTCTTAGACATTTATTCACAAAACATAAGCGGCCTCTAGCAAGACATTATGCTTACCCAAGTTAAGTAAATGTAATAATAACCTAGCATCAGATTTAATATTTAGTCCTTTTGTCACACAATATCCTAATTAAGTATAAGGCATGGATCAAGTCATCCTTATAAAACTTAATTAACCATTTACTTGATCACCATGCAGACTGTTCCAACAAATAATATTAATAACACCTTATTATTACTTATTTGAGCATGGCCATGCATATTTTCCAGTCTTCCTTATCAAGGGGCCCATGGATGTCTCTCTCTAAAAAGAGAGGGACAAATCCCTTTCACTATCTCCAATATTCAAGCCATGACGAGAAAATAAGCCAACCAATAATCATAATGATCACCTAATTAAAAGTGATGTTTGACTATGTCAAAACATATTTTTCTCCCCATGCAAGAAACATTAGAAACATTAGGTCGAAGGACACCAAATATAAAACTGAGAAGACATACTTATAACTTAAACCCATGCAATACTTCTTCTTCACTTTGGGTCATGTCCAATACAATATTCTCAATATGTATTTGTGAATTGATTTTATATCTCATATTCATGATCAGTAAAACTTGACCATCAATCAACTTCACACTAGTTTACAAGATGTAATAAACTAGGGACAAATAAGAATAGTATTTTATTAGCTATAAGGTTTTTACTATCAAGTCACATACTTGATGACCAAGCACATAAAATACAATTCAAAAATACATGCGTCATAAATCATAAATGTGAGTCAATTGGTCTTAGGGCATATACTAACAGTAACATCATATAATAACCTACTATGTAAATCCAAAATCAGCAAAGTGGTTTTAAAATTTCTAGGTTTGTAAAATTTTAATGTTTTTTTTTGCTTTTGAGGTACATGGAGATGATAAAGATTGGAAATCTTCCGACTTTTTTCTTTATATATTTTTTAAATTTTAAGTACAATCATTTTGATTTTCTCTTTCTCCCCTCTTGTGCTTGTATCGCTCATTTTATCAGTTTGATTTTTTTTCCCTAAACTTTCAATTGATAATAACATTGAGTTTCCTTACTAGATCTCATGGGTAGCCAAGGACCATGCTGTCACTGCGGAATTATCTGTAAGCATTTTTAATTATTGTCTTTTGTCTTTATGAGATAGCCAAAAGTTACTAAAAATAAATTAATTAGTCTAGATCAATAATTACAATTTTTTATTTCATGATTTAGTTGGGATTTTTTTAATTGTAAATGGAAAGACTGCATTTTCTATGTTAACTTAATGTTAGTTCTACTTATTAGTTATGTGATAAATGAATATATATATATTTTTTCTTTTTTTAAAGATTGAATCATATATGTGTTTTTTCTTTCTTTTTTTTTAAAGATTGAATCATATATGTGTCAGCGGTTGTATCTTATCTCATTTGCATTACTTATTGAACAATTATATATTGAAATCTATTAACATAAGAAGTAATTTTTTGAACTGTTCATCTATACTTCGTTTGAGTGATTATCTGAATTAGTGTGTATATATATATCTAAATTAGTATATATGTGTGTGTGTGAGAGAGGCATTTTGGAGATGTGGAAAAACTTATTGTAAAGTGTAATGTGTGTCATGATTTTGCATCCCAATTTTTATATGAATATATGTATGCATATGTGTATGCATATGTGTATGTCTGCATAGTGAGACACACACACAAAGATTCATAAATGCAATTCTTTTCTGGAAAGCAAAGAAGAAAAAGGAAAATGAAATGTACATTCCTTAAACTCATCATAGAGAATAGAAAGGAAAGAAAATTTATAAAGATTATTAATGCTAATTAATAGATTGTATTTTACTTATCATCTTAATTTAAAAAAGTATTTTGTTGGAATAATTTTTTCAAAAAATGCTAAGTTATGTTTCTAAAACGTATTTTTCGAGTAGAATCTCCGCTTTTTGGATTTGTGGACCTCTGGATAGACCAGTTCAATGTAATAATTGTGGAACAAGGTGGAAAGAAATAGGAATTCTTGCTAACCTTGCAAATGAACAATATAAAAATAATGACGAGGACACAGAAAGTTTTCTAATTTTCGAGCGCATTAACAAGTACATACCTGAGAATGAGATTGGCTTGGGATGTATGTCATTGAAGCCCTCTCCAGAAAGGGATTCTAAGATGTTAGAAAAAAAAATACGTCTGGCTAAAGAAATCTGCTTAAAGGAGAATCATCAAAGTAAGTATGCTGCTCAAACTTGCTCCCTATCATACTTGTTGCAAAATTTGATAAATACGAGTGTAACATGCAAATAGATATACTTTCTTACTACTATATATTGTCGAGTCTAACAGAAGTCTTATAAGGGTTTGATGAATGTATATAGATTCTAACTACCAACTCCTTCATGGTTTGATATAAACCATTGCATAAAAGGATTCTAGCAATCTTAACAAGGTATCTAGGAATTTCACTGTTAATGCTGAACCCTATATGGTTAGGAGTAAAAACTCTAGGACATTCTAACAATATATTAAGATAATTCACAAGAGATACTTGATGCTGAATCCTTATATGTTTATGTTTTGTATTCGGAAACAAGTAATTAATTCAAAGCTTGTGGAAGCCTTAATCTTAAAATTTGTTACGTATAGTCATTAAATTATATTCAGTGTATTATTTTCTCCACACACTTTTCAGGGATGACATTACTGTCCTCAAATCTGAACCTCTTGGAGTGAGTGCTAAAAGCACAAGGAAATCTGGGGACAATAACCCCTGTCATCCTATGATAACAAGATTACGGGTATGACTACAGTTGTTTTCTATATCTTTAAATGTGTTTTTAGAATAAGGAATGGGATAAAAAACCTTATACTATAACTGATCGTATGTTAGAATTTGTGCACAACATTGTAATATATATAATTACCAACAAGATGTATAAATGTTAATTTTCTCACTTATTTGAATGTAAATCAACAAACATAAGATGGCTTTCAGGCAATCTTAGAATTTGTATATATAGGAAATTTTCCTTCTTTTACGATATTCAATCTTTATTCAGTGAATTTTTCCTAAATCATATTCATTATATATGTTCCTCCTCCCTACATAGTTAAAATGGAATATAAGAAAAAAATTAGTAATATTATACCGTAGAACGTTATCGAATTTTTTATCCCTATTACACTTCTATTAATCTAAAATATCAAGTAAAGATATAAAAGTGACTTAGCAATATATGTACTGCCATTAATCTTGTCCATAAATATTGCACTAATAGAGTTTTAGTGATATGAAAAGTTAATTATTCTTTAACTAAAAGTAACTAGATACTATTTTTTAAAGATGTAACTAGATACTATTATGTGTAGAAGGCAAGATACAAGAATAATATTTTTTATATGAGATATATGTGCTCTACGAATTGAACACAAATCAGCAGTCTCATAATTATATGGAAGAATACAAATGCAAAATGATTATTTTATATGTATGAATTGATTTGGGAAGCTCAAATGATTCTTTAAAATTACACCCAGGTAGGATAGCCCATAAAGTTTAATTCAATGAAACAATTATAACCCAAAAATAAAAAAGCTAGCTAGAACCCTAAATAAATTCATAAAAAGGCATCATAAACAAATACAAACCCTTGAATAACTTAAAATCCAAAACCTGTAAATGTGTTTCGAAGTGATTGTTCCGCACTATAAACTTCTGAACACTAATTAAGAATCTTAAATTGAATAATACTGCAAGGGATGAATCACTATCTTGATAAGTCTAGACAAATAATTAGCAATCAAGTTTACTTTTGCTTGGCTCTAGCAAAAAAGGATGATACTTTATCCAAAGAAACAGGTTCTTCTTGTCCCTCCGTAGAAGTTGATGTTCAAGGTCTAAATATATCTCAAGTGGAGAGTAAAATATCTCGTGGACAACCATGTAAATCACAAGGTATGCCTTTTTTCTTCCTTCTTTACATATATAATGAAAGTCAGTAAAGACAACATCAATAGTCTAAATAGATATTTTGCTTTTCTTGTCACATATTTATTGCTCCCTCTATTTTTTACTTGTTACACTATGAAATTAAGGTGATATTCAATGAGTTTCTTTTTTTAATCATTCCATTCCATTGAAAACGTAATTAAACCCTTTCTTAATTCCTGTTTCATACAAATGGTATAACTATTAATGAAAATGCACGTGACATTAATGAAGGGCGTTTTAATCTATACAAATAAAAATCAAACTTATATTAAAAAAATGAGGACAATATTTTTTAGATTTAGTTTGATGTTGTATCACTCGACAAAAAATGAGTGATAATATGACTCTTTTTATTATTTAATTCATTGAAATGAATTCTTCAAAACTATCAATTCTAGGTCAAAGCAGTGGGAACTATATGCTTCAACCTTTGAAATGAGCACAACATTGATTACCTTACAGGTCGTTGCTAGGACAATGATGATTCTATTGTGATTTTATACCCTTTTTCAGGTTGATGAGTAATACCTTTTCAAATGCTTTAATTACCTTCAATCGCTTTCATGCGTTTTATACCTTATTTTGAGATTGATGAGGTTTTGTCTTGAATTCCCCAAGTTAGCTTGATGATTGAATGTCTTTTGATACGTGTGAAATAACTTATACATTGTGAATGAATGCTTTCATTTTTCTTCATTTTTTCTTCTAGAATATAGGAATATTTAGTAGCTAATAGTTTCAAATGCAAAAAGCATTAAAGAAGTCATATAGATAATTAAAGGCCTCTTTATAAAGTAAAAAATTTGATTTAGTTCAAGAAAAATATGTTTAGGAATAATTATGGTAGAAGTTAAACTTTTAGCACCATATCATGTCAAGGTCCAAACTTTATAGATTAAATTGGTTATTTTCCAAACCAAGTATTAATGGTTTAAAACATATGAAACTCTTACACTTAATAATTGTAATTCATATGAACTTTAAAAATTTGACTTTTAGTTACTTCTGTAAAATAAATGAAATAATATAATTTGGACGAAAAATAAGGTTAAAAAAACCAGTGTAAAATTTTGAAGGTTATCAATTTTTATCTTTGCAAAGCACATTTAGCATATGAAAAGAAGTAATAAGAGATATGAAATGGTTAGACCCTTTTCATTGAATTGGTGTGTGGTGCACAAGGGATGTGTTTGTAAAAGTGGTGTTAGGTTAGTGTGTGGAATAGTTGTATTCAAGTGTAGTTGCAGATCTCACTTGAGAATAACTTCGAGTTTCTCCTACCAGATCTCATGGGCAGCGAAGGACTTTGCTTTTACTGTGAAACCAACCATGAGCATTTTTATCATTGTGTTTAGTATTTATGAAATAGGAAAAAGTTACTAATGAATCGATCAATTAGTTTGGATCAACAAGTACAATTTTCAATAGTCATTTGATGATTTAATTGATAATTTATGTTTCTTTGTTTCCTTTTTTTTCACATTTTAAATTGAACCCCATTTATTTTTTTTGTGTTAAAGGGAGTTCTACTTATAAGCTATGTGATAAATCAATACATAAGTTTTTTTTTTCTTTTTTGAAGATTGAATCATATATGTGTCGGCAATTGAATCTTATCTTGTTTGCAGTAGTTATTGAGCAATTATATATTAGAATCTATTAACATAAAATAAATTCATGAACTATTCATCTATAAATTTTTATATCAATTAAGATAGCTTCCTATGTGCGTCCCTAAAATTACTACTAATATATGTATGATATGTATATAAATAATGTAAGGTTGAGAAGGAGCTTAACACTAGTAAATGAGTGTTAGAGCCTTGGAATAACTTTTAGAATTTTTGGCTTATGTTGTGTGATCAAATGAGCAAGATGTGCTAACCTCTCAAGAAGGAGAAAAACTCTATTCAAATTTAAGAAAAATTTGAAAGTCGTGTTTTCTCTCTTCAAAATAGAGTATTTATACAAAACAAAACCCAATATCATTAGGGCACTCAAGGTAGAAGTCTCAGAAGACAAATCCCCTTCAAATACAACTTAAAGAAACATTTAAATGGCTTAAAGCAAGTGGGAAACGTTCTTTACCATCTTTGACCCCAAGTCGGGTAACCTTATAGGAGTATCTGGCGTTGACATTCAACAGCTTGGTGCCTCATCTTCTTAGTTTCTCCAAAGCCGTCAGAAATTGATCCAGCATCATACACTTGTTTAGTATGGTTCCGACATTGACCCCCTTTTTCAATTCTTCACTTATTCCATTTGTCCTCCACTAGTACCATCTAGCATACAAACTCCTTTTTCCATCATAGATGCCCTCAAAATGTTACAAAGCCTCATTTGTTTAGAAAAAAATAGGGCTTCCGCTTTGATTCCTTGCTTGAGCCCTCGTGACCAGTTCTTTTTATACAAAGTCTTGTGCATGTCACCTTGGGTTCATATCATAAACTAAGGTTCATATTTGCATATTGCACAACAATATTCAAAAAGTTAATTGTAAGATATCATGTGTGCATATATTTATACAGTAGCAGAACCAGGACAGAAAATTTGGGGGCTGAACAACACTAAAATTTTGCCAGAATTTCGTCTATAAAATAGATCATTCCAAGTACAAAAGACATTCAAACAATTCCAAATTTACAAATAAAATAG
Organism: Catharanthus roseus; assembly: GCA_028651295.1. Taxonomy (NCBI): domain Eukaryota; kingdom Viridiplantae; phylum Streptophyta; class Magnoliopsida; order Gentianales; family Apocynaceae; genus Catharanthus; species Catharanthus roseus. The sequence goes on along the minus strand of JAPQWS010000046.1, from coordinate 1,394,945 downwards.
CAAAATAATAGGTAATCGCCCATTACCAATGAGGAGTGATCACCCATCACTCACTAGGAATTATTACCCATCAGTCATGAGATAAGTATCACTATCATATCTGAAGATATTAATACAAATAAAATACCAAAAGCCTATGTAATCACCCATACCAATAAGGAGTGATCACCCAACACTCACGAGGATATACCTGTGCGGACGTCAACAGATGGTAGCGGTGTCTGTTGGTGGTCTCTGGAGGGGGTGAGGTGGGGTAGGTAGGGGTCACAAGTAGGGATGGACTTCTTGTTAAAGGGGAGGGAGGGTTCGCGAGGGGGAGCAACTCGTTCGAGTAAGGGTTGGGTTTGTCCAAACAAGGATTTTGGGGAATTTTAATTGAAGAAAAATAAAAAAAATAAAAATTAGCTATTACTCGATTACTGATCACTGTTTTCATCGGTAGCTGTTTACCAGGACTTACTGACTTAATTTGTCAAAATCGGTCGAGAACTTTATCTACTTACCAATCTTATTCTACTTTGTCGGGAGTTGATTGGTAAATATATGTACTAACCGACTAAAATTTTTCTCTGTCGAGAATCAGTCGGTAGCTTAAATAAAGTTAACGATCGATACCAATCGGTCGGTAAAGACGGTTACTAATAAGCATTTTTCTAGAAGGGATATATACATATATATAATTAGTTATAAATAGTCATGAACTTCATTTTACCCCACACATATAGTAATTTTTTAAGAATAGTTTATGGTTATATTTGAGAGGTAAAAAAGGGTTTATGGCTATTTTCATAAATGTACACATATGTGTATATACATATATTTATATGTATATATATGTGTATATATATGGATATAGACATATATACACACATATGCATTTATATTTGTATATATAAGTATATATATACGTATATAAATGTATATATATGTGTGTATATATGTATAATATATGTATATATATAAATATATACAAATTTTCAAATAGTACTAAAAGAAGGTTCGTAGTTATAAGAAACTTTGATATTCGATATTCTCAATGCAAGAAAAAAGACAAGTGTAGATACTTTTCATAGCTGTCAACTACAATTTAAAACAATTAAGTTACTTGGACATTTGACCAAAACGTTACAGAAACCCATTGCTTATGTGTCACGTTATTTATTTGTACTTTTTATATGAAAGTATGTTATTAATTTATCAAATCTAAATATTTTTTCCTTGTTTGATTATTTTTTGGAGCAAAAAGATACTCATAGGAAATGACCTATAATAGTAACGTCTTAATAATAACCTACTATGTAAATTTAAAATCAGCAACGGGGTGTTGAAATTTCTAGGTTTGTAAAATTTTAAGATTTTTTCTGCTTTTGAGGTACTTTGAGATGATATATATTGGAAATCTTCCAACTTTTTCTTTTCCCTTTCTATTTTTTTTTGAGTTTTTAACTACAATCTTTTTCATTTTCTCATGCTCCCCTCTTGTGTTTGTATTGCTTGTTTTATTAGGTTGAATTTTTTCCCTGAACTTTTGATTGAGAATAACTTTGAGCTGCCCTTACTAGATCCCATGGGTAGCAAAGGACCTTGCTATCATTGTGGAACTAAGCGTAAGCATTTTCATCATTGTCTTTCGTCTTTTTATAAGATAGGCAAAAGTTACTAAAGAATCAATTAATTAGTCTAGTTCAATAATTGCAATTTTTTATTTCATGATTTAATTGGGATTTTATTGATTGTAAAGGGAAAGACTATATTTTTTTGTATTAACTTAATGTCAGTTCTACTTATTAGGTATATGATAAATCAATACACAATTTGTGTTTCTTTTTTAAAAGACTATATCGTATATTTGTCTGCGATGGTATCTTATCTTGTTTGTATTACCTATTGAACAATTATATCTTAAAATATATTAACATAAGAATTAATTTTATGAATTAACTGTTCATCTATACTTCGTTGAGTAAGTATATGAATTAGTGTATATATATATATGTGTGTGTGTGTGTGTGTGACATTTTGGAGAAGTGGAAAAACTTATATGAAAGCGCAATGTGTGTCATTATTTTGCATCCTAATTTTGATATGAATATTTGTATGCCCATGTGCATGTCTACATATAGAGACACACAAAGATTCATAAATGCAATTCGTTATTGGAAAGCAAAGAAGGAAAAAGAAAATGGAATGGACATTCCTTAAAATCCCCATAGAGAATAGAATGGAAAGAAAATTTATAGACATTAATAATGCTAATTAATAGCTTGTATTTAATCATTATCTTAATTTAAAGAAGTATTGTGTTGGAATATTTTTTTCAAAAAATGCTAATTTACGTTTCTAAATTTTTTTGGGGGTAGAATCTCCACTTTGGATATGTGGATCTCTAGAAAGAATAGTTCTATGTAATGCTTGTGGAACAAGGTGGAAAGAAACAAGAACTCTTGCTAACCTTGCAAATGAACAATATAATAATAATGAGGAGGACCAAGAAAAGTCTCTAATTTTTTAGTGCATCAACAAGTACATACCTGAGAATGAGATTGGCTTGGGATGTATGCTATTGAAGCCCTCTCCAGAAAGGGATTCTGAGTTGTTAGAAGTAAATACATCAGGCTCAAGAAATAAGCTTACAGGAGAATCATCAAAATAAGTATGTTGCTTGAACTTGCTGTCTATCATACTTGTTACAAAATTTACAGTAAGAACGAGTGTAACATGCAAAGAGATATACTTTCTTACTACTGTACGTTGTCTATTCTAACGGAAGTCTTGTAAGGGTTTGATGAATGTACATAGATTCAAACTATCAAATCCTTCATGGTTTTGTATAAACCATTGCATAAAAAGATTTTAGCTATTTTAACAAGGTATAAGGAATTTAACTGGTCATGTTGAATCCTATATGGTCTTGGATAAAAAATCTAGGACATTTTAACAGTATATTCAGATACTTCATAGGGGGTACTTTTTACGGAATCCTTATATGTTTATATTTTGTATTTGGAAACAAGTAATTAATTTGAAAAGTTGTTATGTATAGTCATTAAATTATATTGAGTGTATTATTTTCTCTACACACTTATCAGGGATGACATTACCGTCCTCAAATCTGAACCTCTGGGAGTGACCGCTAAAAGCACAGCAAAATATGGAGACAATAACCCCTGTCATCCTATGGTAACAAGATTAAGGGTAGTGGGTGCAAATATGGTGCAAGATATCAAAGATTGGTTTACTCCCAAGAATGCATTTGAAAAGGAAATCTTCCATGGCTTCACAAGCTTTTATAAGAAATTCATCAAGGACCTAAGCACCATTGCTAGTTCTTTGATAGTTGTAACCAAGAAGATGACCAGAATCACATGGGAAACTTTTTCACCTCATGTTGAGTTTGACTATAATAAAGCTTATTATTCTACTACTCTTCTTTCTTCTTCTAAAGTTGATTATGGTGACAATTTTCTCATGTCTTTTGATTTGACTCCTTTATCCACAGATCATACTTTGAGCTTTGTGAGTGAAGAAGATGGGGTATTTCAAGTATATCCATTTCAAGAACTATGATGCTCTTGCAACCAACCACAAGAAATTTGAAAAGAAACGATTAGGTTCTAATCCAGGCAGGTTGGATTAGATTAATTAGGAAATGAACGATTTCTTTCTCATCACAGGTCTACGCTTGATGCTGTGGCAATGAGCTTTTGCACATTCTTGAATACCTTAGTACTTTTATAATTGATTTTCCGGTTGAATTTTATTTCGTGCTACCTTCTATGTTTTGATATGTCTTTGTTGATGTAGGTAAAGATTTGAGGACGAATCTATTCAAAGAAGGGCCGGATGATGTGAATCAGGAAAGCCAAGATGCTAATGATTTATTGATTGGACCATTCACTAGTGCAAGGCCCAAGAAGATTAAAGATGATGATGGAAATGTGTGTTGGATCTACTTACTATTACAATGACTATTTACTCTTACAAATAATCAGAATAAAAACAGCAGAAAAATAATAATAAGCCTAACTCTATTACAAAATATCTCTTTTTCCTCTTCGTCCATCGGACTTCACTGATCGGAAATGATGCAAAGAAAGGCTGCAAAATACCCGTCAACAAAACAAAAAAAATAAACAAAAGGGACAGAAATACACTTACCTACCACCGCGGGTCTATTCCACCTGCAGAAGAAGCTGTCACCGAAAACAAGGCGGGGCCGAACAGCGGCGAGAGACAGTGAGCCACGTCGAGGAGCCATCTATAAGAGATGATGGTTAGTTCTGAAAAATCCCTCAGTCACGGGCCACAAAAATATGAAATCTGTCATCGGTTTCCCTCTCTCTCTAAAACCTTTCGGTTTTCTCCTAAAACACAAAACAACAATCGAGTCACGATCGCAAAAAGTCGGTGATCAAAATGACCGAGGCAGTGGCACAGAAGCCGAAGAAGTGAAAAAGAGCAGTGGTCACGGCAAGCCGCAGCCAAGAAATGAAGAAGAAGAGACAGAGATGCAGTCGAGGTAGCAGAGGAAGAAGAGAAGAAAATAACCAAGAGTCAGTTGTGAGAGAACTGAGAAGAGGAGAGATTAAAATAGGTCAAGTCACAATGGATAGCCCGGGTTGGCCTGGTCCGGCCCGGCCCGACATCTCTGACCAATTCAAACATCCTTATCTTTTTGTTGTGGCCCATTGGATCATCATAGGGATAAAAGAACAATAGGCCGGAGAAATGAAAAATATTCGGAAGAAGTAGGCCCAAAAACCTACAATCTCCACCTCGAACAATATTTTTCCAATTTGTTAAGATGACTCCATGAGTGTCGGACTGTGTCCAAGTGAAAAAAATCCCTGCAAAACATAAACTTGTTAGAGCTCACAATTTTAGTACCAAAATCTGCTGGATTATTATTAGTACTAATTTTACCTATGTCAACTACACCACTAGAGACTTTTCCCTAATAAAATGGTATTTGACATCTATATGCTTTCTCCGTTCGTGGTAGACCGGATTTTTGCATAAATGTAAACAACTCTGGCTGTCAGTATAAATAATTACTTTTGAATATAAAACGTGTAACTCATTCAATAACCCTTGAAGCCAAATGGCTTCTTTGATAGCTTCTGTAGCTACGATGTACTCAGCCTCGGTAGTTGATAAGGTAACTACTAGCTGTCGTTGAGATTTCCACGAAATGCAATTACCCGCTAGGGTAAAGAATTAGGATGTGGTAGACTTTCTACCATCCTTATCACCTGCAAAATCTGAATCAACATAACCAATAGGTTCAAAGACATCAGACAAATTGTGATAGTGTAAGCCCTATCTAAAGTTTCATTAAGGTAATGCAACAATCACTTTAGAGCAGCCCAGTGATCTCTCCCTAGGTTAGACATGAATCTGCTGAGAAGGCTTATAGAAAAAACAATTTCTGGTCGGGTGGATATTATCGAGTACATAATATCTCTTTGGATATGCCCTCAACTTGTGAAAAACCTTTTGCAACTAGTCTAGCCTTGAACCATGGAGGTTCATTAGCAGACTCAAGCTCTTTAATTTTAAAAATACATTTACGATCAACTAATTTTTGTTTTGAGGGTTTTGGAACAAGAATCCAGGTTTTATTTTTATTTATAGAAGACATCTCTCATCCATAGCATGTAACCATAAAGAACGATTAGGGCTTTTCAAAACATCAGAGAAACACAATGGTTCATTTTCTTCCACATAAGATGCAACAACAAATGCATATGAAACTATGTAAGAATAACCATATCTAGACTGTTCCTTAGGCACTCTTCTAACCCTATCTCTCGCAAGCTGGTAATCCCATAAGGGCTTGAGCTTGAGACTCAGGATGCTCTTCCTCATCATCAGAACCTTCTAACACAGGGTCAAGGGTTTCAGGAACACTAGGAAGATCAGGTATGCTACTGGATGGTGTAACTAACTCCTTGTTGGTTTCAGACTCCTGAGAGGGCTCTAGAGGGGGTTCAGAAGTGACCTCCACCTCCATAGGAATACTACCAGATGTGGGAACAATAAGTTGACTATCGGAGATAGGTTTATCTTTAAGACAGGGCATAACTAACTTGCTGAAGATGACATCCCTACTGATAACTATCCTTACTCTCGGTTCACCCTTTAGCCATACTCTATATGCCTTCACCCCACTAGGATATCTTATGAACACTCCCTTTCTGGACCAAGGATCTATCTTACCCTCCTTCTGATGTGCAAAAGCCGCATACCCAAAACCTTTTAGGTTGGATAGGATAGGAGGTTTACCATACCAAAGTTCTATAGGAGTTCTAAAATCTATGGCCGTAGAAGGGGATCTATTAGTGAGGTAGACAGTCATACTTACAGCTTCACCCTAAAAAGGTTTTAGGACACCTGAAGACACCATAAGACATCTAAGCTTATCCATTATGGTCCGGTTCATCCTCTCAGCTACTTTGTTCTACTGGGGATTACACCTAACCATCCTATGGTGTAAGATGCCATGCGATGCACACAAATAAAAAAACTTCCGGTTACAAAACTCAAGACCGTTATCAGTCATGATTGTTTTTAGTTTATTTCTAGATTTATTTTCGGCAAGGTGTTTCCACTCACGAAACTTTTCAAAAGTTTGATCTTTTGTTTTTAAAACAAATAGCCAAACATGGCTCGAAAAATCATCAACTATAGACAAGAAATGAACATTACTACCATAAGTGGGAACCTTTTCCGGTTCCCATATATCACAATGCACATAATCAAGTATAGCAGAAGACTTGTGTGTGCTAGCGGAAAAACTAATTTTGTGCTGTTTTCCCAAAACACAATAGTCACAAAAATCCAAAGAATCAATTTTGTCACTGCACAAAAGATTTTGTTTTTGCAAGTAATACATTCCATTTTCACTAATGTGGCCAATCTGTCGATGCCGCAAGATAGTTTTCTCGGGAACAGTTTTTAAAATCAAAACAGTTGAATTACAAACTGTTTTTCCAATAAGAATGTATAAACTTTCTCTTTTAAAACCTTTTAGCATGACTAGGTTTTCTTTGCAAATTCGTAAATACCATTTTTTTAGATTTGAAAGAAAAACCAAGTGAATCCAAATAACCAAGAGAGATAAGATTCCGATGAAGGTCAGACACGTATCTCACCTCAGTGAGTTTCCTAGTAACACTGTTATGCATTTTGATGAAAATATTTCCAATGCCTTTAATATCATAAACTTGATGGTTTCCTATGTAAACCTTACCTTGATTTAAATGTTTAAAATCTGAAAACCAGTGTTCGTTGGGTGTCATGTGAAATGTACAACCAGAATCAAGGACCCAATGATCAACAACTTTAGAACAAGATGGGGAAAGGGAAACACACAAAACCTTTGAAAACATAGAATTACCATCTGAATCAAAATCTTGGGTTTTGTCACTTTTATTACTCCCTTTACCATGTTTACGTTGTTTTTCATCTTTAATCGTTTTAAAACACTTGTTTTCCATATGACCCTCCTCGCCACAATAAAAACATTTCACTTTGTTCTTCTCTCGAGATTTGGACTTCCCTTTACTTTTAGACCTGTGACTAAGAGGTTCCCTCCGGTCAACTCTCCCTCGCACGTAAAGGTTTTCTCCATTTGATTTATTTTCTTTTTATAAATCCAAATATTTTGACTTTAAAGTATTTTTTAACATTAGAAAGAGATAAATCATCTCTACCATATTTAATGGCAGATTTTACATCATTGAAAGAATTGGGTAAGGCATTTAGTGAAGTAACAACAATATTTTCATAAGAGATTTTCTCTCCAACGTTTTGAAGTTCCAAAACGATTTTATTTAAATCATCCATATTTTCGGAAAGTGTTTTTGACCCGCTCATTTTAAAACCAAACAGTTGTTCTTTTAAATAAATTTTATTTGAAAGAGATTTTCCCAAATATAATTTTTCTAGTTTAGTCCAGATTTCAAAAGCATTGTCTTTTTCGTCAATTTCTCGTAAAATATTGTAGGTTAAATGCAAGGTGAGGCAACTGTGTGCATCACCATGTTTTTCAGTAAGAATTTCGCCCCTCCAAGATTTCAGATACTCTTTGGGGCTACAAATAGCGGGTGAAAATTTATTTTGTACCAAAACTGCTTTCATTTTCCTCCACCACATTACAAAGTCAGATTTTCCATCAAACTTATTGGTTTCAGTTTTTGGAACTGACATGTTTTAATGGCAAATTAGAGTATTAAATGGCTAGAAAAATGAAAGATTTGAAAAAGTTTGATTTTAACAATAAAATACCCGGATTTGTTTCCTTTTTTTTTCACGATTCCTAATAAACACAAATGCAGCAGCAGTATATATAACCGAAATTAGAAAAACAGGTAGAAACAGTCAACCCATAAGACAGAAAAAGACAAACAGAGAGAATGTTGCAAAACTGAATAGCAACAAAAATATATATATATTTGAATTCAAAAAAACGCGTCAAGGCACAGCTACTTGAAATCTCACGGATTCAAGCCAGGCTTGGGTTTTTATTTTTGTTAAAAAAAAAAAAATAGAATTGCAACAGAATGAAATCCAGAAGAACCAACAACTGCAGTAGATAAATATATATAAATATATATAAACAACAGCAGCAGATATAATAGAATATCGCCGGGAAAAACAGAAGAACAACATAAGCAAGTATAAAACAAAAAATATGTAAAACAGTAAATAGAAATCTGAACTTTAACACGGTTCAGAAGCAGAACAGAGATAGCAATCAACCCAAAAGAAAAACGGTGGCAAGCTGAACCAACAAAAAGAAAGAAACAAAAAAATAATAATCGAAAAAAAAAAACAGGAGTTAAGCAATACTTCACTGGCCAGTTCTGAGGAACTCAACAGTTCCCTCCGATCTAGATTTTCTCCGAGGTTCCTGGTGCCGACGAGATAACCAAAGACAGTAGATTTCCAGGCTCTGATACCACTTGTTGGATCTACTTACTATTAGAATGACTATTCACAATTACAAATAATCAGAATAAAAACAGCGAAAAAATAATAATAAGCCTAACTCTATTACAAAATATCTCTTTTCCTCCTCATCTGTCGGTCTTCGCCGATAGAAAATGCCGCAAAGAAAAGCTACAAAATACCCGTTAGAACAAAAGAAATAAACAAAAGGGAAAGAAGTACACTTACCTACCGCCGCGGGCTTGTTCCGCCGGAGGCGGAAGCTGTCACCGAAGCTGAGGCAGCACCAGGCAGTAGTGAAAGACAGTGAGCCGCATCGAGGAGCCGTTAGTAAGAGACGGTGATAAGTTCTGAAAAATCCCTCATCATGGGTCACAAAAACACAAAATCTGTCACCGATTTTCCTCTCTCTCTCTCTCTCTCTCTAAAACCTTTCGGTTTCCCCCTCAAACTCATAATAGAAATCAAGTGACGATCGCAAGAAGCCAGCAATCAAAGACTGAGGCAGCAACACAGAAGCCGAAGGGGCGGAGAAGAGCAGCGCTTAGGCAAGCCGCGGCCAAGAAAGGAAGAAGAAGAGACAAAGATGCAGTCGAGGCAGCAGAGGAAGAAGAGAAGAAAATAACCAAGAATTGGCTGTGAGAGAACCGAGAAGAGGAGAGATTAAAATAGGTCAAGTCACAACGGGCAACTCGGGTTGGTCCGGCATCTCTGACCAATTCAAACAACCTTATTTTTCTGTTGTTGCCCATTGGATCATCATAGGGATAAAAGAAAAATGGGCTGGAAAAATGAAAATATTGAGAAGAAATAGGCCTAAAAACCTACAATGTGGATAATTGCATGGTTGTTTACATGGAAAAATGCCTTGAAGATCAAGCATGAAGGTTTTGAAGATAAAGGTCAAGTCTCCAAGTTGCTCATAATATATGCTATAAACAAGTTTTATTCAAGAGAACAACTTGGATGTGAAAAATGATTACGTTTTGGAATTCTTGGTCCTACTGCCGAGGGTAGGCCCTGTCCCTACCATCTGTGGTAGGCTTCTGGCCGAGTTGGACTTTGTGGACAATACCCTACCGTGTCCGGTAGGTTGCACCCTACCGTCACCTGTATGGTTCAAGAATGAAATGACTTTTGTAATCTTTTGGACTTATTTTCCAGCTTTTAATCAAGGGCTTAGTTGGGTATTTTAAGTCATTAATTACTAGATATGTTAGGTTTATACCTTAGCCTATAAATACCCCATTATAAGCTCATTTGTAACTAACTTGGAATTTTGCTGAAATTTTTGAGTGAGAATTCTCTTTTTCTCTAGGGTTCTTCACCCTTTCTTAGTTAGTTCGCTAAAAGGGTTAATATCCTCAGTTTGAACAATTGATTGCCTTAGGTTGATGAATCTATAGAAATCAATTGATCATTCTAACTCCTTCAATTGATTGAGTCTTAGAGTTCTTGTTCTTTGATTCAATTGATCTTAGGTCTTCTAGTTTGTGTAATTGGGGTTTTGAGGCTTTAGTTTCCTCAAGGTTCTTCCTATCAAATTAGGAAAGAGTTTTCTAAATGTGGGGTTTATGAGGCTTAGATCCTCATAGATTTTCCATTGGAATGTTGAAGCTACAAATCCTCAATAGAGGTTCTTCATCAAAGGAGGTGATCTTGGGAAGACGGTGAATCAAATCTACATTTAATTGAAGATTCAAATCACTAACTTTATTCTTAATTTTCTTCTTTAGATGGTTCAAGAACCTCTCGAGCAGATACATCCACGTGTACTAAACTGGAACACATGTCCTAGCCTCATACGACAAGTGAACCATTAAATGCTCCATGATATCGAAGAACGAAGGAGGAAAAATCCTTTCTAACTTTCACAACAACACTGCAATATTACTCTCCAATTCATGCATGCGCGTGATGTATTTAAAAATAAAACGGGATGTGATCCTGATTTCTATAATGCAAGGCAAGTGGACCTAACAAAGTAGAAATAAGTTTCAACCCGAGTGTCAAATCTCTCAAGCATGAACGAAAGTTCAAGTACTAATCGTGGCTCTAATGTCTAGCCGGAAAAGGTGATGTCGTTGATTAAAGAAAGAAATAAAAACAAGTAAATTAAAAGAAAGCAAATTAAAAGGATTTTAAAAGAATTATAAAGACAAGAGTTTGGGTTGGTGGAATCCCCCTAATCTTGTTACTAATTCAGTTGGAAAAACTTTTAATGAAAACGATGTTGAATTAATTATGTTGTGTCATCACTCAAATGGGGCAATCTCTATCTCTAGGATGAAAGCCATCCTACTTTCTAACCCTTAGAGGAAAATCTATTTTCTCCCTAACTATTTATGACTGCAACAAACTTACGTGATTTAAAAAGACCTAAAATAGCAAAATCGTATCTCTTGTCAATTACCCTAATTAACCCCCAATTGGTTGCCCTACATTGCTCTTCCTTTTTCAATTTCAAATAACCTTGCGAATAATCTAATCTCACCATAACTAAATTACAAACAAATGCAATTGGTGAACAACTTAAATTAAAACAAACATCGAATTCAAGAAATTAAACCAAGAAATTTATATTCAAGAACTAGGGTTCAACCCCAAACCAAGCAATAAAAACTACTCACTATTCATATTAATAACACTATAAATTAATAAAAGAATTCAATAACAAGCAAAGGAAACGACAGCTTAGGATTAAAAATCAAAGTCGCAATTGAATCCCAAACATCTTCTAAGATCGTGTCTCGAGTCACTAAGTTGAAGATCAAAATCATTAATCAAAGTCCTCAATTCGTGAATCTAAGAAAATAAATCTTGCAGAAATCTTGAAATTCTATTAAGTAATGAGAATATAAAGGTTGAAATTTAAAGATTGTTTAATCTAATCTAACCTAATTAATCTACTTGAAATCTAAAATCTAACTAATCTATTCTAAACTAAGTTCTAATCTATTGTAAGCTTATTTAATGTATCTAATGTATGTTACAACAGCTGCAAATGAACCCCCTTATATAGAGGTGAAGAATACAAGAAAACCAAATGAAAATTGGAGAAGAAATCAAGAAAATCGAGTTTGAATTGGACTCCAACCGTCCTTGCTAGTACACCCTACTGCACACGGCACGGTAGGGTGAGTCCTACCGTGCACAGTAGGTCTCTGTCTAACCGTTCCCTTTGATCCTTGACGCCTACCAGCGACGGTAGGTCAGTGTACCTCACGCAGTAGGTGTTGCATTTTTGCAAACGGCTTCCGTTTTCGCCGTTTTTGTTTCCTTTTCATCGTTTCCATTTCTGAAGAGGACCTAAGACAAGAAAAAGAGGTATTTGGCTAAAATATATACTTTTACATGCTAAAATCACCGAAAATAATGAAATTAACATATAAAAAATATAGACAATTATGCACTTATCAGTGCACCACACGTAATTTAGGAGAACACAAGTCTCTATAATACAAACTCAATTTTTCCTAGGCACTCCATATCTTGTTCGGAAGTATCTCTTTAAGAGCAATTGGAATCAATCGCTCCATAAACACGTAGCAATCATGACTTTTCATTCCAGACATTCGCAACTCCAAATCAACACATCTGCTCAAATTAGAGGCTTATCCATTAGGTAATTTCAAGTTCTTCACCAACTCAAGTATGACTTTCTTTGTTCTTTTCTCAAAGTGTAACACGCCTTAGGTTTTGCAAAACCCTTGAGATTTATAGTTCGGGCCGGTTACAATATCTTTGAACATCTTCTCTAGACTTCATGTTATCCTTCGTCTTCCCTTTCACATCGATAACTCTGTTTAAAACATTTTCAAAGACATTCTTCTTATTATGCATGGCTTCAAGATTATGGCCAACTAGAAGAGTACACCAATATGGAAGATCCCAGAAGATATTACGCCTTGTCTAATTGTGAAATTGTCCTCTGCCATCTTTCTTACCCATTTCAATTTCGGTTTCTATAATCTTTGGCATGTCTTGGACCCTTTCCCACAACTGATCTCCAATAAGACGAGGTGGCAGCTCAAATGATCTTCTCCTCTGCCCTTCTTGAAAGATCTCGAATCTCTTTGAAAGAGATGATCCGAAGGCAAAAAACAGCCATAATAATCAAACCAAGATTGTTTTCCCCCACTTTGTAGTCCAAATGACTTTGTTTCTTCCATGAAATAAGGACAAGCAAAAGCGTCAGGAGTACTCCAATCGGACAATATCCCCAAAGTTGGAAAGTCACTAACAGTCCAAAGAAGGCAGCCCTCATATTAAAGTTTTGTTTCGTCAAAATATCGTGCGTGGTAACTGCATGCAACCACAATCGATTCAATTCTTCTATCGAGGTTTGCAAGTAAACATATAACTTATGTTTTTTATTCTGAGGGCCCGGAATAATATATGACAAGAACATTATAGGATTTTTAAGCACATCCGAGGAGGCAAGATGTATGGCGTAACAATTACTGGACAAGAAGAATACTGCTTCCCGGACATCCCAAATGGTGAGAAACAGTTAGTACACAATCCAAGTCTTACATTTCTTGCCTCGGATGCAAACTCAAGATGAGTACTATTGAGATGCTTCCAAGCTTCCCCATCGTTAGGATGACTTATCATATCCGGCTCAAGTACCAATTCTAAGTGCCATCTCATTTGTTCAGCCGTTCTTTCAGAAGCATACAACCTCTGCAGTCTAGGAATTAGTGGAAAATAATACATTTTCTTGTACAGAATCTCTTTGGACTTCTTCTTCTTATTTTTCTTTCTTGTCATGTAAGTTTATGGCCACAAAACATACACTGACATGTTTGGGCATCATTTTACCAATACAGCATACATCTATTAACACATACTATCAATCTTTTACGCCGGCATATTCAAACCGAAAACTAACTTTTTTGTTTGGTACACGTCATCTAACACCTTATTGCCTTGGGGGAGTACATCCTTCAAGAACTGTGCTATTTGATCAAAGCACTTTCAGACATGTTGTTCTCTGACTTGATATTCTACAACTTCACCATCGCGAACAACTATGAATACTTGTGCACTCTTCATATAATGATGTATCAATAGATTTCAGCTTGTCATAAAATAGTTGAGCCTCAGGATTAAGTGCCTCCTCATAATTGTAGTGCGCTGCATCGGGTTCAAAACTAGGATCAGCCGCATAAAAAATACCCTCATGGTAAGTTTTGCTTTCAACATTTCTTGTAACACTACCATCCCCAAAATTTGGACAGTAACCCCAGACGATTTGTGCAGTCCGATTATAATAACCAGGTAAAACGTTGATTTATGATGATGCAACTTTACATCATCCTCTTTAAGATACCATTTGTTCTTTTACTTTGCACGCAGACACCGTAACTAGTTACCAAGACCATAATTGAGACACCAATTTACGAAATGCTTCACACCTAGTTGAAACTCACTACTAATCCCCATAGGAAAAGGTTCTTAAGGCAGGCAATAGATTACTTCAAACCCAAAGAATGCATAGGAAGAACTAACAAGATTACCACAACTATTAAATATTATATCTTGTGTGAAAAACTTAACAAAATAAGCAGCAAATTCAAACCATATTATGGTGGCAAAATAACAACTCCATCTATTAAAACACTACAATACAGGAAAGACCTACGAAATAGAAAAAGATAAGCAGAGCCACATCATAAAATGTAATTCAAATTATCTGTTATATGAGCTAATCAAACTGATTGGAGGAGCGAAAAAAGAAATGAGCACAAGCAATTGAAACAAGAAATCTCTCAAGAAGCAAAAGTCTTTAACTTTCCTCTATTTTTTGAGTTGGGACTGTGAGAGTGAGGGTATATAGAGGAGTTATGGATCGTCTGCAAAATAAAAAAAATTTGAAGGAGAGGATAGAATAGAAGAGATAGAGAGAGAGAGAGAGAGGAAGAGTACATGTGTAGACGTCAGCAGATGGTAGCGGTGTCTGTTGGTTGCCTTTCGAAGAGGTAAGTTGGGGGAAGTGGGGGTCACTAATGGGGATGGACTTCTTGTAAAAGGGGAGGAAGGGTTCGTGAGAGGTAGCATCTCCTTCGAGTAAGGGTTGGATTTCTTTGAATAGGGGTTTTAGGGAATTCTATCTGAAGTAAGATATAAAAAAATTAAAAATTAGTTATTGGCTGATTACCGATCACCATGTTCATCCTAACTTTTTTACAAGGAGTTACCTACCAAATTTGTCAAAATCAGTTGAAAACTTTATCTACTTACCGATCAAATTCTACTTTGTTGGGAGTCGATCGGTGAATATATCTACATATCGACCGAATTTCTCTCTATTGATAATTAGTTGGTAACTTAAATAAAGTCACCGACTGATACCAATCAGTCGGTAAAGATGGTCACTAATAAGCATTTTTCTTGTAGGGATATATACATATATATAGTTAGTTATAAATAATCATGAACTACATTTTACCCCACACATATAGTAATTTTTTAAAAATAGTTTAGGATTATATTTGAGAGGTAAGAAAGAGTTTATGATTATTTTCATAAATATACGCATGTGTATATATATATTTATATGTATATATATGTATATATAGATATATACTTATATACACACATATATATTTATATATATGTATAAATGTATATATAAATATGAATATATATGTATATATGTATATATATGTATAAATATATGTATATATGTGTGTATATATATATAAATATATACAAATTTTTAAATAGCATTAAACGAAGGTTCATAGTTACAAGAAACTTTTATATTCGATATTCTCAAGGCAAGAAAAAAGGACAAGCATAGATACTTTTCGTAGCTGTCAACTACAATTGAAAATAATTAAATTACTTTGACATTTGACCAACACGTTACAGAAACCCATTGCCTATGTGCCACATTATTTTTTTGTCTTTTTATGTTAATGTATGTTAGAAATTTATCAAATCTGAATATTTTCCTTTTTTGATTAGTTTTTAAAGCAAAAGATATAGGAATGATCTGTAATAGTAACGTCTTAATAATAAACTACTATGTGAATTCAAAATCAGAGAAGGGGTGTTGAAATTTCTAGGTTTGTAAAATTTTAAGGTTTTTCTGCTCTTGAGGTACTTTGAGAAGGGGTGTTGAAATTTCTAGGTTTATAAAATCTTAAGGTTTTTCTGCTTTTGAGGTACTTTGAGATGATAAAGATTGGAAATCCTCCAATTTTTTTCTTTTCCCTTTGTATTTCTTTTAATTTTTTAAGTGCAGCCTTTTTCATTTTCTCTTTCTCCCCTCTTGTGTTTGTATTGCTTGTTTTATCAGGTTGAATTTTTTTCCTTAAACTTTCAATTGAGAATACCTTTGTGCTTCCCTTACAAGATCTCATGGGTAGCCAAGGACCTTGCAGTCACTGTGGAACCAAGCGTAAGCATTTTTCATCATTGTCTTTCGTCTTTATGAGATAGCCAAAAGTTACTAAAGAATCAATTAATTAGTCTAAATCAAGAATTGCAATTTTTTATTTCATGATTTAATTGAGATTTTTTTAATTGTAATGGGAAAGACTACATTTTTTTTTTTTGTGTTAACTTAATGCCAGTTCTATTTATTAGGTATGTGATAAATCAATACACAATCTTTTTTCTTTTTTTAAAGACTGAATCATATGTGGCCGCGATGGTATCTTATCTTGTTTATATTACCTATTGAACAATTATATATTAAAATATATTAACATAAAGAAGTAATTTTATGAACTAACTGTTCATCTATACTTCGTTGAGTGAGTATCTAAATTAGTATATATATGTATGTATATGTGTGTGTGTGTGTGACATTTTGTAGAAGTGGAAAAACTTATATTTAAAGTGTAATGTGTGTCATTATTTTGAATCCTAATTTTGATATGAATATGTGTATGCCTATGTGTATATCTATATATAGAGACACCCACATGTTCATTAAATGCAATTCTTTATTGGAAAGCAAAGAAGAAAAAGGAAAATAGAATGGACATTCCTTAAAATCCCCATAGAGAATAGAATGGAAAGAAAACTTACAGACGTTATTAATCTGAATTAATATATTGTATTTACTCATCATTTCAATTTAAAGAAGTATTTTGTTGGAATAATTTTTTCAAAAAATGCTAAATTTATGTTTCTAAACTTTTTTGGAGGTAGAATCTCCACTTTGGATATGTGGTCCTCTGGATAGACCAATTCTATGCAATGCCTGCGGAACAAGGTGGAATGAAATAGGAACTCTTGTTGACCCTGCAAATAAACAGTATGATAATAATGAAGAGGACCCAGAAACTTCTCTAATTTTTGAGCGCATTAACAAGTACATACCTGAGAATGAGATTGGCTTAGGATGTATGCTGTTGAAGCTCTCTCCAGAAAGAGATTCTAAATTGTTAGAAGTAAATACATCGGGCTTAAGAAATAGGCTTCCAGGAGAATCATCAAAGTAAGTATGCTGCTCGAACTTGCTCTTTATCATACTTGTTGCAAAATTTGCAGTAAAAACAAGTGTAACATTCAGAGAGATATACTTTCTTACTACTATATGTTGTCTAGTCTAACGGAAGTCTTGTAAGGGTTTGATGAATGTATATAGATTCAAACTACCAAATCCTTCATGGTTTGGTGTAAACCATTGCATAAAAGTATTCTAGCTATTTTAACAAGGTATCTGGGATTTAATTGTTCATGCTGAATCCTATACGGTCTCGGATAAAAAATCTAGGACATTTTAACAATATATTAAGATAATTCACACGGGGTACTTGACGCGGAATCCTTATATGTTTATATTTTGCATTTGGAAACAAGTAATTAATTTGAAAAGTTGTTATTTGTAGCCATTAAATTATATTAATTGTGTTATTTTCTCTACACACTTTTTAGGGATGACGTTATTGTGCTCAAATCTGAACCTCTGGGAGTGAGTGCTAAAAGCACAGGGAAATCTGGAGACAATAACACCTGTCATCCTATGATAACAAGATTAAAGGTATGACTATAGTTGTTTTCTATATCGTTAAATGTGTTTTAAAAATAAGGAATGGGATAAAAAACCTTGTACTATAACTGATCGCATGTAAGAATTTGTGTGCAACATTGTAATGTGTATATATATAATTACCGACAAGATCTATAAAGGTTCATTTTCTCACTTATTTGATTGAAAATCAACAAACGTAAGATGGCTTTCAGGTAATCCTAGAATTTTTATTTATATGAAATTTTCCTTCTCTTATGAGATTCAATCTTCATTGGATGAATTCTTCCTAAATCGCATTCATTATATAAGTTCCTAATCCCTAGCTAGTTAAAGTAGAATAAAAGAATAAATTTAATAGTATTACACATGAGAACATTATAGAATTGACCATCCCTATTACACTTGTTCTATTAATCTAAAATATCAAGTAAATGTATAAAAGTGACAAAGCAATATAAGTACTGCCATTAATCATATCGAGAAACATTGTACTGGTAGAGCTTTAGTGATATTAAAATTAGTTTTTAACTAAAAGTAACTAGATAATTTTTTTTTGGGAATGATGTAACTAGATGCTATTATATTGTAGAAGGCAAGATAAAAGAACCACATTTTTATATGACATATATTTACTCTACGAATTGAAGACTAATTAATACTCATATAGTTATATGGAAGAATACAACAACAAACAAAAATTTTATATGTACTAATTGATTTGGAAAGCTCAAATAATTCCTTAAAGTTAAACCCCAAGAACCACAGTTCAAATACCTTTAGCAATTCCACTGAAATAAGCTAGTGAAATCCGGGTAGGATAGCCTATAAAGTTTTCGTCAATTAACCAACTATAACCCCAAAAAACAAGAAAACTAGCTAGAATCCTAAAAAAATTCATAAAAGGCATCATAAACAAATACAAACCCTTGAATAACTTAAAATCGAGAACCTTTAAATGTGTTTTGAAGTTATTGATCCACACTACGAACTTTTGAACACTAATCAAGAATCCTACATGGAATGATACTGCAAGGGATGAATTACTATGTTGCTAAGTCTAGTCAAAGATGGCAAAGGGAGGGTTGTTGTCAACTTCTCAAGAGATAGAAAAACTCTCTATTCTAATTTTAAAAAAATGTTGAAAGTCGTGTTTTCTCTTTTCGTATGAGAGTATTTATGCAAAACAAAACTCAATATCATTAGCGCACTCAAACTATAAGTCTTAGAAGAAAATACCCTTGGAATACTCTTAAAAACAACTTTACAATATCTTAGACAAGTGGAAAACGTTCTAGTCATCTTTACTTGAAATAATGTTTTACCTCATAGGAGCATCTGACACTAGACATTCCACAAGTCTAGTGCCTCTTTTTATTATCAGTTTCTCTAATGTTGTCAGAAATTGATTGGTATCGGATAGTGGTTTATTATGATCCGGCACTGACCCCTTTTTCAATTCTCAACTTGTTTCGTTGGTCCTCCACTAGTACCATATTCCATATAAACTCCTTTTTGCCATCATGTATGCCATTAAAGTGTTACAAAGCATCGTTTCTTTAGAAAGGTACTCAGGCTTCCTCTTTGATTCCTTGCTTGAGCTCTCTTGATTAGTTCTTCGTATAGAAAGTCTCTTGCATGTTGCCTTGGTTCATACCATAAACTATGGTTAATATTTGCATATCGCAAAACAATTTTCAAAAATTGTAAGATATTATGTATGCATTTATTTATTTGAAGATATGTTTCTCATACTAGATCATATATTTCATTCTCTAGGAAATGTGCAAGACATATCTACCAATATTACAAATTCTTATTTCTCTAGAGATTCTCTGTGGTGTTATTTTAGCTTTGGATATATGTTTTCTTACAATCTCTATATATTTGAACTCCTCTTTGGTAAATAAAAGTCTCTCATTTAGCCAAATAAGTATAATAATTGCCCTGTGAAGTCTTCTTTTTTAATATTTTTAATCTAAATAAAAATAAGTAATGTTCTATCCATCCTAATTCACAATTCAAGTATATTGAAAATTTGTTTTGTTTTCTTTAATGAAACATTCAAAAGAATGTGTTAGAAATCTGTTATGTTTTTATACTCTGAATTTTAGATAAGTTCATATATTTTTGTAAGTTTGGAAAATAATTAGCAGTCAAGTTCACTTTTTTGCTAGGCTCAAGCAAAAAAGGATGGTGCTTTACGTGGAAAAACGGGTTCGTCTGGTCGCTCCGTAGAAGTTGATGTTCAAGATCTAAATACATCTCAAGTGGAGAGTAAAAGACCTCGTGGACGACCACGTAAATCACAAGGTACGCCTTTTCTCTTTTTTCCTTACAGATATAATGAAAGTAAGTAAAGACAACATTAATAGTCCAAATAAAGATTTTTCTTTTCTTCTCACATATTTATTACTCTTTATTTTTTTTAACTTCACACTATGAAATTAAGGTGATTTTCAATGAGTTACTTTTTTTCAAGTATGCCATTCCATCGAAAATGTAATTAAATCCTTTCTGAATTCTTGTTCCATACAGATGGTATAACTGTTAATGAAAATGCACGTGACATTAATGAACAACATTTTAGTATATACAAAAGAATATCAAACTTATATAAAAAAAATGAGAAGAATATTTTCTGATTTAATATGATGTTGTATCACTTGGCAAAAACTTAGTGATAATATGATGCTTTTATCATTCAATTCACTGAAGTTGATTCTTGAAAACAATCAATTCCAGGTCAAAGCAGTGGGAACTCTATGCTTCAACCTTCGAAATGAACACCGCATTGATTACCTTATAGGTTGTTTTCCAGAACAATGATGATTCTATTTTGATTTTATACCCTTTTTCAGGTTGATGAGTAATACCTTTTCAA
Source organism: Catharanthus roseus (assembly GCA_028651295.1). NCBI lineage: Eukaryota > Viridiplantae > Streptophyta > Magnoliopsida > Gentianales > Apocynaceae > Catharanthus > Catharanthus roseus. Next base: position 1,374,117 of record JAPQWS010000046.1, on the reverse strand, counting down.
ATGCTTTAATTACCTTCAATTATTTCCATGTGTTTTATACCTTATTTTGAGATTGATGAGATTTTGTCTTAAATTTAAGTTAAATTTATTTTATTCAGTTGTTTAGTTATTTTCAAGTACATTTCATCCCCATGTTAACTTGATGATTGAATATCTTTTGATACTCGCGAAATAACTTATATATTGTAAATGAATGCTTTCCTTTTTCTTCATTTTTTCTTGAAGAATGTAGAAAAATTTAGTAGCTAATAGTTTCAAATGCAAAAAGCATTAAAGAAGTCATATAGATGGTTAAAGGCCCGTTTATTAAGTAAAAAATTGTTCTAACTCAAGAAAAACATGTTTAAAACAGAATCGACGCCCGCTTCTCTTTCAAATTGTATGTAAAAAGTTTGCTTCGGCTTGCACTTATCAAATTTGGCACTGTGTATGTTTGACTCCAAGAAGATGATATCTTGTAAAATAAAAGCAGAACTTCTACTTGACTCCGGTGTATTTTGTTCGGAGGGTATGTCTTATCATACTTATTTTAACTATTCTTTGGCTTACATTGTGCTAAAAACTCACATGGTTTTTATACGGAAGTTAAGTACTTTATGGTAGAAGAATCTTCTTTGTCGGGAATCGGTCGGTAACTTAAATAAAGTTATCGATCGATAATAATCGGTCGGTAAACTAAGTCGCTAATAAGCATTTTTCCGGTGGTGATATATACATATATGTATGTGTGTGTGTGTGAGTATATATATGTATGTATACATATATATAATTAGATATAAATAATCATGAACTATTTTTTTACCTTTCACATATAGTAATTTATTAAAAATATTTTATGCTTATATTTGAGGGGTTAAAAATAATTTTTGACTATTTTCATAAATATATATGTATATATATATGTTCATATATTATATATATGTATACATATATATTTATATAAATAGTAAATATACACAGATATAAATAAATATAAATGTATATATAAACATACATTAATATAAATAATTATATCTATATATGTATATGTATATATACATACATATATATGTATGCATATAGATATGTATATATATGTATATATATTTATACAAATATATGTATAAAAATATATATATAAATATGTATATATATACACACACACGATAGTCAAATTTTCAAAAGTTCAAATAGTATTTTGTGGATTTTTACTAATTGCTAAATATTTAAATTTTCAAATACCATTAAAAGAAGATTCGTAGTTATATAAAACTTTGATATTCGATATTCTCAGGGCAAAAAAAAAAGACAAGCATAGATACTTTTCATAGCTATCAAGTGCAGTTTTAAATAATTAAGTTACTTTGAGATTTGACCAATACGTTACAAAAACCCATTGCCTATGTGTCACGTTATTTTTTAGGATTTTTTATATGAAGGTACCTTATAAATTTATCAAATCTAAATAATTTTCCTTTTTTGATATTTTTGAAGCAAAAAGATGCTCACAGAGTGGAATGACCGTAATTGTAACATCTTAATAATAACCTACTATGTAAATTCAAAATAAGCGAAGGGGTTTTGAAATTTGTAGGTTTGTAAAATTTTAATGTTTTTCTGCTCTTGCTCTTGAGGTACTTGGAGATGATAAAGATTAGAAATCTTTTGACTTTTTTCTTTCCTCTTTGTCTTTTTTTAAAAAAAATTTTAAGTACAATCTTTTTTATTTTCCCTTTCTCGCCACTTGTGCTTGTATTGCTCATTTTATCAGGTTGAATGTTTTTCCCTAAACTTTTAATTGAGAATAACATTGAGTTTCCTTACCAGATCTCATGGGTAGCCAAGGACCGTAATGTCACTGCGGAATTAGCCATAAGCATTTTTCATTATTGTCTTTTGTCTTTTATGAGATAGCCAAAAGTTAATAAAGAATAAATTAATTAGTCTAGATCAATAATTACAATTTTTTATTTCATGATTTAATTGGGAATTTTTTTTAATTTGAAACAGAAAGACTGCAGTTTTTGTGTTAACTTAATGTCAGTTCTACTTATTAGTTATGTGATAAATGAACGCATACTTTTTTTTTGTTTTTTTAAAGATTGAATCATATATATCTTTTTTTCTTTTTCTAAAGATTGAATCATATATGGGTCAGCAGTTGTATCTTATCTTGTTTGCATTAGTTATTGGACAATTATATATTAAAATCTATTAACATACGAAGTAATTTTATGAACTGTTCAACTATACTTCGTTTGAGTAAGTATCTGAATTAGTGTGTATATATATCTGAATTAGCATATGTGTGTGTGCGTGTGATGCATTTTGGAGAAGTGGAAAAACTTATTGTAAAGTGCAATGTGCGTCATGATTTTGCATACCAATTTTTATATGAATATGCGTATGCATATATGTATGCCTATGTGTATGTCTACATAGTGAGACACACACCCAAAGATTCATAAATGCAGTTTTTTTTCTAGAAAACAAAGAGGAAAAACGAAAATATAATGTACATTCCTTAAAATCATCATAGAGAAAAGAAAGGAAACAAAATTTATAGACATTATTAATGGTAATTAATAGATTGTATTTTACTTATTATCTTAATTTAAAGGAGTATTTTGTTGGAAAATTTTTTTCAAAAAATGCTAAGTTATGTTTCTAAAAAATAGTTTTTGGGTAGAATCTTCGCTTTGGATTTGTGGCCCTCTAGACAGACCAGTTCAATGTAATACTTGTAGAGCAAGGTGGGTAGAAACAGGAACTCTTGCTAACCTTGCAAATGAACTATATAATAATAATGAGGAGAACACAAAGTCTTCTAATTTTTAAGCGCATTAACAAGTACATACCTGAGAAGGAGATTGGCTTAGGATGTATATTGTTGAAGCCCTCTCCAGAAAGGGATTCTAAGATGTTAGAAAAGAATACATTTGGCTTAAGAAATCTACTTACAAGAGAATCATCAAGTAAGTATGCTGCTCAAACTCGCTCTCTATCATACTTGTTGCAAAATTTGATAAAAACGAGTGTAACATGCAAATAGATATACTATCTTACTACTATATATTGTCTAGTCTAACAGAAGTCTTGCAAGGGTTTGATGAATGCATATGGATTCTAACTACCAACTCATGCACGATTTGATATAAGCCATTGTATAAACGGATTCTAGCAATCTTAACAAGGTATCTAGGAATTTTACTATTAATGCTGAATCCTGTATGGTTTGGAGTAAAAAATCTAGGATATTTTAACAATATATTCAGATATTCACAGGAGATACTTGATGTGGAATCCTTAAATGTTTATATTTTGTATTCGGAAACAAGTAATTAATTCAAAGCTTGTGGAATGCCTTTATTTGGAAATTTGTTATGTATAATCATTAAATTATATCAAGTGTATTATTTTCTCTACACACTTTTCAGGGATGATATTACTATCCTCAAACATGAACCTTTAGGAGTGAGTGCTGAAAGCATAGGGAAATCTGGAGACAATAACCCCTGTCATCCTATGATAACAAGATTAGTGGTATGACTACAGTTGTTTTCTCTATCTAAATGTGTTTTAGAAATAAGGAATGGGATAAAACACCTTGTACTGTAAGTGATTGCATGTTAGAATTTGTGTGCAACATTGTAATATGTATATATATAATTACCAACAAGATGTATAAAGGTTAATTTTCTCACTTATTTGAATGAAAATCAACAAGCATAAGATGGCTTTCAGGCAATCTTAGAATTTGTATATATATAGGAAATTTTCCTTCTTTTACGAGATTCAATCTTTATTCAGTAAATTCTTCCTAAATAATATTCATTATATATGTTCCTAATCCCTAGCTAGTTAAAGTGGAATATTAGAATAAATTAGTAATATTATACCGTAGAACATTATCAAATTTACTATCCCTATTACACTTATTCTATTAATCTAAAATATCAATTAAAGATATAAAAGTGACTTAGCAATATATGTACTGCCATTAATGTTATCCATAAATATTGCACTAATAGAGTTTTAGTGATACGGAAAGTTAATTAGTCTTTAACTAAAAGTAACTAGATACTATTATGTGTAGAAGGAAGGATACAAGAATAATATTTTTATATGACATATATGTGCTCTACGAATTGAACACTAATCATCAATCTCATAGTTATATGGAAGAAGACAAATGCAAAACAATTATTTAACATTTATGCATTGATTTCAAAAGCTCAAACGACTCTTTAAAATTAAACCTAGGTAGGATAGCCCATAAAGTTTAATTCAATGAAACAATTATAACCCCCCCAAAACAAGAAAGCTAGCTAGAACCCTAAATAAATTAATAAAAATGCATCATAAACAAATACAAACCCTTGAATAACTTAAAATCTAGAACCTGTAAATGTGTTTTGAAGTGATTGTTCCGCATTATAAACTTTGAACACTAATTAAGAATCCTAAATTTAATAATACTGCAAGGGATGCATCACTATCATGATAAGTCTAGACAAATAATTAGCAATCAAGTTTACTTTTGGCTAGGCTCTGGCAAAAGAGGATGATACTTTATTCGGAGAAACAAGTTCTTCTTATCCCTCCGTAGAATTTGATGTTCAAGATCTAAATAGATCTCAAATGGAGAGTAAAAGACCTCGGGGATGACCACATAAATCACAAGGTACGCCTTTTTTCTTCCTCCTTTACAGATATAATGAAAGTCAGTAAAGAAAACATCAATACTCTAAATAGTCGAAATAGAGATTTTGCTTTTCTTCTCAAATATCTATTACTCCTATTTTTTTCTACATCACACTATAGAATTAAGGTGATTTTCAATGAGTTACTTTTTTTCAATCATGCCATTCCATCGAAAATGTAATTAAACCCTTTCTTAATTCTTGTTTCATACAAATGGTATAACTGTTAATGAAAATGCACATGACATTAATGATAAATAGCAAACTTATATAAAAAAATGAGAAGAATATTTTCTGATTTAATATGATGTTGTATCACTAGGCAAAAACTTAATGATAATATGATGCTTTTTATCATTCAATTCACTGAAGTTGATTCTTGAAAACAATCAATTCTAGGTCAAAGCAGTGAGAACTCTATACTTCAACCTTCGAAATGAGCTCAGCATGAAATTAAAGTGATATTCAATGAGTTTCTTTTTTTAATCATGCCATTCCATTGAAAAGGTAATTAAACCCTTTCTTAATTCTTGTTTCATACAAATGCTATAACTGTTAAAGAAAATGTATGTGACATTAATGAAGGGCATTTTAATCTATACAAATAAAAATCAAACTTATATAAAAAAAAAATGAGGAGAATATTTTTTAGATTTAGTTTGATGTTGTATCACTTGACAAAAAATGAGTGATAATATGACTTTTTTTATAATTTAATTCATTGAAGTTAATTCTTGAAAACTATCAATTCTATGTCAAAGCAGTGGGAACTATATGCTTCAACCTTCGAAATGAGCACAACATTGATTACCTTATAGGTCTTTGCCAGGACAGTGATGATTCTATTGTGATTTATACCCTTTTTCAAGTTGATGAGTAATACCTTTTCAAATGCTTTAATTACCTTCAATTGCTTTCATGTGTTTTATACCGTATTTTGAGATTGATGAGATTTTGTCTTGAATTTAAGTTAAATCTACTTGATTCAAATGTTTATTTATTTTTAAGTACTTTACATCCCCATGTTAGCTTGATGATTGAATGTCTTTTGATACGTGTGAAATAACTTATATACTGTGAATGAATGCTTTCATTTTTCTTTGTTTTTTCTTCTAGAATATAGGAATATTTAGCAGCTAATATTTTCAAATGCGAAAAGCATTAAAGAAGCCATATAGATGGTTAAAGGCCTCTTTATAAAGTAAAAATATTGATTTAGTTCAAGAAAAACATGTTTAGGAATCATTATGGTAGAAGTTAAACTTTTAGCACCATATCATGTCAAGGTCCAAACTTTATAGATTAAATTGTTTATTAGATTAAATTGTTTATTTTCCAAACCAAGTATTAAGGGTTTAAAACAAATATGAAACTTTTGCCCTTAATAATTGTAATTCATTTGAACTTCGAAAATTTGACTTTTAGTTACTTCTGTAAAATAAATGAAATAATATAATTTTGGAAGAAAAATAAGGTTAAAAAACCAGTGTAAAATTTTGAAGGTTATCAATCTTTATCTTTGGAAAGTACATTTAGCATATGAAAAGAAGTAATAAGAGATATGAAATGGGCAGGAAAATCTTATAACATACCTTCAATATTCATTAAAACATAAATGATTATGATTTTACCATCATTAAATTATTTCGTTAATTTCGTAGAAGAAAATAAAAGTCACATTGTTGATGTCCATAACAATTAATACACCCTTTTCAATGAAGTGGTGTGTGGTGCACAAGGGGTGTGTTTGCAAAAGTGGTGTTAGGTTAGTGTGTGCAATAGTTGTATTCAGGTGTGGTTGCAGATCTCAATTGAGAATAACTTTGAGTTTCTCTTATGAGATCTCATAGGTAGCGAAGGACCTTGCTTTTACTGCGAAACCAACCATGAGCATTTTTTATTATTATATTTAGTCTTTATGAAATAGCAACCATTTACTAATGAATTGATCAATAAGTTTGGATCAACAATTACAATTTTCTATAGTCATTTGATGATTTAATTGATAATTTATGTTTCTTTGTTTCTTTTTTTTCCCCATTTTAAATGGAACCCCATTTATTTTTTTTTGTGTTAAAGGGAATTGTACTTATAAGCTATGTGATAAATCAATACATAATTTTTCTTTTTCTATTTTTTGAAGATTGAATCATATATGTGTCGTCAATTGAATATTATCTTGTTTGCAGTAGTTGTTGAACAATTATATATTAGAATCTATTAAAATAAAAATAAATTCATGAACTGTTCATCTATAAATTTTTATCTGAATTAAGATAGCTTCCTATATGTGTCCCTAAAATTACAACCCATATATATGTATTTATATATACGTATGTGTATATATATATATATATAATGTGAGGTTGAAAAGGAGCTTAACACTAGTAAATGTGTGTGAGAGCCTCGAAATAACTTTTAAAATTTTTGGCTTATATTGTGTGATCAAATGAGCAAGACGTGTTAACAACATAGTTATAAAAAAACTTTGACTGAATCACAGAGGATTGTTAATGCAGTTCGGCCAACAATGTCTATATCTGCGCCATGATCATTTGAACCAATCCACTAAATCAGGTAAATAAAAGGATACAGTTGTAAAAACCTATCTAGTGAACAACCCAACAACTAGTAACGAACACCGAGTTCGCTGGAATAACTAAGCTGGTTATTAAACTTGACATACTCTATCTAATACCCCCAGCAGGACTACAAGTTGTTTAGAAACAAAGTAAAACCTAATCCAACTATCCATTACAAAGATATGAAGAACCCAACGACTAGTAACAACACGAGTTCACTGGAACAACTAAGCTGCGTATTAAACTAGACGTACTCTATCTAATATCCATGGTAGCAGTAAAAGGTGTTTAGAAACAAAGTAAAACCCAATCCAACTATTAATTACAATGATATGAATAATGTAAAACTGTGTTGGGTGGATCAACAACAATACAATACTTGCAATTGGCATCATCACTGGTTTCCGATTTTGTTGCTGAAAATTCTCAAATTTCCTCACTTCTCTCTATGAATTGTGCACTCGTAATTGCTTAAGAAATGAAGTCCAAAACTTCCATATAAATAGCTGCCAAGAGACTCTAAGTTGAGAAGGTCTTCTACTAAAAGTTGGTCTCTTCAGAATATCCCCGTCACTCTAAGATATCGCCAAGTCTTCTTGATTATTTTCAAAGCTTCTTGCTAATATTCTAGGCTTCTTGATAATCTTCAAACCATTTAAATCCATTTGGTAAAAACATGGAGATAATTATAATTAGATAAAACTCCTAATTCAAATAAAACATTGTTAAGATACATCCAAACTATGCCAACATGTGTCACAACATAGCTTTAGGAAACTAATTTTCCTAAGAAATATATATATGTATATATGTGTGTGTATATACATATATCTATGTCTGTGTATATATGTGTGTGTGTATATATATGTATATATACACACACATTTATATATATATGTAACATTTTGTAGAAGGGAAAAAATTATTCTAAACTGTATTGTGTTTCATTTACATACCAAATTTGATATGAATATGTGTATGCCTATGTCTAATTTTATATATAGAGAGACACACACATAAATTCATAAATGCAATTCTTTTTAGGAAAGCAAAGGAAAAAAAAAAGGGAAATTAAATGGACATTCATTATAATCCTCATGGAGAACAGAAATGAAAGATAATTTTGAGACATTATTGTGGAATACTAATTAATGGATTTCAGTTATGTATTACCTTAATTTGAATAAGTATTTTGTTGAAAAAATTTTATCAAAAAATGCTAACTTGGGATTTTTAAAATTATTTTGGGGCAGAATCTCAGCTTTATATATATATTGACCTCCTGACAAGCTAGCGCTAAACTTGCAAATAAACAATATGATAATAATGAGGGGGATTCAGAAAGTCTTCTAACTTTTTAGTTAATGTGTTAATATATGTCCTAAGACCAATTGACTCACATTTATGATTTATGAAGCATTTATTTTGAATTGTATTTTATGCTCTTGGTCATCAAGTATGCGACTTTATAGTAAAACCTTTATAGCTAATAAAATACTATTCTTATTTGTCCCTGGTTTTATTACATCTTGTATTATTAAACTAGTGTGAAGTTGATTGATGGGAAGTTTTACTGATCATGAATATGAGATATTAAATCAATTCATAAATACATATTGAGAATATTGTATTGGACATGACCCAAAGTGAAGAAGAGATATTGCATGGGTTTTTAAGTTATAAGTATTTCTTCTCAGTTTTATATTTGGTGTCCTATGACCTAATGTTTCTAATCCTTCTTGCATAGGGAGAAAATATGTTTTGACATAGTCAACGTCACTTTTAATTAGGTGATTATTATGACTATTGGTTGGCTTATTTTCTGGTTATGGCTTGAATATTGGAGATAGTGAAAGGGATTCATCCCTCCCTTTTTAGAGAGAGATATCCATGAGCCCTTTGATAAGGAAGACTGGAAAATATGCATTGCCATGCTCAAATAAGTATTAATAAGGTGTTATTAATATTATTTGTTGGAACAGTCTGCCTGGTGATCAAGTAAACGGTTAATTAAGTTTTATAAGGATGACTCAGTCCATTCCTTATACTTAATTAGGATATCGTGTGACAAAAGGACTAAATATTAAATCTGATGCTAGGTTATTATTGCTTTTACTTAACTTGGGTAAGCATAATGTCTTGCTAGAGGCCGCTTATGTTTTGTGAATAAATGTCTTGGACATTTTTCAATCACTGCCAACGTTAAGTGAACCTACAGGGTCACACACATAGACGATCTTGTGAGCATAATGTCCATATTTAATGAACCTAGATTGTGTCTAGATTCGATGAACGTATACAAAAGGGGAATCTGATTCCACGTTGTATTTTCTGGTAAGTTAATAAGTAACTAATTTTATTTATCGAATAAATGAAATTAATTACTCAATATTACTCATTCAACCATTGGATGATTATAGGAATAGACAGACGAGATTAAACTGTCATTAGATGACAATTAGGGTTTTGATATTGACAGCTATAAGAGGTTATGTTAACCTTTTCTCTGTGGCCGTCTTTATCTTATTAAAAAGAAAAAAACCCTAAACCCTGGAACGGCGATATAGTATCTACCTCCCCCTCTTCAAAATTCGCCCTATTACCAGATAGTCAGGATTAGTTCTGAACAGTTTTCAAAACACAGAAGGGGCTAGCATCCTGATCGCCTGCAAAGGAGTTTGTCGTGTGGATACCAGTAGAGGGTGAAGTGTAAACAGCAGTGCCTCCACACCGAACAATTAAAAACATTGAAGTAATTTCTATCCAATTGGTTTTTCTAGTATGTGCAGATCCTGTTGGTGGATTTCCATAGTTTTATTTTATTTTTTTTTGCCTATGGATTCCAACAGTGGTATTAGAGCCTCGTGCATACTAGTTTTATCTATTACCGCTTTGATTACATGTGTCGTTTTCAATCGGCCTTATAATATGGTTTCTGATTAGTGTAATAATCAGAGTAAATTAAATTATAGGATTCACATATATCATATTCTGTTTTACTTATTAATGCAATTAAATAAACAGAATGTTGCTACTGCCAAATTGTTTGGCGTAAAGGCTGTAATCTGTGTAATTTAATTGTTACACTAATATGCAAAATCACATACTTTAATGTTTAACTGTTAAACAAAATTTTCTGGCGGCATGAGTTTAGGGTTTATGACGGCAGTAACTCATTCAATGAGTTAGAAAGAAAAAATCATTTTTCTTTCAAGGGGCGCTGCCCCTCGACCCCGCCTGCTGACCGGCTAGCGGGACCGCCATTTTCTTCTTGGGGCTTCGCCCCCGGGAACCCCCTTGTTGTTTTCAACATGTTTCTTTCTATCTTCAGATGCATGGTACATAGTATTGGCCCTTTGCCTCTTGTGATTGATTGGTTTTTTTTGTTAATGGGTTGTAATGTTTTTAAATATAGCATGTGTGTCGTCGTTTTCATTGATGTAATATTATCAAGCTTTACTAGAATAGGTTAATTCTATTTCCGATTCCTATGTATGTTTTTCTGTCCTATATAACAAGATTAGAAGGCCAAGATGTTGGAGGCAAGCTCATGGAGATGAAGACTTACCTAGATTGACCTTTAACTTCCATGAGGCTCGTGGAAGTCAATATAGGATTGCGGCCATGCTATGACACGTTTTATTCGATGTATAGATTATGCATGTGATGTTTAGTTTATTTCCTTTTATTTTATTGGATATATGTTTTATGAAATAATATATAAATAAAAGGTAGAAGGTTTTTGAAACCATGTAAAAATTAAGTCGTAAAATCCTCCCATGATCATAAGCACTTCTCCATGCTTGGATTATCATTTTGTCTCATTGCCAAAGCAAGAGATAAATGGTTACCTAAGTAGGGGAAGATGGAAAAGGGTGATTTCCATATGCCTGGAATGGTTTGGCTTAACTAGGCTATCAAGACGGTTTTGAGCCAAGGGCATCATATGGGATTTTGCCGGTACATATAGATGTAAATCCCATTAATCCATTTTTCTCTAATTATGGGTGTTAAGCCAAAGCTTACTTATGATTAGAATAAAATGAATTTTTCTACCCATGATTTATACCAAGTGTTGAATATTTTAGGAAAAAGTTAATGCTTTATTTATTTAATTTTACTTTGCAAATTCTATGTAGATAATGGCCTCAAACAATTCAAACACCTCGTTGCGATCCATGCTTGAAAAGAATAAGCTTAGTGGGGCTAACTTTCTTGATTGGGTACGAAATTTAAGGATTGTCCTTAAACAAGAGAAAAAGCTATATGTACTTGAGAACCCTTTCCCTAATCAACCAGCTAACAACGCTCGTAGAGTCGAAAAGGATGCTTATAGTAAGCACAAGGATGATTCTAACGATGTGACATGTCTCATGTTGGATACAATGGAATCTGAGTTGCAAAAGCAATTCGAAGAAGTTGAGGCTTATGAGATGATAAAACAGCTCAAGGAAATGTTCCAAGAGCAAGCACGTCAAGAGAGACATCTTACTACTAAAACGTTGAATAGCTGCAAAATGAACCCTGGCACTTCAGTTAGTACTCATGTCCTTAAGATGAAAGGGTATTTTGATCAACTTGAAAAACTTGGAGCACCTGTAAGTCATGACTTAGCTACTGATATGATCTTGGCCTCTTTAACTTCTGACTATGATCAATTTGTCATGAACTTCAATATGCATAATCTGGAAAAGTCCATAAATGAATTGCACAGGATGCTTAAACAGGCTGAACAAAACATTAGAAAGACTACTCCTACTGTTTTGATGGTTCAGAATGGGCAATTTAAGAAGAACTAGGGAAAGGGAAAGAGAAATGATATGGCCAAGAAGGGTAAATACAAGCAGAAACCCAAGCCCAAGGTTAAACTACCAAAGGAAGGGACTTGCTTCCACTGCAATGAACCTGGTCATTGGAAGAGGAATTGCATGCTCTACTTGGAAGAAAAGAAGAAGCAAAAGGCCAGTGAGACTGCCGCTTCAGGTATTTTCGTTATATAAATTAATATGTCTACTCCTACGTCATGGGTATTAGATATCGGATGTGGAGCTCACATTTGTGTAAATGTGCAGGGACTCAAAAGGAGTAGATCTTTGACAAAAGGAGATGTGGACCTACGAGTTGCAAATGGAGCAAAAGTTGCTGCTATAGCTGTAGGGACATTTGATTTACTTTTGCCTACTACTAGGCTTATAATTGAACTTAAACATTGTTATTATGTTCCTGCTATGAGTAGGAACTTCATTTTAGTTTCTTGTTTGGATATTGATGGCTTTGAGTTTAATACTAAGAATGGTAAAAGTTCTATTTATAAAAATGGTATTTTCTACGGGGATGCCTCTTTATGTAATGGACTTTACATTCTTAACCTACATGATTCCATTAGTAAGCCCATCTATAACATAAATACAAAGAAATTTAAATCTAATGATTTAAATCAAACTTACTTCTGGCATTGTCATTTGGACCACATAAATGAGAAACGCATATCCAAACTCCATCAAGATGGACTTTTATTTTCATTCGACCTTGAGTCTTATGAAAAATGCGATTCTTGTTTATTGGGCAAAATGACTAAAAGTCCATTTACAGGACAAAGTGAAAGGGCTACTGATTTATTGGTACTTATACATAATGATGTATGTGGACCAATGAACACACAAGCCAGAGGAGGTTTTCAGTATTTCATGACATTCACAGATGATTTCAGTAGATATGGTTATGTCTATCTAATGAAACATAAATCTGATTCCTTTCAAAAGTTTAAGGAATTTCAAAATGAAGTACAGAATCAACTTGGAAGGAGTATCAAATTACTTCGATTAGATTGAGGTGGTGAATACCTAGGCCAAGAGTTTGATGAACATCTAAAAAATTGTGGGATACTATCTCAATTAACTCCACCAGGAAAACCATAATGGAATGGTGTGTCTGAATGCAGAAATCGAACTCTATTAGATATAGTTCGATCTATGATGAGTCAAAGAGATCTTCCAATTTCTTTTTAGGGTTATGCTCTAGAAACTGCTGCATTCATATTAAATAGAGTTCCATCTAAAGCTGTTCAGAAGACATCATATGAGATATGGACCAGGAAACAACCTAGTATAGCGTTTCTCAAAAGTTGGGGATGTGATGCTTATGTGAAGGAATCATTATCTGAAAAACTAGCACACAAATTTGATAAGTGTCTATTTTTGGGATATGCTAAGGAAACTAAAGGATATTATTTCTATCTTCCATCTGAAAACAAAGTGTTTGTTGCTCGGAACGGAGTTTTCCTTGAAAGGGAATTCGTTTCCAAAAGAGTTAGTGGGAATAGAATCCATCTCGAAGAAGCTCAAGGACAGCAGACCATTTCTGAACCGAGTATGGACACTCAGTTGAACTCACGTATTCATACTAAGCCTGAAACTTTGGCACAAGGCCCAAAAAGGTCTGGTAGGATTCCTCAGATACCACAGAGATATGGATTTCTTGTGACTAAGGATCATAATGTTGATCTTATTGATCAAGGTGAACCTAATTCTTACCAAGATGCTATTCATAGTTCTGAATCTAGCAAATGGCTAGAGGCTATACAATTAGAAATGCAATCCATGAACGACAATAAAGTTTGGACTTTGATTGACCCACCTGAAGGTTGCAAGACCATAGGATGTAAAGGAGTTTTCAAAAAGAAAAATGACATGGATGGCAATGTGAACACTTACAAAGCACGACTGGTAGCAAATGGTTATAGACAAACTCATGGTATAGACTATGATGAACCCTTTTCTCCTGTTGTAATGTTTAAGTCAATCATAATTCAACTTGTCATTGCAGTATATTATGATTCTGAAATATGGCAAATGGATGTTAAAACGGCTTTTCTTAATGGAAATCTACTGGAGGATGTGTATATGACACAACCTGAAGGTTTTATTCATCCTTCGAATTCTAGTAAAGCGTGTAAACTTCAGAGATCCATTTATGGCTTGAAGCAAGCATCTCGAAGTTGGAATATTCATTTTGATGAAGAAATTAAATAATTCAATTTCATCAAGAATGATGATGAACCTTATGTGTACAAAAGGGTTACAAAAATGCAGTAGTCTTCTTAGTGCTCTATGTTGATGACATCTTGTTAATTGGGAATAACATCCCCACTTTGCAAAGTGTAAAAACTTTGTTGGGGAAGTGTTTTTCAATTAAAGATTTAGGCGAAGAAGCCTATATTCTAGGCATTAGGATCTATCGAGATAGATCTAAAAACCTAATTGGCCTAAGTCACTGTGGATATACTGACAAGGTACTGAAATGGTTCAGTATGCAAGATTCTAAGAGAGGATTCTTGCCAATGTCACATGGCGTTAAACTCAGTAAGTCTCAAAGTCCTACCACAAGGGAGGATACAGAACACATGAGTAATATTTCTTACGCTTCTGCAGTTGGATCTATCATGTATGCCATGTTATGCACTCGTCCAAATGTCTCGTATGCATTAAGCATGACTAGCATATTCCAGTCAAATCCTGGTGAACCACATTGGACTGCAATAAAAAACATTCTCAAGTACTTCAGAAGGACTAAAGAGATGTTTTTGATCTACGGAGGTTAGGAAGGAGAGCTTGTTGTAAATGGTTACACGGATGCTAGATTTCAGACTGATGTAGATGATTTTAGATCGTAATTTGGATTTGTGTTTTGTTTGAATGGAGGTGCTGTGAGCTGGAAGAGTTCAAAGCAAGATACTGTGGCCGATTCTACTACAGAGGCTGAGTATGTGGCTGCTTCTGATGCAGCCAAGGAAGCAGTTTGGATCAAAAAGTTCATCACAGAACTAGGTGTGATTCCTAGCATTGTGAACCCAGTGGACCAATATTGTGATAACACAGGAGCCATTGCACAAGCTAAGGAACCTAGATCTCATCAACGATCCAAACATATTCTCAGGCGTTTCCATCTCATTTGAGAAATTGAGCATGGAGATGTTAAAAATTGCAAAAGTAGACACCAATGACAATGTCGCAGATCCATTGACAAAGCCATTCCCACAACTTAAGCATGAGAGTCATACTAGGTCAATGGGTTTAAGAGTCATGTCAAATTGGTAGTAGGGCAAGTGGGAGATTGTTAGTATATGCCCTAAGACCAATTGACTCACATTTACGATTTATGAAGCATTTATTTTGAATTGTATGTTATGCTCTTGGTCATCAAGTATGTGACTTGATAGTAAAACCCTTATAGCTGATAAAATACTATTTTTATTTGTCCCTAGTTTTATTACATCTTGTATTATTAAACTAGTGTGAAGTTGATTGATGGTCAAGTTTTACTAATCATGAATATGAGATATAAAATCAATTCATAAATACATATTGAGAATATTGTATTAGACATGACGCAATGTGAAGAAGAGATATTGCATGGGTTTAAGTTATAAGTATTTCTTCTCAGTTTTATGTTTGGTGTCCTTTGACCTAATGTTTCTAATCCTTCTCGCATAAAGAGAAAATATATTTTGACATAGTCAAACATCACTTTTAATTAGGTGATTATTATGACTATTGGTTGGCTTATTTTAATTAGGTGATTATTACGATGTACTAAGCCTCGGTAGTTGATAAGGTAACTACTAGCTGTGGTTGAGATTTCCACGAAACGCAATTAACCTAGCTAGTAGTTGAGATTTCCATGAAACGCAATTACCCGCTAGGGTAAAGAATTAGGATGTGGTAGATTTTCTACCATCCTTATCACCTGCAAAATCTGAATCAACATAACCAATTAGTTCAAATACATCAGACCAATTATGATAGTGTAAGCCCCTATCTAAAGTTTCATTAAGGTAACGCAGCAATCACTTTAGAGCAGCCCAGTGATCTCTCCTTGGGTTAGACATGAATCTGCTGAGAAGTCTTATAGAAAAACCAATGTCTGGTCGGGTGGATATCATCGAGTACATAACAGAGCCATATCTCTTTAGATATGCCCTCAACTTATGAAAAATCTTTTGCAACCAGCCTGGCTTTTTAGAGGTTCATTAGCAGACTCAGGCTCTTTAATTTTAAAAATACATTTGCGATCAACTAATTTTTGTTTTGAGGGTTTTGGAACAAGAATCCAGGTTTTATTTTTATTTAAAGAAGACATTTCTTCATCCATAGCATGCAACCATAAAGAACGATTAGGGCATTTCAAAACATCAGAGAAACACAACGGTTCCTTTTCTTCCACATAAGATGCAACAACAAATGCAAATGAAATTATGTTAGAATAACCATATCTAGACTGTTCCTTAGGCACTCTTCTAACCCTATCTCTCACAAGCTGGTAATCCCATAAGGGCTTGAGCTTGAGACTCAGGATGCTCTTCCTCCTCATCAGAACCTTCTAACACAAGGTCAAGGGTTTCAGGAACACTAGGAGGATCAGGTATGCTACTGGATGGTGTAACTAGTGTAACTAACTCCTCATTGGTTTTAGACTCCTGAGAGGGCTCTAGAGGGGATTCAGAAGTGACATCCACCTCCACAGGAATACTACCAGATGTGGGAACACTAAGTCGACTATCAGAGATAGGTTTATCCTTAAGACAAGGCATAACGAACTTGCTGAAGATGACATCCCTACTGATAACTATCCTTACTCTCGGTTCACCCTTTAGCCATACTCTATAAGCCTTCACCCCACTAGGATATCCTATGAACACTCCCTTTCTAGACCTAGGATCTAGCTTACCCTCCTTTTGATGTGTAAAAGCCGCACACCCAAAAACTCTTAGGTTGGACAGGATAGGAGGTTTACCACACCAAAGTTCTATAGGAGTTCTAAAGTCTATGGCCGTAGAAGGGGATCTATTAATAAGGTAGACAGTCGTACTTATAGCTTCACCCCAAAAAGGTTTTAGGACACCATAAGACATCTAAGTTTATCCGTTTGGTCCGGTTCATCCTCTCAGCTACTTCGTTCTACTGGGGATTATACCTAACCATCCTATGGTGTAAGATGCCATGCGATGTACACAAATAAAAAAACATCCGGTTACATAACTCAAGACCGTTATCAGTCCTGATTGTTTTTAGTTTATTTCTAGATTTATTTTCGGCAAGGCGTTTCCACTCACAAAACTTTTCAAAAGTTTGATCTTTTGTTTTTAAAAGAAATAGCCAAACATGCCTCGAAAAATCATCAACTATAGACAAGAAATAAACATTACTACCATAAGTGGGAACCTTTTCCGGTCCCCATATATCACAATGCACATAATCAAGTATAGCAGAAGACTTGTGTGTGCTAGTGGAAAAACTAAGTTTGTGCTGTTTTCCCAAAACACAATAGTCACAAGAATCCAAAGAATCAATTTTGTCACTGCACAAAAGATTTTGTTTTTGCAAGTAATACAGTCCCTTTTCACTAATGTGGCCAATCTGCCGATGCCACAACATAGTTTTCTCGGGAACAGTTTTTGAAATCAAAGCAGTTGAATTACAAACTATTTTTCCAATAAGAATGTATAAACTTTCTCTTTTAAAACCTTTTAGCATGACTAGGTTTCCTTCGCAAATTTGTAAAATATCATTTTTTTAGATTTGAAAGAAAAACCAAGTGAATCCAAATAACCAAGAGAGATAAGATTCCGATGAAGGTTAGGCACGTATCTCACCTCAGTGAGTTTCCTAGTAACACTGTTATGCATTTTGATGAAAATATTTCCAACGCCTTTAATATCATAAACTTGATTGTTTCCCATGTAAACCTTACCTTGATTTAAGGGTTTAAAATCTGAAAACCAGTGTTTGTTGGGTATCATGTGAAATGTATAACTAGAATCAAGGACCCAATGGTCAACAACTTTAGAACAAGATGGGGAAAGGGAAACATACAAAACCTTTGAAAACATAGAATTACCGTCTGAATCAAAATCATGGGTTTTGTCACTTTTATTACTCCCTTTACCATGTTTACGTTATTTTTCATCTTTAATCGGTTCAAAACACTTGTTTTTCATATGACCCTCCTAGCCACAATAAAAACATTTCACTTTGTTCTTTTCTCAAGATTTGGACTTCCCTTTATTTTAGACCTATGACTAAGAGGTTCCCTCCGGTCAACTCTCCCTCGCACGTAAAGGTTTTCTCCGTTTGATTTATTTTCTTTTTGTAAATCCAAATCTTTTGACTTTAAAGTGTTTTTAACATCAGAAAGAGATAAATCATCTCTACCATATTTAATGGCAGATTTTACATCATTGAAAGAATCGGGTAAGGCATTTAGTAAAATAACAGCAATATTTTCATAAGAGATTTTCTCTCCAACGTTTTGAAGTTCCAAAACGATTTTATTTAAATCATCCATATTTTCGGAAAGTGTTTTTGACCCGCTCATTTTAAAACCAAACAGTTGTTCTTTGAAATAAATTTTATTTGCAAGAGATTTTCCCAAATATAATTTTTCTAGTTTAGTCCAGATTTCAAAAGCATTATCTTTTTCGTCGATTTCTCGTAAAATATTGTCGGTGAAATGCAAGGTGAGGCAACTGTGTGCATCACCAAGTTTTTCAATAAGAATTTCCCCCCTCCAAGACTTCGGATACTCTTTGGGGCTACAAATAGCGGGTGCAATTTTATTTTGTACCAAAACTGTTTTCATTTTCCTCCACCACATTACAAAGTCAGATTTTCCATCAAATTTATCGGTTTCAGTTTTTCGAACTGACATGTTTTAATGGCAAATTGGAGTATTAAATGGCTAGAAAAATGAAATATTTGAAAACGTTTGATTTTAACAATAAAATACCCGGATTTGTTTCCTTTTTTTTTAATGAAAAATGGCACAAATAGGTGTGGGGCACGATTCCTAATAAACACAAATGCAGCAGCAATATATATAACCGAAATTAGAAAAACAAGTAGAAACAGTCAACTCATAAGACAGAAAAAGACAAACAGAGAGAATGTTGCAAAACAGAATAGCAACAAAAATATATATATTTGAAATCAGTAAAACGCATCAAGGCACAGCTACTTGAAATCTCACAGATTCAAGCCAGGCTTGGGTTTTTATTTTTGTTAAAAAAAATAGAATTGCAACAGAATGAAATCCAGAAGAACCAACAACTGCAGTAGATAAATATATATAAATATATATAAACAGCAACAACATATATAATAGAATATCGCCGGGAAAAACAGAAGAACAACATAAGCAAGTATAACACAAAAAATATGTAAAACAGTAAATGGAAATATGAAATGTAACACGGTTCAGAAGCAGAACAGAGATAGCAATCAACCCAAAAGAAAAACGGTGGCAAGCTAAACCAACAAAAAGAAAGAAACAGAAAAAAATAATAATCGAAAAAAAAAACAGAAGAAGTTAAGCAATACTTCACTGGCCAGTTCTAAGGAACTGAACAGTTTCCTCCGATCTGGATTTTCTTCGAGGTTGCCGGTGCCGACAAGATCACCAAAGACAGTAGATTTCCAGGCTCTGATACCACTTGTTGGATCTACTTACTATTACAATGACTATTCACAATTACAAATAATCAGAATAAAAACATCGGAAAAATAATAATAAGCCTAACTCTATTACAAAATATCTCTTTCCTCCTCGTCTGTCGGTCTTCACTGATCGGAAATGCCGCAAAGAAAAGCTACAAAATACCCGTTAGCAAAACAAAAGAAATAAACAAAAGGGAAAGAAGTACACTTACCTACCGTCGCGGGCTTGTTCCACTGGAGAAAGAAGCTGTCACCGAAACTGAGGCAGCACCGGGCAACAGTGAGCCGCATCGAGATGGTGATAAGTTCTGAAAAATCTCTCATCACGGGTCACAAAAACACGAAATCTGTCACTGGTTTTCCTCTCTCTCTCTCTCTCTCTCTCTCTCTCTCTCTCTCTAAAACCTTTCGGTTTCCCTCTCAAACACAGAACAGCAATCGAGTGACGATCGCAAGAAACCAGCAATCAAAATGACTGAGGTAGCAACACAGAAGCCGAAGGGGCGGAGAAGAACAACGCTCAGGCAAGCTGCGGCCAAGAAAAGAAGAAGAAGAGACAAAGATTCAGTCGAGGCAGCAGAGGAAGAAGAGAAGAAAATAACCAAGAATTGGCTGTGAGAGATCCGAGGAGAGGAGAGACAAAAATAGGTCAAGTCACAACGGGTAGCCCGGGTTGGCTCGGCATCTCTGACAAATTTAAATAACCTTATCTTTCTGTTGTAGCCCATGGATCATCAAAAGGATAAAAGAAAAATGGGCTGGAAAAATGAAAAATATTAAGAAGAAGTAGGCCTAAAAACCTACAATGTGGATAATTGCATGGTTGTTTACATGGAAAAATGCCTTGAAGATCAAGCATGAAGGTTTTGAAGATAAAGGTCAAGTCTCCAAGTTGCTCATAATATATGCTATAAACAAGTATTATTCAAGAGAAGAACTTGGATGTGAAAAATGATTACATTTTGGGAATTCTTGGTCCTACCGCCGAGGGTAGGCCCTGTCCCTACCATCTGTGGTAGGCTTCTGGCCGAGTTGGACTTTGTGGACAATACCCTACCATGTCCGGTAGGTTGCACCCTACCGTCACCTGTACGGTTCGGGAATGAAATGGCTTTTGTAATCTTTTTGACTTATTTTCCAGCTTTTAATCAAGGGCTTAGTTCGGTATTTTAAGCCATTAATTACTAGATATGTTAGGTTTAGACCTTCGCCTATAAATACCCCATTATAAGCTCATTTGTAACTAACTTGGAGTTTTGCTAAAATTTTTGAGTGAGAATTCTCTTTGTCTCTAGGGTTCTTCACCCCCTCTTAGTTAGTTAGCTAAATGGGTTAATGTCCTTAGTTTGAACAATTGATTGCCTTAGGTTGATGAATCTATGGAATTCAATTGATCATTCTAACTCCTTCAATTGATTGAGTCTTAGAGTTCTTGTTCTTTGATTCAATTGATCTTAGGTCTTCTAGTTTGTGTAATTGGGGTTTTGAGGCTTTAGTTTCCTCAAGGTTCTTCCTAGAAAGAGTTTTCTAAATGTGGGGTTTATGAGGCTTAGATCCTCATAGATTTTCCATTAGAGTGTTGAAGCTACAAATCCTCAATAGAGGTTCTTCATCAAAGGAGGTGATCTTGGGAAGATGTTGAATCAAATCTACATTCAATTGAAGATTCACATCACTAACCTTATTCTTAATTTTCTTCTTTAGATGGTTCAAGTACCTCTTGAGCATATACATCCATGTGTACTAAACTGGACCACATGCCCTAGCCTCATACGACAAGTGAACCATTAAATGCTCCATGACATCGAAGAACGAAGGAGGAAAAATCCTTTCTAACTTGCACAACAACACTGCAATATTACTCTCCAATTCATGCAAGTGCGTGATGTATTTAAAAATAAAACGGGATGTGATCCTGATTTCTATAATGCAAGGCAATTGGACCCAACAAAGTAGAGATGAGTTTCAACCCAAGTGTCAAATCTCTCAGGCACGGACGAAAGTTCAAGTACTAATCGTGTCTCTAATGTCTAGCCGGAAAAGGTGATGTCATTGATTAAAGAAAGAAATAAAAAAAAAGTAACTTAATTAAAGGAAAGAAAACAAAAAGGATTTTAAAAGAATTATAAAGACAAGAGTTTGGGTTGGTGGAATCCCCCTAATCTTGTTACTAATTCAATTGGAAAAACTTTTAATGAAAATGATTTTGAATTAATTATGTTGAGTCATCACTCAAATGGGGCAATCTCTATCTCTAGGACGAAAGACATCCTACTTACTAACCCTTAGAGGAAAATCTATTTTCTCCCTAACTATTTATGACTGCAACAAACTTAGGTGATGTAGGATTTCTGATCCGGTCTTTCCGATCTTCTGCTCCAACTCTAACTCCCCTCATTGCTTTATCCGGACCAGAGGATTATAGGTACTGTTCTTCTTTTCCTTCCCGAACGAAGTTCAGAATCAACAAGGGTTCGTAGAACGAAGGGAAAATACCTAAAATAGTAAAATCGTATAACTAGTCAATTACCCTAATTAACCCCTAATTGGTTTCCCTACATTGCTCTTCCTTTTTCAATTTCAAACAACCTTGCGAATAATCTAATCTCACGATAACTAAATTACAAACAAATGCAATTGGTGAACAACTTAAATTAAAACAAACATCGAACTCAAGAAATTAAACCAAGAAATTTATATTCAAGAACTAGGGTTTAACCCCAAACCAAACAATAAAAACTACTCACTATTCATATTAATAAAACTATAAATTAATAAAAGAGTTCAATAACAAGAAAAGGAAACGAAAGCTTAGGATTAAAAATCAAAGTCGCAATTGAATCCCAAACGTCTTCTAAGATCGTCTCTCGAGTCACTAAGTTGAAGATCAAATCATTAATCAAAGTCTTCAATTCTTGAATCTAAGAAAATAAATCTTGCAGAAATCTTGAAATTCTATTAACTAATGAGAATATAAAGGTTGAAATTCAAAGATTGTTTAATCTAATCTAACCTAATTAATCTACTCGAAATCTAAAATCTGACTAATCTATTCTAAACTAAGTTCTAATCTATTGTAAGCTTATTTAATGTATCTAATGTATGTTACAACAGCTGCAAGTGCGCGGTAGGTCACTATCTAACCGTTCCCTTTGATCCTCGACACCTACTGTGATACCCACACTCCTCCGCTAGGTCAACTGCGGCAGTGTAAGGTACCTGCGTGCCTCTCGACACTGAACTTACAAATGTACAAGACTAAGGTACAACCGAGAGGAGCTGTAATGAGTATTTCTTTATTAAATAATGTGAGAAGAAAGAAAGGTTTGAATGTAACTTTATAACAAAAGCTTATCAAACTTATATATCGGTTTAAGGCTGCTAAGGCCATAGTCTACATAAACAAAATCTTTTGACTAGAGATGGAAGACTTCAAATATGCCGGCTTCAATGGCTCACCATGGCTCCTCTAACCCGAGCTAGTTACTAAGTCATCTGAAAAATGGGGGGAGAAACATTTGGAAAACATGAGCAATGGACGCTCAGTGAGTTCACGTGCACGTGTGCTATTCGTGAGCTTCCCGTACAGGAAATGTATGTATATATTATTTATAAAACGGTTTATAATCCCAGCAAGGTTAGTGCTTTCAAAACTTTTATGCAAAATATAAATTTTGAAGGGTTCGGGCCTAGTCGGGAAGTCTGAGTGAAACAAGACACATCGACGTTGCCACGACATCTAAAATTTTAAGAAAAACATGCATGCACCATGATAGGCTCAACGGACAGAGTCCGGAACCTGAAACGGGGTCTTCGGACAAATTCCGGCATCCCTTAGTCAATACCAGCCGGAACTCCGAACACACTGTACGAACGTTCGATTCAACCTCATACAACATATACATAGACAGGTAACGAGCCCTGGCGTACTTGCCAGGCCGACCTGTGCTACCCTAGCCGGTGGGCTCCTCCTAACCCAACCAGCTAGGAAATAGCCACTACCGCAGAGCATGATAAGGAGTCAAACGCAATACTGCTTTCAGCCTAACCCTCCAACGGTACTATGCCCTCTGTCAACTAGATCCAAATCAAGAGTAACACTACCAAGCATGTCGTTCGCAAGAGGCCCTCGTACGGGGGACTAGCCACGCACAGTGCAAGTCCTTTCGACATGTTGATAAAAAGTGTATGCCAAGCCCCTTTTTGCCGGATTAGAGTTTTAATTTAGTTATAAATTTATAGGCCATCTATCGGCCACATAAAACTCTTTGGATAACGAGAATCCCTATCCGCTGGGCAAAACTCGTAGTCATGCAAATGTGACTTTAGAATGTAAGTTTTGAAACACATTACCGGGTATAAAATAGGTTATGCCAATATACGTGTCAAAAAATTATGATAAATATTTCTCAAAAGGAAATCATTCATACTTCCAAGATTTAAAGTAACGATAAAACCTTCGTGAAATATTCTTTAAACCTAACTAGTCCACATTTTTCGAAATCGTACTTTAAGAATATTTAAAGTAAAAGTATTATGAAAATATTCTCTTAACTTTAAGAAACCCTTCTTCAGAACAGCTAGAAAATATGTAAAATATTATTTTCAAAAAGAAATAAGAAATACGTTATTTTAAATCTCAAACCCTAAAGAAATATTTAAAATAGTTAAAATATTATTTCCAAAGGAAATAATAAATAATAACTATTTTAAGAATAACTTTTCCAAATATATGATATCTCTCAAAATCCTTTTAAGGAAACCTAAAGTATTTATATGTAAAAAATAAAATAAAACCAAAACATTATTCTCAAGAAGAAATAATAAATATGTTAAAAAAAAAATAAATAATCCCCCAAAATATTTTTAAAACTCAAAACTTCAAAAATATAAAAATATGTAAAATTATTCTTTCTAAAAAAAATAGTAATATTTTGAAAATAATTTCTCCAAGTTGTTTTAAAACTCAAAACCTTAAAGAGAATTTAAAATATTTAGTTATATTATTTCTCAAAGAGAAATAACACTTATCTTGAAAATGTTTTCTTCAAAATAATTTCAAAACTCAAAATTCAAAATAAAAGGATTGTTAGAAGAAATGTTTCTAGTAAGAGCAATTAATAAGAATATGGCACTAACCTTTAATATATATATATATATATATATTTTTAGTGCCATAAACGAATATTTAAAATATAAATACGTTAATTACTTATCATATTTTAGCATAGCCCGTAATATAACACCGATAATTATTTTGCGCATGTTGTCAAGATTCAATAGCAAAGTAATATGCTTTATAAGAACAATATTTAAATTTCTTTAAACAGAAAAGGGATCGGTGAACTCACTTGGCGCCGCAATATAATTTAAACTTGCAAATAATAATTCCTAACTTAATTAAATAATACTATATAAGGAAATATACCTGAACCACAAAATGTTCCTAAGGTCCACCTAAGATTTATTCCAAAAGAATTCTAGGAAAAATAAATAAATAAAAATATTAAAATAATGATAATAATAACTCCAAAATATATTCATAATAATTTCTACATTTTTCTATTTTTTCGAAAGAATTTATATATAAAAATAATAATAGTAATAATAATATATATATAAAGAAAGACAATTACAAAGCAACCCAAAAATAATAATAATAATAATAATAATAATAATAATAATAATAAGTAAACAAAAGGGACAAAAAAAAACTCACCTGGAGACTTGCAGAAAGGAGAGCAAAAATTATGGGGAAAAGAAAGAAAGAAAAAGAAAAGGAAAAGGGGAAGAAGAAAACTGTGTTTGACCGAGAGGAAGAGAGAAAGACGAGAGGGAGAAGCTGATGTTGAGCAGGAGAGGGAAAGAGTGGAGAAAGGCTGCAATTTTTATATTTTTTTCCAGCCAAGACCTCCTATTTATAGCCATCCTTGCATGGCTTCTAGTGTGCATGCATGGGACACATGACAATGGCCAGCCATGTATCACCCACTTCCTAACCCACTTGTCATCCCCCCTCCATGTGGCTACCTAATTCCCTTCCACATGTCCTACCTAGCCATGTCATTACCTCCTCTCCAAGTAAATGGTCCTTCTACTTTAAAAAACTTTCACGTTGGCCCCAAATCTTAAAAAATGACTAAAAATTTATTCTAAACTTAAATTTCCATTTCTACTTTAAAGCGTTAAACCCAAATAATTCTAAAACATGTCCGAAAAGTTTTTCCCCGGAAAAAATTTTTCCCTTAATTTTTCTAAAAATTACCAATGACCCCAAAACTTACTATTCTTTATAAACTAACCTCGAAACTTTTATTCGAACTTATTGCGACCTAAACTAACTTTGAGGTACATGTCGGGATGTTACATTCTACCCTCTTTAGAAAAAATTTAAGTCCTCGAAATTTTAAGGTTCACGTACCTAGAATCTCCGGATGTTTTCTACGTAGAGTGGAGACGGTGGGTCCCCTTTCTCTAATATAGGAAATTGGCTCTTTCTGTAATTCTAATATCTATTTCACTTTCCTTGCTGTATTGCTTGTCTTATAGTCAAGGGGGAAGTCTGCTGCATCTTCGTAAATTCCGGTACATCAAGAGCAAAGCGTGGGTCTAATAACTAAAAAGTAGTATCCTCTCCCTAAAGCGAAGCTCAGCTCGGCGATAAAGAAAATGACTCTTTCTTCAGAAATCGTATCCGTAGCTCAGTCGCTAGTACGGAGACTGCACCGCAAGGGCTGAGAAGTAGTTTACTTGTGAAAACTTCACTATAGACTGCTTTCTTAGCCAATAACTATATTTCTGAGAAGTAGTGCTATGAGGAAAAAAGGTAAAGCCAACAGACATATAAAAACTGGTGCTATTGTTCCATTCCTTCGGATGCCTTCGACATCCTCGGATCGGTTTCCCATGGTGCTTCCTCGATGCTGTGGTGCCTCCATAACACTTTGCACATCGGAATTTTCTTTCCACGTAACTCCTTTACGCTTCGTTCCACAACCCCACTAGACTTTTCCTCGTATGATAGGTTAGTTTGCAATTCCAACGGGTCGTCAATCAGGACATGCTCGGGGGATGGTTGATATTTCCTTAATTGGGAGACGTGGAAGACGTCATGAATGCCCGATAACTCTTCTGGTAATATCAGTCGGTAAGCTACCTCACCAATCCTGTCACTTATCTCAAATTGTCCAATGTATCGAGGGCTTAATTTTCCTTTTCTTGGGTGTCTGGGATTTCCTCGGTGTGGTGTGAGTTTTAGAAAAACTCGATCTCCCACCTCGAATTCCAAGTCTCGTCGTCGATTGTCAGCATAGCTCTTTTGTCGACTTTTAGCAGCTTGGAGCTGTTCCTGTATTATTTTTACCTGTTTTTGTGCCTCTTCCAACTCTAGTATCCAATTATTATGCTTCCAAAGGGAGCGAATTCCGGTGTCATCCCAATATAAAGGCATTCTACATTTCTTTCCATATAGAGCTTCAAACGGTGCCATTATGGTTGAGGTATGGTAGCTGTTGTTGTAAGCGAACTTTGCCGAGACTAGGTTATCAATCCATTTGTTTCCAAACTCTAAAGCACATGCTCGCAACATATCTTCCAAACTCTGGATTGTTCTTTCTAATTGTCCATCAGTCTGGGGGTGTGCAGCGGTGCTATAACTTAAATTAGTTCCCAATGCGGTCTGGAACATAGGCCAAAATCTTAAAGTAAACCTCAGATCTCAGTCCAACACAATGTTTACTGGTACCCCATGAAATCTTACAATTTCTTCCACATATAGTTGAGCTAGCCTTTCCAAGGAGTACGTCATGTTGATGGCAGTAAAGTGTGCTACCTTCGTTAATCGATCAACTATGATCCAGATGGCATCTTTGTAACCTTTTGTCCGTGGCAACCCCATGACAAATTCTATCATGACATAATCCCATTTCCATTCGGGGACGGTTAATGGCTGTAAAAGTCCTGTCTTCTTCTTGTGCTCTGCCTTCGTCCTTTGGCAGGTGAGACAAGTGGCCACATACCCTGCCACATCTCACTTCATTCTGTTCCACCAAAACCTTCTTTTGAGGTGTTCATACATCTTGTTCTCACCGGGATGTATAGAATACTTGTTTTTATGTGCTTCCTCCAATATCCTGCATTTAATTTCTGCCTCATTTGGTACATATAACTAATTTTGAAAATACAAGCTTCCATCGGTACGCAAGATCTGAAAATCGTTTAATTCCTTTGCCTCCATTTGAGTTTTAAATCTTTGAAATTCTTCATTACTCCTTTACGCTTCCTTAATCTCTTGCTGCAAGGTTGAAGTTACAGTGCGGCTTGTTAACTTTGCACTTCTACTCAGAGCATCAGCTACCACGTTTGCTTTTCCAGGGTGATAGTTGATTGTGCACCGATATTCCTCAAGCAGTTCCATCCACCTTCGTTGTCTCATGTTAAGATCTTTTTGAGAGAACAAATACTTCAAACTCTTGTGGTCGGTAAAGATCGCTTACTTGGCCCCATAAAGGTAATGCCGCCACTTTTTGAGTGCAAACACAATGGCTGCCAATTCTAAGTCATGCATTGGGTAGTTTTTCTCATAATTCTTTAACTTTCGGGAGATAAAGGTAACTACTTTCCTATCCTGCATCAGCACTGCCCCTAGTCCTTCTCCAGATGCATCGGTATACAATGTAAACTCCTTCCGCGGATCAGCCAAAGGTACCACTGGTGCCGATGTTAACTGATACTTCAACTCCTGAAAACTTTTCTCACATTTTTCCGACCATTTGAACTCAACAGCCTTTCGAGTTAAGTGTGTTAGAGGCCCGGCAATTTTAGAAAAATCCTTAATAAACCGTCGATAGTATCAAGATAGCCCCAAAAAACTCCGTACTTCCGTAGGGGTTCTTGGTGGTGCCCAGCGAGTCACGGCTTTCACCTTGGCCGGATCCACGGTTATGCCCTCACGTGTGACTACATGTCCCAGAAAATTCACTTTCTCCATCCAGAACTCACATTTACTGAACTTGGAGTAGAGTTTGTGTTCTCAAAGAGTTTGCAGCACACTTCGAAGATGTTGCTCATGTGTCACTGCATCCGGTGAGTAAACCAGGATATCATCGATGAAAATGACCAGAAACTGGTCCAAGTATCGGCAGAAAATTCTTTGCATTAAATCCATGAATGTCGCTGGTGCATTGGTTAAACCAAAAGGCATCACCATGAACTCATAATGTCCATACCGAGTGTTAAAAGCGGTTATTGGGATGCCTTTTTCTTTTATCTACACTTGATAATACCCTTGTCTTAAATCCAACTTTGAATAACAACCTGCTCCGTGAAGTTGGTCAAATAATTCATCGATCAAGGGAAGAGGGCATTTATTCTTTACAGTGACACTGTTCAACCCTCAGTAGTCGATGCACATTCTAAGGGATCCATCTTTCTTTTTGTCAAATAATACTGGTGCACCCCATGGTGATGTGCTCGATCGAATATAGCCTTGCCGTAATAATTCTTGTAGTTGTTCTTTTAGCTCCTTTAACTCTTCCTGAGCCATTTGATACGGCGTTCGGGATATTGGTGCAGCACCAGGTACTAGTTCTACGCTGAAGTTTACCTCCCGTTCAGGTGGTAAAGTTGTTAATTCGGCAGGAAAAATATCCAAGAATTCCTTCACTACCGAGATAGTCTCTATTTGTTCTTCTTTTTCTATTTTGTTGAACAAGTATGCCAAATATCCTTGGCATCCCTTCTTGATCAATTTTCTTGCCTTAATACCAGAGATCAAATTGTTTTTCCCCTTGGTTTTATCTCCTTGAAATTCTAGGACAGGCATATCCGGCCGGGTAAACTTAACCATTTTCTTCCGACAATCTATCTGAGCATAATGCTTAGACAACCAATCCATTCCTAATATCACATCGTAACCCTCAAAGGATAAGGTAATCAGATCCCCAGATAGCACCTCGCTTCCTATGTAAATCTCACAATCGAGGTACTTCTCTTCTGTGACCCGACTTACTCCCATAGGTGTGCAAACAATCAATTAGTAGTGCATACTAACGGAAGTTTTAGGGATATGCTTTATGAAATGCATGCTCACAAATGAATCTGTGGCTCCTGGATCAATTAATACTTTAGCAGGGTGAGAGAAGACACGAATAGTACCTTCAACTACTTCGGTTTCTCCTTTCACAGGTTGCCCATCTAGGGTGTAGACCTTTGCTTTGACCTGCAGCTTATTGTTTCAGCCTACTGACACCCCTACCATATTTGGTGGTCGTCCCATTCCTCTGGATGTTTCAAATGTTGTTGGTTGTGTTGTAGGGCACTGTTTCGCAAAGTGCCCTGTCTTTCCACAGAGAAAACACATTCCTGCCTTTTCATAGCATGTTTCTGCCGCATGTCCCTCACGTCCGCAGTAAGTACAACTCGGACGAGGGTTCCTTATCATAAGATTTTGACGGTTCCCATTCCCCATTTGGTTACTGTTTCGTGGCTTCTTTGGATATTGGGGTCTCCAACATCCTTGTCTTGATCGTTCGTGAGAATGGAATGAAGCATTCAGTGTCATCGTTCTCTGTTTTGTCATTTGATCTGCTATTTCAGTCCTGGTAGTAGCTTCAACTGTAGCCGCGAAGCTTGTTGATGGTAAAGGGGCTAGGGCACGTTGCAGATCCACTCGCAACCCTTTTATAAACTGGCGAGTCTTGTGCTCTTCTGTGTCTATAAGGCATAAACAGTACTTGGCTAGACGATTGAACTTTGCAATATACTGTGCTACCGTCATCCCTTCCTGCTTCAATTGCTGGAATTCGTCCTCATGACGTTCCCTTAACCAGCGGGGTATGTATTCTTGTTTAAATTCCTCTTGGAAGTCTTCCCACGTCCATAACTAATTTCTTAATACCCGAGCTTCAGAAATTCTTAACCACCAGTCTTTCACTGCTCCCCTCAAACGAAAAGCGGTGAAGGTTACCCTCCTGGCGCCTTCATATTGCAATGTATCGTATATGTCGTTTAGTTGTTCTAAGAACAGCTCTGCCTTAGCTTCTTGTTCCACTTCGCCATGGAACTCCGAGGGCCGAAATCGGAGGAATCTTTCCAAAGCCTCGCCATTACTAGAATTCTGCGCCCGTTCTCCTCTTCAGTTTGTTAACGTGGCTTCCAGCAACTTTGTCATCTTCGTCATGAAATTTCCTATTATTTCATGACTTGCAGCATTTGTCTGTCCGTGCGATGAACTTTCTGGCACAGCTTCAGTTTCGTGAACCGGAGAGTGTGGTCCTAACATTTTCCTAAACCAAAGATAAGTTCGAATCTCAAGAAAACTTAGGATTGCTATCCTTGAGTTTATAGTTATAGCTTACACATAACATCCCATACTTAAAAGAAATATCAAACTTAAAACACAAAAAATAACTGGATAGACATCATACTTTATTAAGCCTTACATACTCAAAAGACACGGGCTGATAAAGAAAGTTAAATGCCAATCAGGCTAACAGTTGCTCCAAATATATGAAAATATCAAACTTACTAATACTACTACTTCAAATATCAAAATCATAGGATATCTTATCAAGATTCTAACTCTGCCGGGAAAAACGTCAACTAAAGTTTCTCCGGCGAGCCTCAGCCTCGGCTGGGGCCTCGTTTGCCGTCTGCTCACCGATCCTACCCTAATGTCATTGAGTCATACCCAACTGTTAAGCCTCTGGGGTTCCTCTCATCTGTGTTATCTTAGTTGTACTCAACCCTGCAGTCTCTACCTATCTAACGAGACAGGACAAATAAACCACTAAATCCCGAAATATAGAGTTAAAGTAGTCATCTCTTTAAAACTCATCTACGATCTAGAGAATCTAGTGTCGAACCTAGAGCTCTGATACCACCTGTGATACCCCATACTCCTCTGCTAGGTCAATTGTGGCAGAGTAAGGTACCTGCGTGCCTCTCGGCACTGAACTCACAAATATACAAGACTAAGGTATAACCAGGAGGAGCTGTAATGAGTATTTCTATATTAAATAATGTGAGAAGAAAGAAAGGTTTGAATGTAACTTTATAACAAAAGCTTCTCCAACTTATACATCGGTTTAAGGCTGCTAAATCCATAGTCTACATAAACAAAATCTTTTGACTAGAGATGGAAGACTTCAAATATGCCGGCTTTAATGGCCCACCATGGCTCCTCTAACCCGAGCTAGTTACCAAGTCATCTGAAAAATGGGGGGAGAAACATTTGGAAAACATGAGCAATGGACGCTCAGTGAGTTGACGTGCGCGTGTGCTATTTGTGAGCTTCCCGTATGGGAAAAGTATATATATTATTTATAAAACGGTTTATAATCCTAGCAAGGTAAGTGCTTTCAAAACTTTTATGCAAAATATAAATTTTGAAGCGTTTGGGCCTAGCCGGGAAGTCTAAGTGAATCAAGACACATCGGCGTTGCCACGACACCTAAAATTTTAAGAAAAACATGCATGCACCATGATAGGCTCAACGGACAGAGTACGGAACCTGAAACAGGGTCTTCGAACAAATTTCGGCATCTCGTAGTCAACACCAGCCTGAACTCGAAACACACTGTACGAACGTTCGATTTTTCAACCTCACACAACATAAACATAAACAAGTAACGAGCCCTGGCGTACTTGCCAGGCCGCCCTCTGCTACCCTAGTCGGTGGGCCCCTCCTGACCCAACTTGCTAGGAAATAGACACTACCGCAGAGCATGATACGGAGTCAAACACAATATCGCCTCGGGCCTAACCCTCCAATGGTACTACGCCCTCTGTCAACTGGATCCAGATCAAGAGTAACAGTACCAAGCATGTCATTCGAAAGAGGCCCTCGTACAGGGGACTAGCCATGCACAGTGCAAGTCCTTTCGACATGTTGATAAAAAATGTATGCCAAGCCCCTTTTTGCCGAATTAGGGTTTTAATTTACTTTATAAATTTATAGGCCATCTATCGGCCACATAAAACTCTTTGGATAACGAGAATCCCTATCCGCTGGGCAAAACTCATAGTCATGCAAATGTGACTTTAGAATGTAAGTTTTGAAACACATTACTGGGTATAAAATCGGTTATGCCATTATATGAGTCAAAAAAGTATGATAAATATTTTTCAGAAGGAAATCATTAATACTTCCAAGATTTAAAGTAACAATAAAACCGTAGTGAAATATTCTTTAAATCTAACTAGTCAACATTTTTCGAAATCATACATTAAGAATATTTAAAGTTAAAGTATTATGAAAATATTCTCTTAACTTTAAGAAACCCTTCTTAAGAATATCTAGAAAATGTGTAAAGTATTATTTTAAAAAAGAAGTAATAAATACGTTATTTTAAATCTCAAACCCTAAAGAAATATTTAAAATATTAAAAATATTATTTCCAAAGGAAGTAATAAATAGTAACTATTTTAAGAATAACTTTTCCAAATAAATAATATCTCTCCAAATCCTTTTAAGGAGACTTAAAGTATTTATATATAAAAAATAAAATAAAACAAAAACATTATTCTCATGAAGAAATAATAAATATGTTAAAAATAATCATAAAATAAAATAATCTCCCAAAATAATTTTAAAACTCAAAACTTCAAAAATATAAAATATGTAAAGTATTCTTGCTAAAAAAAAGAATAGTAATATTTTGAAAATAATTTCTCCAAGTTATTTTAAAACTCAAAACCTTAAGAGAATTTAAAATATTTAGTTATATTATTTCTCAAAAAGAAATAATACTTATCTTGAAGATGTTTTCTTCAAAATAATTTCAAAAACTCAAAACTCAAAATGAAAGGATTGTTAAAAGAAATGTTTCTAGTAAGAGCAATTAATAAGAAGATGGCACTAACCTTTAAAATATATATATTAGTGCCATAAACGAATATTTAAAATATAAATACGTTAATTACTTATCACATTTTAGCATAGCCCGTAGTATAACACCAATAATTATTTTGCGCATATTGTCAAGATTCAATAACAAAATAATATGCTTTATAAGAACAATATTTAAATTTCTTTTAACAGAAAAGGGATCGGTGAACTCACCTGGCACCGCGATATAATTTAAACCTACAAATAATAATTCCAAACTTAATTAAATAATACTATATAAGGAAATATACCTAAACCCCAAAATGTTCCTAAGGTCCACCTAAAATTTATTCCAAAAAGAATTTTAGGAAAAATAAATAAATAAAAATAATAAAAATAATGATAATAATAACTTCAAAATATATTTATAATAATTTCTACATTTTTTTATTTTCCCGAAAGAATTTGTATATAAAAATAATAATAATAATAGTAATAATAATATATATATATATATAAAGAAAGACAAATTACAAAGCAACCCAAAAATAATAATAATAATAAGTAAACAAAAGGGACAAAAAAAAACTCACGTGGAGACTTGCAGAAAGGAGAGCAAAAATTATGGGGAAAAGAAAGAAAGAAAAAAAAAAAAGAAAAGAAAAGGGGAAGAAGAAACTGTGTTTGACCGAGAGGGAGAGAGAAAGAGGAGAGAGGGAAGCTGATGTTGAGCAGGAGAGAGAAAGAGTGGTGAAAGGCTGCAAATTTTTTTTTTCCCAACCAAAACCTCCTATTTATCGCCATCTTTGCATGGCTTCTAGTGTGCATGCATGGGACACATGGCAATGGCCAGCCATGTGTCACCCACTTCCTAACTCACTTGTCATCCCCCCTCCATGTGGCTATCCAATTCCCTTCCACATGTCCTACCTAACCATGTCATTACCTCCTCTCCAAGTAAATGGTCCTTCAACTTTCAAAAACTTCAACGTTGGCCCCAAATCTTAAAAAATGACTAAAAATTTATCATAAACTTAAATTTCCATTTCTACTTTAAAGCGTTAAACCCAAATAATTCTAAAACATGTCCGAAAAGTTTTTCCCCAGAAAAAATTATTGACTTAATTTTTCTAAAAATTACCAAATGACCCCAAAACTTACTATTCTTTATAAACTAACCCCGAAACTTTTATTCGAACTTACTCCAACCTAAACTAACTTTGAGGTACATGTCGGGATGTTACACCTACCAGCGACGATAGGTCAGCGTACCTCACGCAGTAGGTGCTCCATTTTTGCAAACGGCTTCCGTTTTCGCTCCGTTTTTGTTTCCTTTTCATCGTTTCCACTTCTTAAGGGGACCTAAGACAAGAAAAAGAGGTATTTGGCTAAAATATATACTTTTACATGCAAAAATCACCGAAAACAATGAAATTAACATATAGAAAATATAGACAATTAGGCACTTATCAGTGCCCCACACGTAATTTCGGAGAACACAAGTCTCTATAAAACAAACTCAATTTTTCCTAGGCACTCCATATCTTGTTCGGAAGTATCTCTTTCAAAGCAATAGGAATCAATCGCTCCATAAACACGTAGCAATCATGACTTTTCATTCCAGACATTCTCAACTCCAAATCAACACATCTGCTCAAATTAGAGGCTTATCCATTAGGTAGTTTCAAGTTCTTCACCAACTCAAGTACGACTTTTCTTTGTTCTTTTCTCAAAGTGTAACACGCCTTAGGTTTTGCAAAACCCTTGAGATTTATGGTTCGGGCCGGTTACAATATCTTTGAACTTATTCTCTAGACTTCATGTTATCCTTCATCTTCCCTTTCACATCGATAACTCGGTTTAAAACATTTTCAAAGTCATTCTTCTTATTATGCATGACTTCAAGATTATGGCCAACCAGAAGAGTACACCAATATGGAAGATCCCAGAAGATATTACGCCTTGTCTAATTGTGAGATTGTCCTCTTCCATCTTCCTTACCCATCCCAATTCCGGTTTCTGTAATCTTTGGCATGTCTTGGACCCTTTCCCACAACTGATCTCCAATAAGAAGAGGTGGCAGCTCAAATGATCTTCTCCTCTGCCCTTCTTGAAAGACCTCGAATCTCTCTGAAAGAAATGATCTGAAGGCAAAAAACAGGCATAATAATCAAACCAAGATTGTTTTCCCCCACTTTATAGTCTAAATGACTTTGTTCTTTCCATGAAATAAGGACAAGCAAAAGCGTCAGCAGTACTCTAATCGGACAATATCCCTATGTTGGAAAGTCACTAATAGTCTAAAGAAGGCAACCCTCATATTAAATTTTGTTTCCTCAAAATATCGTGCGTGGTAACTGTATGCAACCACAATTGATTCGATTCTTCTATCGACATTTGCAAGTAAACATCTAACTTATGTTTTTTATTTTGAGGGCCCGGAATAATATATGACAAGAACATTATAGGATTTTTAAGCACATCCAAGGAGGCAAGATGTACGGCGTAACAATTACTGGACAAGAAGAATACTGCTTCCCGGACATCCCAAATGGTGAGAAACAGTTAGTACACAATCCAAGTCTTACATTTCTTGCCTCGGATGCAAACTCAAGATGAGTACTATTGAGATGCTTCCAAGCTTCTCCATCGTTAGGATGACTCATTATATCCGGCTTAAGTACCAATTCTGAGTGCCATCTCATTTGTTCAGTCGTTCTTTAAGAAGAATAAAACCTCTGCAGTCTAGGAATTAGTGGAAAATAATACATTTTCTTGTACAGAATCTCTTTGGACTTCTTCTTCTTATTTTTCTTTCTTGTCATGTAAGTTTATGGCCACAAAACTGACACTGACATGTTTGGGCATCATTTTTCCAATACAAAATACGTTTATTAACACATACTATCAATCTTTTGCACCGGCATATTCAAACCGAAAACTAACTTTTTTGTTTGGTACACATAATCCAACACCTTATTGCCTTGGGGGAGTAGATCCTTCAAGAACTGTGCTATTTGACCAAAGCACTTTTCAGACATGTTGTTCTCTGACTTGATATTCTACAACTTCGCCATCCTGGACAACTATGAATACTTGTGCACTCTTCATATAATGGTGTATCAACAGATTTCAGCTTGTCATAAAATAGTTGAGCCTCAGGATTAAGTGCCTCCTCATAATTGTAGTGCGTTGCATCGGGTTCAAAACCAGGATCAGCCGTATCAAAAATACCCTCAAGGTAAGTGTTGCTTTCAATATTTCTTGTAACACTACCGTCCCCAAAATTTGGTCGGTAACCCCAGATGGTTTGTGCAATCCGATTATAATAATTAGGTAAAACCTTGATTTATGATGATGCAACTTCACATCATCCTCTTTAAGATACCATTTGTTCTTTTACTTCGCACACAGACACCGTAACTAGTTACCAAGACCGTAATTGAAACACCAATTTACGAAATGCTTCACACCTAGTTGAAACTCACTACTAATCCCCATAGGAAAAGGTTCTTAAGGCAGGCAATAGATTACTTCAAACCCAAAGAATGCATAGGGAGAACTAACAAGATTACCACAACTATTAAATATTGTATCTTGTGTGAAAAACTTAACAAAATA
This sequence comes from Catharanthus roseus, assembly GCA_028651295.1. NCBI lineage: Eukaryota > Viridiplantae > Streptophyta > Magnoliopsida > Gentianales > Apocynaceae > Catharanthus > Catharanthus roseus. The sequence continues at coordinate 1,336,913 of JAPQWS010000046.1, read as the reverse complement.
AGCAGCAAATTCAAACCATATTATGGTGGCAAAATAACAACTCCATCTATTAAAACACTACAATACAGGAAAGACCTACGAAATAGAAAAAGATAAGTAGAGCCACATCATAAAATGTAATTTAAATTGTCTGTTATATGAGCTAATCAAACCGATTGGAGGAGCGAAAAAAGAAAGGAGCACAAGCAATTGAAACAAGAAATCTCTCAAGAAGCGAAAGTCTTTAACTTTCCGCTATTTTTTCAAGTTGGGACTGTGAGAGTGAGGGTATATAGAGGAGTTATAGATCGTCTACAAAATAAAAAAAAAATTGAAGGAGAGGATAGAATAGAAGAGAGAGAGAGAGAGAGAGAGAGAGAGAGAGAGAGAGAGAGAGAGAGAGAGAGAGAGAGAGAGAGCGAGTACATGTGTGGACGTCAGCAGATGGTAGCAGCGTCTGTTGGTTGCCTTTCGAAGAGGTAAGTTGGGGGAAGTGGGGGTCACCAATGAGGATGGACTTCTTGTAAAAGGGGAGGAAGGGTTCGCGAGGGGTAGCATCTCCTTCGAGTAAGGGTTGGATTTCTTTGAACAGGGGTTTTAGGGAATTCTATTTGAAGTAAGATAAAAAAAAAATTAAAAATTAGTTATTGGCTGATTACCGATCACCATATTCATCCTAACTTGTTACAAGGAGTTACCTACCAAATTTGTCAAAATCAGTTGAAAACTTTATCTACTTATCGATCAAATTCTACTTTGTTGGGAGTCGATCGGTGAATATATCTACATATTGACCAAATTTCTCTCTATTGATAATTAGTCGGTAACTTAAATAAAGTCACCGACTGATACCAATCAGTCGGTAAAGATGGTCACTAATAATCATTTTCTTGTAGGGATATATACATATATATAATTAGCTATAAATAATCATGAACTGCATTTTACCTTACACATATAGTAATTTTTTAAAAATAGTTTAGGATCATATTTGAGAGGTAAAAAAGAGTTTACGATTAATTTCATAAATATGCGCATATATATTTATATGTATATATATGTATATATAGATATATACATATATACACACATATATATTGATATATATGTACATGTATATATATGTGTATATATGTATATGTATATATATATATGAATATATATGTGTATATATGTATATATATGTGTGTTTATATAAATATATACAAATTTTTAAATAGCATTAAACGAAGGTTCATAGTTACAAGGAACTTTTGTATTCGATATTCTCAAGGCAAGAAAAAAGGACAAGCATAGATACTTTTCGTAGCTGTCAACTACAATTTAAAATAATTAAATTACTTTGACATTTGACCAATACGTTACAGAAACCCATTGCCTATGTGCCACATTATTTATTTGTCTTTTTATATGAATGTATGTTATAAATTTATCAAATCTAAATATTTTCCTTTTTTGATTATTTTTTTAAAGCAAAAGATACAGGAATGATCTGTAATAGTAACGTCTTAATAATAACCTACTATTTGAATTCAAAATCAGCGAAGGGGTGTTGAAATTTCTAGGTTTGTAAAATTTTAAGGTTTTTCTACTCTTGAGGTACTTTGAGAAGGGGTGTTGAAATTTCTAGGTTTGTAAAATCTTAAGGATTTTTTGCTTTTGAGGTACTTTGAGATGATAAAGATTGGAAATCCTCCAACTTTTTTCTTTTCCCTTTGTATTTCTTTTAATTTTTTAAGTACAGCCTTTTTCATTTTCCCTTTCTCCCCTCTTGTGTTTATATTGCTTGTTTTATCAGGTTGAATTTTTTCCTTGAACTTTCAATTGAGAATAACTTTGAGCTTCCCTTACAAGATCTCATGGGTAGCCAAGGACCTTGCAGTCACTGTGGAACTAAGCGTAAGCATTTTTCATCTTTCGTCTTTATGAGATAGCCAAAAGTTACTAAAGAATCAATTAATTAGTCTAAATCAAGAATTGCAATTTTTTATTTCATGATTTAATTGGGATTTTTTAAATTGTAATGGGAAAGACTACATTTTTTTGTGTTAACTTAATGCCAGTTCTATATATTAGGTATGTGATAAATCAATACACATTTTTTTCTCTTTTTAAAGACTGAATCATATGTGTCCGTGATGGTATCTTATCTTGTTTATATTACCTATTGAACAATTATATATTAAAATCTATTAACATAAAGAAGTAATTTTATGAACTAACTGTTCATCTATACTTCGTTGAGTGAGTATCTAAATTAATATATATATATATATGTATGTATGTATATGTGTGTGTGTGCGTGACATTTTGGAGAAGTGGAAAAACTTATATTTAAAGTGTAATGTGTGTCATTATTTTGAATCCTAATTTTAATATGAATATGTGTATGCCTATGTGTATATCTATATATAGAGACACACACATGTTCATTAAATGCAATTCTTTACTGGAAAGCAAAGAAGAAAAAGAAAAATTGAATGGACATTCCTTAAAATCCCCATAGAGAATAGAATGGAAAGAAAATTTACAGACGTTATCAATCCTAATTAATATGTTGTATTTACTCATTATCTTAATTTAAAGAAGTATTTTGTTGGAATAATTTTTTCAAAAAATGATAAATTTATGTTTCTAAACATTTTTGGGGGTAGAATCTCCGCTTTGGATATTCGGTCCTCCGGACAGACCAGTTCTATGCAATGCCTGCGGAACAAGGTGGAAAGAAACAGGAACTCTTGTTGACCCTGCAAATAAACAGAATGATAATAATGAAGAGGACCCAGAAAGTTCTCTAATTTTTGAGCACATTAACAAGTACATATCTGAGGATGAGATTGGCTTGGGATGTATGCTGTTGAAGCTCTCTCCAGAAAGTGATTCTAAATTGTTAGCAGTAAATACATCGGGCTCAAGAAATAGGCTTACAGGAGAATCATCAAAGTAAGTATGCTGCTCGAACTTGCTCTCTTTCATACTTGTTGTAAAATTTGCAGTAAAAACAAGTGTAACATGCAGAGAGATATACTTTCTTACTACTATATGTTGTCTAGGCTAACGGAAGTCTTGCAAGGGTTTGATGAATGTATATAGATTCAAACTACCAAATCCTTCATGGTTTGGTGTAAACCATTGCATAAAAGGATTCTAGCTATTTTAACAAGGTATCTGGGATTTAATTATTCATGCTGAATCCTATATGGTCTCGGATAAAAAATCTAGGATATTTTAACAATATATTCAGATAATTCACACGGGGTACTTGATGCGGAATCCTTATATGTTTATATTTTGCATTCGGAAACAAGTAATTAATTTGAAAAGTTGTTATTTGTAGCCATTAAATTATATTAAGTGTGTTATTTTCTCTACACACTTTTCAGGGATGACGTTACTGTGCTCAAATCTGAACCTCTGGGAGTGAGTGCTAAAAGCACGGGGAAATCTGGAGACAATAACACCTGTCATCCTATGATAACAAGATTAAAGGTATGACTATAGTTGTTTTCTATATCGTTAAATGTGTTTTAAAAATAAGGAATGGGATAAAATACCTTGTACTGTAACTGATCGCATGTTAGAATTTGTGTGCAACATTGTAATGTGTATCTATATATATATAAAATTACCAACAAGATCTATAAAGGTTAATTTTCTCACTTATTTGAATGAAAATCAACAAACGTAAGATGGCTTTCAGGCAATCCTAGAGTTTTTATTTATATGAAATTTTCCTTCTCTTATGAGATTCAATCTTCATTGGATGAATTCCTCCTAAATCACATTCATTATATAAGTTCCTAATCCCTAGCTAGTTAAAGTAGAATAAAAGAATAAATTTAATAATATTAGACATGAGAACATTATAGAATTTACCATCCCTATTATGCTTGTTCTATTAATCTAAAATATCAAGTAAATGTATAAAAGTGACAAAGCAATATATGTACTGCCATTAATCATATCCACAAACATTGTACTGGTAGAGTTTTAGTGATATTAAAAGTTAATTAGTTTTTAACTAAAAGTAACTAGATATTTTTTTGGGGGAATGATGTAACTAGATGCTATTATAGTGTAGAAGGCAAGATATAAGAACCACATTTTTATATGACATCTATTTACTCTACGAATTGAAGACTAATTAATACTCTCATAGTTATATGGAAGAATACAACTACAAACAAAAATTTTATATGTACTAATTGATTTGGAAAGCTCAAATGATTCCTTAAAGTTAAACCCCAAGAACCACAGTTCAAATACCTTTAGCAACTCCACTGAAATAAGCCAGTGAAATCCAGGTAGGATAGCCTATAATGTTTTCATCAATGAAACAACTATAACCCCAAAAAACAAGAAAGTAGCTAGAATCCTAAATAAATTCATAAAAGGCATCATAAGCAAATACAAACCCTTGAATAACTTAAAATCCAGAACCTTTAAATGTGTTTTGAAGTGATTGATCCACACTATGAACTTTTGAACACTAATCAAGAATCCTACATTGAATGATACTGCAAGGGATGAATTACTATGTTGATAAGTCTAGTCGAAGATGGCAAAGGGAGGGTTGTTGTCAACCTCTCAAGAGATAGAAAAACTCTCTATTCAAATTTTAAAAAAATGTTGAAAGTCGTGTTTTCTCTTTTCGTATGAGAGTATTTATGCAAAACAAAACTCAATATCATTAGCGCACTCAAACTATAAGTCTTAGAAGAAAATACCCTTGGAATACTCTTAAAAACAACATTACAATATCTTAAACAAGTGGAAAACGTTCTAGTAATCTTTTACTTGAAATAATGTTTTACCTCATAGGAGTATATGACACTAGACATTCAACAAGTCTAGCGCCTCTTTTTATTATTAGTTTCTCTAATGTTGTCAGAAATTGATCGGTATCGGATAGTGGTTTATTATGATCCGGCATTGACCCCTTTTTCAATTCTCGACTAGTTTCCTTGGTCCTCCACTAGTACCATCTTCCATATAAACTCCTTTTTACCATCATGTATGCCATCAAAGTGTTACAAAGCATCGTTTCTTTAGAAAAGTACTCAGGCTTCCTCTTTGATTCCTTGCTTGAGCTCTCTTGATCAGTTCTTCGTATAGAAAGTCTCTTGCATGTTGCCTAGGTTCATACCATAAACTATGGTTAATATTTGCACTTTGCAAAACAATTTTCAAAAATTGTAAGATATTATGTATGCATTTATTTATTTGAAGATATGTTTCTCATACTAGATCATATATTTCCTTCTCTAGGAAATGTGCAAGACATATCTACCAATATTACAAATTCTTATTTCTCTAGAGACTCTCTGTGGTGTTATTTTAGCTTTGGATATATGTTTTCTTACAATCTCTATATATTTGAACTCCTCTTTGGTAAATAAAAGTCTCTCATTTAGCCAAATAAGTATAATAATTGCCTTGTGAAGCCTTCTTTTTTAATATTTTTAATCTAAATAAAAATAAGTAATGTTCTATCCATCATAATTCACAATTCAAGTATATTGAAAATTTGTTTTGTTTTCTTGAATGAAACATTCAAAAGAATGTGTTAGAAATCTGTCATGTTTTTATACTCAGAATTTTAGATAAGTTCATATATTTTTGTAAGTTTGGAAAATAATTAGCAGTCAAGTTCACTTTTTTGCTAGGCTCAAGCAAAAAAGGATGGTGCTTTATCTGGAGAAACAAGTTCGTCTTGTCCCTCTATAGAAGTTGATGTTCAAGATCTAAACAGATCTCAAGTGGAGAGTAAAAGACCTCGCGGACAGCCACGTAAATTACAAGGTATGCCTTTTTTCTTTTTTCTTTACAGATATAATGAAAGTAAGTAAAGAAAACATTAATATTCCAAATAGAGATTTTGCTTTTCTTCTCACATATTTATTACTCTCTCTATTTTTTTTAACATCACACTATGAAATTAAGGTGATTTTCAATGAGTTACTTTTTTTCAATTATGCCATTCCATTGAAAATGTAATTAAACCCTTTCTCAATTCTTGTTCCACACAGATGGTATAACTGTTAATGAAAATGCACGTGACATTAATGAACGGCATTTTAGTATATACAAAAGAATATCAAACTTATATAAAAAAATGAGAAAAATATTTTATGATTTAATATGATGTTGTATCACTTGGCAAAAACTTAGTGATAATATGATGCTTTTTATCATTCAATTCACTGAAGTTGATTCTTGAAAACAATCAATTCCAGGTCAAAGCAGTGGGAACTCTATGCTTCAACCTTCGAAATGAACACCGCATTGATTACCTTATGGGTTTTTTCCAGAACAATGATGACTCTATTTTGAGTTTATACCCTTTTTCAGGTTGATGAGTAATACCTTTTCAAATGCTTTGATTACCTTCAATTATTTGCATGTGTTTTATACCTTATTTTGAGATTGATGAAATTTTGTCTTAAATTTAAGTTAAATTTACTTTATTCAGTTGTTTATTTATTTTTAAGTACCTTTCATCCCCATGTTAGCTTGATGATTGAATGTCTTTTGATACTTGCGAAATCACTTATATATTGTAAATGAATGCTTTCCTTTTTCTTTGTTTTTGCTTGAAGAATGTAGAAAAATTTAGCAGCTAATAGTTTCAAATGCAAAAAGCATTAAAGAAGTCATATAGATGGTTAAAGGCCCATTTATTAAGTAAAAAATTGATCTAACTCAAGAAAAACATGTTTAGAACAGAATCGACGCCCGTTTCGCTTTCAAATTGTATGTTAAAAGTTTGCTTCGGTTTGCACTTATCAATTTTGGCACTGTGAATGTTCTATTATAAAAAGATTATATCTTTTAAAGTAAATGCAAAACTGCTACTTGTGTAGTCCCTTCATTTTGTTTTCTAATTTTGCTATCATACATGTTTTTATTACTTGTATATTTCTACAAGCACTAAGCCACTGATGTATTTTGTTCAGAAGGCATGTCTTATGATATTTTAAATATTCTTTGGGTTACCCTATGCGAACAACTCGTATGGTTTTCTTACAGAAGCTAAGTACTTTATGGTAGAAGAATCTTCATTGTCGAGAATCAGTCAGTAACTTAAAAGTTTCCGACCAATACTAATCGGTCTATAAAAACGGTCGCTAGTAACCATTTTTCTGGTAGTGATATACATATATATATATGAGTGTGCTTGTGACTGCATATATATGCATATATATACATATGTTTATAAATATAATTAGTTATAAATAATCATGAACTATTTTTTACCTATCACACATAGTAATTCATTAAAAATATTTTACGATTATATTTGTGAGGTAAAAAATAATTTATGACTATTTTCATATGTATATATGTATATACATGTTTACATATATGTATATACATACATATATATACATAGTCAATATATATAAATAGACATATATATGTATATGTCAACATATATTAATATAAATAATTATATATACATACACCTTTTCTTTTCTTATTCTTATTTTGTTTACATAAATTTATATATTTTGTAGGATTAGCCTAATGAAAGGCTAAATCTTTTCATGTTAAACTATGCAATCATATATATCATTATAATTATGGTGTGAAGATCCTTATTTTGTCTGGTTGGATAGTAGTGTTACGTAAAGATTCAAGGTTTGGGTTATAAGATCTGGAAACTGGCCATAATTATTACAAAGATAAGGGTTAGCCTGTTTCAAGCCGTTGTGAAGGCGTGTTAAGGCGTTGATCCCGGTTTTATCTTTTGATAATTATGCTGACGGATCTGGATTTTATGTAAAATTTGTACCTTCTAACCTGGAATCTTACATGGATGACTACCACCGGACCTCATTTGGTATCAGAGCCATGTAATTATGTGATATATGTGATTCATAGTTTAACATGACATGAATTGCTTATAAATTCAAATGAATTTATTAAAAGAAAAGAGAAATATTAAAAATGTTTATAAACAGGAAATGGATATTCCTGAAAACTTAGAAGCACTTAATAAGTGGATAATCCCAAGGGTTGATTTAAAAACTGTATATCAGCTAGGAACATTTGAAAAATTAGGTTTAAAACAAGTAGTTAAAACTACTGAGGAGTCAGTTTCCTTAGATAATGAAGAAACTGAGATAAAATTATTATCATTAAATGATATAAATAGATATAAAGATTTATATAAATTTATCCATATTGGATTAGTACAAATTGCATTTAAACCTTTAACTTTAGAAGGTTTACCTGAAAGTTTTATTGCATCTCTAAGAGATGCATGTAATTTAAATTGGAAACAATCACTTATAGGTGTAATACAATCTAGTCTGGCACATGAACCAGTCTATTTTAATGTATATCCTAATCTCTCACTTTCTTTAAGTGATATTAATATACTTGATTCTCTAACATTAAATGTTAAAACTCATGGATATAATTATATTGCTGGATCAGAACTTATATGTATCTGTTATCGAATTTATTATAAACCATTGTTTACATTAAATCCTAATTGTAAACTAATGGATAAAAAGATTAATGAAACTGTTTTAATAGAAACAAACTTTAATAGATCTAAGATCTCAACAAGAAGAATTATAAAATGGAATGAAATCCCTATGCCTCCACAGTGGAAATTGGAAAGAACTGGTTATATCCAGTCAAAAACTGAACATAATATAGATCATATTGAGCAAACTCCAGAAGGAACTGTTTATGTACAGATGGATAATACTCCATCCAGATTGGGTAATATCCCAAGAACTTATTCTACCAAGTCTGAGCGCTCATATATTTCACCTCTTATAGAGGACAAGGATTATATTCCTTACAAGGTTTCTACCTCACAGGTAAGTGAACGTGATGAGAATAATCATCATGTGGATAAAGTTTTAAAAACAAAAGAAAATATTATAAAAGGTGTTTTTAACACTAAAGATCCGGATATAACCGAATCTGAAATGAATTTTTCATTATGAATTATAGACCAAAAATAGATTTTAGTCCTGGATCTAAAGCCAGGAAAAAAGTTAAAACTGAATTTGATTTACCAAGATGGGAACCATTTAGGAAGTGGTTTTTCCCTAATTTTGATGATAAATTAAAATATTATATTTCAGAAGAATTTTATAAATTCTTATCTTTCCATAATATTCTATTCCCTTTTGTCCCATGGTTCATGTCTAAATATATTGAACCTTACATTTCTGTTTTAGAAAGAGATTATAAGCTCTTAAATGGAAATATAATTAAGGGCATATGGCCACCTCAACAGCCTTTTCTTCTAGAAAAGGAAAATAATATTGTTAGTTTTACAGCATTTTCAAAACTCTTTGAAAATGATACTTTAAACATTACTGTAAAACAAATTAATAAAATTATAGAACAACAGAATTATACAAACATTTATTTGAATGTTTTAGGAGAACAAATTCTCTCTCTTCATAAGAGAATTGATTTATTATTACAGAAGTTAGATAAATCTTCTTCGATAGAATCTTCAGGAAATAAGACAATCATCTCTACTCCCCCTTTGCAGCCTCCTCCTGAAATTAAAGATTATAAATTAAAAAAGATGTCAGATCTAGAAACTATGTTAGATTAGAAATTTAAAAAATTAAATATTAATACTTTGGAAAATGAATTTTCTGATAAATTATCAGAAACAAAAGATTATACGCCAATCATCAAAGAGGAAATTAATAAATTGTATAGGTTTGCTGATAGACCAACCCAACGTATAAATTATTATAGTCGTGCCTCTCCTGTAGATATTCTACATGAGGAACAAGAATATATAGGAAATAATAGTTATAATGGTAAAAGTATATATGAATGGAATCTAGACGGTTATACTGAAAAACAGATTTATAATCTGGCTCATAGAATGCTTATGTATAGCACAGTTAGTAAACTGATTGGTAATAGTGACAGTAATATTGCAAAAATGATAGTTGCAGGATTTACTGGCCAACTTAAAGGTTGGTGGGATCATTATCTCTCTTCCCAAGATAAAGAAGAAATTTATCATTCTGTTAAATAGGAAGAAAGTGGACAAATTAGTGAACAGGCAGTTTATACACTAATTGTTACTATATTAGAACATTTTGCCGGAAAAATTTCGGATGATAAAGAAACTAGTAGAACGTTATTACAAAATACTAGGTGTAAAACACTTACAGAATTTAGATGTTATAAAGACCAATTCCTTAATAGAGTGATGGAATTACCCGAGAGTAATAGCTCTCATTGGAAATCTAAGTTTATAGATGGATTACCCCCATTATTTGCGGAAAGAGTTAGAAAAACTCTTAGGAAAGATAAAATCTCTATTCCTTATGAAAGTCATACTTATGGAAGTCTTATAGCTACTTGCAGAACTGAAGGTATAGCTTTATGTAACGAAATTAAGTTAAATCAACAACTTAAAAGGCAAAGGCTGACTGAAAGAGCTCAGTTAGGCCAATTTTGTAGTCAATTTGGGATGGATATTCCATCACAAAGGAAAATAGTTAATAACTATAGAAAAGATGATCATTATATTAAAAAGAAGAAGAAAAGATATTCTCAAGCTAAGCTAGAAAAAAAAGCTAAGAGAAAATCTGATAGATTAGAAAGAAAGAAAGACAAAAGTAATATTGTTTGATATAAGTGTAAACGAGTAGGTCACTACGCTAATAAGTGTAGGATGAAGAAAAAGATTAATAATCTCAATATTAGTGAAGAATTAAAAGATTCTTTAGAAAAATTATTTTTGGAATCTGATGATTCTGAAGATATTACTTCAGCATCAGAAATTGATCATATATCTGATTCTTCTGATGATTCAGAGGAAAATATGTGTCGTTGTAAACAGGGATCTGAAAATTCTGAAAAAGAAAATTCAGAAGATGATTACTATAAATTAATATCTCAATTTAAAGATTCAGATATTAATGTTTTAACTAATAATCATATTTTAGAATTTTTAAAATCAATAAAAGACCAAGAATTAAGGTCTTGAATTATAAAAAATTTAGATGATATCCCATCTACTAGTACTCATAGTACTAAAGTAGAAGAAGAATTTATACCCAATAATAATCCTTATTCTATGACAGAAGTTTATACACTAATGAAACAGAGATATGATAATTCTGATAAATCTCCTACTATATTAAATGATTTGTATGGAGCAATTAATAATCTTAAAGAAGAAATTAAGATGTTAAAACAAATAAATAAAAATCTTGATATCAGAGTTTCTAATTTAGAAACTAAAAAAGATTATACTTTGGTTACACCAAATTTATTTGACAATCTTAATAAGATTGGTGAAGATCAGTTTTTAACAGTTTTGGATATGATTACATCATTCAAATTTTATGTTAAAATTACTTTACTCATAAATCATGATGAAATTAAAGAATTTACTGCATTAATTAATACAGGTGCAGATATCAGTGTTATACAGGAAGGATTAATTCCGACCAAATATTTTCAAAAAACAACTCATAGTTTACGTCATGCAGGTCGTGAAAGATTACAAATTAATTTTAAATTACCACGTGCATACATTTGCAATAATAAAGTTTGCATTCCTGAAAGCTTTTTATTGGCTAAAAATATAACTAACCAAGTTATACTTGGAACTCCTTTTATAAAAAAGATTTTCCCTATTACTAGGAACCGACTGCCTTATAGGTACTTTTGAAAATACACCTGTTTCTTTTCAGTTTATAACTGAACCAAATACAAGATTTGTAAATGAAATTCAAAATTTCATTTTACGAAAACAAAACCAAATAAATTTTATAAATTTTGAAATAAACTCTTCCACTATTGAGGAAGTTTTACACAATCCTAAATTACAGGATAAGATTAAAAGACTTCAGAATAATATTTCTGTAGAAATTTGCAATGATCACCCTAATGCTTTCTGGAGCAGGAAAAAACATGAAGTTAAACTTCCCTACATAGATGACTTTGATGAAAGTCAGATACCTACAAGGGCACGCCCTTGCCAAATGAATTCTAAATATTTAGAATTATGTAAAGAAGAAATAGCTTCTTTATTAAATAAAAAATTGATAAAAGAGTCAGACTCGCCTTGGTCATGTACAGGGTTCTATGTTAATAAACATAGTGAAATAGAAAGAGGTGTACCAAGATTGGTTATCAACTATAAACCTCTCAATAAAGTATTAAAATGGATTAGACATCCTATTCCTAATAAGAAAGATTTATTAGACCGATTATATGAGGCTTTAATATTTTCTAAGTTTGATTTAAAATCAGGATATTGGCAGATTCAGATAGCTGAAGCTGACCAATATAAAACAGCTTTTAATGTTCCTATAGGCCACTTTGAATGGAAAGTGATGCCATTTGGATTGAAAAATGCCCCTTCTGAATTTCAGAAGATTATGAATGATATATTCATTCCATACAGTGACTTTATATTAGTCTATATTGATGATATTTTAGTATTTTCTAGAACAGTTCAACAACATTTTGAACATCTAGATATTTTCAAGAAATTAGTTATACAAAATGGCTTAGTTATATCTAAACCTAAAATGGTTTTATTCCAAACCAATATTAGATTCTTAGGTCATAATATTGAAAAAGGAAAAATAATTCCTATTAATAGAAGTATAGATTTTGCTTCTAAATTTCCAGATGAAATTCTGGATAAAACTCAATTACAGAGATTTTTAGGAAGTTTGAATTATATTCTCCCTTATTATAAAAATTTAGCTTCAGACACGGCTATCCTATATGATAGACTAAAAAAGAATCCTAAACCTTGGACTGCTCAACATACTGAGACAGTTAAAAGGATTAAAGAAAAGATTAAATCTTTGCCTTGTTTAATATTAGCCAATCCCACTTGGCAGAAAATAATAGAAACAGATGCCTCTGATATAGGCTATGGAGGTATTCTAACTCAAATCTTTCCTGTTAATAACATATCGCATTTAGTCAGGTATCATTCTGGCAAATGGACTGAAAGTCAAAGAAATTATGCAACTATAGCTAAAGAAATCTTAGCTGTTGTTAAATGTATTTTAAAATTCCAAGATGATTTACATAATCAAAGGTTTATTGTTAAAACAGACTGCCAAGCAGCTAAATTTATGTTTCAAAAAGATTTTACATAAAATCCAGATCCGTCAGCATAATTATCAAAAGATAAAACCGGGATCAACGCCTTAACACGCCTTCACAACGGCTTCAAACAGGCTAACCCTTATCTCTGTAATAACTATGGCCAGTTTCCAGATCTTATAACCCAAACCTTGAATCTTTACAAAAGACTACTATCCAACCAGACAAAATAAGGATCTTCACAACATAATTATAATGATATATATGATTGCATAGTTTAACATGAAAAGATTTAGCCTTTCATTAGGCTAATCCTACAAAATATATAAATTTATACATACATGACTATTTTCATATATATATATATGTATATATATGTTTACATATATGTATATACATACATATATATACATAGTCAACATATATTAATCTAAATAATTATATATGTATGTATCAACATATACACATATATATATATCAACATATATTAATCTAAATAATTATATATACATACACATATATATACATACATGTATATATATGTATGTATTTATATATATGTACATATATACATATATATATACATTTACACAAATATATGTAGTATATATACATACATATATATACATATGTATATATATGTATGTATTTATATATATGTACATATATACGTATATATATAATAATTATATATACATACACATATATATACATGTATATATATATGTATGTATTTATATATATTCAACTAGATCTGAAAGATCTTATATTTCACCATTAATAGACAATAATGATTATATTCCTTACAGGGTTTCTACTTCCCAAGTAAGTACTTCACAACCAACTACACATGAGGAAAATAAGAATCATGTGGATAAGGTTTTAAAAACCCGAGATAATATTGTTAAAGGTATTTATAATACAGATAAAGATCCCGAATTAAGGTCTCGAATCATAGAAAATTTGGATGATATTCCATCTACTAGTTCTACTCCTCCTAAGAAAGAGGTAGAATTTGTACAAAATAATAATCCATATTCAATGACAGAAGTTTATAAACTTATGAAACAAAGATATGAAGAAGCTCATAAATCTCCTACTACTTTAAAAGACTTGTATGGAGAAATAAATCATCTCAAAGATGAAATCAAAATGTTAAAACAACTAAATCAAAATCTTGATATTAGAGTTTCGAATTTAGAAACTAAAGAAACTAAAAAAGATTATTCTTTGGTTACACCTAATCTCTTTGACAATTTTAATAAAATTCATGGAGAAAGTTTTTTAACTAAACTTGATATGATTACATCCTTCGGACAAAAGAAGGATCCTAACAACATAATTAGCCAGATATATATAACTTCATAGTTTAACATGAAATAATTTAGCCTTCCATTAATTTATGATAATACAAAAATATAATAAAAAGAGAATAAAGCAGAAGAAATTACCAGGGATTACTGGAAGAAACTTCAAACTTTTTATTGATAAGAAAATTTTACAAAAGGGAAAAGAAGGTTGTAAATATACAAGAGGGATAGATGAGAGAGGGAGTAGATAAGAGTAGTATGTAGGCCGTGGTGGTCGTGGCAGAGGTAATACCTCACAGCCAAAAGATAAGAATGTCATAACTCAACATGGTAATAAGAAGTTAATAGCTCTTAATTTACCAGAGAATGAAGAAGCATTATATGCAGAATTCAAGAAGCAGTATCTTGCTCAAAAACAAGAAACAGGTGAAACCTCCTATGCTAAGGTGATAACTGCAGCAGAAGAAGATCATACTCCTCTTTATTATACTCATAAAGAAAAAGACATCATATGTCATCTAGAACATAAAGATCTTCAATGGAAACATGATCCATGGATGTTAATTAACAGATACATGGATGTTGCATCATATACAGCTACGTCATACAAGCAAAGACAATATTATGAAAATGTGTTAAAAAACACATATTGTGAAATCACACATTTTTATCCTGGAGGTGCTAAAACTGGAACCATTTTCAATTTTAGCAAAATTACAATAAAAAAGATTATATCAATTGAAGAATGGGGAACTTCTCCATTAAGAGAAAAGGGATTTATAATTCCTGATACAAAATTTTCTATTAAATATAATTATTGGGATTATGTGGATGCATTTCATAAAGCATTTCTGTATGAAAATCCTACCAAGAAACATACTTGGTTAATAAAAATATGTGGAAATGTTTATAACTATCCTTTACCAAATTGGTTTTTCTCATGGTGGACTAAATATGGTACATCTGGAGTTATACTTCCTGATAATTTTAAACCTTTATATGGTGAATGGATTCAAATATCTCCAAGAGTTGCTGATTATATCAGTTTAGATATTAACTCAGAAGATATAGCTTCAATGCTTTTCTTTGTAGAATTTTCCATTCCATGGGTTTGGAAATGGACGCCTGAAATGGGTTATACCCAGTATAATATGCCATGTCTTAGAAGGGCTACTCATAGTAGATTTTGGGACAGATTAATAAAATTTGACCCTTCAGAATATCCCCGTCACTCTAAGATATCACCAAGTCTTCTTGATTATTTTCAAAGTTTCTTGCTAATATTCTAGGCTTCTTGGTAATATTCAAACCATTTAAATCCATTTCATAAAAACATGGAGATAATTATAATTAGATAAAACTCCTAATTCAAATAAAACTTTGTTAAGATACATCCAAACTATGCCAACATGTGTCACAACATAACTTTAGGAAACTAATTTTCCTAAGAAATATATATGTATATATGTATATATTTGTGTATATACATATATCTGTCTGTGTATATCTGTGTGTGTATATATATGTATATATATACACACACATTTATATATATGTAACATTTAGTAGAAGGGAAAAAATTATTCAAAATTGCATTGTGTTTCATTTACATACCAAATTTGATATGAATATGTGTATGCCTATGTCTATTTTTATATATAGAGAGATACACACATAAATTCATAAATGCAATTCTTTTTAGGAAAGCAAAGGAAAAAAAAAGGGAAATGAAATGGACATTCATTATAATCCTCATAGAGAACAGAAACGAAAGATAATTTTGAGACATTATTGTGGAATACTAATTACTGGATTTCAGTTACGTATTACCTTAATTTGAATAAGTATATTGTTGAAAAAATTTTATCAAAAAATGCTAACTTGGGATTTTTAAAAATTATTTTGGGCCAGAATCTTCGCTTTAGATATATATTCACCTCCTGACGAACCAGCGCTAACCTTGCAAATATACAATATGATAATAATGAGGGGGATTCAGAAAGTCTTCTAACTTTTAGCCCTAAGACTAATTGACTCACATTTATGATTTATGAAGCATTTATTTTGAATTGTATTTTATGCTCTTGGTCATCAAGTATGTGACTTGATAGTAAAACCCTTATAGCTAATAAAATACTATTCTTATTTGTCCCTAGTTTTATTACATCTTGTATTATTAAACTAGTGTTTAGTTGATTGATGGTCATGTTTTACTGATCATGAATATGATATATAAAATCAATTCATAAATACATATTGAGAATATTGTATTGGACATGACCCAAAGTGAAGAAGAGATATTGCATGGGTTTAAGTTATAAGTATTTCTTCTCAGTTTTCTATTTGGTGTCCTTTGACCTAATGCTTCTAATCCTTCTTGCATAGGGAGAAAATATGTTTTGACATAGTCAAACGTCACTTTTAATTAGGTGATTATTATGACTATTGGTTGGCTTATTTTCTGGTTATGGCTTGAATATTGGAGATAGTGAAAGGGATTCGTCCCTCTCCTTTTAGAGAGAGATATCCATGGGCCCCTTGATAAGGAAGACTAGAAAATATGCATGGGCATGCTCAAATAAGTATTAATAAGGTATTATTAATATTATATGTTGGAACTGTCTGCCTGGTGATCAAGTAAATGGTTAATTAAGTTTTAATAGGATGAATCTGTCCATGCCTTATACTTAATTAGGATATCGTATGACAAAAGGACTAAATATTAAATTTGATGCTAGGTTATTATTTCTTTTAGTTAACTTGGGTAAGCATAATGTCTTGCTACCCCTCTTCCCGAAAGCTTCACGGGGACTACTTTACGAGACTGCCCGTAGGGGGTAATTGAAATTTGCGCATGAGCTGAAGCTGGTCGAGTATTTTAACATGTCCCACCCCACATCGAACGAAAGAAAGACATTAGCGAACATTGAACCAGATAGCGTCTTCTATTTATCTAGACAAGCTAGAGTGAACGCCTAAAAGAAAATATGAGTCTTCCTTGTTTCCGTAAAAAGCTCAGTTTCAAAGTTTTCGTCGGAGTGGCCCACGCTCTATATAGCATAAGATAGATTGATGAATGAATAGGGCCTAAGTCTACTCAATATCGTATTCGTCTAGAAGAAAAACACAAATTTCGTTTTCATGTGAAATTTATGAAAACCCGAAATGTCGGTAATGTTAGAAGGCCTTTTGTATAGGACGGCATTAAACACCTGCCCCACCCTGACGAAAAAGCGTGTGCGGCTCCCCCGAAGCAAATGAAGGGAAGCTGAGGCCGCCTATGTTTTGTGAATAAATGTCTAGGACATTTTTCATTCACTGGCAACGTTAAGTGAACCTACAGGGTCACACAAATAGAAGATCTTGTGAGCATAATGTCCATATTTAATGAACCTAGATTGTGTCCAGATTCGTTGAACGTATACAAAAGGGGAATCTGATTCCACGTTGTATTTTCTGGTAAGTTAATAAGTAACTAATTTCATTTATTGAATAAATGAAATTAATTACTCAATATTACTCATCCAACCGTTGGATGATTATAGGAATAAACGGACGAGATTAAATTGTCATTAGATGACAATTAGGGTTTTGATATTGACAGCAATAAGAGGTTATGTTAACCTTTTCTCTGTGGCCGTCTTTATCTGATTAAAAAAAAAAAAAAACCCTAAACCCTGGAACGGCGATATAGTATCTATCTCCCTCTCACCGAAATTTGCCCTATTATTAGATAGTCAGGATTCATTCTGAATAGTTTTCAGAACACAGAAGGGGCTAGCATCCTGATCGCTTGCAAAGGAGTTCGTCGCGTGGATACCAGTAAAGGGCGAAGTGTAAACAGCAGCGCCTCCAAACCGAATAGTTAAAAACATTGAGGTAATTTCTATCCAATTGGTTTTTCTAATATGTGCAGATCCTGTTGGTAGATTTCCGTAGTTTTATTTTATTTGTTTTTGCCTATGGATTCCAACAATGGTATTAGAGCTTGGTACATACTAGTTTTACTGATTTTATCTGTTACCACTCTGATTACATGTGTCGTTTTCAATCAGCCTTATAGTAAGGTTTCTAATTAGTGCAATAATCAGAGTAAATTAAATTATAGGATTCGCATATATCATATTCTATTTTACTTATTAATGCGATTAAATAAACAGAATGTTGCTACTGCCAAATTGTTTGGCGTACAGGCTATAATTTGTGCAATTTAATTGTTAAACTAATATGCAAAATCACATAATTTAATGTTTAATTGTTAAACAAAATTTTTTGGCGGCATGATTTTGGGGTTTATGATGGCAGTAACTCATTCAATGAGTTAGAAAGAAAAAATCGTTTTTCTTTCTGGGGGCGCTGCCCCCTCAAACCCTCGCAAAGACGCTACCACTTGACCCCGCCTACTGACCGGCTAGCAGGACCACCATTTTCTTCGGGGGACTTCGCCCCCGGGAACCCCCTTGTTGTTTTTGGCATGTTTCTTTCTATCTTCAGATGCATGGTACATAGCATGACCCTTTACCTCTTGTAATTGATTGGTTTTTTTTGTTAATGGGTTGTAATGTTTTTAAATAAGGCCTGCATGTCATCATTTTCATTGATGTAATATTATCAAGCTTTACTAGAATAGGTTAATTCTATTTCCTATTCCTATGTATGTTTTTCTGTCCTATGTAACAAGATTAGAAGGCCAAGACATTGGAGGCAAGCTCATGGAGATGAAGACTTACCTAGATTGACCTTTGACTTCCATGAGGCTCGTGGATGTCCATATAGGATTGGGGCCATGCTATTACACGTTTTATTTGATGTATATATTATGCATGTGATGTTTAGTTTATTTCCTTTTATTTTATTGGATATATGTTTTATGAAATAATATATAAATAAAAGGAAGAAGGTTTTTGAAACCATGTAAAAATTAAGTCGTAAAATGCCTCCCATGATCATAAGCACTTCTCCATGCTTGGATCATCATTTTGTCTCATTGCCAAAGCAAGAGATAAATGGTTACCTAAGTAGGGGAAGATGGAAAACGGTGATTTCCATATGCCTGGAATGGTTTGGCTTAACTAGGCTATCAAAACGGTTTTGAGCCTAGGGCATCATATGGGATTTTTCCGGTACATATAGATGTAAATCCCATTAATCCATTTTTCTCTAATTATGGGTGTTAAGCCAAAGCTTACTTATGATTAGAATAAAATGAATTTTTCTACCCATGATTTATATCAAGTGTTGAATATTTCAGGAAAAAGTTAATGCTTCATTTATTTAATTTTACTTTGCAAATTCTTTGTAGATAATGGCCTCAAACAATTCAAACACCTCGTTGCGATCCGTGCTTGAAAAGAATAAGCTTAGTGGGACTAACTTTCTTGATTGGGTACGAAATTTAAGGATTGTCCTTAAACAAGAAAAAAAGCATATGTACTTGAGAACCCTATCCCTAATCAACCAACTAACAAAACTCGTAGAGTCGAAAAGGATGCTTATAGTAAGCACAAGGATGATTCTAACGATGTGACATGTCTCATGTTGGATACAATAGAATCTGAGTTGCAAAAGCAATTCGAGGAAGTTGAGGCTTATGAGATGATAAAACAGCTCAAGGAAATGTTCTAAGAGCAAGAACGTCAAGAGAGACATCTTACTACTAAAGCGTTGAATAGCTGCAAAATGACCCCTGGCACTTCAGTTAGTGCTCATGTCCTTAAGATGAAAGGGTATTTTAATCAGCTTGAAAAACTTGGAGCACCTATAAGTCATAACTTGGCTACTGATATGATCTTGGCCTCTTTAACTTCTGACTATGATCAGTTTGTCATGAAATATGCATAATATGGAAAAGTCCATAAATGAATTGCAAAAGATGCTCAAGCAGGCTGAACAAAACATTAGGAAGACTACTCCTAATGTTCTGATGATTCAGAAGGGGTAGTTTAAGAAGAACAAGGGAAAGGGAAAGAGAAAGGATATGACCAAGAAGGGTAAAGGCAAGCCGAAACCCAAGCCCAAGGTTAAACCACCAAAGGAAGGGACTTGCTTCCACTAGAATGAACATGGTCATTGGAAGAGGAATTGCATGCTCTACTTGGAAGAAAAGAAGAAGCAAAAGGCCAGTGAGACAAGCCGCTTAAGGTATTTTCGTTATAGAAATTAATATGTCTGCTCCTACTTCATGGGTATTAGATATCGGATGTGGAGCTCACATTTGTGTAAATGTGCAGGGACTCAAAAGGAGTAGATCTTTCGCAAAAGGAGAGGTGGACCTGCGAGTTGCAAAAGGAGCAAAAGTTGCTGCTATAGCTATAGGGACATTTGATTTACTATTGCCTACTACTGGGCTTATAATTGAACTTAAACATTGTTATTTTGTTCCTGCTATGAGTAGGAACATCATTTTAGCTTTTTGTTTGGATATTGATGGCTTTGAGTTTAATACTAAGAATGGTAAAAGTTTTATTTATAAAAATGGTATTTTCTATGGGGATGCCTCTTTATGTAATGGACTTTACATTCTTAACCTACATGATTCCATTAGTAAGCCCATCTATAACATAAATACAAAGAAATTTAATCTAATTATTTAAATCAAACTTACTTCTGGCGTTGTCGTTTGGACCACATAAATGAGAAATGCATATCCAGACTCCATCAAGATGGACTTTTATTTTCATTCGACCTTGAGTCTTATGAAAAATGTGATTCTTGTTTATTGGGCAAAATGACAAAAAGTCCATTTATTGGACAAAGTGAAAGGGCTACTGATTTATTCGAACTTATACATACTACTAATGTATATGGACCAATGAACACAAAAGCCAGAGGAGGTTTTCAGTATTTCATTACATTCACAGATGATTTCAATAGATATGGTTATGTCTATCTACTGAAACATAAATCTGATTCCTTTCAAAAGTTTAAGGAATCTCAAAATGAAGTACAAAATCAACTTAGAAGGAGTATCAAATTACTTCGATTAGATTGAGGTGGTGAATACTTAGGCCAAGAGTTTGACGAACATCTAAAAAATTGTGGGATAGTATCTCAATTAACTCTACCAAGAACACCACAATGGAATGGTGTGTATGAACGTAAAAATCGAACTCTATTAGATATGGTTCGATCTATGATGACTCAAACAGATCTTCCAATTTCTTTTTAGGGTTATGCTCTAGAAACTGCTGCATTCATATTAAATAGAGTTACATCTAAAGCCGTTAAGAAGACACCATATGAGATATGGACCGAGAAACAACCTAGTTTCGCGTTTCTTAAAATTTAGGGATATGATGCTTATGTGAAGCAATCATTATCTGAAAAACTAGCACCCAAATCTGATAAGTGTTTGTTTGTGGAATATGCTAAGGAAACTAAAGGATATTATTTCTATCTTCCATCTGAAAAGAAAGTGTTTGTTGCTTGGAACGGAGTTTTCCTTGAAAGGGAATTCGTTTCCAAAAGAGCTAGTGGGAGTAGAGTCCATCTCGAAGAAGCTCAAGGACAGCAGACCATTTCTGAACCTAGTATGGACACTTAATTGGACTCACGTATTCATACTGAGCTTGAACCTTTGACACAAGGCCCAGAAAGGTTTGGTAGGATTCCTCAGATAACACAGATATGGATTTCTTGTGACTAAGGATCATAATGTTGATCTTATTGATCAAGGTGAACCTAATTCCTACCAAGATGCTATTCATAGTTCTGAATCTAGCAAATGGCTAGAGGCTATACAATCAGAAATGCAATCCATGCATGAGAATCAAGTTTGGACTTTGATTGATCCACCTGAAGGTTTCAAGACCATAAGGTATAAATGGGTTTTCAAAAAGAAAAATGATATGGATGGCAATGTGTACACTTACGAAGCACGACTGGTAGCAAAAGGTTATAGACAAACTCATGGGATAGACTATGATGAAACCTTTTCTCCTGTTGTAATGCTTAAGTCAATCGGAATTCTACTTGCCATTGCAGTATATTATGATTATGAAATATGGCAAATGGATGTTAAAACGGCTTTTCTTAATGGAAATCTACTGGAGGATGTGTATATGACACAACCTGAAGGTTTTATTCATCCTTCAAATTCTAGTAAAGTGTGTAAACTTCAGAGATCCATTTATGGCTTGAAGCAAGCATCTCAAAGTTGGAATATTCATTTTGATGAAGTAATTAAAGAATTCAATTTCATCAAGAATGATGATGAACCTTGTGTGTACAAAAGGGTTACAAAAATGCAGTAGTCTTCTTAGTGCTCTATGTTGATGACATCTTGTTAATTGGGAATAACATCCCCACTTTGCAAAGTGTAAAAACTTTGTTGGGGAAGTGTTTTTCAATGAAAGATTTAGGTGAAGCAGCCTATATTCTAGGCATTAGGATCTATCGAGATAGATCTAAAAGTCTAATTGGCCTAAGTCAGAGTGGATATATTGACAAGGTACTGAAATGGTTCAGTATGTAAGATTCTAAGAGAGGATTCTTGCCAATGTCACATGGCGTTAAACTTAGTAAGTCTCAAAGTCCTACCACAAGGGAGGATACAAAACGCATGAGTAAGATTCCTTACACTTCCGCAATTGGATCTACCATGTATGCCATGTTATGTACTCGTCCAGATGTCTCGTATGCATTAAACATGACTAGCAAATTCCAGTCAAATCCTGGTGAACTACATTGGACTGCAGTAAAAAACATTCTCAAGTACTTTAGAAGGACTAAAGAGATGTTTTTTATCTATGGAGGTTAGGAAGGAGAGCTTGTTGTAAATGGTTACACAGATGCTAGCTTTCAGCCTGATGTAGATGATTTTAGATCGTAGTTTGGATTTGTGTTTTGTTTGAATGGAGATGCTGTAAGCTGGAAGAGTTCAAAGCAAGATACTGTGGCCGATTCTACTACAGAGGATGAGTATGTGGCTGCTTCTGATGCAAATAAGGAAGCAGTTTGGATGAAAAAGTTCATAACAGAACTAGGTGTGATTCCTAGCATTGTGAACCCAGTGGACCTATATTGTGATAATATAGGAGCCATTGCACAAGCTAAGGAACCTAGATCTCATCAACGATCCAAATATATTCTCAGGCGTTTCCATCTCATTCGAGAAATTGAGCGTGGAGATGTTAAAATTTGCAAAGTAGACACCAATGACAATGTCGCAGATCCATTGACAAAGCCACTCCCACAACTTAAGCATGAGAGTCATACTAGGTCAATGGGTTTGAGAGTCATGTCAAATTGGTAGTAGGGCAAGTGGGAGATTGTTAGTATATGTCCTAAGACCAATTGACTCACATTTACGATTTATGAAACATTTATTTTGAATTGTATTTTATGCTCCTGGTCATCAAGTATATGACTTGATAGTAAAACCCTTATAGCTAATAAAATACTATTCTTATTTGTCCCTAGTTTTATTACATCTTGTATTATTAAACTAGTGTGAAGTTGATTGATTGTCAAGTTGTACTAATCATGAATATGAGATATAAAATTAATTCATAAATACATATTGAGAATATTGTATTGCACATGACCCAATGTGAAGAAAATATATTGCTTGGGTTTAAGTTATAAGTATTTCTTCTCAGTTTTCTATTTGGTGTCCTTTGACCTAATATTTCTAATCCTTCTTGCATAGGGAGAAAATATGTTTTGACATATTCAAACATCACTTTTAATTAGGTGATTATTTATTATGACTATTGGTTGGCTTATTTTTTTTTGTCATGGCTTGAATATTGGAGATAGTGAAAAGGATTTGTCCCTCTCTTTTTAGAGAGAGATATCCATGGGACCCTTGATAAGAAAGACTGGAAAATATGTATGGAAATGCTCAAATAAGTATTAATAAGGTGTTATTAATATTATTCGTTGGAACAGTCTATCTGGTGATCAAGTAAATGGCTAATTAAGTTTTATAAGGATGACTCTGTCCATGCCTTATACTTAATTAGGATATCGTGCGACAAAAGGACTAAATATTAAATCTGATGCTAGGTTATTATTGCTTTTACTTAACTTAGGTAAGTAAAATGTCTTGCTAGTGGCCGCTTATGTTTTGTGAATAAATGTCTAGACATTTTTCATTCATTGCCAACATTAAGTGAACCTACAGGGTCACAAGCATAGACGATCTTGTGAGCATAATGTCCACATTCAATGAACCTAGATTGTGTCTAGATTCGTTGAACATATATAAAAGGGGAATCAGATTCCACGTTGTATTTTCTGGTAAGTTAATAAGTAACTAATTTTATTTATCGAATAAATGAAATTAATTATTCAATATTACTCATCCAACCGTTGGATGATTATAGAAATAGACGGACGAGATTAAACTGTCATTAGATGACAATTAAGGTTTTGATATTGACAGCTATAAGAGGTTATGTTAACCTTTTCTCTATGGCAGTCTTTATCTGATTAAAAAAAAAAAAAAACCTAAACCCTGGAACGGCGATATATTATCTACCTCCCTCTGATATTCGCCCTCTTACCAGATAGTCAGGATTAGTTCTAAACAGTTTTCAGAACACAGAAAGGGCTACCATCCCGATCGCTTGCAAAGGAGTTCGTCACGTGGATACCAGTAGAGGGCGAAGCGTAAACAGCAGCACCTCCACACTGAACAATTAAAAACATTGAGGTAATTTCTATCCAATTGGTTTTTCTAGTATGTCCAGATCCTGTTGGTGGATTTCCGTAGTTTTATTTTATTTGTTTTTTCCTACGGATTCCAACATCATGAACAAGTATATACTTGAGAATGATATTGGCCTTGGATACGTTTGCTGAGTCCCTCTCAAAAAAGGGATTTTAAGATGCTAGGAGAAAATACATTTGGCGAAAATCATCTGAATAAGTTTGCTGCTCGAACTTGTTTCTCTATCGTATTTGTTTTGAAATTTGTTGTAAAAATGAGAGTAACAAGCACGGAGATCAACTTTCTTATTACCATTGTCAAGTCTTATAGAAGTCTTGTAAGGATTCAATGAATTTATAGAGATTCAAACTACCAAATCCTTCATGGTTTAGCATAAACCACTACAAAACAAGATTGTATAAGTTATATTAAAGAATATAAAGAATACT
This sequence comes from Catharanthus roseus, assembly GCA_028651295.1. NCBI lineage: Eukaryota > Viridiplantae > Streptophyta > Magnoliopsida > Gentianales > Apocynaceae > Catharanthus > Catharanthus roseus. The sequence continues at coordinate 1,311,444 of JAPQWS010000046.1, read as the reverse complement.
GATAAACGCACATAAGTTATATTTCTTGTAGCGTTGAAATGAGTAATTAAGAATATAATGTAAATAAGGAGTGTCCTGCCTATCCTGGTTACAAAGACCCCTTATGTTGGGAGGGATATCAGAAAATAAAGCAAAGTAGTCTTTGATGCATGAGTCACATCAAGGATTAACTAATGTATCTGCGACCTTATTAGCTTCTCTTTAAATATATCTAATAAGACAATCCTATATATATATATTATACACTACCCCAGTGACGGAACCAGGACAAAAAAGATGGGGGGCTGAAGAACAGTAAAAGATTTTCTAGAATTTCGTTTACAAAATAGATGCATTATTCCAAGTACAGAACTATTCAAACAATTCCAAATTTACAAATAAAATAGCAAAAACCTAGATAATCACCCATTACCAATGAGGTGCGTTCACCCATCGCTCACGAGGAATGATTACCCATCACTCACGGGATAAGCATTACAATTCTAAATTTACAAATAAAATATAAAAAAAAAAGTAATCGCCCATTACTAATGAGGAGTGATCACCCATCACTCGCAAGGAATGATTACCCATCGCTCACGAGATAAATACCTCCATCAAAGTTGAGAATTTTGATCAGAATCTTAAGATAACCGATGAGCACGATCAGAAGATTAAATCAAATATGAGCTGCAATTAATTTAAACTATTAGAAGATTAATATAAAAATAAATAACATTCATACAAATACTTTTACAATGAAAAAAAAATCACTATTGAAAAATGATCTAAAATAGAGTTTTAAATGTTTGTGATTTTGACCTTAGCAAACAAATAATAACATAAACAAAATGCTGCATCTTTATGTGCATGGTTGAGTTGGACCTTTAGCCACATACCATCTCCTTAATTCATCTCTAATTTCATAAGGATAACTATCAATGGGTTTACGCAATCTTGGATCACCAATAATTTCACAATCCGAAAACTCTACCCCTACTCGAGGCTTTTTAGATGATGTTTCTTCAACCGGTTTAGAACCCTTCTTCCATTTCTCAAAATATTTGTCGGTAGTAAAATCCTATTTAACAAATATTCAAATATTTCAAATTAAATTCAACACATTTCACTATTGACATAATCACTAATTAGAACATAAATTAAATGAGTAATCATAGTTTTACAAAAAAAAAACCCAAGAAATTTTTTTAAGAACATGAACATCATAGCAGTAGCAGCAGACAGCAGCAGTAAGATTCAAGAAATTTCATAAAATAGATTAATTTAAAAGCTTATCTTTTCTTCAAATTTGAAGAACAGCTGAATAGGACCAGCAGGCAGCAGCATTGCAGCAGCAGAGGAGTAGTCGTCATCATCACCGTCGCGCGCCACCCGCTGTCGCCGTCTGGTCACCGCTTGTCACCAAGAAAAGAAGAGGAAGGGAGAGGGAGGCAGTAGCAGCAGGAGCAAGAAGGAGCAGCAGAGGTCAGAGGAGCAGTCGTCATCGTCACTGTTGGCGCCGTCGCCGTCTGGTCGCTGCCACTGCCGAGAAGAGAAGTGGAAGGGAGAGGGTTCGTTCGAGAGAGAGAGTGTGTGTAAGACGGAGAGTCGAGGGAGGGAGAGGGAGTTATTTTATTTCCTGGTTCGGGCGCGAGAGACAGAGAAAGAAATTTTTTTTTAAATAAGTAGGCGAACGCAACCAATGTTCTGGGGCTCTATTGAGTAAAAGCAAAACTGGGGGGCTTGAATGTAAAAATATCAAAATGTCTAAAATTTTAACATTTTTTGGGGGGGCTCGAGCCTACCCGAGCCCCCTAGTTCCACCACTGCACTACCCTGTTATATAGTACTGGATGTCACTATGCACTATCAATTAAGTTCTGTTATATTATCCTATCCTTTACTGAAAGTCATTATGAGATTGTGAAAAAAAATGTTAAGTGGCATTTTAATATCGGAGGTTTTTATTTACCAACAAGATCTATATGGGTTAACTTTTTGGCTTGTTTAAGTGAAAAATCAACAAAAGTAAGATAGCTTCCAATCAATCTTAGAATTTTTATATATAGGAAAATTTCCCTTCTCTCATGATATTGAATCTTCATGTGACTGAATTCATTGTATACGTTCCTAATCCTTAGCTAGTTAAAGTAGAACAAAAGAATAAATTTAATAGTATCATGTAATAGAACATTATATGATTTACTATTTACTTGTTCCATTAATCTAAAAAAAACGAATAAAGGTATAAAATTGACTTGAGAATAAATGGGCTACCACTAATCTTTTCCAGAAACATTGCACTACTCGAGCTTTACTTGATTTCAAAACTTAATTAATATGTTATTAGATATAACTAGATAGATACTATTATGTTGTAGAAAGCAAGGTACAAGAATGACATGTTTACATGACATATATGCACGCTCATTAATGCAACAATTTGATTGTGAATTAAAGACTAATTAACAGTCTCTTAGCTATATATGGAAGAACATATTTGAGAAGGAAGTTTTATATATACAAATTGATTTGGAAAGCTCGAATGATTCCCAAAAGTTAAACTTTGGAACCATAGTTCAAGAACCTTCAAAAACTTCAATAAAACAAGCCAATTAAATCCAAGAGGGATAGCCAATAAAGTTTTCTTTAATGAAAGAATTATAATCCTTTTTCTTCAATGAAACAATTATAACCCTATATAACAAGGAAACTAGAAAGAACCATAAATACATTCACAAAAGGTGTCAAAAAAATAAATAAAACCTTAGAATAACTAAAATCTAGAACCTCTAGATGAGTTTGGAAGTGATTGAATAACACTATGAACTTTTGAAAATCAATCAGGAATCATAAATTGAATGACGTTGCAAGGGGTGAATATCTTGATAAGTCTAGCAAGATCAGAATGCAAAGAGTGGGTTATTGTTAACCTCTCAAGAAGGAGAAAAACTCTATTCAAATTTAAGAAAGAGTTGAAAGTCGTGTTTTTTCTCTTCATATTAGAGTATTTATCCGAAACAAAACCCAATATCATTAGGGCACTGAAGCTAGAAGTCTCAGAAGACAAATCCCCTTCAAATACAACTTAAAGAAACATTAAAATGGTTTAAAACAAGTGGAAAACGTTCTTTCCATCTTTGACCCCAAGTAGGGTAACCCTACAGGAGTATCTGGCATTGACATTCAACATTCCGGCGCCTCTTCTTCTTCGTTTCTACAAAGCCGTCAGAAATTGATCTAGCATCAGAAACGTCTTTAGTATGGTTTTGACACTGACCCCCTTTTTCAATTCTTGACTTGTTCCCTTTGTCCTCCACTAGTACCATCTAGCATACAAACTCCTTTTTCCATCATGGATGCCCTGAAGGTGTTACAAAGCCTCGTTTCTTTAGAAAAATACAGGTATTCTGCTTTGATTCCTTGCTTGAGCCCTCATGATCAGTTCTTTTTATAGAAAGTCTCGTGCATGTCACCTTGGGTTCTTATCATAAATTAAGGTTCATATTTGCATATTGCACAACAATATTCAAAAAGTTAATTGTAAGATATTATGTGTGCATATATTTATATGAAGATATCACATAATGGATCGTAAATCTCCTTCTCTACGAAATATGCAAGACACATATCTACTAATATTACACGTTCTTATTTCATTAGAAACTCTTCCTGTTGCATTATGATAGCTTCAGAAATATGTTTTCTTACAATTGCTACACATTGAACTCTTGTTTGGTAGATAAAAGTATCTCGTTTAGCTAGAAAAACATAATAATTACCTTGTAGTCTTTTATTTTAATATTTTCAATAAAAATAAAAAAAGCAATGTTCCATCCATCTTAATTCACAATTCAAATATGGATAACAACTGAATCATTATTGAAAATTTTGGTTCTTGTTTTCTTGAATGAAAATTCAAAACAATGTCGTGTTAGGAATTCATTGTGCTCCCATTGATTAGAATTTTAAATGTTTATACAGTTTTGTACCTATGAAAAATAATTAGTAATCAAGTTTACTATTATGCTAGGCTTAGGCCAAAAAGAGTGGCACTTTATCTAGAGGGATCGATTCTTCTTGTCCCTCTGTAAAAGTTGATGTTCAAGACGTAAACAGAAGATCTCAAGCGGATAATAAAAGACCTCGTGGGGCAACTGCATGAATCACAAAGGTAAACCCTTTTTCTCTCTTCCTAATATAATGAAAGTTAGTAAAGACAATATCAATATTCTAGATTGAAATGGCGTCTTTCTTCTCACATATATATTTATTACTCTTTTTTCTTTACTAGTCACATTATGAAATTAAGGCAATATTAAATGAGTTTTTTCAATCACACCATTTCATAAAAAAAATAGAATTCAACCTGTTTAATTTCCTATTTCATACAAAATGGTGTAACCATTAATGAAAATTTCACATTAATGGGGCATTTTAATCTAGAGCATCTTCTGAGTTAATATGAAGTTGTATCACTTAGCACTTTTCGGACATGTTATTCTTTGACTTGATATAATATAATCTCGCCATCACAGATAACTGTGAATACTTTGTACACCCTTCATACAATAGTATATTAACAGATTTCAACAAGTCATAAAACCTTTGAGCCTCAAGATTAGGTGCCTTCTCATAATTGTTGTACGCTACATCGGATTTAAAATCTAGACCAGCCGAGTCAAAAATACCCTCATGGTAAGTGTTTCTTTCAACATTTCTTGTAACATTACCGTCACTAACATTCGGTCGGTAACCCCAGACGATTCTCAATGTGCAGTCCAATTATAATAATCAGGTAAAAACCCTGATTTATAATGATGCAACTTCACCTCATCTTCTTTAAGATACCTTTTGTTCTTGCACTTCGCACACGGACACCGTAACTAGTTAGCTGTACCAAGGCCATAATTAAAATACCGATTTACAGAACGCTTCACACATAGTTGAAATTCACTACTAATCCTCATAACTCTAGGCACAGTTCTTCGATAAATCCAAATACGATCCTCCTCTATAACTTCACAAAACAAAACACATTCATTTAAAGTTTGAATTCATTACTCATTAATTAGGCCTTACATTTAAAGTGTTTAAATGTGATTTATAAAATATTTAGAGTTTAAGAGTTCAAAGACTCCCCTAATAATTTTAGTATTACAAATACATCAAAATGTTTTAGAGATTAAGATTTTAAAAGTTTTACATATTAAGATTTTAAGAGTTCACTTCTTAAAGAAGAAGTAATAAATGTACAAACACTTCTATCGGTCTGAGAAAAGTTCACTTCGAAAAAAAATAGCAATAGATGTATAGTAATATAACTTTTTATTATATTAGTTCAAAGAGAAGAAGTAAATGTTTTTAACTATTACCTAAGATTTTAAAATTTTTGACAGAGTCTCTTTTGTAAAATAGACATTTTTTTGCCACAATGGCCACTTAAAAATTAAAATTCAAGATAATTTAAAGAGTCCGTACTCCCCCATAAACAATTTAATTTAAAGAGTTCGGGGTCCCCCACAAACAATTTAAATTATAGAGTCCAGACTCCCCTATAAACAATTTAAATTATAGAGTCTGCTCTCCCCCATAAACAATTCAAATTTACTTTCGATACTTGGATTACTTTATAAGCCTTTGTAAGTTTATATGAACTTATAAACCCAAAATAACATGTTTTACAGGTTTAGAAAACCTCAAGTTTAATCAAAAGGTACCTCTAATATCTCGTAATACTTAGATTCAAGGCCAATTTCAATCAAACGAACAAAATCCCATAACAAAAACAAAAAAATAATAATAATAAATATCAACACATAAACATAAGAATTCAAGAGAAATTCATATCTTAGAAGCAACAGAAAAGAAGCAGAATTTCGATGCTTAACCCTCTAAAGTTTGATGAGTAAACTTCCCTTTAAGATTTCAAGAGAGAAAAAATCTTAGATTGCCTTTAAAATTATAGAATGCTTGATGATAATTAATAATTGAGTTTAATTAAAGAACCAATTAAGACTTACTAAAATGCTAATAAAATGAATGAATGATGAAAATAATGTTCACTCTAAATCCACAAAAAGAATAAAGAATAAGAGCTTGAATCATAACGTTTCTTTATAATCAAGCAACAAATTTCTTTTGGCAGCAAGTTCACAAGTTTTCTTAATAATCACTGGAAGAGTGCAGAACGTGAACTATTATATCTCACTTGCCAGCCAAGAAATCACTAGCATTCAACAAAAAATTATTACAGTCAAGACCAAAGAAAATAATTATACGAATAGAAATACAACTTTTGTTTATTTTTATTATTAGTATACAATAAATATCATTTCCACATATTTGAAAGCTGAATATATAAAATCAAAATACAAGAAAAGATGGCTAAATTCATTTTCAAAAGTAATTGGAAAATACAAGAGAGAGAGAGAGAGAGAGAGAGAGAGAGAGAGAGAGAGAGAGAGTAGGTATTGTTAATCAATAGAAATATCAAACGAAGTAGACTTATTGTAGGCTTAACGGCTCTTTTCCCACCAATTTTTCCCTTTTTCCAACCCAATTCTCCCTTATTTATTGACCTAGTGATGCTTTGGGCCTCAACCGAGACTGATAGGCTTCTTGTGCTCTGCTTGGGCTACCACTTGGGCCGTCCTTCTTGCTGTCTGTTGTTTGGGCCGCCTCTTTGACCGAGTCCATCTTGTTGTTGCCTCTGGGCTGCCACTTGACTGTGTCTTCCGCGAGATACCCGCGGCATGGGCTGGCCACCCGGTCGCTTGTTGGTGACCCGCGCGACTGTTCGGCTGGCTCCTTCTTAATGATGGTCTCCTTGATTTTACTCACAGTCACTCTCGATCTTCTCTCTGCCGTTTCACTCTCCTTGAGTCTTTTGGAGTCTTCAAGACCCCAGCTTTTCTACTCTTCCTTCCCGGTTGGTTATGCCATTGCTGTTCTCTCTGTCTATGCCGTTTTACAGCTTTGTCTTCTGTCACTATTGTTATCTGTTGGTGAGTTTGAGAGAGATAGCCGTGAGGAAAGAAAAGAGAGAGAAATAGAGATCGTTCGGTTGCCGGTGATTCTTCCCAGTTAGAGGCTCTTATCTGAGGGTTAGAAACCCGATCATCATCCTTTCTTACCACCATCGCCTCGACGCGGCTACGCCGCTGCTCGGCGACTGTTCTTGGTTGAATAACCCCTCGGTTCTGTGCTCCTCGGTTATCTCTTTGATTTTCTGTTGGACGGCTGTCCAACAGTGGTGAGCAAAACCTTTCTTTGTTTTATTGGGTTATTTTTCTTGCTGATTTGGGTCTTGTTTTGCAGATTATTCCTTGAGTGATTCTGTCCTGCAGAAAGATCAAATCTTTCCGCTTTCTTTCCTTTTTCCGATGTATTTTATTACTAAATTTTTAATAGTAATAGATTTTGTAATTGTAATTAGGAGGTTTTCTCCAACAATTGGTATCAGTGCCACGGTTTCCGGCTCTCTGGTTCCGGCGCTCGGCAGCAATCTTCGGATCTGAGAGATATCTCAGAATCCAGCCAGTGAAGTTCTTCTCCTTCCTTCTGTTTACAGTTTTTTATTGTTCTGTTTTTATTTTCGGCTTGCCGCCAGCTTTATCTGGTTTACTATTTTTTGGCTTGTAGCCATTTTTTATATTATCTCTGTCTCGGCTCGCCGCTGGTTCTGTTTTTTTGTTGATTGCTGTTGTGATGGCTTGCCACCGTGTTGTTACTATTACTGCTTTACTATTGTTCTGCTTCTGTTCTTTTAACATTTCCAGTTTCTGTTGCTTTGTTTCTATTCTCTGTTTTTTTTTTCTTTTTCAAAACCAAAACCTAAGCCTAGCTTGGATCCAAGAGATTCCAAGTATCTATGACTTGGAGGTTTTCTTTTTCATTGCTGATTTCAAAAGGTTTCTTCTTTCTGTCTTTTTCTGCCGCTTTTTGTTTGTTCCTGTTCCTGCCGTTATTCTGTTTGTTAATGCTTTGATTTGGTTTCTTTCTATGCTGTTTGTGCCACGCTGTTTTGTAATCAAAACCAAACCTAATCAAAAAATTAAAACAAACAAACGCCATTTTTCTTTGGGAGATCTTTCCTCTGTTTTAAAGGAAAATCCGAACAATTTTTAGACAAAAGTTTTTCAAATCTTTCATTTTTCTGAAACCACCTAGTTACACTTATTTGTCCTTGAAACATGTTAGAACCAAAAGTTGAGACTGACAAGTTTGATGGCAAATATGATTTTGTAATGTGGCAGAGGAAAATGAAAGCAGTTTTGGTACAAAACAAAATTGCTCCTGCTATTTGTAGCCCTGAAGAATATCCGAAATCTTGGAAGGGAGAAATCCTTAAAGAAAAACTAGGTGATGCTCATAGTTGCCTCACCTTGCATTTAACTGATAACGTTTTACGGGAAATTGATGAAAAAGACGATGCTTTTGAATTCTGGACAAAACTGGAAAAGTTGTATTTGGGAAAATCTCTTTCAAACAAAATTTGTTTAAAAGAACAGCTTTTTGGTTTCAAAATGAGTGGAACAAAATCTCTTTATGAAAATATCGATGATTTAAATAAAATCATTCTGGAGTTACAAAACGTCAGAGAGAAAACCTCTGATGAAAATGTTGCAGTCATTTTACTAAAAAATGCCTTACCTGATTCTTTTAATGATGTCAAATCTGCCATTAAATATGGTAGAGATGATCTTTCCCTTTCTGATGTTAAAAATGCTTTAAAATCAAAAGATTTAGATTTACAAAAAGAAAACAAGTCTCATGGTGAAAATCTTTTTGTAAGAGGAAGGATTGCCCAGAGAGAAACTCCTAGTCGTCGTTTTAAAAGCCGTTCCAAATCAGGAGAGAAAAGCAAGGTAAAATGTTTTTACTGTGGGAAAGAAGGGCATATGAAAAACAAGTGTTTTAAACGAATCAGAGACTAGAAACAACGTAAACATGGTAAAGGAGGGAATAAAATCGATAAAACCCACGATTTTGATTCAAATGGTAACTCTATGTTTTCTGCAGTTTTGTGTGTTTCTCTTTCTCCTTCATGTATTGATGTTGTTAATCATTGGGTGCTTGCTTCTGGTTGTTCATTTCACATGTCACCAAACAAACAGTGGTTTTCAGATTTCAAAACTTTAAACCAAGGAAAAGTTTTTATGGGAAACAATCAAGTTTGTGAAATAAAAGGCATTGGCAGTATTTTTATAAAAATGCATGATGGCGTGACTAGAAAACTCACTGAAGTGAGATATACTCCTGACTTATGTCGGAATCTTATTTCTCTCAGTTATTTAGACTCTTTGTGTCTTTCTTTTAAATCCAAAAATGGTATTTTGCGTGTTTGTAAAGGAAACCTAGTCATGTTAAAAGGTCTTAAAAAGAAAACTTCCTTGGTAAAACTATTTGCAACTCTACTGCCTTAATTTCAAAAACTGTCCCAGAGAAAACTATGTTGTGGCATCGGAGGATTGGCCACATTAGTGAAAAGGGACTTTATCATTTGCAAAAACAAAAACTTTTACGTGGTGATAAAATTGATTCCTTAGATTTTTGTGATCACTGTGTTTTGGGAAAACAACACAAAATCAGCTTTTCTACTAGCACACATAAGTCATCTGCACCTCTTGATTATGTGCATTGTGATCTATGGGGGCCTGAAAAGGTTCCAATTATGGTGGTAACGTTTATTTCCTTTCTATTTTTGATGATTTTTCGAGACATGTACGGGTTTTTCTTTTAAAAACCAAAGATCAAACATTTGAAAAATTTTGTGAATGGAAACGTTTTGCCGAAAATCATTCTCAAAATAAACTAAAAACTATCAGGACCGATAACGGTCTTGAATTTTGTAACCGGAAGTTTTCTGACTTATGTGCATCACATGGCATTTTACACTATAGAACGGTTAGACATCACCCACAACAAAACGGAGTTGCCGAAAGGATGATCCATACTATTATGGATAAGGTCTATTGTTTGTTAGTATCTTCTGGTATTCCAAAACCATTCTGGGGTGAAGCTGTTAGTACAGCCGTGTACCTCATCAATAGGTCTCCATCCACAACTATAAACTTTAGGACTCCTGTAGAACTCTGGTCTGGGAAACCTTCCAATCTTTCAAACCTTAGGGTTTTTTGTTGTGCAGCCTTTGCTCATCAAAAAAAGGGGAAACTAGATCCAAGATCTAGGAAGGGAGTGTTTATAGGATATCCTAGTGGGGTAAAGGGTTATAGAATATGGTTGAAGGGTGAACCAAGGGTGAGGGTTATCATCAGTAGGGATGTCATCTTCAATGAGTTAGAAATGCCCTGTCTTAGAGATAACACCGTCACCAATAATCCTTCTTGTGATCCTTCTCCTAGTATCATTCCGGTGGAGGTGGAGACTATCTCTGAACCCACTCTAGAACTGTCTCAGGAACCTGACACAAATTCTGAGCCTTCTGCTCCTTCTAGTAGCTCTCCCGTTCCTGAAACTTTTGATCCTGTTCTAGATGGTTCTGATGAGGAAGAGGAACATCCTTAGGCTCAAACCCAAGCTCTTAGAGACTATCAACTTGCTAGGGACCGTGTCCATAGAGTACCTAAGGATCATCCTCAGTATGGTTATTCCTATATTGTATCATATGCTTTTGTTGTTGCTTCTTATGTTGAAGAAAAAGAACCTTTGTGTTTTTCTAAAGTTTTGAAAAGTCCAAATCGCGCTTTATGGTTGCTTGCCATGGAGGAAGAAATGTTTTCTTTAAACAAAAACAAAACATGGGTTCTTGTTCCAAAACCTTCAAAACAAAAACTTGTTGATTGCAAATGGAATTTTAAAATAAAGGAGTCTGAGTCGTCTAATGAACCTCCTAGGTTCAAGGCTAGACTTGTTGCAAAAGGTTTTTCACAAATTGAGGGCATTGATTTCAACGAAATTTTTTCTCCTGTTGTTAAATACAAAATAATTCGGATTATTCTTGCTCTTGTTGCTTTATATGATCTTAATCTTGAACAGCTTGATGTGAAAACTGCCCTTTTACATGGTGACCTTGAGGAAACCCTTTATATGCGTCAACCACCTGGTTTTGAAGTAAAGGGTAAGGAACATATGGCATGTCTTCTGAAAAAGTCCTTATATGGACTTAAACAGTCACCAAGACAGTGGTACAAGAGGTTTGATTCTTTTTTGTCCAAAATTGGTTTTTCGAAAAGTAATTATGATAGTTGTCTTTACTTTTCTGCTAATAATGTGGATTTTGCTATTTATCTATTGTTGTAAGTGGATGATATGTTGATGGCTTGTCATCACAAAGCTAAGATTGATGAACTGAAGTCACTGCTAAAATCAGAGTTTGATATGAAGGATTTGGGTGTGGCATCCGAAATTCTTGGGATAAATATTTCTAGAGACAGACCTGATCGTTCTCTCTTCATATCCCAAAAGCCTTTTCTTCAAAAGATAGTATCCAAATTCTCTATGCAACTTTGTAAACCCGTTACTACTCCACTTGCTAGTCACTTTAACTTTCCGACAAAACTTGTCCTAAAAGTGAAAGTGAAAAGAAAGATATGGCCAATATTCCATACCGAATAGCCATAGGCTCAGTGATGTACTCAATGATATCTACACGTCCAGACATTGCTTTCTCCATAAGTCTTCTTAGCAGATTTATGTCGAATCCCGGAAGAGATCATTGGGCTGCTCTCAAGTGGCTTTTACGTTATCTAAACGGAACAGTGGATTGGGGTTTACACTACCATAATTGGTCTGATTTTGAATTAGTTAGATTTGTTGACCCTGATTTTGCAGGTGACAAGGACGGTAGAAAATATACCACTTCATACTTCTTTACCCTTGCGGGTAATTGCATCTCGTGGAAGTCCAAACTTCAGCCAGTAGTTGCTTTGTCAACTTTTGAGACTGACTATATTGCTGCAACATAAACAATTAAATAAGCCATCTGGCTTCAAGGGTTATTGAGTGAATTGAATCTTTTAAATTCCAAAGTCATTATTTACACTAATAGTCAAAGCTATTTACATTTATGTAAAAATCTGGTCTATCATGAATGGACAAAATATATTGATGTCAAATACCACTTTATCAGAGAAAAGGTCTCTAGTGGTGTTGTTGACATAGATAAAGTTAGTACTGATAATAATCCTGCTGATTTTGGTACTAAAATTGTAAACACTGATAAATTTATGTTTTGCAGGGACTTTCTACACGTGCAAACGGTTTGACTCAATCTGAGTCATCTTTTTCAAGGATGGAAAAATTTTGTTCGAGATGGAGATTGTAGGCTTAACAGCTCTTTTCTCACTAATTTTTACCTTTTTCCAGCCCAATTCTCCCTTATTTATTGACCCAGTGATGCTTTGGGCCTCAACCGAGACTGATAAGCTTCTTATGCTCTGCTTGGGCTGGCACTTGGGCCGTCCTTCTTGCTGTCTATTGTTTGAGCCGCCTCTTTGACCGAGTCCATCTTGCTGTTGCCTCTGGGCCGCCCCTTGACCGTGTCTTTCGCGAGATACCCGTGGCCTGGGCTGGCCACCCGGGTCGCTTGTTGGTGACCCGCGCGACCGTTCGGCTGGCTCCTTCTTAATGATGGTCTCCTCGATTTTACTCACAGTCACTCTTGATCTTCTCTCTGCCGTTTCACTCTCCTTGAGTCTTTTGGAGTCTTCAAGACCCCATCTTCTCTACTCCTCCTTCTCGGTTGGTTCTGCCATTGCTGTTCTCTCTGCCTATGCTGTTTTACTGCTTTGTCTTCTGTCACCATTGTTATCTGTTGGTGAGTTTGAGAGAGATAGCCGTGAGGAAAGAAAAGAGAGACAGAAATAGAGATTATTTGGTTGCTGGTGATTCTTCCTGGTTTGAGGCTCTTATCTGAGGGTTAGAAACCCGATCATCATCCTTTCTTACTACCATCGCCTCGACGTGCCTACGCCGCTGCTCGGCGACTCTTTTTGCTTGAATAAACCCTCGGTTCTGTGCTCCTCGGTCATCATATCTTTGATTTTCTGTTGGATGGCTGTCCAACAGTGGCTAGCAAAACCTTTCTTTGTTTTATTGGGTTATTTTTGCTGCTAATTTGGGTGTTGTTTTGCAGATTATTCCTTAAGTGATTCTGTCTTGCAGAAAGATCAAATCTTTATGCTTTCTTTCCTTTTTCCGCTATATTTTATTACTAAATTTTTAATAGTAATAGATTTTGTAATAGTAATTAGGAGGTTTTCTCCAACACTTATGAAACCCTCTAGGACACCTTAATGATAACAAATAACATGGTCTTCTAAACTATGAATAATATAATAACATTTCTTTTAAACAAAGGATATATTAATATATATATATATAAAGTAATTAATCCAAACTAATCAGGTCATTATCTAAGTTTTAGTATCCTTAAAATCATATTAATGATTCAACAATGACTCCTAATCTCATAGTTTTTTTAGTATCGCAAAATGAAACTTTCTCTAAGGTGGTGCTTAAATAATTTAGAGCTGTAGTGGTAGACCATAACTTTCAGGTCATATTCATTTGATCAACTTTATTTATTTCTTTTAGAAATAAGACTAAATTACTCACAAAGTGTTTGATAAAATTCTCTAAAGAGATTTTTTGGCCTTTACTAACTTTCAATAATTTAGCGTTTAATAAATTTTAGCATGTGATAAAATCTGAAGTCAAAACTTTTAGGCCAAATTACAACCTTATTATAGTGACACTTTACCGGAAAATTGTAGAAGCAATAGGAGAAGGTTCTTATTGCAGGTAATAATTACTCCAAAATCAAAGAATGCGTAGGGAGAACTAACAAGATTATCAGAACTATTAACTATTGTATCTCGTGTAAAAAAGTTAACAAAATAAGCAAAAAATTTAAACCATATTATGGTGGCAAAATAACAAATCCATCTATTAAAACACTCCAATACAGGAAAGACCTATGAAACAGAAAAAGATTAGCAGAGCTGCATCATAAAATCCAATTCAAATTGTCAGTTATATAAACTAATCAAAACAATTGGAGGAGCATAAAAAGAAAGAAACACAAGCAATTGAAACAAGAAATCTCACAAGAAGCCAAATTCTTTAACTTTCCTCTGTTTTCGAGTTGAAGCAATTGAACACAAGCATTTTTTTGGTCGGGATATATATGTATATATACAATTAGTTATAAATAATCATGAACTACATTTTCCCCCATACATAGTGTAATTTTTTAAAACTAGTTAATAGTTATATCTGAGAGGTAAAAAAGAGTTTGTAGCTATTTTCATAAATATATACATGTGTATATACATAGATTTATATTTATATATGTATATATATGTATATATATGTACATATATATAGATATATACATATACACACACATATATACATTTATATTTATATATATGTATATGTATGTGTATATATATGTATATATATGTATAATATATATGTATATATATGTGTATATATATAAATATATACAAATTTTCAAATAGTATTAATTAAAGGTCCGTAGTTTTAAGAAACTTTGATATTTAATATTCTCAAGGCAAGAAAAAAAGACAAGCATAGATACTTTTCATGGCTGTCAACTACAATTTCAAATAATTAAGTTACTTTGACATTTGACCAATATGTTTCATTGCTTATGTGTCACATTATTTCTTTGTATTTTTTATATGAAGGTACATTATAAATTTATCGAATCTAAATATTTTTCTTTTTTTGATTATTTTTTGAAGCAAAAAGTTACTCGCAGGAATGACCTGTAATAGTAACATCTTAATAATAACCTACTCGGTAAATTCAAAATCAGCGAAAGGATGTTAAAATTTCTAGCTTTGTAAAATTTTAAGGTTTTTTTGGCTTTTGAGGTACTCTGAGATGATAAAGATTGGAAATCTTTCAACTTTTTTCTTTTCCCTTTGTATTTTTTTTAAATTTTTTAAGTACAATTTTTTTCATTTCCTCTTTCTCCTCTCTTGTGTTTGTATTGCATGTTTTATCAGGTTGAATTTTTTCCCTGAACTTTTGATAGAGAATAACTTGGAGCTTTCCTTACCGTATCTCATGGGCAGCCAAGGACCTTGCTGTCACTGTGGAACTAAGCATAAGAATTTTTCATCATTGTCCTTTTGCCTTTATGAGATAGCCAAAATTTACTAAAGAATCAATTAATTAGTGTAAATCAATAATTACAATTTTTTATTTCATGATTTAATTGGAATTTTTTAATTGTAAAGGGAAAGACTACATTTTTTTGTATTAACTTAATGTTAATTCTACTTATTTGGTATATGATAAATCAATACACATTTTTTTTCTTTCTTCAAAGACTGTATCATATATGTGTCCGCGATGGTATCTTATCTTGTTTGTATTACCTATTGAACAATTATGTATTAAAATCTATTAACATAAGAAGTAATTTTATGAACTAACTGTTCATCTATGCTTCGTGAGTGAGTATAGGAGTTAGTGTGTATATATGTGTGTGTGTGACATTTGGTAGAAGCTGAAAAACTTATATTAAAGTGCAATGTTCATTATTTTGCATCCTAATTTTCATATGAATATGTGTATGCCTATGTCTATATCGACATATAGACACACAGATTCATAAATGCAATTCCTTATTGGAAAGAAAAGAAGAAAAAAGAAAATGGGATGGACATTCCTTAAAATCTTCATAGAGAATAGAATGGAAAGAAAATTTATAGACATTATTAATGCTAATTAATATATTGTATTTACTCATTATCTTAATTTAAGGAAGTATTTTGTTGGAATAATTTTTTCAAAAAATGCTAATTTATGTTTCCAAATTTTTTTTTTGGGTAGAATCTCCGCTTTGCATATGTGGTCCTCTGGATAGACTAGTTCTATGAAACAGGAACTTTTGCTGACCCTGCAAATAAATAGTACGATAATAATGAAGAGGACCCAAAAAGTTCTCTAATTTTTGAGCGCATTAACAAGTACATACCTGAGAATGAGATTGGCTCGGGATGTATACTGTTGAAGCTCTCTCCAGAAGGGGATTCTAAGTTGTTAGAAGTAAATACATCGAGCTCAAGAACTTGGCTTACAAGAGAATCATCCAAGTATGTATGCTGCTCGAACTTGCTCTTTATCATACTTGCAAAATTTACAGTGAAAACAAGTGTAACATGCAAAGAGATATACTTTCTTACTACTATATGTTGTCTAGTCCAACAGAAGTCTTGTAAGGGTTTGATGAATGTATATAGATTCAAACTACCAAATCCTTATGGTTTGGTATAAAGCATTGCATAAAAGGATTCTAGCTATTTTAACAAGGTATTTGGAATTTAATTGTTCATGCTGAATCCTATATGGTCTAGGATAAAAAATCTAGGACATTTTAACAATATACCAAGATAATCCACAAGGGGTACTTCACGCGGAATCCTTATATGCTAATATTTTGTATTTGGAAACAAGTAAGTAATTTGAAATGTTGTTATTTATAGCCATTACATTATATTAGGTGCATTATTTTCTCTATACACTTTTCAGGGATAAAATTGCTGTGCTCAAATCTAAACCTCTGGCAGTGAGTGCTAAAAACACGAGGAAATCTGGAGACAATAACACCTGTCATCCTATGATAACAAGATTAAAGGTATGACTATAGTTGTTTTCTATATCTTTAAATGTGTTTTAAAAGTCAGGAATGGGATAAAAAAAACCTTGTATTGTAATTGATTGCATGTTAGAATCTGTGTGCAACATTGTAATATATATATATAATTGCCAACAAGATCCATAAAGGTTAATTTTCTTATTTATTTTAATGAAAATCAACCAACGTAAGATGGCTTTCAGGCAATCCTAGAATTTTTATTTTTATGAAAATTTTCTTCTCTTATGAGTTTCAATCTTCATTGAATGAATTCTTCGTAAATCATATTCATTATATAAGTTCCTAATCCCTACATAGTTAAAGTGGAATAAAAGAATAAATTTAATAATATTACACATGAGAACATTATAGAATTTACTATCCCTATTACACTTGTTCTATTAATCTAAATATCAAGTAAAGGTATAAAAGTGACTTAGCATTAAATGTACTCCCATTAATCTTATCCAGAAACATTGCACTGGTAGAGTTTTAGTAATATTAAAAATTGATTAGTCTTTAACTAAAAGTAACTAGATATTTTTTTTTTTTTTGGGAATGATGTAACTAGATGCTATTATGTTGTAGAAGGCAAGATACAAGAAAAACATGTTTATATGACATATGTTTACTCTATAAATTGAAGACTAATTAATACTCTCATAGTTTTATGGAAGAATACAACTATAAAACAAATATTTTATATGTAGGAATCAATTTGGAAAGCTCAAATGATTTCTTAAAGTTAAACCCAAGAACCACAGTTCAAATACCTTTAGAAACTCCACCGAAATAAGCCAGGGGAACCCAGGTAGGATAGCCATAAAGTTTTCTTCAATGAAACAACTATAACCCCAAAAAACAAGAAGGCTAGAAAGAATCCTAAATAAATTAATAAAAGGCATCATAAACAAATACAAACTCGTGAATAACTTAAAATCCAGAACCTTTAAATGTGTTTTGAAGTGATTAATCCATACTATGAACTTTTGAACACTAATCAACAATCCTAAATTGAATGATGCTACAAGGGATGAATCACTATCTTGATAAGTCTAGTCGAAGATGGCAAAGGGAGGATTGTTGTCAACCTCACAAGAAGTAAAAAACTCTGTATTCAAAATGTTAAAAAATGTTGAAAGTTGTGTTTTCTCTTTTCATATGAGAGTATTATGAAAAACAAAACTCAATATCATTAGTGCACTCAAACTATAAGTCTTAGGAGAAAATACCCTTCGAATATGCTTAAAAATTACATTACAATACCTTAAACAAGTGGAAAGTATTCTAGTCATCTTTGACCTGAAATAATGTTTTACCTCATTGGAGCATCTGACACTAGACATTCGACAAGTCTAGTGCCTCTTTTTATTATTAGTTTCTCCATTGGTGTAAGAATTGATCTGTATCGGATAGTGGTTTATTATGATCCAGCACTGACCCCTTTTTCAATTCTCGACTTGTTTCCTTGGTCCTCCACTAGCACCATTTTGCATACAAACTCCTTTTTGCCATCATGTATGCTATCAAAGTGTTACAAAGTATCATTTCTTTATAAAAGTACTCAGGCTTCTCCTTTGATTCCTTCCTTGAGCTCTCTAGATTAATTCTTCGTATAGAAAGTCTCTTGCATGTTGCCATGGTTCGTATCATAAACTATGTTTATAGTTGCATATTGCTCAACAGTTTTAGAAAATTTAATTGTAAGATATTATGTAGGCATATATTTATTTGAAGATATGTTTCTCGTACTAGATCATATATTTCCTTCTCTAGGAAACGTGCAAGACATATCTACCAATATTAAAAATTCTTATTTCCTTAGAGGCTCTCTATTGTTATGTTAGTTTCGGAAATAAGTTTTCTTACAATCACTACATATTTGAACTCCTCTTTGGTAAATAAAAATCTCTCATTTAGCAAAATAAGTATAATAATTGCCCCGTGAAGTCTCCTTTTTTAATATTTTTAATCTAAATAAAAATAAGTAATGTTCTATGCATCATAATTCACAATTCAAGTATATTGAAAATTTGTTTTGTTTTCATAAATGAAACATTCAAAACAATGTGTTTGAAATCTGTTATGTTTTTATACTCAGAAATTTAGATAAGTTCATATATTTTTGTAAGTTTGGAAAATAATTAGTAATCAAGTTTATTTCTTTGCTAGGCTCAAGCAAAAAAGGATGGTACTTTATCTGGAGAAATAGGTTCTTCTTATCCCTCCGTACAAGTTGATGTTCAAGATCTAAATAGATCTCAAGTGGAGAGTAAAAGACCTCGTGGATGACCACGTAAATCACAAGGTACACCTTTTTTCTTTCTTCTTTATAGATATAAAAAAATTCAGTAAAGACAACATCAATAGTCTAAATAGACATTTTGCTATTCCTCTCACATATTTATTACTTCCTCAATTTTTTTCTACATCACATGATGAAATTAAGGTGATTTTCAAAGAGTTACTTTTTTCAATCATGCCATTCCATCGAAAATGTAATTAAATCCTTTCTAAATTCTTGTTTCATACAAATGTTATAACTGTTAATTAAAATGTACATGACATTAATGAAGGGAATTTTAGTATATATAAATAAATATCAAACTTATATAAAAAAACGGGAAGAATATTTTCTGATTTAATATGATGTTGTACCACTTGGCAAAAACTTAGTGATAATATGATGCTTTTTATCATTCAATTCACTGAAGTTAATTCTTGAGAACAATCAATTCCAGGTGAAAGCAGTGGGAACTCTATGCTTCAACCTTTGAAATGAACACTGCATTGATTAGCTTATAGCTCTTCGCTAGAACAATGATGATTCTATTGTGATTTTGTACCCTTTTTCAGGTTGATGAGTAATACCTTTTCAAATGCTTTAATTACCTTCAATTACTTGCATGTGTTTTATACCTTATTTTGAGATTGATGAGATTTTGTCTTAAATTTAAGTTAAATTTACTTCATTAAGTTGTTTATTTATTTTTAAGTACATTTCATCGCCATGTTAGCTTGATGAATGAATGTCTTTTGATACGTGGGAAATAACTTATATATTGTAAATGAATGCTTTCATTTTTCTTCTTTTTTTCTTGTAGAATGTAGAAAAATTTAGCAGCTTATAGTTTCAAATGGAAAAGGCATTAAAGAAGTAAAAAATTGATCTAACTCGAGAAAAACATGCTTAGAACAGAACCAACACCCGCTTCGCTTTCAAATTGTATGTAAAAAGTTTTCTTCGGCTTGAACTTATCAATCTTCGCACTACGTATGTTTTATTCCAAAAGGATTATATCTTTTAAAACAAAAACAAAACTTCTACTTTTGTAGTCCCTTTATTTTGTTTTCTAATTTTGCTATCATACATGTTTTTATTACTTGTATATTTCTACATGCACTAAGCCTCCGATGTATTTTGTTTGGAAGGCATGTCTTATAACACTTATTTTAATTATTCTTTGGGTTACCTTGTGTGAACAACTCGTAAGTTTTCTACCAGAAGTTAAGTACTTTATGGTAGAAGAATCTTGTTTGTCGGGAATCGATCGGTAAATTAAATAAGTTTCCTGTAAAAACGGTCTCCAATAAGCATTTTTCTTGTGGTGATATAGATATATGTGTGTGTGTGTGTGTGAGAGTATATATATGTATACGTATATATATACATATATATAAAATTAGCAATAAATAATCATGAACTATTTTTCACCTATCACATATAGTAATTCATTAAAAATATTTTATGATTATATTTGAGAGGTAAAAAATAATTTATGACTATTTTCATATATATATATATATATGTTTATATATATGTATATACATGCATATATATACACATAGTCAATATATATAATTAAACATACATATCTAAATATATTAATATAAATAATTATATATACATATATCTATATACATACATATGTATACATATATATGTGTATATTCTTTATTGAATTTTCCATACCCTGGGTGTGGAAATGGACCCCTGACGTGAGTTATACTCCTCAAAATATACCGTGTTTAAAACGAACTACTTGTAGTAGATTCTGGGATAGATTAATTAAAACAGACCCAGAAACAAAAGAAATTTATGGCAAGAATATTTTGCATGAAATCCAGATCCATAATGAGTCTTATAGACGCATGAAAGAACAAGGAGAGATTAAATCCCTTAGTCCGTTCCATCATAATACTACCAGAATAAAGTTACAAAAAGACGTTATATCAAAAGAAGAATTGATTAAATCTTATATGGAGGAATTAAAAAGGGAGCTGGTTAAAAATTTGCTTCCAGAAGAAGAAAAAACTGATGTATCTAAGACAGGTTCATCAAATGACGACTGTCTCGCCGGGGAATCCCAAAATCCTGATATGGAGGATTTTTCTCAAGAAGATATTGACCAAATAGTCAAAAATATTGAAGATGCCGCCCGACAAAAATTAAAGTAGTGCGGACCTTATCCTATTGTGATACCTCTATTATTGTCCTTTATAGGGACCCATGTAATAGTAATAGCAATTATTGCGGATTTAAAACCTATTTATAAATTGTAATACATAACTAGGTTGGAGTCCGCCTTCTCATTTGTCTATAAAAGGAGGCATTCCCCTTCATACAAGGCAGGACCTCAAGAATAGAAGTTAGGCATTTCTCTCTCCCTCTCATTGTAAAAATTCTATCAATAAGAAGTTTGAAGTTTTCAATTTTATCCCTGGTAAGCTTTACTTTCTTATTTCTTATTTTATTTTGTTAAGCAATTTTTATATTTTTAGGATTAGCCTAATGGAAGGCTAAATCCTTCCATGTTAAACTATGCTATCATCTATATCATTATAATTATGTTGTGAAGATCCTTATTTTGTCTGGTTGGATAGTAGTCTTATGTAAAGATTCAAGGTTTGGGTTATAAGATCTTGGAACTGGCCATAATTATTACAAAGATAAGGGTTAGCCTGTTTGAAGCCGTTGTGAAGGCGTTGATCCCGGTTTTATCTTTTGATAATTATGCTGACGGATCTGGATCTTATGTAAAATTTGTACCTTCTAACCTGGGATCCTACATGAGATGACTACCACCGGACCTCATTTGGTATCAGAGCCATGTAATTATGTGATATATGTGATTCATAATTTAACATGGAACTTAATTCTAAATTGAAATGAATTTATTAAAAAATAAAAGGAAAATTAAAAATGTTTATAAACAAGAAATGGATACTCCTGAAAACTTAGACGAACTTAATAAGTGGACAATCCCAAGGATTGATTAAAAACTGTATATCAGTTAGTCACTTTTGAAAAATTAGGCTTAAAGCAAGTAGTTAATACTACTGAGGAATCAGTTTCCTTAGATAATGAAGAAACTGAAATTAAATTATTATCTTCACATGACATAAATCGATATAAAGATTTATATAAATTTATCCATATTGGATTAGTACAAATTGCATTTAAACCTTTAACTTTAGAAGGTTTACCTGAAAGTTTTATTGCAAGCCTAAAAGATGCAAGAAATTTAAACTGGAAACAATCACTTATAGGTGTAATACAATCTAGTCTGGCATATGGACCAGTATATTTTAATGTTTATCCTAATCTTTCTCTTCCTTTAAGTGATATTAATATATTAGATTCTTTAACATTAAATGTTAAAACTCATGGATATAATTATATTTCTGGATCAGAACTAATATGTATCTGTTACAGAATTTATTTCAAACCATTATTTACATTAAATCCTAATTGTAAAATAATGGATAAAAAGATTAATGAAACTGTTTTAATAGAAACAAACTTTAATAGATCTAAAATTTCTACTAGAAGAATTATAAAATGGGATGAAATCCCTATGCCTCAGCAATGGAAACTAGAACGAACTGGTCATATCCAGTCCAAGACTGAACATACTATTGATCATATCGAAAAAACTCCAGAAGGAATTGTTTATATACAAATGGATAATACTCCATCCAGATTGGGTAATATCCCAAGGATTTATTCTACCAAATCAGAACGTTCTTATATTTCACCTCTTATAGAGGACAAGGATTATATTCCTTACAGAGTATCTACCTCATAGGTAAGTGACCGTGATGAGAATAATCATCATGTAGATAAAGTTTATAAAACTAGAGAAAATATTGTAAAAGGTATTTATAATACTAAAGATCCGGATATAACCGAATCTGAAATGAATTTTTCATTATGAATTATAGACCTAAAATTGATTTTCGACCTGGATCTGAAGCCAGGCAAAAGGTTAAAATTGAATTTAATCTACCAAGGTGGGAACCATTTCGAAAGTGGTTTTTCTCCAATTTTGATGATAACTTAAAAGCTTATATTTCTGATGAATTTTATAAATTCTTAGCTTTCCATAGTATTTTATTTCCATTTGTTCCATGGTTCATGTCTAATTATATTGAACCGCATATTTCTGTTTTAGAAAGAGATTATAAACTTTTAAATAGAAATATTATTAAAGGCATATTGCCTCCTCAACAACCTTTTATTTTAGAAAAGGAAAATAATATTGTTAGTTTTGCAGCATTTTCAAAAATACTTGAAAATGATACTTTAAGTATTACTGTAAAACAAATTAATCAAATTATAGAGCAACAAAATTATACAAACATTTATTTGAATGTTTTAGGAGAACAAATTCTCTCTCTTCATAAGAGAATTGATTTATTATTACAAAAATTAGATAAATCTTCCTCTCCAGAGTCTTCAAGGATAAAGGTAGTTATAGCTTCAGGGAAAAAGGTAGTTATAGCCACTCCACCCTTGCAGCCTCCTCCTGAAATTAAAAATTATAAATTACAGACTATGTCTGATCTTGAAACTTTAATAGAACAACAATTTAAAAAATTAAATATTCATACTTTACAAAATGAATTCTTTGATAGATTATCAGAAAATAAAAATAAACAAGTTATAAAAGATGAAATTAATAAACTATATAGGTTTGCTGATAGGCCAACCCAACGAATCAATTATTATAGTCGCCCTTCTCCTGTAGATATTCTACATGAGGAACAGGAATATATAGGCAATAATTGTTATAATGGCAAAAGCATTTATGAATGGAATTTAGATGGTTATACAGAAAAACAGATTTATAATCTAACCCATAGGATGCTGATGTATAGCACAGTCAGTAAACTAATTGGGAATAGTGATAGTAATATCGCAAAAATGATAGTTGCAGGATTTACGGGCCAACTTAAAGGTTGGTGGGATCATTATCTCTCTTCTCAAGATAGAGAAGAAATCTATCATACTGTTAAACAAGAAGAAGATGGTCGCACTAGCGAACAAGCAGTTTATACACTGATAGTCACTATATTAGAGCATTTCACCGGAAGAATTTCGGATGATAGTAAAACTATTAGGACGTTATTACAGAACTCTAGGTGTAAAACACTTACAGAATTTAGGTGGTATAAAGACCAATTTCTTAATAGAGTTATAGAATTACCCGAGAGTAATAGCTCTCATTGGAAGTCTAAGTTTATAGATGGATTACCTCCCCTATTTGCTGAAAGAGTTCGAAAAGCTCTTAGGAAAGATAAGATATCTATTCCATATGAAAGTTGTACTTATGGAAGTCTTATAGCAGCTTGTGTACATGAGGGTATAGCCTTATGTAATGAAATCAAATTAAATCAACAGCTTAAACGCCAAAGATTGACTGAGAGAAATCAGTTAGGTAAATTTTGTAGTCAATTTGGGATGGATATTCCACCACAAAGGAAAATAGTTAATAACTATAGAAAAGATGATAAATATATAAAAAGAAAAAGAGAAGATATTCTCAAGCACAATTAGATAAAAAAGCTAAAAAGGAAATCGATAGATTAGAAATAAGGAAAGATAAACAGAATATTGTCTGTTATAAATGTAAAAGAATAGGTCATTACGCTAAGAAGTGTAAAATGAAGAAAAAGATTAATAATCTTGATATTAGTGAAGAATTAAAAGATTCTTTAGAAAAATTATTTTTGGAATCTGATGATTCTGAAGATATTACTTCGGCATCAGAAATTGATCATATAACTAATTCTTCTGAAGATTCAGAAGAGAATATGTGTCCTTGTAAACAAGAACACAGTGATTCTGAAAAAGAACATTTAGAAGATGATTATTATAAATTAATATCTCAATTTAAAGATTCTGATATTAATGTTTTAAGTAATAATAATATTTTAGAATTTTTAAAATCAATAAAAGACCAAGAATTAAGGTATAGGATAGTAGAGCAATTAGATGATATTCCATCTACAAGTACTAATAGTACTAAAAAAGAAGAAGAATTTCAACCGAATAATAATCCTTATACCATGACAGAAGTTTATAAACTTATGAAACAATGCTATGATAACCCTCATAAAACTCCAGCAACTTTAAATGATTTGTATGGAGAAATTGACAATCTAAAAGATGAAATTAAAATGTTAAAACAACTCAATAAAGATCTTGATACCAGGGTTTCTAATTTAGAAACTAAAAAAGATTATACTTTGGTTACAGCAAATTTATTTGACAATGTTAATAAGATTGGTGAGGAAAATTTTCTCACAGTTTTAGATATGATTACATCTTTTAAATTTTATGTGAAAATTACATTATTAATAAATCATGATGAAATCAAAGAATTTACTGCTCTCATTGATACAGGAGCAGATATTAGTGTTATACAGGAAGGATTAATTCCGACCAAATGTTTTGAAAAAACAACTCATAGTTTGCGTCATGCAGGTGGTTAAAAATTACAAATATATTTTAAATTACCACGTGCATATATTTGCAATAATAAAGTTTGTATACCTGAAAGCTTTTTATTAGCTAAAAATATAACGAACCAAGTTATACTTGGAACCCCTTTTATAAAAAAGATCTTTCCTATTACTCATATAGGAACTGACTGCCTTATAGGTACTTTTGAAAATACACCCGTTTCGTTTGAGTTTATAACTGAACCAAATACAAGATTTGTGAATGAAATTAAAGATTTTATTTTACGAAAACAAAATCAAATTAATTTTATAAATTTTGAAATAAACTCTTCTACTATTGAAGAAGTTTTACAAAATCCTAAATTACAGGAAAAAATTAAAAGACCTCAGAATAATATTTCTGTAGAAATTTGTAATGACCATCCTAATGCTTTTTGGAATAGGAAAAAGCGTATAGTGAGTCTTCCTTATATTGACGACTTTCATGAAAGTCATATACGGACAAAGGCAAGACCTTGTCAAATGAATTCTCAATATCTAGAATTATGTAAAGAAGAAATAGCTTCTTTATTACAAAAAGGATTAATTAAAGAATCCAATTCACCTTGGTCATGTACAGGGTTTTATGTTAATAAACATAGTGAGATAGAAAGAGGTGTACCAAGATTGGTTATAAATTATAAACCTCTTAATAAAGTATTAAAATGGATTAGACATCCAATCCCTAATAAGAAGGATTTGTTAGATAGATTATATGAAGCAATTATGTTTTCTAAATTTGATTTAAAATCTGGATATTGGCAGATTCAGATAGCGGAGCTGACCAATATAAGACAGCTTTTAATGTGCCCATTGGCCACTTTGAATGGAAAGTAATGCCATTTGGATTAAAAAATGAACCTTTTGGATTTCAGAAGATTATGAATGATATATTCATTCCTTATAGTGACTTTATATTAGTTTATATTGATGATATTCTAGTATTTTCTAAAATGATTCAACAACATTTTGAACATTTGGATATTTTTAAAAAACTAGTTATACAAAATGGCTTAGTTATATCGAAATCCAAAATGGTTCTATTCCAGACCAATATTAGATTTTTAGGTCATAATATTGAAAAAGGAAAAGTAATTCCTATTCATATAAGTATAGATTTTGCTTCTAAATTTCCAGATTAAATTCTGAATAAAACTCAGTTACAGAGATTTTTAGGAAGTCTGAATTATATTCTACCCTATTATAAAAATTTAGATTCAGACACAGCTATTTTATATGATAGATTAAAAAAGAATCCTAAGCCTTGGACTTCTCAACATACTGAGACAGTCAAGCGGATTAAAGAAAAAATTAAAACTTTGCCTTGTTTAATATTAGCCAATCCTACATGGCAAAAAATTATAGAAGCAGATGCCTCTGAAATAGGATATGGAGGTACTTTAACTCAGATTTGTCCTGTTAATAACAGACCACATTTAGTTAGATATCATTCTGGCAAATGGACTGAAAGTCAAAAAAATTATGCAACTGTAGCTAAAGAAATTTTAGCTATTGTAAAATGTATTTTAAAATTCCAAGATGATTTATATAATCAAAAATTTATTGTTAAAACGGACAGCCAAGCAGCCAAAATTTATGTTTCATAAAGATTTTAAACATGATGTATCCAAACAAATGTTTGCAAGGTGGCAGGCTCATCTTGCCCCATTCGATTTTGATATTATTTATAAAAAAGGTGAAGAAAATAATCTTCCTGATTTCTTAACTCGTTAATTTTTACAGCATGCAGGGCCGGGGAAATAATCTCCGAGGACGCGGGAGAGGTCATACCTCTCAAGCCAAAGGCAAAAATGTTATTATACAAAGAGGCAATAAACAGCTTATAGCTGAAAATATTGCCAATATTATTGATGATGAAGCCCTCTTATATGGGGAATTTAAAAAGCAGTATCTTGCTACAAAACAACAACAGACAGGTCAAACCTCCTCAACCAGCTCATATGCTCAGATTATATCTGATGAAGATCATACCACTTCTTATTATACTCATTCTCATAAAGAAATTATATTTCTTTTAGAGAATAAAGATCTACAATGGAAATATGATCCATTGTTATTGATGCAAGGTACCTGGATACGGCAGCATACGCTGTCACATCTTATAAACACAGGTTATACTATGAGCAAATACTTAAAGTCAGCTCTTGCGATATAACGCATTTTTACCCTAGAGGTCATACTGATGCAAAAGTTTATAACTTTAGCGAGATTATTATTAAAAAGATTATATCCATTGAAGAATGGGGTATTTCCCCTCTTAAAGAAAGGGAATTTATAATTCCTGATACAAAAATCCCATTAAAATATAATTATTGGGATTATATGGATGCCTTTTATAAAGCATTCTTATATGAAAATCCTCTCAGAAAACGTACTTGGCTGATTAAAATCTGTGGAAATGTTTATAACAGCCCATTACCAGATTGGTTCTTACATTGGTGGACTATATATGGAACATCTGGGAAAATACTCCCTGACAGATTTAAGGCATTATATGCTGAATATCATCAATATAAACAAATATAAAGTCACTATAAGGAATGAATATATCATTCATAATCTTCTGAAATTCAGAAGGTGCATTTTTTAATCCAAATGGCATTACTTTCCATTCAAAGTGGCCAATGGTCACATTAAAAGCTGTCTTATATTGGTCAGCTTCCGCTATCTGAATCTGCCAATGTCCAGATTTTAAATCAAATTTAGAAAATATAATTGCTTCATATAATCTATCTAACAAATCCTTCTTATTAGGGATTGGATGTCTAATCCATTTTAATACTTTACCAAGAGGTTTATAATTTATAACCAACCTTGGTACACCTCTTTCTATCTCACTATGTTTATTAACATAAAACCCTGTACATGACCAAGGTGAATTGGATTCTTTAATTAATCCTTTTTGTAATAAAGAAGCTATTTCTTCTTTACATAATTCTAGATATTGAGAATTCATTTGACAAGGTCTTGCCTTTGTCGGTATATGACTTTCATGAAAGTCGTCAATATAAGGAAGACTCACTATATGTTTTTTCCTATTCCAAAAAGCATTAGGATGGTCATTACAAATTTCTACAGAAATATTATTCTGAAGTCTTTTAAATTTTTCCTGTAATTTCGGATTTCGTAAAACTTCTTCAATAGTAGAAGAGTTTATTTCAAAATTTATAAAATTAATTTGATTTTTTTTTCGTAAAATGAAATCTTTAATTTCATTCACAAATCTTGTATTTGGTTCAGTTATAAACTGAAACGAAACGGGTGTATTTTCAAAAGTACCTATAAGGCAGTCAGTTCCTATATGAGTAATAGGAAAAATCTTTTTTATAAAAGGGGTTCCAAGTATAACTTGGTTCGTTATACTTTTAGCTAATAAAAAGCTTTCAGGTATACAAACTTTATTATTGCAAATATATGCACGTGGTAATTTAAAATTTATTTGTAATTTTTCACCACCTCAATGACACAAACTATGAGTTGTATATATTTGGTCGGAATTAATCCTTCCTGTATAACACTAATATCTGCTCCTGTATCAATGAGAGCAGTAAATTCTTTGATTTCATCATGATTTATTAATAATGTAATTTTCACATAAAATTTAAAAGATGTAATCATATCTAAATCTGTGAGAAAATTTTCCTCACCAATCTTATTAAGATTGTCAAATAAATTTGGTGTAACCAAAGTATAATCCTTTTTAGTTTCTAAATTAGAAACCCTAGTATCAAGATTTTTATTGAGTTGTTTTAACATTTTAATTTCATCTTTTAGATTGTCAATTTCTCCATACAAATCATTTAAAGTTGTTGGAGTTTTATGAGGGTTATCATAGCGTTGTTTCATAAGTTTATAAATTTCTGTCATGGTATAAGGATTATTATTCGGTTGAAATTCTTCTTCTTTTTTAGTACTATTAGTACTTGTAGATGGAATATCATCTAATTGTTCTATTATCCTAGACCTTAATTCTTGGTCTTTTATTGATTTTAAAAATTCTAAAATATTATTATTACTTAAAACATTCATATCAGGATATATAAATTGAGATATTAATTTATAATAATCATCTTCTAAATGTTCTTTTCCAGAATCACTGTGTTCTTGTTTACAAGGACACATGTTCTCTTTTGAATCTTCAGAAGAATTAGTTATATGATTAATTTATGATGCGGAAGTAATATCTTCAGAATCATCAGATTCCAAAAATAATTTTCTAAAGAATATTTTAATTCTTCACTAATATCAAGATTATTAATCTTTTTATCCATTATTCTTACATGAGATGACTACCACCGGACCTCATTTGGTATCAGAGGCATGTAATTATGTGATATATGTGATTCATAGTTTAACATGGAACTTAATTCTAAATTGAAATGAATTTATTAAAAAATAAAAGGAAAATTAAAAATGTTCATAAACAAGAAATGGATATTCCTGAAAACTTAGACGAACTTAATAAGTGGACAATCTCAAGGATTGATTTAAAAATTGTATATCAGTTAGTCACTTTTGAAAAATTAGGCTTAAAGCAAGTAGTTAAAACTACTGAGGAATAAGTTTCCTTAGATAATGAACAAACTGAAATTAAATTATTATCTTCATATGACATAAATCGATATAAAGATTTATATAAATTTATCCATATTGGATTAGTACAAATTGCATTTAAACCTTTAACTTTAGAAGGTTTACCTGAAAGTTTTATTGCATGCCCAAGAGATGCAAGAAATTTAAACTGGAAACAATCACTTATAGGTGTAATACAATCTAGTCTGGCACATGGACCAGTATATTTTAATGTTTATCCTAATCTTTCACTTTCTTTAAGTGATATTAATATATTAGATTCTTTAACATTAAATGTTAAAACTCATGGATATAATTATATTTCTGGATCAGAACTAATATGTATCTGTTACAGAATTTATTTCAAACCATTATTTACATTAAATTCTAATTGTAAAATAATGGATAAAAAGATTAATGAAACTGTTTTAATAGAAACAAACTTTAATAGATCTAAAATTTCTACTAGAAGAATTATAAAATGGGATGAAATCCCTATGCCTCAGCAATGGAAACTAGAACGAACGGGTCATATCCAGTCCAAGACTGAACATACTATTGATCATATCGAAAAAACTCCAGAAGGAATTGTTTATATACAAATGGATAATACTCCATCCAGATTGGGTAATATCCCAAGGATTTATTCTACCAAATCAGAACGTTCTTATATTTCACCTCTTATAGAGGACAAGGATTATATTCCTTACAGAGTATCTACCTCACAGGTAAGTGAGCGTGATGAGAATAATCATCATGTAGATAAAGTTTATAAAACTAGAGAAAATATTGTAAAAGGTATTTATAATACTAAAGATCCGGATATAACCGAATCTGAAATGAATTTTTCATTGTGAATTATAGACCTAAAATTGATTTTCGACCTGGATCTGAAGCCAGGCAAAAGGTTAAAATTGAATTTAATCTACCAAGGTGGGAACCATTTCGAAAGTGGTTTTTCTCCAATTTTGATGATAACTTAAAAGCTTATATTTCTGATGAATTTTATAAATTCTTAGCTTTCCATAGTATTTTATTTCCATTTGTTCCATGGTTCATGTCTAATTATATTGAACCGCATATTTCTGTTTTAGAAAGAGATTATAAACTTTTAAATAGAAATATTATTAAAGGCATATTGCCTCCTCAACAACCTTTTATTTTAGAAAAGGAAAATAATATTGTTAGTTTTGCAGCATTTTCAAAAATACTTGAAAATGATACTTTAAGTATTACTGTAAAACAAATTAATCAAATTATAGAGCAACAAAATTATACAAACATTTATTTGAATGTTTTAGGAGAACAAATTCTCTCTCTTCATAAGAGAATTGATTTATTATTACAAAAATTAGATAAATCTTCCTCTCCAGAGTCTTCAGGGAAAAAGGTAGTTATAGCTTCAGGGAAAAAGGTAGTTATAGCCACTCCACCCTTGCAGCCTCCTCCTGAAATTAAAAATTATAAATTACAGACTATGTCTGATCTTGAAAATTTAATAGAACAACAATTTAAAAAATTAAATATTCATACTTTACAAAATGAATTCTTTGATAGATTATCAGAAAATAAAAATAAACAAGTTATAAAAGATGAAATTAATGAACTATATAGGTTTGCTGATAGGCCAACCCAACGAATCAATTATTATAGTCGCCCTTCTCCTGTAGATATTCTACATGAGGAACAGGAATATATAGGCAATAATTGTTATAATGGCAAAAGCATTTATGAATGGAATTTAGATGGTTATACAGAAAAACAGATTTATAATCTAACCCATAGGATGCTGATGTATAGCACAGTCAGTAAACTAATTGGGAATAGTGATAGTAATATCACAAAAATGATAGTTGCAGGATTTACGGGCCAACTTAAAGGTTGGTGGGATCATTATCTCTCTTCTCAAGATAGAGAAGAAATCTATCATACTGTTAAACAAGAAGAAGATGGTCGCACTAGCGAACAAGCAGTTTATACACTGATAGTCACTATATTAGAGCATTTCACCGGAAGAATTTCGGATGATAGTGAAACTATTAGGACGTTATTACAGAACTCTAGGTGTAAAACACTTACAGAATTTAGGTGGTATAAAGACCAATTTCTTAATAGAGTTATAGAATTACCCGAGAGTAATAGCTCTCATTGGAAGTCTAAGTTTATAGATGGATTACCTCCCCTATTTGCTGAAAGAGTTCGAAAAGCTCTTAGGAAAGATAAGATATCTATTCCATATGAAAGTTGTACTTATGGAAGTCTTATAGCAGCTTGTGTACATGAGGGTATAGCCTTATGTAATGAAATCAAATTAAATCAACAGCTTAAACGCCAAAGATTGACTGAGAGAAATCAGTTAGGTAAATTTTGTAGTCAATTTGGGATGGATATTCCACCACAAAGGAAAATAGTTAATAACTATAGAAAAGATGATAAATATATAAAAAGAAAAAGAGAAGATATTCTCAAGCACAATTAGATAAAAAAGCTAAAAGGAAATCTGATAGATTAGAAATAAGGAAAGATAAACAGAATATTGTCTGTTATAAATGTAAAAGAATAGGTCATTACGCTAAGAAGTGTAAAATGAAGAAAAAGATTAATAATCTTGATATTAGTGAAGAATTAAAAGATTCTTTAGAAAAATTATTTTTGGAATCTGATGATTCTGAAGATATTACTTCGGCATCAGAAATTGATCATATAACTAATTCTTCTGAAGATTCAGAAGAGAATATGTGTCCTTGTAAACAAGAACACAGTGATTCTGAAAAAGAACATTTAGAAGATGATTATTATAAATTAATATCTCAATTTAAAGATTCTGATATTAATGTTTTAAGTAATAATAATATTTTAGAATTTTTAAAATCAATAAAAGACCAAGAATTAAGGTATAGGATAGTAGAGCAATTAGATGATATTCCATCTACAAGTACTAATAGTACTAAAAAAGAAGAAGAATTTCAACCGAATAATAATCCTTATACCATGACAGAAGTTTATAAACTTATGAAACAACGCTATGATAACCCTCATAAAACTCCAGCAACTTTAAATGATTTGTATGGAGAAATTGACAATCTAAAAGATGAAATTAAAATGTTAAAACAACTCAATAAAGATCTTGATACCAGGGTTTCTAATTTAGAAACTAAAAAGGATTATACTTTGGTTACACCAAATTTATTTGACAATGTTAATAAGATTGGTGAGGAAAATTTTCTCACAGTTTTAGATATGATTACATCTTTTAAATTTTATGTGAAAATTACATTATTAATAAATCATGATGAAATCAAAGAATTTACTGCTCTCATTGATACAGGAGCAGATATTAGTGTTATACAGGAAGGATTAATTCCGACCAAATGTTTTGAAAAAACAACTCATAGTTTGCGTCATGCAGGTGGTTAAAAATTACAAATATATTTTAAATTACCACGTGCATATATTTGCAATAATAAAGTTTGTATACCTGAAAGCTTTTTATTAGCTAAAAATATAACGAACCAAGTTATACTTGGAACCCCTTTTATAAAAAAGATCTTTCCTATTACTCATATAGGAACTGACTGCCTTATAGGTACTTTTGAAAATACACCCGTTTCGTTTGAGTTTATAACTGAACCAAATACAAGATTTGTGAATGAAATTAAAGATTTTATTTTACGAAAACAAAATCAAATTAATTTTATAAATTTTGAAATAAACTCTTCTACTATTGAAGAAGTTTTACAAAATCCTAAATTACAGGAAAAAATTAAAAGACTTCAGAATAATATTTCTGTAGAAATTTGTAATGACCATCCTAATGCTTTTTGGAATAGGAAAAAGCATATAGTGAGTCTTCCTTATATTGACGACTTTCATGAAAGTCATATACGGACAAAGGCAAGACCTTGTCAAATGAATTCTCAATATCTAGAATTATGTAAAGAAGAAATAGCTTCTTTATTACAAAAAGGATTAATTAAAGAATCCAATTCACCTTGGTCATGTACAGGGTTTTATGTTAATAAACATAGTGAGATAGAAAGAGGTGTACCAAGATTGGTTATAAATTATAAACCTCTTAATAAAGTATTAAAATGGATTAGACATCCAATCCCTAATAAGAAGGATTTGTTAGATAGATTATATGAAGCAATTATGTTTTCTAAATTTGATTTAAAATCTGGATATTGGCAGATTCAGATAGCGGAGCTGACCAATATAAGACAGCTTTTAATGTGCCCATTAGCCAATCCTACATGAAAAAAAATTATAGAAACAGATGCCTCTGAAATAGGATATGGAGGTATTTTAACCCAGATTTGTCCTGTTAATAACAGACCACATTTAGTTAGATATCATTCTGGCAAATGGACTGAAAGTCAAGAAAATTATGCAACTGTAGCTAAAGAAATTTTAGCTATTGTAAAATATATTTTAAAAATTCCAAGATGATTTATATAATCGAAAAATTTATTGTTAAAACGGACAGACTAAGCAGACCCAAAAATTTATGTTTCATAAAGATTTTAAACATGATGTATCCAAACAAATGTTTGCAAGGTGGCGTGCTCATCTTGCCCCATTCGATTTTGATATTATTTATAAAAAAAGGTGAAGAAAATAATCTTCCCGATTTCTTAACTCGTTAATTTTTACAGAGATGCGTAGTCGGGGAAATAATCTCCGAGGACGCTGGGAGAGGTCATACCTCTCAAGCCAAAGGTAAAAAATGTTATTATACAAAGAGGCAATAAACGACTTATAGCTGAAAAATATTGCCAATATTATTGATGATGAAGCCCTCTTATATGGGGAATTTAAAAAGCGAGTATCTTGCTACAAAACAACAACAGATGAGTCAAACCTCCTCAACCAGACTTTCATATGCTCGGATTATATCCGATGAAGATCATACCACTTCTTATTATACTCATTCTCATAAAGAAATTATATTTCTTTTAGAGAATAAAGATCTACAATGGAAACATGATCCATGGTTATTGATGCAAGGTACTGGATACGGCAAAGATATGCTCGTCACATCTTATAAACACAGAGTTATACTATGAGCAAATACTTAAAGTCAGCTCTTGCGATACCCTAGAGGTCATACTGATGCAAAAGTTTATAACTTTAGCGAGATTATTATTAAAAAGATTATATCCATTGAAGAATGGGGTATTTCCCCTCTTAAAGAAAGGGAATTTATAATTCCTGATAAAAAATCCCACTAAAATATAATTATTGGGATTATATGGATGCCTTTTATAAAGCATTCTTATATGAAAATCCTCTCAGAAAACATACTTGGCTGATTAAAATCTGTGGAAATGTTTATAACAGCCCATTACCAAATTGGTTCTTACATTGGTGGACTATATATGGAACATCTGGGAAAATACTCCCTGACAGATTTAAGGCATTATATGCTGAATATCATCAATATAAACAAATATAAAGTCACTATAAGGAATGAATATATCATTCATAATCTTCTGAAATTCAGAAGGTGCATTTTTTAATCCAAATGGCATTACTTTCCATTCAAAGTGGCCAATGGGCACATTAAAAGCTGTCTTATATTGGTCAGCTTCCGCTATCTGAATCTGCCAATGTCCAGATTTTAAATCAAATTTAGAAAATATAATTGCTTCATATAATCTATCTAACAAATCCTTCTTATTAGGGATTGGATGTCTAATCCATTTTAATACTTTACCAAGAGGTTTATAATTTATAACCAATCTTGGTACACCTCTTTCTATCTCACTATGTTTATTAACATAAAACCCTGTACATGACCAAGGTGAATTGGATTCTTTAATTAATCCTTTTTGTAATAAAGAAGTTATTTCTTCTTTACATAATTCTAGATATTGAGAATTCATTTGACAAGGGCTTGCCTTTGTCGGTATATGACTTTCATGAAAGTCGTCAATATAAGGAAGACTCACTATATGCTTTTTCCTATTCCCAAAAGCATTAGGATGGTCATTACAAATTTCTACAGAAATATTATTCTGAAGTCTTTTAAATTTTTCTTGTAATTTAGGATTTTGTAAAACTTCTTCAATAGTAGAAGAGTTTATTTCAAAATTTATAAAATTAATTTGATTTTGTTTTCGTAAAATGAAATCTTTAATTTCATTCACAAATCTTGTATTTGGTTCAGTTATAAATTGAAACGAAACGGGTGTATTTTCAAAAGTACCTATAAGGCAGTCAGTTCCTATATGAGTAACAGGAAAAATCTTTTTTATAAATGGGGTTCCAAGTATAACTTGGTTCGTTATATTTTTAGCTAATAAAAAGCTTTCAGGTATACAAACTTTATTATTGCAAATACATGCACGTCGTAATTTAAAATTTATTTGTAATTTTTCACCACCTCAATGACGCAAACTTTGAGTTGTGTTTCCAAAATATTTGGTAGGAATTAATCCTTCCTGTATAACACTAAT
Organism: Catharanthus roseus; assembly: GCA_028651295.1. Lineage (NCBI taxonomy): Eukaryota > Viridiplantae > Streptophyta > Magnoliopsida > Gentianales > Apocynaceae > Catharanthus > Catharanthus roseus. The sequence continues at coordinate 1,274,988 of JAPQWS010000046.1, read as the reverse complement.
ATCTGCTCCTGTATCAATGAGAGCAGTAAATTCTTTGATTTCATCATGATTTATTAATAATGTAATTTTCACATAAAATTTAAAAGATGTAATCATATCTAAACCTGTGAGAAAATTTTCCTCACCAATCTTATTAAGATTGTCAAATAAATTTGGTGTAATCAAAGTATAATCCTTTTTAGTTTCTAAATTAGAAACCCTAGTATCAAGATTTTTATTGAGTTGTTTTAACATTTTAATTTCATCTTTTAGATTGTCAATTTCTCCATACAAATCATTTAAAGTTGTTGGAGTTTTATGAGGGTTATCATAGCGTTGTTTCATAAGTTTATAAACTTCTGTCATGGTATAAGGATTATTATTCGGTTGAAATTCTTCTTTTTTTTTAGTACTATTAGTACTTGTAGATGGAATATCATCTAATTGTTCTATTATCCTAGACCTTAATTCTTGGTCTTTTATTGATTTTAAAAATTCTAAAATATTATTATTACTTAAAACATTCATATCAGAATATTTAAATTGAGATATTAATTTATAATAATCATCTTCTAAATGTTCTTTTCCAGAATCACTGTGTTCTTGTTTACAAGGACACATATTCTCTTTTGAATCTTCAGAAGAATTAGTTATATGATTAATTTATGATGCGGAAGTAATATCTTCAGAATCATCAGATTCCAAAAATAATTTTTCTAAAGAATATTTTAATTCTTCACTAATATCAAGATTATTAATCTTTTTATCCATTATTCTTACATGAGATGACTACCACCGGACCTCATTTGGTATCAGAGGCATGTAATTATGTGATATATGTGATTCATAGTTTAACATGGAACTTAATTCTAAATTGAAATGAATTTATTAAAAAATAAAAGGAAAATTAAAAATGTTCATAAACAAGAAATGGATATTCCTGAAAACTTAGACGAACTTAATAAGTGGACAATCTCAAGGATTGATTTAAAAACTGTATATCAGTTAGGCACTTTTGAAAAATTAGGCTTAAAGCAAGTAGTTAAAACTACTGAGGAATCAGTTTCCTTAGATAATGAACAAACTGAAATTAAATTGTTATCTTCATATGACATAAATCGATATAAAGATTTATATAAATTTATCCATATTGGATTAGTACAAATTGCATTTAAACCTTTAACTTTAGAAGGTTTACCTGAAAGTTTTATTGCATGCCCAAGAGATGCAAGAAATTTAAACTGGAAACAATCACTTATAGGTGTAATACAATCTAGTCTGGCACATGGACTAGTATATTTTAATGTTTATCCTAATCTTTCACTTTCTTTAAGTGATATTAATATATTAGATTCTTTAACATTAAATGTGAAAACTCATGGATATAATTATATTTCCCGGATCGAACTAATATGTATCTCATTATGAAATTTATTTCAAACCATTATTTACATTAAATTCTAATTGTAAAATAATGGATAAAAAGATTAATGAAACTGTTTTAATAGAAACAAACTTTAATAGATCTAAAATTTCTACTAGAAGAATTATAAAATGGGATGAAATCCCTATGCCTCAGCAATGGAAACTAGAACGAACTGGTCATATCCAGTCCAAGACTGAACATACTATTGATCATATCGAACAAACTCCAGAAGGAATTGTTTATATACAGATGGATAATACTCCATCCAGATTGGGTAATATCCCAAGGACTTATTCTACCAGATCAGAACGTTCTTATATTTCACCTCTTATAGAGGACAAGGATTATATTCCTTACAGAGTATCTACCTCACAGGTAAGTGAGCGTGATGAGAATAATCATCATGTAGATAAAGTTTATAAAACTAGTTATACAAAATGGCTTAGTTATATCGAAACCCAAAATGGTTCTATTCCAGACCAATATTAGATTTTTAGGTCATAATATTGAAAAAGGAAAAATAATTCCTATTAATAGAAGTATAGATTTTGCTTCTAAATTTCCAAATGAAATTCGAATAAAACTCGATTCATGAGATTTTTTAGGAAGTCCGAATTATATTCTACCCTATTATAAAAATTTAGCTTCGGACACGACTATTTTATATGATAGATTAAAAAAAGAATCCTAAGCCTTGGACTTCTCAACATACTGAGACAGTCAAGCGGATTAAAGAAAAAATTAAAACGTTGCCTTGTTTAATATTAGCCAATCCTACATGGAAAAAAATTATAGAAACAGATGCCTCTGAAATAGGATATGGAGGTATTTTAACCCAGATTTGTCCTGTTAATAACAGACCACATTTAGTTAGATATCATTCTGGCAAATGGACTGAAAGTCAAGAAAATTATGCAACTGTAGCTAAAGAAATTTTAGCTATTGTAAAATATATTTTAAAATTCCAAGATGATTTATATAATCGAAAATTTATTGTTAAAACGGACAGCCAAGCAGCCAAAATTTATGTTTCATAAAGATTTTAAACATGATGTATCCAAACAAATGTTTGCAAGGTGGCAGGCTCATCTTGCCCCATTCGATTTTGATATTATTTATAAAAAAGGTGAAGAAAATAATCTTCCTGATTTCTTAACTCGTTAATTTTTACAGCATGCAGGGCTGGGGAAATAATCTCCGAGGACGCGGGAGAGGTCATACCTCTCAAGCCAAAGGTAAAAATGTTATTATACAAAGAGGCAATAAACAGCTTATAGCTGAAAATATTGCCAATATTATTGATGATGAAGCCCTCTTATATGGGGAATTTAAAAAGCAGTATCTTGCTACAAAACAACAACAGACAGGTCAAACCTCCTCAACCAGCTCATATGCTCAGATTATATCTGATGAAGATCATACCACTTCTTATTATACTCATTCTCATAAAGAAATTATATTTCTTTTAGAGAATAAAGATCTACAATGGAAACATGATCCATGGTTATTGATGCAAGGTACCTGGATACGGCAGCATACGCTGTCACATCTTATAAACACAGGTTATACTATGAGCAAATACTTAAAGTCAGCTCTTGCGATACCCTAGAGGTCATACTGATGCAAAAGTTTATAACTTTAGCGAGATTATTATTAAAAAGATTATATCCATTGAAGAATGGGGTATTTCCCCTCTTAAAGAAAGGGAATTTATAATTCCTGATACAAAAATCCCATTAAAATATAATTATTGGGATTATATGGATGCCTTTTATAAAGCATTCTTATATGAAAATCCTCTCAGGAAACATACTTGGCTGATTAAAATCTGTGGAAATGTTTATAACAGCCCATTACCAAATTGGTTCTTACATTGGTGGACTATATATGGAACATCTGGGAAAATACTCCCTGACAGATTTAAGGCATTATATGCTGAATATCATCAATATAAACAAATATAAAGTCACTATAAGGAATGAATATATCATTCATAATCTTCTGAAATTCAGAAGGTGCATTTTTTAATCCAAATGGCATTACTTTCCATTCAAAGTGGCCAATGGGCACATTAAAAGCTGTCTTATATTGGTCAGCTTCCGCTATCTGAATCTGCCAATGTCCAGATTTTAAATCAAATTTAGAAAATATAATTGCTTCATATAATCTATCTAACAAATCCTTCTTACTAGGGATTGGATGTCTAATCCATTTTAATACTTTACCAAGAGGTTTATAATTTATAACCAATCTTGGTACACCTCTTTCTATCTCACTATGTTTATTAACATAAAACCCTGTACATGACCAAGGTGAATTGGATTCTTTAATTAATCCTTTTTGTAATAAAGAAGTTGTTTCTTCTTTACATAATTCTAGATATTGAGAATTCATTTGACAAGGTCTTGCCTTTGTCGGTATATGACTTTCATGAAAGTCGTCAATATAAGGAAGACTCACTATATGCTTTTTCCTATTCCAAAAAGCATTAGGATGGTCATTACAAATTTCTACAGAAATATTATTCTGAAGTCTTTTAAATTTTTCTTGTAATTTAGGATTTTGTAAAACTTCTTCAATAGTAGAAGAGTTTATTTCAAAATTTATAAAATTAATTTGATTTTGTTTTTGTAAAATGAAATCTTTAATTTCATTCACAAATCTTGTATTTGGTTCAGTTATAAACTGAAACGAAACGGGTGTATTTTCAAAAGTACCTATAAGGCAGTCAGTTCCTATATGAGTAACAGGAAAAATCTTTTTTATAAAACGGGTTCCAAGTATAACTTGGTTCGTTATATTTTTAGCTAATAAAAAGCTTTCAGGTATACAAACTTTATTATTGCAAATACATGCACGTCGTAATTTAAAATTTATTTGTAATTTTTCACCACCTCAATGACGCAAACTATGAGTTGTGTTTCCAAAATATTTGGTCGGAATTAATCCTTCCTGTAACACTAATATCTGCTCCTGTATCAATGAGAGCAGTAAATTCTTTGATTTCATCATGATTTATTAATAATGTAATTTTCACATAAAATTTAAAAGATGTAATCATATCTAAACCTGTGAGAAAATTTTCCTCACCAATCTTATTAAGATTGTCAAATAAATTTGGTGTAACCAAAGTATAATCCTTTTTAGTTTCTAAATTAGAAACCCTAGTATCAAGATTTTTATTGAGTTGTTTTAACATTTTAATTTCATCTTTTAGATTGTCAATTTCTCCATACAAATCATTTAAAGTTGTTGGAGTTTTATGAGGGTTATCATAGCGTTGTTTCATAAGTTTATAAACTTCTGTCATGGTATAAGGATTATTATTCGGTTGAAATTCTTCTTTTTTTTTAGTACTATTAGTACTTGTAGATGGAATATCATCTAATTGTTCTATTATCCTAGACCTTAATTCTTGGTCTTTTATTGATTTTAAAAATTCTAAAATATTATTATTACTTAAAACATTCATATCAGAATATTTAAATTGAGATATTAATTTATAATAATCATCTTCTAAATGTTCTTTTCCAGAATCACTGTGTTCTTGTTTACAAGGACACATATTCTCTTTTGAATCTTCAGAAGAATTAGTTATATGATTAATTTATGATGCGGAAGTAATATCTTCAGAATCATCAGATTCCAAAAATAATTTTTCTAAAGAATATTTTAATTCTTCACTAATATCAAGATTATTAATCTTTTTATCCATTATTCTTACATGAGATGACTACCACCGGACCTCATTTGGTATCAGAGGCATGTAATTATGTGATATATGTGATTCATAGTTTAACATGGAACTTAATTCTAAATTGAAATGAATTTATTAAAAATAAAAGGAAAATTAAAAATGTTCATAAACAAGAAATGGATATTCCTGAAAACTTAGACGAACTTAATAAGTGGACAATCTCAAGGATTGATTTAAAAACTGTATATCAGTTAGGCACTTTTGAAAAATTAGGCTTAAAGCAAGTAGTTAAAACTACTGAGGAATCAGTTTCCTTAGATAATGAACAAACTGAAATTAAATTGTTATCTTCATATGACATAAATCGATATAAAGATTTATATAAATTTATCCATATTGGATTAGTACAAATTGCATTTAAACCTTTAACTTTAGAAGGTTTACCTGAAAGTTTTATTGCATGCCCAAGAGATGCAAGAAATTTAAACTGGAAAGAATCACTTATAGGTGTAATACAATCTAGTCTGGCACATGGACTAGTATATTTTAATGTTTATCCTAATCTTTCACTTTCTTTAAGTGATATTAATATATTAGATTCTTTAACATTAAATGTGAAAACTCATGGATATAATTATATTTCTGGATCAGAACTAATATGTATCTGTTACAGAATTTATTTCAAACCATTATTTACATTAAATTCTAATTGTAAAATAATGGATAAAAAGATTAATGAAACTGTTTTAATAGAAACAAACTTTAAGAGATCTAAAATTTCTACTAGAAGAATTATAAAATGGGATGAAATCCCTATGCCTCAGCAATGGAAACTAGAACGAACTGGTCATATCCAGTCCAAGACTGAACATACTATTGATCATATCGAACAAACTCCAGAAGGAATTGTTTATATACAGATGGATAATACTCCATCCAGATTGGGTAATATCCCAAGGACTTATTCTACCAGATCAGAACGTTCTTATATTTCACCTCTTATAGAGGACAAGGATTATATTCCTTACAGAGTATCTACCTCACAGGTAAGTGAGCGTGATGAGAATAATCATCATGTAGATAAAGTTTATAAAACTAGTTATACAAAATGGCTTAGTTATATCGAAACCCAAAATGGTTCTATTCCAGACCAATATTAGATTTTTAGGTCATAATATTGAAAAAGGAAAAATAATTCCTATTAATAGAAGTATAGATTTTGCTTCTAAATTTCCAAATGAAATTCTGAATAAAACTCAGTTACAGAGATTTTTAGGAAGTCTGAATTATATTCTACCCTATTATAAAAATTTAGCTTCGGACACAGCTATTTTATATGATAGATTAAAAAAGAATCCTAAGCCTTGGACTTCTCAACATACTGAGACAGTCAAGCGGATTAAAGAAAAAATTAAAACGTTGCCTTGTTTAATATTAGCCAATCCTACATGGAAAAAAATTATAGAAACAGATGCCTCTGAAATAGGATATGGAGGTATTTTAACCCATATTTGTCCTGTTAATAACAGACCACATTTAGTTAGATATCATTCTGGCAAATGGACTGAAAGTCAAGAAAATTATGCAACTGTAGCTAAAGAAATTTTAGCTATTGTAAAATATATTTTAAAATTCCAAGATGATTTATATAATCGAAAATTTATTGTTAAAACGGACTGCCAAGCAGCCAAAATTTATGTTTCATAAAGATTTTAAACATGATGTATCCAAACAAATGTTTGCAAGGTGGCAAGCTCATCTCGCCCCATTCGATTTTGATATTATTTATAAAAAAGGTGAAGAAAATAATCTTCCTGATTTCTTAACTCGTTAATTTTTACAGCATGCAGGGCAAGGGAAATAATCTCCGAGGACGTGGGAGAGGTCATACCTCTCAAGCTAAAGGCGAAAATGTTATTATACAAAGAGGCAATAAACAGCTTATAGCTGAAATATTGCCAATATTATTGATGATGAAGCCCTCTTATATGGGGGATTTAAAAAGCAGTATCTTGCTACAAAACAACAACAGGCAGGTCAAACCTCCTCAACCAGCTCATATGCTCAGATTATATCTGATGAAGATCATACCACTTCTTATTATACTCATTCTCATAAAGAAATTATATTTCTTTTAGAGAATAAAGATCTACAATGGAAACATGATCCATGGTTATTGATGCGAAGGTACCTGGATACGACAGCATACGCTGTCACATCTTATAAACACAGGTTATACTATGAGCAAATACTTAAAGTCAGCTCTTGCGATATAACGCATTTTTACCCTAGTGGTCATACTGATGCAAAAGTTTATAACTTTAGCAAGATTATTATTATTAAAAGGATTATATCCATTGAAGAATGGGGTATTTCCCCTCTTAAAGAAAGGGAATTTATAATTCCTGATACAAAAATCCCATTAAAATATAATTATTGGGATTATATGGATGCCTTTTATAAAGCATTCTTATATGAAAATCCCCTCAGAAAACATACTTGGCTAATTAAAATCTGTGGCAATGTTTATAACAGCCCATTACCAAATTGGTTCTTACATTGGTGGACTATATATGGAACATCTGGGAAAATACTCCCTGACACATTTAAGGCATTATATGCTGAACGGGTTAATATATCCCCAAAAATCCATGATTATATCAGTATGGATCAATATTCTGCGGAAATAGCCTCAATGATATTCTTTATTGAATTTTCCATACCCTGGGTGTGGAAATGGACCCCTGACGTGAGTTATACTCCTCAAAATATACCGTGTTTATAACGAACTACTTATAGTAGATTCTGGGATAGATTAATTAAAACAGACCCAGAAACAAAAGAAATTTACGGCAAGAATATTTTAGATGAAATCGAGATCCAAAATGAGTCTTATAGACGCATGAAAGAACAAGGAGAGATTAAATCTCTTAGTCCGTTCCATCATATTACTCCCAGAATAAAGTTACAAAAAGACGTTATATCAAAAGAAGAATTGATTAAATCTTATATGGAGGAATTAAAAAGGGAGCTGGTTAAAAATTTGCTTCCAGAAGAAGAAAAAACTGATGTATCTATGACAGGTTCATCAAATGACGACTGTCTCGCCGGGGAATCCCAAAATCCTGATATGGAAGATTTTTCTCAAGAAGATATTGACCAAATGGTCAAAAATATTGAAAATGCCGCCCGACAAAAATTAAAGTAGTGCGGACCTTATCCTATTGTGATACCTCTATTATTGTCCTTTATAGGGACCCATGTAATAGTAATAGCTATTATTGCGGATTTAAAATCTATTTGTAAATTTTAATACATAACTAGGTTGGAGTCCGCCTTCTCATTTGTCTATAAAAGGAGGCATTCTCCTTCATACAAGGCAGGACCTCAAGAATAGAAGTTAGGCATTTCTCTCTCCCTCTCATTGTAAAAATTCTATCAATAAGAAGTTTGAAGTTTTCAGTTTTATCCCTGGTAAGCTTTACTTTCTTATTTCTTATTTTATTTTGTTAAGCAATTTTTATATTTTTAGGATTAGCCTAATGGAAGGCTAAATCCTTCCATGTTAAACTATGCTATCATCTATATCATTATAATTATGTTGTGAAGATCCTTATTTTGTCTGGTTGGATAGTAGTCTTATGTAAAGATTCAAGGTTTGGGTTATAAGATCTTGGAACTGGCCAAAATTATTACAAAGATAAGGGTTAGCCTGTTTGAAGCCGTTGTGAAGGCGTGTTAAGGTGTTGATCCCGGGTTTATCTTTTGATAATTATGCTGACGGATCTGGATCTTATGTAAAATTTGTACCTTCTAACCTGGGATCTTACATGAGATGACTACCACCGGACCTCATTTGGTATCAGAGGCATGTAATTATGTGATATATGTGATTCATAGTTTAACATGGAACTTAATTCTAAATTGAAATGAATTTATTAAAAAATAAAAGGAAAATTAAAAATGTTCATAAACAAGAAATGGATATTCCTGAAAACTTAGACGAACTTAATAAGTGGACAATCTCAAGGATTGATTTAAAAACTGTATATTAGTTAGGCACTTTTGAAAAATTAGGCTTAAAGCAAGTAGTTAAAACTACTGAGGCATCAGTTTCCTTAGATAATGAAGAAACTGGAATTAAACTATTATCTTCATATGACGTAAATCAATATAAAGATTTATATAAATTTATCCATATTGGATTAGTACAAATTGCATTTAAACCTTTAACTTTAGAAGGTTTACCTGAATGTTTTATTGCATGCCTAAGAGATGCAAGAAATTTAAACTGGAAAAATCACTTATAGGTGTAATACAATCTAGTCTGGCACATGGACCAGTATATTTTAATGTTTATCCTAATCTTTCACTTTCTTTAAGTGATATTAATATATTAGATTCTTTAACATTAAATGGTAAAACTCATGGATATAATTATATTTCTGGATCAGAACTAATATGTATCTGTTACAGAATTTATTTCAAACCATTTTTTTCTTTAAATCCTAATTGTAAAATAATGGATAAAAAGATTAATGAAACTGCTTTAATAGAAACAAACTTTAATGGATCTAACATTTCTACTAGAAGAATTATAAAATGGGATGAAATCCCTATGCCTCAGCAATGGAAACTAGAACGAACTGGTCATATCCAGTCCAAGATTGAACATACTATTGATCATATCGAACAAACTCCAGAAGGAATTGTTTATATACAGATGGATAATACTCCATCCAGATTGGGTAATATCCCAATGACTTATTCTACCATATCAGAACGTTCTTATATTTCACCTCTTATAGAGGACAAGGATTATATTCCTTACGGAGTATCTACCTCACAGGTAAGTAAGCGTGATGAGAATAATCATCATGTAGATAAAGTTTTTAAAACTAGAGAAAATATTGTAAAAGGTATTTATAATACTAAAGATCCGGATATAACCGAATCTGAAATGAATTTTTCATTATGAATTATAGACCTAAAATTGATTTTAGACCTGGATCTGAAGCCAGGCAAAAGGTTAAAACTGAAAACTTCAAACTTCTTATTGATAGAATTTTTACAATGAGAGGGAGAGAGAAATGCCTAAGTATTTTGTTGGAATAATTTTTTGGAAAAATGCTAAGTTATGTTTCTAAAAAATATTTTTTGGGTAGAATCTCCGCTTTTTGGATTTGTGGACCTCAGGACAGACCAGTTCAATGTAATAATTGTGGAACAAGGTGAAAGAAACAGGAATTCTTGCTAACCTTGCAAATGCACAATATAATAATAAGGAGGACATAGAAAGTCTTCTAATTTTTTAGCGCATTAACAAGTACATGCCTGAGAATGAGATTAGCTTGGGATGTATGTCGTTGAAACCCTCTCCAGAAACGAATTCTAAGATGTTAGGAAAAAAAATACGTTTGGCTCAACAAATCTGCTTATTGGAGAATCATCAAAGTAAGTATGCTGCTCAAATACTTGTTGCAAAATTTGATAAAAACAAGTGTAACATGTAAATAGAGATACTTTCTTACTACTATATATTGTCTAGTCCAACAGAAGCGTTGTAAGGGTTTCATGAATGTATAGATTCTAACTACTAACTCCTTCATGGTTTGATATAACCATTGCATAAAAGGATTCTAACAATCTTAACAAGGTATCTAGGAATTTTACTGTTAATGCTGAAACCCTATATGGTTTGGAGTAAAAAATCTAGGACATTTTAACAATACATTAAGATAATTCACAAGGGATACTTGATGCGTAATCCTTATATGTTTATATTTTGCATTCGGAAACAAGTAATTAATTCAAAGCCTGTGGAATGCCTTAATCTTAAAATTTGTTATGTATAGTCATTAAATTATATAAGGCTATTATTTTCTCTACACACTTTTCAGGGATGACATTATTGTCCTCAAATCTAAACCTCTGGGAATATGGGCTAAAAGCATAGGGAAATCTGGAGACAATAACCTCCGTCATCCTATGATAATAAGATTAGGGGCATGATTACAGTCGTTTCCTATATCTTTAAATGTGTTTTTAAAATAAGGAATGGGATAAAGAAACCTTGTACTGTAACTGATCGCATGTTAGAATTTGTGCGAAACATTGTAATATATATATAATTACCAACAAGATGTATAAAGGTTAATTTTCTCACTTATTTGAATGAAAATCAACAAACATAAGATGGCTTTCAAGCAATCCAAGAATTTGTATATATAGGAAATTTTTCTTCTTTTACGATATTCAATATTTATTCAGTGAATTCTTCATAAATCTTATTCATTATATATGTTCCCAATCCCTAGCTAGTTAAAGTGGAATATAAGAAAAAATTTAGTAATATTATACCATAAAAAATTATCGAATTTACTATTCCTATTACACTTCTATTAATCTAAAATATCAAGTAAAAATATAAAAGTGACTAAGCAATATATGTACTGCTATTAATCTTATCCATAAATATTGCACTAATAGAGTTTTAGTGATATGAAAAGTTAATTAGTCTAACTAAAAGTAACTATACTTTTTTTTAATGATGTAACTAGATACTATTATGTGTAGAAGGCCAGATACAAGAATAATATTTTTATATGACATATATGTGCTCTACGAATTGAACACTAATTAGCAATCTCATAGTTATATGGAAGAATACAAATGCAAAAAAATTATTTTATATGTAGAATTGATTTGGAAAGCTCAAATGATTCTTTAAAATTAAACCCAGGTAGGATAGCTGTTACGCCGATCCGGCAACCACAAATGCAAAACCTATTTACTATTACAAACCCTTCCTGTTTTACTATTACAGATTCCAAATGAACAGAAGAAAAACAGAAAAACAGAAGACCTAATCTATTTCAATCGGCTTCCTTTTCTTGAATGTCTTCCAGAACAAAATCGGAATAAACAGAAGGGAACAGATATGTTAGTAGTAAATAACAGAACAGAAAGCTGTAATCTTTGCCTCGAGACCCTTCAGGTCTCGGTCAAGGCAGCAGCGGGAGCCGAACGAAGAACAGCCACGGAGTGTTCTTCTGGTGAAGAACGACGGAGAATCCCTCAGGCTAACCAGTGGCCTAGAGAAAAACAGCTCTCAATCTCTCTCTCAGCAAGCCCTTTCCTCTCTCACCCAGCCACACGCACGGTACCACAAAGGTTAACCGGCACAGACCAGCGGAGAAAGAGTCCCGAAGGGTCAAGAAGAAACCGAACAGACAGACTGTTCGAAAGAAGAGAGAGGGAAGACAGAAGGTCAGAGAGAGTTGTGGAGGCGGCAGCGGTGATCGGGATTTTCTAACTAAGTTTTAAACCCAATACTCGCAAGTGCACAAGATCAATGTAATACGGAAGTATAAGGGTATCGAACCACAGAGAAAGACTTAATTACTAAAATTATAATCTTCCTAAATTAATTTTATAAAAAGAAGAATGAGATTTTATTATTATTCCTAAATTAATTAAAACTAATGAATAAAATAAATAAACTGAAACTAATAGAAGATTAACCAAAGAAGATGATTTAGAACCTTAAATCCACCACTAACCTACATAACAATGATTTAATTTTATTTAGGAGAAAAGATTAAACTTTTATGTGGTGATCTAGGCTACAAGCTTTGATTCACTAAAGAAATATATTGTGTTTAAATGCATGACTAAATCCACCTAACCATTAGCATGACTTATTCATTCTTATGACATAAATCATCTAAAATTAGCATGAACTATTCAATTCTAAAACTCACAATATACTTGTAAAAGTTACATATCTCTCATACTCAAGACTACAAGAATCAAGCATGGATAAAAATATCAATTAACCCAAACAATTATTCCACAAGAACAATCATAAAGAATTAATTGAATCAAACCAATAAACATCCCAAAATATGCAATCACATAAATATTATAATAAATCTCCAAAAATAAAATAAACCAAAGCCGCATGGCTAGGGTTTCATCAAGATTCTAAAAATAAATTTAGTTCATGGCTAAAGGGACAGAAGGAACCAATTTCTTGGAGTAGATCATGGCTTTCTTCTTCTCCAATTGAAAGTCGCGGCAGCTCTTTTCTTTTTTTTCTCCTCCCATCTCTTCTTGTGTGGCTCTTCTATATATAGACAAAAGAGAAGCAAAATCCTAATCCTTAAAGGATTCTACTAAAGTTCTAATCCTAATCCTTAAAGGATTCAAATACTGCAGCTTCCCTTTACCAAATTTAATATGGAATCTTTAGTTTCCATTCTTTTTTAGAAATCTGCACAAAGATAAATAAAATAAATTAAATATAATAATTATGACTAATAAATAAATAAAATATTTTCACAGGCTAATAATTAAAACTTAAGGTGTTTATTTATACTAAAAATCGATTCTATCAGCGGCTCAAGCAGAAGAAGAGAGGATTAGGGCAAGCTGCAAGAGTAAAGAAAATACATATAGCCAAGTCACCTGGGTTGGGTCGGGTTGAACCCGGCTTGCCCGGCATCAAAGGCCTGCCAGCCCAATTCCACTCTTAATGAGGCCCACTTGGTATATATCATTGGGATAAAATAAAAGGGCTGAAAGGGAGAAATGAAAAATGTGAAAAATGGCCCAATAGGCCAACAAACTCTACCTTGAACATATTTTCATTTAATTTTCAGCCAACAATGACTCAAAGAGTCAACCTTCATCTCCATGAAGGAGGTCCCTCCACAAAGAAAACTTATCAGTTGTCATAATTTTAGTACCAAAATATGCAGGATTATCTTTAGTACTAATTTTCTCAATATTGACTATGCCACTTGAAACTTTTTCCCTTATGAAATGACACTTAACATCTATATGTTTAGTTCTCTCATGATAAACAGGATTTTTACACAAGTGAAGGCAACTTTGACTATCAGTATAAATCACAGCTTTAGAATTTAAAACATGCAATTCAGATTGTAAGCCTTGAAGCCAAATGGCTTCCTTAATTGCCTCGGTGGCAGTAATGTATTTAGCCTCCGTAGTCGATAAAGTGACTACAGGCTGCAACTGTGATTTCCAAGATATGCAATTCCCTGCCAAAGTAAAGAAATAAGAAGTGGTAGATTTCCTACCATCTTTATCACCTGCAAAGTTAGAATCCACATACCCAACCAGTTCAAAATTATCAGACCAATTATGATAAAGAAGACCCCTATCAATAGTCCCATTAATATAACGTAACAACCACTTGAGAGCTGCCCAATAATCCCTACGCGGGTTAGACATGAATCGACTAAGAAGGCTTATGGAATAAGCAGTATCAGGTTGGGTGGATATCATAGAATACACGATGGATCCTATAGCCATTCTATAAGGTATGTTGGCCATGTCATTCTTTTCTCTATCAGTTTTGGGGCAAGATTTTTCAGAAAGCTGAAAGTGGCTCGCAAGTGGTGTACAAACTGGTTTGCATAAATGCATAGAAAATTTGGAAACAATTTTCTGCAAGAAGGATTTTTGGGATATGAATAAGGATCGGTCAGCTCTATCCCTACTAATGTTCATCCCAAGGATTCTAGACGCAAAACCTAAGTCCTTCATATCAAATTCAGACTTCAGCAAGGATTTCAAATGAGTAATCTTATCTCTATGCTTACAAGCAATTAACATATCATCCACATAGAGCAAAAGATAAACAGTAGTTTCAACATTATCACCACAGAAATATAAACAACTATCATAATTGCTTTTAACAAAACCTTAAGTATGAAAGAGTCAAACCGTTTATACCATTGCCTTGGTGATTGTTTAAGTCCGTACAAGGACTTTTTCAAAAGATAAGCCATGTGTTCCTTACCCTTTTCTTCAAAACCTGGTGGTTAATGCATGTAGATAGTCTCTTCAAGTTCCCCATGCAAGAACGCAGTTTTTACATCAAGTTGTTCAAGATCAAGATCATAAAAGGCAATAATTGCAAGCATTATCCTAATTGTTTTAACTTAACAACGGGAGAAAATATTTCATTGAAATCGATGCCCTCAACTTGAGAAAAACCTTTTTCAACCAGCCTAGCCTTGAACCTTGGGGGTTCATTGGCATATTCAGGCTCTTTGATTTTAAAAATCCATTTGCAATCAATTAATTTTTGCTTTGAGGGTTTTTGAACAAGAATCCAGGTTTCGTTTTTATGAAGTGAGGACATTTCCTCTTCCATAGCATGCAACCACAAAGAGCGATTAGGGCTCTTTAACACATCAGAAAAACACAGAGGCTCTTTTTCTTCCATATAAGATGCAGCAGCAAAGGCATATGAGACGATTTAGGAATAACCATACCTAGCGGGTTTCCTCGACTCTCTCCTAACCTATCTCTAGACAGCTGGTAGTCTCTTAGAGCTTGGGCTTGTGCCTCGAGATGATCCTCATCATCCTCATCTGAATTTTCAGATTCAGGCGTGCTTGTTTTAGGTTGTTGACTGGTCGGTATTTCCGACTCTTCACATGTTTCGGGTTGATCGTGGGGTTGTGCACGTTCGGAGGTGTCCTCCACCTCACGGGAATATTCCCATCTGTGGGAATGTCAATAGGGCTATCAGGATTGGTTTTAGCCTTTAGGCAAGGCATATCAAGTTCATTGAAGACCACATCCCTACTCACAATAACCTTCACCCCCGGCTCATCTTTGAGCCAAACTTTGTACCCCTTCACCCCACTAGGGTAGCCTAAAAACACTCCCTTCCTTGACCTAGGGTCCAGCTTACCCTCCTTTTGATGTGCAAATGCAACACATCCAAATACTCTAGGGTTTGACAGGTTGGTGGTTCTCCAGACCATAACTCTAAGGGAGTTTTGAAATTTATGGCGGTTGAGGGTGATCTATTGATGAGGTAGACAGCTGTACTTACAACTTCTCCCCAAAAAGGTTTTGGGATCCCTGAGGACACCATAAGACACCTAACCTTATCCATTATGGTACTGTTCATCCTTTCAGCAACACCATTTTGCTGAGGATTGTGCCTAACAGTCCTATGGTGCAGAATGCCATGCAATGCACATAAATCAGCAAAGTTTTTGTTACAAAGCTCAAGGCCATTATCTGTCCTAATTGTCTTTAGTTTATTTCCGGTTTGATTTTCGGCAAGGCGTTTCCATTCAGAAAACTTTTCAAAAGTTTGATCCTTTGATTTTAAAAGAGATACCCATACATGCCTAGAAAAATCATCAACAACAGATAAGAAATAAACATTCCCACCATAAGTTGGAACCTTTTCAGGTCCCCACAAATCACAGTGCACATAATCAAGGACAGAAGTGGACTTGTGTGTGCCAACTAAAAAACTAATTTTATGCTGTTTTCCAAGAACACAATGGTCACAAAAATCCAAAGATTCGATTTTATCACCACCCAAAAGATTTTGTTTTTGAAGGCAATGTAGTCCTTTTTCACTGATGTGGCCAATTCGACGGTGCCACAACAGTCTTTTCAGGAACAGTTTTTTAAACCAATGCAGATGCTTAGCAAATAGTTTTTCCAATTAAATGGTAAAGACCATCCTTTTTAAAACCTTTGAGCATGACCAGTGCTCTTTTGCAAACTTTCATAATACCATTTTCTGATTTGTAAGAAAAACAATTTGTGTCAAAAACACCAATGGAGATTAGATTCCGACGAAGGTCGGGCACATATCTCACCTCAGTCAATTTTCTGGTCACACCATCATGCATTTTAATAAAAACATTTCCAATTCCTTTTATTTCACAAACATGATTATTACCCATAAAAACTTTTCCATGCTCAAGGGGTTTAAAATTTGAAAACCAATGCTTATTTGGTGTCATATGAAAAGTGCATCAAGAATCAAGAATCCAGTGTTCAGAAACAGGAGAAAGGGAAGGGGATACACACAAAACTTCAGAATACATTGACTTACCATCTGATTCAAAATCGTGAGTTTTGTCATTTTTATCACTCCCCTTACCTTGTTTACATTGTTTTTCTTCTTTGATCCTTTAAAACACTTATTTTTCATATGACCTTCCTTGCCACAACAAAAACACTTCACTTTCTTATCTCGTGATTTCGACCTCCCTTTACTTTTAGAACGGTGACTAAAAGATTCTCTCCGGTCAACGCTCCCTCTCACGTAAAGGTTCTCTCCGTTAGATTTGTTTTCTTTTCTCAAATCAAGGTCTTTTGATTTTAAAGTATTTTTCACATCAGCAAGAGTCAAGTCATCTCTACCATACTTGATAGCAAACTTAACGTCATTAAAAGATTCCGGCAAGGAATTTAATAAAATCACAGCAACGTTTTCATCAGAAATCTTTTCACCAACGTTTTGTAATTCCAAAACTATTTTGTTTAAATCATCAATGTTTCTGAAAGAGATTCGACCCGCTCATTTTGAAACCAAAAAGCAGTTCTTTTAAATAAATCTTATTAGATAAAGATTTTCCCAAATACAGTTTTTCAAGTTTTATCCAAATCTCAAAAGCATTATCTTTTTCGTGTATTTCTCGTAAAACGTTATCGGTTAAGTGCAAGGTGAGGCAACTGTGCGCATCACCAAGTTTTTCAGAAAGCACTTCGCCCTTCCAAGATTCTGGATACTTTTCAGGGCTACAAATTCCGGGTGCGATTTTATTTTGGACTAAAACTGCTTTCATTTTTCTGCGCCACATTACAAAATCAGATTTGCCATCAAATTTGTCAGTTTCAATCTTTTGAACAGACATGATTAAATGACAAATAAGAGTAATCGATGGCTAGACAAATTAAAGATTTGAAAAAGGAAGTTTGTCACATAAATAAAATGCCCGGATTTTGCTTTAACGAAAAACGGCACAATATAGTACGTGAAACGTAGTATGTTTTACAACCAAAGCAGCGCAGATGTACACAAGATTAACCGAGACAGAAATAGCGAAAAATACTAAAACAACCACACAGTACACAATCAATCACGAATATTGCAGTGTTTGTAAATAGGTAATGAAAATCTCCAAGGCACAGATACTTGGAGTCTCTTAGACTCCAGCCAGGCTTGGGTTTTAGATTTTAAGAAATATTATCAGAATAACAGAACACATTCGAAACTGAAGCAATGCAGTAATACGAATAAACAGGACAATAAACCAGAGATTAGCATAACAAGTATTCAGAAACAGCAGATACAGTGAAATGAAGTAGATCTATGAAAATGTCAATAGGGAACAGAAACAGATGCAAACGCAAGAGCAGTTTAACAGAAAACAGTAACAATCATTTAGATCTAACAGTTATAACATAGCAGATCTAACAATAATAACCAGAGTAGAAATAGATAAAAGAAAAAGAGAAGGTTAAGAGACTTCCCTTTCTCAGATCCCGCGTGGATCTGAAACCGAGTGGTAGCCGGACAGTTGCTCCGACAACCGTGGCTTTGATACCACTGTTACGCCGATCCGACAACCAAAAAGGCAAAACCTATTTACTATTACAAACCCTTCCTGTTTTACTATTACAGATTCCAAATGAACAGAAGAAAAACAGAAAAACAGAAGACCTAATCTATTACAATCGGCTTCCTTTTCTTGGATGTCTTCCAGAACAAGATCGGAATAAACAGAAGGGAACAGATATGTTAGTAGTAAATAACAGAACAGAAAGCTGTAATCTTTACCTTGAGACCCTTCAGGTCTCGGTTAAGGCAGCAGTGGGAGCCGAACGAGCTTGGCAAGTTCAGCTTCTGTGCGCGACGAAGAACAGCCACGGAGTGTTCTTCCGGTGAAGAACAACGGAGAATCCCTCAGGCTAACCAGTGGCCTCAAGAAAAATAACTCTCACTCTCTCTCTCAGCAAGCCCTTTCCTCTCTCACCCAGCCACACGCACGGTACCACGAAGGTTAACCAGCACAGACCAGTAGAGAAAGAGTCCCGAAGGGTTAAGAAGAAACCGAACGGACAGACTGTTCGAAAGAAAAGAGAGGGAAGACGGAAGGTCAGAGAGAGTTGTGGTGGCTCAAACAGAAGAAGAGAGGATTAGTGCAGGCTGCAAGAGTAAAGAAAATATATATAGCCAAGTCACCTGGGTCGGGTCGGGTTGAACCCGCCGCCCGGCATCAAAGGCCTACCAGCCCAATTCCACTCTTAATGAGGCCCACCTGGTATTCATCATTGGGATAAAATAAAAGGGCTGAAAGGGAGAAATGAAAAATGTGAAAAATGGCCCAATAGGCCAACAATAGCCCATAAAGTTCAATTCAATGAAACAATTATAACCCCCGAAAACATGAAAGCTAGCTAGAACCCTAAATAAATTCATAAAAAGGCATCATATACAAACACAAACCCTTGAATAACTTAAAATCCAGAACATGTAAATGTGTTTCGAAGTGATTGTTCCGGACTATAATCTTTTGAACACCAATTAAGAATCCTATGTTGAATAATACTGCAAGGGATGAATCACTATCTTAATAATTCTAGACAAATAATTAGCAATCAAGTTTACTTTTTGCTAGGCTCTAGCAAAAAAGGATGATACTTTATCTGAAAAAAGAAGTTCTTCTTGTCCCTCCGTAGTAGTTGATGTTCAAGGTCCAAATAGATCTCAAGTGGAGAGTAAAATATCTTGCGGACGACTACGTAAATCAAAAGGTACACCTGTTTTCTTCCTTCTTTATAGATATAATGAAAGTCAGTAAAGACAACATCAATAGTCTAAATAGAGATTTTGCTTTTCTTCTCATATATTTATTGCTCCCTCTATTTTTTACTTATTACACTATGAAATTAAGGTGATGTTCAGTGAGTTTCTTTTTTTAATCATGCCATTCCATTGAAAATTTAATTAAACCCCTTTCTTAATTCCTGTTTCATACAAATGCTACAACTGTTAAAGAAAATGCACGTGACATTAATGAAGGGCATTTTAATCTATACAAACAAAAATGAAACTTATATAAAAAAAATGAGGAGAATATTTTTTAGATTTAGTTTGATGTTGTATCGCTTGAAAAAAATGAGTGATAATATGACGCTTTTTATTATTTAGTTCATTGAAGTTAATTCTTGAAAACTATCAATTCTAGGTCAAAGCAGTGGGAGCTATATGCTTCAACCTTCGAAGTGAGCACAACATTGATTACCTTATAGGTCTTTGCCAGGACAGTGATGATTCTATTGTGATTTTATACCCTTTTTCAAGTTGATGAGTTACACCTTTTCAAATGCTTTAATTACCTTCAATCGCTTTCATGTGTTTTATACCTTATTTTGAGATTGATGAGATTTTTTCTTGAATTTAAGTTAAATTTACTTTATTCAAATGTTTATTTATTTTTAAGTACTTTACATCCTCATGTTAGCTTGATGATTGAATGTCTTTTGATACGTGTAAAATAACTTATATATTGTGAATGAATGCTTTCATTTTCTTCATTTTTTTCTCCTAGAATATAGGAATATTTAGCAGCTAATATTTTCAAATGCGAAAAGGATTAAAGAAGTCATATAGATGGTTAAAGGTGATAGAGTTGATTTTTAGTATAAATAAACACCTTAAGTTTTAATTATTAACTTTTAAAAATGTTTTATTTATTAAATATAATTATTATTTTAATTTATTCTATTTTGTTGATAAAGGGAAAGAAGCCCACAAATAAGCCCTTAATTGAGAGAAGTGCTAGAAGTGGAGATAGCCTAATTCAAGGAAAAAGAAAAAAAAAAGAAAGAGAATGGGGTTGCTGCGGTAAATAAAGAGGAAAGAAGGACCAAAAAGAAAGAAAAAAATAAGAAGAAAAGGGAAGTTACTAAAAAGAGAGGGCAGCAAAAAAATTGGAAAGGAAGGCAGCATGAATTTGGAAAGAGAAGAAGTTGCTGGCAAAGTTAGCAGCTTTAAAAGAAGAAATCAGCTGTTGAGAAAAGAGGGAGAGCAGCAGAAAAGAACAAAAAACGAAGAAGAAGAGAGAAAGCTGAGAGGAGAGAAAGAAGCTGCTGCTAGTAGCAGAAATCTGGGCAGCAGTAGAAGACTCCTGCAGCTGAAGAAGGCAGCAGAAGCAGAAAGCAGAATCTGCAGCTTCTAGACTGAAGTAGAAATTCCAGCACGCAGCAGAAAAATCTGAAGCAGAAGAATTCCAGAAGAAAGCAGCAGCAGAAAGAAGCAGAAATTTTCCAGCAGCTGTGAAGAAATTTTGAAGCAGAAATTTTCTAGCAGCAATTTTCTGTTGAAAAAAGGCCATGATTTCTTCCAATAAATCGGTTCCTTCTTTCCCGTTAGCCATGAACTAAATTTATTTTTAGAATCTTGATGAAGCCCTAGCCATGTGACTTTGATTTATTTTATTTTGGGGATTTATCATATTATTTATGTGATTGCATATCTTTGGAAATTTTTTGGTTTGATGCAATTAATTCTTGGTGATTGTTCTTGTTTGGGTTAATTGATATTTTTATCCATGCTTGATTCTTGTAGTCTTGAGTCTGAGAGATATGTAATTTTTGCAAGTATATTGTGGGTTTTACAATTGAATAGTTCATGCTAATTTTAGATGATTTATGTCATAGGAATGAATAAGTCATGCTAATGATTAGATGGATTATGTCATGCTTTTACGCACGGTATATTTCTCTAGTGAATCGAAGCTTGTAGCCTAGATCACCACATGAATGTTTAATCTTTTCTCTTAAATAAAATTTAATCATTGTTATATAGGTTAGTGGTGGATTCAAGGTTCTAAATCATCTTCTTTAGTTAATCTCCCGTTAGTTTTAGTTTATTTACGTTATTCATTAGGTTTTATTTTACTTTAGGAATAATTCTTAGATAACAAAATTTGATTCTTCTTTTTATAAAATTAATTTAGGAAGATAATAATTTAGGTAGTTAAGCCTTTCTCTATGGTTCAATACCCTAATACTTCCTTATTACATTGATCTTGTGCACTTTCAAGTATTGGGTTTGAAACATTGTTAGAAAAAATCCCGATCAAGTTTTTGGCGACGTTGCCGGGAAAGGGTTAATTTAATTTCTTGTATTATTGTCTCCTAAATTTGTTAGTATTTTTATTTGTTTCAATTTTTTTTATTATTATTGAAAAAAAAAATTTTTTGTTATCTTAGTTGTCTTTAATTTTTTTGTCTTCTTTATTTTGTTATAATTCCCTTTTATTTAGATATTTATTCTTCATTATTATTTGTAGTAATTTTTTTCTTGAATTTGTTTATTAATGCATGGTCGTCGTTCGCTTTATGTTGATTTGAAAGAATTTGATCCTGAGATAGAGCGTACACTTAAGGCACTTAGAGCACAAGGAATAATCACTAACACTTTTGACATTAAAATGGCTGAACATCCACGAGCACTAAGAGAGTATTTTACTCCCAACACATATAGCTCACCAATAGGTAATACAATACCTGAAATTGAGGCTAATCACTTTGAAATCAAAGCTTCTACTATTCAAATGCTACCACCTTTTATGGCCTTGATTTTGAAAATCCTTATAAGCATATTGATGAGTTTTTAGAAACTTGCTCTACTTTTAAACTGCCTAATGTTACTGATGATGCTATTAGATTGCGTCTTTTTCCTTTCTTTCTGAAGGATAAGGCTAAACATTAGTTACACACACGTGAGAGAATAGGTACTTGGGCTGAGATATCTAGGGAATTTCTGAAAAAGTATTTTCCTATGGGTAAACTTACAAGATTAAGGAGAGAAATCACTACTTTTTCCCAACAAAATAATGAACAATTTCACGAGAGTTGGGAGAGATTTAAAGAACTTCTTTGTAGTTTCTCTCACCATAAGTCCCTAAATGGCAGCAAATACAAAGTTTTTATTTAGGATTAGATGAGAGAAATCGTCAAATGGTTGATTCCTCTTGTGGTGGTTCCTTTCCTCATAAAATTGCAGATGAGGCATGGGATTTATTTGAAAATTTGAGTGATAATTCACAACAACATGCCACATCCTCACGTGTAGGCACATCTAAGCAAATAGGAAATAGAGGAATGTATGAAGTTTCTCAAAATATTGATCTTTCTTTGAAAGTTGATGCCGTATCTAAAAAGTTTGATCAATTATTAGCTTTAAATACATTGCCTACTAATTCTCCTAATGTTCAAGGTGTTTGTGCAATTTGCTCTAGTCCTTCTCATGTTATCTATGACTGTCCTAGTGCTTCACTATTTCCAGAATTTGTGCAAGAACAAGTCAATACAGCTCAAGGATTTCACAGGCAAAATGACCCCTATTCAAACACGTACAATTCAGGCTGGAGAAATCATCCTAATTTCTCCTGGAAGCAACAAGGAGGGGAAGGTCAATTAGGCCAGCAACAATATCAGTAGAATAAACAACCTGGTATGACTGCTCCTCCTAGTTTTCAATCTCAAAGGTATGTACCTCCTCATCCTCCTCAAAGTGGAAATTCTATTTTTGAAGAAAAAGTCTTATTTGCTTTAAAAGGTTTGGAAGTTACGACACAACTTCTAGACTCTCACACTCAATCTATTGCTAAGTTAGAAACTCAAATAGGGAAACTAGCTAATGCAATAAGTAGAAGAGATGAGGGTAGGCTTCCTAGTCATCCAATAGAGAACCCTAGAACTAATTATCATGAGTAAGCTAAAGTTGTAATTACTCTTAGGAGTGGGAAGGAGATAGATAATAAAGTAGGGGAACCAATTAAAGATAATGAATTAAATGAAAACGAAACTGAGGAGATTGATATATACTTTATTTATGTTATTCATTAGGTTTTATTTTACTTTAGGAATAATTCTTAGATAACAAAATTTGATTCTTCTTTTTATAAAATTAAGTTATGAAGATAATAATTTAGGTAGTTAAGCCTTTCTCTGTAGTTCGATACCCTAATACTTCCTTATTACATTGATCTTGTGCACTTGCAAGTATTGGTTTTAAAACTTAGTTAGAAAAAATCCCGATCAAAAGGCCTCTTTATAAAGCAAAAAAATTGATTTAGTTCAAGAAAAACATGTTTAGGAATCATTATGGTAGAAGTTAAACTTTTAGCACCATATCATGTCAATGTCCAAACTTCATAGATTAAATTGTTTATTTTCCAACCAAGTGTTAAAGGTTTAAAAGAAATATGAAACTTTTACACTTAATAATTGTAATTCATATGAACTTCGAAAATTTGACTTGTAGTTACTTCTGTAGAATAAATGAAATAATATAATTTTGGACAAAAAATAAGGTTAAAAAAAAGCAGTGTAAAATTTTGAAGGTTATCAATTTTTATCTTTGCAAAGTACATTTAGCATATGAAAAGAAATAATAAGAGACATGAAATGGCCAGGAAAATCTTATATACCATACCTTTAATATTCATTGAAAATTCAATGGTTATGATTTTACTATAATTAAATTATTTCGTTAATTTGGTACAACTTAAAAGTTGCATTGTTGATGTTCATAACAATTAATACACCCTTTTCAATGAATTGGTTTGCGGTGCACAAGGGATGTGTTTGCAAAAGTGGTGTACGGTTAGTGTGTGCAATAGTTGTATTCAAGTGTGGTTGCAGATCTCAATTGAGAATAACTTTGAGTTTCTTCTATCAGATCTCATGGGTGGCGAAGGACTTTACTTTTACTGTGAAACCAACCATGAGCATTTTTTATTATTGTCTTTAGTATTTATGAAATAGCAAAAAGTTACTAATGAATCGATCAATTAGGTTGGATCAACAATTACAATATTCTATAGTCATTTGATGATTTAATTGATAATATATGTTTCTTTGTTTCCTTTTTTTTTTTTTCTCATTTTAAATGGAACCCCGTTTATTTTTTGTGTTAAAGGGAGTTCTACTTATAAACTATGTGATAAATCAATACATAATTTTTCTTTTTCTTTTTTTGAAGATTGAATCATATATGTGTCGGCAATTGAATCTTATCTTGTTTGCAGCAGTTACTGAACAATTATATATTAGAATCTATTAACATAAAAAATAAATTCATGAACTATTCATCTATAAATTTTTATATGAATTAAGATAGCTTCCTATACGTGTCCCTAAAATTACAACTCATACATATGTATATGCATATATATATATATGTATATATATATATATATAAATAATGTAAGGTTGAAAAGGAGCTTAACACTAGTAAATGAGTGTTAGAGCTTCGGAATAATTTTTAAAATTTTTGGCTTATGTTGTGTGATCAAATGAGCAAGACGTGTTAACAACACAGTTGTAGAAAAAGTTTGACTGAATCACAGAGGATTGTTAATGCAGTTCAGCCAACAATGTCTATATCTACGCCATGATCATTTGAACCGATCCACTAAATCAGATTAATATAAGGATACAATTGTACAAACCTATCTAGTGAATAACCCAACAACTAGTAACGAACACCGAGTTCACTGGAACAACTGAGCTGGCTATTAAACTAGACATACTCTATCTAATACCCCTAGCAGGACTACAAGTTGTTTAGAAACAAAGTAAACCCAATCCAACCATCTATTAAAAAGATATGAAGAACCCAATGACTAGTAACGACACCAGTTCACTGGAACAACTAAGCTACGTATTAAACTTGATGCACTCTATCTAATATCCCTGGCTGCAATAAAAGCTGTTTAGAAACAAAGTAAAACCCAATCCAACTATCTATTACAAAGATGTGAATAATGTAACACTGTGTTGGGTGGATCAACAGTAATACAATACTGTGCAATTGACATCATCACTGCTTGCCAATCTTCTTGCTAAAAATTCTTAGACTTCCTCACTTCTCTCTATGAATTTTACACTCGTAATTGCTTAAGAAATTAAGTCCAAAACATCCATATAAATAGCGGCCAAGAGACTCTTAAGTTGAGAGGGTCTTCTACTCAAAGTTGATCTTTTTAGCATCATCCTCGTCACTCCAAGATATCACCAAGTCTTCTGGATTATCTTCAAAGCTTCTTGCTAATATTCAAGGCTTCTTGATAATTTTCAAACCATTTAAATCCATCAGATAAAAACATGGAGATAATTATAATTAGATAAAACTACTAATTTAAATAAAACTTTGCTAAGTTACATCCAAACTATGCCAATATGTGTGACAACATAATTTTAGGAAACTAATTTTCCTAACAATATATGTGTATATATATGTCTATATACATATATGTGTGTGTGTGTATATATATGTGTATATATATATACACACATTTATATATGTAACATTTAGTAGAAGGGAAAAAATTATTCTAAACTACACTGTGTTTCATTTACATACCAAATTTGATATGAATATGTGTATGCCTATGTCTATTTTTATATATAGAAAGACAAACACATAAATTCATAAATGCAATTCTTTTTAGGAAAGCAAAGGAAAAAAAGGGAAATGAAATGGACATTACTTATAATCCTTATGAAGAACAGAAACGAAAGATAATTTTGAGACATTATTGTGGAATACTAATTAATGGATTGCAGTTACGTGTTACCTTAATTAGAATAAGTATTTTGTTGAAAAACGTTTATAAAAAAATCTTAACTTGTGCTTCTTAAAAACTATTTTGGTGCAGAATATCCGCTTTAAATATATATACTGACCTCCTGACAAGCTAGCGCTAAACTTGCAAATGAACAATATGATAATAATGAGGGGGATTCAGAAAGTCTTCTAATTTCTTAGTTCATTAACAAGTATATACTTGAGAATGATATTGGCCTTGGATGCGTTAGCTGACGCCCTCTCCAAAAAGGGATTTTAAGATGCTTGCAAAAAATACATTTGGCGAGAATCATCTAAATAAGTTTGCTGCTTGAATTTGTTTCTCTATCGTATTTGTTTTGAAATTTGTTGTAAAAATGAGAGTAACAAGCAAGGAGATCAACTTTCTTATTACTATTGTCAAGTCTTACAGAGGTCTTGTAAGGGTTTAATGAATTTATAGAGATTCAAACTACCAATCCTCCATGGTTTAGCATAAACCGCTAC
Source organism: Catharanthus roseus (assembly GCA_028651295.1). Classification (NCBI taxonomy): domain Eukaryota; kingdom Viridiplantae; phylum Streptophyta; class Magnoliopsida; order Gentianales; family Apocynaceae; genus Catharanthus; species Catharanthus roseus. The sequence continues at coordinate 1,247,940 of JAPQWS010000046.1, read as the reverse complement.
AAAACAAGATTCTATAAGTTATATTAAAGAAAATAAAGAATACTGATAAACACATATAAGTTATATTTCTTGTAACGTTGAAATGAGTAATTAAGAAATATAATGTAAATAAGGAGTGTCCTACCTATCCTAGTTACAAAGGCCCCTTATGTTTGGAGGGATATCAAAAAATAAAGGAAAGTAATTTTTGGTTCATGAGTGACGTTAAGGATTAGCCAATGTGTCTGCAACCTTATTATCTTCTCTTTAAATATGTCTAATAAGACAATGCTATATATATTATACCCTACCCTATTATATAGTACTAGATTTCACTATGCAGTTTCAATTAAGTTATGTTATACTACCCTATCCTTTACCGAAAGTCATTATGAGATTGTGAAAAAAAAATGTTAAGTGGCATTTTAATATCGGAGGTTTTTATTTACCAACAAGATCTATATGCATTAATTTTTTGGCTTGTTTAAGTGAAAAAATCAACAAACGTACGATGGCTTCCAATAAATCTTAGAATTTTTCTATATAGGAAAATTTCCCTTCTCTCACGATAGTCAATTTCATGTGACTAAATTCATTATATATGTTCCTAATCCTTAGCTAGTTGAAGTGGAATAAAAGAATAAATTTAATAGTATCACGTAATAGAACATTATATGCTTTACTATTTACTTGTTCCATTAATCTAAAGAAACAAATAAAGGTATAAAACTGACTTGACAATAAATGGGTTACCACTAATCTTATCCAGAAACATTGCACTATTCGAGCTTTACTTGGTTTGAAACTTAATTAATATGTTATTAGATGTAACTAGATAGATACCATTATGTTGTAGAAATCAAAGTACAAGAATAACATTTTTACATGACATATATGCACGCTCATTAATGCAACAATTTGATTACATGACAGACTAATTAACTGTCTCTTAGCTATATATGGAAGAACACATTTGAGAAGAAAGTTTTATATATACAAATTGACTTGAAAAGCTCGAATGATTCCCAATAGATAAACTCTAGAACCATAGATCAAGAACTTTCAAAAACTCCAATAAAACAAGCCAATTAAATCCAAGAAGGATAGCCAATAAAGTTTTCTTCAATTAAATAATTATAATCCTTTTTCTTCAATGAAACAATTATAACCCTATATAACAAGGAAGCTAGCTAGAACCTTAAATACATTCCCAAAAGGCGTAAAAAAATTAAAAACCATAAAATAACTAAAATCTAGAACCCCTAGATGAGTTTAGAAGTGATTGACCAACACTATGAACTTTCGAAAATCAATCAGGAATCATAAATTGAATGACATTGCAAGGGGCAAATATCTTGATAAGTCTAGCAAGATCAGATGGCAAAGAGTGGGTTATTGTTAACCTCTCAAGAAGGAGAAAAACTCTATTCAAATTTAAGAAAAATTTGAAAGTCGTGTTTTCTCTCTTCAAATTAGAGTATTTATCCAAAACAAAACCCAATATCAATAGGGCACTCAGGCTAGAAGTCTCAGAAGACAAATCCCCTTCAAATACACCTTAAAGAAACATTAAAATGGCTTAAAACAAGTGGGAAACGTTCTTGCCATTTTTGACCCCAAGTAGGGTAACCTTACAGGAGTATCTGGCATTGACATTCAACAGTTCAGCGTGTTTTCTTCTTCGTTTCTCCAAAACCGTTAGAAATTGATCTAGCATTAGACACTTGTTTAGTATGGTTCCGACACTGACCCCCTTTTTAAAATTTTCACTTGTTCCCTTTGTCCTCCACTAGTACCATCTATCATAAAAACTCCTTTGTCTATCATTGATGCCCTCAAAGTGTTACAAATCCTCGTTTCTTTAGAAAAATAGAGGGCTTCCGCTTTGATTTCTTGCTTGAGCCCTCGCGATTAGTTCTTTTTATATAAGGTTTCGTGCATGTAACCTTGTGTTCTTATCATAAATTAAGGTTCATATTTGCATATTGCACAACAATATTCAAAAAGCTAATTGTAAGATATCATGTGTGCATATATTTATAGAGTGGCGGAACCAGGACTGAAAAGCTGGTGGACTGAACAACACTAAAAGTTTTGCTGGAATTTCTTCTATAAAATAGATGCATTCCAAATACAAAAGACATTCAAACAATTCCAAATTTACGAATAAAATAGCAAAAAAAATAGATAATCGCCTATTACCAATGTGGAGTGATCACCAATCATTCACTAGGAATTATTACCCATCACTCACGGGATAAGTATCACTATCAAATCTGAAGATATTAATACAGATAAAATACAAAAAGTCTATGTAATCGCCCATTACCAATAAGGAGTGATCACCCATCACTCACGAGAAGATACCTCTGCGGACGTCAGCGGATGGTAGCAGTGTTTCTTGGTGGTCTCTGGAGGAGGTGAGATAAGGGTCACAAGTAGGGATGGACTTCTTGTTAAAGGGAAGGGAGGGTTCGCGAGGGGGCGCAGCTTGTTCGAGTAAGGGTTGGGTTTGTCCGAACAAGGATTTTGGGGAGTTTTAATTGAAGAAAAATAAAAATAAAAAATAAAAATTAGCTATTAGCCGATTATCGATCTCTGTTTTCATCGGTAGCTTGCTTACAAGGACTTACCGACCGAATTTGTTAAAATCAGTCGATAACTTTATCTACTTACCGATCTTATTCTACTTTGCCGGTAGTCGATGGGTAAAAATATCTACTAACCGACTAAAATTTTTCTCTATCGAGAATCACTCGGTAGCTTAAATAAATTTACGATCGATATCAATTGGTCGGTAAAAACGATCACTAATAAGCATTTTTCTGGTAGGGATATATACATATATATAATTAGTTATAAATAATCATAAACTACATTTTACCCCACATATATAGTAATTTATTAAGAATAGTTTATGGTTATATTTGAGAGGTAAAAAAGACTTTATGCCTATTTTCATAAATATACACATGTGTATATACATACATATTTATATATGTATATATATATATGTATGTATATGGATATATACATATATACACACATATACATTTAAATTTAAATATAAGTATATATATACGTATATATGTATATATGTGTGTATATATATATAATATATATGTATATATATAAATATATACAAATTTTCAAATAGTATTAAACGAAGGTTCGTACTTATAAGAAACTTTGATATTCAATATTCTCAAGGCAAGAAAAAAAGACAAGCGTAGATGCTTTTCATAGCTGTCAACTACAATTTAAAATAATTAAGTTACTTTGACATTTGACCAAAACATTACAGAAACCTGTTGTTTATGTGTCACGTTATTTATTTGTACTTTTTATATGAAGATAAGTTATAAATTTATCAAATCTAAATCTTTTTTCCTTTTCTGATTATTTTTTGAAGCAAAAAGATACTCACAGGAATGACCTATTATAGTAACGTCTTAATAATAACCTACTATGTAAATTTAAAATCAGCAAAGATATTGAAATTTCTAGATTTGTAAAATTTAAGGTTTTTCTGCTTTTGAGGTACTTTGAGATGATAAATGTTGGAAATCTTTCAACTTTTTCTTTTCCCTTTCTATTTTTTTTGAGTTTTTAACTATAATCTTTTTTATTTTCTCATTCTCTCCTCTTGTGTTTGTATTGCGTGTTTTATCAGGTTGAATTTTTTTCCCTGTACTTGTGATTGTGAATAACTTTGAGCTTCCCTTACTAGATCTCATGGGTATCCAAGCACCTTGCTGTCATTTTGGAACTAAGCGTAAGCATTTTTCATCATTGTCTTTCGTCTTTATGAGAAGCAAAAAGTTACTAAAGAATCAATTAATTAGTCTAGATCAATAATTGCAATTTTTTATTTCATGATTTAATTGGGATTTTTTTAATTGTAGAGGGAAAAACTACATTTTTTTTGTATTAACTTAATGTCAGTTCTACTTATTAGATATATGATAAATCAATACATAATTTGTTTTTCCTTTTTCAAAAACAGTATCATATATGCGCCTGCGATGGTATCATCTTGTTTGTATTACGTATTGAACAACTATATATTAAAATATATTAACATAAGAAGTAATTTTATGAACTAAATGTTCATCTATACTTCGTTAAGTATATGAATTAGTGTATATATGTGTGTGTGTTTGTGACATTTTGGACAAGTGGAAAAACTTATATTAAAGTGAATGTGTGTCATTATTTTGCATCCAAAATTTGATATGAATATGTGCATGCCCATGTGTATTTCTAAATGTAGAGACACACACAGATTCATAAATGTAATTCTTTCTTGGAAAGCAAAGAAGGAAAAAGAAAATGGAATGGACATTCCTTAAAATCCTCATAGAGAATAGAATGAAAAGAAAATTTATAGACATTATGAATGCTAATTAATAGATTGTATTCACTCATTATCTTAATTTAAAGAAGTATTTTGTTGGAATAACTTTTTCAAAAAATCATAATTTATGTTTCCGAATTTTTTTTGGGTAGAATCTCTGCTTTGGATATGTGGATCTCTGGAAATAACAGTTCCATGTAATGCTTGTGGAACAAGGTGGAAAGAACAAGAACTCTTGCTAACCTTGCAAATGAACAGTATAATAATAATGAGGAGGACCTAGAAAAGTCTCTAATTTTTTAGCGCATTAACATGTACATACCTGAGTATGAGATTGGCTTGGGACGTATGCTGTTGAAGCCCTCTCCAGAAAGGGATTCTAAGTTGTTAGAAGTAAATACATCAGGCTCATGAAATAGGCTTACAGGAGAATCATCAAAGTAAGTATGCTGCTCGAACTTGCTGCCTATCATACTTGTTACAAAATTTACAGTAAGAACGAGCGTAACATGGAAAGAGATATACTTTCTTACTACTGTATGTTGTCTAGTCTAACAGAAGTCTTGTAAGGGTTTTGATGAATGTACATAGATTCAAACTATCAAATCCTTTATGGTTTGGTATAAACCATTGCATAAAAGGATTCTAGCTATTTTAACAAGATATTTGGAATTTAACTGGTCATGCTGAATCCTATATGGTCTAGGATAAAAAATCTAGGACATTCTAACATATATTCAGATAATTCACAAGGGGTACTTGATGCGGAATCCTTATATATTTTTATTTTGTATTTGGAAACAAGTAATTAATTTGAATAGTTTTTATGTATAGTCATTAAATTATATTGAGTGTATTATTTTCTCTACACACTTTTCAGGGATGACATTACCATCCTCAAATCTGAACCTCTGGAGTGACTGCTGAAAGCACAGGGAAATTTGGAGACTATAACCCCTGTCATCCTATGATAACAAGATTAAGGGTAGTGGGTGCAAATATGGTGCAAGCAATCAAAGATTGGTTTACTCCCAAGAGTGTATTTGAACAGGAAAGCTTCCATGGCTTCACAAGCTTTTATAAGAAATTCATCAAGGACCTTAGCACCGTTGCTAGTTCTTTGGTAGTTGTAACCAAGAAGATGACCGGAATCACATGGGAAACTTGTTCACCTCATCTTGAATTTGACTACAGTAAAGCTTATTATTCTACTACTCGTCTTTCTTCTTTTAAAGTTGATTATGGTGACAATTTTCTCATGTCTTTTGATTTGGCTCCTTTATCCATAGATCATACTTTGAGTTTTGTGAGTGAAGAAGATGGAGTATTTCAAGTATATCCATGTCAAGAACTATGATGCTCCTGCAACCAACCACAAGACATTTGAAAAGAGACGATTAGGTTCTAATCTTGGCAGGTTGGATTAGATTATTTAGGAAATGAACGATTTCCTTCTCATCACAGATCTACGCTTGATGTTGTGGCGATGAGCCTTTGCACATTCTTGAATGCCTTAGTGCTTTTATAGTTAATTTTTCGGTTGAATTTTTATTTCGTGCTACCTTTCATGTTTTGATATGTCTTTGTTGATCTAGGGACAGATTCGAGGACGAATCATTTCAAAGGAGGGGTGGATGATGTGAATCAAGAAAGCCAAGACGCTAAAGATTTATTGATTGGACCATTCACTAGTACAAGGCCCAAGAAGATTAAAGATGATAATGGAAATGTGGATAAATTGCATGGTTGTTTACTTGGAAAAATGCCTTGAAAATCAAGCATGAAGGTTTTGAAGATAAAGGTCAAGTCTCCAAGTTGCTCATAATATATGCCATAAACAAGTATTATTCAAGGGAACAACTTGGATGTGAAAAATGATTACATTTTGGGAATTCTTGGTCCTACTGCCGAGGGTAGGGCCTGTCCCTACCATCGTTGGTAGGCTTCTGGCCGAGCTGGACTTTGTGGACAACACCCTACCGTGTCCGGTAGGTTGCACTCTACCGTCACCTGTAGGGTTCGGGAATGAAATGGCTTTTGTAATCTTTTGGCAAGATTTTACTGTTTGAACATATTTTCCAGCTTTTAATCAAGGGCTTAGTTGGGTATTTTAAGCCATTAATCACTAGATATGTTAGGTTTAGACCTTAGCCTATAAATACCCCATTATAAGCTCATTTGTAACTAACTTGGAATTTTGCTAAAATTTTTGAGAGAGAATTCTCTTTGTCTCTTGGGTTCTTCACCCTTTCTTAGTTAGCTCGCTAAAAGGGTTAATGTCCTTAGTTTGAACAATTGATTGCCTTAGGTTGATGAATCCATGGAATTCAATTGATCATTCTAACTCCTTTCATTAATTGAGTCTTAGAGTTCTTGTCCTTTGATTCAATTTATCTTAGGTCTTCTAGTTTGTGTAGTTGGGGTTTTGAGGCTTTAGTTTCCTCAAGGTTCTTCCTATCAAATTAGGAAAGAGTTTTCTCAATGTTGGGTTATGAGCCTTAGATCTTCATAGGTTTTCTATTGGAGTGTTCAAGCTACAAATCCTCAATAGAGGTTCTTCATCAAAAGAGGTGATCTTGGGAAGATGTTGAATCAAATCTATATTCAATTGAAGATTCACATCACTGACCTTATCCTTAATTTTCTTCCTTAGATGGTTCAAGTACCTCTCGAACACATACATCCATTTGTACTGAACTGCACCACATACCTTAGCTTCATACGGCAAGTGAACCATTAAATGCTCCATAACATCGAAGAACGAAGGAGGAAAAATCCTTTCTAACTTGCACAACAACACTGTAATATTACTTTCCAATTTACGCATGTGCGTGATGTATTTAAAAATAAAACGGGATGTGATCCTGATTACTACAATGCAAGGCAAGTGGACCTAACAAAGTAGAGATGAGTTTCAACCCAAGTGTCAAATCTCTCAGGGACGGGCGAAGGTTCAAGTATTAATCGTGGCTCTAATGTCTAGTCAGAAAAGATGATGTCATTGATTAAAGAAAGAAATAAAAACAAGTAACTCAATTAAAAGAAAGCAAATAAAAACGATTTTAAAAGAATTATAAAGACAAGAGTTTGGGTTGGTGGAATCCCCCTAATCTTGATACTAGTTCAATTGGAAAAACTTTTAATGAAAACGATGTTGAATTAATTAAGTTGGATCATCACTCTAATGGGGAAATCTCTATCTCTAGGAGGAAAGCCACCCTACTCACTAACCCTTAGAGGAACATCTATTTTCTCCGCAACAAATTATGAGTGCAACAAACTTAGGTGATTTAAAAAGACCTAAAATAGCAAAATCGTATCTCTATCAATTACCCTAATTAACCCCCAATTGGTTTCCCTAGATTGCTCTTCCCTTTTCAATTCCAAACAACCTTGTGAATAATATAATCTCGCAACAACTAAATTACAAACAAATGCAATTGGTGAACAACTTAAATTAAAACAAACATCGAAATAAAGAAATTAAACCAAGAAATTTATAATCAAGATCTACGATTCAACCCCAAACCAAACAATAAAAAAAACTACTCACTATTCATGTTAATAAAACTGTAAATTAATAAAAGAATTCAATGACAAGAAAAGTTAACGAAAGCTTAGGTTTAAACATCGAAGTCACAATTTAATCCCAAACGTCTTCTAAGATTGTCTCTCGAGTCACTAAGTTGAAGATCAAAATCTTTAATCAAAGTTTTCAATTCTTGAATCTAAGAAAATAAATCTTGTAGAAATCTTGAACTTCTATTAAATAATGAGAATATAAAAGATGGGATTTAAAGAATGTTCAGTCTAATCCAACCTAATTAATCTACTCCAAATCTAAAATCTAAATAATCTATTCTAAACTAAGTTCTAATCTAATGTAAGCTTAGTTAATGTATCTAATGTATGTTACAACAGCAGCAAATAAACCCCTTTATATAGAGGTGAAGAATACAAGAAAACCAAATCAAAATTGGTGAAGAAATCAAGAAAATCGAGTTTGAATTGGACTCCAATCATCCTTGCCATACACCCTACCGCCAGCGGTAGGGTGAGGCCTATCGTCTATGGCAGGTCTTTGTCTGATCGTTTGTTTTGATCCTCGGCACCTACCGACGATGGTAGATCAGCATACCTCATGCAGTAGGTCCTGCATTTTTGCAAATGGCTTCCGTTTTCACTCTGTTTTCGTCCGTTTTTGTTTCCTTTTCATCATTTCCACTTCTGAAGGGCACCCAAGATAGAAAAAGAGGTATTTAGCTAAAATATATACTTTTACATACTAAAAAAACCAAAAGCATTAAAATTAACATATAGAAAATATAATCAATTATGCACTTATCAGTGCACCACACTTAATTTAGGTGAACACAAGTCTCTATAAAACAAACTAAATTTTGCCAAGGCACTCCATATCTTGTTCGAAAGTATCTCTTTCAGAGCAATAAGAATCAATAGCTCCATAAATACGTGGTAATCATGACTTTTCATTCCGGACATTCTCAACTCTAAACCAATATATCTGCTCAAATTAGAGGCATATCCATCAGGTAGTTTCAAGTTCTTCACCCACTCAAGTATGGCTTTTCTTTGTTCTTTTGTGAAAGTGTAACACGCCTTAGGTTTTTCAAAACCCTTGAGATATAGTTCGGGCCATTTACAATATCTTTTAACATCTTTTCTAGACTTCAAGTTATCCTTCGTCTTCACTTTCATATCTATAACTGGGTTAAAAATATTATCAAAGACATTCTTCTTATTATTCATGACGTCAAGATTTTGGCAAAGATACTACGCCTCGTCCAATTGTGAGATTGTCCTCTGCCATCTTCCTTACCCATCTCAATTCCGGTTTTTGTAATCTTTGGCATGTCTTGAACCCTTCCCAACAACTGATCTCCAATAAGACGAGGTGGTGGCTCAAAATGATCTTCTCCTCTACCCTTATTGAAAGACTTGGAATCTCTTCGAAAGGGATGATCCGAAGGCAAAAAATAGCCATAATAATCAAACGAAGATTGTTTTCCCCCACTTTGCAGTCTAAATGACTTTGTTCCTTCCATGCAATAAGGACAAGCAAAAGCGCCAACAATACTCCAATCAGACAATATCCCCTATGTTGGAAAGTCAGTAATAGTCCAAAGAAGGGCAACCGTCATGTTAAAGTTCTCTTTCCTCAAAATATCGTAAGTGGTAACTCCATGTAACCACAATTGATTCAGTTCTTCTATCCACGTTTGCAAGTAAACATCTAACTTATGTTTTTTGTTATGAGGGCCCGGAATAATATATGTCAAGAACATTACAGGAGTTTTTAAGCACATCAAAGGATGCAAGATATATGGCGTAACAATCACTGGACAAGAAGAATACTGCTTCCTTGGCATCCCAAATAGTGAGGAACAGTTAGTACACAATCCAAGTCTTATATTCCTTGCCTCAGATGCAAACGCAAGAAGAGTACTATCGAGATGCTTCCAAGCTTCTCCATCGTAAGGATGACTCATCATATCCGGCTTAAGTACCGATTCTGAGTGCCATCTCATTTGTTCAGCCTTTTTTTCAGAAGCATGCAACCTATGCAATCTTGGAATTAGTGGAAAATAATATATTTTCTTGTACGGAATCTCTTTGGACTTCTTTTTCTTATTTTTCTTTCTTGTCATGTAACGTTTATGGACATAAAACTTACACTGACGTGTTTGGGCATCATTTTGCCAATACAATATACATCTATTAACACTACTATCAATTTTTTGCGTCGGTATATTCAAACCGAAAACTAACTTTTTTGTTTGGTATAAATCATCTAACACCTTATTGCCTATGGGGAGTACATCCTTCAAGAACTGTGCTATTTGACCAAAGCACTTTTCAGACATGTTCTCTAACATGATATTCTACAACCTCTCCATCGTGGACAACTGTGAATACGTTGTACACGCTTCATACAATGGTGTATCAACAGATTTCAGCATGTCATAAAACCGTTAAGCTTCAGGATTACGTGCCTCCTCATAATTGCAGTACGCTACATTGGGTTCAAAACCAGGACCAGCTGCATAAAACATACTCTCATGGTAAGTGTTGCTTTCAACATTTCTTGTAACACTACCGTCGCCAACATTTGGTCAGTAACCCCAGACAGTTTGTGTAGTCTGATTATAATAATCAGGTAAAAACCCTGATTTGTGGTGATGCAACGTCACATCATCCTCTTAAGATACCTTTTTTTCTTGTACTTCGCACACAGATACCGTAACTAGTTAGTTGTACCAAGATCGTAACTAAGAGACCGATTTACAAAATGCTTCACACTTAGTAGAAACTCAGTACTAATCTCCATAACTCCAGGCACAGTTCTTCGATAAATCCAACTGTAATCCTCCTCTATAACTTCACAAAACAAAACACATTTATTTAAAGTTAGAATCCATTACTCATTAATTAAGACTTACATCTAAAGTGTTAAATGTGATTTATGAAATATTCAGAGTTTAAGAATTGAAAGACTCCTCTAATCATTTTAGTATTACAAATACATCAAAATGTTTTAGAGATTATGATTTAAAAAGTTTTACATATTAAGATTTTAAGAGTTCACTTCTAAAAGAAGAAGTAATAGATGTACAAATACTTCTATTGGTTTGAGAAAAGTTCACTTCTAAAAGAAGGAGTAATAGATGTCTAATAATATAACTTTTGATTACATTACCTCAAAAAGAAGAAGTAAATGTTTTTAACTATTATCTATGATTTTAAAAATTTTGACAGAGTCTTCTTAGTAAAATAGATATTTTCCTGCTATAACGACCACTTAAAAGGCAACATTCAAGATAATTTAAAGAGTCTTGCCTCCCCCATAAACAATTTAAAGTAAAGAGTTCGGGCTCCCACACAAACAATTTAAATTATAGAGTCCGGACTCCCCCATAAACAATTTAAATTGTAGAGTCCGCGCTCCCCCATAAACAATTCAAATTTACTTTCGATACTTGGATTACATTATAAGCCTTAGTAAGTTTATATGACCTTATAAACCTAAAGTAACATGTTTTACAAGTTTAGAAAAACCTCAAGTTTAATCAAAAGGTACCCCTAATATCTAGTAATACTTAGATTCCTTGCCAATTAAAATCAAACGAACAAAATCCCATAATAGAAACCAAAAAAAAAAAAACAATAACAATCATTAACACATAAACATAAGAATTCAAGAGAAAGTCATACCTTAGAAGCAACAAAAAAGAAGCGAAACTTTGATGCTTAACCCTCTTAACTTTGATGAGTAAACTTCCCGTCAAGATTTCAAGAGAGAAAAAAAATCTTAGAATGCCTTTAAAATTTTAGAATGCCTTAATGATAATTAATAATTGAGTTTAATTAAAGAACCAATTAAGACTTACTAACATATTAACAAAATGAATGAATGATGAAAATAATGTTCACTCTAAATCCACAAGAATAAAGAACAAGAGCTTGAATCATAACTTTTCTTTGTAATCAGTAAAGATCAAGCAACAATTTCTTATGGAAACAAGTTCACAAGTTTTCTTAATAATCACAGAAAGTGTGCAGAAATGGAACTATCATATCTCACTTGGCAGCCAAGAAGTCACTAGCATTAAACAGAAAATTATTACAGTCAAGGCAAAGAAAAATAATTATATGCATAGAAATACAACTTTTCTTTCTTTTTATTATAAGTATATAATAAATATCATTTCGACAGATTTGAAAGCTGAATATATAAGATCAAAACACAAGAAAAAGATGCATAAATTCCTTTTCAAATTTTGCAAAGTAACTGGAAAACACAAGAGAGAGAGAGAGAGAGAGAGAGAGAGAGAGAGAGAGAGAGAGTAGGTAGTATTAATCAATACATATCAAACTAAGTAGACTTATGAAACCCCCAAGACACCTTAATGATAGCAAATAACATGGTCTACTAAATCATGAATAATATAATAACATTTCTTGTAAACAAAGGATATATTAATATATGTATATATTTATAAAGTAATTAATCTGAATTAATCAAGTCATTGTCCATGTTTTAGTATCCTTAAAATCATCTTAATGATTCAGCAATGACTCCTAATCTCATACTTTTTTTAGTATCGTAAAATGAAACTTTCTCTAAGGTGGTGCTTAAATAATTTAGGGTTGTAGTGGTAGACCATAACTTTCAGGTCATATTCATCTTATCAACTTTATTTATGTCTTTTAGAAATAAGTTCAAATTACGCAAAAAGTGTTTGAGAAAATGCTCTAAAGAGATTTTTCAGCCTTTACTAACTTTCAATAATTTAGCGTTTAATAATTTTTAGCGTTTGATAAAATCCGAAGTCAAAACTTTTAGGCCAAATTACAACCTTACTACAGTCACGCTTTACCAGAAAATTGTAAAAGGAATAGGAAAAGGTTCTTACTACATGCAAGAGATTACTTCGAAACCAAAGAATGCATAGGGAGAACTAAAAAGATTACCACAACTATTAGCTATTGTGTCTCGTGTGAAAAAGTTAACAAAACAAGAAGAAAATTTAAACCATATTATGGTGGCAAAATAACAATTCCATCTATTAAAATACTCCAATACAGGAAAGACCTACGAAACAGAAAAAGATAAGTAGAGCCACATCATAAAATCCAATTCGAATTGTCTGTTATATAAGCTAATCAAACCAATTGGAGGAGCGAAAAAAGGAAGGAACACGAGCAATTGAAACAAGAAATCTCTCAAGAAGAAAAAGTCTTTAACTTTCCTCTGTTTTTTCGAGTTGGACTTTGAGAGTGAGGGTGTATAGAGGGTTTATGAATCGGTTGCAAAATTAAAAATTGAAGGAGAGGATAGAATAGCAGAAACAACGAGAGAGAGAGAGAGAGAGAGAGAGAGAGAGAGAGAGAGGAGAAATACCTGTGTGGGCGTCAGTAGATGGCAGCAGCATCTATTGGTGGTCACTGGAAAAGGTAAAGGTGGGGGAGGTGGGGGTCACTAATGGGGACGAACTTCTTGTAAAAAGGGTGGGAAGGTTCGCGAGGGGGAGCAGCTCGTTTGAGTAAGGGTTGGATTTGTTTAAACAGGGGTTTTGAGGAATTTTTTTCGAGGTAAGATAAAAATAATAAAAAAATCAGTTACTGGCCGATTACCGATCACCATATTCATCCGTAACTTGTTTATGTGGACTTACCGACCAAATTCGTAGAAGTTGGTCGATAACTTTATCTACTTACCGATCAAATTCTACTTTATCGAGAGTCAATTCGTAAATATATCTACTTACCGGCTGAAGTTTTCTCTTTTGAGAATCAGTCGGTAACTTAAATAAAGTTACCGACCGATACCAATCGGTCGGTAAAGATAGTCACTAATAAGCATTTTTTTGGTAAGGATATATACATATATATAAATATATATAATTAGTTATAAATAATCATGAACTACATTTTACCCCACACATATAGTAATTTTTTCATAATAGTTTGTAGTTATATTTGAGAGGTAAAAAAGAGTTTATGATTATTTTCATAAATATACACATATGTGCATATATATATTATATATTTACATTTATATATATGTTTATGTATATATATATCAATATATACATATATACACACATCTATATTTATATGTTTATGTATACATATGTATATATGTATATATATGTATATATATAAATATGAATATAAATGTATATATGTATATATGTATAAATATATATGTATATATATGTGTGTATATATAAATATATAAAAATTTTCAAATAGCATTAAACGAAGGTTCGTAGTTATAAGAAGCTTTTGTATTCAATATTCTAAAGGCAAGAAAAAAAGACAAGCATAGATACTTTTCATAGCTGTCAACTATAATTTAAAACAATTAAGTTACTTTGACATTTGACCAACACGTTACAGAAACCCATTGCCTATGTGCCATGTTACTTATTCTTCTTTTTTTATATGAAGGTACGTTATAAGTTTATCAAATCTAAATATTTTCCTTTCTTGATTATTTTTTAAAAGATACTCATAGAAATGACCTGTAATAATAACGTCCTAATAACAACCTACTATGTAAATTCAAAATCAGTGAAGGGGTGTTGAAATTTCTAGGTTTGTTAAAATTTAAGATTTTTCTGCTTTTGAGGTACTTTGAGATGATAAAGATTTGAAATCTTCCAACTTTTTTCTTTTCCTTTTGTATTTTTTTTTTTGGTACAATCTTTTTCATTTTTCTTTCTTCCCTCTTGTGTTTGTATTGCTTTTTTTATCAGGTTGAATTTTTTTTCCCTGAACTTTCAATTGAGAATAACTTTGAGCTTCACTTACAAGATCTCATGGATAGCCAAGGACCTTGCTATCATTGTGGAACTAAGCGTAAGCATTTTTCATCATTGTCTTTCGTCTTTATGAGATAGCCAAAAGTTACCAAAGAATCAATTAATTAGTCTAAATCAATCATTGAAATTTTTTACTTTTTCATGATTAATTGGGATTTCTTTAATTGTAATGGGGAAGACTACATTTTTTTGTGTTAATTTAATGCCAGTTCTATTTTTAGATATGTGATAAATCAATTCACAATTTTTTTTCGTTTTTTAAAGACTGAATCATATGTGTATGCGATGGTATCTTATCTTGTTTGTATTACCTATTGAACAATTATACATTAAAATCAATTAACATAAGAAGTAATTTAATGAACTAACTGTTCATTTATACTTCATTGAGTGAGTATCTGAATCAGTATATATATATATGCGGATATGTGCGTCTGTGACATTTTTGAGAAGTGGAAAAACTTATATTTAAAGTGCAATGTCTGTCATTATTTTGTATCCTAATTTTGATATGTATGTGTATTCCTATGTCTAGAGAGAGAGAGAGAGAGAGAGAGAGAGAGAGAGAGATTACACACATATTCGTAAATGCAATTTTTTTATTGGAAAGCAAAGAAGAAAAAGGGAAATGGAATGGACATTCCTTAAAATCCCCATAGAGAATATAATGGAAAAAAATTTATTAACATTATTAATCTTAATTAATATATTGTATTTACTCATTATCTTAATTTAAAGAAGTATTTTGTTGGAATAATTTTTGAAAAAAATGCTAATTTATGTTTCTAAATTTTTTTGGGGTAGAATCTCCGCTTTGGATATGTGGACCTCTGGACAGACCAGTTCTATGTAATGCGTGTGGAATAAGGTGGACAGAAACAGGAACTCTTGCTGACCCTGCAAATGAAGAGTATGATAATAATGAAGAGGACCTAGAAAGCTCTCTAATTTTTGAGCGCATTAACAAGTACATACCAGAGAATGAGATTGGCTTAGGATGTATGCTATTGAAGCCCTCTCCAGAAAGGGATTCTATGTTGTTAGAAGTAAATACATCAGGCACAAGAAATAGGCTTACAGGGGAATCATCAAAGTAAGTATGTTGGTCGAACTTGCTCTCTATCATGCTTGTTGCAAAAATTGCATTAAAAATAAGTGTAACATGTAAAGAGATACTGTACGTTGTCTAGTCTAACAGAAGTCTTGTAAGGGTTTCATGAATGTATATAGATTCAAACTACCAAATCCTTCATGGTTTGGTATAAACCATAGTATAAAAGGATTCTAGCTATTTTAACAAGGTATGTGGAATTTAATTGTTCACGCTGAATCCTATGTTGTCTAGGATAAAAAATCTAGGACAGTTTAACAATATATTCAGATAATTCACACCGGGTACTTGACGTGGAATCCTAATATGTTTATACTTTGTATTTGGAAACAAGTAATTAATTTGAAAAGTCGTTATTTATAGCCATTAAATTATATTAAGTGTATTATTTTCTCTACACACTTTTCAGGGATGACATTACTATCCTCAAATCTGAACCTCTGGGAGTGAATGTTAAAACCATGGGGAAATCTGGAGACAGTAGCACCTGTCATCCTATGATAACAAGATTAAAGGTATGACTGTAGTTGTTTTCTATATCTTTAAATGTGTTTTAGAAATAAGGAATGGGATAAAAAACCTTGTACTGTAAGTGATCATATGTTAGAATTTGTGTGCAACATTGTAATATATATATATATATATATAACTACCAACAAGATCTATAAAAGTTAATTTTCTCGCTTGTTTGAATGAAAATCAACAAACGTAAGATGGCTTTCAGGCAATCCTATAATTTTTATTTATATGAAATTTTCCTTCTCTTACGAGATTTAATCTTCATTGAATGAATTTTTCCTAAATCATATTCATTATATAAGTCCTAATCCCTAGCTAGTTAAAGTGGAATAAAAGAATAAATTTAATAATATTACACATAAGGACATTATAGAATTTATTATCCCTATTACACTTGTTATATTAATCTAAAATATCAAGTAAAGGTATAAAAGTGACTTAGTAATATATGTACTGCCATTAATCTTATCCAGAAACATTGTACTAGTAGAGTTTTAGCGATATTAAAAGTTAATTAGTCTTTAACTAAAAGTAACTAGATATTTTATTTTTTTTGGAATGATGTAACCAGATGCTATTATATTGTAGAATGCAAGATACAAGAACAACATTTATATGACATATATTCACTCTACAAATTGAAGACTAATTCATGCTCTCATAGTTATATGGAAGAATACAACTACAAAACAAATATTTTATCTATACTAATTGATTTGGAAAGCTCAAATGATTCTTTAAAGTTAAACTCAAGAACCACAGTTCAAATACCTTTAGAAACTCCATCGAAATAAGCGAGTGAAACCCAGGTAGGTTAGCCCGTAAAGTTTTCATCAATGAAACAATTATAACCGAAAAAACAATAAAGCTAGCTAGAATCCTAAATAAATTCATAAAAAGCATCATAAACAAATACAAGCCTTGAACAACTTAAAATCCATAACCTTTAAATGTGTTTTGAAGAGATTGACCACACTATGAACTTTTAAACACTAATCAAGAATCCTAAATTGAATGATACTGCAAGGGATGAATCACTATCTTGATAAGTCTAGTCGAAGATGGCAAAGGGAGGCTTGTCAAGAAGTAGAAAACTCTCTATTAAAATTTTAAAAAAAATAATGTTGAAAGTTGTGTTTTCACTTTTCATATGAGAGTATTTATGCCAAACAAAACTCAATATCATTAGCGCACTTAAATTGCATGTCTTAGGAGAAAATAAACTTCAAATACGCTTAAAAACAACATTATTAAATCTTACACAAGTGGAAAACTTCCTAGTTATCTTTGACCTGAAATAATGTCTTACCTCATAGGAGCATCTGACGCTAGTCATTTGACCAGTCCAGTGCCTCTTTTTATTATCAGTTTCTCCAATGTTGTAAGAAATTGATCGGTATCTAACAATGGTTTATTATGATTTGCCACTAACCCCTTTTGCAATTCTCGACTTGTTTCCTTGGTCCTCCACTATTACCATCTTCCAAACAAACTCCTTTTTGCCATCATGTATGCCATCAAAGTGTTACAAAGCATCGTTTCTTTGGAAAAGTACTCGGGCTTCTTGTTTGATTCCTTGTTTGAGCTCTCTTGATCAGTTCTTTGTATAGAAAGTCTCTTGCATGTTGCCTTGGTTCTTATCATAAACTATGGTCATATTTGCATATTGCAAAACAATTTTCAAAAAGTTAATTGTAAGCTATTATGTATGCATATATTTATTTGAAGATGTGTTTCTCATACTAGATCATATATTTCCTTCTCTAGGAAACGTGCAAGACATATCTACCAATATTACAAATTCTTATTTCCTTAGAGGCTCTCTGTTGTGTTATGTTAGTTTCAGAAATATGTTTTCTTACAATGGCTACATATTTGAACTCCTCTTGGGTAAACAGAAATCTCTCATTTAGATAAATGAGCATAATAATTGCAATGCGAAGTCTCCTTTTTTAATATTTTTAATCTAAATAAAAATAAGTAATGTTCTATCCATCATAATTCACAATTCAAGTACATTGAAAATTTGTTTTGTTTTCTTTAATGAAACATTCAAAACAATGTGTTAGAAAGCTATTATGCTTTTATATGCAAACTTTTAGATAAGTTCATATATTTTTTTAATTTTGGAAAATAATTAGCAGTCAAGTTCACTTTTTTGCTAGGCTTAAGCAAAAAAGGATGGTACTTCATCTGGAGAAACAGGTTCTTCTTGTCCCTCTGTAGAAGTTGGTGTGGAAGATCTAAATAGATCTCAAGTGGAGAGTAAAAGACCTCACGGACGACCACCTAAATCACAAGGTACACCTTTTTTCTTTCTTCTTTAAAGATATAATGAAAGTCAGTAAAGACAACATCAATAGTCTAAATAGAGATTTTGCTTTTCTTCTCACATATTTATTACTCCCTCCATTTTTTTCTACATCACACTATGAAATTAAGGTGATTTTCAATGATTTACTTTTTTTCAATCATGCAATTCCATCGAAAATGTTATTAAACCCTTTCTTAATTCTTGTTTCACAGAAATGGTATAACTGTTAATGAAAAATACATGTGACATTATTGAAGGGCATTTTAGTATATACAAATAAATATCAAACTTATATAAAAAATGAGAAGAATATTTTCTGATTTAATATGATGTAGTATCACTTAGCGAAAACTTAGTGATAATATGATGCTTTTTTATCATTCTAGTCACTAAAGTTGATTCTTGAAAACATTCAATTCCAGGTCAAAGCAGTGGGAACTCTATGCTTCAACCTTCAAAATGAGTACTGCATTGGTTACCTTATAGGGTTTTGCTAGAACAATGATGATTCTATTGTGATTTTATTTTTTTTTTCAGGTTGATGAGTAATACCTTTTCAAACGCTTTAATTAACTTCAATTACTTGCATGTGTTTTATATCTTATTTTGAGATTGATGAGATTTTGTCTTGAATTTAAGTTAAATTTACTTTATTCCATTGTTTATTTATTTTTAAGTACATTTCATCCCCATGTTAGCTTGATGATTGAATGTCTTTTGATATGTGGGAAATATCTTATATATCGTAAATGAATGCTTTCTTTTTTCTTCATTTTTTCTTGTAGAATGTAGAAAAATTTAGCAGCTAATAGTTTCAAATGCAAAAAGCATTAAAGAAGTCATATAGATGGTTAAAGGCCCATTTATTAAGTAAAAAATTGATCGAATTCAAGAAAAACATGTTTAGAAAGAACAAACGCCCGCTTCGCTTTCAAATGTATGTAAAAAGTTTGCTTCGGCTTAAACTTATCAATTTTTGCACTACGTATGTTTAACTCCAAAAAGATTATATCTTTTTTTTGAAAAAGCAAAACTTCTACTTGTGTAATCCCTCCATTTTTTTTTTCTAATTTTGCAATTATACATGTGTTTTTATTACTTGTATATTTCTACAAGCACTAAGCCTCCGATGTATTTTATTCGGAAGGCATCTCTTATAATACTTATTTTAATTATTCTTTGGGTTACGTTGTGCGAACAACTCGTATGGTTTTCTTACGAAAGATAAGTACTTTATGGTAGAAGAATCATCTTTGTCGGGAATCGTTCAGTAACTTAAATAAAGTTTCCGACCGATACTAATCGGTCTGTAAAAATGGTAGTTAATAAGCATTTTTTTGGTAATGATATATATGTCTGTGTGCGTGAGTATATATATATATGTATACATATATATATACATATATAATTAGTTATAAATAATCATGAACTATTTTTTACCTATCACATATAGTAATTCATTAAAAATATTTTATGATTATATTTGAGAGATAAAAAATAATTTATATATATTTATATATATGTTTATATATATGTATATACATACACATATACATAGTCAATATCTATATATAAATAACCATATATATGTATATATCTACATTTATTAACATAAATAATTATATATACATATATGTATATACATAAATATATACATACATATGTATATATATGTTTGTACATATATGTTTGTATGTATATATATGTATATATACATTTATACAAATATATGTATATATGTATATATATACTTGTATATGTATGAATATACATATATGTATTTATGTATATATATTTTTATACACACGGTAGTAAAATTTTTGAAAGTTCAAATAGTATTTGTGGATTTTTACTAATTGTTAAATATTTAAATTTTTAAATACCATTAAAAGAAGCTTCGTAGTTTTATAAAACTTTGATATTCAATATTCTCAAGGTAAGAAAAAAAGACAAGCGTAGATACTTTTCATATCTCTTAACTGCAATTTAAAATAATTAAGTTACTTTGGCATTCAACCAACAAGTTACAAAAACCCATTGTCTATTGTCACGTTATTTATTTGTATTTTTTATATGAAGACATGTTACAAATTTATGAAATCTAAATTTTTCCTTTTTTGATTATTTTTTAAGCAAAAAGATGCTCACAGAGTCAAATGACCTGTAATAGTAACATCTTAATAATAACCGACTATGTAAATTCAAAATCAGCGAAGCAATTTGAAATTTCTAGGTTCGTAAAATTTGAATGTTTTTCTGCTCTTACAGTACTTGGAGATGATAAAGATTGGAAATCTTCTAACTTTTTTCTTTTGTGTTTGTAATTTTTTTTAAATTTTTAAGTACAATCTTTTATATTTTCTCTTTCTCCCCTCTTGTGTTTATATTGCTCATTTTAGTAGATTGAATTTTTTTCCTGAACTTTCATTTGAGAATAACTTTAAGTTTCCTTACCAGATCTCATGGGTAGCCAAGGACCATGGTATCACTGGTGGAGTTAAGCGCAAGTATTTTTCATCATTGTCTTTTGTCTTTATGAGATATTCAAAAGTTACTAAAGAATATATTAATTAGTCTAGATCAATAATTACAATTTTTAATTTCATGATTTAAGTGGTATTTTTTTATTAAATGGAAATACTGCATTTTTTTGTGTTAACTTAATGTCAGTTCTACTTATTAGCTATGTGATGAATTAATACATAATTTTTTTTTATTTTCTTAAAGATTGATATCATATATGTGTTAGCGATTATATCTTATCTTGTTTGTATTACCTATTGAACAATTATATATTAAAATCTATTAAAATAAGAAGTAATTTTATGAATTGTTCATCTATACTTCATTTGAGTGAGTATGTGAATTAGAGTATATATATATATATATATTAGTATATATATGTGTGTGTGTGTGTGTGTGAGAGAGAGAGAGGCATTTTGGAGAAGTGGAAAACTTATTGTGAAGTGCAATGTGTGTCATTATTTTGCATCCCAATTTTTATATGAATATGTGTCTGCATATGTGTATGTATGCATAGAGGGACACACACAAAGACTCATAATTGCAATTCTTTTCTGGAAAGCAAGGAAGAAAAAGGAAAATGAAATGGACATTCCTTAAAATCCTCATAGAGAATAAAAAGGAAAGAAAATTTATAGACATTATTAATGCTAATTAATAGATTGTGTTTTACTTATTATCTTAATTTAAAGAAGTATTTTGTTGGAACAATTTTTTCAAAAAATGCTAATTTATGTTTCTAAATTTTTTTTGCGGGTAGAATCTCCACTTTGGATATGTGGACCTTTGCACAGGCCAGTTCTATATAATGCTTGTGGAACAAGATGGAAAGAAACAGGAACTCTTGCTAACCTTACAAATGAACAATATAATAATAATGAGGAGGACCCAGAAAGACTTTTAATTTTTGAGCGCATTAACAAGTACATACCTGAGAATAAGATTGGCATGGGATGTATGCTATTGAAGCCCTCTCCAGAAAGGGATCATAAGATGTAACAAAAAAAGACATGTGGCTCAAGAAATCTGCTTACAGGAGAATCATCAAAGTCCGTATGCTGCTCAAACTTGCTCTCTATCATACTTGTTGCAAATTTTTCAATAAACACGAGTGTAACATGCAAAAAGATATACTTTTTTACTACTATAGGTTGTCTAGTCTAACAGAAGTTTTGTAAGGGCTTGGTGAACGTATATAGATTCTAACTACCAACTCCTTCATGGTTCGATATAAACCATTGTATAAAAGGAGTCTAGCTATCTTAACAAGGTATCTTGGAATTTTACTGTTCATGCTAAATCCTATATGGTTTAGAGTTAAAAATCTTGGACATTTTAACAATATGTTCACATAATTCACCATGGATACTTGATGTGGAATCCTTATATGTTATATTTTGTATTTGGAAACAAATAATTAATTTAGAGCTTGTGTAACGTCTTAATCTGAAAAGTTTTTATGTATAGTCAATAAATTATATTAAGTGTATTATTTTCTCTACACACTTTTCAGGGATGACATTATTTTCCTCAAATCTGAATCTAGGGGAGTGAGTACTGAAAGCACAAGGAAATCTGGAGACAATAACCGTTGTCATCCTATGATAACAAGATTAAGGATATGAATATAGTTGTTTTCTATATCTTTAAATGTGTTCTAAAAATAAGCAATGGGATAAAAACCTTGTACTGTAACTGATTGCATGTTAGAATTTGTGTGAAACATTGTAATATATATATATATATAATTACCAACAAGATCTATGAAGGTTAATTTTCTCGCTTATTTGAATGAAAATCAACAAACGTAAGATGGCTTTCAGGCAATCCTAGAATTTGTATATATAGGAAATTTTACTTCTCTTACGAAATTCAATCTTCATTGAATGAATTCTTCCTAAATCATATTCATTATATATGTTCCTAATCCCTAGCTAGTTAAAGTGGAATAAAAAATAAATCTAATAATATTATACAGTGGAACATTATAGAATTTACTATCCCTATTACACTTTTTCTATTAATCTAAAATATCAAATAAAGGTATAAAAGTGTGTTCGCAATATATGTACTGCCATTAATCTTATCCAGAAACATTGCACTAGTAAAGTTTTAGTGATATGAAAAGTTAATTAATCTTTAACTAAAAGTAACTAGGTACCTTTTTTTTTTTTAATGATGTAACTAGATACAATTATGTTACAGAAGGCAAGATAAAAGAATAATATTTTTATATGACATATATGCACTCTACGAATTGAAGACTAATCAGCAGTCTCACAGTTATATGGAAGAATACAAATACGAAACAATTATTTTACATGTACGAATTGATTTGGAAAGCTCAAATGATTCCTTAAAGTTAAACCCAGGTAGGATAGCCCATATAGTTTTCTTCAATGAAACAATTATCACCCTAAAAAACAAGAAAGCTAGCTAGATTCCTAAATAAACTCATAAAAGGCTTATAAACAAATAGAAAACCTTGAATAACTTAAAATTCAGAACCTGTAAATGCTTTTTGAATTGATTGTTCGACACTATAAACGTTTTAACACTAATTAAGAATCCTAAATTGAATGATATTGCATGGGATGAATCACTATCTTGTTAAGTCTAGACAAATAATTAGCAATCAAATATACTTTTTTGCTAAGCTCAAGCAAAAAAAGATGATACTTTATCCGGAGAAACAGGTTCATGTTGTTCCTCCATAGATGTTGATGTTCAAGATCTAAATAGATCTCAAGTGGAGAGTAAAAGACCACGCAGATGACTACGTAAATCACAAGGTACACCTTTTTTTTTCCTTCTATATAGATATAAATGAAACTTAGTAAAGACAACATCAATAGTTTAAATAGTCTGAATAGAGATTTTGCTTTTCCTCTGACATATTTATTACTCCCTCCATTTTGTACTTGTCACACTATGAAATTAAGGTGATATTCAATGAGTTTCTATTTTTTAATCATGCCATTCTACTGAAAATGTAATTAAACCTCTTCTTAATTCTTGTTTCATACAAACGGTATAACTGTTAATGAAAATGCGTTTGACACTAATGAAGGGCATTTTAGTCTATATAAATAAAAATCAAACTTATATAAAAAAATGAGGAGAATATTTTTTGATTTAATATCACTTGGCAAAAAATTAGTGATAACATGATGCTTTTCATTATTCAATTCATTGAAGTTAAGTCTTGAAAAATATCAATTCTAGGTCAAAAGCATTGGAAACTCTATGCTTCAACCTTTGAAATAAGCACAACATTGATTACCTTATAGGTCTTTGCCAGGACAATGATGATTCTATTCTGATTTTAAATCCTTTTTCACGTTGATGAATAATACCTTTTCAAATGCTTTAATTACCTCCATTAACTTGCATGTGTTGTGTACCTTATTTTGAGATTGATGAGATTTTGTCTTGAATTCAAGTTAAATTTACTTGATTCAAATATTTATTTATTTTAAAGTACGTTTCATCCTCATGTTAGCTTGATGATTGAATGTCTTTTGATACATGTGAAATAACTTATATATCGTGAATGCTTTCCTTTTTCTTATTTTTCTTGTAGAATATAGGAATATTTAGCAACTAATAGTTTCAAATGCGAAAAGCATTAAACAAGTCATACAGATGGTTAAAGGCCTCTTTATAAAGTTTAAAAATTGATCTAGTTCAAGAAAAACATGTTTAAAACAGATCTGATGCCCGCTTCGCTTTCAAATTTTATGTACAAAATTTGCTTCGGCTTTAACTTGTTAATCATGGCACTGCTTATGTTTGACTCCTAAAAGATGATATCTTTTAAAATAAAAGCAAACCTTCTACTTGAGTACTCCCTCCATTTTTTTGGTCTAATTTTGCAATTATTCATATTTTTATTACTTAAACACCAAGTCTCGTGTGTTTTGTTCGAAGGGCATTTCTTAAAATACTTATTTTAATTACTCTTCGGGTTACCTTGCGTGAACAACTCGTGTGGTTTTTTACAAAATTAAGTATTTTATGATAGAAGAATCTTATTGGATTATTGTAAATTGTATAGGAATCATTATGGTAGAAATTAAACTTTTAGAATAATATCATGTCAAGGCCTAAACTTTATGGATTAAATCGTCTATTTTCCAAACCAAGTATTAAGGCTTTAAAAAATATGAAACTTTTACACTTAATAATTGTAATTCATACGAACTTCGAAAATTTGACTTTTAGTTACTTCCGTAAAATAAATGAAATAATATAATTTTGGACGAAAAATAAGGTTAAAAAAAGTAGTGTAAAATTTGAAGGTTATCAATCTTTATCTTTGCAAAGTACATTTAGCAAATGAAAAGAAGTAATAAGAGATATGAAATGGCCAAGAAAATCTTATAACATACCTTTAATGTTCATTGAAACTTCAATGATTATGATTTTACCATCATTAAATTATTTCGTTAATTTGGTAGAAGAACTTAAACTTCACATTGTTGATGTTCATAATAATTAATACACCATTTTCACATTGTTGGAGGACAAGGGGTGTGTTTGCAAAAGTGGTATTAGGTTAATGTGTGCAATAGTTGTATTCAAGTATGGTTGCAGATCTCAATTGAGAATAACTTTGAGATTCTCCTACCAGATCTCATGGGTAGCGAAGGACCTTGCTTTTACTGTGGAACCAACTGTGAGCATTTTTTATTATTGTCTTTAGTCTTTATGAAATAGCAAAAATTACTAATGAATCGATCAATTAGTTTGGATCAGCAATTACAATTTTCAATAGTCATTTGTTGATTTAATTGATAATTTAGGTTTCTTTATTTCCTTTTTTTCCCGCATTTTAAATGGAAAGACCCCATTTATTTTTTTGTGTTAGTGCGAGTTCTACTTATAAGCTATGTGATAAATCCATACATAAATTTTCTTTTTCTTTTTTTGAAGATTGAATCATATATGTGTCAAGAATTGAAACTTATCTTGTTTGCAACAGCTATTGAACAATTATTTATTAGAATCTTTTAACGTAAAAATAAATCCATGAACTATTCATCTATACATTTTTATCTGAATTAAGATAGCTTCCTATACGTGTCCCTAAAATTACAACTCATATATACATATATATGTATGTATATATATAAATAATGTAAGGTTGAAAAGAAGCTTAACACTAGTAAATAAGTGTTAGAGTCTCGGAATAACTTCTAAAATTTTTTGCTTATGTTGTGTGACCAAATCAGGAAGACGTGTTAACAACACAGTTGTAAAAAACTTTGACTGAATCACAGAGGGTTGCTAACGCAGTTCGGCCAACAATGTCTACATCTGCGCCATGACCATTTGACCCGATCCACTAAATCAGGTTAATACAAGGATACAGTTGTACAAAACTATCTAGTGAAAAACCTAACAACTAGTAACGAACACCGAGTTCACTGGAACAACTAAGCTGGTTATTAAACTAGACATACTGTATCTAATACCCTCGACAGCAATACAAGTTGTTTAAAAAAAAAGTAAACCTAATCCAACTATCTATTACAAAGATATGAAGAACCCAACAACTAGTAACAAAACGAGCTCACTGGAACAACTAAGCTGCGTATTAAACTAGACGTACTCTATCTAATAACCCCTACAGCAATAAAACGTGTTTCAAAACAAAGTAAAACCCAATCCAACTATCTATTACAAACATATGAATAACGTAACACTGTGTTAGTGGATCAATAGCAAGACAATACTATGCAATTGACATCATCACTACTTGTCAATTTTCTTGCTGAAAATTCTCAGACTTCCTCACTTCTCTCTATGAAATGTGTGCTTGTAATTGCTTAAGAAATGAAGTCCAAAACTTCCATATAAATAGGGGCCAATAGACTCCAAGTTGAGAAGGTCTTCTACTCAAAGTTAGTCTCTTCAGCATCATCCTTGTAACTCGAAGATATCCCCAAGTCTTCTTGATTATCTTCAAAGCTTCTTGCTAATATTACATGCTTCTTGATAATCTTCAAACCATTTAAATCCATCTGGTAAAAACATGGAGATAATTATAATTAGATAAAACTCCTAATTCAAATAAAACCTTACTAAGATACATCAAACTATGCCAACGTGTGTCACAACATAACTTTAGGAAACTAATTTTCCTAACAATATATATTTATAAATGTGTGTGTATACATTATATGTGTATATGTGTGTGTATATATTTGTATACATATATGTATATATACACACACATTCATATATATGTAAAATTTAGGAGAGGGGAAAAAATTATTCTAAACTGCAATATGTTTCATTTACATACCAAATTCGATATGAATATGTGTATGGCTATGTCTTATTTTATGTAGAGAGAGACACACACATAAATTCATAAATGCAATTCTTTTCAGGAAAGAAAAGGAAAAGAAAGGGAAATGAAATGGACATTCCTTATAATCCTCATGGAGAATAGAAAGGAAAGAAAATTTTGAGACATTATTGCTGAATACTAATTAATGGATTCCACTTACGTATTACCTTAATTTAAATAAGTATTTTGTTGAAAACTTTTTCTCAAAAAATGCTAACTTGTGCTTCTTAAAAGCTATTTTAGGGCAGAATCTCGCTTTAGATATATTGAGCTCCTTACAAGCTAGTGTTAAACTTGCAAATGAACAATATGATAATAATCAGGGGGATTCAAAAGGTCTTCTAATTTTTTTGTTTATTCACAAGTATATACTAGAGAATGATGCTGGCCTTGGATGTGTGTTGCTGAAGCCCTCTCCAAAAAGGGATTTTAAGATGCCTGCAGAAAATACATTTGGCGAGAATCATCTAAATATGTTTGCTGCTCGAACTTGTTTCTCTATCGTATTTGTTGTGAAATTTGTCGTAAAACTGACAGTAACAAGCAGGGAGATCAACTTTCTCATTACTATTGTCAAGTGTTACAGAAGTCTTGTAAGGGTTCAATGAATTTATAGAGGTTCAAACTACTAACTACTTCATGGTTTAGCATAAACCACTACAAAACAAGATTCTATAAGTTATATGTTAGCCCTAAGGGCATTATTGCATATGATTTTGTTTATGATTAACATATGTTTGTGTGAGTATTAAGCATAGTTTCCATAGAACAAAAGAAGCATATTTGAAGTCTCAAGGCTAAACTCTTAGAAGCAAAATATCTTGGTGATCAAGGCAAAATGAAAGAGAAAAGATCAAGCCATTGAAGACCTTGAAGACTTGTGTCTTAGTTAGGGATGTGCTAAGGTATTTCTTTGTAAAATCCCTAACTCGCATGTTTGATTGTTGATCATGTATGATGCTCTTTGCATAAATATCTTTCAATAAATGTTTCTTGAAATTCAAGTATTCTTCATAGAATTTATGATGCCTTTGAACGTTTTCTTATCCCTAAAAGAGTATCAAGAATACATGCATGTTTGATTGTTGATCATGTATGATGCTCTTTGCATAAATATCTTTCAATAAATGTTTCTTGAAATTCAAGTATTCTTCATAGAATTTATGATGCCTTTGAACGTTTTCTTATCCCTAAAAGAGTATCAAGAATACATGTTTTTGAAATAGGAAGAAAAGCTCTTTTCTGTAAAATGCTTTTCAAAAACTGGTCATCTGATTTTTCTAGTTTTAGAAAAATCGGTCGTCCGATTTTTGTAAGAAGCGTCCGAATCTTTCTGTTTCAAACTCGAATGTCCATTTTTAGAAACCGGTCGTTCGGTTTTCCTTTTTACTATGAAAAATATTACCGTTACACAGTGCAACGTTTACTTTCTCTCACCTTCTTATATATATTGATTTTTTGATTAGCTGCAAAAGTAACAAGTTTGGTGAGATATTTATTGATTTCATTTAAGAACCTTTAAAGAGCTTTAAAGTACAATCCCTCAACACAATCTTTTATGTCACAAAAACATCTTCTTGAGCTTCATTTGTGATCATTCATCAAAGCAGAAGTAAAGAGGAGCTTGTAGAAGCATTCAATTGAGTTGTATATTTCCTTATCAAGTTCATTTGGTAATATTGTTCTTAACTCATCTTCTTTTATTAACATCAAAGGTTTGTGTTGAAAACCCCTTGGGTTATCCTTTGATTGTATTTGTGATTGGTGATTGAGGTTGCTTGCAAAACCCTTGGTGGGTGATCCTCAAAATTGTGATTGTTGTATACCTTTTATTATAGTGGATTTGGAAAATCCTTGGGTGTTGACTCAAGGTAGAGGATGTAACTCTTTGAGAGAGTGAACCACTATAAATCGTTGTGCCTCTTCATTCTATGTTTCTTGCTTCATTGTCATAACTATAAGATTTTTTTTTTGTTGGGAATTTTATTAAAAAGTGTTTTAGAATTCTTTCTCAAACAAAATTAGAGGTTTATCTTTTAATTACACAAAATTTTTTTCAAAAGTTAGCCAAAAACCTTATTCACCCCCCCGAAGGTTTTTCAATTGGTATCAGAGCGAGTCTTCTTTTTAAAGCTTAACATCCTAAGAAGCAAAAGATCCTTTCCAATATGGCTAGTATCTCAAACCTACCCTATGTAGAAGGCTCTTCTACAAATGGACCTCCTCTTTTCAATGGAACAAACTATACTCTTTGGAAATCTAGAATTAAAGTATATATTTGTTCTATTAACTTTGACTTGTGGAGCATTGTAGAGAAAGGTCCTTACATTCCTAAAAATGATGGAGTAGTCAAGAAGTTTGGAGAATTTGATGAGCTCGACTCAAGGAAGATGACTCTAAACTTTCAAGCTATGAATATACTAAGTTGTGCCTTGGATGCAAATGAATACAATAGAGTGAGCGGATGCGATTCGACTTATGACATGTGGAAGTTACTTGATGTAACTCATGAAGGCACCAATCTAGTAAAGGAGTCAAAGTTGGCCATGTTGGTGAGAGACTATGAGCTATTCATGATGAAAAAAAATGAAAGCATTAGTGACATGTTCAAAAGGTTCACCAACATCAAAAATGTTCTAAAGGCATATAGGAAAGAGTACTCAAGAAGAGAAGTGAATAGAAAGATTCTTGATGCACTTCCAATAGCGTGGGAACCAAAAACTCTTGCGATTAAAGAATCAAAAGATTTGAGACTACTTCCTATTGAAAAACTGATAGGATCACTACTCACCTATGAAATGAAAATAAAAAGGTTAAATGAAATGGAAGATGAAGACAAAGGAAGAAAAAGTATTGCACTCAAAGCAAATGAGGATGATCAAACATACTCATCAAACGATGAAGATGAGATTGATGATAATGAGGAAATAGCCTTTGTAATGAGGAAATTTTAAAGATTCTACAAGAAAGGCTTCAACAATAGAGGAAAGAAACCTCAATTCAAGAAAGGAGGACAAAGTTCATCACTCTTCAATGCTAGGTGCTTTGAATACAATAGCATCGATCATCTTGTAGCCAATTGTCCCAAAGCCATTGAAAAAGAAAAAGGAGCTTTAGAACCAAAGCTTGAGGCATTAAAGAAAAAGAAGAAAGGAAAGGGCCTAATAGGAACTTGGGATCAAGACTCAAGCGATAGTGAAGGAGAAGTAAAGGCCAACCTATGCTTCATGGCATTAGAAAATGCGGTACAATCTTCACCCTCTAACTTTTCTAGTATCCTTGATGGTGATTATGATGTTAATCCTAGTTTAATACTTATTGAAATGTATGATTAGTGCAAAAAGGTTACTAAATGAAACAAAGATTTGAAAAAGCAAAACTCAATTTTTGTTAGATGAGAATTCAAGACTCATTTGTGAAAATAAAGCTATTCTTGAATCCTTGGAAGTTTTGAAGAAAGAAAAAGAGTGTTCAAATAATGACTTTCAAAAACTTGTTTTAGAAAATAAAAACCTTTGTGAAAAGATTTCCTCTCTTGAAAAATGTTTGATTGATTATGAAGTCTTAAAGAAAAAGGTGAATGATCTCATTTTGTGTATTGAAAGATTTACTCAAGGAAAAGAAAATTTTGAAAAACTTCTTGGCTCACAAAGATCCCCTTATGATAAAGATGGCATTGGATACAACCACTCTAATGCCTCTTCAAAACAAACATATTTTGTCAAAGCTTCTTCATCTTTCTCCCATCCTTTTTGTACTTATTATGGTAAAAGTGGTCATAAGGCCACTAGATGCTTTGTCAAAAGAAAAGTTGAAATGGGAATTAAAACTATTTGGAGAGTAAAAACCTCTAACATTTATGGACCCAAAAGAATATTGGTACCAAAAGTCATCTCTTCTTCTCATATTATAGGAACATAAATCAAGCTCCAAGTGACACTTAGATAGTGAATGCTCAAGACACATGACCGGAAACGCACCCTCATGAATGAGCTAAGAGAAACCAAAGGTGGCTTTGTTACTTTTGGTGATAAGAAGAAAGTAAAGATCATCGGTATAGGTAACATTGGATATGGTTCATCCTCTTTAATTAAGGAAGTACTTTTAATTGATGGTTTTGAAGTTTAGTTTACTTAGTATGAGCCAATTTTGTGATAGTGGATGCAAAGTTTTTTTTCAAAGTGACTCTTCTTCTATCATAAACAAGTTTGAGAACAAAACTATTTTTGTTGCAAAAAGGGTTGGAAATGTCTATGTCTTTTATCTTGAAGATCTTATCTCACAAAAACTAAAATGTCTCTCGATTCATGATGATGATGCATTATTATGGCATAGAAGGCTTGGCCATGTTAGTATGGATTTCCTAAACCAACTTTCTTCTAAAGAACTTGTTAGAGGATTGCCAAAACTTACTTTTGAGAAACCAAACTTTGTGATGCTTGCCAATTTGGAAAACAAATAAAATATTCTTTTAAACCAAAGAAAACTATTTCAACTTCAAAACCTTTAGAACTTATTCATATGGATTTATTTGGACCTATGAGAACCACTAATCTTGGTGGTAAGAGGTATGCCTTTGTTATTGTGGATGATTTCTCTAGATTTACTTAGACTTTGTTTTTAAGTAAAAAAGATGAAGTCTTTCATGAGTTTGTTAAACTTTTCAAAAGAGTTCAAACCTTCCTTGATTGCAAATTGATTTCCATTAGAAGTGATAATGGGAGAGAATTTAACAATCAAGATTTTACAAAGCTTTGTGATGATTTTGGTATTTCACATAACTTTTCGGTAGCCAAAACTCCTAAACAAAATGGAGTTGTAGAAAGGAAAAATCGAACTTTACAAGAAATGACAAGGTGAATGCTTTGTGAAAACTCTCAACCAAAATATTTTTGGGTCGAAGCCGTGAACACCTCTTGTTACGTGATGAATCGTGTTCTCTTGAGACCTTTTTTAAATAGAACTCTTTTTGAACTAACTTTTAACAAAACTCCCTCTATTGGCTACTTCAAAGTTTTTGGATGCAAATGCTTTATCTTAAACACCAAGGATAATCTTGAAAAATTTGATAAAAAATCTAATGAGGGAATTTTTCTTGGATACTCTTCAAAAAAGAAAGCTTATAGAATTTTCAACAAAAGAACTTTATGTGTTGAAGAGTCCATTCATGTGAACTTTGATGAAACTAACCTTTTTGAAAAGAGAAATGATGATGACATAGATAACTCTTTGAGCCATGAACCTATTCACGCTCAAGCGTGGGAAAATCATTCTAAAGAAGAAGAGGATCAACAAACTCAAAACAATCCTCAAGATGGATATATCCAAAAGGGCACTCAAAGGATGAAATCATTAGTGATGTATCACAAGGGGTAAGAACAAGAAGGTACTTGATAGATAACTTTGTTTTATTATCTCAAATTGAGCCAAAATTTATTGATGATGCTTTATGTGATGAGTTTTGGATTATTGCTATGCAAGAGGAATTAAACCAATTTGAAAGAAACAAGGTTTGGACTTTAGTCCCAAGACCCCATGATCATCCCACCATTGGCAAAAAATGGGTTTTTAGAAATAAACTAAATGAATCCGGAGAAGTTATTAGAAACAAAGCTAGACTTGTTGCCCAAGGATTCAATCAAGAAGAGGGCATAGATTTTGATGAAACTTTTGCTCCTGTTGCTAAACTTGAATCCATTAGAATGCTTTTGGCTTTTGCATGTTTTAAAGGATTCAAGCTTTTTCAAATGGATGTTAAAAGTGCTTTTCTAAATGGTGATATTAAGGAGGAAGTTTATGTTGAACAACCTCCCGGGTTGTGCATGAAAAATTTCCAAATTATGTTTTCAAACATTCAAAAGCTCTCTATGGCCTAAAACAAGCTCCAAGAGCTTGGTATGAAAAATTAAGTGGATTCTTCTCTCAAAAAAATTTTTAAGGGGTGTGGTGGACACTACTCTTTTTACAAAAACCTCTTGTAACAATGATTTTCTTCTTGTCCAAATTTATGTAGATGATATTATTTTTGGTGCTACTAATGTTTCTTTGTATGAAAATTTTGCCTCCCTTATGAAAAATGAGTTTGAAATGAGCATGATGGGAGAATTGAACTACTTCCTTGGACTACAAATCAAGTAAACAAAAGAAAGTATCTTCATCAACCTAGAAAAGTACACCAAAGAACTTCTCAAAAGATTCGAGATAAGCGATGAAAAAGGTATTAGCACTCCTATGAGCTCATCATTGAAGCTTGACAAGGATAAAAAAGGTAAGAAGGTTGATGAGAAAAGGTATAGAGGTATGATTGATAGTTTGCTTTACTTAGCGGCTAGTAGGCCGGATATTGTATCTATAGTATGTTTGTGTGCTAGATTCCAAGCTTGCCCCAAAGAATACGATTTAATAGTTGATAAACGTATTTTGAGATATTTAATTTCATCATATGATTTTGGCTTGTGGTACTCTAAACAATCTTGTTTTGATCTTATTGCCTACACCGATGCGGATTATGCCGGATGTAAGGTAGAAAGGAAGAGTACAAGTGGAAATTGCCAATTCTTGGGAGGATGCTTAGTATCTTGGTACAACAAGAAGCAATCGTGCGTATCCTTATCAACTGTCGAAGCGGAATATATAGCAGCCGGTTGTTGCTGTGCACAGGTACTTTGGATGAAACACACCTTGATTAATTTTAGTTTTTCTTTTAAAAATATACCTATTATGTGTGATAATACAAGTGCCATAAATATTTCCATAAATCCTGTGCAACATTAAAAAACAAAGCATATTGAAATCAAACATCACTTTATTAGAGATCATGTTGCTAAAGGTGATGTATTTTTAGAATATATTTGCACAGAGGATCAAATTGCCGACATATTTACAAAACCTCTCTCTGAAGAACGTTTTTGCTATTTGAGAAAATTTCTTGGTATTGGTAGACTTCATGACTAATGTGTGTTGTTTGAGTTATCAGTCTTCCTCTTATTTATTTTGTTCTTATAGAAATTTTCAAAATCAAGTTTTTTTTTGGACGTCCGGTTTCAAAATCAAACTCAAGTTTTTTTGTTCACAAAAAATTCCCAAGATATTCGGACGACCTCGATAAAATCGGATGTCTTATTTCTTATTTTCAACAAAACCGGACGACCGTTTTTGAAAAATCGGTTCACCGATTTCTTTAAAATTGTCAGGGCTGCGTCTTTATTAAAACTGATCTCTTCACAACCTCCCTCTTATTTTTGTCTTTTTCTCACAACTTTCTCTCACTCTCTCGACCGACACTCCTTTCTCTCATAAAACCCATCCGATTTCTGAATCCAATTTTCACACTTCTTCTCAAATCTTTCAAATTTCTCTCCTCCTCAAGCGAGAAACTCGATCGGTTTCTGTTTTTCTCCCTCTCTATCCTCTCTATTAGAAATCTTCATATTCAAGTTTCTCTAAAACCCTAAGTCGGGATTGCTTCAAAATGGTGAAAACTAAGAATGCCAACATTGGAAGAGTAGTAAATATTGAAGAAGGAGGGAGTAGTTGAGGAAGCGGCAAAGGAAAAAGGGTACCATCTAGAATTAAGGCTCCAGATAGGTTCGTCTCTGCAAAGGAGGCTGGAAACTTTGAAGAATGGACAAGAAATCGAAGAAAAATTGTTGCTGGACACCGAGTGGATTTGAATGATACACATGGTATGGAAGCTATACCAAATCTATTTGATGCTATTAGGTGGACACTATTGCTTACTGTTAATGAGCTATATTATACTCAAATGATTTATGAATTCTATGCCAATCTACATAAGGGTAGAGTTGAAAGAGTCAAAAACATACCTCATCAATGGGTATTGTCTAGAATTGTAAGAAGAAATATTGTATTTGATGATAGGCTATTAAATACCATTCTAGAAACCCCTCAAAATGGCATGAGATTCTACACTAAGAATAAGAAATGCTTTGATCAAAAATTATATAGTGAAAGAAGGTTTGAAGAGATTTTCACTCACGGAGAAGTTCTAAAAAGGTACGATGATAGGACTATAAATAAACTTGATGCCTATGGGAGATTACTACATCATATGATTTCTAACATCATTATTCCAAATATTGGGCACAAGTCTTCCATCACAAATATACATTCCTTTGTCATTCTTGCTCTTCATGAACATAGGAGGATGAACTTCGGTTTCATGGCTATAGAATACATGCTAGGCACACAATCCTCTTCCACCAAGTGCTTACCATATGGCTACTTCATTACAAAAAATTTTCAACATTTTGTGATCAATTTAGTTAGAGTTGGTGATCACATTGGCCCTGGTAAGATTTACAATAAGAATACCTTTAAGAGAATGGGGTTTGAATGAAATGATGAAGGACAATTGATAGGACGTGGTCAACAAGGAAGTGATGATGATGATGAAGAGAATAATGGTGATGAAGAAGAGGGAAATGAGCCCGAAAGTATAGATGAAGAGGACATTCGAAGAGAAATGAGATCAAAGAAAAGGCAAGAACGAACGAAAGAAGGACAATCCTCAATAGATACGGCTCTG
This sequence comes from Catharanthus roseus, assembly GCA_028651295.1. Classification (NCBI taxonomy): domain Eukaryota; kingdom Viridiplantae; phylum Streptophyta; class Magnoliopsida; order Gentianales; family Apocynaceae; genus Catharanthus; species Catharanthus roseus. The sequence goes on along the minus strand of JAPQWS010000046.1, from coordinate 1,211,882 downwards.
ATATTGGATAGAATTGCTGCAATGCAAGCACCGTTAAATGACCGACTTGATGACCTCAATGACAAGATTATAGACATTCAATACTGGGTTACGAGATTGTAGCAAGGAGGAAGAGATACCGATGAAGATGAAGATGGAGATGATTGAGGATTCCTTTTAAAGATCCCTACCCTTTCTTTTAAAAAACTCCTTCCTCTTCCATTGTTTTTCTTATTATCTATCAAACTCTATTATGGCTTTTTTTATGACTTTTTATGATATGATGTTCTTCTTATCATTTGATATATGTTATGTTTTATTCCTCATATTGGTATTGTGTTATCTTGATGCTAACTTCTTATGCACTTCATGATGATACTTTAATGTTGAAAGTCCAATTGTAGCTTCCTTTTCTATAATCTCTTAAAAAATTTCTCCCAAGTATCTTTTTGATTTATGACAAAAGGGGGAGAAATATGTTCAAGAACTAAGGGAGAGAAATAGTTGCAAGATGCTTATTGTGTTGCTTTCTTTTGGTTAGCTACATATCTTATGGGTAATGTACTTGGTTTAATGATTGCTTGATGTTATTCTTGGTGTGAAGCATGCTTTTAAAGTAAGCTTATTTTTTTTCTATATTATGTTTCAAAACCTTGGCATGTTCTCAAATTCATAGGGGGAGTTATCTCCCTTATGGTGTTTTGCTATGCTTCACTCTTATTGATGATCTTCTTGAAGCATCACCATAATTTAATATTTGTTCTTTTGTTGTTCTTGCATATGTATTTGTCATAATCAAAGAGGGGAGATCGTTACCCCTAAGGGCAATATTGCATATGCTTTTGATTATGATTAATATATGTTTGTGAGAGTATTAAGCATAGTTTCCATAGAAAAAAAGAAGCATATTTGTAGTCTCAAGGCTACACTCATAGAAGCAAAAGATCTTGGTGATCAAGGCAAAGTGAAGGAGAAAAGATCAAGCCATTGAAGACCTTGAAGACTTGTGTCTTAGTTAGGGATGTGCTAAGGTATTTCTTTGTAGAACTCCCTAACTCTCATCTTTGATTGTTGATCATGTATGAAGCTCTTTGCATAAATATCTTTCTATAAATTCTTCTTGAAATTCAAGTATTCTTGATAGAATTTTTTATACCTTTAAAAGTTTTCTTATCTCTAAAAGTGTATCAAGAATACATGTTTTTGAAATAGGAAGGAAAACTCTTTTTTGTAAAATCCTTTTAAAAAACCAGTCGTCCAATTTTTCTAGTTTTAGAAAATCAGCTGTCCGATTTTTGTAAGAAGTGTCTGAATCTTTCTGTTTCAAACTCGAACGTCCGTTTTTAGAAACCTGTCGTCCGGTTTTCCTTTTCACTGTGAAAAATACTATTGTTACACAGTGCAACGGTTACTTTCTCTCACCTTCCTATATATATACATTGATTTTTTGATCAGCTGCAAAAGTAACAAGTTTTGTGAAATATTTATTGAGATCATTTAAGAACCTTTAAAGAGCTTTAAAGTACAATCCTTCAAACAATCTTTCATCTCACAAAAACATCTTCTTGAGCTTCATTTGTGATCATTCATCAAAGAAGAAGTAAAGAGGAGCTTGTAAAAACATTCAATTGAGTTGTATTTTTCCTTCTAAAGCTCATTTGGTAAGATTGATCTTAACTCATCTCTCTTTTATTAACATCAAAGGTTTGCGTTGAAAAACCCCTTTGGTTATCCTTTGATTGTATTTGTGATTGGTGATTGAGGTTGCTTACGAAACGCTTGGTGGTGATCCTCAAAATTGTGATTGTTGTATACCTTTTATTATAGTGGATTTGGAAAATCCTTGGGTGTTGACTCAAGGTAGTGATGTAGCTCTTTGAGAGAGTGAACAACTATAAATCATTGTGCCTCTTCATTCTATGTTTCTTGCTTCATTGTCATAACTATAACATTTCGTTTGATTGGGAATTTTATTAAAAAGTGTTTTAGAATTCTTTCTCAAACAAAATTGGAGGTTTATCTTTTAATTACACAAAATAATTTTAAAAAATTAGCCAAAAACCTTATTAACCCCCTCTAAGGTTTTTCATTATATTAAAGAATATAAATGAATATTGATTAACGCATATAAGTTATATTTCCTATAACGTTGAAATGAGTAATTAAGAAATAAAATGTAAATAAGGAGTGTCCTACCTACCCAGGTTACAAAGATCCCTTATGTTGGGAAGGATATTGTAAAATAAAGCAAAGTAATCTTCGGTGCATGAGTCACATCAAGGATTAGCCAATGTGTCTGCAACCTTCTTAGCTTCTCTTTAGATATGTCTAATAAGATAATGCTATATATATTATACACTACCCTATTATATAGTACTAGATGTCATTATGTAGTTTCAATTAAGTTCTGTTATATTACCCTATCCTTTATCGAAAGTAATTATGAGATTGTGAAAAAAAAATGTTAAGTGGCATTTTAATATCGGAGCTTTTTAATTACCAACAAGATCTATATGGGTTAATTTGTTGGCTTGTTTAAGTGAAAAACTCAACAAACGTAAGATGGCTCCCAATCAATCTTAGAAATTTTGATATATCGGAAAATTTCCCTTCTCGCACGATATTCAATCTTCATGTGACTGGATTCATTATATATGTTCCTAATCCTTAGCTAGTTATAGTGGAATAAAAGAATAAACTTAATAGTATCATGTAATAGAACATTATATGATTTACTATTTACTTGTTCCATTAATCTAAAAAAATGAATAAAGGTATAAAACTGACTTGACAATAAATGGGCTGCCACTAATCTTATCCCGAAACATTGCACCACTCGAGCTTTACTTGATTTGAAAACTTAATTAATATGTTATTAGATGTAACTAGATAGATACTATTGTGTTCTAGAAAGCAAGGTACAAGAATAACATTTTTACATGACATATATGCATGCTCATTAATGCAACAATTTGATTATGAATTGAAGACTAATTAACCGTCTTTTAGCTATATATGGAAGAACACATTTGAGAAGGAATTTTTATATATACAAATTGATTTGAAAAGCTCGAATGATTCCCCAAATTTAAACCCTCGAACCATAGTTCAAGGACCTTCAAAAACTCCAAAAAAACAAGCTAATTAAATCCAAGAAGGCTACCCAATAAAGTTTTCTTCAATGAAACAATTATAATCCTTTTTCTTCAATGAAACAATTATAACCCTATATAACAAGGAAGCTAGCTAGAACCTTAAATACATTCACAAAAGGCATCAAAAAAATAAATGAAAACCTTAGAATAACTAAAATCTAGAACCCCTAGATGAGTTTGGAAGTGATTGACCAAAACGATGAAATTTTGAAAATCAATCAGGAATCATAAATTGAATGACGTTGCAAGGAGCGAATATCTTAATAAGTCTAGCAAGATCAGATGGCAAAGAGTGGGTTATTGTTAACCTCTCAAGAAGGAGAAAAACTCTATTCAAATTTAAGAAAAAGTTGAAAGTCCTGTTTTCTCTCTTCAAATCAGAGTAGTTATCCGAAACAAAACCCAATATCATTATCGCACTCAAGCTAAAAGTCTCAGAAGACAAATCGCCTTCAAATACACCTTAAAGAAACATTAAAAGGGCTTAAAACAAGTGGGAAACTTTCTTGCCATCTTTGACCCCAAGTATGGTAACCCTACAAGAGTATCTGGTGTTTACGTTCAACAGTCCGACGCCTCTTCTTCTTCGTTTCTCCAAAGCCATCAGAAATTGATCTAGCATAAGACACTTGTTTAGTATGGTTTCGACACTGACCTCCTTTTACAATTCTTGACTTGTTCCCTTTGTGCTCCACTAGTACCATCTAGAATACAAACTCCTTTTTCTATCATGGATGCCCTCAAAGTGTTACGAAGCCTCATTTCTTTAGAAAAATACAGGGCATCCGCTTTGATTCCTTGCTTGAGCCCTCGTGATCAGTTCTTTTTATAGAAAGTCTCGTGCATGTCACCTTGGGTTCCTATCATAAATTAAGGTTCATATTTGCATATTGCACAACAATATTCAAAAAGTTAATTGTAAGATATTATGTGAGAGTATATTTATATGAAGATATCCCATAATGTACCGTAAATCTCCTTCTCTACAAAATGTGCAAGACACATGTCTACTAATATTACACATTCTTATTTCATTAGAAACTCTTCCTGTTGCATTATGATAGCTTCGGAAATATGTTTTCTTACAATCGCTACACATTTGAACTCTTGTTTGGTAAATAAAAGTATCTCGTTTAGCCCAAAAAACATAACAATTACCTTGCAGTCTTTTATTTTAATATTTTCAATATAAATAAAAAAAGTAATGTTCCATCCATCTTAATTAACAATTCAAATATGAATAATAATTGAATCATTATTGAAAATTTTGGTTTTGTTTTCTTGAATGAAAATTCAAAATAATGTTCTATTAGGAATTCATTGTGCTCCTATTGATCAGAATTTTAAATGTTTATACAGTTTTGTACCTATGGAAAAAAATTAGTAATCAAGTTTACTATTGTGCTAGGCTCAAGCGAAAAAGAGTGGTACTTTATCTAAAGGAATCGGTTCTTCTTGTCCCTTCGTAAAAGTTGATGTTCAAGATTCAAACAGAAGATCTCTAATGGATAATAAAAGACCTAGTGGGACAACTACGTAAATCACAAAGGTAAACCTTTGTTCTTTCTTCCTAATATATATAATGAAAGTTAGTAGAGAAAATATCAATATTACGGATTGAAATAGCGTCTTTCTTCTCACATATATATTTTTGTTATTCCCTCTTTTCTTTACTTGTCATATTATGAAATTAAGACAATATTTAATAAGCTCTTTCGATTACACCATTATGTATAAAAAATATTATCCAACCCTTTAATTTCCTATTTCATACAAAATGGTGTAACTATTAACGAAAATGTCACATTAATGGGGCATTTTAGTCTAGAGTATTTTCTAAGTTAATATGAAGTTTTATCACTTAGGAATAAAAATAATAATGATAATATGATGCTTTATCATTCAATTGATTGACTTTAATTCCTGTAAATTATCAATTTCAGGTCACAACAGCGAGAACTCTATGTTTTCTACTTAGAATTGAGCACAACATTGATTAACTTAAAGCATTAGTCTTTGTAAAAAAAATGATGGTTATATTGTGTTTCTATACCCTTTTTGAGCTTGAGGAGTAATGCATTTTTAAATGCTTTAAGTAACTTCAATTCTAATCAATGTTGTTTTATACCTTAGTTTGAGATTTATGAGTTTTACACAAATGATCTGGTGACCAAGCCCTTTTTAAAATTACAAACCTCCTATTTACTATTACAAAAGGCAACAGAAAAGCAAAAGATGAAATAATCTATTCTATTACAAAATGGATGATGGAACCAGATGAACACTAATAATCGGATCTTCAAATCAGATGATTTTCGCCAAAACAAAATGTTCCTGCAAAAACGGATGAACAAAATGAATAACCAACACAAAATCGGACGACCAGTTTTAATTATAAAAGAGGGTCCCGAGAAAATCGGACGATAGGGGCAAAACCAGATGGCTGGTTTTTATTTATATAATGGGTTCCCAAAGAAAGCTGACAACAGAAATGGTTTACCACTCAAGAATCGGTCATTCGGTTTTAGAGATCAACAGTACCTTCAAAACTCTGGAAGACCCTCACACAAGAAAATATAAACTCTCGCTCTCGGTTCTCTTCTTCTCAAGCCACCATGCATGCAATCAGCCAACGGCTACTATCGGCGACAACAACAAAAAGAGAAGTCACAGAGAATAGGCAGTAAGAGAAGAAAAACTATAGAGAAGAAGAAGAGACAAAAGAAAAGAACGAAAGAGAGTGCTCCATAAAGTTGTGTCAGCAAGTGGTGAGAATAGGGATATTTATAGGAACATCCAAGTCACCTAGGGTGGGCTGGATTCAGATTGGGCCAAGTTCAGCCCAACCCGCCCAGCATCTTGGGCCAAAAATTAAACTCAATCCATTTTAGTGTGAGGCCCAGTCCATCTCTTCATAGGGTAATAAAATTGGGACCAAAAAAAAAAATAAAAATGTGTGAAAAATTAGCCCAACAAGGCCTACAAACTCCACCTTGAACACATTTTTAGTTAACTTCCTAGCCAAAATAGTCTCAATGAGTCAACTTGCATCAATATGAAGGAGGTCCGTACACAAAGCAAACTTGTCTTTTTTCACAACCTTAGTACCAAAATCAACAGGGTTATCTTCAACACTAATTTTATTCATATTAACTAAACCATTTTTGAAACCTTTTCTCTAATGAAATGATACTTAATATCTATGTGCTTAGTTCTTTCATGATAGACAGGATTTTTACACAAATGAAGATAATTTTAACTATCAGTAAATATGATAGCTTTAGAATGGAAAAGATGCAACTCATATTTGAAGCCAAATAGCTTCTTTAATTGCCTCCGTGGCAGCAATATATTCAACCTTCGTAGTGGAAAGAGCGACTATAGACTGCAGCTATGATATCCATGAAACACAATTACCATCAAGAGTAAAGAAATAAGATGTGGTAGACTTTTTACCTTCTTTATCACCTACAAAATCAGAATCCACATAACCAACTAATGTAAAATTTTTAGTCCAGTTATGATAATACAAGCCTCTATCGATAGTCCCATTAATATACCTTAACAACCATTTAAGGGGGCGGCCCAATGATCCCTACCTGGGTTTGAAATGAAATGGCTCAAAATGCTTATGGAATAAGTAAAATCAAGATGAGTGGAGATCGTAGAATACATGACAGATCCTATAGCTATTCTATAAGGGATGTTGGCCATGTCTTACTTTTCAATTTCAGTTCTGGGATAGGTTTTTGAAGAAAGATGAAAATGACTCGCAAGAGGGGTACAAACAGGCTTACACAAATGCATGGAGAATTTTGAAACAATTTTCTGCAAGAAGGATTTCTGGGATATAAAAAAGAGTGGTCAGCTCTATCCCTATAAACGTTCATGCCTAGGATTTTAGAGGTAGATCTTAAATCCTTCATCTCAAACTCTAATTTCAACAAATATTTCAAATTCACAATCTTATCTTTATGCTTGCACGCAATCTGCATATCATCAACATAAAGCAGTAAATAAATGGCAGTACCAAAATTATCACCACAAAAGTACAAGCAACTATCATAATTGCTTTTAACAAAACTAGCTTTAAGCATAAAAGAATCAAACATTTTATACCACTGTCTAGGTGATTGCTTAAGCCCATACAACGGCTTCTTCAAAAGACAAGCCATATGCTCCTTACCTTTCACCTCAAAACCAGGTGGTTGGCACATGTAAAATGGTTTCATCAAGTTCACTATGAAAAAATGCAATTTTTACATCTAACTGTTTAAGCTCAAGATCAAATAAGGCAACAATAGCAAGCATAATCCTAATTGTTTTATACTTAACAAAGGGAGAAAAGATCTCATTGAAATCGATACCTTCAATTTGAGAAAAACCTTTTGCAACCAATCTAGCTTTGAACTGTGGAGGTTCATTAATAGATTTAGGTTCTTTAATTTTGAAAATCCATTGACAATCAATCAGTTTTTGTTTAGGTGGTCTAGTAACAAGCACCCAAGCTTTATTCTTATGCAAAGAAAACATCTCTTCATTCATAGAATGTATCCACAAAGAGCGATTAGGACTCTTTAAAACATCAGAAAAACTTATAGGTTCTTTCTCTTCGACAAAAGATGCAACAACAAAAGCATAAGAAACAATGTATGAATAATCTTACCTAGTGGGTTCCCTAGTCACTCTTCTAACCCTATCCCTAGAAAGTTGGTAGTCTCTAAAGGCTTGTGCTTGTGCTTTGGGATGATCCTCATCATCATTAGAATTTTCTGATTCTGGCGTATCGGTTTCGGGTACACTAGCTGGGTTAATCGACTCTTCATTGGTTTTGGGTTCTAGTGTTTCAGGTTCTAGCGTGTGCTCTTGAGAGAGTTCAGAGGTGTCTTCCACCTCCACAGGAATGTTCCCAACTACGGGTATATTTGTAGAACTCTCGAGATTGGTTTCAGTTTTAAAGTAGAGCATGTCAAGCTCGTTAAAGACTACATCTCCACTCACGACTACCGTCACACTCGGCTCACCTTTAAGCCAAACTTTGTAACCCTTCACGTCACTAGGATAGCCTATACACACTCCCTTCTTAGACCTAGGTTCTAACTTCCCTTCCCTTTGATGTGCAAAAGCAGCACACCCAAACACTGTAAGGTTTGACAGGTTTTGTGGTTGGCCGGTCCATAACTCTTGGGAGTTTTGAAGTTTATGGCAATAGAAGGAGACCTATTAATAAGGTATACTGTTCTACTTATTGCTTCACCTTAAAAAGGTTTAGGAACACTAGATGACACCATGAGATACCTAACTTTGTCCATTATGGTTTGGTTCATCCTCTCAGCAACATCGTTTTGTTGAGGGTTATGCCTAACGGTTTTTTATGAAGCACAATACCATGAAAAGCACACAAATCATTGAATTTCTTGTTACAAAATTCCAAACCATTATCAGTTCTTATAACCTTAGTCTATTTCCGGTTAGATTTTTGGCAAAACGTTTCCATTCATCAAACTTTTCAAAAGTTTGGTCTTTGGTTTTCAAAAGAAACACCCAAACATGCCTAGAAAAATCATCAACAACATAAAGGAAATAAACATTGCCACCTAATAGAGTTGATTTTTAATATAAATAAATACCTTAAGTTTTAATTATTAGCTTTTGAAAATATTTTATTTATTGATTAATCATAATTATTATATTATTTTTGTGCGAAAGGAAAAAAGCTCTAAAGCCCATAACACTCATCTCATTAAATTTATATGGAGGTAGGAGGTGGGCTTGGTGATAGAGGAATTTTGAGGAGCCCACAAGCAAGCGCAATGCAATAAAAAGAAAACAAGCAAAAAAAGAAAGAAAGGGAAACTATTTGAAGAGAATAAGGAAAGAAGAGGGCAGCTGATGATGAAATAGGAAGGTGGCGGAAATTTCCAAAGCAACTACTAGCTGCGCAAGCTTTAAAAAAAGAAGCAGACGAAAATAAGAGGGAGATCTGCAAGCAGTGATTAAAAAAAAGGCTGAGAGAGCTTCGGGTGGGAGGATTAGAACAAAAAGGAAGAAGTTGTTGTGCGCAGCAACTGAAAAAGAAAGAAGCAACAGAACCAGCCACAATTGAGGCAGAAAATGGATGAAGAAGTAGAAATCGGACGAGCTGAAGCTGAAGGAACCAAGGCAGCTGAAGTAGAGAGAAGAAAATCAGCGGCAAAGCAGCAGCTTCAAGTGAAGAAAGGCCATGATCTTCTCTAAGAAATCGGTTCTTTCTTTCCCTTTTACCATGAACTAATATTCTTTTTAGAATCTTGATGAAACCCTAGCCATGTGACTTTGTTTTATTTTATTTTGGGAGATTTATTATATTATTTATGTGATTACATATCTTGGGATGTTCTTGGTTTGATGCAATTAATTCTTTGGGATTATTCTTGTAGAATAATTATTTGGGTTACTTTAAAATTTTATCCATGCTTAATTCTCGTAGTATGGATTATGAGAGATAAATGACTTTTGCAAGTATATTGTGGGTTTTAGAGTTGAATAGTTCATGCTAATTTTAGATGATTTATGTCACAGGATTGAATAGGTCATGCAAATGGTTAGATAGATTATGTCATGCATTTAAACAGAATAAATTTCTTTAGTGAATCGAAGCTTGTAGCCTAAATCACCACATAAAGGTCTAATCTTTTCTCCTAAATAAAATTAAATCATTGTTATATAGGTTAGTGGTGGATTCAAAGTTCTAAATCATCTCTTTGGCTAAGTTCTTGTTTTTTTAATTTAGTTATTTTGTTCATTAGTTTTAATTAATTTAGGAATAATTTTTAGATAATAAAATTTCATTCTTCTTTGTACAAAATTAATTTCGGAAGATAATAATTTAAATAATTAAACCTTTCTCTGTTGTTCGATACCCTTATACTGAGTATTATAATGATCTTGTGCACTTGTAAATATTGGGTTTGAAACTTTGTTATAAAGATCCCGACCAAGTTTTTGGCACTGTTGCCAAGGAAATGTTTAATTGATTGCTCGTGTTATTATCTCCTAAATTTGTTAGTATCTTTTTTATTTTATTTATTTTATTTTTAGTATCCTTTGAAAAAAGGAAAAAAAAAGTTTGATTGTTCTCTTAGTTGTCTTCACTTTTTTTTTTTGTTATTATCATTTTTATTTTTTTATAATGTTCTTTCATTTAGTAATTTATTCTTCATTATTATTTGCTGTACTTTTTTTCTCTTTCTTTAATTTGTTTATTAATGCATGGTCGTCGTTCACTCTCTATTGATTTAAAAGAATTCGAACCCGAGATAGAGTGTACACTTAAGGCACATAGAGCACAAAGAAAAATAACTAACACTTGTAAGGTTAAGATGGCTGAAAATCCACGAGCATTAAGGGAGTATTTTACTCCCAACACTTATAACTCACCAATAGGTAATCTACCACCTAAAATTGAGACTAATCACTTCGAAATTAAAATTTCTACTATTCAAATGTTACCAGCTTTTTGGGGGCTTGATTCTGAAAATCCTTATAAGCATAGTGATGTGTTTTTATAAATTTGCTCAACTTTTAAACTACCTAATGTTACTGATGATGCTACTAGATTGCGCCTTTTTCCTTTTTCTCCGAAGGATAAGGCTAAACATTGGTTACATACACGTGAGAGAATAGGTACATGGCTGAGATGTCTAGGGAATTTCTAAAAAAATAATTTCCTATGGGTAAACTTACAAGGTTAAGGAGAGAGATCACGACTTTTTCCCAACAAAATAATGAACAATTACATGAGAGTTGAGAAAGATTTAAAGAACTTCTTCGTAGTTTCCCTCATCATGAAGTCCCTAAATAGCAGTAGATACAAAGTTTTTATTCAGGACCGGATGAGAGAAATCGCCAAATGGTTGATTCCTCTTGTGGTGGTACTTTTCTTCATAAAATTGCACATAAGGCGTGGGATTTATCTGAAAATTTGAGTGATAATTCATAATAACATGCCACATCCTCACGTGTAGGCACATCTAGATAACTAGGAAATAGAGGAGGAACGCATGAAGTTTCTCAAAATGTTGATCTTTCTTTGAAAGTTAATGCCTTATCTAAAAAGTTTGATCAATTGTTAGCTTTGAATACATAGCCTACTAATTATCCTAACCTGCAAGGTGTTTGTGCAATTTGCTTTAGTCCTTCTCATGCTATCTATGACTGTCCTAGTGCTTCACCATTTCCAAAATTTGTGCAGGAACAAGTCAATCCAGCTCAAGGATTTCACAAGCCGAACGATCTATATTCAAACACATACAATCCGGGCTAGAGAAATCATCCTAACTTTTCTAGGAGGCAACAAGGAGGGGAAGGACAACTAGCCCAGCAACAATATTAACAAAACAAACAATCTGGTATGACTGCTCCCCCTGGTTTCCAATCTCAAAGGTATGTACCCCCTCACCCTTCTCAAAGTGGAAACTCTATTTTTGGAGAAAAAGTTTTATCTGCTTTGAAAAGTTTGGAAGCTAAGATACAAATTCGAGACTCACACACTCAATCTATTGCAAAGTTAGAAACTCAAATAGGGCAACTACCTAATGCAATAAGTAGAAGAGAAAAGGGAAAGCTTCCTAGTCATCCAATAGAGAACCATAGAGCTAATTATCATGAGTTAAATAGGTTCTCCTACCTTATTACTCATTGAAATGGGAAGTTGGTAGACAATAACGTAGGAGAACCTATTAAAGATAGTGAATTAAATGAAAACGAAATGAGGGGATTGATATGGAGACTAAAATTGAAAAGAAGGTAGAAAAGGAACTAACTTCTTCATATAATTCTAAAACTCTAGAATCTTCTCCCATGACTTCATACAAGGCAAAGGTTCCCTTTTCTCAAGCTTTATTACCACTTCCACATCTTAGAAAGGACAATAAAAGACATATTAGACACTTTCAAAGAAGTTAAAATCAACCTTCCACTTTTAGATTCCATTAAGCAAGTCTCGGCCTATGCAAAATTTCTCCAGTACATGTTCACTTTCAAAAGAAAATCTAAAAGTAATATTTATAAGAAAATCTTCTTAACTGAACAGGTGAGCTCCATTTTGCAATATAACACTCCACCTAAATATAAAGACCCTTGTGTCCCTACTATCTCTTGTCTTATTGGTAATCATAAAATAGATAGGGTACTCTTAGATTTAGGTTCCAGTGTTAATTTGATTCCTTACACTGTTTATGAATAACTAGGACTAGGGGAATTGTAACCAACTGATATGACCTTGCAATTAGCTAATAGATCCATCAAGGTACCTACGGGGAGGATAGATGATGTTCTAGTTCAAATTGATAAAGGCGTCTTCCCTATAGACTTTGTAGTCCTAGATATGGAACCTGGTGTATTTTCCAAGAATCATATCCCTGTTATTCTTGGCAGTCTTTTCTTAGCTACTGCAAATGCTTCTATTAATTATAGAACTAGGATAATGGATATCTATGATAGATATGAGGATTAGATTGAATATTTTCAAAGCTTCTTCACAACCTTCTATGGAAGATGATTTTGACTATTATTTTGTATATATAATTGATGAATTAATTGAAGAAACTCTACATTTAATATGATCTAAAGAATCCGCTTCTATTGAGAATGAGAATACCATGTGCATGGATGATGAAATTCTATTTTTACTTGTATTGTCTCACTAGAAAATTGTTCTTGAGTTGTGAATCATGAGCCTTTGTCTGTGCTTGCAAAATCCCCTGTTGTACCTTCTCTTGTGTGTCCACCCTAGCTTGAATTGGAAACGCTTCCTTCTAAACTTCATTATGTTTTCTTAGGTGAAAATGAAACTTTGTGTGTGATAATTTCATCTGAATTAAAGTCTGACCAAGAAAAGGATTTAATTAAAGTTCTTTCTAATCATAAGGGGGTTATAGGGTGGTCCACAGCAAATTTAAAAGGGATAGACCCATCTGTACGCATGTATAGAATACATCTGATAGAAAATATGCAACCTTCTAGGGAAGTGCAAAGAAGGCTAAGTCCTAACATGAAAGAAATTGTAAAAAATGAGGAAGCTAAACTCTTAGATTCTGGTATCAGTTATCCTAACTCTGATAGTCCATGGTTAGTCCAGTAAAAGTTGTACCAAAGAAAGCAGGGGTGTCCATAGTTGAGAATAGGGAAGGAGAGTTAGTTCCTACTAGAGAGGTTACTGGGTGGAGAATGTGTGTGGACTATAGAAAACTAAATGCTGCAACTAGAAAAGACCATTTCCCACAACCTTTTATTGATCAAATTTTTGAAAAATTAGCTGGTCAAAGTTTTTATTGCTTCTTAGATGGTTACTTAGGATATTACCAAATTCCAGTGTACCCCGAAGACCAAGAGAAAACTACTTTTACATGCACTTTTGATACTTTTGATTTTTGTAGAATGCCTTTTTTATTATGTAATGGGCCTGCTACTTTTCAAAGATGTATGCTTGCTATCTTTTCTGATATGGTTGATAAGTTTCTTGAGGTTTTCATGGATGATTTCCCTGTTTTTGGACCTACTTTTGAAGATTGCCTTAATAACTTGTCTGCTATATTCGAAAGATGTGAAGAAGCTAATTTAGTCTTAAGTTTGGAAAAGAGCTATTTCATGGTTACAGAAGGAATAGTTTTTGGAAATAAAGTGTCTAAAGAAGGAATTGAAGTAGATAAAGCTAAAATTGATTTAATTGCCAATCTTCCCCCACCTAAATCTGTCAAGCAAATTAGATCATTTTTGGGACATGCCGGATTTTATAGAAGATTTATAAAAGACTTTAGCATGGTTGCTAGACCTTTAACTAATCTCTTGAGCAAAGATGTTGTATTAAATTTTGATGAATCTTGCATAAAAGCTTTTGAAAAACTTTGTTCTCTTCTTATATCTGCACCTATTATTTAGACTCCTGATTTCTCTTTAACCTTTGAAATCTTGTGTGATGCTTCTGATTTTGCTGTGGGAGCTATTTTGGGGTACAAGATTGACAAGAAACCCCATGTCATTTACTATGCTAGTTGAACTCTTACGGATGCTCAAAGAAATTATACCACAACTGAAAAGGAGTTATTAGCTATAGTGTTTGCACTTGAGAAATTTTCTTCTTATCTCTTACATTCCAAAGTGATTATTTATTCTAATATTCTGCTTTAAAATACTTATTGTCTATGAAAGAGACTAAACCAAGGTTGATTAGATGGATATTACTTTTGCAAGAATTTGATATTGAAATCAAAGAGAAGAAAGGTTCAGAAAATTTAGTAGCTGATCATTTATCTAAATTGCGGGATAATAATCATGACGAATCAGTTGCTTTGAGAGATACTTTCTTGATGAGCAGTTATTTTCTTTATCACATACTCTTGTCCCTTGGTTTGCACCTATTGTAAACTATCTCTTTGCAGGTGAAATTCTAACATATTGGAATAAACGAGACAGAGCTAAATTCTTTGCAACGGTTAAGTATTATTATTGGGATGATCCCTGCTTGTTTAAACATTGTCCTGATCAAGTAATTCATAGATGCATACCTGAATGTGAGCTTCATAGTGTTTTAGCTCTTTGTCATTCATATGCATGTGGTGGACATTTTGGAGGTCGTAAAACTGCTGCTAATGTTCTTCAAAATGGTTTTTATTGGCCTAGTTTATTCAATGATGCTCATAATTTTTATTCGGCTGAAAGGTGTCAACATACTGGTTGTATTTCTAAACGTAGTATGATGCCTTTACAACCTATTTTGATTGTTGAGATTTTTTATGTTTGGGGAATTGATATTACGGGTCCTTTTCCATCTTCTTTTGGTTATCATTACATTTTGGTACTAGTAGATTATGTGTCTAAATGGGTAGAAGGTATAGCTACAAGAACAAATAATCATAAAGTAGTTATTCAATTTGTTAAAGATCATATTTTCTGTAGATTTGATACCCCAAGAGCTATTATTAGTGATGGAGGAAGTCATTTTTGTAACCGTTCCTTTGAAGCACTTCTCAAGAAGTATTGTATAACTCATAAAGTGGCTATCCCTTATCACCCCCAAATAAGTGGTCAAGTAGAAGTGTCTAATCGAGAGATTAAGTCCATTCTTGAGAAAACTGTTAACCTGATAGGAAGGATTAGTCTCAAAGATTGAATGATGCACTTTGGGCTATCGCACAGCTTATAAAACCCCTATAGGAATGTCCCTTTTTAGACTCCTTTTTGGGAAATCTTGTTACTTGCCAGTAGAATTAGAACATAGAGCTTATTGGGCTATTAAAGCTCTTAATTTTGATTTGAAGCAAGCTGGTTCTAATAGGAAGTTGCAGTTAAATGAACTTGATGAATTACGAAATGAGGCATATGAGAATGTTAAAATTTATAAAGCTAAAACTAAAGCTTTTCATGATAAGATGATTTCTCGAAAATTTTATATATATATTTTTTTTACATTATCTTGAGAAAAAACAAAACAAATATGATTTCAATTAAAGAATGATTGTATTTGTTTTCTTGTTTTTAATTACAGTGACGGACTTATGTTCCATATCTGTTATAACTCTTGCATTACTTACACTTGAGCACATGGGTTATCGTTAGTGTTTAATAAATATTTTACATTATTTTTGAGCTGCATAAAGTTGATAAATCTCTTCCCTACATTCTAGAACTTACTTGAGTATTTCTTGAGGCAAAATAGAAATGTTTTCCTTATTTGACTCAAAGACGATGGTTATAGGCCTTCTTTGTATCGTTTGTGCCTTTCAAGCTTACCAAATCTCATGATTTTTACCTTAGTACCCTTTTGAGCCTTAAATGTTTATTCTTTCTTTAAAATACTTAAATATTAACACTTAATCTTGTAGAGAGCTTAATGCAAAGTTCTAACTTGTGCTTCCATGATGGGTTATTGTTTTGTGTGTATGGAAAGAGAATAAGTTATTTTGACAAAAGGGAGAAGAAAAAGAAAAAACATATATGACTTGTCATGCTGAAAAAAATAAATGTATTGAGCCAAAAAAAAAGATAAAAAGAAAGAAAAGTTGATACCTAATTGTTACAAGTCATAAGGTGCAAAGAAGAAAAAATCCAAGAGGCCCAAATTTGTGACTGTAAGAAAAAGATGGCCTTAAATGATGAAATTTTGAGGAAAAAAATATGGTAGTTGGTGAATGTATTATTTGAAAAAAAAAAAAAAAAAAAAAGAGGAAGCAAAAAACAAAGAAACTTTGTCAAAATTTTAAAATATGCATATTCTTTTCAAGCTCTCTTTTCTTTGAATTTGAATTTCTTACCTTCGTTTCATAACCAACACCTTAACCTTACATTACAAGCTTTAAAGTGCAACCTGATCTAAGTTGAGTTTGAGAATCCTTGATTAGTGGAGAGAAGGTACAAAGAGCGAGCCTATGGAATAAACTCTTGTTGAGATTTGTCTTCTATGTGCAATTTGGAAATCTTGTTTAGTATTTATTTTTACACTCTCTGATGACCACGATCACACCTTACACAAGTCTTGGATTTATTATGAGAGATAATTGAATGTTTGTTTGTTAACTTGATATTGAAAATAAGAGGCAGAGTGCTTGTCTTGGTAAGTTTTAGATCTTGATGAATGATACTTAATTTGGATTATTCTATCTCTTTTCTGAAGGTTGTTGTTTATTTGACTTTGTGGGTATGTCGTTTGCAAAACCTCACGAGACCATACTCATCCACTAGGGGGAACTTAGAGGTATAAGGGCTTGTTGCACAAGTTAAGTACAATCGTGAGTCCTACGAAAGTGGCTAGTTAGTTTTTCTTTTTATTCTTTATTTTTGCTCAAGGACTAGCAAACTTTAGGTGTGGAGGAGTTGATAGAGTTGATTTTTAATATAAATAAACACCTTAAGTTTTAATTATTAGCTTTTGCAAATATTTTATTTATTGATTAATCATAATTATTAAATTATATTTGTGCAAAGGGAAAAAAGCTCTAAAGCCCGTAAAACTCATCTCATTAAATTTATATGCAGGTAGATGGTGGGCTTGGTGATAGAGGAATTGGGAGGAGCCCACAAGAAAGTCCAATGCAATAAAAGGAAACAAGCAAAAAAAGAAAAAAAGGGAAACCGATTGAAGAGAATAAGGAAATAAGAGGGCAACTGATGAAGAAATAGGAAAGGTGGCTACACAAAAAGGAAATTTCCAAAGTAGCTGCTGGCTACGCAAGCTTTAAAAGAAGAAGCAAACGCAAATAAGAGGGGGATCTGCAAGCAGAGATAAAAAACAAGGATTGGTTGCGGCTGGGAGGATTAGAACGAAAAAGAAGAAATTGTTGTGCGCAACGACTGAAGAAGAAAGAAGCAGCAGAACCAGCCATAATTGAATTAGAAAGCGGACGAAGAAGTAGAAATCGGATGAGCTGAAGCTGAAGGAACCAAGGTAGTTGAAGTAGCGAGAAGAAAATCAGGGGCAAAGTAGTAGCTTCAAGTGAAGAAAGGCAATGATCTTTTTTAAGAAATTGGTTCTTTCTTTCTTGTTTACCATGAACTAATTTTCTCTTTAGAATCCTGATGAAACCCTAGCCATGTGACTTTGTTTTATTTTCTTTTGGGAGATTTATTATATTATTTATGTGATTACATTTCTTGGGATGTTCTTGGTTTGATGCAATTAATTCTTTGTTATTGTTCTTGTAGAATAATTATTTGGGTTAATTGATATTTTTATCCAGGCTTAATTCTTGTAATCTTTAGTATGAGAGATAAGTGATTTTTGCAAGTATATTGTAGGTTTTAAAATTGAACAATTCATGCTAATTTTAGATGATTTATGTCATAGGATTGAATAGGTCACGCTAATGGTTAGATGGATTATGTCATGAATTTAAATATAATAAATTTCTTTAGTGAATCGAAGCTTTTAGCTTAGATCACCACATAAAGGTCTAATCTTTTCTCCTAAATAAAATTAAATCATTATTATATAGGTTAGTGGTGGATTCAAAGTTCTAAATCATCTTTTTGGTTAAGCTCTTGTTTTTTTAATTTAGTTATTTTGTTTATTAGTTTTTATTAATTTAGGAATAATTTTTAGATAGTAAAATTTCATTCGTCTTTGTATAAAATTAATTTAGGAAGATAATAATTTATGTAGTTAAGCCTTTCTATGTGGTTCGATACCCTTACACTGCCGTATTACATTGATCTTTTGCATTTGCAAGTAATGGGTTTAAAACTTTGTTATAAAAATTCCAACCAAGTTTTTGTAAGTGGGTACCTTTTCATGACCCAATAAATCACAATGCATATAGTCAAGAATAGCAGTGGAGTTGTGTGTGCCTATGGAAAAACATAGTTTGTGTTGTTTGTCATGAAAACAATGATCACAAAAATATAAAGAATTAATTTTATCACCATTCAAAAGATTTTGTTTGTATAAATAATGCAAACCCTTTTTACTAATGTGGATAGTCCCCTGATCCCATAACATGGTCTTTTCAGGAACTGTTTTTGAAAACAATGTAAATGATTCACAAACGGTTTTTCCAAGTAAAGTGTACAAACCCTTTTTCTTAAAACCTTTGAGTACGACTAAAGATCCTTTATAAACATGCAAAATTCAACTTTCAAATTTATAAGAATAAACATTTGTATCAAAAATACCAAGGGAGATTAGAATCCTCTTAACATCAGGCACATATCTCACCTCGGCCAATTTTCTAGTCACGCCATCATGCGTTTCTTTAAAAATATTTCCGATTCCCTTGATATTACAAACCTTGTTGTTTCTCATAAAATCTCTTCCATGATCATGGGTTTCAAAATTAGAAAACCAATGCTTGTTTACAGTCATATTAAAAGTTCAACCAGAATCAAGAATCTACTCATCAGAAACTTTAGAGGAAGATGGGAAAGGGGACACACACAAAACCTCATAATACATAGAATTACCATCTGATTGAAAATCGTAGGTTTTGTCGGTTTTTTCATTCCCACTACCTTGTTTATGCTGTTTTTCATCTTTGATTCGTTTAAAATACTTATTTTTTATATGACCATCTTTACCAAAATAAAAACACTTCACTTTACTCTTATCTCTATATTTAGACCTCCTTTTAGTGTTAGAGTGGTGACTAAAAGATTCTCTACGGTCAACCCTCCCTGGCATGTAAAGGTTCTCTCCATTTGATTTGTTTTCTTTTCGCAAATCTAAATCTTTTGATTTCAAAGCGTTTTTCACATCAGAAAGAGTCAAGTCATCTCTGCCATACTTGATAGCAGATTTCACATCATTAAAAGACTCAGGCAAAGTATTCAACAAAATAACAACAATGTTTTCATTAGAAATCTTTTTCCCAACGTTTTGGAGTTCTAAAACAATTTTATTCAAATCATCAATGTTTTCAGAAAGAGATTCTGACCTGCTCATTTTAAAACCAAAAAGTTGTTCTTTCAAATAAATCTTGTTTCACAAAGACTTTACCAAATAAAGTTTTTCCAGTTCTGTCCAGATTTCATAAGCATTGTCTTTTTCATTTATTCTCTTAAAACGTTATCTTTTAAATGCAATGTGAGACATCTATGTGCATCACCAAGTTTTTCAGCAAGTATTTTGCTTGTCCAAGATTTCGGATACTAGTCAAGGGTACAAATAGTGAGTGTAATTTTGTTTTGGCCTAAAACAACTTTCATTTTTCTGCGTCACATTACAAAATCAGATTTTCCATCAAACTTATCCGTTTCAAGTTTTGGAACAGACATGTTGTACAGTGGCAAATAAGAGTAATCAGAGGCATGAAAAATAAAAGATTTAAAACTTTGTCACACAAAAATAGCCAGGATATTTTTTGAAAAAACAGTACAGCTTGAAAAATAGGTAATATGCAGATAATAAAACTCACAACATATCAACAGATAACAAAGGTTGAGAAACAGCTACAAACAGATAATCAACAGAGAAATAAATAAACACAGGTTGAGCAACACTCCCCCAAATAGGCAATAAACAGGTAACAACAATCATAGATAATAAAAAAAAATTTGCATAATCAATGAGAAAAATACCAAAACATAGATTCTTGGAGTCTCAATAAGACTCAAGCCAAGCTTGGGTTATGGTTTTTCAAGGAAAAAAAAAATCACAAGTATTTAGATTTGTGACCAAAGATACCAATAGCAGAATAATAACGATAATATATAAATCCAGACAATAAAATAAAAACTTTAAACAAAAAGAAAGTTGGGAATAGTAATAGTAAACTTCCCTAAGCCGGATTCACAGAACTCAATAGTTCCCGTGAGTCTGGAAAGCACCCCGAAAGGTTTCGGACGAGCGCGTCGATGGAGGAACGCAATAGATACCAGAAAGATCAAATCTTCTGGCTCTAATATCACTGTTTCAGAAATGATCTGGTGACCAAACCCTGTTTAAAATTACAAACCTCCTATTTACTATTACAAAATAGTGAAAAAACAAAAGATAAAAATATCTATTCTATTACAAAACCGGATGATGGAACCGAATGAACTCTGAAAATCGGATCTTCAAATCGGATGAAACAGGCGAAAACATATTTTCGCCAAAATAAAAGGTTCCTGCAAAAAGGGATGAACAAAACAGACGAGCAACACAAAACCGGACGACTGGTTTTAATTATAAAAAAGAGTCCCGAGAAAATTGGACGATAGGGGCAAAACCGGATGACCGATTTTATTTAGATAACAGGTTCTCCAAGAAAGCAGACGACAGAAACAGTTTATCACTCAAGAATCGGTCATCCGGTTTCAGAGATCAACAGTACCCTCAGAACTCCGGATGAGCCTCACACAAAAAAATCTAAACTCTCACTCTCAATTCTCTCCTTCTCAAGCCACCATGCACGCAGTCAGCCAACGACTACTAAGGGCAGCAGCAACAAAAAATAAGTCACAGAGAACAGGCAGAAGAAAAACTGCAGAGAAGAAGAAGAGAGAAAAGAAAAGAATGAAAGGGGCTTGTCCACAAAGTTGGTGTCAGCAAGTGGTGAGAAAGGGGATATTTATAGGAGCATCCAGTCACCTAGGGCGGGCTGGATTCATATTGGGCCAGGTTCAGCCCAACCCGCTTGGCATCTTGGGCCTAAAAAATTAAATGCAATCCATATTAATGTGAGGTCCAGTTCATGTCATCATAGGGTAGTAAAAATGGGTTGAAAATAAAAGTGTATGAAAAAATGGCCTAACAAAGCCTACAATGAGATTTTGTCTTGCATTTAAAATTTTAAAATACTTAATTCAAGTGTTTATTGTGTTTCAAGTACTTTTCCAGCCCCATGTTAGCGTGACGGAATACATGCTTGCCTTTTTCTTCTTCTTTCTAGTAAAATGTAGGAAAATTTAGAAGCTAATAGTTTCAAATGAGAAAAGCATTAAAGAATTAAAGAAGTCATATAAATGGTTAATAAAGTATAAAAAAATATCTAATTCAAGATAAACATGGTTAGAACAAATCTAGTGCCCATTTTGCTTTCTAATTGCACGTAAGAGATTTTCTTAGTCTTGAACTTACCAATTGTGAAAATTGTATGATATCTAATAAAATTTCTCTCATTATTTTCTTCAATAAAAAAAAAAAAAAACTTTAACTGTCTGAATTCTTTTTTTATGAAACTCGTATTGTAATAATGACGCAAAAAATTAATTTGATGGATATGCTAGTTCATATAAGAAAAAAATTTTAAATTTCATATTTTCTTAAAGAGGTTGATTGTTTATATATGTGAAAAGTAAAAAACAAAAATTGAATATTGCTAAATAGATCAACTTGATTTGCAAAACATAGAACAAGAAAAATAACTCTTGTTTCATATTATAAGATACCATTTTCTTTTTTTAGTTTCACAACATATAAGATGCTTTCCTCTTTAAAAAAATGTCTCAATAATACGCCTAATTGTTTAAACTTTCCCAATCTAGTGATCATTTCAAATCAAAATATTTAAAACTTCTTCGAATTCACCCTTAAAACTAAAGCCAATCTAATTACTCATGTTACTACTTACTATAGCTACAATTTCTCAATTGACGTACGTCGTTCGGTTCTGTTGGTGTACTTGCACAACAAAATGGGATAATCTACCCCAGCAACCATCATGATCATTCACGACATGAGGTATTCTGTCACGAACTTCGGTTACCAATGAATTATTGGCGATGAACGTATTCAGTCGATAGTATGACATGAACTCAAGGGATACGACAAAATGTCCACTGTATGTACTGTCGCTAAAAAGGACTTTTCTTGTGATACCCCTTGTAGTAAAAAGAGAAGAAAAAATACAAAGAGAAGTACATAAATATATGTAAGGGGTTAGGGAAATATAAGTTGAGGCCTTGCCTCTAATTCCAAGGCCCTAAAAGATAAGGGAAATATAATTAAATAGGAAAGATAGAGGGAAAGATAATTAAATGGGAAAGTAAGGAGTTTATAAAGCTGTAAATAAATTAAATCAGGCGGCAAAGCCGATCAATACAAACTTAAATAAATTTTAAAATAAAAGTAAGTAAATAAACAAGTAAATTAGGCGGGAAAGCTGACCATTAGTAATAAAAAAATCAAAGCAATTAAATAGTAAACTAATAAATTAGGCGGCAGAGTCAATCATTAGCAATATATAAACTAAAGTAATTAAACAAAAATTATTTAAATGCAAATAATAATATTATTGAAAATATAATTACAATAATAGAATAGGGATCTAACTTGAAAATTAACACCGGGAGATAGAGGGAGGGTGGGAAAGTTCTCTCTCTAAGGACTTGGTATACATAGTTGGGAAAAAACTAAGGTACCCAATAAGGTAGCCTTGAAGGCTTATATATAGGCATATTTGCTTGCTAGAGTACTCCTACATTATTGCTACAATAAACGTCTGGAGATGCCATTGTGACATCATCTTTTGTCATGTTGATGTCATGGATGACTTCATAATTTTTTATTTAGACTACTATTTTGAATAGTAATCTCCTTCTTCTTGATCTTCTTCTTCTTGTTTTATAGGACTTGTTGGATGTTGAGCAGTTTGGTCATTATGTTGATGAGCGGATGATTCTGCTTTCATTTGCTTGAGTAGTTTCTCCATTGTTGCTACAAAATCATCTTTAGAACAGGATTTCACTAATGTTACTACTGCTACACATTTCTGTTGCAGGAACTATGTTCACTGCGTATCATTAGAAGCCAGATACTGGGAGTGTACTTTAAACCATCTGTCAATAGAAGGAAGACGTGAATTTTGTGCATTACAATCCTTCCACCATCTGCAGTGTCCTTGGAGGACTAAATATGGAAGACCAGAATGTCCATCATCCTTGAAGTATGCAGACTTTTTGGTGTAAATCCAAGCCAACTTGAAATTTATTAAAAAATTGGAGGAGCAGAGGACCACTGTCTGTTGAGGTTGATAAAATTTCTTTTGCAATAATCTAAAACCTTCTTTTACATTCACCGAGAGAATATCTTCTACCGGTCCATAACTCAGCCACCATTGGTTATTAAACCAATGAGAAAATTCAATATATGCCGGCTTTGTTTTGTTGAAGTAGAAGAACCATGAATGGTTTTGTAGATAATTTTGAAAAGTAAAAGTATTGAATAAACTTGCTAGTAATCCCAGTAATTATAAACCATTGGGTCAAAAGGTACTGAGAATTTTTTAAGGAATTGTGGACGAGCTTTCCATACCGTATGCGTATGAATAATATGTATTTGTACCGAGGTATTTGTGATATATGTTTCGTTCTTTTTGTCCTTATGAGGGTGAAACGAAGCACTCTTATTATCTACCAGAATTAACTCATAATACTTTTGAATAAATTTTGGAGATCTTTTAAAAAGTTCACATCTAAACCAAAAAGTTGTCTAACTACCATTTGAGGGTTTTTATCCAAAAATTCAGGCTCAAGTTGTAAGAGTTTAATAAGCGTAGGATTTTTGTAATTACTATGCTCTTGCCTAGAGATTTTTGGTTTTGAAGCGATTGGTTTAGGCTCAAAGAAAGAGCTGTTTGTGATGCAGATTGCATTAATTTCATGTTTTTGTGTGATGTAGTGGGACGTTTAGTCTCCACTGTTTTGAGTGCCGAGTTTTTAGCCACCACACTTTTTAGTTCAGGAAATACTACCTACTTTGAGTCGAAACCCAATAATTGACACCATTTGGCCCAATCTTTTAAGTCAAAGGATTGGGTTTGTGAATCCTCAGATTCAACCATATCAACCCATGACTGTGTTTTCAAATTTTCAACAAAAAGTGGTTCTGTTGAGGAGGAAGGAGCTTGTGTTTTGCTCATAGCATAATCTTTTGGTGTAATAAATCTTGGTTTACTGGAGTTTGGTTTTGTCTTTTTTGCATCGGGAGTAGGTAAGCCTAGAAGCTCGTTAAGCTTCAGTTGGTTTTTCTTCGAAGGCATGGCTATCTCCTCTGTAAAAATTCTCTTGTAAGAAAATCTGTTATAGAGTTGTTGCATCCTTTAATATATTCTATATCTACATCAAATATTGATAAAATAGCTTGCCATTTAGGAAATATTTGTTTGGATGCAAGAATCTTTTACATCTTTTCTAAAACATATTTTGCAGCTTGACAATCAATTCTCAGTAAAAACTTTTAATTAAGCAAGTCTGCTTGAAATTTAGAAATGCACAAAATTGTTGCAAGTATTCCATTTTTAATCGTGGGATAATTTTGTTGAGAATTAGTCTAGTGTTTTGATGTAAAATCAATAATTTTTTCTTTTCCATCTTTGATCTATTTTAAGATACCACCATAACTAATATCTGAAGCATCTATTTCCACAATTTTTTGTGAAGATATATTTTTAAGAGATAAAGAATGAAGTTGTTTAAATTATGACACAACAAAAAAGGAGCAGTTTACGGACGGTAGTTATTGATGAAAAAAATAATTGTAGATATGTTACAACGGCATACCAACGGACACGACAATTATCGTCGGCATTTAGGAATTTCAGAAAAAATGGAGGGAAAGTGCACACTAAAAACTGAAAAGAAGTCACTGATGGAAAGAGCCGTCAGTAGACCAAGTTATCGACGGAGGTCAGACGGTATAGTAATAATCGGTAGATAATGAAAAAAAATACCGTCGGCATTAATGACAGTTTTAGTGTCAGTATTTTTTATATTATTTTACTGACGAAATCCCCGTCGGTGTCCCGTCGGTAATAGTTTCAGAGATGAACAAAACCGAGCGAGCCCTCCTGACGACTTCCCCAATTTCTTCAGCCAAAATTAAAACCCTTCCACACCCGACTCACCAGTTATGGTCCACCCATCACCGACGTGTCGCCACCGACGCCCCTTATCGATGACTTCTTGCTGCTGACGCCCTTCCCCCGCCGACGTCCTTCACCCTACCATTCTCTCTCTCTCTCTCTCTCTCTCTCTCTCTCTCTCTCTCTCTCTCTCCGGTATGTACTAAGGTTGTATCTCTCTCCTCCCATTCTTCTTCTCTCCATTCCCGTTCTTCGTCTTTTTCTTCTCTTGTTATAGCTACTGCTAGTTGTAAATCCCTGCTACTGCTGCTGCCGTCGGAATTCAAAAGCTGCTGTTGGTAATCTTTTTAAAAAAAAATTAAGCTTGGTTATTTTTAAAACTACTTGTTGCAAGAGAATTTTATGGAATGGGAGCTTTAATTTTCTTATATGTAGGTTTATCCAAGAAGTAAATGATTCATCTTATTGTTGAAAATTTCCTCTTAAATTATATTGAGTTTTTGTGATTACAAATAAAATACCAAGTGAATGATGTTTTTTGGCTCAACCCATGAGAATCAAGTGATATTATATTTTTCCATAAGATAAAAAATGTGCACATTTCTAGTAGAAAAATATCATTAAAGAGGTCATTAGATGATATATATATAATTGGTGAAGATTCTACTAAACATTTCGTATAGAAACACATGGTATTTATTGAAAAAACTTAACACAATATTTGAATTGAGGGAAACGAAAGAATAGAATATCGAGTGGTAACGTTAATTTTTTTAAATTCAATCTCATATCTCTTTTTCAAGAAGAATTCATTTTTACAAAATAAAAAATAAAAAGCTCAAACTCAATAAATAATGATAATCATTGATGCAAATTAATGATGGGCAAATTAAAAATGTCTAGTAACACACATTTGACGCATGGTTTGGAAGGAAATAAAAGTCGCCCCCCCTTCCAAAATCATATCCACACATGTTTGTTTTAGAGTGAATTACTTATAATACATATTTTTCCCTTCAAATTACTATATGTAAGTAGTTCGTGTGTTTTCAGAAGTTATTTTTTTAATGAAAAAATGATCTTAGAACGAACTCTAACAACATAGTAGGGTTTAGGTTTACTTGGATCGGTTTTTAGTTTTAAAAAAGTTAAACTTTTTTATCATTGGATATAGTTCTACTTTTTTAGTTGTCCTTCTTGTGAAAAATGTACCTAAGCTAACACAAGTTAAGTAGTTTAAGTTTAAAATTTAATTAAATTCTCTTTTTTTTCTTATAGTTTTGTTCGTGAGGATTTCAATGACATATTATCCATCTTCTAAACGTTAGAGGTATGTGTTTAATTAGTTTAAAATTTATTTTACAAGGGAGCCCTAAATCTTTAATGCTTTACGGGAGAGCCCTGAATCTTTAAAGTTTTATGGGGCAGCCCTGACTCTTTAACGCTTTATGGGGGAGCCTGATTCTTTAAACTTTTTTGGGGGAGTCCTGGCTCTTAATTTTTTATTTGGCTTTGTGTGTTGCTTGTATGAGTGGCCTGTGTGCCTGGAAAATGTCCATAATACCAAGGAAACTCTGTCAAAAAATTTTCAATGTTAGACTTATTTTTTTAGCAATGACTAAATGTAAAATTTAGAATCAAAGAAGTTGAAACCGACATGAACCGATACAGTGAACCTTGTGAGTTTGTTGCTTGTTTGTGTGGCCTGTGCACCTGAGAAATGTGTGTAATACTAAGGAAACTATGCCAAAATTTTGTCAAGCTTTTAAAAAACTTAAAATTTTTAATAATGACTTACTGTAAAATTGTAAATGAAAATTGGGGATGAAACTTTTTAAATCTTTCAAGGGAAACTTTTAAGCTTATAAACCCTAAACCCTAAAATCTTAAAACCCTAAACCCCAAAAACTAAACCCTAAATCCTAAAACTATAAACCATAAATCCCAAAAAACCCCTTAAACCTAAAGACCTAAGAATTTTATGTCTAAAATTAATAAAGAAGTAATCATAACTTAGAAGTTATGGAACTAACAATTCTTTTTCCTAATCATTCTTCCCAACTATGGACAATGTACTGGATCATAGTTGGATGTACAGAGAACGACTCATGCCGGGGGTTAAGGGTCTTACAAGTGAATTCATTAATGGGGTTTGCGGTTTTATTTCACATTGTCTTGAAACAAATAACAGAAGCAAAAAACAGACGAGATGTCCGTGTGAAAAGTGTAAAAATAAGAAATTTATACAAGTAGATGGTTTAAAGGATCATCTTTTGCAGTGGGTTTTTTGCCTTGTTATCATAATTTGATAGGTCATGGTTAAAAAATATGTCCACATGAAGAGGGACATGTTCTTGCGGAACATTCTGGTACAATCCGATCAAATTTTGGGTTAGAAGTACATGGTTAATATCGGAAGAAATAAACTCCTATCGTGATATGATAATTGATAAAACCGGTCCAAACTTTATCCCTCAAGAAGAAACTAGCCGTGAAGAACTACCTAATCCTATGGCAAAAAAGTTCTTTGACATATTAAAAGTGGTAGAGACACTTTTGGTTGTAGGCGATGATAGACATTCAGTGTTATCCGCTTGTGAAAAGTTATTGTATATTAAGTCTAAGAATCAATGGACTCAAAAGCCATATGATAATGTTCGCGCGTTCATAAAGAAGCATTTGCCGCCAAGAAATAATATGGTCAGAGAATGATACGCGACATAAAAATTGATATCTGGGTTAGGATTGCCCGTGCAAAGGATTGATGTGTGTCCCATTGGTTGTATGCTTTATTTGAAGGAGGACTCCAATAGAATAAAATGTAATTTTTTGGTAGTCATCGGTACAAGGTATGTAGGAAGAAAAGAGGGAAGAAGAGGAAACTTGTGCCTAAGAGGCCGGTGAAGATAATGTTTTATTTTCCGTTAAATCCTAGATTGCAAAGATTGTATGCCTAAAAACGAACTATTGAACACAAGAGATGGCATTCTTAAAGCTCGCAGGAGCCGGATGTCATGAGTCATCCTAGGGATGGAGAAGCTTGGAAGAATTTTGATAGGACTTAATGATTTTTCCACAGAAACAAGGAATGTGAGACTTGGCTTGTGTACATATATGGGTTTTCACCTTTTAGAATGGTGGAAAAGACATATTCTTCATGGCCAGTAATGGTAACTCCGTATAATTTGCCACCTTGGATATGTATGAAGAAAGAGATGACGTTCCTGGTGGTTCTCATCCCAGGTCCGAAGAATCCAAAAAATAACTTGAATGTATATTTGCAACCGCTGGTAGATGAATTAAATCACTTGGGGGATGTCGGGACCCTTACTTATGACATATGCGGGCCGCACTTCTTTGGACCAATAGTGACTTCCCAATTTATGGTATGTTTAGCGGTTCGAGTATAGCGGGGGCTTGTCCATATTACATGGAACAGACATAGTAATTCTAATTGCAAAATAGCAGTAAACAATCTTGGTCTGATTGCGATTGATGTTTCTTGCCACTGGGTTATTAGACTGCTCATTACGACCACCGAGACTATCTGGAGATCGTATATGGGACAGGGTTCGGGACTTTTTAAAAATCACCCAAACTAGGAATGAACTAGGCAAGGAAGATGGTAGGGGAAGGATCATAATTAGACCAGGAGGAGTATATTTTTTTATCTTCCTTATTGGCGTACCTTTTTAGTCGTCATAACATTGACGTGATACACAATGAAAAGAATATGTTTAATAATATCTTCAACACAGTTATGGATGTAAGGGAAGGCAAAGAATAATATCAAGGCTATACAAGATCTACGTCTATATTGCAATCGACCGAACTTGTTGATGGAAGAGAGTGGTGGTGGTAAGTGTTCGCAGCCAATGATATGTTACAACTTGTTGAAGGAACAAAAGAAAATGGTACTTGATTAGGTTAAATAGTTGTACCTGCCGGATAAATATACATCTAATTTTGAAGGTACATTGATTATAAAGACATGAAGATGACCGGCATGAAAAGTCATGATTATCACGTGTTCATGGAGCAAGTTTTGCTCATTGCCTTTAGAGAGCTTCTTCTGGTGAAAGTGTGGAGTTGCTTGGCCAAGTTGAATCTCTTCTATCAGGTCTTGTGTGCATCGAAGATAAGTGAGTCCTATATGCATGAATTAGAGGAAAGCATTTCCATTTTGACATGCAAGTTAGATTATATATTCCCTCTGGGTTTTTCGATGTTATGGAGCATTTGATTATTCATTTGTCATAAGAGCTAAGAGTATGTAGTCCCGTCCAATACAAGTGGATGTAGCCCTTCGAGAGGTAGCATACACATCTTCACTTAATCATTTTTTAAAACGTCATTTTAATTAAACTATATAAATTATTCTAATATATTTGCAATATATTAGGTACTTGACCATATAAAGATGACAATAAAGAATAAGGCAAGAGTCGAGGGATCAATTTGTAATGCTTACCTAATTGAGGAGGCTACAATATTCTTCAGTTACTACTTTGAAGAGAGTGTACCTACACTCCACAAACAAGTTATGTGAAATGATGATGTCAGGAACCCTCCTCGTCAGGGTGAGGTTCTATCAATATGCAATCAACAAGAAAGAAGATTCAAAGAGATGAAAAAAAGATTCTTGGATGATCGAAAATGGAAAACAGCCTGGAACCATATCCTCTGTTGGATCTATTCACTATTACAACTTCTAATTACTATTACAATAATTAGAATAAACACAGCAGAAAAATAAGCCTAACACTATTATAAAAATATCTTCCTTCTTCTCCTCTACCGTCGGTCCAAGCCGAGCAAGAAGCCAAGAAACACTACACAAAACAGTTAGAAAAATAGTAAAGGAAAAAAACGAAAAAGGAGACGAACCATTACCTACCGCTGCGAAATCTGTTCCACCGAGGGTAAAATATAATGGCAAGATCGGTAAAAAACGGGTCCCTCAGTCAAAGGGCCTCAACCAATAAAGAAATCACCGGTGTCTCCCTCTCTCAACCTTTCGGCTCTCTCCAAAACTTACCAAACAAAAAAAAAAGGCGATCGGACGAAGACCGCCACAAGCCGCCATTCACAAAAAAAGTGACGGCGTCACAGAAGACCAAAGGTTGGAGAAGAGCAACGGATTCGGCAAGCCGTGGTGAAGAAAGGAGAGAAGAAGAGACAGAGATAGAGCTCGGAAAGGCAGAGGAAGAAAAAGAAGAAAATAATAAAGTCAGTTGTGTTGTGTTACCGAGGAGAGGATAAGAGATTAAATAGGTCAAATCCACACCGAGCAGCCTGGGTTAGCCCGGCCTGGCATCTCTTACTAGTTCAAACCACCTTATCTTCTGTTGAGGCCCATTGGATCATCATAGGAAATTAATGTGGGCTAGAAAAATGAAAAATATTGGGAAGAAAAAAGGCCCAAATGTCTACAATCTCCGCCTCGAATAATATTTTTCCAACCTTCAAAGGACTCAATAATAGTAAACATGCGTCCAAGTGAAGGAAATCCCTACAAAACATAAACTTGTCAGAGCTCACAATTTTAGTACCAAATTCTGCAGGATTATCATTAGTACTAATCTTATCTATGTCAACTAAACCACTAAAGACTTTTTCCCCAATGAAATGATATTTGACATCTATATGCTTTGTCCTTTCATGATAGACTGGATTTTTGCATAAATGTAAACAATTCTAACTGTCAGTATAAATAATAGCTTTTGAATGTAAAACATGTAATGAATTCAATAACCCTTGAGCCAAAGGGGGTCCTTGATAGCTTCCATACCCGCGATATACTCAGCCTCGGTAGTTGGTAAGGCAACTACTGGCTGTAGTTGAGATTTCCATGAGATACAATTACCCGCTAGGGTAAAGAAATAGGATGAGGTAGATTTTCTACCATCCTTGTCACCTGCAAAATCGGAATCAACATAACCAATTAGTTCAAAAACATCAAACCAATTGTGATAGTGTAGGCCCCTATTTATAGTTCTATTAAGGTAACGCAGCAACCACTTGAGATTAGCCCAGTGATCCCTCCCCATGTTAGACATGAATCTATTGAGAAGGCTTATAGAAAAAGCAATGTCTGGTTGGGTGGATATCATCGAGTACATAACCGATCCTATGGCCATTCTATAGGGGATATTTGCCTTATCCCTTTTCTCACTCTCGGTTTTAGGACAAGTTTTGTTAAAAAGTTTGAAATGGCTCACAAGTGGGGTAATAACGGGCTTACATAAATGCAGAGAAAATTTAGAGACAATTTTCTTGAGAAAGGGTTTCTGAGATAAGAAAAGGGAATGATCAGTCCCATCTCTAGTAATACTAATCCCAAGAATCCTGGATGCAGACCCTAAATCCTTCATGTCGAATTTTGATTTTAGCAAAGATTTCAAATCATCAATTTTAGCTCTATATTTGCAAGCAATTAAAATATCATCTACATAAAGCAATAGATAAATAGTACTATCAACATTATTTCCAGAGAAATAGACAACTATCATAATTGTTTTTAGAGAAACCAACTTTTAACATAAAAGAATCAAACCTCTTGTACCATTGCCTACGCGATTATTTAAGTCCATATAAGGATTTTTTCAAAAAGCATGCCATGTGTTCTTTACCTTTAACCTCAAAACCTAGTGGTTGACCCATATATATAGTCTCTTCGAGGTCACCATGCAAGAAAGTGGTTTTTACATCAAGTTGTTCGAGATTGAGATCATAAAAGGCAACGAGAGCAAGAATTATCCTAATCGTTTTGTATTTAACGATAGGAGAAAATATTTCATTAAAATCAATGCCCTAAACTTATTTCGCAACCAACCTGGCCTTAAACCTTGGAGGTTCATTAGCAGACTCAGGCTCTTTAATTTTAAAAATCCATTTGCAATCAACTAACTTTCGTTTTAACGGTTTTGGAACAAGAATCCAGGTTTTATTTTTATTTCAAGAAGACATTTCCTCATCCATAGTACGTAACCATAAAGAGCGATAAGGACTTTTTAAAACATCAGAGAAACACAAAGGTTCCTTCTCTTCCATATAAGATACGATAGCAAATACATATGATACTATATACGAGTAACTATGTCTAGTGGGTTCCTTATGCGCTCTTCTTACACGATCTCTAGACAGCTGGTAATCTCTAAGGGCTTGAGCTTGAGCCTCAGGGAGTTCTTCCTCCTCATCAGAACCTTCTAACTCAGGGACAAGGGTTTTGAGGAACACTAGAAGGATCAGGTATACTACTGGATGGTGTGTCTAACTCCTTGTAGGTTTCAGGCTCTTGTATGGGCTCTAGAGAGAGTTCAGAGGTGACCTCCACCTCCACAGGAATACACTACCAATTGTAGGAACACTGGGTGGACTATCGGAGACAGGTTTATCCTTAAGACAGGGCATATCAAACGTGTTAAAGATGACATCCCTACTGATAACTACCCTCACTCCCGGTTCACCCTTAAGCAACACTCTATAACCTTTCACCCTGCTAGGATATCTTATGACATTCTCTTTCTAGACCTAAGATCTAGCTTACTCTCCTTCTGATGTGCAAAAGTAGCACACCCAAAAACTCTAAGGTTGGACAGGTTTGGGGGTTTACCAAACCAAAGTTCTATAAGAGTCCTAAAGTTTATGGTTGTAGAAGGGGATCTATTAATGTGGTAGACAGTCGTACTTACAGTTTTCCCCCAAAAAGGGTTTTGGGATACCTAACGACACCATAAGACATTAACCTTATTCATTATGGTACGGTTCATCCTCTTAGCTAATCCGTTCTGCTGGGGGTTTTGCCTAACCATCCTATGAAGTAAGATGCCATGTGATGCACACAAATCAACAAAGTTCTGGTTACAAAACTCAAGACCGTTATCAGTCCTAATTGTTTTTAGTTTATTTCTAGATTGATTTTCGACAATGCATTTCTACTCACAAAACTTTTCAAAAGTTTGATCTTTTCTTTTTCAAACAAAGACCCAAACATGCCTCAAAAAATTATCAACAATAGACAAGAAATAAACATTACCACCATAAGTTGGAACCTTTTCAGGTCCCTACAGATTACAATGCACATATTCAAGTATAGCAGAAGACTTGTGTGTGCTAGTTGAAAATTTGATTTTGTATGTTTTCCCAAAACACAATGGTCATAAAAATCCAAAGAATCAATTTTGTCACCACATAAAAGATTTTGTTTTTGCAAGTAATACAGTCTCTTTTCACTAACGTGGCCAATCCATCAATGCCACAACATAGTTTTTCCTGCATAGTTTTTGAAATCAAAGAAGTTGAATCACAGACTGTTTTTTTAGTATGAATGCATAAACTTTCCCTTTTAAAACCTTTTAACATGTCTAGGTTTCCTTTGCAAACTCTTAAAATACCATTTTTAGATTTGTAAGAAAGACCAAGTGAATCCAAATAACCAAGGGAGATAAGATTCCGACGAAAGTCTAGCACGTATCTCACCTCAGTGAGTTTTCTAGTCACGCTGTCATGCATTTTGATGAAAATATTTCCAATGCCTATAACATCACAAACTTGATTATTTCCCATGTAAACCTTTCCATGATTTAACCGTTTAAAATCTAAAAATGTGATACCCCTAACCCTGCCACTAGGTCAACTGCGGCTGAGTAAGGTATCTGCGTGCCTCTCGGCACTAGACTATAAGTCCCAAGAAAAAAAAATGAGAGCCCAATCCTGGGGCAACACTAAAAGTATATACACAAAATATGCAGCGGAAAAACTTAAATGAACCTGATACAACTAGTTCGTCCCAAACACAAGATTTAAAAAAAAAAACTTCTTAAAACTGTTGCGATACAAAATAAGAGTCTTATACCAACAAAACCCCATAATAATATAAACAGAAGAACCTTATACCTAGCCCGAGTCTAAGAAAAACAAAACATAATACGTGACAACCAAAGCATAAGCATGTCCTTCTAGAGAAACATTGTCCAAGATTCCATACCCGCAACTTCAACAACTTATCGTACCCCTGTTTGTCCTGAGTTGATTTGAGGAGAAAACATGAAATGGAAAACGTGACTGTGAACGCTCAGTGAGTCCATGTGTGTGTGTGCGTCTCAGTGATTTCTTTGAAATAATGATGATGCAATTTCACGAAACCATTTTATGCAATATTCTAAGAAAACCTTTTATTTTAACAATACTGGTGCTTGAACTGGAATAAGGGTTTCGAGCGCGGCTAGGAAGTCTGAGCAAATCAAGACACATTGGCGAAGCTTTTACACCCGAATGCAAAGAAAAATGCAATGCTACCATCGGGTTCAACGGACAAGGTCCGTATCCCAAACGAGGTTATCATAAACAAATTCGGCATCTCGTAGTCAATACCAGCCCAACACCGTACGAGCGCTCGATTACCAAACAACCACTCTCCCCAAAACTGGTCAAAACATCAGGCTACAGACTCCTAGGGCACCTACCAGGTCTGCCTTGGGACCAACCTCGGTGTCGAGTCTCTCCTGACTCTTCACTAGGCACTACAGAGCATGATGCGGTGTCCACGTAGACCGATTGGGCCACACCCTCCGTAGTCTATGCCCCTCTCCAAGTGGATCCTCCCGAGTCTAAATCGTCCACGCCATCGGAAGAGGCCCTCGTAAGGGGGACTAGCCACGTACAGTGCAATCCTCTTATGCTTCCGAACACAAGATCATAACCAGAACCGTAACTCTGGTCGAAATGGGGTTTTCATATGTGTTTACAACAGAAAGGCCATATGTCCGGCCAACAGGTCAGTGTCAAGTCATGAATATATATATATATACCTATCTAGGTGGACATGCAAGGTGACAAGTGTCACCCATCTTAGGACAAGTGGCAAGTTTTTTTTTTTTACAAACCATTATAATCTAAAATATATATATATATATATAAATAATAATACTAATAATAATATTAATAATAATATAGAAATAAAAGATAAAATCCTTTCATAAAAAAAAAATCCTACTTTAAACCTTGTACGAGATTACTAAGTATTTTAAATCGCTAAAAAGTGCGTTCCATAAATTCTTAGATTTTACTACGTTAGACCTCGACTCCTACGTTTACGACAATCGCCCTCTCAAGATTGCCCGAGGTGCCTACCGAGTGGGACGTTATAGAAAACCAGTGTTTATTGGGTGTCATGTGAAATGTACATCCAGAATCCAATCATCAACAACTTTAGAACAAGAAAGGGAAAGGGAAACACACAAAACCTCTGAATACATAGAATTACCATCTGAATAAAAATCATGGGTTTCGTCAATTTTATCACTCCCTTTACCATGTTTACGGTGTTTTTCATCTTTGATTCTTTTAAAACACTTATTTTTCATATGACCCTCCTTGCCACAATAAAAACATTTCACTTTGTTCTTTTCTCGAGATTTGGACTTCGTTTTACTTTTAGGCCTATGACTAAGAGGTTCCCTCTGGTCCACTCTCTCTTGCACGTAAAGGTTCTCTCCGTTTAATTTATTTTCTTTTCTTAAATCCAAATCTTTCGATTTCAAAGCATTTTTAATATCGGAAAGGGATAAACCATCTCTACTATATTTAATGGCAGATTTTACATTGTTATAAGAATCAGGTAAGGCATTTAATAAAATAACAGCAATATTTTCATCAGAGATTTTCTCTCCAATGTTTTGAAGTTCCAAAACGATTTTATTTAAATCATCCATATTTTCTGAAAGCGTTTTTGACCCGCTCATTTTAAAACCGAAAAGATGTTCTTTTAAGTAAACTTTATTTGATAGGGATTTTCCCAAATATAATTTTTCGAGTTTAGTCCTGATTTCAAAAGCATTGTCTTTTTCGTCAATTTCTCGTAAAACATTGTCGGTTAAATGCAAGGTGAGGCAACTATGTGCATCACCAAATTTTCAGCAAGAATTTCGCCCGTCCAAAATTCTGGTTACTCTTCGAGGCCACAAATAACGGGTGCAATTCTGTTTTGTACCAAAACTGCTTTCATTTTTCTCCGCCACATTACAAAATCTAATTTGCCATCAAACTTGTTGGTTTCAACTTTTGGAACCGACATGTTGTAATGGCAAGTAGGAGTAATTTAATGGCTAGAAAAATACAAGTTTTGAAAAATTTGTGTTACCAAAAAAAATACCAGGATTTGTTTTACCCCCTTTTTGTAAAAAAAAAAAAAACAATGCAAACACGTGTGAGGCACGAATCCCAATAAACGCAAACCGTAATAGCAATATATATAACCGAGTCAACGAGAAATAAATGACAGAAACAGTCAAACCACAAAACAGCAAATAAACAGAAAGGATGTTGCAAACCAGGAAAAAAAATGCGCCAAGACACAGATACTTGATATCTCATGAACTCAAGCCAGGCTTATGTTTTGTATTTTCAGAAAACAGAACCGAAAAGCCGAAAAATAGCATAACAGAATTATAGATCGGAAATAGAAAAATAATGAGCAGCAAGGGTACCAAACAGCCAGAACTGTGACACGGTTCACAAAGACAGTAGCAGAACAAAGAAGCAGTCCGAACCGTAACACAGTCCAGAAGAAAACAGTTATAATAATAAACAAAGTACTCCAATACAACAAAACAGCACCAAGCAACAAAAATATTAACCGAAAAACAAAAGGAAGAGTCAAGCAATACTTCACTGGCCAGTTCTGAGGAACTCAACAGTTCCCTCAAATCTGGAATTTTTCCAAGGGGTTGCCGGCACCATTGAATAGCACCAGAAAGTTGTAGTCGTTTTCGGGCTTTGATACCACTGTTGGATCTATTTACTATTATAACTTCTAATTACTATTACAATAATCAGAATAAACATAGCTGAAAAATAAGCCTAACACTATTGCAAAAATATCTTCCTTCTTCTCCTCTACTCTCGGTCCAAGCCGAGCAAGAAGCCAAGAAACACTACACAAAACAGTTAGAAAAATAGTAAGGGAAATATACGAAAAAGGAGACGAACCCTTACCTACCGCCACGGAGTCTGTTCTGCTGGCGAAGAAACCAATGCCGAGACCAAGATGGCGTCAAGCAGTAGCGAGAGACAACGAGCTGTATCGAGGCACCTGCAGTAAAAAGTAACGGCAAGATCGGTAAAAACGGGTCCCTCAGTTAAAGGACCTCAACTAAGAAAGAAATCAGCGGTGTCTCCCTCTCTCAACCTTTCGGCTCTCTCCGAAACTTACCAAAAAAAAGAAATGGTGATCGGACGAAGACCACCACAAGCCGCCGTTCACAGTAAAAGTGATGGTGTCAAAGAAGACCAAAGGTCGGAGAAGAGCAACAGATGCGGCAAGCCGCAGTGAAGAAAGGGAAGAAGAAGAGACAAAGACAAAACTCAAAAAGGCAGAGAAAGAAAATGAAGAAAGTAATAAAGTCGGTTGTGTCTGTTACCAAGGAGAGGATGAGAGGTTAAATAGGTCAAAGCTATAACGGATAGCCCGGGTTGGCCTGACCCTACCCGGCCCGGCATCTCTGATCAGTTCAAACCACATTAACTTCTGTTGAGGCCCATTGAATAATCATAGGGAATTAATGTGGGCTAGAAAAATGAAAATTATTGGGAAGAAAATAGGCCCAAATTTCTACATCCTCCTTAATTGTGAGGAAGTAGAATCTTACCTTCAGTAAGTTAATCGATAAATAATCCTTTCACGCACATTTCATATACATATACACACATCTTGTAAACTTTAGATTTACTTGTGTAGGAAATATGGTTAGAACTGAGAAATCTCAATTTTAATATATCGGATGATGAAATTCAACAAAAAATAAGTGAGGGATTCACAGAATGGTTTAGAATTGAAGTAAGTTAATCTCGCCTAAGAATTTAGATTTAATTAAAAATGATTGTTACATAATCGTATTAACCTTTTCAAATGTATATACAAATGCACACGACGACGCAAAACTGTAGTAAACTCCTGAAAAATCTATCTTGGGGTCCTTCTAAAAAGGTTAAGATGTGCACGGGATACATTGTCAATGGGTTTCAGTTTCACATAAGAGATAGGGATGAGGAGGGAGAAACTTATAATGATGGTATGTATGTGAATCCGAACTATTACGGTATTTTAAAATATATAGTTCAGCTAGCGTTGACTAGAACACTAATACAAAAGGTCGTCTTGTTTCATTGTGATTGATTTGATTCTTCAGATAGAGAAATGAGGATTCATCCTCAATATAAGATTGTTGATTTGCGCCAAGACAGGAGGTATGGAGGATATGAATCTCAATATAAAAAAGTTTCGTCCTTCCCGTATCCTGGCTCTAAAAGAACGAGGACCGATTGGGTTAGTATGGTGAAATCTCGACCCCGCCTAATAGATGTTCCCTACCAAGATGATGCGTTCCAAGAGAACGTGGACATTCATGATGGTTCAGCAATAGATGTGATGATTGAAGACATAGGACCTCTCGTCCACGAGTCTCGTTCGTTGAAAGAATTAGATATCGCAGTCAAGACATATTTTGAGGAATTACAAAATGATGAAACTAAAATAGATGGGATTTTGTTGAAGATTTTGATGAAGACTCTGATGAAGAGATCGACAAGGATTTCAACGTTGCATCCGATAATGATTCTGATGAGGATTCTAACATATACAACATTTATGTTTTTTTTTTTATAAAGTTATGTTATAGCAATTTTGTTATCATTATAATTATATTTATTAACTTCTTGTACTTATGTTTATCATGTTTATTAACTGATGATATTTATATTAAACCCTAATTATACTTATGTATATACAGGTTCGATAGCTAGAGGAAGGAAGAGAAAGGATCCAAAGCCCTCCACATAGCAGGATTCCTTGTCTTCTACACAGAAGGATCTATAAACTCCCGCATAACAGAATCTATTGACTCCGGTGCAACAGGATCCTCTCCCCCCCCACACACACAGACACCGGTACCGGCCAGTTCCGATGTTCCCGGTTTATCTTCCACACTGGGCACACAAACGCATGTACCGGCCAATTCCACGGCTCTCAATTCATCTTCCGCTTCGGCCACAGAGCTGTCATCATCTATGGCTCCTTATATGGATCCTGCAACTTGGAAGCCGCTCCCGGTGTTACTCGCTAGTTATTGACCTTGAATGTAAATCGGTAAGTTCAATCAACTATATATCATTAGTATTATATAAACTACAACTAAATATCATTAATATATACTAAGATTATATGTACAAACTACAACCATCTTCAAGAGCCGCCACCCACATCTCAGCTATCTTGCAGGTTGGTCAACCGGCCCTTACCACCGTTGGTCTAAGATCCCGCCGGATGTTCGAAACATGTGGTTGGGAGAGTTTTAGGTAAATTAATCCAAGTATTTTATAAGTCTTTAATACTTCGAATGTTTCTTTTTGAATCTTATACTGGTTATACTTATACTAAAAGCATATTATTTTCTAATGTTTTCATATTTCATTGAAATTTCAGAAAAGATGCGTATAGGACCCGAGTTTATCCATGACCAAGATGAGGCATGTGTTGGAGGCCAAGGTCGAAGACTAGATAATAGATTTGCTTGGCGATGCTCGGGGGGCGAGGAAGAGGCCCGTTTAGATTCCTGAGATGTACTGGGAGCAGATGATGAAATATTGGGAGAGTCTTGAGTACAAGGCATTTTATTGAACGAAATAAAAGAAATAGGAATGAGGGACGGGGGACAGGGGGTCGGGGAGTAGGGAAGCACACAGGTGGTTCTATATCCTTCATAGAGCATCAGTTGAAGAGGGTAAGAACTGATGTTTGATTTCATTCATTACTTTATTAAAATGTAACTAAAATAACTTAAAATTTTTTTCTTTTTGCAGAAAATAGATTTAACGGAGAGGTTCTCCAGAGTAGACACTTGGAGGAACTCCACATCAGGCCATGGATAAGAAGGGACAGTATATGGATTTCCATTTAGAGGAGTTTTGGGTAATTTATAATGTTTTATAACTTATTATCCATCTAACACTTCACATTGTAGAGGAGATTTCACGAGGCCCGATAGAAGGCCGCGGAGGAAGCTACAGCCACACACTTTCATTTCCCAGAAGATCTCTAGTAAATGGCCATTATATTTGGTGAATTCCACCATGGCAGTTATATGGAGCAGGTTCGAAGGCAGCACATCTCAGAGCCGAGCGTAGTTGGGTCACAGCTGATTGCTACCTTGCTGTTTGGAAGTGGAGCAAAGGATCATGAGATAGGTTGAGGCTGCTGTTTCTAGTTTCTGCGCCGTCCTCGACGAGCACATGAGGCAGTTTACCGAGCAGAGCCACTTGGCATACATCCCAATGCCCCTGATAATGGACATCGTGAGAGCTACTATGGTTGTCATTCCATCGACATCATCATCGATGGCAGCAACTGCGGGGACTTTAGATGTGGGGAGGGTATCTTCCTCTACTCCCCTTCCCGGCTCTATTGATGCCCCAAGCACCAACATCGTTGATCTTCTCCCTTCTCTCCGGCCCTTTAGTGATATTAGGGATCCCGAGGATCATTGATACTTGTACATTTTATGCTTTATGGATGTTTTAGTTTATTGATATGTTATTGATTTGATATTTATGAATAGATATACTGTTTATGGATGAGTTTATGAGTACATATTGTTGTTGGATTTTTTTGCATTTTAGGGAGTTTCGAGTCAGTTTTAGTCCAAATGGCATGCCTTTTCATTCATATTGACCAAAAGGAACTGAAAAAGCAGTTTTTTATCGATCCTTAGGATCAGTTTGAATTTGCCAATATCTTGATTTTAAATCAAATTTTTAAAATATAGATGCAGAATTCAATCTATTAAGTAAATCCTTTTTATTAGGTATAGGATACCTAATCCATCTAAGCGCTAAATTGAGAGGTTTATAACTACTTGCTAGTTTGGGGACTCCTCTATCAATTTCTGCATTTTTGTTTACATAAAAGGCAGCACAACTCTAGGGAGATGAATTTGGAGAGATAATTTTTTATTTAGAAGATCATTAATCTCATTTTTTCAATGAATTATTAACTCATCATTCATTTGAATTGGTCTTGCTTTGGTTGGAGTGGATTTTTCATCAAAATCTAGTTCATAAGGTAGTTTAACTATATGTTGTTTTCGGTTCCAAAAGGCAGTAGGAAAATCTTAACAAAGTTTATTTTTAATATAACTATCAATGGTTTTAATTTTGTCTTGAACTTCTTTAGTTTCAAGTTGTTTTTGAATCCTTTGGAAAGATATTTCTTCTTTAAGAATGTTGATCTAAATCTTTTATTTTGAAGAAGATGTAAATTTTTTTCGATACGAGGCCTATCGAATGGAATAAGAATTTTTTATTTAAATGTTCAATTTGAATTCCATATGTGAATACCTAGAAGGGTATGAGTTCTTGGATAAAAGGGGTTCCTAATATAACTGGATTTGTTATGTCTTTTACAAGAAGGAATGAAGTTTGGATCGATAATGAGGAATGTTTTACTTCTACATTAGAAAGTTTAAAACTAATTCCTAATTTTTCTCCATTAGCCGATCGAAGGCGTTCTTTAGTTTTTTCAAAAAATTTTGTTGGAATTAAAACTGCTTGAATACAATTTAAGTTAGCTTATGTACCAACAAGTCCTGGAAACTCAAGAATAAAAGAATTTTGAATAATTAAGGTAACCCTTATATGACATCTTTAAATAGAGATTTTCTAGAGATAATTTAGAAAATTATCTAGATTTTCTTCATGACTTACCTCTTGGGTTATTTGTTTCTGAGCACTCAAATTTTAGAGAACTAATCGGTCTATTTCTTGGGATGCTTTTATTTCTCTACTTTCTTGTTTAATAAAAGCAATCTCCAATTGAAGGTCATGGATGGTCACATTATTATTTGATTTGTATGGAAATCTATTTAGAATTTCTTTGAGATTTTAAGTGTTGTTATGTGAGGGAAATCTGTGCAAGATGTCATTGACATTTTAGGTATTTGTTATTTTTGTATGGAAATCTGATTTGATAAAGAGGGTTGGTCAAAATTTTCTTTGAATTTATTGAGATAAATATTCTTATCTAAGTTTTCAGGAAGTTTTTCTATTAGTTCCAATAGAAGGTCTTGCCCTTTGGTTAAAGTATTAATTGTTGGTTGTTCATTATCAGAAGATGAAGTTAGGATTTCATCTTCTTGAAGTTGGTTAAATTGATCTAATTCATCATCAGCCTGATCTGAACTGGAGTTAAGTTCCAAAAGAAGATTTTTGATTTTATTCAAAGTTTCTTTATCGAAGGAAAGATCCTGAATCTTCTTTGACATTTTACAGTACCTAGTTATGTGCCCTGGTTTTTTGTATTTGAAGAAAATAGTTCTTTTGGATTTATTTGGTATGAAGGACCTTGGCTTTTTAGACCTAAACTTTGAACCATATTTTTGTTTAGGTTTACTTGTAACACTTTTGGGCTTGCTTCTAAAATCACTTCGATTTTCAACTTTATGTTTTGGTCTTTTATAACATTTTGTACTACATGTTAGTATATGCCCTAAGACCAATTGACTTACATTTATGATTTATGAAGCATGTATTTTTGAATTGTATTTTATGCTCTTGGTCATCAAGTATGTGACTTGATAGGAAAACCCTTATAGCTAATAAAATACTATTCTTATTTGTCCCTAGTTTATTACATCTTATAAACTAGTGTGAAGTTGATTGATGGTCAAGTTTTATTCATCATGAATATGAGATATAAAATCAATTCATAAATACATATTGAGAATATTATATTGGACATGACCCAAAGTGAAGAAGAAATATTGCATGGGTTTAAGTTATAAGTATTTCTTCTCAGTTTTATATTTGGTATCCTTTGACCTAATGTTTCTAATGTTTCTTAAATGGGGAGAAAATATGTTTTGACATAGTCAAACATCACTTTTAATTAGGTGATGATTATGACTATTGGTTAGCTTATTTTCTCGTCATGGCTTGAATATTGGAGATAGTGAAAGGGATTTGTCCCTCTCATTTTAGAGAGAGATATCCATGGACCCCTTGATAAGGAAGACTGGAAAATATGCATTGCCATGCTCAAATAAGTATTAATAAGGTGTTATTAATATTATTTGTTGGAACGGTCTGCCTGGTGATCAAGTAAATGGTTAATTAAGTTTTATAAGGATGACTTGATCCATGCCTCATATTTAATTAGGATATCGTGTGACAAAAGGACTAAATATCAAATCTGATGCAAGGTTATTATTACATTTACTTAACTTGGGTAAGCATAATGTCTTGCTAGAGGCCGCTTATGTTTTGTGAATAAATGTCTAGGACATTTTTCATTCACTGCCAACGTTAAGTGAACCTACAGGGTCACACGCATAGACGATCTTGTGAGCATAATGTCCACGTTCAATGAATCTAGATTGTGTCCAGATTCGTTGAACGTATACAAAAGGGGAATCAGATTCCATATTGTATTTTCTCGTAAGTTAATAAGTAATTAATTTTAGTTAATCGAATAAATGGAATTAATTACTTAATATTACTCATCCAACCGTTAGATGATTACAAGAATAGACGGACGAGATTAAACTGTCATTAGATGACAGTTAGGGTTTTGATATTGACAGCTATAAAAGGTTATGTTAACCTTTTCTTGGTGGCCGTCCTTTATCTGATAAAAGAAAAACAAAACCCTAAACCCTAGAACGGCGATATAGTATCTAGCCTCCTCTCTCCGAAATATGACCGATTACCAGATAGTCAGGATCAATTCTGAACAGTTTTCAGAACACAGAAGGGGCTAGCATCCCGATCGCTTGCAAAGGAGTTCATCGCGTGGATACCAGTAGAGGGCGAAGCGTACAAAGCAGGGCCTCCACAACGAACAATCAAAAACATTGAGGTACTTTCTATCCAATCGGTTTTTCTACTATGTGCAGATCCTGTTTGTGGATTTT
Organism: Catharanthus roseus; assembly: GCA_028651295.1. Lineage (NCBI taxonomy): Eukaryota > Viridiplantae > Streptophyta > Magnoliopsida > Gentianales > Apocynaceae > Catharanthus > Catharanthus roseus. The sequence continues at coordinate 1,167,533 of JAPQWS010000046.1, read as the reverse complement.
CGTAGTTTTATTTTATTTTGTTTTTTACCTATGGATTCCAACACTACAAGGAGGTAATCCAAACTGTTTACAAAACGAACCTAAATTCTTTCTTCTCTGGGCTCTATCTTTGGCAAGTTGCCTCAACATTTTATCTTGTTTGCATATTTTAAGGGCTACTTGCTGGATTTGGCTTGTGAGTTGACCATATGTTATCTGTTCATATGGAATAGGTCTATTAATATGGTTTGGAGTTCTTCTCGAACTAGATCTCTAAGAGTTTTTGGTAAACCATCTAAGAATTTTTCTTTTCAATGTTTGTTATTGCCATCTGATCTGGAATAGATTCTGGTCAAGACAAAATCTTTATACCATCTAAAATCGAATAAAGTTCTACATTTAAGATTGTTTAGTATTTTAGAGGATTTCTCCCTAAAAATATTTGGATTACCTACGAAGGTTTTTTCTATGATAAATAACAGTGTGGCAAGTGCATCTGGTATATATTCACCATCTTGTGTGATAAGAGAGCCATCAAGCCTGGTTTTGACATAATGGAAAATATTATATTTATCTTCTTCGCTTAGGTATTCATCCTACCAATCTTTAAGTTGCCCTATAAATCCAGCTACCAAAATATGAGCAGAGAGTTAGTCCGAACAATTATGGGTAGTCCTATAAGAAGTGGCTACCATGGTCATTTGTTGGAGTTTAGCATGATATTGTATTCTGTTTGGCTATCTATTTTCCTTTCAGAAATATTGTTTGCATTATAAGCATTCTGCACAATGTTAGAGTTTTCTTCAAGGCCTATATCTGGATAAGTAGCTCTAGAATAATATAGATTTTGTGGTTGTTTTCAATTGTTTGGTCCTCCTATCTTAAGAGGTAGTGCTTCCAATGGAGGTTCAAAGGATTCAAGGTTTTCATTGAATTGACTATCATCGTCAGACTCTGTTTCTCCTAGAACAGCAACAGATTGCTTAGAACTTTGGATAGGAGTAGGAGAGTCTAGAAAAATTGTTTTCTCAATTTCAGCAATTCTTTTTTGGAGATCAGTGAACATATTTTTATCAGAAGTTTTGTTACTTGCTAATTCCTTTCTGAACTGAGTTGGAATTTCATAAGGCTTGAATAGGGGTTGTAAAAATCTATTACTAGATTCTGGTTTTTGTGGAGAACATAATGTACTTTGTTTTGAAGTTAAATGTTCACCAATTATTTTTAAATGTTTCTCTGTATAATTATTTTATTCAAAAATATTTTCTACATCTTTTGATAAAATTTTACTGTCTTCTTTTCTTTAAAAAAAGAGATGTTTCAATCATTTCCATGCCAAAAGTAATTTTGTACTTCTGCTCATGGGGAATTCAGAAGAAATGTTAGTTCCTTGGGCAGTTAGCCAAATTCTTGACGTATTAATAAAATTTTAAAAAGAATAATTGATATGATCATTCTAAGCCTTCATTGAGGATCAATTGCCCCCAAGATCAACTCTCTTCTAAAGGGCATCTTGAATGTTTCTTTTGGAGAAATTTAAAGAACAAAGAACACTTGCAAGAAAACAATTAACCTCCTTATATTTGAGGGAGAATCAACAAGACTATGGAAAGTCTCACATATTCTCAAACTCCAAAGAAAGACTTAAAACCCAAGCAACACCAACTATGGAGTTGGCAGCTTAAGGGGATGTTAGAATTTTGAAATTAGATTAGAACTCAAAAATTGAAGATTCAGGAATTGCTTGTCTAGAATTATACAAGAGAAATTCCTAATTTAAAAGGAAGGAAGAGAAACCAAGAACCCTAGGTTCTATCTCTCAAGAATCTTTCAATATTCCATTTCTTCATTCTTGTGTTTAATGGCTGAAAAATACATATATATAGTGCTCCACATCATTAACTCCAACCCTAATTGTTAATCTAGCTTATGATAAGTAGACGACCACTTAATCCACTTAACTACAAGTCAAAATAAACATAAAAATCAAAATGATGGGTCAAGGAGTTAACATCGTTCAACATCTTCCACTTCCCGAGACCTGCCAGAGATGGTAGGCCTCGACCTACCGTCGACGATGGTCAAACTCTCAAAAATGTTTTGGGCCAGAACCCTACTGGCAACGATAGGGTCGGCGGTACCCTACCGATGATGGTAGGGTAGAGGTAGGTCTAGCTTTTATAGCTTCATACTCTTCCAATCTTGTTTCTTTGGGTTTCCAAGGCTATCTTCTTTCCTCTCGACCTCGTAACCGATCCTTGTAAGCTCACCATATTCTCATACCTATCCCACGTCATACCATCTGCCCCTCTTTTGAAAGGATTCGTCCTTGAATCTGTATCTTCAAATAACCATAAGAGGTGGGCAACATTAGAAATGATATTAACCAATGGAGGAATACTATGAACAATTTCATGAAGAACTTGGAAAATGAAAGCATATGATCATCTAGAACATAAGGAAAACAAGCTCTGCAACTCTTCCTTAAAAGGTTTATGAAAAGCAAAAGTGCCATAGATAAAGAAGTTCAAGGACGAATTATCCACAGAATAAACATGCAAATGCCACCAAAGCATAACAAGATTTCTTCCAAAAAGAACACAATTAGAATCAAAGAAATCTTGTAGTTTAGGCCACAATAGTTTTACATGATTTCTTTCAAGATAGGCACAAAGATAAACAAGGATATCATGTAGATGCATCCATGCAATAGATGCATCCATGCAATAACATCAATTATAAAACTTCTTTAAATGGAATATGACAGTAGAAACTTAGGTCTTGAAAAGATTGAAGAGTTAAGAACAAGAAGTTAGAGAAAGTTTCAAAGTTCTAAACAATGAACGTTTCTTCAAGATTTGAGAAAACAGGTTTAAGAAACTTCTAAAGAACACACTTGTAAAGGATGTTTTGAAGCAAGCTTTAAAACCACAATCCTTGAATGGATAACGAAATTGAAAATTTTCATCCTTTTCAATTCCTAAAACCCATCCATGAGTTCTCGTAATATAACTCTTCAAGTCAAACTTTCCTTTTCCGAGTCTTTTAAGAGAGATTCATGGATAACAACATAATTAAATCTCATCTAAACAAAATTCTTCAAAAGTAGTTCAACAAAATCTTTTCTCAAGATGGTTTTCACAAAAACTCCATGGCAAACTTTACTACTCCAAAACCATCTTTCTTATTGTTTTTACAAATTAACAAAAACATAGACTCCTTGAAATGCAAATGATAGAATTGAAAAACAAGAATATTTTCAATCAAGAAAGAGTTCAAAAATTTCAATCCAATTAGGATATGATGATCATAACAAGGATTTTGAAGCTGAACCTTCACATCAAGAAATGGTTTTCGAAAGGAGCATTTCCATTAAAGGCAATCACATAAGTTTCATAGGATGATATCATATAAGAATAAGTCTCAATAATTCTCCTCATAGTTTTATCAAGAAGGTCTTCAATCAAAGAACACAAATATCATTCAGGTTTCTTAACAAGAAATTTTCCAACAAACGAATCAAGAAAGTTAGGATCATGCCCTTCATAGGTGTCCAAGAAGGAAAAGAATCAACAACCATAAAAACAACGTCAGGAATATCAGCCAACACTTAAGATCAAAACAAGATTGTTCAAGTTTAGCTTCTCTAGTTAACACTTGATTTCGAAGAGAGTTACGAAAAGAGAAATATTTGGACAAGTGAACATCAATACGGCACAGATCACAAGTTCGAAAGATAGCACATGAAGCTCTCAATATGATCTCATTTAAAGCACAAGCATTTAAGAATAACTTCAACTCCTTAAAATAAAAGTTAAGGTAAGAAGGAGATGAGTTTGTAAGAAAGCATAATGGAGAGTTCGCTTGGCTTAGAAGTACTCCTTTTCCACCACTCTTTCTTTGGTCTTCTATTCCTAGCAAAAGAAGCTTCATTAGATTCCAAAAACTCACAAATATTAGTGTTACTCATTTTAAAATAAGAACTCATTTGGTTTTCATACTCCTTCGATAACAAGGACTCCTTATAATGCACGTGAAAGAATTTGAAACCAAAAGCCCTTCCAAATAATGTTTTAAATGATATCTCCACAAAGAGAAATTTAAGCACATGTCACAAATGCTCAAGTAATCCCTTCACAACCAATAAAGGTTTGTCCACAAGGATTTTCTCAACAAGATTCTTCACATAAGTATCAAGAGAAGTCAGCACATATTGGAAACGTTCAATTATTTCCTCTTGAAACTTAACACGATGTTCACCAAGAAAAGAAAACAAGGAACCTTCAAATGCATAAGAATTGTTTCCAAGAAAATCGAAGGTGCGATGGCTAGCACCCCTAGGGAATCACAAATATTCCATGGCTCAACATCATGTACAATAAAAATAAGACTATCATGAATCTAGTCTTGAACCACTAAGAGATGAGTTGTATGAAGATTCATAACTTGATGGAGCAAATTATCGAATAGAGAATGATCCCTTTGTCCCATAACATCATAAAAGAGAAACTTAACTACCTCATAGCAAGAATAAGAAAAGTAACAAGAATAGGAGGTGGAACGTGCAAGATTAAACTCAAGAAACACATACCCATCTAAGAACAATTTCAACTCTATAAAGAAAAACACAAGGTAAAAGAGGAATAGTTTTGAAGAAAAACTCATTGACGAATCTCCATAGCATTAGAGTAGTTTTCCTCTAATGCTTTCGCCTTGGCCTTCGAACTCAATGGTATGTCTCCTTCCGCTCATTAATGTTAGGGTGCACAGATGTTGGATAGAATTCTTATGAAGCTCAAGTACAAAATAAGTAAGATTTAGTCTCTTTTCAAAATGACCAAAACATGAGTATGAAGATGGAGGAGAAAAGCTTAATATATCGTAGGAGTAGTAGTCCATCTTCCCTTCATTTTCCATATTTTTCTTCCAAAATTTTTGCATACATAAAGATTCTTTAACAAGAAAAGAGTTAATTTCATTAGTAAGAAAATTCACTTCCTCACTCTTTTCAATGCAACTATCTCTTTTTCTTGTCGCTCTTCTTTGTATTTCTATTGATTTTCCATAAGACTCTCATTTTCCCTTTCTTGCTCACTTTTCTCAAACTCACTCTCTCTTTCTTTTGAGTGCTCATCTCTCTCACTTTCTCTTGAAAGACGAGAATTAGAATCAAGAATACATAATCTCTCAACTATTCTCTTTTCTTTTTCCACTCTTTCTTTTCTTTAATTTTCATGCTCTCCTCTCGTTCAATGTTCTTCTCATTCTCATATATCCTTAACCTCTCCTTCAACTTCTTTTGCTCTTCATATGCTTTGTGAGGAGCTAAGGACTTAAGAATGATTCTCTTGCCATTCCTAGGGATAATGATAGCATTCTTGTCTTCGTCAATGTTTAGCTCTTCAATCGTACATCCAAGGTTGTCCCAACAATAGGTGGCTCGCTTGCATGGGTACGACATCACATAACACTTCATCTTTAAGCAACCCCAAGGAGATAGAAACCCATACTTGCTTGTTAACTTTACCTTCAGCACTACCATCTAACCATTGACATGGATAAGGTCTAGGATGATCAAGAAGGGCAAAGTCAACTTCTCTACTAGATAAGTACTAGCCACATTAACTTGACTACTACCATCTATAGCAAGAATTACAATCTTGTCTAGCACCTTGTACTTGGTATGGAATAATTGCTCCTTTTGAGACCCACTCATATAGTCATTTTCATCAATCAATCCTTCATGGTTAAATTCCCTACTACAACTTTCATCTCTATAATCATGACTACCATGATACCCTTTATGAACATCATAGAGACTATTCTCATGACAATCATTATAAGGGATATGATCATAAGTTTTGGCACTAGAAGATAAGTTATCAATACCCATTTGACTCCCATGAGTGAAATGTCCATCTCTATTGTGGCTTCCTCTGTAAACATTCTCACCATAGTCTCCATCCTTGTAGCAATTAGACCTTTTTCTTGTAAGCTTGGGATAAACCATCTCTTGTCTTCCTATTACTTCCATCATTTGTCATGATGAGTAAGCCCAAGTATACCCCATTTAATGGCTTGAATAACCTGCACAAAACATTAGAAAAACAAGGAGGAAGGACCTTGCCACTCCCTAAGTGTTTCACTCAAGAAGAATACACTCAACTCTTGTGTTTACTCTCACTCTCTACGGCTTTTATAACAATAAACTCACCCTCTTGCCTTTTACTATTTCTCATCCACTAGAGTTGCTTAGTGATTTCTAGAGCTTCCAAGTTATAAGAAAACTTCCCAAAGCAATTCAAGCAATCAATTCTCAATAGATAAGAAAACGAAATCGAAGAGGCATTTTGTCGAACACGTAGAGTGCAAAGAGTTCCAAAAACAAATGAAAGAGTATGAGTCAAAGAATAATTCCAATTCTCACAAAGAGATAAGAAAAACATTAGAAATATATCCAAAGAATTTGGAAAGTCAAAACAAAGACAGTTGAAAGCTCAATTCAAAGATTTCATGAGTACTATGAAAAATTTCCAGAAAACAGAGCAGTAAGGTATTCCATCACAAAAATCGCAATAACTCAGTGATGGTAGAGCTAAATCAAGTCAAACAAGTTTATAAAGATGCAAAACTCGAATAAGATGAATTTAGGCTTAAATGTCATTCAATTTGAGAGAGTATAACACAAGATATAGATAGTTTAATCTACATGTTCTCAACAGTCACGATTTCTGAACAGTTTGCAAGTTTGCATTAAATTGACCCACCAAATCAAATTCAAATCAGGTCAAATTTGTTTCTAAAGAATCAAAACTCAACAAGGATTCATACTGGACAGTTTCACATAATTTTAATCTCATTTGTTATGCTTTCCAACTCAAAATTTTCACAGGTAATTTTCTATCCAAACTTTTCCAGATTAATTTCCCTTTTTCACATACTATCGATTGGCTTTATTACAACTAAAATTCAACAATCAAAAACACAAAAACATCATCTCAAAGAGATCTTTACTCTGATACCAAATGGTATAATCCTCCTAAGTCTTCATTGAGGATCAATTGCTCTCAAGATCAACTCTCTTCTAGAGGGCACCTTGAATGCTTCTTTTTGGAGAAATTTGAAGAACAAAGAACACTTCCAAGGGAACAACAATGAAAGACAACAATTAACCTCCTTATATTTGAGGGAGAATCAACAAGACTATGGGAAGTCTCACCTATTCTCCAACTCAAAAGAAGGACTTAACACCCAAGCAACAACAACTATGGATTTGGCACTAAAGGGATATTAGGATTCGCAAATTAGACTAGAACTCTTGAATTGAAGATTCAAGAATTCCTTGTCTTCAATTATACAAGAGAAATTCCTAATTTACAAGGAAGAAAGAGAAGCCAAGAACCTAGGTTCTATCTTTCAAGACTCTTTTAATTTTCCATTTCTTCATTCTTGTGTATAATGGCTGAAAAATACATATATATATATATATATAGTGCTGCACATCATTAACTCTCAACCATAATTATTAATCTAGCTTATGATAAGTAGATGGGCATTTAGGCCACTTAATTACAAGTGAAAAAAAAAACTTAACGATCAAAATGATGGGTCAAGGAGTTAAAATCCTTCAAGATCTTTAGCTTCCTGAGACCTACCGCCGATAGTAGGCCTCGACCTACCATTAACGATAGGTCAGACTCAAAAATAGTTTTCGGCCAGAACCCTACCAGACAGTAGGGTTGGCAGTACCATATCGGTGACGGTAGGGTTGATGTTAGGTCTAGATTTTATAGCTTCAAACTCTTCCAAGCTTGTTTTTTTGCGTTTCGGAGTTTATCTTCCTTGCTCTCGACCTCGTAACCGATCCTTGGAAGCTCTCTGTGTTCCCATTCCTATCCCCAATCATACCAATAATATATGTTATGTGCCAAAACATATGCTTCAAACCATAAAACGAAACCAATAGTTTGTTTTGACAGACTTTAGGAATGTATAAAATTTTTCTTGAATATTCTTTCTATTAGATTCTTGAAATTTTTGTTTAAAGAACAAAGTTCTCTTTGGAAAATTCTTAGAAGACTAAAATACTTCTCTGAGTTTCTTTTTATTAATTTCAAAATCATTTTGGAAATCTATTTTCAACATATTGAGTTCTCCTAACATAGCACTATGAGTTGGAGATGTTGGAAGGTCTAGATTTGGTTCAAATCTAACTGAGTATCTTGCCTGAGGAATTATGGATTCTTGGTTAATTTCATGTTACTGAGTTGTTATCAATGATACTGAATGCCTAGCATATTATTCTGAAGGAGGAATCATTGAAGCTGGATAGAAATTTCTATGACTTCTAGATCATTGGAAGGAAATTCAACATATCCATCAAAGAACTATCTTATTTCAGAAACATTTGAATTCTCTAGTTTCGCCGAAGAAGTTCCTTCATCTAGCCTCCAGTTAAGAGGTAGATTAACTTGATTCCAATCAGTTTTCTTTGGAATAGAAAGATGGGATCTTTTTAAATCAGTTTGGAAAATGATTGTTTCAGCATTTTAAGATCTGCTCATAGCACAAGAATTGAAAGCTGAATCCATAGCTTTATATTGAATTCTGAATATGATTGAGGTTGGACTCAATCCAGTTTTAAGTTTGTAATTGGAAGACTTGACATTAAGAGTTAATGTATTTAAGAGATTTTGATCTTTTAGGGACACCGTAAAATTTGGAAAACAATCAAAATAGATTGGATCATCACATAGGCTAGTTTCTACCATGCCTAGTAATGAGTCTTGGAATTCTAGAAATCTAGAACCTCTAGGGCATAAGAGAAGAGATGTGTTACACCCTTCTCTTGGGAGGGGTTTGGATTCAATCTAGACGGGTCCAAAATGCAAATAATTGTACTTTTTCTAAAATTTTTGGATGGATTTTTTTGAAAGGATTCTAATCTCCAAACATTCAGCATCCATTTCAATTGTTTGTTCTACAGTACGGATGATGTAATCACAAGTTAGTGATCAATTTGGAGATTTGTAAATTTTACTGGAAGGATGTTTTGGTATTTTCCAGTTGTCAATTGACTATTGGAGATCACTGTAATTGATCTCTTCTTTTAATTTTGTTGGAGGTTGTAGGGGTGCAACTGTTGAAGAGGAGCATGAAGATGAGGCTTTAGAGAAAGAGCAAATAAAAGAAGACATGATGTAGAGAAGTGAATAAGCAAGATCATAAGAAATAGGATAAGTGATAATCAATTGAATGTAAAACTTCTCTTAGCCAAGGTAATCATCACCTTCAGGTTCAGTAAAAGAGACAAAAGTTATTTAGCTTATAGTATGGAGGATAATTAAACTTCTTAGTTAAATCAAAAGATATGTATATTGTATTCTGGTTAAAGTATAGATCTAAAAATTTTTAAGTATAATCAATCTAAAACAGGCCATTGAGATAAATCTCCTCACTTAGGCTTTTGTGTAAATAATATAGTGTAGATCTGAGAACCAGATATGTGTCTTGGTATTAGATCTGATTACTCCAATCTTTTAGACTATGCAAGAAACACTATACAAGATATAAATTTACAAGATCTAAGTTAAATAGCTTCTCTAGGGAAGAAAGTTTAATTAAACCATATACTATAAACTAAATAAATTAAGCCACTACCTTATATCCCCCTCTAGCTTTGATACCAAAGGGTTAGGATATCATCTTCTTGAAGTTGGTTAAATTGATCTAAATTATCATCAGCCTGATCTGGATATGAGTTATGTTCCAAAAGAATATATATATATATATATATATGTACTAGCCTAAACATTCGAACATAGCAAGGGGGATAACTTTGTAAATTTAGTAAAAAATTAAAAATTCAATGATACATTAATATGAAATAAATGAATTTTGTTGAATATGTTGTATATATAGTGTTAATATAAGTAAATATAAAGGACTTTAATTTTTTTTAAAAACCTTTTGCTATAGATACCTACTATTCTATTTTATTTTGGGGATCGATAAATCTAACTCAAGAATATGAATGTATAGCGCGAAAAAAATCATTATTTTCCCTCCTCTTCCCTACTCTTTATCTCCCTACACAATTTCTCTCTAACTTCTCTCAACTCCTTCTCCACTCTAAAACTAAAATCTTTAATATTGAACTTGTATTGGAGGTAGATATAGATCATTATGAAGAATTTGTAGAAGAAAATATCAGTTTAGATTTAAGAAAAGTTGAAATTATTTTTTTTCAAAACTGGGCTCGGATCGCCTGGACGGGCGACCTATACGTTAGCAGATTGCCTAGATGGGCGACCAGCACATGTCCGGGCTGCCGGTCCGGGCGACCCGAGCCTTTTTTTTTTTTTATGAAGAAAGAATTTATGTAGGTATTTGGAAAACTTGAAACATGAAACTCTGCAATCGGAGCTCCGTTTCACTCGTATTACCACTCATTTTGATGGTTCTCATAAAGATAAACGCAATGACATGATCGAAAAAGTGATCCGGATGCATTTTAGGGTAAAAAAAATTTATGTGCAAAAAGAATTCCAATATTTACCAACTTCAATCATTAGAATTTTTAATTAGAGCAAAAAGAAGACTGCTCCTCTGTTTTCAAATTGGTGCCGTAATTTTTTAGTTAATAAGAGAGAAAGTATTAGAAAATTACAAAAACATAAATTAAAACGAAAATAGGACATTTTTATGGGAACGGTTGGTGGAAACCGCCTTCAGCTGTTTCCGACACGTAGATCTCGAAAAAATACACGAAACGCCCACAAGAATCGCCTTAATCGGACGTCCGAGCATAAAGTTATGCCTCGTCAAAGTTCTTGACTATACGGGACAATTTTTTTGCTCCGAAACGCGTCCGAATCACTTTTTCGACGATGCCATTGCGTTTATAGTTATGAAAACCATCAAAACGAGTGGTCATACATGTAAAACGGAGCTCCGATCGCAGAGTTATTTATGGTTCAAGTTTTTCAAATACCTACAAAAATTCTTTCTTCCTAAAAGAAAAAGTTTCGGGTCGCTTGGACAGGCGACCCGGACGTGAGCGGGTCGCCCAGACCGGTGACCCGAACATGTGCTAGTCGTCCATCTGGGTGATCCGCTCATGTCCGGGTTGGCCGTTTGGGCGATTCGAGCCCAGTTTTGAAAAAAAATAATTTCAACTTTTCTTACATCTAAATTGATATTTTCTTCTACATAATAATCTATATCTACCTCCAATACAAGTTCAATGTTAAAGATTTTAGTTTTAGAGTGGAGAAGGAGTAGAGAGAAGTTAGAGAGAAATTGTGTAGAGAGAGAAAGAATAGGGAAGAGGAGGGAAAATAATGATTTTTTTTGTGCTATACATTCATATTCCCAAGTTAGATTTATCGACCCCCTTTATTTTTTAAATTCGCAAGTTTTTGAAGAAGGTGCATACACTCTTCACTCCAATCAACTTTTAAAAGAAAAGCTACTATCGGATGTGACGTAATTGATTCCACTGGTGCATAGCGCACAAATGTAAAAGTAGAACCCTTGATTGCTTGCACATGCTTGCATAATAGAGCAAATCCATTTCCTGATTTTTATGCATGAGAAAAATATAAGTGAAGCTATTTAATATATTGAAATGAATTCAATAATTTTAAACTTATACGAAAATTATAGTATACCTTTCAGTGCAGTTCTATCAAATTGTTACTGGAGATTGTAAAAAGAATTCAGTGTGTCTGTCTTTAATGTTCATGTGCATCTGCCCACTTGAATCCTCGATTACTACTTAAAGATCATATCTGTTAAATTAAAAATTGTAAGATGATAAAAATGAATTGTAAAAGAAAATATGAAATGAATATTATAAAATGATTACTTTGGTGTAGTTTGGAATGCGTCATTGCAATTAATACACACCATAAATCCCTAATGAGATTTAGTGATATTATCACAATTTTTGTAAGACTCATACCTTATTTCTTTCACATTTATGGCCAATATTCTAGCAAATAACCTAAAATATGTACCCTATCATAATAGTATAACTATGATTTTATATTTAATCTAATATATAGAAACAAAAATATATAAAAGAATCTTTAAGTGTAATTATTTTATACCTGTTGCACTGCACCATATTCAGATATCCAAATTCTTGGCATTTGAGATTATTAATAATTGTGCAACTGAGATTATTAATAATTATTAACAAACGGAAGAGAGCAGCGGCAGAAGCTGCAGAGAAGAAAGATAGCAGACAAGTCGGGAAACCCAACAGTCAAGAAGCAGAAAAGGAGACGTAAAAGAAAAGGAGAAGAATGACCCAAGAGAAGAGAGAAACGGCCGCACTGCAAAACGAGGGGGAGAGAGGGATTAAATGAGAGAGACACCAACGAGAAGCCCGAGTAGCCAGGCTCAGTCTTGCCCGACATTTCTTGACCCAGTCAAAAGGCACCTATTCTCCAGCTGAGGCCCAAGTCTTCATTGGGTAAAAATGGGCTGGAAAATGAAAATATTGGGAAGACTCAAGGCCTAAAAAGCCTACAATCTCCACCTCGAACAATATTTTCCAACCGTTGTTTGAACTTACTGTGAATCAAACTGCATCCAAGTGAAGGAAATCTCTGCAAAAAATAAACTTGTCTGTATTTACAATTTTAGTACCAAAATCTGCAGGATTATTATCAATACTAATCTTGTCTATGTCAATTAAACCACTAGAAACCTTTTCTCTAGTAAAATGGTATTTGATATCTATAAAACGGATTTTTACATAAATGTAAACAACTTTGACTATCAGTATAAATAATAGCTTTTGAATGTAAAACATGTAATTCATTCAATAACCTTTGAAGCCAGATGGCTTCTTTGATCGCTTCCGTTGTGGCGATATACTCAGCCTCAGTAGTTGATAAGGTAACTACCGGCTGCAGTTGGGATTTCTACAAGATGCAATTACGCGCTAGGGTAAAGAAGTAGGATGAGGTAGATTTCATACCATCCTTATCACCTGCAAAATCCGAATCAACTAATTCAATTAATTCAAAATCAGACCAATTGTGATAACGTAAACCCCAATCAAAAGTTCCGTTAATATAACGCAATAGCCACTTGAGAGCAGCCCAATGATCTCTGATCGGGATTTTCTAACTAATTTTTAAACCCAATACTTACAAGTGCACAAGATCAAAGTAATATGAAAGTATTAGGGTATCGAACCACAGAGAAAGGCTTAACTACCTAAATTATTATCTTCCTAAATTAATTTTATAAAAAGAAGAATCAAATTTTGTTATCTAAGAATTATTACTAAAATAATTAAAACTAATGAATAAAATAATTAAATTAAAGATAACAGGAGCTTAACCAAAGAAGATGATTTAGAACATTGCCACTAACCTATATAAGAATAATTTACTTCTATTTAGGAGAAAAGATTAAACATTTATGTGGTGATCTAGGCTACAAGCTTCGATTCACTAAAGAAATATATTGTGTTTAAATGCATGACATAATCCATCCAACCAGTAGCATGACTTATTCATTCCTATGACATAAATTATCTAAAATTAGCATGAACTATTCAATTCTAAAACCCACAATATACTTGCAAAAACTACATATCTCTCATACTCAAGGCTACAAGAACTAAGCATGGATAAAAATATCAATTAACCCAAATAATTATTTTACAAGAACAATCACAATGAATTAATTGCATGAAACCAATAACATCCCAAGATATGCAATCACATAAATAATAGAATAAATCTCCCAAAAATAAAATAAACCAAAGTCACATGGCTAGGGTTTCATCAAGATTCTAAAAATAAATTTAGTTCATGGCTAAAGGGAAAGAAGGAACCAATTTCTTGGAGTAGATCATGGCTTTCTTTTATTAGAAGCTTGCTGGAAAATTCTGCATTTTTCTGCTATTGCTGGAAAATTCTGCTATTGCTGGAATTTCTGCTTCTTCTGGAATCTCTTGGAATTTCTGCTGCAGAAATTTTTCTGCTCCTGCTATCCTTTTTTTCTGCTGCTGCTATATTTCTATATATAGACAAAAGAGAAGCAAAATCCTAATCCTTAAAGGATTCAAATACTAAAGTTCTAATCCTTAAAGGATTCTGCTAAAGTTTTAATCCTAATCCTTAAAGGATTCAAATACTGCATCTTCCCTTTACCAAATTGGAATCTTTATTTTCCATTCTTTTTTAGAAATTTGCACAAAGATAAATAAAATAAATGAAATATAATAATTATGACTAATAAATAAATAAAATATTTTCAAAGGCTAGTAATTAAAACTTAAGGTGTTTATTTGTATTAAAAATCGACTCTATCAACTCCCCCACACCTAAGTTTTGCTAGTCCTCAAGCAAAAATAAAGAATAAAAAGAAAAACTAACTAGCCACCTTCGTAAGACTCACGATTGCACTTAGCATGTGCAACAAGCCCTTTAAACCCCTAAGTTATCCTTAGTGGACGAGTATGGTCTCGTGAGGGTTTGCAGACGACATACCCACAAAGTCAAATAAACAATAAACTTTTTAAAAGATATATAATAATCCCAATTAAGTACCATTTATCAAGATCTCTAACTTATCAAGACAAGCACTCTTCTTCTTATTTTTAAACTCAAGTAAACAAACAAATATTCAATTATCTCCCATAACTAATGCAAAACTTGTGTAAGGTGTAATCGTAGTCATAAGAGAGTATAAAATAAATACTAAATAAAATTTTCAAATTACATATAGAGAACAAATCTCAGCAAGAGTTCATTCCATAGGCTCACTCTTCGTACCTTCTCTCCACTAATCAAGGATTCTCAACTCAACTCAGATCAGGTAGGACTTTAAAGCTTGTAATGTAAGGTTAGGGCATTGGTTATCAAGCGAAGGTAAGGAATTCAAAATCAAAGAAAAGAGAGCTTACAAAGAAGATGGATACTTTAAAATTTCGACAAACTTTCTAACTTTGTTTTTGCTCCTTTTTTTTTTTTCTGTAATACATTCACCAGCTACCATATTCTTTTTCTCAGGATTTCATCATTTAAGGCCATTCTTTTTCTTACATTTATAAATTCGGGCCTCTTGAATTTTTTCTTTGCACCTTATGACTTGTAACAATCATGTATCGACTTTTATTTCTTTGTCTTTTTCCCTTTTTTTTTCAACTCAATACATTTTTTTTTCAACACCACAAGCCATATATATATATTTTTTCTCCCTTTTGTCAAGATAACTTCTTTTTCCAAAACACACAAACAACAACCCATCATTGAAGCACTAGTTAGAACTTTGCATTAAACTCTCTGCAAAATTAAGGGTTAATATTTAAGTGGTTTAAAGAAAGATATAACATTTAGGCTCAAAAGGGTACGAAGGTAAAAATTTATGAAATTTGGTAAGCTTGAAAGGCACAAACGATTCAAAGAAGGCCTATGACCATCGTCTCTGAGTCAAATCGAGAAAACCTTTCTATTTCGCCTCAAGAGGTACTCAAGTAAGTTCTAGAATGTAGGGAAGAGATTCACCAACTTTATGTAACTAAAAAATAATGTAAAGGATTTATTAAATACTAACAATGACCCATGTGCTCAAGTGTAAGTTATGCAAAAGTTATAACAAATATAGAACATAAGTCCGTCACCGTACTTAAAAACAAGAAAATAAGTACTTTTCTCAACTTATTTAAGACATTTTTAAAGGAACTCAAAAAGAAATATTCTTTATGTGAAATCATGTTTTTTATTTTTTATTTTTTTTAAAATAATGTAGAAAAATAAAATAAAATAAAATAAAAAAATAATTGAACAAGAAATACGAGAAAAAAAAAATGAAAATACTAAAAAATAGTAGATATTAGAATAAAAGAATCTTCTCCCCCACACCTAGACCCAACGTTGTCCACAATGTGATAAGAGTACCAAGAGTAGAGAAGAGACAAAGAAAAGAACAATACAACCTTGTAGAAGAGGCAGTATTAATGCATGTCTGCAAGAGTAGTAAACAATCTCTGTAATCTCTATAATAATGATAAGTTGTTTTATTATCCTACAAAACAAACATTTCATACCTTTCTACCAATCAAGTGGGATAAAAAAAAAATTAAATAAATAAAAATAAAATAGAATAAAAATATAAAAATAAAATAAATAAATAAAATTTGGGTTGCCTCCCAAAAGCGCTAATTTTAAAGTCTTCAGCCAGACTCCCTAATTCTTTTGCATTCAGCCAGGATCTATTTCTCTCATATTAAGCTCATGATTCACAATCAAAGAAGAGTTTTCAGGTAGAGCAATGCAGGCAAGATTAGAATTAACATTTTCAGTGCAGATAAGGTTTTTTTTCTCAATAAAAGTATAATCTTTTGAACACATTAAAGGTGGAGTTTCTTCAATTAATTCATCATTTACGTCTACCAAATAGCAATCAGAATTATCTTCTATAGAAGGTTGTGAAGAAGTTTTAAAAATATTTAATCTAACTCTCATATTCATTACAGAGACATCCATAACCCCAGTTCTACAATTAATAGTGGCGTCAGCAGTAGCCAAGAAGGGACGACCTAGAATAATGGGGATATGATTTTGAGAAGATCTACCAGGTTCCATATCTAGGACTACAAAGTCTACAGAGAAGACACCTTTATCAATTTGAACTAGAACATTATCTATCCTTCCCCTAAGTACCTTGATAGACCTATCAGCTAATTGTAAGGTCATATCAGCTGGTTGCAATTCTCCTAATCCTAACTCTTCATAAACAGAGTATGGAATCAAATTAACACTAGAACCTAAATCTAAGAGTGCCCTATCTATTTTATGATTACCAATAAGACATGAGATAGTACGGACACCAGGATCTTTATATTTAGGTGGAGTGTTACATTGCAAAACAGAGCTCACCTGTTCAGTTAGGAAGATTTTCTTAGAAACACTGGTTTTAGATTTTCTTTTAAAAGTACACATGTCTTTAAGAAATTTTGCTTAGGATGGGACTTGCTTAATGACCTCTAAAAGTGGAAGATTAATTTTAACTTGTTTGAGAGTTTCTAAAATATCTTCCCTTTTATTATCCTTTCTAAGATGTGGGGGTGGCAATAAAGCTTCTGGATAAGGAACATTTGGTTTATATGAAGCCGTAGGATATGATTCTAGAGTCTTAAAATTAGAGGAAGAAGCTAGTTCCTTCTCCATCTTCCTTTCAATTTTAGTCATAGGAATTCCCTTGGTTTCATTATTATTTGACTCACTATCTTTAATAGGTTCCCCTACTTTATTATCTACCAACTTCCCATTTCTAATAGTAATTACAGCTTTAGCTTGCTCATGGTAATTAGCTCTAGGATTCTCTATTGGATGACTAGGAAGCTTACCCTCATATCTTCTACTTATTGCATTAGCTAGTTGCCCTATTTGAGTTTCTAACTTAGCAATAGATTGGGTGTGTGAATCTAGAATTTGTGTCATAGATTCTAAACCTTTCAAAGCAGATAATACTTTTTCTTCAAAAATAGAGTTTCCACTTTGAGGAGGATGAGGAGGTACATACCTTTGAGATTGAAAACTAGGGGAAGTAGTCATACCAGATTGTCTGTTTTGTTGATATTGTTGTTGGCCTAATTGAACTTCCCCTCCTTGTTGCCTCCAGGAGAAATTAGGATGATTTTTCCAGCTTGGATTGTACGTGTTTGAATATGGGTCATTCTGTCTGTGAAATCCTTGGGCTACATTGACTTGTTCCTGCACAAATTCTGGAAATAGTGAAGCACTAGGACAGTCAAAGATAACATGAGAAGGACTAGAGCAAATTGCACAAACACTTTGCACATTAGTAGAATTAGTAGGCAATGTATTCAAAGCTAATAATTGATCAATTTTTTTAGATAAAGCATCAATTTTCACAGAAAGATCAACATTTTGAGAAACTTCAAACATTTCTCTATTTCCTATTTGCCTAGATGTACCTACTCGTGAGGAGGTGGCGTGTTGTTGTGAATTATCACTCAAATTTTCAAATAAATCCCATGCCTCATCTGCAGTTTTATGAAGAAAGGTACCACCACAAGAGGAATCAACCATTTGGCGATTTCTCTCATCTAATCCTGAATAAAAGCTTTGTATTTGCTGCCATTTAGGGACTTCATGGTGAGGGCAACTACGAAGAAGTTCTTTAAATCTCTCCCAACTCTCATGAAATTGTTCATTATTTTGTTGGGAAAAAGTAGTGATTTCTCTCCTCAACCTTGTAAGTTTACTCATAGGAAAATATTTTTTTAGAAATTCCCTAGACATCTCAGCCCAAGTACCTATTCTCTCACGTGTGTGCAACCAATGTTTAGCCTTATCCTTCAAAGAAAAAGGAAAAAGGCGTAATCTAATAGCATCATCACTTACATTAGGCAGTTTAAAAGTAGAGCAAATTTCTAAAAACTCATCAATATGCTTATAAGGATTTTCAGAATCAAGCCCATAAAAAGATGGTAACATTTGAATAGTAGAAGCTTTGATTTCAAAGTTATTAGCCTCAATTTCAGGTAGTCCATTACATATTGGTGAATTATAAGTGTTAGGGGTAAAATACTCCCTTAATGCTCGTGGATTTTCAGCCATTTTAATTTGACAAGTGTTAGAAATTTTTCCTTGTGCTCTAAGTGCCTTAAGTGTATGCTCTATCTCAGGATCAAATTCTTTCAAATCAACAGAGAGCGAACGACGGCCATTCATTAATAAACAAATTCAAGGAAGAAGAAAAAAAATTTTCTACAAATAATAATAAAGAATAAATTTCTAAATGAAAATATAAAAATAATAATAATAATAATAATAAATAAAAAATGAAGACAACTAAGAAAACAATCTAAAAGAAAATTCTTTTTTTTTTAGAAATAAATAAAATCAAAATAAATAAAATAAAAAAATATTAACAAATTTAGGAGACAATAACACAAGCAATTAATTCAACCTTTCCCCGGCAACGGCGTCAAAAACTTGATCGGGTTTTTCTAACTAAGTTTTAAACCCAATACTTGCAAGTGCACAAGATCAAAGTAATATGAAAGTATTAGGGTATCGAACCACAGAGAAAGGCTTAACTACCTAAATTATTATCTTCCTAAATTAATTTTATAAAAAGAAGAATCAAATTTTGTTATCTAAGAATTATTACTAAAATAATTAAAACTAATGAATAAAATAATTAAATTAAAGATAAGAGGAGCTTAACCAAAGAAGATGATTTAGAACCTTGAATCCACCACTAACCTATCTAACAATAATTTAATTCTATTTAGGAGAAAAGATTAAACATTTATGTGGTGATCTAGGCTACAAGCTTCGATTCACTAAAGAAATATATTGTGTTTAAATGCATGACATAATCCATCCAACCATTAGCATGACTTATTCATTCCTATGACATAAAACATCTAAAATTAGCATGAACTATTCAATTCTAAAACCCACAATATACTTGCAAAAATTACATATCTCTCATACTCAAGACTACAAGAACTAAGCATGGATAAAAATATCAACTAACCCAAATAATTATTCTACAAGAACAATCACAAAGAATTAATTGCATGAAACCAATAACATCCCAAGATATGCAATCACATAAATAATAGAATAAATCTCCCAAAAATAAAATAAACCAAAGTCACATGGCTAGGGTTTCATCAAGATTCTAAAAATAAATTTAGTTCATGGCTAAAGGGAAAGAAGGAACCAATTTCTTGGAGTAGATCATGGCTTTCTTTTAATTAGAAGCTTGCTGGAAAATTCTGCTATTGCTGGAATTTTTCTGCTATTGCTGGAAAATTCTTCTATTGCTGGAATTTCTGCTTCTTCTGGAATCTCTTGGAATTTCTGCTGCAGAAATTTTTCTGCTCCTGCTGTCCTTTTTTTCTGCTGCTGCTGTATTTCTATATATAGACAAAAGAGAAGCAAAATCCTAATCCTTAAAGGATTCAAATACTAAAGTTCTAATCCGTAAAGGATTCTGCTAAAGTTTTAATCCTAATCCTTAAAGGATTCAAATACTGCAGCTTCCCTTTACCAAATTTAATATGGAATCTTTATTTTCCATTCTTTTTTAGAAATCTGCACATAGATAAATAAAATAAATTAAATATAATAATTATGACTAATAAATAAATAAAATATTTTCAAAGGCTAATAATTAAAACTTAAGGTGTTTATTTGTATTAAAAATCGACTCTATCAATCTCTTCCAGGATTAGACATGAATCTCCTAAGAAGACTTATAAAAAAAGCAATGTCAAGACAGGTAGATATCATTGAGTACATAACTGAGCCTATGACCATTCTGTAAGGAATATTAACCATATCTCTCTTCTCACTTTCAGTTTTAGGACAGATTTTGTCAAAAAGTTTGAAGTGGCTCGCAAGAGGAGTTATATCAGGCTTACACAGGTGCATTGCAAATTTGGATACGATTTTCTGAAGTAAAGACTTTTAAGATAGAAAAAGAGAACGATCAGATATATCTCTCGAAATACTCATCCCAAGAATTTTTTCTGCAACACCTAAATCCTTCATATCGAATTCAGATTTGAACAAAGATTTTAGATCATCGATTTTAGGTTTATGTTTGCAAGAAATTAGCATATCATCCACATAAAGCAATAAATAGATAGCAGAATCAATATTAGTACCAGAAAAATAAAGACAACTGTCATAGTTGCTTTTAGAAACCAACTTTTAACATAAAGGAGTCAAACCTCTTGTAGCATTGTCTGGGTGATTGTTTAAGTCTGTATAAGGACTTTTTCAAAAGACACGCCATGTGTTCTTTACCTTTAACCTCAAAACCCGGTGGTTGACGCATATATATAGTCTCTTTGAGATCACCATGTAAGAAAGCAGTTTTAACATCAAGTAGTTCCAGATTAAGATCATAAAACGAAACAAGAGCAAAAACAATCCTAATTGTTTTGTATTTAACGATAGGAGAAAAAATTTCATTAAAATCAATGCCCTCAACTTTTCAAAAACCTTTTGCAACCAACCTGACCTTGAACCTAGGGGATTCTTTAGTAGCCTCAGGTTCTTTTATTTTGAAAATTCATTTGCAATCAACTAACTTTTGTTTTGAGGGTTTTGGAACAAGAATCCAAGTTTTATTTTTGTTTTAGGAAGACATTTCCACATCCATAGCACATAACCATAAAACATGATTGGGGTTTTTTAAAACCTCAGAAAAAAACATAACTGTTCTTTTTCTTCCACATAAGAAGCAACAACAAATGGATATGAAACAATGTAGAAGTAACCATACCGAGGATGATCCTTAGGTACCCTACGGACTCTATCCCTCGCAAGTTGGTAATGTTTAAGAGCTTGAGCCTGAGCCTCAGGATGTTCTACCTCCTCATCAGAATCTTCTAAAACAGGATCAAGGGTTTCAGGAATACTAGGATGACCAGGTATGCAACTGGACGGAACAGGAAGCTTAGAATTGGTTTCAGGTTCCTGGAGGGGTTCTAAGGAAGGTTTAGAGGTGACCTCCACCTCCACAGGAATACTACTAAGAGTGGGGACACTAGGTCGACTATCGGAGAGGGGTTTATCTTTAATGCAGGGCATCTCTAACTCATTGAAGATAATATCCCTACTGATAACAACCCTCATCCCTACTTCACCCTTTATCCAAACTCTATAACCCTTCACACCACTAGTATATCCTATGAACACTCCCTTTCTAGACCTAGGATCTAGCTTGCCTTCCTTCTGATGTACAAAAGCAGCACATCCAAAAAATCTCAGGTTGGAAAGATTAGGAGGTCTACCAGAACAGAGTTTTATAGGAGTCCTAAAGTTTGTAGCTGTAGGTGGGGATCTATTGATGAGCTATACAGCTGTACTAACAGCTTCCCCCCAGAAAGGTTTTGGGACACCAAAAGAAACAAGGAGACATCTAACCTTATCTATAATGGTACGGTTCATCCTTTCGGCAACTCCATTTTGCTATGGGTTATGTCTAACCATTCTACGGTGTAGAATGCCATGCGATGCACACAAATCAGGAAACTTCCGATTACAAAATTCAAGACCATTATCGGTCCTAATAGTTTTTCGTTTATTTCGAGAATGATTTTCAACAAAACGTTTCCATTCACAAAACTTTTCAAAAGTTTGATCTTTGTTTTTTAAAAGAAAAACCCAAACATATCTTAAAAAATCATCAACAATCGACAAGAAATAAACATTACCACCGTAAGTTGGAACCTTTTTAGGTCCCTACAGATCAGAATGCACATAATCAAGTATAGCAGATGACTTGTGTGTGCTGGTAGATAAACTCATCTTGTGTTGTTTTACCAAAACACAGTGGTCACAAAAATCTAAAGAATCAATTTTATCACCACACAAAAGATTTTTTTTTTAAAATAAAAAAGTCCCTTCTCACTAATGTGGCCGATCCTCTAATGCCACAACATAGTTTTTTCAGGAACAATTTTTGAAATCAATGCAGTGGAGTTACAAATCGTTTTACCAAGAAGAATGTATAAGATTTCTTTTTTAAAACCTTTCAGCATGACTAGGTTTCCTTTGCAAACACGTAAAATACAGTTTTTAGATTTAAAAGAAAAACCCAAAGTGTTCAAATAACTAAGAGAGATAAGATTCCGACATAAGTTGGGCACGTATCTCACCTCAGTGAGTTTCCTAGTCACACCATCATGCATTTTGATGAAAACATTACCAATACCTTTAATATCACAAACTTGATTATTTCTCATGAAAACCTTTCCTTGACTTAATGGTTTGAAATCAGAAAACCAGTGTTTGTTGGGTGTTATGTGAAAAGAACAACCAGAATCGAGAACCCAATGATCAACAACTTCAGAACATGAAGGAGAAAGAGACATACACAAAACCTCTGAAAACATAGAATTACCATCTGAATCAAATTCGTGGGTTTTGTTAATTTTATTACCCCTTTTACCATGTTTACGTTGTTTTTCATCTTTAATCTGTTTAAAACACTTGTTTTTCATATGGCCCTCCTTGCCACAATAAAAACATTTTACTTCATTTTTCTCTCATGATTTGGATCGCCTTTTACTTTTAAAACGGTGACTAGAAGGTTCCCTTTGGTCAACTCTTCCTCGCACAAAAAAATTTTCGCCGTGAGATTTATTTCTTTTTGTAAATCCAAATCCTTAGATTTCAAAGCATTTTTAACATCGGAAAGAGATAAACCATCTCTGCTATATTTAATAGCAGATTTAACATCGTTAAAAGATTCAGGTAAGGCATTTAATAAAATGACTACAATATTTTCATCTGAGATGTTTTCTCCAACGTTTTGAAGTTCTAAAGCGATTTTATTTAAATCATCTATATTTTCTGAAATTATTTTTGACCCGCTCATTTTAAAACCGAAAAGCTGCTCTTTTAAATGAATTTTATTTGAAAGTGATTTTCCCAAATATAGTTTTTTCCACTTTAGTCCAAATTTCAAAAGCATTGTTTTTTCATCAATTTCTCGTAAAACATTATCAGTTAAATGCAAGGTGAGGCAAGTATGAGCATCACCTAGTTTTTCTGAAAGAATTTCACCTTTCCAAGATTCCGGATACTCTTTAGGGCTACAGATAGCGGGAGCAATTTTATTTTGTACCAAAACTGCTTTCATTTTCCTTCGCCACATTACAAAGTCAGATTTTTCGTCAAACTTATCAGTTTCAATTTTTGGAACTGACATGTTTTGAAAGCAAATAAGTGTAATTAAATGACTAGGAAAAATGAAAGATTTGAGAAAGTTTTGAGTGAAAAAGAATAAAATTGCCCGGATTTTTTGAAAAATACAAATTTCAAGAAAAACGGTGTTGGTTTGTTTTATTTTGCTTGATTTGTTCTGTTTTTTTATTTTTTTTAAAACGGTGCAACAATGAAGTACGAAACCCAAGAAACAAACAATATAACTGAAATAACGAGAAACACGGCATCAATAGAACTGTCACGCCAAAAATAAAAAAAAGACAAAGAACAGAAAGAAAAAACTTTTGAAAAACAACAAAAAACGCTCCAAGACATAGATACTTGAAATCTAACGGATTCAAGCCAGGCTTGGGTTTTATAGTTTTTGAGCAACTGAAAAAAAAACAGAAAAACACACCAGCATCGAACAGTAACAGGAGCAATACCAAAAATAGTAAACAGCACAACTGAACAGTAACACAATTTAGTAAGAAAAACAGTAATAATAATCACAACTGGTGGCAAGCCAAACAGAGAAACAGAAAACAGACGAAACGGCGGGAAGTCGAAAATAGAACAGATAACTAGCGGCAAGCCAGAAACAACCAGAAATAGTAGCAATAATCGGCAGAAAGCCGAAAAAGTAAAGAGAACAAAAAGAAAAGAACACAAAAATAGTAAAATAACTGAAAAAGAAAGAGAGTGAAAGAGAAACTTCACTGGCAGATCTGAGGAACTCAACAGTTCCCTCAGATCTGGAATCGTCGATGGTTGCCAGTGCCGATGAGCCGAACCGCGGCTCTGATACCACTTGTTGTAGAAACTAATTACTATTACAGAAGCTATTTACTATTACAAGCGAAAAACATAAAGAAATAATAGCGGAAGAAACAAAAAAAACTATTACACAGCCTTCCTCTCCGATTAAACAGAAAGCCAATAAAAACTTCAGGGCTATAAAACAATAAACAGTTAATAGTAAATATCGAAAATAAGAGAAACAGGAAAAACACTTACCACCGCCGCGAAAAATGACCGCCGGCGGGAACGGTGACGAACCAAGAAAGAAAGGACGCCGAGCAGCGGATGAGTTATACAGACAGCGTCAAGGCGTCACCGGTAAGTGACGGGATGGTGAGAACCCTCAGATCCGAGCCTCAACAGTGATAAGAGTCACCAGTGCCACACCCTCCCTCTCTCTCTCTCTCTATCTCTCTGTGTCTCTTTCTTTCAGCTCTCTCACAAACACACTAAGTAAAATATTAGAAGATGATCCAAGGAAGCCGATGACAGTGACAACGCTGCAGGAAGCCAACGGACGGAAGAGAGCAGCGGCAGAAACTGTAGAGGAGAAAGATAGCAGGCAAGTCGGGAAACCCAACAATCAAGAAGCAGAAAAGGAGACGTAAAAGAAAGGGAGAAGAATGATTCCCAAGAGAAGAGAGAAACGGCTGCACTAGAAACGAGGGGAAGAGAGGGATTAAATGGGAGAGACACCAATGGGCAGCCCGGGTGGCCAGGCCCGGTCTGGCCGACATTTCTTGACCCAGTCAAATAGGCACCTATTCTCCAGCTGAGGCCCAAGTCATCATTGGGTACAAATGGGCTGGAAAATGAAAATATTGGGAAGATTCAAGGCCCAAAAATCCTACACAAATATTTTCTAGCATGCTTCAATTGATAATAAATAACGACAGTCAAAATACCGTTTAATCTCATCTGCATCTCTTAACAATGATTATTGTCTTGAAAATTTGTCACACTATCTTGAATTAATGCATCAATTCTATCCGGCCCTTCCTTCATGTATTTACACTTATATTTCAAGATCTTTTGATGTGTCAGGTATTCCACATTGATACGAGCTTGAAATAAAACAACATGATCTCTGATATAAGGGACGACCCACCGATTATCGAATGTGAATACATTAATAATTACTCGTTTATTTGGATCATTTCTGTGTTGATAAGAAACAAACCCATCTTCGTCAATCGTGGTAGATTCACAAATTTGCTTTAGATAGTTCTTTGATAACTTTCCATCCACCATACAGGGTGTATTGGGATAAGCATCACCACAAGGTCCATGAAGCATAAATTTTGTAACAATATCGTATGTAGATGGGTTGGTGGTTTTTGTCTGGTATTTCGGCACAAATTACCTTATCAATTTGTCCATGACTATCTAGCTTGTCATCAATTGCCAATGTCAAAGTTGAGGAAGACCACGCTTTTGAAATTCAACTACCAAAAAATTTGCATGAAAATAATTTATAAGAAATAATAAAAATATGATTTTAACTATTTGTTGTGAATTTTTTCGTGAAAAAAATCACCTGCTAACACTGTGCCGAAAAACATTTTACTCTTAAACTCTTCCATCATTTTTTTTGTTTTATATGTTAAAACTCTTGCCGAGTATCAAGTCTATACTCAACTTGTTGCCCCGGTATTCTAGATAGCTCTTCCTTTATTTTTGGCCAATTCAGATTGTATGTAAACATAATAATAAATCTGGCAGACCTAATGTCCTGCAAATTGCCATTGCATCTTGGTAGTGCTGAATCATATTACGTGGTCCTCCTGTAAAAGAAGAAGGTAATATAATTTTTTTACCAATAGCTGATGCATCCGTATCTCCAGCTACTATGGCATCCACTAAACCTTTATATAATTCTCCCCTCAAAGCAGATTGGTGAGTCCTCACATAATTTAGAGTATATTGTGCTCAATTGTTGCATAAGCACTGAAACAATCTTCCTCCTTGAAGAAGTAACTTCCCTTCTAATTCTCTGTGTTATATATTAAAAGCATAGAATTCTCTTGTAGAAATATGTTGTCTAGCCTTATTAGCAAAGGGTGCAAAATTTATACCAGCTCGCCATCCGTGGATACCGTAGGGAAATAACGAAGGATATTGTAGTGGCATATATGATAGATTTATTTCGCTAATCCTCTTCAAATTTCCCTCTTTAGAGAATAGAACTATATCACAATGTGATATATGGCCACAAATTTTCACCAACAATCAATGCAGCAATTTCATTCAATGATGGTTGAATATATTGTCGGTTGCCTCTTGAATGGATGAGTTTGAGAGACAGGTTGATGACATGGTCTTCCTGCAACACATCTCTTGTACTTCGGAATATCTAAATATATGGATTGATCCCATCCAACATGTCTTTTAGACCTTCTGAAATTGATATAACAACTCTTGTTACATTACTATTATAACCACCCAAAATGGTCATGAAATTCTGCAATTCATGTTTTGTATCATGAACATATAATTAGATATATTTTCCTATTCCTCCAACTGGTGGCAGAAGCGAGCCTATTTGGTAATAGTTTTCTCTACTAATGCGCAAAGAATATGGTTCTGGTCTATTAATCAAGTCATAGTAAAATTTCCTCCCACAAAAGTCATAGCAAATGAAGAATTATATGTATGAATGTTATCTTTGAAATTTGAATTTCTCATTAGACCATTAAGATATTCGGGAGTAGGAGGCAGTAAAGGCAACTGAACATCTTCAGTTTACAGCACAATCTATATTTTGGATTTGTCCTTGAACTATTATGGATTCTTTCTTCAATCCACATAGTTACATTTCATCTAGAGCAAGTTGATGTTCGCACCCTAAATGTCCATGTTGTTGTTACATGGAAATTTTTTATTGATTTTGTACATTTCTCGTTGTGCTTGTGCATTTTGAACATGTAAAATTCTTCTCCTTGATGAACTGTATAAGAAAGTAAAATTTTTATTAATGATAATAAGTTTATTATTTAATATAAAAAATTATCTATTACGTTCATAGAGAAAAATTTTGAAATAAAATAAGCTTTGATTACCTTGAATCTCTTGTTGTGCTTGTACATTGGGGACATGTAAATTTTCACCATTAGCTAAATAAATAAGAGAAGAAGTAAAAGTAAATAGATTTTTTTTAAAAATAAGAAAGCGATATGCTAGCTAATGATAATAAATTTATTATTAAATCATAAAAATTAGCTATTATGTTTACTGAAGAAGAATTTAAAAAATAAAATAAGTTTTCATTACCTTCAATCTCTTGTTGTGCTTGTACATTAGGAATATGTAAATTTCCATCTCCTCGATGAGGCAGAAGGCGAAGGAAAAGCAAAGGAATTACTCCAGCGAACCCCAAAAGGAGAAGGGAAAAGCAACCAGCACAATCCTATTATTTGTATTTGAATTATCAAAATCTGGGGGCGAGAGAAAGACTTCCCTACGACTTTTCTTTTAGATTAGATGGAAAGCCCGTTAACGGCTACCATTCGGTCAGTGGATAAGAAAGAAATATGTTAATTATTTAAAATTAATTTATTTTTAAATAAAAAAATTATGTTTATATTCATGGAAAAATATAAAATACCATAAGTTTTGATTATCTTGGATATCTTTTTGTGCTTGTACATTGGGAATAGGTTAATTTCCATCTCTGTGATGAGCTGCATAAAAAAAAGTATGTCAATAATGATAATAGAATCATTACTGAGCAAAAAAAATTATCTATTAACTTTATAGAGAAAAAAAATTAAAATAAAATAAGATTTGATTACCTAGAATTTGTTGTTGTGCTTGTACATTAGGAATAGGTAAATTTCCATCATTAACTAAATAAATAAGAGAAAAAGTAAAGGTAAATAGATTTCTTTTAATATAAAACATTGAATATAATATATATATAAATTACTAAAGTACCTCAAATGCGTTGCGTTTGGCACGAAAGGCTATGGACTTTAATGATCCAAGTGAGCATGAAGCATGTTCTATATGATTGTCTATTTGTCTAATCTTTTGTAATGTCGAGTCATTGTTGTTGGGATTTGCTTTCAAAAGAATATACTTTCGTCTTTGTAAACGTGCAATTGCGGAATGGAGTTTTCTTTGTTCTTCCTCCAAGTCCATTTTGTGTAATAAAATAAAATAGTTGAAATTTGAAAGTGCCCAACTTTACTTTGATTATTGAATTTGTTTGTATTTCGGACTATTTCTAATTTTCATAAGAGAATGCATAGTATACAAATCATAAAAATGAAACACTACAATAAAAAAATCATAGGAGTGTTTCTTTTTTTTTTTTGGTAAATAAATCATTGGTTTGTTAAAAAATATAAATATAATAAAAAATATTCAAATATAATTTAATACATGAATAACCCATTAAAGGTTTGTAAATATAATAAACAATATCCAAACATACCAAGATTAAATAAACCGAAAAATGG
Organism: Catharanthus roseus; assembly: GCA_028651295.1. Taxonomy (NCBI): domain Eukaryota; kingdom Viridiplantae; phylum Streptophyta; class Magnoliopsida; order Gentianales; family Apocynaceae; genus Catharanthus; species Catharanthus roseus. The sequence goes on along the minus strand of JAPQWS010000046.1, from coordinate 1,138,561 downwards.
GAGTAATTGTAGAAAACGGGGAAAGGTAATTGTGCAAAAAATAAACAGAATTCAAATTAAAATAAAGGTTAAAATTTTAAAATTTTTATTTTTTAATATTTCCATCTTCTCCAAACCAAATATTTTTGACGTGGAGAAACTTGATTTTAAAGATTTATTTAGATTTGTTTATTTTATAAAATAGACAAATAAATTTTTTTAAATAACAAAACTGAGTTTCTATAATTTGAATAAACAAAAAATGTAGCAATTTTATAAATCACTAATTAATACAAAAAATAATACAAAATAATAAATAAAAATAATATAAAACACTATGTCATTTTAAAAATACTAATTCATTCTTTAAGATGGTTCTTGTATATTTAGTAATTATTGGGGGATAAAAAGTGGCTTTTTGCATAAAATACTAATACCATTACCTTTGAACGTCAGTCAAAAGTACTAAAGTGACACAAAAATAACATTAAGGTACTAAAGTGAAAATCATAGCAAACGTTAGGGTACTCTAATGTAATTAACCCTTCAAATAATTTAACACCAAAAGACCCTTAACATTTAATAAAACTACATTCTTCCCCATTTCACAAATTTTTCATTAACAGCAAAATCAAATTACTATGCTTTCCATGTATTCTGAAAAGCTAAAGACTACACAAAATGAGAGGAAAAAAAGTCCAAGAATCTAACTATAGTACCACCATTGGATTTACCATTATCTCCAATTATCCTCTCCTATTTTCCTCCCTCATCTCTCACCTACCCATCCACATAAGACATCCATAATCAATATTTATCAAAAATTGATTCTCGTTCATCTTTTAAATCTTCAACCAAAATACAGTAAATCCCACATTATCCTTCAAACATGCTTCTAAGTCACTCGCCACCTGAAAGCAACCACCACTTTTCCTATTCTCTGTCTAATAGTAAAATGGGCTTTCCCCTTACTACTAAAAGAAGATCTTAAGATCAGAGAGAATTTTCTTTGAGATCTCACTGCAAAGTAACCAATGCTTATTAAGGAAACGATTGAAGGTCAAAAGATAAAGAAGATATTTGTAAGGAAGAATTGATAAATGTATTGAACTATTGAAACGAATGAAGTTCTAAAAGTAAAAGAGATATCTGTAAGGAAGAACTAATAATTGTGTCGAACTATTTACTCAAATCTACAAAATTTCGCTATTTTGCTTCAAAATCCAATATAACTGTGTTGAACTAATTACTCAAATCTACAAATTTTTGCTATTTTACTTCAGAACCCAATACCAGGGATATAATGTGAGCTTTCGAATTTCTGTTATTCATTTACAATTATTTTGTTGTTTGAGCTATTAATCTTTTTGTACGCTCAAAAAAAGTCTGGCTTTGTTGATGAGGAACAATTAATCCTTTGAAGAAAAGAAAACAATCAATGATTGTCGACACAATCGTCAACGCCAATAGAGATCATGGTTTTAACCAACAAATTTCGTACTTATGACCTTTAAACTCCTAAAAACAGAAGGATATTATCTAAGAAGCATGGCATAATCGGTATATCTAATTCTAGGCTTTTCTTAGACACAATAGAGATGCGAATGTAATAATCTTCTGGAGCAACTGTTACTAAAAAATTTCATTTATAGACTCAATTAAAACAAAGAATACATCAATTTCATAATGACTTAATTAGATTGAATTCAGACAAACGTAACCCAATGCAACCAGATTGTTTAAGATCAAAACTAAAGTGCAATAATAACATTTTCCCCCGCATAAGGAATGTAGACCGAATTTATAAAATTCCAAAAAAAATCAAAGATACAACTTTCACCATTTTTAGTAAGAGTGACATTAAGAACTTGAAAAGAGGAAATTGGGAAGGGGAAAAGGAGGAATTGGCGAACGTAATTCAACATTAGAAATTGGGAAGAGATACTGCGGAGAAGGAAAACAAAGAGAAACAAACAGTATTAGCAAAAAAAAAAAAAAAAAGAATTGAGGAGAGAAATTCAAAAGCAAAATAATACTAATAAAGAGTGACATTAAGAACTTGAAAGGAGGAAATTAGGGAGGGGGAAAAAAGAAGAATTGGGGTACACAATTCAAATTAAAAATTTAGAAGAGAAACTACAGAGGAAGGAAACAGAAATAAACAAAATATTAGCCCAAAAAAAAGGAATTGAGGAGAGAAATTCGGAGAAGGAAAACAGAGAGAAACAAACAGTATTAGCCAAAAATAAAGAATTGAGGAGAGAAATTCAGAGAAGGAAAACAGAGAAACAAATAGTAACAGCCAAAAAAAAGATTGAAGAGAGAAATTCAAGGAAGGAAAGCAAATTGAGTGAAAAGTAAATGTTTAGAGTAGATAGTGACTTATAGAGAATAATTCAAATTGTGATGGAATCCCTAATTTGGTTCTTGAAGGAAGTAAGGATGAGCCACGATGATCATTTGTGATGAAAAAGGAAACTGAATCAAAAAATGCAAAATTTTACTAGAAAATAAGACAACATAATATGATCATGGAACTTGATGTCACTGCATATAGTGAAAAGATAAGGAAAAAACACATTGAGCGAAAAGAAAATATTTAGAGCATACAGTGACTTATAGAGAATCCTTAACGAATGTCTGGAACTGTGTTTAAGTTAAAAAAACATGTGTGTAGTTGTGTAGTTAATATTTTGTAGCATATTTTGAATTTGAATTAGATTATAATTTAGTGAGACACTATCAGTTATCTCATATTTAATGGAGTATGTTAGTGGGATTAGTGCAGTAATTTATTCATATAATGAATTAATAAAATAACAAATCTAGGAAAAAGAAAATATGGAATTGAAGATGCAGAAGGGGGGAGAAATTTTCTCTCTCCTTCTGCAATATATTAATATATATATAAAGAGTTGAGTTATACATATTTACCATCACGCGCACATATATTGTGTACGAGTCAGAAATTACTGGCGTTTGAGCTTGTATCATATTTTGGTGGCATTATTTGTGACATTTAAGCTTGTGCTATATTTGAGTCACATTATTTGTAATATTTGAGTTTATGACATATTTTGATAGCATATTTTATGGTAATTTTGTATTTGTGGCATTATTTCATTATGTCATAGTTTTATGGCACTTTATGCGGCAATTGTAAAAATGTCATAACTATTGTGGCATATACCAAAATGCCACCAAAATATAGAATTTTCACATAAATACCACTATTCAATGACACATTTATCAAATGCCACAGTCTAAGTCCCACAAAAAGTGAAAATTGCTGTAGTGTTTTTTTCATTCCTCGTGGTTAGTCTTGGTACTACTTCTCCACTTCTAGTGGGTATTAGCATTTTTCATTTTTATGGGTTTTCTAAGTCTATTTGCATCTAGATAAATTCCAACATTTAGTATTCACAATAATAGTTCTTTCGAGTAATATTAAGAGTTTCAAACTAAGTTTTCCAAAATCAGCAATAAATATAAAATAAATAACCATAAATATAAAATAATCAAATAAACTTACTCAACCTACCCAGAAAATGTCTTTCAATTTGTTAGAGTTTAGTGCTCATAACGTCAAGAATACAAAGTTAAAATATATAGAATGATTCTCGCTTCACTTTTTTCATTTTTTATCCTTTATCTTCCACTTATCCTCTATTTAAGGCTTAAGTATCATTGAGTTGACACAAAATATTGATAATTTTGAAAATTTGAAAAATTATCTTATGAACAACTTGCATATTGCAAGATTTAGACTCCAATCGCTGCTGGGTTGGGAAGCCTCATTGGAAACAGAATAATTGAATTCAATTTGTACCCTAGTTTTACCCTTCTAGAGGGAAAAAAATATACCGATATAAAAAAACAAAAATTATATTGAGCTCGCAGAGGTAGTTGGCCAAGAACAATTGCGTCACTGTCCGTCTAACTTAATTCTCTGCATGCCTCAGAATTTGCCGGGAAAGTTAACGAATTTTTAAATTTTAAAACTGGCATGACCAGAAGCATGGTGCCTCTAAATCTCTTTAAAATCGTTTCTCAAAAGCAAGTATTCACTTTCAGCGATACATTTGCAGATGATTTTCTTTTTCAAGCATATATTAAACCGATACTGTCGTAGTCGTTCGTTCTCATCTAAATTTAATCCTTTGCAGTGGGCACTATGTGTGTGATCATGCTTTTTAAGGATGTTGATGATCTAGGTCGTTAACCCTCTTTGAATTCTTGCTTTAATTTTTATGTTTCTGATTTTGTATTGTCTTTCTTAAGGTCCCCTGTTCTTCTTCGTGTGTGCTCACTATCTGTTCGTGGAAATGTCTCAGTTGGATTTCACTGGATGCAAGAAAAGGAGAAGGGGTGAGAGGGTTTTCAGATTCAAGGCATTTGGTGATCAAGGATACCCTATTGAATTTAAGGGTTCATTCCAGCAGAATGTTAGAGCTCTCTTGGAGTTTGGGCAGATGGAGACTGGTCTGTGTGGTCCCATGGTGTGCTGGTCTTTCCAGCTTGAAGTTCATCGCTACCCCACGCTTCATGTCTTCCTCTTTGTCGTTGAAGAACCAGTTGAGCTGTCCCCTAATCTTTGTTGCAGGCACTGCCAATATACAGGTGAAACTCTTGACTTTGAGTTTTACCAGCAAAAAAATTGAATATTTGTCTTCCTCAGCCTTAGCAAGATTGGTTTTTTTAATCTCAGACTTCTCAGTCTATTGAAGAAAAAATTGGAATACAGATTAAGAACATTTTCTAGGACTCTTTGGTGTATACTTCTATGAACACACATTAAAAAACAGATTCTGAAGATGTCATGCTCTTAAATGTTTAGAAATTTTAGTCAGTAGTACCAACTAGAGGTTCTTCTGAAATCCTGGGAGAGTCGTCCTTATGGAGAAATTTTTGGATTATGCCATAGGCAGATTAGATCTTAACATATTGTAGTTTGAGTGGTCATAGGAACTAAAGAAAACCATCAGTTATGTAGTTTGACTCAAGAGCTGAATCTGTTCTTCAAGATATGACGCTAATTAATACCAAATACCCTTTTCTCCTTTTGTCTGATGGTGAATGCTGCCATACGCATGCCTAAATTTGCTTAGCCAAAATCACACAAAGATGGACTTTGTTGTGAGTTTTTTGGGTGGGGCCTTAGCTAAGCTGGTTTTTGATGTTTCCATTTTCTAGTCATTTTGTATATCTGATATTGGCAATGAATTGTTCAATTGGTAGCTCAGGTTGGGGAAATCATTTGATTTGCAATAAGAAGTATCACTTTTTATTGCCCTCTAAGGATACAGTCTCTGCATGTTTAAGCTTTGAAGGGAACGCGAGCAATACCATGGATTCACTGGCAAGTAAGTGCAATTTCATTGAGTTACAGGGTCATACCATGCACGGTGTTTTTCACTCTAATGGTTTTGGGCATTTGCTATGCATTAATGGGGCTGAGACGGGCTCGGATTTGGCTGGTTATCAGATAATGGAGTTTTGGGAACGTTTATGCACTGGATTGAGGGCAAGGTTTGTCAGTTCCCTCTCCACCCCACCTAACCAAAACAAACACACACATCTACGGGAATATCTCGCCCAGGCCAAATAATTTGTAGTTTATATAACTTTACCTTCAATAATGCTTCTGTGTGTCCTTCGTTTTATATGGAATTGTGTGAACAAAAGTTTCATTCTAATTTGTAAAATTTCAAAATTCCAAGAAATTTCTGCAACTCCAGTCTTATTTTGTCTTGAATGCAACTTGAGATTTTCTATCTCAATATTACTGGCAAGTGTTATTTATAGTGCATTCATGGTTTATGTTTCCTGATTATAGGACAAAATAGGAATTATTTTACTCCTAATATGGTAGCTAATACTACATCGCACAACTGATTTGGCCTTCAATCTACACTTTCATGAAGATTTAGCATCATTTGCAAATTGATCAAGTTATGAAATCACCAATAAACTAGCATGTCCTGGTTATTTTTACTTCTAGTTCAAATCTTCGCTCACTTGGTCTTCTAACAGTTCTTTTCATAATTTAGGGAAGTTAGTTTGAGAGACATCTCACAAAAAAGAGGCATGGATCTTAGGCTGCTACATGCAGTGGCGTATGGCAAACCTTGGTTTGGTCAATGGGGCTACATATATGGCCATGGAACCTTTGGCGTAAATCAATTAATGTATCAAAATGCCATTGAAACCTTGCAAAACATTCCCATAGACTTGCTGGCTCATCATCTTGCCAATGATAAAACTGAAACACTAGCTACAATTTCAAGGTATCAAATGTTATCTGGCCATTCCTTGGTTACACTTGTTGATTTATTCCATTTCATGTTAGAGTTGAAATCAAGACTTCCAAAGGAACGGAATACTGAATCTTCCCACCCAGGAATGTTGGTTGATGCTTCTTGTAGATGGTCTCCCAAGCGTGTTGAAATGGCCATCAGGGTGGTCATTGAAGCTCTAAAACAAGCTGAATATCGTTGGGTTTCAAGACAAGAAGTTCGTGATACTGCTCGAGCATATATTGGTGACACTGGATTATTAGATTTTGTGCTGAAATCATTGGGGAACCACACTGTGGGGAAGTATTTTGTTCGGCGTTGTATGAATCCAGTAACAAAGGTTTTAGAATATTGTTTGGAGGACATCTCTCATGCATTTCCAAAGCAAGATGTTAATAGAATGAATTGTTCAAACTTAAAGCCACAGTATAACATTACCTGGACTCAGCTTATGAAGGACCTATTTCGATTGTACAGGCACGTTTTAAAAGAGAATAGGGCTATTAGTGGCAGTGGAATTATTTCTGACATGGCTATAGCATCGAGGATTATCCTGGACACAAAATATTTCATCAAAAAGTATGCTAGGGAACCAGCAATTCTAGACAATCAAGAGGTATATTGTTCAGTAGTTCTGGCAAGCAAAAGTGAAGCAGATTTAGGGAAAGTGATGACACCTCATGAGAGTTTCATGTTAGGAAACAATTCTACATTTAATGAGCTCAGGTTGGAAGTGGAGAAAACCTTCAGAGAATTGTATATGGGATTGAGAAACTGTGCTGTCGAATCACTGGCCAACTTTGAGTCTGTGACAGGATCAGACTTAGTTTTCAAGCTCTTTAAAGGGGGGAGTCAGATTGTCTTTGAGGGTAAGTTTTCAGAAGATGAAAATCATGATTTTGGTTGGATACGGGAGGATGCTGAGAGTAGGTCTGTTGTGGACTGCCGTTGTGGAACTACGATTGATGATGGTGAAAGGATGGTCTCTTGTGATATTTGTGAAGTTTGGCAGCACACTCGTTGTGTTGAGATCCCAAACCATGAAGAAGTTCCTATCATATTCCTCTGCAGCAAATGTGAGCAATATCTATTGCGTTTCCCTTCTCTACCATAGTGAATGTATCATTTCTCAGTGAGGTGAAAACTGATATTGAGAAACTACTTAATGGACATCCAATTTGTTTTTATGGTTACATTGGTTCTTTTCGTCTTGTTTCTGCACTAGTTTTCGTTGACCAATTCATGATAAATTGCATGATTTCTACTCTTTTCTGCCTTTGAACTTTAAATGCTTGATTTTTGTTCTCGTCGAAAAGAAGACATTGTAATTGAAGATGGAAATTTGTGTGAAAAAGGAAATACTTTAGCAATGCCATTGTTACTAAAACTAGACTTAATTATCAATATATTAGAGAACGTTTTCTCTACACATGATTATACTAATACATTCCCCTGGATTGTTTAATTAAACCAGAGAAAATTTGAAGGCCCGGAAGTGATAACCTAGTGAAAATCCATTATAGGAAAGGGGGAAAAAGGACAAAGAAAAATGAGAAACTGAAATTGGAAAAAAGGTGCCAAGAACTTGAGGTACTGGTACAAACTCATTTGCATATTACAGAACCATATTCTTTGAATTGATCAACTTCATCTATAATGTCATCATTGATACTTTGAGAAAAATATCGTGATGCAAATAGAGATTGCTTTTGTTTGAGTTACAATATGAATTACAGTGGTCTGGGGGTCAGTTGCTAGTTGCAGCTTGCAGAAGACAAATCTCAAGACTGTATGGACTTGCTGCGCGTCAATTATGGCTTCTCCTGCTTCTGTAGGTACAAAAAAGAGAGACAATGTGGGGCCTTTCATTTCATGGTATGGGAAAAAAACACATATGAGATGGCCTTGATATGCTATTATTGTGTTTCTGTACATGTGAAAATTGTCATTTTTCACACTACATCTGATTTGTACACACACACACACACACACACGTATTAAAAACATAATGCAGAAACCAGTACTCTCTTGTATTAATGCTGAAAAGAAAACTCAACCCTGCACCATGAAGGGCTATAAATGATGGAAAATCATGATCTTTAACAAAAGTTAGTAGATCACATGCCCAATTTAGAGATATAATCAATTTTCTGCATTTAATATTTTGTTCTGTGGTATTAAGTACTTTATGGGGTATATTTGTCTCTGATGAGTCATTTTTCATAATACTGATGAAATGCATAAGGGAAGTTCAGAGGTGGTGGGGGATCTTTTGCTCATCAAATTTAAACTGTAGAACTGGTATATTTGTCTGTGGAATCAATCGGTACAAAATTCAATCTTTGGACAAAATTTGTTAAGTACTTTTCCTGTATGATGACTCTGTGGATATTGCTTCAAACACTGCAAAAATCACCGGCATCATTTTTCCATTGTCACACACTATCAAGTAGCAATTGTCTCATTTCTTGCACTTTCACCAATCTTGTTCTTTTCCTCTTCCTCCCTTCCTCTCTCATAGGCATACACAGTGAGACAAACCCTTTTTCTTTTTTTTTTTTTCCGACTGTTTTATCCTAATGGTCACAAACATATTAAAGGATGTCTTAGGTGACAGGTAATTTTGTTATTAACCACATAAAAGATGGTTGAATTGGGTGGTTTTATCCCTCACAAATTCTCATATAATACTTTATGTACTTTTTGAAAAAATAGCCATGTGAGAAATTCAATTGTGAATCTGATTTATAACTGAAGGCCTGTATTCTTTTAACTATATTAACTTACATCATCCATCTTGTTATTCTTTTGAATCTCTTTTTCTTATTTATTTAATGACATGTTTAATATAGTTTATAGGATCTAATTCTATACTTGCGAACCTAATCTATTATAGAGCTATTCTCTTTGAAGAATGAACATTTCTTATGACACGAGTTTACTATACAAGCCTTGCCTAGACATACTCTAATATGTTTTTTTTCCCTCTTTTACGATGAATAGCTAAGTTAAAAATCTCATATTGGCTAATAAAAGAATTAAAAAAAAACTAATTATAAACTTGGACAATCTTTCCTCTCATGAGGTACCTTTTAGGATGGAATTTGGTGCAATCTTGATTTTGACATGATATCATAACAAGGTTGTGGCAAGAGGTGTGTAGTCCGGTAGAATGATTCCTTGTGATCCTTTTTGGATATTGGGTTACCAAGAAAAAAGTTATAACCAGGTTGCTATAGCCTCTCATCTTGAGGTATCTTTAGGAATTTAGTTAAGCTAAATCACGAATTTTTGATAAGTTTTCTTGTGTTAAAAAAAACGAAAAGGCAGAAGTTTTAGATAATCTAAATTATTGTCAGATTGTTGACCTACCCGCACATGTCTAGTCGACTAGTCGTGCAAAAATTTAATGCTCAAGTCCCTCTTCTTGATGTATTTCTTCTTCATGAGGTATTTTTTGGGATGAAGTTATGGCCAATCACAATTTTTGATAAATTTTCTTGTAAAAGGAAATGTTTTAGATAACCTAAATCATTGCCAAGAAACTACCAAAACAAGAAAACAAAAAGATGATCATCAGAAATCCATGGACCCAGTACAACAGCAAAAACAATAAATTTTTTCAGGTCAGTCCAATCAACTTCAAGAAGAGAACAAGAGTATAATTCCATTGAAGAAGAGAAACCAAGCTTCCCAAAAACAAACAAAAGAAATCTTCTCATGTCCTTTTGAATTGATGGTAAGAGGATCTTTGTATCCCACTTATACTATTACATTACCTTCTGGTTTCAATTCAACGACTCTTTGATGCCATCTTTTATTCTGTCTCATGAAAAAAAACAAAAATAAACCAGACAAAGCTCTTAGGTAATGAGTGCAATTGAAAGGGGCCAGCCATTAGTTAGCTCTGCCCATCATCAAATTATTGAAGGGCACATGCATTTGATTTCTACTACTTCTCATCTTGTTCATGAACTTAAAAAAAAACTTATCATTATGTAAATTGTAAAAAATGAAATACATTCTATCTAGCTTAATATTGTGTCGAGGTTTTCGTCATAATTTGAAAATATTAGGTTTTAAAATGCATTTTACCCTAAAAATTGTTACTCAGAACTTTGTAAACTCATGTGGTATAACTGTTAAAAATCTAACATCAGTTAATTATAGAATAATTAAACTGCTGCCATAAGGGGCATAAGCGAATTGGTAAGAATAGAGGTGATGTGGGGAGAAATTTTCCGATAGCACAAATTCAAATTTCATGTGAAGTAGCTTCTCGCTGAAATATTGTAGGGTATGTTTTGGGTTCCTCTTATTGACTCTTTCCCTTAGGTCATGCCACTCGTACACATTCCTTGATTTACAACCTATGTGTTACATGGGTGTGGAGTTTCACTTTCATAACTTTCCGCTAATCAAATACTAATTAAACTATTTATAAAACTTAGACAATTCGCGATCTTAGTATATCTTTTGAGGTGAATTAGATATAAATCCGAATTTTAAAAAAACTCTGCATAAAATCATATTCTCATTTAAAACTTTTTTTGGGGGGAAAATTTCATATATAGTCCATCTTCATATGTTAAGAATTGAATATATACTTTTTATTCAATTCTTTTACCTGTTTTAATCTAAAGAAGAGTTGTCTTCACATCTGAGAGAGAGAGAGAGAGAGAGAGAGAGAGAGAGAGAGAGAGAGAGAGAGAGAGAGAGAGAGAGAGAGAGAGAGAGAGAGAGTAATATATGATTTATTTCAATTGAACTTTAGGATTCAGATTTTTGGTTTGCTTCTGACCATTAAATGCTAATGTACTTCATCACCTAAGACCTCAAATTCTCTGGTATGTACAATTTATCCCTTTTGCAAATGTTGGATTTAAAACTCACCTACTGCCTTTCCTTAGATATGGTTCAATTATTGTATAATGCGATTTATCACAAAAAGGAGTTAACAAATTTGGGGGCGTTCTACTTTAATTAAGTGATATACTACAAATTTATGAAAAAAAAAAAAATCTGATGACTATATCGGAGGGTCAGCAGTTAAATTTATCATAAATCCGCACACGTGTACGGCTAAAAATTTTTCTTTGAATAAATATTTTATAATAGAAAAACAAAAATCTTGACGAATTTTATATATTTATTCTTTTCGTCAAGGAGAAAATGTGTCAAACTCAAAAATCTTATATATCAAGAAAACATATATATTAATCAACCGAAACATAGGGTTTTTTTATCTTAGATTTCACATAATTTTTCAATACAAAATAAATAATAAAATATACATTCAATTTTAGATGAAACATGCGCATCACTTCATTCACTTGACTACATAGTTATTGTTAAGATTTTAGTAAAACACACTTATTCTGTTACGATCACGTCCTAAATTCGAATATGTAATACGACAGTAACTTTAAGTAAAATCTTTTAAAACATCGAATTGCAAAAGGTATATATGCAATAATTCATAAACTCTCTAAAATAATAATAAATTAAATACCTCAAAATTTTTATTAAAATAAATTATTTAAATAAAATTTCTACTCACATTCTTTATTATTCCAATATTCTTCTTCGATTCCTACTTCAAACTCATCTATGAAACGTAGAAAAGCGTGAGCTGTACTAATCTAAGAAATATAAATCATCTAAAGCATTTTGAAAAGTTACTTTTATATTTAGAAGACACTAAACACACACAAGGTGTTAAAATATTTGTGAGATATCTTAAGAATGAAAACTCACATATATTTATTTATATATATTAATATGTTAGTTGTAAGAAATATAATTTTTATAAAAAAATATAACAAATTACATAAGGTGTATTTAGGAAATTATTTAAGTAATAGAAAATGATTAAATAAAATAATTGGAATCCCAATTATACTGCCAATCGAGAAGAGAAAATGAAAAAATTAAAAAAAACAGTAAAATCGATAGAATGGCAAATGATTAGATTTCTTGCGAATTTGAAGGTCATTAGTTGACCTCGGGTATCAGAGAACTTTAAGGAAATCAAAACCAAGATTTTCGTTCCTTGCTGCGGATAGAATCGCATAAGGAGTTCCCAAACCAACAAAAATAGAAAAACTTATATAAGTTTTAACAAGAAGCATGTACTTTTAATTGCTCTGATCACCAACAAAATCATTTTAGATGGTTGAGTTTAAAATAAGAATTACTTTTCACAGAAACAATTGCAGTATATTCTTTTCAACTAGAAATTTTGCTATAATACTTAGCTTGAGTCTTAAATATTTTGAGTTTAAAGAATCCATATTCACATATCTTAGGTTCAAAACTTGTCGCGAAAACTTTTTATAAAAGGATTGAAAATTCAAGAAAATTCATACATAACTATTTAAACCAAATTACTAGTACTCCAAAGGTCATTAACACACTAAAAAAAGTAATGAATTAAACGAAATGAACACTTCTCAAAGACATAAACTTTATAATCATATACACTTCTTTTTCCCTGCCAAATAGATGTTCAAATGTTAAAGAGTCAATGGCACTCGATATCAATTTCTAACTATCGTATCTGTTAGGAAAGGTTATACAATGTTAAGAAATTTAGGGCGCAGAGAAGAATAATATTGAATGCTTCACTTGATTGTCTTTCTTATTCATTATGTCTACTATTTATAGGTTACAATGTATCCTAATTCTAATCAATATAGGATTCTAACCAACTACTAATATGGAATACTGCTATAATAATATTATAATACAATCCTAATTATAATCAATATAGGATTCTAACAAAGTAATCTCTTATAGAATAAGAGATAATCTAGGAGAATCATACTGATGTGATATCTCTAACACCCTCCCTCAAGTTGGAGGGTACAAAATTGCATATCCAACTTGCCATAATTTTCAATTTTTTTTCGTAACGTGCAAATTGCACATCTGGTAGTCTTCCACCATCTGTCGCTGTGGTCTTTACCATCACTCGCTGTCGCTATGGTTTTTGTCATCAATCGCTGTCGCTGTGGTTTTTTTGTCATCAATCGCTATCGCTGTGGTTCTTCCATCAGTCACAGTCGTTGTGATCTTCTTCCATCAGTCGCAGTCGTTGTGATCTTCTTCCATTAGTCGCAGTCGTTGTGGTTTTCTTCCATCGCATACGATGGCTTCCGTAATCCATCATCGAAAATTCCTTTGATGTCGCTTTAGAGTTTTTTTCGATAAAGCAACCATCAATTTTCAATTTCAATTTCTAAATTTAGGTGCTTCAAATATTTATCGATGAAGCTACCTGACTTGAATATGATTTATAAAAAATATATATAATCTCCTAAATTTTTATTGAAGCAAATTAGAAAAAATATTAGAAACCTAAAAAAAACGTGTCCAAACTGAACGAAAAGAATTGTTCAAGCTGAATGAAAAGAGAATAAAGTCATAGATGTGAAGATTTTTTTTTTCTTTTTTCTTCTTCTTTTTCAAACTGGGCTCTGGCTCTGATACCATGTTAAGAAATTTAGGACGCAGAGAAGAATAATATTGAATGCTTCACTTGATTGTCTTTCTTATTCATTATGTCTACTATTTATAGGTTACAATGTATCCTAATTCTAATCAATATAGAATTCTAACCAACTACTAATATGGAATACTGCTATAATAATATTATAATACAAAGTATCCTAATTATAATCAATATAGGATTCTAACAAAGTAATCTCTTATAGAATAAGAGATAATCTAGGAGAATCATACTGATGTGATATCTCTAACACCCTCCCTCAAGTTGGAGGGTACAAAATTGCATATCCAACTTGCCATAATTTTCAATTTTTTTTCGTAACGTGCAAATTGCACATCTGGTAGTCTTCCACCATCTGTCGCTGTGGTCTTTACCATCACTCGCTGTCGCTATGGTTTTTGTCATCAATCGCTGTCGCTGTGGTTTTTTTGTCATCAATCGCTGTCGCTGTGGTTCTTCCATCAGTCGCAGTCGTTGTGATCTTCTTCCATCAGTCGCAGTCGTTGTGATCTTCTTCCATTAGTCGCAGTCGTTGTGGTTTTCTTCCATCAGTCACAGTGGCTTCCGTAATCCATCATCGAAAATTCCTTTGATGTCGCTTTAGAGTTTTTTTCGATAAAGCAACCATCAATTTTCAATTTCAATTTCTAAATTTAGGTGCTTCAAATATTTATCGATGAAGCTACCTGACTTGAATATGATTTATTAAAAATATATATAATCTCCTAAATTTTTATTGAAGCAAATTAGAAAAAATATTAGAAATCTAAAAAAAAGGTGTCCAAACTGAACGAAAAGAATTGTTCAAGCTGAATGAAAAGAGAATAACGTCATAGATGTGAAAGATTTTTTTTTTCTTTTTCTTCTTCTTTTTCAAACCAGGCTCTGGCTCTGATACCATGTTAAGAAATTTAGGACGCAGAGAAGAATAATATTGAATGCTTCACTTGATTGTCTTTCTTATTCATTATGTCTACTATTTATAGGTTACAATGTATCCTAATTCTAATCAATATAGGATTCTAACCAACTACTAATATGGAATACTGCTATAATAATATTATAATACAAAGTATCCTAATTATAATCAATATAGGATTCTAACAAAGTAATCTCTTATAGAATAAGAGATAATCTAGGAGAATCATACTGATGTGATATCTCTAACACCCTCCCTCAAGTTGGAGGGTACAAAATTGCATATCCAACTTGCCATAATTTTCAATTTTTTTTCGTAACGTGCAAATTGCACATCTGGTAGTCTTCCACCATCTGTCGCTGTGGTCTTTACCATCACTCGCTGTCGCTATGGTTTTTGTCCTCAATCGCTGTCGCTGTGGTTCTTCCATCAGTCGCTGTCGCTGTGATCTTCTTCCATCAGTCGCAGTCGTTGTGATCTTCTTCCATTAGTCGCAGTCGTTGTGGTTTTCTTCCATCAGTCACAGTGGCTTCCGTAATCCATCATCGAAAATTCCTTTGATGTCGCTTTAGAGTTTTTTTCGATAAAGCAACCATCAATTTTCAATTTCAATTTCTAAATTTAGGTGCTTCAAATATTTATCGATGAAGCTACCTGACTTGAATATGATTTATAAAAAATATATATAATCTCCTAAATTTTTATAGAAGCAAATTAGAAAAAATATTAGAAACCTAAAAAAAACGTGTCCAAACTGAACGAAAGGAATTGTTCAAGCTGAATGAAAAGAGAATAAAGTCATAGATGTGAAAGATTTTTTTTTTCTTTTTCTTCTTCTTTTTCAAACATGGCTCTGGCTCTGATACCATGTTAAGAAATTTAGGGCGCAGAGAAGAATAATATTGAATGCTTCACTTGATTGTCTTTCTTATTCATTATGTCTACTATTTATAGGTTACAATGTATCCTAATTCTAATCAATATAGGATTCTAACCAACTACTAATATGGAATACTGCTATAATAATATTATAATACAAAGTATCCTAATTATAATCAATATAGGATTCTAACAAAGTAATCTCTTATAGAATAAGAGATAATCTAGGAGAATCATACTGATGTGATATCTCTAACACCCTCCCTCAAGTTGGAGGGTACAAAATTGCATATCCAACTTGCCATAATTTTCAATTTTTTTTCGTAACGTGCAAATTGCACATCTGGTAGTCTTCCACCATCTGTCGCTGTGGTCTTTACCATCACTACTGCCGCTATGGTTTTTGTCCTCACTCGCCGTCGCTGTGGTTTTTTTTGTCATCAATCGCCGTCGCCGTGGTTCTTCCATCGACCGCAGTCGTTGTGATCTTCTTCCATCAGTCGCAGTCGTTGTGATCTTCTTCCATTAGTCGCAGTCGTTGTGGTTTTCTTCCATCAGTCACAGTGGCTTCCGTAATCCATCATCGAAAATTCCTTTGATGTCGCTTTAGAGTTTTTTTCGATAAAGCAACCATCAATTTTCAATTTCAATTTCTAAATTTAGGTGCTTCAAATATTTATCGATGAAGCTACCTGACTTGAATATGATTTATAAAAAATATATATAATCTCCTAAATTTTTATTGAAGCAAATTAGAAAAAATATTAGAAACCTAAAAAAAACGTGTCCAAACTGAACGAAAAGAATTGTTCAAGCTGAATGAAAAGAGAATAACGTCATAGATGTGAAAGATTTTTTTTTTCTTTTTCTTCTTCTTTTTCAAACCTGGCTCTGGCTCTGATACCATGTTAAGAAATTTAGGGCGCAGAGAAGAATAATATTGAATGCTTCACTTGATTGTCTTTCTTATTCATTATGTCTACTATTTATAGGTTACAATGTATCCTAATTCTAATCAATATAGGATTCTAACCAACTACTAATATGGAATACTGCTATAATAATATTATAATACAAAGTATCCTAATTATAATCAATATAGGATTCTAACAAAGTAATCTCTTATAGAATAAGAGATAATCTAGGAGAATCATACTGATGTGATATCTCTAACACCCTCCCTCAAGTTGGAGGGTACAAAATTGCATATCCAACTTGCCATAATTTTTAATTTTTTTTCGTAACGTGCAAATTGCACATCTGGTAGTCTTCCACCATCTGTCGCTGTGGTCTTTACCATCACTCGCTGTCGCTATGGTTTTTGTCATCAATCGCTGTCGCTGTGGTTTTTTGGTCATCAATCGCTGTCGCTGTGGTTCTTCCATCAGTCGCAGTCGTTGTGATCTTCTTCCATCAGTCGCAGTCGTTGTGATCTTCTTCCATTAGTCGCAGTCGTTGTGGTTTTCTTCCATCAGTCACAGTGGCTTCCGTAATCAATCATCGAAAATTCCTTTGATGTCGCTTTAGAGTTTTTTTCGATAAAGCAACCATCAATTTTCAATTTCAATTTCTAAATTTAGGTGCTTCAAATATTTATCGATGAAGCTACCTGACTTGAATATGATTTATAAAAAATATATATAATCTCCTAAATTTTTATTGAAGCAAATTAGAAAAAATATTAGAAACCTAAAAAAAACGTGTCCAAACTGAAAGAAAAGAATTGTTCAAGCTGAATGAAAAGAGAATAAAGTCATAGATGTGAAAGATTTTTTTTTTCTTTTTCTTCTTCTTTTTCAAACCTGGCTCTGGCTCTGATACCATGTTAAGAAATTTATGGCGCAGAGAAGAATAATATTGAATGCTTCACTTGATTGTCTTTCTTATTCATTATGTCTACTATTTATAGGTTACAAAGTATCCTAATTCTAATCAATATAGGATTCTAACCAACTACTAATATGGAATACTGCTATAATAATATTATAATACAAAGTATCCTAATTATAATCAATATAGGATTCTAACAAAGTAATCTCTTATAGAATAAGAGATAATCTAGGAGAATCATACTGATATGATATCTCTAACATACAAATACTAGGTATAACATCTTCTAGTCAGGCCATATACACACACATACTTGGTATAACATCCCTTAACTGGCCTACAAATTTGGACATGTCCCTCCATGAGCCTCACACATGTGAGCACCATATTTAACTTTGACATTGTAAGAAATACTTTAAACACTTCACAGACATATCTAAAAATTCACAATTTTTAAAAAACACTTTGAACTCAACTTTACGAACACAACTTTACAAACACAAACTCCACATACAAAAATTTCACAATTTAAAAATGATTTGAACATACTCATTGCATTTATACTAAAAGCATTTGCCAAAACTCGCACAGTGTCAAACACACTCCAAATCACTGTTTTTAGAAGAACATAATAGTTCATAAAAATCAGAATATTTATATCCCTTACCTCAAAATGCACACAAAACTCCATCAGGGAGTTGGACCGAATTACACACCTAAACATTAATAGAACAATCTTTAAGTATAAAAATCCCAAAAACAACCCAAATCAAATTAAACCCTCGGTTTAATGTCTACAATAGAATCAAAATTCTACCCAATCAAAAGGTAGAAGGAAAAGTATCAGATCATCAAAATATGTAAATCTTACCAGAAACTATGTTTTTAGACTTTAGAAAATCATCCCTAAGTTGCCAAACTTTCTGTCGCCCCCTCTCTAAAATAATTGTTCAGAAGAATAAATGTACATGCTTATTAAATAATTAACTCTTTTAAATTTGTGCATTAATCCTTAGATTTTTAAATAACACAATCTAAGCCACATATTAAAAGTCTTTCATAATTACACCCTTTTCCTCAATTTCTAAAATTACAAATACGAAATTAAAATTAATTACCTTAATGACTAAGTGCACTTGGATTGGGATCTTATAATAATAATTATTATTATTTTTTATTATTATTATTATTATTATTATTATTATTATTATTATTATTATTATTATTATTATTATTATTATTATTATTATTATTATTATTATTAGTTGTTGTAGTTTACCAGCAAACATGAAAATGTATATTAAGGACCATCATCCGCAGACCAAGCTGTTAGAATATAATGAGGGACGAAAAATTCATTCCCCCCCTCATGGATCATGTGACCTATATTAGACCACTCACCCCTATTGTTAATTACGTCTCTATTATGGAGCCAAAAATAACTAGAAGGATGATGTGAGTTAATAAAGGTCACATGATCTTAGTGGGGATATGGACTCGGCCTATAACATAATTTTCCATTAGGGACCTCGCCCATCCAAAAAGGGGGATAATAATGCTAACTCGGGAATTTATAAGGATAACTCGAAAAACTTCAAAAATTTTTATTTTCACCCTCAACCTTTCTCTCCTAAAACAAAATCCTCTCAACTCTCTCCACAAGTGGATATTTAAAACTCACATTTAGAAAGATCCGACCGTTAAAAAAAAAGGTTAGTACTTTGATCTTTACTTATTTATTTACAATTCTATCGTTTAGATCTTGAAAATATTCATCAAATCTCAGGAAAAACCAAAATTTTCGAAGCTGCTTTTTGAGTATAAATCTGCCAACTTCAAACTTCAATCTACGAAGATCCGACCGTTAAAATAAAAAAGGGTTAGTACTTCAATCTATCCTTGTTTATTTACAATTCTATCGTTTTGATTTTGAAAATATGCTTAGAATTGAAAAAAAATTCCAATTTTTTGGAGGCTATTTTTTTGCCGCTGTCGTGAAACTTTCGCCCAGACCGATAAAATAGTTGAAGACTTTCGCCCGATCTGGCGAAACTTCTCCTACTGCGGCAAAATAATGTGTATTTTTCGCCAGGCTGGGCGAATTTTTTGTAACTTTCGCTAGCCTGGGCAAAAAGTATATGGGCAGTTTCTTTTTAAAAAAAAGTTCATGTATGTATTTTACCCTTATGATTCTAAATATTTAAAATTATGATTATGTTTAATTTGTTATTTTTATGTTATTTAAGGAATTTTAATTCAATTTAATTTCCTATTTATTTGAAATGATTTTAATTTTTCTATGTGGAATACGTGTAATTTGTTGTTTGAAATTGTTTGTGTTATAATTGTTTGTTTAAATGATTATGAATTATATTTATATGAACAACTTGAATGTTAAGGAGCATTCATTAATTTGTTAGCATAAGCATAATTGTTATAATTATTCATCTTATAGTTTGAATCAATTTATATGGTTAGAGTTAACTAAATTTATTTATTACGTCAACATGGCAAAATTATAAGGGGATGGTAAAGTAATGATTTCCCTTTGTTATGACTTAGTGTTTAGTATTTGAACCCCTTGAAGGGAAAATAATTATAACTTGAAAATCTATTAATTTATAATGATTAAGGAATGATTTTAAGGAAATAATAATTTAAACTCTGGTATTTAATTAATAACGTAAATAATAAAAATTTAAAATAAACATTTGAATTAAAATGAAATAATAATATATAAATTAATAATTATATATTATTAATTAGAAATTTGAATTAAAACTCGTATAATTAGAAATTTTAATAAGAAATAATAATATATAAATTAATAACTATATGTTACATCATTATTAGTGAAAAGAAATTAAATAATAAATCCCGTTAAGAATAAATAATATTAATTAGAAATTTGAATTAAAACCCGTATAATTAGAAATTTTAATAAGAAATAATAATATATAAATTAATAACTATATGTTACATCATTATTAGTGAAAAGAAATTAAATAATAAATCCCGTTAAGAATAAATAATAAAATAATAATAAATGTTAAAGTAATGCGAATTAAATACTAAAGGGCTCGAAAACAATAATGAAATAATTTAATTATACAAGAGAAAAATGAAATTAAATTTAAAAAATGCTCGTAATAAAATGTTATAGATAGTGTAATTAAAAAACATAAAATAATGCACAATAAATTAAAAGGGCAATCTATTCTAATTATTGATGAATGTGTTTGAATAAATAATAGATAGTTCGGCTAGGCGGACGAAGAGGAGATGATGACCTTGGTCCTGTCACAGATAAGACAGGTCGAGTTGAAGGTCGTGCTGTTACAATTTTATCTCGAGGTTTAAAAGGTTGACGTAGTACTTCCGATATCCCGTCTACTCCTGCCCCATTTGCTACTAGACTATATTATGATACAAGTGCACCGGGTTCTTCTGCCCAACCACCACATATACCGATTAGGTCTCGTCCTCCTCTCCCATCACACCGAGCACACACTCCGGTACTATATGATATATATGGATCTTCACATCTACCATCTCAGCCCCCACCCGCATTATATGATCTGTATGTACATGCCCCTTCTGTTCGTCCTCACATACCCTATAAATCTAAAGTTCAGGAGCCTTTGAAGAAGTTTAGTGGTCTTAGGAGGAAGTTAGGCGCTGATTTTTTCGATCAGCTTGTGGGCGGATTCCCTCCCGATTCATCGTTCAACACACATGATTATGTTAGTATATGCCCTAAGACCAATTGACTCACATTTATGATTTATGAAGCATGTAATTCTTGAATTGTATTTTATGCTCTTGGTCATCAAGTATGTGACTTGATAGTAAAACCCTTATAGCTAATAAAATACTATTCTTATTTGTCCCTAGTTTATTACATCTTGTAAACTAGTGTGAAGTTGATTGATGGTCAAGTTTTACTGATCATGAATATGAGATATAAAATCAATTCATAAATACATATTGAGAATATTGTATTGGACATGACCCAAAGTGAAGAAGAAATATTGCATGGGTTTAAGTTATAAGTATTTTTTCTCAGTTTTATATTTGGTGTCCTTTGACCTAATGTTTCTAATTTTTTTGCATGGGGAGAAAATATGTTTTGACATAGTCAAACATCACTTTCAATTAGGTGATCATTATGACTATTCGTTGGCTTATTTTCTCGTCATGGCATGAATACTGGAAATAGTGAAAGGGATTTGTCCCTCTCTTTTTAGAGAGAGATATCCATGGGCCCCTTGATAAGGAAGACAGGAAAATATGCATAGTCATGCTCAAATAAGTATTAATAAGGTGTTATTAATAATATTTGTTGGAACAGTCTGCCTGGTGATCAAGTAAATGGTTAATTAAGTTTTATAAGGATGACTTGATCCATGCCTTATACTTAATTAGGATATCGTGTGACAAAATGACTAAATATTAAATCTGATGCTAGGTTATTATTACATTTACTTAACTTGGGTAAGCATAATGTCTTGCTAGAGGCCGCTTATGTTTTGTGAATAAATGTCTAGGACATTTTTCATTCACTGCCAACGTTAAGTGAACCTACAGGGTCACACGCATAGACTATCTTGTGAGCATAATGTCCACGTTCAATGAATCTAGATTGTGTCCAGATTCATTGAAGGTATACAAAAGGGGAATCAGATTCCATATTGTATTTTCTGGTAAGTTAATAAGTAATTAATTTTATTTAATCGAATAAATAAAATTAATTACTTAATATTACTCATCCAACCGTTGGATGATTATAAGAATAGACGGACGAGATTAAACTGTCATTAGATGACAGTTAGGTTTTTGATATTGACAGCTATAAAAGGTTATGTTAACCTTTTCTTGGTGGCCGTCCTTTATCTGATTAAAGAAAAACAAAACCCTAAACCCTAGAACGACGATATAGTATCTAGCCTCCTCTCTCCGAAATACGACCGACCAGATAGTCAGGATCAGTTCTGAACAGTGTTCAGAACACGGAAGGGGCTAGCATCCCGATCGCTTGCAGAGGAGTTCGTCGCGTGGATACCAGTATAGGGCGAAGTGTACAAAGCAGCGCCTCCACAACGAACAATCAAACTATAAGAGTGGTAATATCATCCCTACCAAACTTTGGCCGCTCGTGAAGGATGTTCGTTCCTTTAGGGGGTTTGCTTGGGGTGCTGCGACGCTTGCCTACTTGTACAGGAACCTTGGTCAGGCCTTGCTTGTTGATACGAAGGAGTTGGCAGGATGTTGGTCACTGCTTTAGATATTATTAATTACTCTCTCCAATATTAATTTATTATAATGTTTTATGTGATTATTTAAATAATTAACAATTGTTAGCTTATTTTGGATTTAGCTTAAATATTAATTATTGATGTATTATTTATATGAATTTATTTGTGTTCATGTTATCTTGTTTTTTAGGCATGGATATACAAGTACTTTCCGATGTTTGCACCATCGGTGAGACTGGAGGCTCAGTCATGCAAGTCGTACATCCAGTAATTCCCAATGTTAGGTCATAAAAATGAGCATAAATTGCTGAACATTTGGCTACGATTGGATATGATGTCGGCAGATGAGGTACGGTGGATCCCTTACAAGATTTAAGATGTCCAAGACGTTTGGGTTGTCACTTGCCACAAATACTTGCGTATTTCGACTGAATTGAGGTGTACATGCCTGATAGGGCTGCCCGACAGTTCGGGTGGCGTCAATACATTCCAACACATCCAATTCGACCCAAGGAGCTCGTAGGCCAATAAACAACAAGATGTACGTAGTAAAGAACACATTTGTAGAGGCTTTGTAGCTTGAGGCACTTTCACACCTGTTGACAGAGACATGGACCAGCATTCCAACAGTGATCCCAAGTGAGTGTACAGACGATTACATGCAGTTGTACATCCCTCACAGTCATCCTAGGATACAAAATCCTGTGATGTTCCTGGTGGTTTTCATGTTCCAGTTCATGCCTCTATGTCACTCCCAACTCTAATGGGCCTGATTGTTTGTCAGATTGACCGAGATGATGTTGGGAAAGAAGAGAGGTTTGATAGGATAAAAGAGTTGGTGAATGTGTATTTTCGACCTCCATATTAGTTTATGTTTGTGGATTTTTTCGCCTTCTCTACTCCGTTATGATACTATTTGTACTGTATGTTTGTGGAATCAGTGGATTTATTTATTTGATCTTTAGTTTATAATTCATGCCCCTATTCAACTCCCGTTTTTTAATGACTTACATGTTTTAAATGTAAATAATTAATATGAATAATATTAATAATATAAATAAATAGTTTACACTAGTTACAATATGAATAATATTAATAAAGAATTTATTTACAATCAATATTAATTGACATCTACATAAATAGGATCACGGGGGGAAACTTCTGCAACATATCTCCTAACCCAATCTGCTAGCCGTTTATAATAAGGCTCTGCCTAACTGCTTACTTGATTATCACGATGATATTGCCATTGCATGTGCAAAGGAGGCAATGGACTTCCATCTCGCATCTGTAGCTGAATAAACTAAAATAAAAATTACATAATAAATATCTTCGTCAAACATAGCATTTAGTATATGAAAACTTATAATTATAAATGATCCAGATGGGCCTTTAACTAACATGTATGAAATGCTGTTATTCCGAGAGGTAGCCAACACACAATAATCTGACAGAACTAGTCGAATTCGAATACAAAGGTAATAAAGTGGTGGATCCTATAACTGCAGTTAGTACCACGCAGAAATTGAAGGTATTTGCAATGATATAAAGGTGATCCGGTGTTTCCAACCAATGTCCTTGAGGCGCAAGTCCGTCAAACCACTGTGTCCTTTTAAAACCTCATAAACAGGTTCTAATGATCCAAACAGTGACGCATACAGGTTCAAATGAAGCTGTAGACCAAAAGTCATTCGTCTGGGAACCTCAAGCCAATGGTTTTCATCTCCAAACAGAAATTTCGCAACAACCCTAGAGCCATAATTACCATCCCCTACCACATTTCTCCAGTTCTGAATAAACTCATAAACGAACCCGGAGAATGCATTGATGTACAGGAATGTCGAAGGAGTAGATAGATTTACAACAGAAGATAAACTACTTCGTCCACTACTACGCCCTCTACCCCTAGGCGCCCGGAGCGGTTTACCTCTTTCACGTGATCCAAAACCCGAACCAGAACCCAAACCTGATCTAGAGCCGGACCCAGACCCGCTTGACTTTCCTATCTTCCTATGTGCAATGGACACGTGCTCCCAGTAAGACTTATCCCTTTTAGTTGAGTTCGTCTTATGTCGTCCCTTCGTGACTGCATGCTTAGGGGGACTGGTCAATGGTGAACAAGGATCGTCTGGCATCACTGGACATAAAACTCCTTTTATCAGACTACGACATTCCCTGACTTTCGATATTGGACCTGTACTTATTTGATCCAACATGGAGGTGAGATCACGCATCTCGAAATCCATGTCCTGTGCATGCACTTGGAGAACATCACCCCCGATTCCTAGCGTTCTCCAAAAGACCGAAACATCTTCCAACTGGAGCAAGAGAAAATGTTCATACCATCCAAGTAACTCACATGCACATGGTAGCCCATGCAATTTCCTTAAATAATGACCACACTCATTTTGCGCATCATCAACTATCTCACGAGCTCTCTTTATCTCAAGCCACATCTTCTTCAAAGCCCAATGACTGATGTGATTACTTATATTCTTCAATATAATGTTCGCTCTCAGCCCGATTCGTTGTGTCAACACCAAAATGCAAAATCTAAGATGTCCAAGCTCTGCAAAATTTATGCGCGAGTGGATTCAACCATGTGTTAAACAGATAATGTAAAAGGTCAGACCTTCTTTGCCACTTTGTCTTCAGCAATTCCAATTTTCGATGGTATTCCGCCACATCGATTTCATTTATTAACTTGTGCCAAGTGCCATTGACGAACCGAGTTGCGACCTCTTCATCTTTAACCAATTTCGTTAATTTTGCCAGCACATTCTGATCAATGTGCCTTCTACATAATATATGATATGATTTACTGAACACGTCTCCGATCACAGGCATTAGTCCGCTCTCCCTATCCGTAATAATCACAATCGGTTCACCATCATTAACAATTGCTTCTTTGCCAGTCAACATAACCGATGAAACATATAAGTGCTTAGTTTGTTCAAGGACCCATCTGTAGGTCGTACTCTGTTCATTGCGCATGAAAGCAGTTGCCACAATGAAGTTCTTACAGGTCGGCTCATTCCTACGGCTTCCAACAGTGGCATATTGTACCTCTTTTTAAAATAAAGAGAATATGTTATGACTAATTCTGAAATAAAATAATTTCTAATCATAATACCCTAAACCCTAAAATTTATTTTAAAATATAACTTAAAAATCACTATACATTTAAATTAAAACGGAGAGTTAATAGTAGAATGTCTGACAGAAAACTTACTTGTTCGTGTTATACTTGGTATCCATTATCAGTACATATGGCCAAGTTCTGATCATTGCAATTGATGTAGGGTATGCAGCGACAATATCACTAAGTACATTGATGTCCTCGCAGTTTCTATAGAAGACCGTATAACCCCGTTCAATACTTAAGTAAAGAACTTCCTCCACCGTGTTTCTCCCTTGCATCATATTCTTCTTAATCTTTGCAACAACATTGTATATTTTCTGTGCATTACATACATCATACAAATAACTACATTAGCAGAATAAAAAACATATCTAAAATATTAAATAAAGTATTATAAGTAGTTTTACCATACCTTATAATTTTACGATACCTTACCGCACAACCATCATTTTATTCTCAGAAAAATCGAAGGATATTATGTGGCGGCACATGACTCTTCTGAATTGCTCACTCAATTTCAGCTGCTCCTCCGTAAGTCTTGCAGCCTGAGTATGACCGTGATTGTAGACAATTATTTTATGGTTGTGCCTCCCATCATGTACGAACAATTGCCATTTGCTCTCCTTTTCATTTAAATGGAAAATTATATTTTTTAGCCCATAAGGACCCCGCCTTTTGATGGGAACTTCTTATTCTTCATTGTCAACAATGGGCTTTGCATTTTTTTTAACTGGGCCTCCAAGCTCACAGGCCAGTGTAACATAAGGTCGATGGTTAGATGTTCTTGATCTAAGATACCGATTGATGATCAAATATGTATTGTCTTTCATCGCTGTTTCATTAGCCCAATCAACCAACTCCACTTTCAAATTGAAAATTCGATCTGTTGTGAATAAATGTCTATGATCAGCATATTCTTCCGGTTCTAAAAATTTTTCAACGTATTTGGATCAACGTCACCATATAAAACTAAAATATTAACAGTGAAAAAACAAACTAAAAGCCTAAACAAAAAAAATATTATGCAGTAGTTTCGCCATGCTGGCGAAAAAAGGAAGTATTTTTGCCATTACGAGTGAAATTTAAAGAAATTTCGCCCAGCTAGACGAAAATACTTCACTTTTTCGTCAGACTGGGCGAAACTACTGCAGAAATAGAAAAAAAGTTAATGGACTTTTTTTATCTCAAAAACCATATTTTCTTGCAAATAATCTTCATACTGATCTAGATGTTCTTTAAAATTAAGTTGAATGTGAAATATTAATTTTTTTTGGGGTAGATTTTAATATTTCACTATTTAAAATGTTAAAAAAAAAAAAAAAAAAACCGAAATATGAATGCTTGAAAATCATTGATCCTCGACTAAGAATTAAAGGGGCCCGGAAATATATGAAATTGAACAAAGTATGATTTATATGATCTCAAGACAAAGATTCTAATTCTTCTAACATATATTTTTTGAATTTAAAATTAAATATATATTTTTTAATAAAAATTGAATATAAACGTGATTTTTTCAATTTTGAACATTCAGGTGAGTGTTATATCTCATGATAATAGTTCTGAGGATTTGCCAAAGTGAGTTTGTATAAGTGAAGCTTCACATGAGATGTTTCCTCTTTTGCAAGTGCTTCCTTAACAAAGACGTGGTCTTTTTCCCTTCAAGACATGTGTAAGCGGACCTCTCATGTCTATTTGCCAACAATAAGAAAGAGTTGGAGAGTTTTTCCCAAAAAAAAAAGTTGGAGAGAAAAAGTTTTATACATACAATGAAAAATAAAATAATGAAGTTTACTTAAGGTCCTCCATTTAAGAAAGTACATAAAAATGAAAGTACGAGAATTGGAAATGTACTTAAGTTTGGTTGATTAATTTTGGTTTTTTATTATTTAAAATAAATTAATTTCAACTTTATTCTAAATATAGAGTGTTTTTAAAATAGTTCTTGCTGATTGCCTTTGCTTTAAATTTAAAATAGTTGGAAAAAATATTTTTAAAAAGCTATGTTGAGAATGTTTTTTAAAACTTCTTCTACTTGTTAATATTATTTAAATTAAAAATATTACACTCCACTTTAATTTATATTTCACTTTTACGATATAGACACAATTACAAAGAAAATCATTATTGACTTAATATATTGAGAGTTGAATAGATAAAATTATCTTTATTTTGGAGTAGATTAACTTTTAAAATTTACGTTTTAGTTAGTTTAAAAAATATATAAATAACAAAGAACAAAATACCAAACACCAAACGAAAGAAAAAGGAAGAAAGAAGTCTGCATGTGTAGCTCAGTTCATACCGTGTACGAGAGTTAATTTTTAAATTTAAGGTTGAAATCTTAGCGGTTGTAATATAGAGATTTTCATTGTTTTGAGGTGGTATATTGTGAATACTAGACAAAAGACCTCCAAGGAAAAACAGAAAGAAAGAGAGAGAGTGAACTGGACGGACTGTGGACGTGTTCCATGGGAAGGCAGTAAATGGAACTCCCATTCTCCTCCTCCATGGTTTTCTCCACGGTTTTCTGTTGGACTTTTTGGCTTTACTTTAGAAGATTACAAAATTTATTTATTTAGCAAAGAAAAGAAACAATATCCAAATAAGAACTACTTGATTTTTTCCTCTCTTACGTTAGGAAATCCCTTCTTTTCACTTATTTATTTTTTCTTTTGATAAATTTTAGTTACTTTCTTTTACTTTGTTATTTTCATTTTTTTTTTTTTTTTTTTTTTTTTTGGTGCGGTCTCAATTTAACTTTTTACCAAAGAAAAAATAGGATTAGCTGTTTGAGAAATAGTTGTAACAGTTTTGGGTTTGCTTAGGTTAATTTTTGCTTTCTTTTGTGTCTAATTTCCTTTGTTTTGTCTATTGGAATTTCCATTGCATTTCTCTTCTTTTATTTTACAAATGTATTTCAATTCATAATTTTTGGTCTGTTAAAAAGAACTTCTACTACATACATATTTGTTTATGCAAGCATTCTCAACAAAGTTTTTTTCCCCCAAGTTTTGAGCATGGTTAGGCAAGTATCCATACTATAATCCCTAACCATTAAAGATGTCTTTTCTCTTTTTTCTTTTTTTAAAGAGTTGGGTAAAATTACAAATCAGTTCCATTTTTTATTTCATAAACAATTTCTACATACTAAATTTTTAAATGGAAAAAAATACTATAAATATTTATAAATTATTTCGACATTTTATATTATTTTTTTTTTATACACATTGGCGCAGGAAGATAGTTTGAACCGAAGACCTTTGACTTGACAAACAGTACTACTATCACTGAATAACCTTACCACAATATTACCACAATATTTCTCTTATCTGCAAACTTTTTTTATTTTTTATTTTTACCTATAAACTATTTTTTAGATTACAATAAATATGAAATCGTTTTCACTTGGCAGAATGCCCCAACTTAACTCAAATGGATTGCATGTCTTCTCATTTCTAAAGGCGCTTGAATAGTTATGTTGCTAGATTTGTTGGAATAGTATATATCAATTGTTTCATGGAGGAAGCCAATGAAAGCAAGTCATAGTTAAATATCTTGGGCATTTGCGTATATTGAATGTACTATATTTCCTAACATCAATGAGTTTTAGGGCAATTAGTAGCGCCTGAGGTACTACAGATTTAGGCTCAATTTGGATTTACTTTTAAATTAAAAATTCTTCTATTTTCTAATTTTGAGATTAACATCTTTTCTAAAAAATAATTCACTTCTTATGATAATTGATTTTCTTGATTAATTATTTGATTTCTTTACATAATTAGCCACTTTTTTTAAAAATAGCTACCGAAGTGGTCCGTTTTTTTTATCCGTAAACGGACCATAACGCACAACTGTTGCGTGTTAAATTAAATGATAACACACAATAGTTGTGCGTTATAGCTAATGAGCAGTTTAATCCGCACAATAATATTGTTTACTGATGTGGAGAGAATTTTTACTAACGTGGCAAGAACGCGGCGAGAATGTGACGGCGTTGGTGTTGAGGTGGGCAATAATGCACAACGATTGTGAGTTATCGTCAAGGAT
Source organism: Catharanthus roseus (assembly GCA_028651295.1). Classification (NCBI taxonomy): domain Eukaryota; kingdom Viridiplantae; phylum Streptophyta; class Magnoliopsida; order Gentianales; family Apocynaceae; genus Catharanthus; species Catharanthus roseus. Next base: position 1,108,701 of record JAPQWS010000046.1, on the reverse strand, counting down.
AACGCACAGTGACTGAGCGTTATTCTGATGTATAAAGCACAATGATGGTGCGATATCATGTTAAGAAAACTTTCTGTCCTGGCCGCAGCGCCCATTTCTCTTTCTTTCTTTCTTCCCTCAATTTCCACCGTTGTTTTCTTTCTTTCTTCAGTTCCTCCAACTTCCGCCTCTGTTTTCTTTCTTCCTTCAGTTCCCCCAGCTTCCGCCGCTGCTCCTCCTCCTTCTTTTGTTCTCTTCCTCTTCTTCTATTTCCTTGTATTTCGAAATTTACAGTCAAAATTTCAAAACATTTGGTTCCATTTATGAAATTCAAGTTTTAATCGGCGCCAGTTTCCTTGGAATACGAAGGTTTTTAGAGTTTCGGAGTGGAGAACGGTAGGCAAAGCTTAACGGTTGTGCGTTAATTTCAAATTTTCCGTAAGTTCTCATGTCTATAATTGTTTTAAATTTTTAGTGTACTATATATTAATTTTTATTATTGTCTATTTGAACTTGTTATTTATTGTGGTTTGTGAATTATTTTTATGAATCTTATTTGTATTATTTTTCAATTTTTATTTATTTTTTTTGGTAAATGTGGGTTTCGGGTTTATGTTTAAACTTGTTGTTATTGATAAATATTGTGCATATTTAATCATTTTATGTATCTAATTGTATTTTTTACAAATATGTGATTCGATGAAATGGATGAATTATTTTTATGAATATATTTGGATAATTGATCAATTTTTTTGTAGTTTACATTTCTAGTTAGGATTTTTATGATTATGTTAGAGTTGCTATTGGTGAATTTGTGCATATTTGATTATGCTATTAATCTAGTTGCTTCTATTGTAAATATGTTAGAATGGATGATTTGACATAGATTATGTAATTTATTTTTGTTTTTATAATAAATCATGACTGTTTATTTTTTGTCAAATCTTGTTAGAATGTTTATATGGTTCAATTGATTTCATATAATCTTGTATTGTTAGCATTTATATAATTTTATGTTATTAGCGTTTAAGTTTATGAAGACTTTTATTTATAAAAAAAAAAAAAAAGAAAAGCATAAACTAAACACTAAAACCCTAATATTGAATTGAATTTACCAAATCGTAAAACCCTAAACTATAAAATACATCATTCATATGATTAAAACCCTAAGATTATAATAATAAAATACTAAACCGTAAATCATAAAAACCCTAAACTCGATATATTAAACATTAAACCCTAAAACTCTAAATTTTTAAGACTAAATCCTAAAACCCCTAAACCATGAACATTAGAATTTTTGTAATAGTAATTTACTTTAAATATTGTATTTGAAGTTCTAAACTCGTGAAGATTTAAACTTTGAAAGTGTGATAATACTTCACTATAACATTGGAATTCTAAAAACCCTAAAACCCTAAACGTTGAAATTGCAAACCTTAAAATAATTGAACCATAAACACTAAACCTTAGAAAGTTTGGAATTATACTTGATTCAAAATTTTTTACTTTAAATTCTAACATCGTTAAACATTTAAATTTAGATATGTACTATCACCAAAAACCCTAAAACTCTCAAACCACAATATTGAAACCCTGAAAACCCTAAATTCCACACGACTAGGGTGTGCAATAATACTTTATTATAAATATTCTAATTTTAATTCTAAGCCCTTATTGATAAATTTAAAAAGTGTATAACTCAAACTGTAAATAATATAGATGGAAGAAGTCATAGCACACGTGCATCCGGGCCTCATAGTCCCTGATGTATTGACGAGCAGCATGAGCATAAGTCTGAGTTGATATGGAGTGGGGATCATGAGACGTGTATTACTGATCCTTAGTGTAGACGTTTCGGTCGCAATCTATTTTTGGCTTACAGTACAGCTCCTCGTAGATTAGTTGATATTATTGATAGGACTGGTTTAGGAGAACTTTTTAAATATGGTTACATTGGTCTCGACCACGCACTTATTACTATGTTAGTTGAGTGTTGGAGGTATGAGACTCACACATTTCACATAACTTGTAGTGAGGTCACAGTCACTCTACAGGATGTGCACGTGTTAAGGGGTTTACGGATAGAGAGGTTGCTTATTACAGGTCCAAGTTGGAGTGTTCATCAAAAGCAGTATTAGATTGAGATGATTGAGAGACTTATTAAGGTGTGGTTGTCCCTCACTCACTTTTCCGGATACAAGGTTAAGAAGGAACATCTAGAGGCCTGGATCTCGAGAGAGTTTACCAGTTCAGAGACTGATGATGACCTAATCTTGAATGCCTGTGAATTTATTTTCTTACTTCTTGGAGGTTATATGCTTCCTGATTTCTCGAGCAGCTTGGTTCACGTTTGCTACCTCAGTTTGTTGGAGCATTTTGAGGTTGATAATTACTGTTCATAGTACATCCGCATAAAAAACAAAGCAACGCATGGTCGTTGGGAAATAACAAGATTCATCAAGAAACACACATGCCTTGTACAGGTTCAACAAAATAAGCACCTAAATATGTCTTCAAAATTGATTTCAATATCAATATCGCACCTTGTTGCCAACGATCCAAAGATACCTGTCTCAAACGTCATTCAAGAAGTGCATTAGTTCAAATGAGTTGTACATACAAGAGGACATGGTATGCTATAAAATTTGCAATTGAGAGGGTCTTCTGTAGCTGGGAGACAACTTTAATATTCTACCGAAATATATACAGGCTATGCAAGATTCAAACCCGGGACTGTTTACGAGTTCTTGCATCAAAGAATGAGCAGTCCCCTAACTATGTTTTCAAATTTCTTTTCTGGTGTTTTTCACCTTGTATATATAGATTTCAATATTGTCGGCCGATGATTTTTGTGGATGGTACTCACCTACGAGGACCATACAAGGGCGTATTGTTAATTGCAAGCACATAGGATGCCAATAATCATTTGTTCCCACTTACTTTTGCAATTGTTGATAATAAGTCATCTGAAAGTTGGAATTGGTTCCTCAAACATCTATGGGAATATGTTGTCAAAGATCGGCATGTATGTCTTATTTCCAATCACCACAAAGGAATTTTATTTGCTATTCAAAATCAACCTTTGTGGCAACCTCCATTCGCAGTTCACAGGTTTTGTTTACACCATATTCGAGCAAATTTCAACAAGACCTTCAAGAACACCGAATTAAAAAGCTTAATGTGGCAGACCAAAACAGAATTGAAGCAGCGGAAATTTGACTGTGTTATACATGAGATCCAAAAGAGAAATGTTAATGTTTACATTTATTTGATAAGGATAGACCTAGACAAATGGACAATGTTGCATGATGGCGGGCACAGACACGGAATCATTACAATTAATATTTCAGAAGCACTTAACAGTGTGTTGAAGAAAGCTAGGGTCTTACCTTTAAAATCTATAGTTGAATTAATATTCAACAAACTTGTTAGGTACTTCAACCAACACCGTGAAGAGGCCCAAAATTGTATGCATTCATTTCTGACCAGAGTTTTTGATAAATTTCTGCGGATTGAATTAAAATCAAGATACCAAAAAGTTACAACTTACAATCCGTGAGAAGGAATATACATGGTTAGATCTCTGATCCGTGTTGTTCGTACCGGCAATAACGTCTACACATTACGAATGAATAATAAATCATGTAGTTGCGGTAAATGGCAAGCATATACATTGCCTTATTCTCATACTCTTGTAGTTTGTAGAGAAAATGGTACAAAAGCAGATACTTATATTTCAGATATATATTCACGAGAAACGTACAAAAGAACATACCAATCGAATTTTCATCTGGTCGTGCATGAGAAATTTTGGAGGGATGCTCCTTATAATTTAATATTTTATCCTCCAAACATGGGCATAAGATTTCGGGGGAAAATAGATTATCGAAATCCGGATTCTCTCCCAAGATGTGGCAGATGTCGGATGCCGGGTCATAATAGAAAAATTATAATAAACCTGGTTCAAGCAAGGTATAAGTTTGTTTTATTGAAAGTGTTGTAATATTTTAGGGTTTCTATTAATGAAATTTTTCTTTGAATTTCTTCTAACTACTTTTTCATTACTCTAAATTTTGATAAAAAATTTACAATACTTTAAATTACTTATTCATTTTTTTTTTTAATAAAATGGTTATAAGTTAAACATATATTTTTTTTAAATGGTTATAAATATTATCATGAAAAATACATCAAAATAGGTTAAATAAAATAATACAGTCCTTTAAAAAAAATTATATAACTATAAGTTTTGAAAAAAAAAAAAAAGAAATTTTGAGTTTTGAAAAAAAAACTGAAGTGTCTGATAACGCACAAAAGTTGTGCGTTATTGCTTTATAATGCATGTCCTTTGCGCATTATCCGCCACATCGACGAATTAGGTTGAAAACCTGGAATTAACTGATAACGCACAACGGTTGTATGTTATCCTAATTTATAACCCACAACTATTGTGCGTTATGGCCAGATTACGATTAAAAAAAGTTTTGTGGGCACTTTAGTAGCCTTTTTAGAAAAATAAGCTAAGCCAAGAAAAACCTGATTATCTTCCTTATGCACATTAGTATGTATAGTTGGATACTTATATAACATAGAACACTTGCATATGTACAAAAGCATTCCTGCAGAATTGTCATACAAAAATACTAACAGAATATTTTCTCTTTTCAAACTAGCTCTATACAACATTTTCTCACATGGTACGAGGACAAGCTAATTAAAGTTTGCAATTCTTGCTCTTCTTCTTCTTCTTCTTCTTTTTCTTCTCTCTCTCTCTCTCTCTCTCTCTCTCTCTCTCTCTCTCTCTCTCTCTCTCTATTCCTACATTTTGTCTTCTATTTGTTTTGATTCTCATGGCTAAGCAAGATCAAATCAAAGCCAATAGTCCCTATCACTTTCACTTAAATGAGAATCATCTCTAGAACTTGAAAAGCCACCTTTAAATGATCACAATTACTATTCATGTGCCGGATCAATGAAATGGTGGGGGGGGGGAGAATTAATAGTACTGGTGCCCGGAGCACCAATAGATGGGAGAGGAGTAGAGGAAGATACTCTTACGTCTGAGGTCTCAGTAGCTGCTGTTGTTGATGAAGATGTTGATGAAACGACAGCCATAGCAGCTCTGACGATGACCATCATTGGTGGCATAAGGGTATACGCAAAGGGCACTGCTTGGCAAACTGTCTCATATGCTCGTCGAATGCAATGCTTACACTAGAAACAACAGCCTCAACCCTCCTCATGTCCTCTGTTCCACTCCCAAATAGCAAGGTTTCAATTCAGCTACGACCCGACTACTCTCGGCTCTGAGATGAGTTGTCTCTAAACCAGCTCCATATGATTGGTCGCGGCTCAATTCACTAGTTATAGTGGATATCAGCTGGAGATCATCAAATATAGGAGTGCCCGTGGCTGTAGCTTCCTCCTCGACCTTCTGTTGGGTCTCGTAAATTTTGTTTATAATATGAAATGTTAGTTGGATAATAAGTTATAAAATATTATATGAAATTTAAAGTTATAATTATAAAAAATTTACATAAACTTAAGTTAAAAATTTAACTAAACTTACCCAGAACTCCTCTAACTGAAAATCCACATACTGCCCCTTCTTATCTCCGGCCTGATGTTTGTGGAGCTCCTCCAAGTGCCTACTCATGGAGAACTTCTCTATTAAACTCGCTTGCTGAAAAATAACAACACAGTTAGTAATTACATTATAATGAAGTAATGAAATGAAGTAATAAAATCAAAGACTCCTTACCCTCTTCAACTGATGCTCTTTTGAAGGAGATAGAACCACCTATGTACTTCCCCACTTCCCGACCTCCACCTTCCCCTCCCCCCTCCCCGGTCCCTCATTCATGTTGTTTTTATTCCGTTCATAAAATGCTTTGTATTCTGGACTCTCCAATACTTCATCGTCTACTTCAAGAACATCTCAGGAATCCAAACGGACCTCTTCGTCGCGGCTCGAGCATCGCATGGTTCATCCTGGTCATGGATATTGTTAGGTCTCATACGCATCTTTTTTGAAATTTTATATGAAGTTTCAAAAAATTAGAAAATAATATTTGTATAAATATAAGTATGACCAGTATAAGCTTCAAAATATTTATTCAAAATATTAAAAGTATAAGGACTTGTAAAAAAATTAAGACAAAGTAAAATAACTGCAATATTGGGTTCACCTGAAAATCTCCCAACCACATGTCGAAGATAGCAGGCGGGACCTCAGACCAACTGTGGTAAAGGCCAGTAAACCATTCCTGCATGACAGCTAAGATATGGGTGGCCCTTGAAGATGGACGTATTCTATACACATTAATGTTAGTATATATTATATTTAATTATAGTTTATAAATGATAACGATATATTTTTTTATGTTTATTTAACTTTCCGCTCTACATTCAAGGCAAATAATTGTTGAGTGTCACCGAGAGGCAGCTTCCAAGCCGTTTGATCTATTGAACGAACTATAGATAATGACGATTTTGTGGTCCGTGCGAAACGTGTTGGTAGCTGTGTCTGTGTTGATAGATCTTGATATGTACGTGTCTGTTGATCATGCTGTGTCAGAGTCAATAGATCCTGTTGTGTGTGAGTCTATGGATCCTGTTGTGTTGTAAGTGGTGGTATCTATCGTGTCGGAGGCAGTGGATCATTTTTCTTACATCCTCGGGCCATCGAACCTGTAATATAAGTAAGGAGGATAGAATTAGTTATAGATATTGAACATAAGTATAATTATAAATAATCTAAATACTATTAGTATGATGACAAGAAGTTAATAAACATAATTATAATGATGACACAAGTACAATAACATAAATACAATAGAAGTTAATCATACAATGTTCTATCTATCGGAATCCTTATCGGAATCATTATCGGTTGCCGCGTCGGAATCTTCGTCTGTCTCTTCATCAAAATCTTCATCAAAATCCTATTCTATTTCAGTTTCATTATTTGGTACTTCCTCGAAATATGTCTCGACCGCGATATTTAATTCTTCTGGCGAACGAGACTCATGGATAAAAGGTCCTACATCTTCAAGTGAATTTCCATGTTCTCTTAAAATGTATCATCTTGGTGAGGAACATCTATTAGGCGGGGTCAAGATTTCATAACACTAACCCAATCGGCGCTTGGTTAGAGCCAGGATATAGAAGGAACGAAACTTGCTCAGCTTGATAAGCTAACAGAAAGGATCATGTCCTCCGTACCTCCGGTCTTTATGCAAATCAACAATTTTATATTGAGGATGAATCCTCATTCCTCTATCCGAAGAATCAAACCAATCATAATGAAATAAGACGACCTTTTGGATTGGTGTTCCAGTTAACTCTACATCAACTATTTATTTTAAAACACCGTAATAGTTTGGTTTCACGCACACACACACCATCATTATAAGTTTCTCCCTCCTAACTCCTATCTCTTGTGTGAAACTGAAGCCCATTAACAATGTATCCCGTGTACGTCTTAACTTTTTTAGAAGGACCTAAGATAGATTTTTTAGAAGTTGAGTACACTGTTGCATAAGGTTATGTAAGGTTAATAAGGTTATATAAGAATTGTTGTTAATTAAATTTAAATGCTTTCAAAGAGAGTAACTTACTTCAAATCTAAACCACTCTGTGAATCCTTTACTTATTTTCTCTTGAATTTCATCATCTGATATATTCAAAGTGAGATTTCTCAGGTCTAATTCGTATTTCCTGCACAATTAAATTTAAAGTTTACAAGATGTGTATATATGTATACAAAGTGTTTGTGAAGAGAAGAACATCGATTAACTTACTGAAGGTAAAGTTCTACTTCCTCATATTTAAGGAGGATATAGTTCTAGGCCTTGTTCCGTTCTCAATCATCCAAGAATCTTTTTTTCATTTCACCAAATTTTATTCCTTGTTGATTGCATATTGATAGAACCTCACCTTGATGAACAGGATTCCCGATATTATCATTTCACCTAACTCGTTTGTGGAGTGTAGGTACGCTCTCTTCAAAATAGTAGCTAAAGAATATCGCAGCCTCCTCAATTAGGTAAGCATTGCAAATTGATCCCTCAACTCTTGCCTTATTTTTTATTGTCTTCTTTATATGATGCACGTACCTAATATATTGCAAGTATATTAGAATAAGTTATATGATTTAATTAAAATGACGTTAGACAAATAATTAAGTGAAGTTGTGTAGGTTACCTCTCAAAGGGGTACATCTACATGTATTGGACGGGACCGCGTGCTCTCGCATCATACGGCAAATGAATAATCAAATGCTCCATAACTTCGAAAAAACCCAAAGGGAATATGAATTCTAACTTGCATATCAAAATGGGAATGCTTCCTTTTAATTCATGCATATGAGACTCACTTATCTTCGGTACACACAAGTCCCTGTAGAATAGACGCAACTCAGCAAGCAACTCCACACTTTCTCCAGAAGAAACTCTCTAAAGGCGATGGGCAAAAGTTGTTCCATGAGCACATAACAATCATGACTTTTCATGTAGGTTATCTTCATGTCTTTATAATCACACCTTCTCAAGTTAGATGCATATCCATCAAACAGGTGCAACTCTTTAACCAATCAAGCGCTATTTTCTTTTGTTCCTTCGTCAAGCTGTAACATGTTGGTTTCAAACACTTACCCCCACCGCTCTCTTCCATCTTGTCTAGCCTTGATATTATCTTTCGACTTCTCTTTTATATCCATAACTATGTTGAAGACATTATTAAACACATTCTTTTCATTATGCATCACGTTAATGTTATAACGTACTAAAAGGGTACGCTAGTAAGGAAGATCCTAAAATATACTCCTCCTTGTCCAGTTGTGATCCTTCCCCCTACCATCTTCCTTGTCTAGTTTCTTTCCTGTTTCTGTGATTTTTGAAAAGTTCCAGATCTTTTCCCATATTCGATCTCCCAGAAGTCTCGGTGGTGGCTACGAGCAGTGTTCGCCTCTACCCTTCTTCAAATACCTGGAATCTCGTATAAATTGATGACCAGATAGCAAGAAAGATCGATGGCAATTGAACTAAGATTGTTTTTCCCCATTTTGTAATCGAAATGATTGTGTCTGTTCCATGCAATATGGACAAGCCAACGCCCTTGCTGTACTCTAATCACTCAACATACCGTACACTGGGAAGTCACTAACGGTCTAAAGAAGTGCGGCCCGCATTTGAAAATTACGTTTCTTTGATATGTCATAAGTAAGGATCCTGACATCCCACTACTAATTTAATTTATCTATCAACAGTTGCAAATAAACATCCAGGTTATTTTTTGGATTCTTCAGACCTGGGATGAGAACCGTCAATAATGTTACCTACTTTTGCATACACATCCAAGGCAGCAAGTTATACGGAACTACCATTACTGGCTAGGAAGAGTATGCCTTTCCCGCTATTCCAAAAGGTGAAAACCCATTCGTACACAAGCCAAGTCTTACGTTCCTTGTTTTTGCCGAAATATCTGAGTAAGTCTTATCAAAATTCTTCCAAGCTTCTCCATTCCTAGGACGACTCATCACATCTGGCTCCTGTGAGCTTTCAGAAAGTCATCTCATATGTTCGGCAGTCCTTTTCGAGGCATACAATCTTTTTAATTTAGGAGTTAATGAAAAATAAAATATTGCCTTCACCGGTCTCTTCAGTACAAGTTTCTCCTTCTTCCCTCTCTTTTTCTTACTTATCTTGTACCAGTGACTACCACAAAACTTATATTCTGTTCTGTCGGAGTCCTCCTTCTAATAAAGCATACAATCATTGGGACACATATCAATCTTTTGCACGGGCAATCCTAACCCATATATCAATTTCTGCGCACGTGCCAATTTTCGACCATATTATTTTCTGGTGGCAAATGCATTTTTATGAATACACAAACATCATCGTACGACTTCTGTGTCCATTGATTCTTAGATTTAATGTACAACAAAGCAGATAACACTAAATGTTTGTTATCACCTTCAACCAACAATGTCTCTACTGCTTTTAACATGTCAAAAAACTTTTTTGCCATAAGTTTAACTGGTTCTTCATGATTTGTTTCCTCGTATGGGATAAAGTTCAGACTAGTTATATCAATTATCATCTCACGATATGAGTTCATTTCCTTTGGTATTGATCGTGAACTTTCAACCCCAATATTTTATTGGATTATACCAACACGTTCTACAAGAACACGTCCCTCATCATGTGGCCATATTTTTTCACCATAATCTGTCTAATTAAGATAATAATGCACAAAACCCAACCACATAAGATGATCTTTCATACCATCCGCCTCTATAAATTTCTTAGTTTTATACTTTGCACACAAAAATCTCATCTCTTTTTTATTTTCCTTATTCATTTCAAGACAATGATGAATAAAACCATTAACCCCATGAATGAATTCACTTGTAAGACCCTTAACCCCATGCACGAGTCGTTCTCTGTACATCTAACTAAGATTTGGTATATTTTCTATAGATTCTAAGAATGATTAGGAGAAAGAATTGTTAGTTCCATAACTTATAAGTTACGATTATAAAGTTTAAATTTTAGACGTACTTAAAATTATTATATAATCTTATAGTCTTAAGAAGAAGATATAACTTATAATCATTTATAATATTTATAATAAACAAGGTTCCTCCCTTTGTAAGCATAAAAAGTTTCTCTTAAAAGATTAAAAAGTTCAAAATTCTCCTTTCATTTTAAGTTTTACGTTAAGTTATTACTAAAAAATTTAAGTTTTTTATAAAATGATAAAAATTTTGGCAGAGTTCTCTTTGTATTATTTACATTTTTCAGGCACACAGGCCACTCAAACATGTAACAAACACATACCAAACAAAATATGAAGAGTCAGGGCTCCCCCGTAAAACTTAAAGAGTCAGGGCTCCCACGTAAAATAAAATTTAAGCTAGTTAAACACATACCTCTAATGTGTATATATGGATAATATGTCACCGAAATCCTTTCGGAACAAAAATATAAGAAAAAAAGATAATAATATATTTTAGTATACTTAAACTCAAAACTTAAAAGATATATTACTCACTTATTTAGGGTCCATTCGGATTGAAACTAAAAAAGACAAATTTTCTACTTTTTACTTTAGGACTCATATCTCATATCACAAATAATTTACCTTTTATGAACTCTAAGGAAAAAAAATGTTTTCCAAACTAAAACCCAACCCAAGTACACCTTTAAATGCGATAGCAAGGAAGTGTCTTCATTTGTATTCACAAGACATACACTCATATATCACATTGAAGACAGGAAAGAGATGCATATATGGGCTCACCTTCACAATATTAAAATCAGTGACTAAAAGTTTGTTCAATATCAAAAGAAGAATATGTACTGGAAGAAGACAACTATACAGTACGACAAATTTGTGAAGAATATTAAAAACAACTAGTAGAAGCTCTCTAAGAAAGACATTTCTGATACAAACATGTGAATGATCCTTGCATAGTCACATACTAAAATAAAAGGCATACACATATCCAAGCAATTGTTTCTACCAAAATAGAAGGGCCATACCAAAGAATGCATTTTAACTTCTTCAGCCTTCAAGAAGAGAAGAATCAATGATGAAGATTTTGCAAACTTCTTCAAGATAATGAAAATAACAACTTAAAGTTAAGTAGAAACAAGAAAGATTATACAAAATGTCGAAGAACATAGAGAGAACAAATTGTGAGAGCCTAGAGTCTCTCTATACTAAGTCACAAAATATAGAATCAACAGAAATGAACTGAGACAACCATTCATAAGAAATTGAAGTTAATTTATAATTATTAATAAAAAAATCCAACCATTCATAAAAATTGAAGTTAAGCTTGAAGGAAAGTAAGATTAGATTAGAAAATTGCAGTAACTATCAAAGAGATATGAACCACAACCTCTAATTAATCTATCATCTTCCAACAATATTCCAACAAGAGTAAACAGTCTAAACCACCATTGGAGCTGTCAAAGAGCTTCCATTAGCCAACCAAAAAAGAGATATTCCACCAGTCTGTTATAAAAAACAAAATGCACAACCACACTTCAAGGAGATAAAAGGAGATAAAAGAGAAATTTTAAGCTAGAAAATCCAAGAATTAAAAGTCCCTGCTCCTAATCAAGTAATCTAAAATCCCTAAGGAAAATAAAACAGTACCAATCACCACTGAAGCCATATGAGAAAGCCGACAACAAACCAAACTCTATCCAAATACATCCTAATAAACCATACAAAATTTAAAACCTAATCAAAATTTGTTAAATCCCAAGAAAATTATACTAACTTTTATTTAAAAATATAATCTATATTAACTATGCCTTGCTAGAAACACTCATTAGAAAAACCCTTAATTTACTTGTACCTCTTTCAAGCTTCTAAAGTACATTGAAAGGAAAAAAGCTAAAGATTACTAAAGAACGAGATCTTTAAGGGGAAAAAATGAACTCCACCAATTTCTTTAATAAACAAGAGTATTAAAACATCAAGATTCCAAATACAATGTCTGAAGTAAGATAATAGATGTAAAAGACATAAAAGAGACAAAAAACTTGCCATAAACACTAAAATTACTTAATCACCAAACTAAAGATTACTTTAGGCAATAATTCAAAAAGTAAGAGAATAAAATGTAAATCATCATGAAGCCACCAATAACAATATTCTAAGAAAGTTCAAATTTTCTAAATTACATTGTAGAGTAACTAAATTTGAACAAAAAAAGGGAGGATTCTAGAATCTAGGTGGAAAAAAAGACTATTATTAATGTACATTTTTCTCAATTATATAACCAATATATTTTTTAAGAAAAAAAGAAGTTATATTTTGGCATAATCAACATTTAAAAAATACAAGTTCATATTTATGATTCAAATTCCATGACTATTTTGAACAAAATTATTTGAAAGTCTTCTCAAGCTATCTAATTAATAATTACTCATAAATCATCTTTGAAAAGGAAGCTTTTCTTGCATAAGTAATTAGTTGTCTATAACAAAAATGGAAAGGATTATTCTGCTTCTGAACTTATCTAAATGCAAACAAAGATACTGCAATCTGTAGTCAAAAGCAAGAAAAACATTTTCCTCAAGAAACAACAGAAAGCAAAAAAGAATCAGACTGCATTTTCTATTTCCAATCGCTCTAACTAATGAACAATTATCCAACAAACTTAAATTGCAAAGATTTAGAGATTATATAGATGCCAATTAAAAGTCAAAAGTATCCAAAATGAAAACTTCCACAAAGGAAAATAACAATCATGAAAAAAAGAATCCCAAAAGCCAAAGGCTTCATCTTTAAATTCCTAAAAATGTTGTACCCAATAGAGCAAAAACTTTATCTACACAACCCTTTATGTAGAACTAACCCAAGATTAAGAATTTGTTAAAATCCCAAAAACAACAAACCCTGAAAACTCTCGTATCTGTGAGAGTTATATATTGAGCCCAGAAACAGAAAAATAAAAAAACTCACCCCAAATTGTAAAGTAGATAATGGGTCGAACCTTCGATTTCTTTTGCGATAGCTTCAGCTTCTGGCAGTGGTAGCGAAGGCGAAGGCAACCACGACGACGGCAGTAAGCTGGAGCTGGAAGAAGAATAAGAAGAAGAAGAAGAAGAAGAAGAAGAAGAAGAAGATGATGATGATGATGATGATGATAAAGAAGAAGAATTACAGGGGAGAGAGAGAGAGAGAGAGAGAGAGAGAGAGAGAGAGAGAGAGTTAACCTAGAAGTAAAAAATGGCCGCACCGGCAGTAGAGGCGCCTGAGAGTCGTAGGCAGTTGGGAAGGCTTCAACAGTGACTGGCGGGAGTGGAATGGTCAGGAGGGTTTTGGTGGTGGGAATGTGATTTGGGTAGAAGGAGAAAGGGTTTACCCGATTTTTAAATATCTCTGGATTTATTACCGATAGTACACAGATGGTCTAGCTGTCAGTACAATTATTAATCAGTTATCAGTGGCAAATAGCATCGGTAACACCGTGGGAAATTTTTTTTATTAACAACAAAATAGACACAACCTTTGTTAAGACTGTAGGAAATTTTATGTAATTACTAGTGACACAAGTATTGCAACAAAGACCGTCTTAAGCTTTTGCACTGGCGGCAACTGCTATCGATGACATTTTGTCACTTTTTGGCGCACAGTTTCCCTCCATTTTTTTTGTTATAATTGTAAAAATTTGACAACACAAAAACTTCCGTCAGTATGGCATCGATGTTCACTGATGGTATGCTTTTCTATAGGTAATTTCTGTCAGTAAAAAGCCTTTTTTTTTTTTTTTTTGCAGTGAGTGACAATATCATATCTCAAATCTGCTTGAAGAGATTCATGCTCTCAAATAAGGTAGCTCAGAAGTGACCGTATATTTCTCCAAATTGAAGCCTCTTTGGGAAGAGATGGCAGTACTTCGCCCTACTCTAGATTGCTTCTGTGGGGCCCTTGAACCTATGTAAAACTACATGGAAACTGATAATGTAATGAGATTCTTGAAAGAGATGAATGAAGGTTATGGTGGGGTAGATGAATTCCCTTCCACAGATCAGTCAAGCATTCTCAATGATGATCCAACATGAGATCCAGATGCAGCACACATCAAGTCACCCAACTACAGATTTGGTCTCGCTCAACCCAACATGATCAATTCAGACACCTGCGTTGGTGCTCCAAGCCAGAATAATGCGAAACGGTAACCAGAAGAAATAACTTCTCTGTATTTTTTGTGGAAAAACAAGTCACACAGACGATGCATGCTACAAAAATCATGGCTATTCTCCAAAAACAAGAACATTCATAGTCAAAGGCGAATTATGTGAGAAATGAGGGGCTCTTGCCTCACGTTGAACAGCCAATTGTTTCCAATTTTACTCCAGCACAAGACCAGCACCTTTTAACCTTTCTGCAAGGATTTTAGAAGAATGGCAACTCAAGGAAGGCCCACAGGGTACTCCACCTGCAACACATGTAGTGAACCAAGCCACACTTCTGAATGCAGCTGCAACTACTCCCATTGAAGCAACTTCTGATTTATTACCGAACCCACGTAAAATTTCAGCTAGTTATTCAGTACAATGGATTGTGGATTCCGGAGCACGTAACCAGATTACTTGTTGCATGTCGAATTTTTTCTCATACACAAAACTCAATGGCACAAAACTTCAAGTGCTAAACGGATATCTTACTCATGTAATGCATATAATCACCGTAAGAACCAGTCTTTCCTTGTTCATTCGTAATGTCTTTTTTGTTCCTGCCTTTAAACTCAATCTTTTATCTATTGGGAAATTACTGGCTCAATTAAATTTATGTGCCATCTTCCTTTCTAATGTATGTGTTCTTCAGGATCTCTCAACTTAGAAGATGACTCGTTTAGCTGAAAAGCGAGAAGGACTCAACGTCCATGAAAACAACCTCTCAAATTCAACTAAAGCTACTCCAATGCCTCTTATTCCGCAAATAATTCATCTTCTGTAGAAACGTTATGATAAAAGCCTACTTTGGCATTATAGAATAGGGCATTTGTTCCCTCATCGAGTTGAACTTATAATTCAAAAGATTCTTCTATTAAAAATGCCAGATTCTTCTCATTGCATTATATGCCCTTTGGCAAAACAAAGAAATAATCCATTTCCTATTTGTAATTCAGACTCTAAAAACATAATTTGATGCTATTCATATGGATATTTGGGGACCTTATAAGGTACAAACTATGCACGATCAATCCTATTTTCTTACAATAGTCGACGATTAAATTTGTTACAGTTGGACATTTCTCATGAAAAATAAATAAAAAAAAAAACAAGAGGAATCATTCAAGCATTTTACAATCTCATTAAAACACAATTCCAAACGGCCATCAAAATCGAACAAACAATGGAGCAGAATTTGAAATGCTCAATTTTTATACATCAAGGGCATTATTCATAAAAAAAAAATCTTGTGTTGCAACTCCAAAACAAAAATGTGTGGTGAAAATAAAACATCAATACATTCTTAATATTGCTAGAGGCTAAAAATTCCAAGCTTCCTTACTATCAACTTATTAGGGACATTGCATCCAGCATGCAACACTCTTAATTAATATGACTCCTACTCCAATTTTGAATAATAAAACTCCATATAAAATTACCCATGCCACAAAAGTCCTCTCTATCACAAAATGCGTGGCCTCTGTATGCACAAATTAACAAAACCGCACAAAATTTGATCCTAGAAGTAGGCATTATGTATTTCTCGGTTTCCCCTCTCATACCAAAGGATATTTCCCTTTAGACGTTAAAACTAGAGATATTTTCATATCACAGAATGTGCAATCTATGAGTTAATGTTTCCTTTTTTCACCTCAATCAAAATCAATCGTTAAACTTTCTCCTGCACTTCCTCTATCATCAGTAAACATTCTTAATTCTCTTCTTGATGAAGATTCCACTCTTTCTTATACCCTAGAAAATCATGTCCTACCTGCAAATACTCCAAATAATACCCCTCAATCAGAAACTGAACCAGAAACAAATCCTCTCCCTTTGCATTGCTTAGTTAGGGTAAGAAATACTCCATCTCTTCGGGAATGTGCCCCGGCTGCCACTCATAATCAACCTTCTCTAATTATTCCCACTCCTCATAAAATACAAACTGTTCATTCTTGCCATAATTTATCTCCTTCTCACAAATGTACACATTAAACATATTAACCACCGTTGAACCAAGTTGTTTTCAAGAAACCAGTAAACGTGCAGAATTGAGGAAAGCTATGAAAGAAGAAATTTAGGCTTTACAAGCAAATAAAACATGTGCCCTTATTACTCTCATTCAAGGAAAATATAAGATCGAGTGCAAATAGGTCTACCGAATCAAATATAAATTTGATGGTACTATTGAGCGATATAAAGCTCGTCTAGTTGCTAAATTATACAATCAAAGGGCTGGACTCGACTATTCTGATGATCGAGTCGATTCCATGATTATAAGTTCATTCCATACTGGACCAGACCGGAATAGGGTTCTAGACATTCTCATTATGAGAAGGGATCATTCGAGTGTATTTAAATAGATACTCTATTTACATATACTTTAAGGCTTGAAACAAGCAAGTCGTCAATAGAATCACAAAATTATAATAGCCTTTTGTTCCCGAGGTTTCACTCAATTGATAAGTGATCATAATCTATTTATTTATCACCAAAACTCTTTCTTTCTTTCTTTATTAGTATATATGTCGATGATGTGATCTTAGCAGGAAATGATACGAAGCTCATCAATTCCACCAAGCAATTTCTTCATCAGTAATTCTTCATCAAAGATTTAAGTTGACTAAAGTTCTTTCCTGGATTTGAAATAGCTCGCAATCACACTGGCGTTCATCTTTGTCAAAGAAAATACATTTTAGAACTACTTGATTCCTATGGTTTTCTTCATTTTAAAGTTGTCTTCACACCCATGGTCTTTGGTTATATTCCTTCAGGCAAAAATTCAGAAGCTTTTGCTGATCCAGCCTTCCTCAGGCATTTCATTGGTAAGCTCCTTTATTTAACTCACACTTGTCCTGACATCTCCCATTCAGTAAAAAAGTTTAGCCAATTCATAGAACAACCAACAACTTCACATCTTCAAGCCTGCCATCGCATATTACAGTACTTGAAAGGAACACCAGGGCTTGGACTATTCTTTTTTTCTCAAAATTAGCTTCGCCTTACTGCTTATTTTGACACTGATTGGGGTAGTTGTCCTGATACTAAACACTTTGTCACAAGCTATTGTCTATTCCTTGGCAACTCTCTAATTTCATGGAAATCCAAAAAGCAAGCAACATGTCTAAGTTCCTCTGAAGCTGAATATCATGCACTCACCACTACCACTTGTAAAATATTGTGGTTACCCTATCTACTTCAAGATCTATGAATTTTACATCGCACAGTTGTCCCCCAATTTTTTGATAATTCAAGTGCTTTACACATAGTGGCAAACTCTATATTTTATGAATAAACCAAGAATCTAGAAATTGACTGTCACTTAGATCGTGAGAAGACTCAAGCTGGACTCGTGAAGCCCTTGCCCATTCCATCTCACTCTCAATTATTAGATATTCTTATCAAATCGCTTCCTTCGCCACGATTTCAGCTCCTGCTACTCTCTCTCAAACTATCCAACATCTTCACCATGTCCAGATTGCGAGGGTGTCAAAGATTCATCTAAAAAATGCGCCAATCATAAGCATGTTATCTTTAGGAAGATTGATTATGAAAGAAATTGAAGGTTTGGAAACAACACAAAATAAAAGAATAAGAAACAAGAAATTTTTATTGAATAAATTTGTAAGAATAACAAAGGGGAAATGGCAACATAATATTGAAGCATTCTAGGTATGTTTAACACTTCCTTTAAGACAATATTTGCCCCCACTATGTTGCAAAACAGGGTTGAAATGGCGAAGTGTCTCTAAGATACAAAGAAAGCACAAGAACATGCAATATTGCAATCGATTAGATATTCTTTAAGAATTTAGGAATGAATTCCTTAAAATTTATATTCAAATTTTATAGAACGTCACATATTTATAGAAATTCACTAGCAAGTTTGATGGGAAAAATATGAGGTTACGTCTATTAAGTTTGAAACAAAGTTTAAAACTATTCACCAAGAGTTAGCTTGAAATGAATTTTATAGCTATTCATTATAAGAGTTAGCTTAAAACATATGTTTGTAGCTATTTCACCAAGAGTTAGCTTAAAATATATGTTTTTTTAGCTATTCACTTAAGAGTAACAATATTTTCCCAACTTATCTTTTATCTCGTAAATTAAAGATATAAACTAAAGATTTCAATAGATTATCCTTCATATGCATATTAGTATGTATTGTAGGACACCTTATATATAGCTTAGGAAACTTGTATATATACACGAGCATTCTTGTAATACAAATATACTAACATAATATTTTCTCTATTCAAACAAGCTCTAAACAACTCTTTCTCACATTTTTTAATTGATTACCAACAAATAATTTTGGAGTACAAAAAAATGAAAAAAAAAAGAAGTTTATGAATAAAAAGAGAAATGTGAAAATAATTTATGAGTACTAACTAATAATTAATTTCTTTTATCTAGAGATTCTTTTAAGGCTTTTGAAGAATTTTTTTTGAGAGAAAAACATGGCTTTAAGTAGAAGGATTGTTCACGGTCTCTGTAAATAAATGAAAGATGAGAGTTTCAGCTGCTATATATCTTTTGCTGTAGTAGATATCTCCCTTTCTTTTTTTATTATCTTCGTTTCATATTAACTGTCCTCTAAACATACTTTTTTTTCCATCAAGGGTGTATTAATTGAAAAATTTTCAAATATACTTCTATGAAAGTTTCCAGTGGGGAAAATAATTTAAATTTTCCGGATTTATTATCTTGAAGGAATTACATTATATAGTGGGTTACTTTCCTAAACAATTAGGAAAGTAATATACTATAAAATTTAGGATTTATGCATATAGAAATATCTAAAATAAGAGAATGAGCTAAATATAGAAGCTGATCTAATTATAGAAGCTACTAAATATAAGCCTCGATCTAATTGTGGAAGCTGCAAAATATAAGCATCAATACTCCCCCTCAAGTTGGAGCATGAAGGTCGGTAATGCCCAACTTGCACGCTAAATGATGAAACTGAGTAGGATGAAGAGCCTTTGTGAGAATATTAGCAGGCTGAAGGTCGCTTCGAAGGTAGGAAGGAGAAATAAAACCAGCTTGGAAAGCATCCCGGACAAAATGGCAATTAATTTCAATATGCTTAGTCCGCTCATGGAAGACGGGATTGGCCATGATGTGAAGAGCAGCCTGATTATCGCAATATAGCTGAATGGGGCGAGTGACAGGAACCTGAAGATCTTTAAGGAGACGAGATAACCATTTTAACTCACACAAAGTCATAGCCATAGAGCGATATTCAGCCTTGGCAGAAGAACGAGAAACCGTTTGTTGTTTCTTCGCTTTCCAAGAAATGGGCGATCCACTAAGAGAGATAAAATATCCTGGAATAGAACGGCGATTAATAGGACATGTAGCCCAATTTGAATCACAATATGCAGTTAAGTACAAAGGAGACTTAGACTGAAGAAGTATGCCACAACCTGGACTGCCTTTGAGATATCGAACAACACAAATAGCAGCATCCCAATGAGCATAGCGGGGAACGTGCATAAACTGAGCAAGTGTGTGAACAGCATAAGCGAGCTCAGGACGAGTAAGAGTAAGGTAGATCAACTTGTCGATGAGACGGCAATAGCATTCTGGCTGAGCGAAGGAAGGACTAGTCGCCTTGGCCAATTGATGATTCAGTTCAATAGGAGTAGATGCAGTTTGGCTCCCAATAAACCGATTTCTGAGAGAATTTCCAAGGTGTACTTGCGTTAGCACAAAATAAACCTGAAGGATTTCTTGCATTTCGATACCTAAGAAATATTTAAGGGGACCCAAGTCCTGCATATGGAAGCAAGCACTCAAGGAGGCTTTGAACTTAGTGATGGAGGTAAGAGAATTCCTAGTAATTAATAAACCGTCCACATAGATGAGGACGCATAAAAAAACATCATTCCGAGGGTAAGTAAAAAGAGAATAATCAGCATAGGACTGAGAAAATCCACACTTACGAAGAGCGTTGGTGAGCTTTGAAAACCAACACCGGGGTGCTTGACGGAGACCATTCAATGATTTCTGGAGTTTACAAACATGGCTGGGGTGAGGAGGATGAAATCCAGGGGGGCCACATATATACTTCCTCTTGCAAATCACCGTGGAGAAAAGCATTATGGACATCCATCTGATGTATCGGCCAATTTAGAGAGGCGGCCACGGACAGGAGATTACGAATAGTAACCATCTTAGCAACGGGAGCAAAGGTCTCCGTAAAGTGAATGCCTTCTGCCTGGGTGTTTCCCAAAATGACCAATCGAGCTTTATACCGCCCAATTGTACCATCTGCTTTATATTTGATGCGGAAAACCCATTTGCTGCCTAGTGCACGTTTACATTGAGGCAAAGTTGTCAAAGACCATGTGCCATTTTGTACCAAGGGATTAATTTTTTCTTGCATGGCAGCACGTTATTTAGGATTAGACACAACTTCAGAATATTTGGTGGGTTCCAGTTCCGTAGTAACAGATGCTATAAAGTGCCGATGAGGAGCAGAGAATTTATCATAATTTATGAAATTTGTAAGAGGATAACAGGACTTACCTGAAAAAGCCGTGGAGAAAAATGGAGCAGAATAAGAGGATATAGCAGATGTCCAAGCTGCATGATAGTCGAAGTCTTGAAGGCGTGTCGGAATCGTCTTAAGACGTGTACTTTTTCTAGTGCCAAGGGGAGCAAAAGGCATGGTGGGTGGAGTTGGACTCGTTGCTGGAAGTATATGTGGGCTGAGGGGGGCTGGGCCAGATGCAAGAAAAGCTGGTGGGCTGGTAGGGGAAAGGAAAGTCTGGTCTAGGCCAAAAGTCGAGGCGGGCTCGTGCAGAGAAGGAAGGTCTAGACAAGGTTGGGGTACTGGGCTGTGTCGCGCAGAGGAAATTGGACCAGGCAGAGAGAGACGAGACGGGTCAGTGGGAGGAAGCCTGTATGGAGCTGGGTCGTCTGAGAAGGATGGGCCAGTGGGCTGGACCGTGGCAGGATTTGCTATAGAGGTTGGGCCAGCGTCTGGGCCTTTTTCTGGGCTGCGAGGTGCGGCTGAAGAGGGGCCCATGGCTGGGGCTGTGTCTAGGCAGTGGGTTTGTATGTGTTGACGAGTTTCAGTAGCTGGGGTTGGATTTTGTGGAGGTGGGGTGTTGTGTAAATAACTCAAAGGTTGTGCCCCAAAGTTGTAAGAATGAGAAAATTTGGGGGGTAATATAGCAGTATCCGAATATTCTTTATAAGGGAACTTGGTTTCATCAAAAACCACATCTCTGGACAAAATAAATTTCTTGCTTTGTAAATCATAAAATCGCCAACCTTTCTTGTTGTAAGGATAGCCGAGAAAAACACAAACACGGCTACAAGCACGGATTTATTTTTGGGTAGATCATGATCATGGACATAAGCAAGGCACCCAAAACTTTTAATATAAGAACAAGATAGCTTCTTATTATATAACATTTCATAAGGCGTCTTCCCTTGTAACAAAGAGGAGGGGGTACGATTAATAAGATATCATGCGGTTAAGACGCACTCCCCCTAAAACTGTATGGGTAAATGAGCTTGGAACCGTAAAGCTCGAGCAACATTAAGAATATGACGATGTTTGCGCTCTACTCGACCATTTTGTTGAGGCGTGCCAGCAATAGTAGTTTGGTGGATCATTCCATGTGTGAAAAAATATGATTTTAAGCAGAGAAATTCCGTGCCATTATCACTGCGAACTATTTTTACAGTTTTGTGAAACTTTGTTTTGACCATGGCAAAGTAGTCTTTTAAAACATTTGCTACGTGACTTTTCTCGGCAATTAAATAAATCCACACTGCCTGGAATAATCATCAAGGATAGTAAGGAAATAGGAAGCCCCAATAGTGGATGTGGTTTTGTAAGGCCCCCACAAATCACAGTGAATCAAATAAAAAATGGCAGATGCTTTATTAAGACTTAAAGGAAAATAATCACGTGTTTGTTTGGCACGTAAACAAATATTTCAAGGAGTAGTAGGAGTTGTAGTTTTCTTAGAAAAGCTTAAAAAATTTTCCACGACAAAATTCGAAGGATGTCCAAGTCGGATATGCCATAAAGTACTTGAATCAAAAGTAATACTAGAGAAAGCGAACAAATCCAGCAACGACAAAGGCCGGTAGAAGTATATCCCATTCCTCTGCTCACCCACTCCAATCGGCCTCATCGAGGTACGGTCCTGTATCACACAAAATTCATCAGAGATGGTGATAAAACACTTCAAATCTCGTGTTAACTGTGCTAAAGAAATTAAATTACACTTGAGCTCAGGAATTAAAAACACACTCTATAATGTTAGTTTCCGGTTTAAGGAAATCTTTCCTCCTTGTAGAGCAAGTGCTTTAGTACCATTTGGCAGGCTAACTGTATATGGATGTATGGTATTTAAATTTTTAAAAAAATCTTTTCTACCAGTCATGTGATGAGAACAACCCGAATCTAAAATCCACAAATTTTTCATACCAGAGAGTGTATCAGTTTCTGTGGGAGTGGGATTACTGAGCAAGGTCAATAATTTTGACCATTGGTTGAAATCCAAATTTGGAAAGATTCCAAAATAGTGGCTGCCATTTGTGGAACGTAAGCCAATTTGGTTGCTGCCATTTTTGGAAGAGAAAGAAGCTCTGTCATACACTGCGTATGCCCATCCCCAGTTGTCGCCTGTTGGTGCCGATTTATGTCCAGCACTAGTCAGTTTGACAGAGAGACGCCGTCCACGACCCGCGCTTCCCCTGCCGTGCGAACTCCTGCCCGCTGCGTCACCTTTCCGTACGTCGCTGAGAGAAGTAACAGAGTTGCCATGGAAGCTGCCAGCACTTCCTGCTCCAGATTTGGGCCACCATTCAGGAAATCCTATGAGAAGGAAACAGCCAGAAACATCATGTCCTACCCGGTGATAATGGCTGCAGACCATCCGTGAGGAAGAAGAAAATGATGGCGGCAGTTGCGGTGGCGCCGCCGTGCCGCTTGTTTTGGCGATGGCGAAGGTTGCTCCGTCGCCGCCGTTGTCTTCCATTCGGGCCATGTTTTTGTGTTGTTCTTCTTTGCAAATTTGGGCAAGAATTGTTCTCATTTTTTGTATGGGTTCCTGTTGAATTAGATGAGAACGAACAGTTCGGTAAATTGCACCATTTAGTCCCATTAAAAATTGAAAAATTCTTTCTTCCTCTCTTTCATTTATAACAACTGTTAATAAATTTGTGTCTGCAGAAGATGGGAGTTGAGTATAGTTGTCTAACTCATCCCACAATTTTTTCAAACGTGAATAATACGTTTGTACAGAGTCTCCTCCTTGTTTATAATTTGCTAATGCAATTCTCAACTCATATGTTCAAGGCCCGTTCCCTACTAAAAATCTTTCCTTCAAATCTGTCCACAATTCATCAGCTCGTTAGTAGTTTATGGAAGAACGAAGAGAAGGCTCAATAGTGTTTAAAATCCATGAATTCACTAATGTGTTTATTTCCCACCTTTCTTCCTCTTTGTCCGGGTCATCTTCTGGTATAGGAATTATTCTATCTATAAATCTCAATTTTTTCTTTGATCGTAAAGCCAAGCGTATAGCTTTTGCCCATTCGGCATAGTTGTTGTCTTTATCGTTTTCTTTTAATTGGACTGTCGTTATTATCAGCCCAGGTCCATCAGAGGATGCCACAAAGTAGGCATCTTTTTTTATTTTATGAACATGGTTTTCTTCTACCATGTTGTTTTCAACATTGCCAGCATCTTCCTTGTTGTAACTCATTTTGAGAATTTAGACAAGACTGGCTCTGATACCATGAAAGCTTCCAGTGGGGAAAACAATTTGAATTTTCCTAATTTATTATCTTGAAGGAATTATATTATATAGTGAGTTACTTTCCTAAACAATTAGGAAATTAATATACTATAAGATTTAGGATTTCTGCATATAGAAATATCTAAAATAAGAGAATGAGCTAAATATAGAAGCTGATCTAACTATGGAAGCTGCTAAATATAAGAATCAATCTAATTATGGAAATTGCTAAATATAAGCATCAATATTCTATCTTGAGTTACTAAAACACCAACTTTCTATGTGTATTTTTTTTTTTTTTTACTAACTTTAAATTTCAATACAATCTTTACTTTAATCTATTATCCAAGAAATTTACAATCTCAACTACTAATGTTGTACCATGTGTGAGTCTATTAGGACCTAGAAATTTAAATTTTTGGAATTGGAAGAACTAAACCAAATTACTTTAATCCATTTGTGCTTGAATTTAAACAACCTAACAATTTCCTTAATTTTTGTACCTTGTTCTAAAACGATAATTAATACTATCTTTGGTCCAGAATATAAATTTTTTTAAACTTGAACATAAATTAAGGATGAAAAAAAATATAAATTTTATGATAAGATTTTTATTTTACTATCAATAAATAATGAGAGAGAAAGAGAAAAACAGAGATATATAAATGAATGAAAGATGGTAAAATTAAAAAATAGATAATAAATATATATTAAAATATATATAAAAAGTTTAATTATTCAATTTTATTTAAAAAAACCTATATTTTGGGCCGGATCTAATATAATATAAGATGGAGGTAATATTTGCTTTCTCTGGCGTTGTGCTTTTCTGATAAAAACTTGGAAATATTTTGGGTTTTTAGTGTGTTGTAATTTTCTGATGAGAAGGACTACTCTCTGATTCTAAACCATTCAACTTTGGCACTGAAAAACATGGCAATCCTACATGGCATTTACTAACTTCTCTTCCAAACACCACCACCCCCCATCCTATCCCCTCCCCCCCCTAACAAATATTTCATCACCTTCGGTTCTGATCCCAACCTGATATTTTCTGTCTTTCAACACATTTCATTTCATTTCATTAATGTTGCTAATCATTTCCATCTACTGCTACCATCTTCAACTTCTTCTTTTCTCTCTCCTCCATTTGGGAAAAAAAAATTCTATTGAGTAATAATGGTGATACAAGTATGCATTGATTCTTTTCGCAAAAAAAAAAGTAGGCATTGGTTAGTGCCGAGAATTGTATTTCCGGTTTAAAATCAAAATCTTTAACTTATTTAGAGAAAAATTAGTTATATATAGACTTATTATTATTTTTATTTATCTGTTTATAAATATAAATTTTTATTTTGACCATTTATAACTAAGAAATTTTATTTTATATTTTTTTAATAATAAACTATTTTAACATAATAAGTTTATAACAATTTAATATTTTCACGGTAAAATTCAACACAATTTTATACATTTTTATAACCTATATTGAAGAATTTAATAATTCTTTTATTATTAAATTTTCAGCATGTGTAGATTGTGTACTAAAATATATCAAGTTTCTTCGTAAGATCATTAAATTATTATACACATAATGTGTCAGAAATATATCTATGAAAAATAAAATAAAAATCTATGACTGTAAGCAAAGAAGTTAAAATTGTTGAAATCTATATATAACTAATTTTTTATTCATAGAGTTTTATTTTATAATTAAGTCTTCATAAAGTCTTATCATTTGACAAAATAGCTAAATGTGTTACGAATACTTATTTTATTTTCACACGATTTACCAATTACTTAAAATGTTTTTAAATTTACCTTTTACTATTTTTATCTCCAACTATTTTTGAGCTATCAAAATTATCCTTTCTTCCAATTTTGTGGTGGTTTAAAATGGAGAACCAAATAAAATTGGTCGGAAACCACTATAGAATTGGATGGAAACCATCATAAAATTGATCGGAATAATAATTTTAACTATACTTTTAACTGCTTAAAAATAATTAAAAGGTAAAAATAATAAAAAATAAAATTTAATAATATTATAATGAATTCGTAAATAGTACTACGACCGTATTTAACCTTTTACCCTACCATAAAATATGCAAGGTAATATTCTACCAATAAGAAGAACTTTGATTAGTAAGTACTATATATTTCTTGATATCGGTCCATCTAAAGTTCGAAAGCTAATTCTCACTCCATCATCGTTCCCTCAAAATGAAAAGTTGTATCTCCACACAGTGAAAAATTTTCTTGCTCAGGAGATTCTGACAAAAATATATTGGAATTTTTTTTTTTTTAAATCATTCATGCGTTGATCCGGTCCTTTAGACCGGTTCATTTGGTTTACAACATTCGGTTATATTAATAACTCGGCCAGACTGGACCATAGTAGCATCGGCTGAACCAATTAACTCGAGTTTACTTTGTGAAATAGGATGCTTGGTAGTAGACTTTCCCTCAGAAAATTTGGGATGAACTTTTCTTATGGATTCTTGAAAGTAAGAACTTTTTCTCTAGACTTTAGCTAAGTGATAACATTCACTTTATATCTCTTTAGACGGTTGAAAACCTATCTCAAGAGGAACCCACAATTTTCTATTCATAAACTTTCTTATCATGCTATACAAGAGAAGAAATAGGGATCCGAAGGGTTTTGGATGAGAGAGTTGGTACTAAAAATGAAGTATTGAATTTGATAGCGGTAGTGTGAGAATTTAAATTTCTTTATTGTTTGAGGTGGTTTTATTGTGCGCACTAGATCTTGGACCTCCAGTCTACAGTACCATTGAGTTACATAATTTATATTCTCTATTTGAACGTCTGACAATGTGATAGGATCATAAGGACGAAGGATTTCGCAGCGTTGGAAAGGGAAAAAAAAAAATCTCTTGGGGCAGCAAAGAATTATTTGAACAGATACTGGTTTTCTCAATTTCTTTGATAAAAATAGAAAGGAAAAGAATAGTAATAGTCAAAGAGCATACCCTATGAAATTGCCATATGCCTATTTACTATGAATTTTAGCCTTTCCAGAAAAATGAAGAAAATTTATAATTATGTGTAAAGATTTCAGGGTACCAGTTTATCTAAAATTAATTATTGTTAAGATAGGTTCACCGTAGCATTATAGTGAATTCACCGGAGATAAGCGCTTATAAAATTTAATTATAATCATATAAACTCTATGAGACAATTAATATATATCAACGCGGTATTACCATTTCAAAAGTCTGAAGAACAAATCATGTTTCTCTCCAACTACTTATAATTGCCACACATAATTTTCTCTCCCTATAGTATGTCGTAGGATCTTTTTTTCCTTTCTTTCTTTTTACTTTATTCTTGATATGGTTGTATTTACATGAATTTAATGTTGAAAGTTCTCTTCTCATTCTCAAAATGCATACTCTCAATATTTTTAGATTTTTGGGAACCTCATTTACGAGTCCAATCTAAATTAATACAACCAGTGATTCCAAAAGAGATTAATATTAGCAGGAAAAAATGGTCAAAACTCAAAATCCATTTTCATTTCTCTAAAAAAATATATGTAAATTTAAAAAGAAGACAACTTTTGCATTGAGCTCATTATAGCACTCAATGGATAAACACAGAACATAAATGCTGCAGAAACAAGGAAACAAAGAAAGGTACAAAGAAAAGGGTAGGGTGGGGCTAGGGTGTAGGGGGGATTTTTACTCTCCTTCAGCATCTGTTGTGGCTGAAGACATATAACTCATGGCAGGTGAAGTTTCATCAACAGCAATAGCAGCAGCTGCAGCAATATTTGTTGAATGAGCTTGATGATGATGATGATGAAACTTTTGCTTACAAGAATGGCAAGTAATTTCTGAAATGGTTTCATTGATCTTTTTTATTGACTCTTCTCTCAATAATTGTGCCTTTTCAAGTTCATTCTGTGCTTGTTGTCTAATTCTTTTAGCATTACCAAATTCCATTTCTGCCAATTCCATTTGCCTCTTTGCCTCTTGTCTTGCTTCTTCAGCAAATGCCTTTTCTGCCATTGCCATTCTTAGTTGCTCATTTGCCCCTTGTTTCAACTTTGCTACGTCCACTGCTTCTGCCACTGAACTACTGTCTTCGTTTCTCAACAACTGGGGTCGTTCATCGCCTGATGAACCAAGGGACAACTTCAACTTGGTGACATTATTTTCATCACACTTGATAATTTTCTCTTGAGGATGATCAATATTTGCGGCATTGGATGATGATGGTAGAAGTTGAAGTTCCAAGTTGGTAGTAGGCCTAATAATATTATTATTAGACATGTTGATTAATATTCTTGAAGATATTATTGGAGCAATGCTGAAATTTGTCTGATCACTTGAAGGACTAGTGCTTGATGCTGCTTGAGAAGAACAAGCTGCTGACAACGCCTGCTGCTGCAATGGCTGTACTTCCGGCACCGCAGGCGGTCGTATACGGCGGACGCTGCAGGCGTCTTGATGCTCTATAAAACTCTCTACCCTGGAAAAGCCATATAGTTGTAGTTTTTTCTTAGGTTTAAATTTATTTCATATATTTTTTTTAATATCACATCCCCTTAATTTTTTATAATCCTTTTTACTCATTAATATAATTACAAATTAAATGCAGTTATGCAATTTTAATAAAAAATTTTAATTATAACTTTTCAACATTTCAATTAATTCTAATATAATCATTTGAAAAGTACTGCACAATATAATATAGTCCTTATCTTTCAATATTTTTAATTACTTTACAAAAAAAAAAATATATAATGTAACCAAAAAAGACATGAGAGATTAAAGAGGTGTGAGGGTGATAAACTTCTGAATACTCTATTTTTTTCCATGACAACAAACTATGAAGAGAGTGATGTGGAGAGTTAATTAGTTTATAATTTCTTATGTTTTTACTCTGTATAAGGTACAAAATGTGATTAATAAATAAAAATAAAATAATATCCATTAAAAAAATTCAAATCAAATTCGAACCCAATAAATTATTTTTTTTCCTTGTGATTAATGCCATAACCTATGCCAAAGAATGCAGCCTAATTATTACATGCAGATAGAGATATATACAAAATTAAACCCAAGAAATTCCTGCATTGAGAACAGTGAGTTTCTCAATTTCATAAATTAAATTGGGTGAGATGAGAAAAAAAGCACAAAATATAAGTCAAAAGCTGAATTTAATGTCGAAATGCCATCGGAATTTGAACTTAATCCCACCAACAATGGAACTAAAAACAATTCATCACTAGTCATTCCAAATTCCTCGTAAATATTTTTCTTAAAAATTCATTTTTTAACACTTTTCGGACAAAAGCCTCATGAAAACAAGAACCAAAAAAAAGAAAAAAAGTTAATTAGCAAAAGAAGAAGAAGGGAAGTAAGCGTAGATTTTACAAAAGAAAGCGGAATTTTACCTGGAAAAGACGCGGCCACAGTCACAAGAATGTCCACGAGTACCGCAAGTTTTGAGATGGGCTTTATAATCAGATTGAACAGCATAACCTTTTGAACATTTTTCACAAACCCATTGTTTATTATTACTATGTTTTCTTCTAAAATGTTTTTTTATACCAACAAGATCTCCAAGGGCATGACAAGGGTCATGGTGTAAGCAACTCGGTTCTGGACATACAAATACCCTTTTCTTCACTTGCTGTTGATCTGTTGATGTTGAATTTTCTTCCCTTTTCAATAATTTCCATGGTACTTTATGTCTTCTTCTATGCATCTGCAAATTTTGGTCTCTTTGAAACCCTTGATTACAGATCTCACATACATATCTATCTGATTCTAATAGTGTTTTTGGCGATAGATAAACAACTTCAGCATCTGGATCTATTTTTCATGAACCCCAAAAAAAAAATCCATTTGTTAAAATCAATCTTTGAAAAAAACCCATTTGTTAAAATCAATTCTTGAATGAATATATGCATTGAACAAGAAAAGTAATTTTGGTTTTTGTGGGGGTTTTTTGGGGGGCTTACCTGGGGTACCAGCAGGTCTTCTTTTTCTTTTCTGAGTCACCCCATTTTCAGAAGAAGTCAAGGCATCAGAAGAAGAAGATGGTCCAGTTGATGTAGTATTGTTGTCTAATAACATGAGTTTGGGATTAGTTGTAGAGAGAAAATGAATCCTATAATTTGTGGGCTGCTGCTATAGGTTTGAGAATGGTGATTTTTCTTTTTCTTTTCTCTCTCTTTCTCCACACAAGTTTTTAGTTTTACTCATGGAAGACAATAGGGTATGGATACTGGGGTGTTGGGGGGGGGGGAGGGGGGGGGGGAGTAGTAGGGGAGATAAAGCAATTGCTTTTGTGAAATCAGCTTTCTTTTAAGCTTTAAGCTTTTTAGCTTTTCTCAATGAACTTTCTTGCTTTCTTTCATTGACCCCAACACACACACCTTGAGCAGGTATGGTTGAGGCAAGTCTTCTATATAAAGCTTGCAAAAGTGTGTGTACTACGTGAGAGAGAAAGTAAGAGGGAGAGAAAAAATAATTTTCTGTTTTTAAAAAAAGAAAAAAGAGAAAATCTTGAAAATTAGAGCCCATAAAGTAATCAGACACAGAAACAAAAAAACATCCTTCCCATTCCTATATATGAAACCAAGCAGTCATTATTCATCATAAATGTAATTTGCATGAATATATGTTGGATAGAGAGTCATATGCACGTGACCTCACACGCTTCCTCACGTGACCTCTACATGGAAAAGGTATTTTTTTTTTTTTTTTTAATAATAAGTGGTTAAAAAATGAATTTCATTGACCAAAGTGACTTTTAAAATAATGGCCTCAAAGTAAACATGATTTTAGCTTTTGAAGCAGCTTTTGTTAGGGGGAAAGAAAGAATAGAGCATGTTGAGTCACTTTCACAAGAGCAATGTGCAATGATTTCTAGAGTTTTTTTTTCTTTTTTTTTTTACATGTTTTGTCATGAAATTCACCTCTCTTTTTTATCTTTTTTTTTTCCTCCTTCTTTTTTTTCCTTTTTGTTTTTTGCCTTATTCCTTTTAGGAAAAATGCAATAAAAACTACTTTAATGCGCAGAATTTCATTATTCTCGTTTACACATATTTTTTTATTTTAGTAATTATTTGAAATTTAAGAAAATGGAAAAATATATTAAATGAACTTTTAAAAATTTGTCCTTATTTTTGGTCAATGAGATGATAAAATTCAAATAAATGTATTTTCAAAAAATGACAATTTTACATTTATTTTTCAGTTTAAATAATTTAATTATTTTCTTAATTTAATGTATTATTATAAAAGTAATAGCTGTTTTTTTTTAAAAGAAAAATCAATAAAGTGATAGCTGTTAAATTGTGATCGAGGAAGTACATTAATGGCCTTAATCTAATGGTTTCCAAAGTGGCCAATTTATAGAGGTCTTATATGGAGGATCCCCATTATTGCCATATTAACTAGGGTCCATTGTCCTTGTATGCAATTCAAGAAAGGGAAAATTCACAACTAGATTTTGAATTATTTGGAAAAAAGAGTTATTAATGTACTTTAGTTTGAGCCATCCAAGTCAAATTATTGGTATTACTGCATCCGTTTCGGATTATTACCTTAAAACATAATATAAATATTAAAAAAATAATTAAATTATCTTAATTTAAAATTAAATAGAAGAATATGAATTTATTTAACTTATTTATAAACATTTATTATACTGTATCATCTTCATAATACTACTTCTAGTCAGAAATATATGTTATTTTGGACTTAATGCACATAAACTAATATTCTTGAAATCAAGTTATCTTTTAATCTTAAATTTCCAAATTATCCTTTTATTTTTTTCCTCACCCCTTCTTAAGAGTCAAACACTATCTAATCCAATAAAATAAATGAGGGTATATTTGGAAAAGAAGTATTAAATGTCCATAGAGAAATATAAACGGACTTATATATTTGACCATTTTCAATAACTCTAAAAGGATTTATATTTTTTACCAGAGGTAGTGCTAAATAAGGGTATATGTGTAAAACTTTCATTTAATATTCCCTTGATTTATTAAAGTGAAAGATATTTTGAAATGGAAAAAATATGTTTAGCTGATAGTTAATATGATGCGGAAGAGTATCATATTGGCTCCGGTGAGAAATTAAGTCATTTTAACATGATTAAGGATGATCAAATATATAAGTCATTTTGTTTTTATTTTTATGAAAACTTAATACTTCTTCTCTAAATATGCCCTTATTTTTTTTTTATACTAATAGAATTTTTGAATTAGATAAAGTCTAGACTCTTGTGAAGGGATGAGAAAAAAGAGAAAAGGGTAATTTGGGCATTTGAGATTAAAAAACATCTTGTTTCATAAATATTAATATGTGTGCAAAAATGCAAAAAGATATACATTTGTGACCGAAGGTACTAATTACTTTGTACATAAGAGATGTAATATAACCTACAAATTACGGTAATTAGTAAGTGAACTGTTAATACTAATGTAAGATTACAAGTTTGATTCTTGTATAAAATGTCACCTGAAAGCTTTCAATGGAAAAACTTAACCTAGTTTTCTGTTTATGTCATAAGAAAAAAGGCTAATATAAACGAGACTCCTCCTAACCTAGGAAAAACGAGGTAAGTTACAACAGTAGGACAATTAGTTTAGGTTTTTCTCAAATTTTTAATTTTGATACCCATATCTTCATCCACAAATAATTACTTTTATGAATTTTGAAACAAAAAAAAAAAAACACAAAACTCAAATTAAAATCCTATCTAAATTGAGGCTAAATAACTACAAGATATGTCTATATTAACTACAATATACACAAAATCAAGTTTACATGTTTCCTATTGGAATTAGGATAAAGAAAGTAATATAACATTGGTCGGGATATATGAGAATATCTGCCAATTCTCCTCCCCCTCTCTCAAGTTAGACTCGAATGTTTTGAATGCCCAACATAAGATAGTAGGGATCAAGAGGACTACGGGAACAAGCTTAGCTCCAGATAAACCTGTCTCAGAAATAATCTGCAAAGTATTCTTCTCTTGACAAAGATACAAACCTGTGGGATTTTGAGCTATCTCAATACCCAAACTATATTTCAGATGATTCAAATCTTTCATGTGAAAATAAGAAACTGAAGTACTATATTTGATTGAATATGAAGATTGAAGTCACCGACATTTACAAATCATCCACATAAATGAGTATACATAAGAAAGTGCCTTGATTATTATAAGTAAAAATGCATAATTTGCATAAGACTGAAGAAAACCGCACTTACAAGGAGTAGAAATGGGTTTGAAAATTAACATTGAGGCGCTTGCCGAAGACTTTAGAGGGGCTTTTTCAACCGACACACCTGGCGGGGAGATGTAGCATGAAATCCCGAGGACAGACACATAAATTTCATCGGTCAAATCCTTATTCAGGAACACATTATGAACGTCCATTTGATGAACTTT
Source organism: Catharanthus roseus (assembly GCA_028651295.1). NCBI lineage: Eukaryota > Viridiplantae > Streptophyta > Magnoliopsida > Gentianales > Apocynaceae > Catharanthus > Catharanthus roseus. Next base: position 1,074,797 of record JAPQWS010000046.1, on the reverse strand, counting down.
CCAATGACCGGTAGAGGCGATTGATAAAAGAGTACAGACCATAACCATTTTTACAACAGGAGCTAAAGTTTCAATAAAATCAACCCCCTCAGCTTTGGAACTTTTAATAATAACCCGACGATACTATATTGTACCATTTAATGGTTCCATCATCTTATACTTTATATGATATATATATTTACTGTTAAGAGCTTGTTTGCTGGCTAGTAAGTTTGTTAAAACCTAAGTACCGTTTCTTTCTCCTAAGCATCAATTTCTTCCTTCATCCCATGACATCATTTAGGATTAGAAACCACCTCAGATCTGGTAGGTTCAGTGCCTGCAGTAACTGATGCTAAAAAAAGCAGATGTTTAGGAGAAAAAAATCGAAAATTTTCATACTTCACATAGTGTGATAAAGGGTAAGGACTTAGGCCTTATTTAATAAATTAATTTACCTCTCAAAATTAATTATGTAAGAACTTATTACATTAAGCGTGTTTGATAATAGATCATTCTTAAGTGCTTAATATTTTAAATGCATTTGATAACAATTTTGTAAATTATTTAATTGTTTAAGATGTGCTTAATTATAGTTATAATTGTTAAGTAAAATTTTTTTGCTTAACTCTGAATTCTGAAATTTGAAAATATATTGTTTGCAAAATTATAACACTTTTTTTTTATATATATAATTACCACTTATTAATTAATTCAACATTCAAATTCTGAATTCAGTTTTTAGATTCAGAGTTCAAATTTAAGATTCAGAATTCAAAACTTAAACAATTCATACTTCAATTTTCAATTTTATCAAACGAGACCTTACATGAAGCAGCTATTGAACAAAAATGAGTTGAGGATGAAGAATAGGACAAAAGAGTAGCATGTCAAATAGTATTGCAAACATAATCCTGAAGTTTCTAGAGAGCTACCGGTGACAAGATGCTTTGGAATTGACCATAATTTTCACCATAAAACCTTGATCTCCTTCTGTTTTTTACTATATTTGGCACTTTTAGGGTGTTTATTATCAAATGAAGGTAAGGAATTTGAATTCAAAGCAAAGAGAGCTTGCAAAGAATATGGATACTTTAAAATTTTGACAAATTTTCTAACTTTGTTTTAACTCCTTTTTTTTTTTTCAATTAATACATTCACCAACTACCATCTTCTTTTTCTCAAAATTCTATCATTTAAGGCCATTCTTTTTTCTTACATTTACAAATTCGGGCCTCTTGAATTTTTTTTTGCTTTGCACGTTATAACTTGTGACAATCATGTATCAACTTTTCTTTCTTTTTCTTTTTTTTTTTTTAGCGCAATACATTTGGTTTTTTTTTTTTTCAGCACAACAAGTTATATCTTTTTTTTTTTTCTTTTTTTTCTTCCACCCTTTTGTCAAAATAACTTATTCTCTTTCCATAACACCCAAACAATAACTCATCCTTGAAGCACAAATTAGAAGTTTACGTTAAGCTCTCTACAAGATTAAAGGTTAATATTTAAGTAGTTCAAAGAAAGAAAATAACATTTAAGGCTCAAAATGGTACTAAGGTAAAAATCATGAGATTTGGTGAGCTCGAAAGGCACAAATGATCCAAAGTAGGCTTATGACTGTCGTCTCTGAGTCAAATCAGGAAAACCTTTCTATTTCGCCTCAAGAGGTACTCAAGTAAGTTCTAGAATTTAGGGAAGAGATTATCAACTTTATGCAACTCAAAAATAATGTAAATGATTTATTAAACACTAACAATAACCCATGTGCTCAAGAGTAAGTCATGCAAGAGTTATAATAGATATGGAACATAAGTCCATTACCCTAATTAAAAAAAAAACAAGTATTTTTCTCAACTTATTCAAGACATTTTTAAAATGAATTAAAAAAGAATCATTCTTTAAGTGAAATCATATTCTTTTGGTTTTTTCAAAATAATGTAGAAAAATAAATAAAATAAAATAAATTTAGAAAAAATTAAAAAGAAAGACGAAAAAAATGAAAATAATAAAAAATATAGTAGACATCAGAATAAAAGCATCTTCTCCCCACACCTAGATCCTACATTGTCCACAATGTGATAAAAGATTGCTAGGAGTAGAGAAGAACAAAGAAAAGAACAACACAACCTGGTAGAAGAAGCAATATTAGTGCGTGTTTAGAAGAGTAGTAGACCATCTCCTTGGCCTCCATGATAATGATATGTTCTCTGATTATCCTACAAAACAAATACTTGTACCTTCCTACCAATCAAGTGAGATAAAATTAAATAACGAAAAAATGGTGAAGACAACTAAGAGAACCAAAAAAAAAATTCTCAAGAATAATAAAAAAATAAATAAAAATACTAACAAATTTAGGAGAAAATAACACAAGCAATTAATTTAACCTTTCTCAGGCAACAACATCAAAAAACTTGAGCGGAATTTTTGTAACAAAGTTTTAAACCCAATACTTGCAAGTGCACAAAATCAATGTAATATGGAAGTATCTGGGTATCGAACTACAGAGAAAGGCTTAACTACCTAAATTATTATCTTCCTAAATTAATTTTATGAAAAAGAAGAATGAAATTTTATTATCCAAGAAAATTATACCTAAATTAAGTAAAAATAATAAATAAAATAACTAAATTAAAGATAACAAGAGATTAACCAAAGAAATGATTTAGAACCTTGAATCCACCACTAGCCTATATAACAATGATTTAATTTTATTTAGGAGAGAAGATTAGACCTTTATGTAGTGATCTAGGTTACAAGCTTCAATTCACTAAAGAAATATATTATGCTTAAATGCATGACATAATCCATCTAATCATTAGCATGACTTATTCAATTCTATGACATAAATCATCTAAAATTAGCATGAACTATTCAATTCTAAAACCATTCATATACTTGCAAAAATCACATATTTCTCATACTCAAGACTAAATGAATTTAGCATGGATAAAAATATCAATTAAACCACATAATTATTCTACAAGAACAATTACAAAGAATTAATTGCATTAAACCAAGAACATCCTAAGATATGTAATCACATAAATAATATAATAAATCTCTAAAAATAAATTAAACCAAAGTTATATGGCTAGAGTTTCATCAACATTCTAAAAAGAAAATTGGTTCATGGTTAAAAGGAAAAGAGGGAACCAATTTGTAGATCATGGCTTTTTCTTCCAAATAATTTTTCACTACTGCTCCTTAGATTTGCTGCTTCAAATTGTGGCTGTCTTGCGGCTGCTTTTTTTTTTCTCTCATTGTAGCTCCGGTAGCTGCTTGCCTAGCTGCCGCTGTCTCCCCCTGCAACTCTTCTCTTTTTTTCTTGATCTTCCCCTCACCCTTCTTGTGTGGCTCTTCTATATATAGACAAAAGATAAGCAAAATCCTAATCCTTAAAGGATTTAACTAAAATCCTAATCCTTAAAGGATTCTACTAAAGTTCTAATCCTAATCCTTAAATAATTCAAATATTGAAGCAGGTAATATGCTTTTTTATTATTATTATTATTATTATTATTATTATTATTATTATTATTATTATTATTATTATTATTATTATTATTATTATTATTTATCTTCTCTTCCCCAATGACTATGCACATTCTCTCTTCCCTTTACTAAATTTAATATGGAATCTTTATTTTCCATTCTCTTTTTAGAAATCTGCATAAAGATAAATAAAATAAATTAAATATAATAATTATGACTAATAAATAAATAACATGTTTCCAAAGGCTAATAATTAAAACTTAAGGTATTTATTTGTATTAAAAATCGACTCTATCATGCCCTTAGGGCTTACAATCTCCTCTTTTTTTATTATAACAAACAAAGATGCAAGATGATGATTATATAGAACAATAGAACACGCTTAAGCTAAGAGAATGCTTCAAAAGATAAACATTTTGAGCTAAGCATATATATATATATATATATATGAGAGAGACAGAGCTCCCCCTTTCATTTTGAAAGCAAGCCAGGTTTGAAAATAGATTAAGAACTTAAAGCTCCCTCTTAAGGCATGCTTCGCAACAAATATGACACCAAAATATCATGAATAAAACTCAAGGCCATATTAGCAATAAGGCACAAGGCATAAAAATTTATGCAACTCAAGGCATGTTGCCAATACAAAGTGTCAAATTATCAAGGTAACACAACTCAAGTTATCAAGACAATCTTAACAAAACAATATGCATTTCATATATATATATATATCCCCTTAATGCCTCATCATAATGCCACTAACATATCAACACACAACCTATCATAAAGCATATCAAAAAGCATCATCAATATATTAAGCATTATCAACATAGAGCATCTTATATTTTCTCCCCCTTTTGTCATAATTCAAAAAGCATAAGGACTATGAGGGATCGTTGAAAAAGATCAAGGGAACTCTATCGTTAAGATATCATCATGGAGTTCAAAACTAATCAAAGATGACAAAGTGTTGTAAAGAAAAAGACTTCATAGGTAATGATAATCAGTTCAAAAATAGTCCCTAACAAAAAGAAACTAAAGTTATAAGAAAATAGTCATGGAGTTCCAATTTAAGAACTTAAGTCATAAGAAATAAAAACATAAGCTAACTAGCTTGTAACTCTCTTTATTTATTTATTTTTTTGTTGTCTTTCTTCATCGCCTCATTTGTGTTCTTCCCTGTCTCTTGCTTCCAATCTCATTACCCTTTCTTGAATGTCTGATATCTTTCCATCTAAGGCATCAAAATGACTGTTCATGGAGGCTTGCAAAGAGGCTATCATATCCATAAGTTGAGACATGCTTCCGGATGATTGACCTTCTTCAACTCGTTCTTGCCTCCCCTTTTGTCTCGTTTTTCTCCTAAAAGTCTCTTCTTCCGATTCTTCTTCACTTTCCTCTTCATCCATATTCATCGTTTCTTGCACCTCATTTCCTTCATCATCTTCATCACTCTTATCATTATCACCTTGTCCTCCCCTTACCAACATACCTTCCTCATTTTTTGAAAACCCATTCTTTTAAAGGTATGTTTGGTGTAGATTTTTTCAGCACCAATATGATCACCGACTCCAACCAAATTAAGATCAAAGTTTTGGAAGACTTTAGTGAGGAAATAACCATATTGGAAGCATTTTGTAGAAGAAGTTGAGAGGCTAGCATGTATTCTATGGCCATATATCCAAAATTCATTCTTCTATGCTCATGTAATGCTGACATGATAGAATAGTGCATGTTTGTAATGGAAGATTTGTGACTAACATTAGGAATGACTATATTGAAAATCATATGGCGCAATAATCTTCCATATGCGTCAAGCTTATTAATATTTCTATCATCATGTCTTTTAAGAACTTCTCCCTTTCTGAATAGTTCTTCAAATCTTCTCTTACTATATAGGTTGGGATCAAAACATTTCATGTTTTTGATCTAGAATCTTATACCATTTTTAAGTGTTCCTAAGATGGTGTTTAGCAATCTATCATCAAAGGAAATATCTCTACCACCCACCCTAGAGGTAATCCACTGATTTGTAATATTTTCTTGCTTTTGAATTCTTCCTTTTCGTAAATTTTCATAGAATTCATATATCATTTTAGAGTAATATAGTTCATTTACTCTAAGCAAGGTCCCCAACCAATATCTTCAAAAAGATTAGAGATGCTTTCCATACCTTCCATATCAGACATATCAACTCTGTGACCCAGAGCAATCTTTCTTCTCTTTCGTATCTCTTCTTCAAAGTTAGCAGCTTTATTGACAGAGATGAACCTTGCTGATGCCCTCACTCAAGTTGCCACTCTTTTCCCTTTTCCTATCCTTCCACCTCTTCTACTTCCTCCTTCTTCAAGTTTTCTTCCCTTCCAACATTGGCATTCTTCACTTTCACTATTTTTGAAGTAGAAGAGTGATGGGTTTTGATAGAGGGTTTTGAGAGGGAGAAAGTTGATCGATTGAGAGTGTTTCAGAGGGAGAGAGCCGATTGAGAGAAATGTGAGAGCATTTCAAAGGGAGAGTAACGGTTGATTTTTGAGAGAGATGTGAGAAACGGACGCTCGGGTCTTTTTAGAGGGAGAATAAGTGGTTTTGTAGAGAGAGAGAGAGAGAGAGAGAGAGAGAGAGAGAGAGAGAGAGAGTAAGAGGAAATGAGAGAGTTTTACAAATTTTCTGATATAAAAGTGCAGATCACGTCGAAAAAATAAAAAACGGTAGTCCGATTTTGAAGGCGTCCGATTTAATAGTCCGAAACTCTCGACTTCTTTGTGAAGAAAAATTCTTGAGACTCTTAAAGGAAAAAAGGATGTCCGATTTTTCTAATGCACGTCCTATTTTATGGTCCAAAAATCTCAAAAAAATGAAGAAAAATCTAAAACTCAAAAACATGCATTAGTCCTTGAATTTGCCAATGCCAAGTAATTTCCTTAAATAACAAAACTGATCTTCAGAAAGAGCTTTTGTAAAAATGTCAGCAATTTGATCTTCTGTGCAAATATAGTCTAAAAATATATTTTCTTTTGCAACATGATCTCTTGTAAAATGATGTTTAATTTCAATATGTTTAGTTTTTTAATGTTGCACAGGGTTTACAGAAAGACTTATATTGCACTTGTGTTATCACATAAAATAGGCATGTTTTGAAAATCAAAACCAAAGTCAAGTAAAGTATGCTTCATCCAAATTACCTGAGCACAACAACAACCAGCAACTATATATTTCGATTTGGCGGTCGATAAGAATATGCATGATTATTCTTGCTGTACCAAGACAGTAAGCATTCCTCCAAGAATTGACAATTTCCGCTAGTACTCTTTCTTTCTACCTTGCATCCGGCATAATCCACATCGGTGTAAGTGATAAGATAAAAATAAGATTGTTTAGAGTATCATAATCCATAATCATAAGATGATATTAAATATCTCACAATGCACTTAACAACTAATAAATGACATTCCTTGGGGAAAGCTTGGAATCTAGCACATAAACACACAGCAAATATAATATCCGGCCTACTAGCCGTTAAATAAAGCAAGCTTCCAATCATACCTCTATACCGATTTTCATCTACCTTTTTACCTTTTTCGTCCTTGTCAAATTTCAAAGATGAGGTCATTGGAGTTCCTATTCCATTTGCATCGCTCATCCAAAATCTTTTTAGAAATTCCTTTGTGTACTTTTCTTGATTAATGAAGATACCTTCTTTGGTTTGTTTTATTTGAAGACCAAGAAAATAGGTCAATTCTTCCATCATGCTCATTTCAAATTCCTTTTACATTAGTGAGGCATTTTATTCACATAAATAAGCATTAATAGCTCCAAAAATAATATCATCTATATAAATTTGGACAAGTAGAAGATCAATGTTACAATAGGTTTTTGTAAAAAGGGTTATGTCCACCACACCCCTTGAAAAATCGTTTGAAAGGACAAATCCACTTAATTTTTCATACCAAGCTCTTGGAGCTTGTTTTAAACCATAAGGCTTTTGAAAGTATATAAACATAGTTTGGAAAATTTTCATTTACAAAACTGGAAAGTTGTTCAACATAAACTTCCTCCTCTATATCAGCATTTAGAAAAGCACTTTTAATATCCATTTGAAAAAGCTTGAATCCTTTAAGACAAACAAAATCTAAAAGCATTCTTATGGATTCAAGCCTACCAACTGGAGCAAAAGTTTCATAAAAATCTACACCTTCTTCTTGATTAAATCCTTGGGCAACAAGTATAGCTTTGTTTCTTATAACTTCTTCGGATTCATTTAGTTTATTTCTAAGAATCCATTTTGTACCAATAGTGGGGTGATCACGAGGTCTTAAGACCAAAGTCCAAACTTTGTTTCTTTCAAATTGATTAAGTTCCTCTGGCATAGCAATAATCTAAAACTCATCACATAAGGCATCATCTATAAACTTAGGTTCAATTTGAGATAATAAATCAAAGTTGTCAATAAAATATGTCTTGTTCTTACCCCTTGTGATATATCACCAATGATTTCATCCTTGAAAAGTCCCTTTGGATATATCACATCTTGAGGAAGATTTTGAACTTCTTGATCATTTCTTGTTTTTCTTCAATCTCTTCTTCCTCTCTTCAATGTTCCTCCATAGCTTGAGTATGCAATGGTTGGTTGCTCAAAGATTTATCTACGTCAGCATCATCTTTCTTTTAAAAAATGTTAGATTCATCAAAGTTCACATGAATTGAGTCTTCAACGCACAAAGTTCTTTTGTTGTAAATTCTATAAGCTTTCTTGTTTGAAGAGTAACGAAGAAAAATTCCCTCATCGGATTTTCTATCAAACTTCCCAAGATTGTCCTTGGTATTTAAGGTAAAGCATTTGCATCAAAAAATATTGAAATAGCCAATTGGGGGAGTTTTGTTTAAAAATTGTTCAAAAAGAGTTTTCTTTAAAAAAGGTCTCAAGAGAATAAGATTCGTTACATAGCAAGCGGTGTTAATAGCCTTGGCCCAACAATATTTTTGTAGGAAGTTTTCACAAAGCATTGATCTTGCCATTTCTTGTAAAGTGCAATTTTTTCTTTCTACAACACCATTTTATTGTGGGGTTTTAGCAACCGAAAAGTTGTGTATTATACCAAATCATTACATAGTTTTGTCAAGTATTGGTTGTTAAATTTTCTCCCATTAACACTTCTCATAGACACAAATTTTCAATCAAGAGAGGTTTGAACCATTTTGAAAAGTTTGACAAAGTTTTGAAATGCCTCATCTTTTTGGCTTAAAAATAAGGTCCAAGTGAATCTTGAAAAATCATCCACTATAATAAAAGCATACCTCTACCACCAAGACTAGTGGTCCTTATTGGTCCAAATAAATCCATGTGAATTAGTTCTAAAGGTTTTGAAGTAGAAATAATCTACTTTGGTTTAAAAGAGGTCTTAGCTTGTTTTTCAAATTGGCAAGCATCACAAAGTTTAGTTTTCTAAAAATGTAATTTTTGTTATCCTTTAACAAGTTTTTTTGAAGAAAGTTGATTTAGTAAATCTATGCTAACATAGCCAAGCCTTCTATGCCACAAAAATGCATCACTATCATGAACAGAGAGACACTTTAAGTTTTGAGGAATAAGATCTTCAAGATGAAAGACATAGACATTTCCAACTCTTTTTGCAACAAAAATTGTTTTGTTTTCATGCTTATCAATGATAGAAGAGGAATTACTTTCAAAGAAAACTTTGTAACCATTATCACATAATTGACTAATACTAAGCAAATTGAACTTTAATCCATCAATTAAGAGAACTTCCATAATTAAAGAAGAAGAACCATTATCAATGTTACCTACACCAATAATTTTTCCTTTCTTTTTATTCCAACGGTGACGAAGCCACTTTCGGTTTCCCTAAGCTCACTCATAAGAGACGCGTTGCTAGTCATGTGTCTTGAGCATCCACTATCTAAATACCATTTAGTTGAGCTTGATTTGTGTTCCTACAATAGAAGAAGTAGAGATGACTTTTGGTACCCATATCCTTTTAGGTCCATGAATTTTAGTTGCTTTTTCTTTTACTTTCCAAATGGTTTTTACTCCCATTTCAATCTTTCTTTTTATAAAACATTTTGTGGCCTTATGACAATTCTTTTCACAATATGTGCAAAAAAGATGTGAGAAGAAAGAAGAAGCTTTTACAAAACGTGTTTGGTTTGAAAAAGTATTAGAGTGATTATATTTGATATCGTTTTTGTCAAACGGTGATCTTTGAGAACCAAGAAGTATTTCAAAATTTTCTTTTCCTTTTGTAAATTTGTCAATACATATGGTGAGATCACTCATCTTTTTCTTCAAATCATTGTAATCAACCATTCATTTCTCAAGAGAAAGAACTTTTTCACAAAAATGTTTGTTCTCTATAACAAGTTTTTGAAATTCCAAGTTTGAGAAGTCCTTTTCCTTTTTCAAAACTTCTAAAGATTCCAAAAGAGTTTTGTTTTAGCAAACAAGTTTTGAATTTTTATTTAATAAATTATTAATCTTATTTTTCAACTCCTTGTTTCTTTTGGAATAATTTTTTAATTCATCATACATTTTAATAAGCATGGAATTTGGATCATCATCATCATCAACAAAATTAGATAAGTTAGAAGGTGAAGATCGTACCTCATTTTCTAACGCTATGAAGCACATGTTGGCATTTTCTTCTCCTTCACTCTCATTTGAGTCTTGATCCCAAGCTCCTATTAAGCCTTTGTCTTTCTTCTTTTCTTTATTGCCTCAAACTTTGCCTGTAATGCTCATTTTTCCTTTTCAATGGTTTTTGGACAATCGGCTACAAGATGATCGATGCTATTACATTCATAGCATCTGACCTTGAAGAGTCAGGAACTTTGTCCTCCTTTTCTTGAATGGTGGTTTCTTCCCTCTTTAGTTAAAGCCTTTCTTGTAGAATTTTTTGAATTTTCGAACCACCAAAGTTTTATCCTCATCTTCATCATTTTCATATTCATTGTTGGATGAACTTGCTTGCCCTTCCTCATTTACTTTAAGTACCACACTTTTTCTTCCTTTCTCTTCTTCTTCCATTTTACTTAATCTCTTTATCTTCATCTCATAGGTAAGAAGGGATCCTATGAGCTCTTCAATGGGAAGAAGTCTCAAATATTTGGATTCTTCTATGGCAAGAGTTCTTGGTTGTCATGCCTTTGGAAGTGCATCTAGAACTTTTCCATTGACCTCTCCCCTTCTTTATTCTTTTCCATATTTCTTTAGCCCATTTGTGATGTTGGTGAATCTTGTGAACATGTCACTAATGCTTTTATTTTGCTTCATCATGAATAACTCATAATCTCTCACCAACATGGCCAATTTTGGTTCCTTTACTTGATTTGTGCCTTCACGAGTTACTTCTAGCAATTTCCACATTTCATGAGCTGAATCGCATCTGCTCACTCTCTTGTTCTCATTTGCATCTACGGTACAACTTAATATATTCACGCTTGAAAGTTTAGAGTCATCTTTCTTGAGTCAAATTCGTCGAATTCTTCAACCTTCTTGACTCTTCCAGCTTTTTTGGGGGAATAAAAGATCATTTTTCTACAATACTCCAAAGGGATGAAGAAGGTTTTTGGCTAATTAAAAACCTTTTTGGATAATTATAATTAATATCTTCGATTTTGTTTGAGGAAGAATTTAATAACTCTTTTTAATTAAATTCCTAACAAAACAAAATCTCTTTTATGAACAAGGACTAAGAAATAAACATAAAAATAATGTGCAAACCACAAAGGAGGGACACAAAGAATTTATAGTGGTTCACTCTCTCAATAGAGCTACATCCACTACGTTGAGACTCAACTCAAGGATCTCACAAATGTACTAAACATAAGTCTTTACACAATATCATAATGAGGATCACCCTTCAAGAGTTTTGCACACCAAATCTCAAAGTTCACAAAAAAAAAAAAAATAATATAGCAAAATATCAAAGGGTCACCCAAGGGCTTTCCACAAAAACTTTGATCACAAATAAAGATGAAAGAGTAGAGATGTAATAATATTATCAAAAAAGGTTGATAAGAGAAATATATAACTTTGTTCAATACTTCTACAAGCTTCCTTTGCTCCTCTTTGAAAGATGATCTTTGAAAGATGATCAATAAATGTAGCTCCAAGGAATTTTTTTCTTTTTGTTTTTGTAAGATAAAAAAGGTTTAAAAATGTACTCTTTAATGCTCTTAAAATTTGTCTTAAATGCTCTCCAACAACTTAATAGTCTTTTATATGTGAAGGTAAAAAACTAGTTGTTACTATCAGCAGCAACAATCATTTTTTTACAGTAAAAATGGAAATCAGACGACTGATTTCTAAAAATGGACGTAAAATTGGACAACCGATTTTCCTGTAAAACATAGCTTTTCCTTCACATCTAAACGTGTATTTTTTATACAACTTTTCAAAAAATGTGTAATACTTTTAAATCATCAAAGCTTTATCAAGAGCACTTAGTTTTTCAAGGATAATTTGTCCAAAAATATTTCTTCTAAGAAGCTAACATAATTGATCAAGAATCAAATAAACAAGTTAGGGAGTTTTACATAAATACCTCATAAGCTATCCCTAACCATTCTTCTTGTCTTCAAGGTTTTTAACTTGATCACTTCATCTTCATAAAAATTTGTAGTCTTGAGTGATCTTTTGCTTCTTTGTAGATTACCCTTGAGACTCCTTTTGTGCATCTTTTGTTCTTCTTATAAAGCTATTTCTATTTATCACAACGCACAAGTTAATCATAATCAAAATATTACAAATATGCCCTTAGGGCTTACAATTTGAATTGAAGTTTCTTTTTGGGGGATTTAAAATTTTTTTGGGGTCAAAACTGATACTTCAAACGAGCACAATTTTCATTAAAAATTTATACACCTACTTGTAAAAATGAGAAAAATTTTCATTAAAAAGTCCAGTAATGAATAAAGAAGGTCAACTATGTATATCATACATTTCAGGCGTCGAGGACATCATGAAAGTTTGAACTTTCTTCTCTTCCTCAACAGAGTATTCGAAAACACAGTTTAAAAAATAGACACAAACAATTATAAAAGAAAGGTACACTATGTTACATTATATGCACATCTACTTACAATCATCAATTTTGTATGTTTAACATTATAATCACGATTAGTTATGCAAAATTTGTACATCTGCTTGTAAAAATGAGCACAATTTTAATTAAAAAGTCCACCAATGAATAAAGAATGTCAACTAGGTATACCGAATATTATAGGCACACACAGTTTAAAAAGTAGGTACACATAGTTATAAAATAAGGCACACTATGTTATATAAGTATACACACCTATTTACAATCAATAATTTTGCATGTTTAACATTATAATCACTGTTGGTAATGAAAAATTTGTACACCTATTTGTAAAAAGAGCACAAATTTTATTAAAAATGCCACTAATGAATAAAATAGGTCAACTATGTATACCATACACTGTAGGCACACGCAGTTTAAAAAATAGGCACTTATGAAATATAGCACACCATGTTACATAAGTAGGCAAACCTACTTATAGTCAATAATTTTGCATTTTTCACACTATATTTACTATTGGTGATGAAAAATTCGTACACCTACTAGTAAAAGTAAGCACAATTTTAATTAAAATCCATCAATAAATAAAGATGGTCAATTATGTATGCTATACATTGTAGACACACACAATTTAAAAAGTAGGCACAAATAGTTACAAAATAGGGCATACTATGTTACCTAAGTTGGCACACCCACTTAAAGCCAACAATTTTGCATGTTTAAAATTATAGTTACTATTGTTGATGAAAAATTCACCTACTTGTAAAAATGAGTACAATATTAATTAAAAAGTCCACCAATGAATAAAGAAGGTCAACTATATATACCATACAGTGTATACACACACTTTAAAAAGTAAGCATAGATAGTTATAAAAATAAGGTCCACTATGTTATATAAGTAGACACACATATTTATAATCAATGATTTGCATGTTTAACATTATAGTCACTGTTGGTGATAAAAAATTTGTACACCTACTTGTAAAAATGAGCACAATTTTAATTGAAAAGTTCACCAATGAATAAAGAAGGTCAATTACGTATACCATACGTTGTAGGCACACACAATCTAAAAAGTAGGCACAGATATTATAAAATAAGACACACTATGTTACATAAGTAGGTTCACATATTTACAGTGAACAATTTTTCATGTTTAATATTATAGTCACTGTTAGTGATAAAAAAATATATACACCTACTTGTAAAAATAAGCATAAATTTTTTTTTTTTAAAATGGAACCAATAAAATAAAGTAGGTCAACTATGTATGCCATGTATTATAGGCACGCATAGTTTAAAAAGTAAGCACAAATAATTATAGTAAGAGACACAATAATTATATCTATTTACAGTCAACAATTTTATATGTTTAACATTGTTCGATTTTGAACTAGGAAATTTCTAACCGTTTGAACTTTCCTTTTTGTGCAAGATAAAAGTTTTAGAAAATGATTATGTATAAATCGATTTTAGAATGTTTGAAAGAGGGAAATCAAAGTTTCTCAATGTCAAATTACGCAAAAGATGATAAGTAAAAACACTTTTAGCCCCACAAAAACCGCATTGAATTTGAAGAGATTATATAATTCCTAATGCATTGATCACAGAAGCTATCCAAACAACAATTGTTGCTAATTACTACATATTGCATTACTTTTTTACATATTTCACAATAATTTTCTTTTCGAATATCAGCAACAACAGAGCGCCACCGACAGCGTCCATTTTCCCCCTGTAAATTTTAATCTCTTCAACTTCAAAATTTCTTTGGAATTGTGTGCTCCCTCCCTCCATTAATTAAGATTACTCTGGAATTGTAAGCTTCAAATATGTTGCTTGTGATAGATGAATAGCGTCCAAAATAAATACTTGTCTGGATTTTCAAATGTATTGCACAGAAAACTCATCTCAATCGAATATGTTCTGAAGCATCCTTCCTTCTCTCCTCAAACTATAGAGGAAAATATATATGGCGGGGACCGAGAGGGAGTTCGATTTCCTTTTTCTACACAGAGGAGGCACGTGGTTTTTGAAATCAATGAATATTTATACTTCTAATTAATTTGATATGCAGTTTAACTAAGTGAGTACACCATACTAACTGTAATTGTACTTGGGTGCATGTATAAATTGCCCAAGGAGTTGTAGGCTGAAGAGAATTTGGGCCTTTGAAAATGGGTTGGGCTGGCCCAATTATTATTGGTTTTTTTCGGAAGTCATATCAATTCACTAGAAACAAAATTCGTGAAGGGTTTGATTTGTTTATTTTTATTTTTATTATTTTTATTTGTTCAAAATCGATGAAAATGAAAGAGGAAAAAGAAAATTGAAATTAAAAATATTATATAATTAATTAAATATGTAAAAGTTCAAATTATTTACCATTTCCATTGGCCCAAGAGCTGAAAATGAAAAAGGAGTAAATATTACCAATTAAGTATAAACAATTTATACTTTTATAATTTTACTTAAAATAATTTTTATTAAATTTCTATTCACCATTTTACGTGTAACTAATAGTATCAATTTATTAACTACATTACGGAATTCGATTGTTTCTTTCATGTAAAAAGCACGTACACACTAGGTGCAATTATTTTTATTAACAAAAATATCCTTCGTACTGGTTGCATATGCGTAGAAGAAACAGCCAAATTCCACCGTATTCATCTCATCCTTCAATTTTTCTTTAAATAGTTTTTTTTCTGAATAATATTCATCTCTCCTCCCATAATAAAACTAACAATCTTCAAATCAAAATCCAATCAAAAAATATATACATTATTTATATATATTTTATATATCTATATAATATATTATATATATTATATGTATATGGGTTAATGCTGTCCAAAAAGAGTTTTTTTTAAGTATCTATCTTAGTTAATGGATGTTTAACACATAGTTGAAGATAACTTGTTATAACAGGTTTCTATTTTCTATTTTTAAAAATTTTTAATATAATGACGTGGTAAATTTAATTGTGCTATCTTATTAAAAGAAGTTGATCGATTATCGTTCAAACAGGTTACCCAAAATAATAAAGAAACAATTTGTTTTTGTAAACTTCAATAAAATTATGGTAAACTTAAACATAAATATGGTAAGATTATGATATAAAATAGTAATAATTGAGTCTTACTTTTAAAATTCACAAGTTTATTTTATGTCTTTTTTAATTTATTAATTTTTATGTCAATCTTACTATTTTCTTAAATGGTATGAATGATAATAAATCTAGTAAAATATATTCTATAAATGATAAGTTTACGCTACTAAATGGTAAATTTTATATATTACTATTAAATGAGTAATTATAATTTTATTAATTTATCATGAAATTTACTATTTTTCTTCCCTGATAATTAAGTATGATAATAAAGATAATAAAATATGTTATATAAATGATAAATTACCGAAACAAATTATTCACTGATGAACTCATACAAAATTGCAGGATAATTAAAAAAAAAACTTAAGTGTAATACAAATTTGTTTTGCCATTTTTTCTTGTTCTTACAATTGGTGATTGACAATTCCAAGTATAACCCTATTTATTAAAACTCTAAATAGCACATCCAGTGTATGTATAGATAGATGTTGGTAATTAATCCTTGTTTGCTAGTCGAAATGATGATAAAATTGATGAAATAAGAGAAGCTAAACACCCAATGAACATGAAAACTGCAGCTATGTAATTCATATCAAAGAATTGATCGGTCTGGTCTGGATAAATTGACTTGTCCTTTAGATCTCCCGTTGCTCCAAATGCGGCACCTACTGCACTTCCTAGTAGAAAAGCCATCACCTGCACAAAAAATTTACTTTATTATTATGTTTTCAATAATAGTATATATCCCTTACAAAAATGAACTTCATTTAGAAATTTTGGTAGCATAGTTAAACACGAAATCATGATATTTTAGTTAGGAAATTTTAAATTTTTTCTACAAAATCTTTTTTTCTCAAACTTTTTTGTATCGAAATTAGTAGCAGGCCAATTATTTATGAATTTTTAAATGATGAGCAGAATTTATAATTTTTACAAAATAGAATATTGAAATTGTAATTTAAACAAAATTTGAACTAAAAAAAAATGTAATTAACCCTTTTAAAAACCAATCTAGGTTGAGATATTCCCTCAATGCCAATGGCCCAAATCTTCTCTCCCTTTGAAAAAATTCTATTATGGATCAAGTTTATGTCCTAACTAATGAACCTTTTCACTTTGACTTGTATTAAGTCATATCACGTTACTTATTATTTTTGTCTCTATAATTAGAAACATGAACAGCAAACAAAAGTGATATGGCTTAATACAAATTAAGAAGTTCATAAATAAGGTCAAATAGAATTTTTCATTGGTTGATGGAGAGAAAGGACCCATAAGCAATTTTGTTTTAATTGTCAACTTTCCCTTGAAGATAATAATAAAAGAGATTTCACTACATATTATTAAAAGGGTATTTTTGTAAATTGACTCTTTATTCCCCCCCAACCCCGGAATCTCCAATCTCCTATTTATGGCTTTTGCAATAATATGCCTCATTTAAGATGAAAATGTTTCAAAAAAGACCTAAAAAAGAAATAATGGAACATTTTGAAGTCCTAAAAATGGGAACAGAATTAATTAAATCATAGAACAGGAAGATTTTAAGCAAACCTTGTCACCATAAAAGTCCACCAGCTTAAAGATATGGGTGTGTATAAGGCGTTTTCTTGTTTTCAAATAGTAGAGAGCAAAGGGAGTTTGGTACAAACTGTACACAATTCCAATTGCCGAAACATAAAACATATACCTGCATAGGATAATTTTAAAAAAATGTGAATATTGCAAAATATTTACGGGAGAAATGATTTGAAAAAAAAATAATGGTGAATTGGGATGTCTCAACAAAAAGACAACCAAAGTAATAACTTGTGGCTTTGATGATAAGCTTTAGAAAAAAAATAAATGAAAATGTCATATTTTCTTATCAACGGTATTATTAAGTTGTGTAATTTGTAAAAACAGTCCATTAGTTCACTTATTGCAATTTAGTCCTAAATTTTTTGTTTTAATAATTTTAGTCTCGCTCACTTTCTAACATGGTTGACTCTTACCGGATTCTATTATGTATGGGTTATTAATAATTGAAATAACATATATGTTAGACTAAAATAATTGAAATAAAAAATTGGGTACTAACTTTTGATTAGTAAACTAGTTAGAAAAGATTGCTTTTGCATATTACTTTTAAAGTAGTTACTCCCTCGTTTTGGAGGGAAAGATTTTGTGTTATAAATAATATAACTCTTTTTTAGTAATTCTGAAATTCGAGAATTTTTAACTAATACAAGAGATAATAGGGGCACAAAATACAGTATTAAGGTTGAAATTCGGCATGAAGTCGCGTTCAAGATGACTCGAACTCAAATATATTTTATTGCTAATTAAAGGTGTATTAGAGATATATAAACAAAAGGTGCTTTAGAGATTTTGTTTCAAAGTTTCGTTGAGAGAGAGAGAGAGAGTATTACTTGTAAGCGAGGCACAAAATACAGTATTAAGGTTGAAATTCGGCATGAAGTCGCGTTCAAGATGACTCGAACTCAAATATATTTTATTGCTAATTAAAAGTGTATTAGAGATATATAAAAAAAAGGTGATTTAGAGATTTTGTTTCAAAGTTTCGTTGAGAGAGAGAGAGAGAGAGAGAGAGAGAGAGAGAGAGAGAGAGAATATTACTTGTAAGCGAGGTAATCCTGGTAAGCAAGCCTATAATCTTTGCCAGAATCAGAGTCTGACCAAGTCTTTTTGTTAGTCTTGAGGATTACAATTGAGACTATAAGAGGAGCAAAGGTTGCTATTCTTGCTGCAAAGTTTATGAATGGCAATTTCGATGAACGGGTAGTACTAGTAGTAGCAGGAGGATCATCGTAGTACATATTATCAACCATTTTCTCAAATATATCTCCGTTTGTGAAATTTCCTCATATAAAACTTCAATTTATAGAAGTAAAAATCTGTCTTTTTGTGCTCCAATAGTGTACTACTGGTTAATTATTAATTAATCATGTGTAATAATAAATTATATGATTAACTATGACCTCAACAATGCAAAACCAACTTGCTTCTCCTATCATGTGAATGATTCATCCTTTGCCGGCTAAGAAAAAAAAAGGTAAAATGGTTTGGATTATTTCTTATCCTCACCTACCTTTTCTTTTTTATCTAATTAAATTTCTATACTCAATTACTCTATTTTTTTTTTTTACTTATCAAATGCCACCATAAATTCGTGTCATTTTTAAAGGAGAAAATTAGCTATATATATAGCCTTAAAATTATTTTCAATTTTCTATTTATTTACGTAAACTTTTATTTATGTTATGAAATTTGTTGAGCTCAACGTTGTCGGCATAATAAAATAATCATATAAAATATAATATGTAAAGAAATAGAGAATAAAGAGAAAGGATAACTAAAATAACTAGAAGAATAAATAGAGAAGAAAATATGAGAGAGAGAGAGAGAGAGAGAGAGAGAGAGAGAGAGAGAGAGAGAGAGAGAGAGAGAGAGAGAGAGAGAGAAGACTAGAAAGAAAAGAAGATAACTTTGATTGATTTCTCTCTCAGATATGTTTGCAATGGAAAGGTAAGTGCCATAAACTCCCTCTTAGACGTCTATTACATAGAGAATATGTTTCGCTAAAACCTTACTAGATAAAATTCCGTGGAAAAAAACTCTAGTGAACGAAAAAAAGTACACTACTCTCTAAGTTAAACATTACCCTCCTGATGAGTAAACCACTTGAGATTTCTAAACTTGTGTATTTAAAAACTATTTAAGTGTTACTGTCATTAATGCGTTACACTACAAAAAAGAAGTCATTTACCAACGGTCGTTATCAACTGCGGGAATGACCGTCGGTATTTTACGACAGGGTACCAACGATAAGACGATTATCATCGGCATTTAGGAATTTCAGCAAAAAAATGATGAGTTGGTACTGACAGTGGAAGCTGTTGGTTGTACTTGGTACCGACGGGTTTTTCAAAGGCCCTCGACTGTCAGTGAATAGATAACATGTCTGATAGCTTTACCGACAGCGTTAATTTTATTTACCTTCAATTTTACTGATGGGAATACTGTCGGTATATTTTTATATTATGTTACCGACGGAGGAACCGTCGGTAATAACTTTAGAGATATTCAAAATCGAACAAACCCCTTCCCTTCCCCAATTTATTCAGCAGCAAAAGACCCTCTCAACCCCTTCTATACCCACCACTCACCGATGGCATCCCCTCACTGACGTCTTGCCACCGACGGTGAACTCCAGTGTCGTCGCCCCATCATTGTTACTCTCTCTTTCTCTCTCTCTCTCTCTCTCTCTCTCTCTCTCTCTCTCTCTCTCTCTCGGTACTCTCTCTCTCTCTCTCACTCTCTCTTTCTCTTTTATCCTTCTTCTTTTCTTCTATATTTTTTCCTATTCTTCTTCTTCTTCTTCTTCTTCTTCTTCTTCTTCTTTTTCTTCTTCTTCTCTTGTAGATACTGAGAGGCCGTCGAAATTTGTTGTGCTGTTGGTTAGAAAAGTCCTCTGCCGGTCGAAAACTCTGCTATTGTTACTATTCTTGAGGTATTTTTGGCTCAAAAATTGATTATTTACAGTAACAATAAAAATCTATTTGATAGGAACTTTTTCTTTTTTAGTTTAATTTGGTTCTTAAATTGTTTTTGCTCAAGTAAAAAAACTAATTTTTGGTTAATTTCATTTATATTGGAATCTGATATACTATACAAACTGATCTTTTTCTCTTTGTTGGGGATAATTTTTAAGTTAAGTTGGAGAAAGAATGAAAGAAATACAAGTGTGAACAACTGGAGAGATTAAATGAAGATTTCATGGAATAATAATTACTAAAAAAAATTATCAAAGAAAAATGAAATTAAACAAAGTAACAATATATATAGTAGTTAAAAAAAGAGAAAAGAAAAAGGTGATAAAGTATGTAGGCAATACATAGTTTGATGTATAATATATTCATAGAGGACTCAAAGACGAGAGAATTAATGGAAAGGAAGTTAGGAAGGAAGGGGGAGTAAGGAGAGGAGTTTTATATATATATATATATATATATATATGCTAGAATATAGTAGAGGAGTGTTATACATATACATATATAATGGGAAAAATAATTACAACATAAGCGATCAGTTTCGGGTTAGGGGGCTTTATTTTAGAGTATTAAGTCAAAAACATTTGGTATTATTATGACTATTTGGTGGTGTGGTGGTATGAGGTGGCCCCTCATGAAAAGTAGCATTTGTTTATCTTTTTGATTCTTTCGTTTTTATAATAATTTTTGTTGCTACATTGTTAACATTACTTAAATATGAACTCCAAAATGAAAACTTAAAAAGAATTTCTTTATAGAACCCGTCCAAGAAGAGCCTATCTATAGACAAATTAAAAAGAATAAAGTCAGAAAGATGAAGAAAGCGTGATAATGCTTTTGGTATCCATATTCAAGCCGTTCTTTATAAGTCGAGAGATTTGAAGCGAGCTCTTCAATGCGAACCTCTTCGGTTTTGCTTTGCATTTTTCCATAATTTTCTGCGTTCCTAAACTCAAAGAAAAGGGTGAAGGGAAGGCAAAGTCATCAGTCTGCTAAGACTATTCGAAAAATTGAATGAATTGAGTGACACAGATATGATCTATGAGAAATCTTTGACCACGCAAGAAAAATGATATGAGAGTATTGGGACCTGTTTGGGCGTGTGTGTTTACTGAGCTCCAAAATGTTATTGAACGTATTCAGTTCTCAAGTTTATACCACATGTTGTCGAACCTTTTGCCCGAGATTAATAATTATGACTGTAATAGGGCGACGCAAAATAGGCCAAAAAAAACCCAAGATCATTAGTTTGGATGGGATGACTAGAGAGAAAAGAAGAGAAAGGGAGAAAAGGGAGGTTTAGGGACTTAGTTTGGGAGTTTTTTTAATGAGAGAAAGGGAAAGAAATGGGGAAAAGTCGGAGGATAAATAAAATGGAGAGTTTTTTGTCCATTTTCTTTCTCTATTTTGATTCCGTCTAATTAATCGGGATTTTTTATACCAAAGTTTTAACCCAATACTTGCAAATCCACAAGATCAATGTAATACAGAAGTATCAGGGTATCGAAGCATAGAAAAAAGGCTTAACTACTAAAATTACTATCTTCCTAAATTAATTTTATAAAAATAAGAATGATATTTTATTATTATTCCTAAATTAATTAAAACTAACGAATAAAATAAATAAATTGAAACTAAGAGGAGATTAACCAAAGAAGATGATTTAGAATCTTGAATCCACCACTAACCTATATAACAATGATTTAATTCTATTTAGGAGAAACGACTAAACCTTTATGTAGTGATCTAGGCTACAAGCTTCGATTCACTAAAGAAATATATTATGTTTAAATGCATGACATAATCCATCTAACCATTAGCATGACTTATTCATTACTATGACATAAATGATCTAAAATTAGCATGAACTATTCAATTCTAAAATCCACAATATACATGTAAAAATCACATATCTCTCATACTTAAGAATAAAAGAATTAAACATGGATAAAAATATCAATTAACCCAAATAATTAATCTACAAGAACAATCACCAAGAATTAATTGTCTCAAACCAAGAAGCATCCCAAGATATGTAATCACATAAATAAAATAATAAATCTCCCAAAGTAAAATAAACTAACGTTAAATGGCTAGGATTTTATCAAGATTCTAAAACGAAATTAGTTCATGGTTAAAGGGAAAGAAGAAACCAATTTCTTGGAGTAGATCATGACTTTCTTCTTCTCCAATTGAAAGACGCCACAGCTCTTCTCTTTTTTTCTTGATCTCCTCTCCGTAGCTCTTTTCTTTTTTTCTTGATCTCCTCTCTGTAACTCTCCTCTTTTTTTCTTGATCACCTCTCCCACCTTTCTTGTGTGGCTCTTCTATATATAGACAAAAGAGAAGCAAAATCCTAATCCTTAAAGGATTCAACTAAAATTCTAATCCTGAAAGAATTCAAATACTGCAGGTTCCCTTTACCAAATTTAATATGGAATCTTTATTTTCCATTCTTTTTTAGAAATCTGCACAAAGATAAATAAAATAAATTAAATATAATAAATATGACTAATAAATAAATAAAATATTTTCAAAGACAAAAAATTAAAACTTAAGGTATTTATTTGTATTAAAAATTGACTCTATCAACTCCCTCACACCTAAGTTTTGCTAGTCCTCAAGCAAAAATAAAAGAACAAAAAGAAAAACTAACTAGCCACTTTCGTAGGATCCACGATTGCACTTAGCATGTGCAACAAGCCCTTTAAACCCCTAAGTTACCCCTAGTGGACGAGTATGGTCTCGTGAGAGTTTGCAGACGACGTACGTACAAAGTCAAATAAACAACAAACTTTAGAAAAGATATAGAATAATCCCAAATTAAGTACCCTTCATCAATATCTCAAACTTATCAAGACAAGTACTTTTCCTCTTATTTTCAAACTTAAGTAATAAATAAATATTCAATTATCTCCCATAATTAATGCAAGACTTGTGTAAGGTAGGACTTTAAAGTTTGTAATGTAGGGATAGGATGTTGGCTATCAAATGAAGGTAAGGAATTTAAATTCAAAGAAAAGAGTGCTTGCAAAGAATATGGATACTTTAAAATTTCGACAAACTTTCTAACTTTGTTTTAACTCCTTTTTTTTTTTCAATTAATCAATTCACCAACTACCATCTTCTTTTCCTCAAAATTCCATCATTTAAGGCCATTCGTTTTTCTTACATTCACAAAGTCGAGCCTCTTGAATTTTTTTTTTTTTTGCACTTTATGACTTGTAACAATCATGTATCGAATTTTCTTTATTTTTTTCTTTTTTTCTTGGCTCAATACATTTTTTTTCAACACAACAAGTCATATATTGATCTATATAAATTTCTTCTCCCCTTTGTCAAAATAACTTATTCTCTTTCCCATATCACAAAAATAATAACCCATCATGGAAGCACAAGTTAGGAGTTTGCATTAAACTCTCTACAAGATTAAGGGTTAATATTTAAGTGTCTTAAAGAAGGATATAACATTTAGGCTCAAAAGGATACGAAGGTAAAAATTATGAAATTTGGTAAGCTTAAAAGGCACAAACGATTCAAAGAAGGCCTATGATCATCATCTCCGAGTTAAATCTAGAAAACCTTCCTATTTTGCCTCAAGAGGTACTCAAGTAAGTTCTAGAATGTACGGAAGAGATTCATCAACTTTATGTAGCTCAAAAATAATGTAAAGGATTTAGCAAACTCTAATAATAACTCATGTGCTCAAGTGTAGGTCATGCAAAAGTTATAACAGATATCGAACATAAGTCCATCACCCTAATTAAAAACAAGAAAACAAGTACTTTTCTTAATTTATTCAAGAAATTTTTAAAAGAAACTCAAAAAGAATCATACTTTAAGTGAAATCATATTTTTGGATTTTTTTTTTCAAAATAATGTAGAAAATAAATAAAAAAAAAAATCAGAAAAAATTTAACGATAAAGATGAGAAAAATGAAAAAAAAAAATAATAGACATCAGAATAAAAGCATCTTCTCCCCCACACCTAGACCCTACATTGTGCACAATGTGATAAAAGAATACCAAGAGTAGAGAAGAGACAAAGAAAAGAACAACACAACCTGGTAGAAAAGGCAATATTAATGCATGTCTGCAAGAGTGGTAAACAGTCTCTGTAATCTCCATGATAATGATAAGTTGTTTTATTACCCTCCAAAACAAACATTTCATACCCTTCTACCAATCAAGTGGAATAAAATAAATAAAAATTAAATAAATAAAAATATAAAAATTAAATAAATAAATAAAATCAAATTTAGGTTGCCTCCCAAAAGAGCTAATTTTAAAGTCTTCAGCCAGACTCCCTAATTCTTTTGTATTCAGCCAGGATCTATTTCTCTCATATTAGGCTCTTGATTCACAATCCAAGAAGAATTTTCTAATGGAGCAATGCAAGCAAGGTTAGAATTAGCATCCTCATTGTACATTAGGTTTTCTTTCTCAATAGAAGTATATTCTTTTGAACACATTAGATGTAGAGTTTCTTCAATCAATTCATTAATTACATCAACCAAATAACAATCAGAATCATCTTCCATATAAGGTTGTGAAGAAGCTTTGAAAATATTTAATCTAACCCTCATATTCATCACTGATATATCCATGACACCAGTTCTACAATTAATAGCGTCATCAGCAGTAGCTAAGAAAGGACGACCTCGAATAATGGGAATATAATTTTGAGAAGATCTACTAGGTTCCATATCTAGGATTACAAAGTCTACAGGGAATACACCTTTATCAATTTGAACTAGAATATCATCTATCCTCCCCAGAGGTACCTTGATAGACCTATCAGCTAATTGTAAGGTCATATCAGCTGGTTTTAATTCCCCTAATCCTAACTCTCATAAACAGAGTATGGAATCAAATTAACACTAGAACCTAAATGTAAGAATGTCCTATCTATTTTATGATTACCAATAACACATGAGATAGTAGGGAAACTAGGATCTTTATATTTAGGTGGAGTGTTATATTGCAAAACAGAGCTCACCTGTTCAGTTAGAAAGATTTTCTTAGAAACATTGCTTTTAGATTTTCTTTTAAAAGTACACATGTCTTTAAGAAATTTTGCATAGGATGGGACTTGGTTAATAACCTCTAAAAGTGGAAGATTAATTTTAACTTGTTTGAGAGTTTCTAAAATATCTTCCCTTTTATTATCCTTTATTAGATGTAGGGGTGGCAATAAAGCTTGTGGATAAGGAACCTTTGGTTTATATGAAGCCGTAGGAGATGATTCTAGAGTCTTAGAATTAAAGGAAGAAGCTAGTTCCTTCTCTATCTTTCTTTCAATTTTAGTTCTAATATCAATTCCCACGGTTTCATTATCATTTAACTCACTATCTTTAATAGGTTTCCCTACTTTACTATCTACCAACTTCCCATTTCTAAGAGTGATTATAGCTTTAACTTGCTCATGATGATTAGCTCTAGGGTTTTCTATTGGATGACTAGGAAGGTTACCCTCAAAGTTGCCCTATTTGAGTTTCTAACCTAGCAATAGATTGAGAAGAAGTAGAACAAATTGCACAAGCACCTTACATATTAAGAGAATTAGTAGGCAATGTATTCAAAGCTAATAATTGGTCAAATTTTTTAGATAAAGCATCAACTTTCGAAGAAAGATCAACATTTTGAGTAACCTTATACATTCCTCCTCTATTTCCTATTTGCCTAGATGTGCCTACATGTGAGGATGTGGCGTGTTGTTGTGAATTATCACTCAAATTTTCAAATAAATCCCACGCCTCATCTGCAGTTTTATGAAGAAAGGCACCACCACAAGAGGAATCAACCATTTGGCGATTTCTCTCGTCTAATCCTGAATAAAAACTTTGTATTTGCTACAATTTAGGGACTTCATGGTGAGGGCAACTATGAAGAAGTTCTTTAAATCTCTCCCAACTCTCATGAAATTTTTCGTTATTTTGTTGGGAAAAGTAGTGATTTCTCTCCTTAACCTTGTAAGGTTACCCATAGGAAAATATTTTTTCAGAAACTCCCTAGACATCTCAGCCCAAGTACCTATTCTCTCACGTGTGTGCAACTAATGTTTAGCGTTATCCTTCAGAGAAAAAGGAAAAATGACAAAAAAGCTAAGAAAACAAGGAATTACATATATGATCCTGAAACTGGTGCAGGATATCGTTCAATCGTCGGTACTTATAGGTTAGAAGGGTTGTACCTGGGGCGATGCGCACAGGAACGAGCATTCACACCAGACAAGAAGGCAAGCATTGGCATTTCTCATGGGAGGAACTAAAAACTCGGCTCATGGGGTGTCGCCAAGGGATACCGTGGGTCGTCCTAACCAGTGTCCAAATTGAAGTCGGACCGGTTCAACATTTTGAGCCGGGACTTTCCGCAATCTAATAGCATCATCACTAACATTAGGTAGTTTAAAAGCAGAGCAAATTTCTAAAATCTCATCAATATGCTTATAAAGATTTTCAGAATTAAGCCCATAAAAAGATGGTAACATTTGAACAGTGGAAGCTTTGATTTCAAAGTGATTAGCCTCAATTTCAGGTAGTCTGTTACCTATTGGTGAGTTATAAGTGTTAGGAGTAAAATATTCCCTTAATGCTCGTGGATTTTTAGCCATTTTAACCTCACAAGTGTTAGTGATTTTTTCCTTGTGCTTTAAGTGCCTTAAGTGTACGCTCTATCTCATGATCAAATTCTTTAAAATAAACAGAGAGCGAACGACGACCATGCATTAATAAACAATTTCAAGAAAGAAGAAAAAAAATTTACTACAAATAATAATGAAGAATAAATTACTAAATGGAATAATATTATATAAAAAAATAATAAATAAGAAAATGAAGACAACTAAGAAAACAATCAAAAATTTTTTTTTCCTTTTTTTAGAATAAAAAAAAAAACCAAGATACAATAAAAATATTAACAAATTTAGGAGACAATAACACAAGCAATTAATTTAACTTGTCCCCGGCAACAGCACCAAAAACTTGACCTGGATTTTTTATACCAAAGTTTTAACCAAATACTTCCAAGTGCACAAGATCAATGTAATCCAGAAGTATCAATGTATGGAACTGCAGAGAAAGGCTTAACTACTAAAATTACTATCTTTCTAAATTATATTTATAAAAATAAGAATGAGATTTTATTATTATTCCTAAATTAATTAAAACTAATGAATAAAATAAATAAATTGAAACTAAGAGGAGATTAACCAAAGAAGATGATTTAGAACCTTGAATCCACCACTAACCTATATAACAATGATTTAATTCTATTTAGGAGAAAAGACTAAACCTTTATGTGGTGATCTAGGCTACAAGCTTCGATTCACTAAAGAAATATATTATTTTTAAATGCATGACATAATCCATCTAACCATTAGCATAACTTATTCATTCATATGACATAAATCATCTAAAATTAGCATAAACTATTCAATTCTAAAACCCACAATATACTTGCAAAAATCACATATCTCATACTTAAGACTACAAGAATTATGCATAGATAAAAATATCAATTAACCCAAATAATTATTCTACAAGAACAATCACCAAGAATTAATTGTATCAAACCAAGAAACATCCCAAGATATGTAATCAAATAAATAAAATAATAAATCTCCCAAAATAAAATAAACCAACTTTACATGGCTAGGGTTTTATCAAGATTCTAAAACGAAATTAAGTTCATGGTTAAAGGGAAAGAAGGAACCAATTTCTTGGAGTAGATCATGGCTTTCTTCTTCTCCAATTGAAAGTCGCCGCATCTCTTCTATTTTTTTCTTGATCTCCTCTTTTTTTCTCGATCTCCTCTCCCACCTTTCTTATGTGGCTCTTCTATATATAGACAAAAGAGAAGCAAAATCCTAATCCTTAAAGAATTCAACTAAAATCCTAATTCATAAAGGATTCAAATAGTGCAGGTTCCCTTTGCGAAATTCAATATGGAATCTTTATTTTCCATTCTTTTTTAGAAATCGGCACAAAGATAAATAAAATAAATTAAATATAATAATTATGACTAATAAATAAAGAAAATATTTTCAAAGATAAAAAATTAAAACATAAGGTGTTTATTTGTATTAAAAATTGACTCTATCACTAATACATCATCTTTTAAACACAAACGATATGTTCATTATAAATTGCGTCTGATTTATGTATTATACGGTAGTATATAGAGTATGGCAATCTTATTAAACATGTATTCTAAGTGAACATGTATTAGTTATATTATGTCATAAAAGGAAAAATGTAATGCCATCAAACATCGAAATTTTTAAACATACAGAGAATGTACTAACAAGAAACTTACTTATGTTACATCTTTATTCATTTACCTTACTTCCAAAGTTGTCATGTTACTATTTGTCTAATATTGATATCTTTTGATATACATGTATAGCAAATTCTGAATTTTTCAAGTGTCATCACTCACACACATTTTTCATACAGACGGCTTTTTTAATCTACTTTAAATATATAATCTTTATCTGACCATTCCAATATGATTAAATTGGAAGCCTTCTTCCATATTAATATGTATATGATGATTAAGTAATTTTTAGTGTTTAATATTATTCTCTTTTTTTCTTATATTTGGTTGTGAGGATTTCGGTGATATATTGTCCATTAAATACACATTAGAGGTATATGTTTAATTAATTTAAACTTTATTTTACGGGGAATCCTTGACTGTTTAAAGCTTTAAGGGAGAGTCCTGACTCTTAAAATTTTTATGGGGGAGCTCAGACTCTTTAAATTTTTTTATGGGGGAGCACTAACTCTGAATTATTTGTTTGATGTGTGTTTGTTGCTTGTTTGAGTGGCCAATGTGCCTGGAAAATGTCCATAGTACAGAGGGAACTCTGCCAAAACTTTTTCAATCTTATAAGAAACTTAGAATTTTTTGTGATGACTTGAAGTTAAATTTTAAATGAAACGAGAAGTTGAAACTTTTAAATCTTTTAAGAGAAACGTTGGTAAGATTATAAACCCTAAACACTAAAGTCCTAAACCCTAAACCATAAAGCCTACACCTTAAAACCCTAAACCCTAAACCCTAAACCAAAACACTCTAAACCCTAGACCATAAACGATAAACCCTAAATTGGTAAACCCTAAACCATAAACCATACAACTTAAAACCGAAACCCTAAAACCCTTGTTTATAAAAAGTATAAATGATTATAAGTTATATCTCCCTGTTAAGATTATAAGATTATATAAAACTTTTAAGTACGTCTAAAATTTAAACTTTATAATCGTAACTTAAAAGTTATGAAAATAACAATTCTTTCTCCTAATCATTCTTAGAAGCTATGGAGAATATACCAGGTCGTAGTTGGATGCATAGAGAAAAAGGGCCCAGGATCAAAGATCTTACAAGTCAATTCATCAACGGGGTAGATTTTTTTATTTGTCAGTGTATTGAATCCAATAATGGACATGAAAATGCATTGAGATGTCCGTGTTCAAAGTGTAAAAATAAGAAGATTATACATTCCAAGATTGTGAAAGAACATCTTTTCCAATGGGGATTCGTGCCTTGTTATTATAATTGCACAGCTCATGGTGAAAACCTCTGGTCACATGATGAGGAACGTATTCTTGCAAAATGTGCTGCTTCACTCCAGTCTGATATTGGAGTAGAAAGTTCACAGTCATCGCCGACTAAAAAGAACTCGTATCATGAGATGATATTTAATGCAGCCGGTCCGAATACTTTACCTCAGGATGAACCACCTAATCCTGAGGCGAAAAAGTTTTTTGATATGTAAAAGCTTTAGAGACACTGTTGGTTGATGGGGATGATAAGCATTCAATATTATTTGCGACTGTTGAGTTGTTGTACATTAAGTCCGAGAACCAATGGACTCAGAAGTCGTAAGTTGATGTTTGTGCGTTCATAAAGAAGCATTTGCCGTCGGGTAATCAAATGGTAAAAAATTGGTACGCTACACAGAAATAGATTTCTGGCTTCTAGTTTTCTGTGGAAAGGATTGATATTTGTTCCAATAGTCGTATGCTTTATTAAGAGGATTTCGATAGAACAGAATGTAAAATTTTTTGGTAGTCATCGGTATGAGATATGTAGGAAGAAAAGAGGAAGAGGAAACTGGAGCCGAAGAGACCGATGAAAACGATGTTTCCGTAACTCCTAGATTACAATGATTGTATGCATAAAAAAGAATTGCCGAGCATATGAGATGGCATGCAAAAAGCTCACAGGAGATGGATTTGATGAGTCATCCTAGAGATGGTGAAGCGTGGAAGCATTTTGATAAGATTTACTCTGACTTTTTTGCAGAATCAAGGAACGTGAGGATTAGCTTGTGTACGGATAAGTTTTCACTTTTGGAATGGCAGGAAAGACATATTCCTCATGGCCAGTAATGGTAATATCATATAACTTGCCGCCTTGGATGTATATGAAAAAGGAGGTAATGTTCTTGACGCTTCTCATCCTAGGTCCGAAAAATTCAAAAAGCAACTTGGATGTTTATTTGAAGCCATTGTTCAATTGCATGATCATACCAAACAGTGTAGGGAACTCATGAGGAATCTATCATAGGGCCCTAACAATAAAGTGAAGACATACATCGGTTACATTTTTAATGGGTTTCAGTTTCATACAAAAGATAGGGGTGCAGAGGGAGAAGCTTGTAATGGCAGTGTTTGTGTGAAATTGAATTATTACGACATTTTAAAAGAAATAATTGAGGTCATATTGTTTCACTTTGACTGGTTGATACTTTGGGTTGAGGAATAAAGATCTATCCTCAATATAAAATTGTTGATTTGCACAAAGACCAGAGATATGGAGGATACGATCATTTTGTATTAGCTTATCAAGCAGAGCAAGTTTCATTTCTTTCATACCCGAGTCAAAAGACGAAGGACAGATTAGGTTAGTGTAATGAAATCTCGACCGCAAGTAATGGATGTTCCGATGCAAGATGACGCGTTCCAAGAGAACGTGGACATTGGCGAGGGTTCTACAATAGATGCGTTGATTGAAGGTGTTGGACCACTCATCCATGATTCTGGTTCGTCGGAAGAGTTAGACATCAATGTCGAAACATATTTCGAGGAATCACAAAATGATGAAACTGAAATCGAATGGAATTCCGATGAAGATTCACAGGATTTTGGCGAGGATGATACCGATGACGATTCCATCGATGAAAATGATGAGGATTCCGATACATAGAATATTGTATGCTTAATGTTTACACTTATATATGTTTATAACACTTATATATTTTTAATAAACTTATATATGCTTACATTTATAAGTTCATTATAATACTTTTAACTAATTTATCCACGTTCCTTATATTTCAGGTATGATGGCTCGAGGTCGGAAGAGAGCGTTAGTTGATGATACTAGCCCATCGATGGGTAAATAGTCATCAGAGACACAGGCTCCACCAATTACGCAAGCCCCACCGACACCTGCTAGCACAACAGGTCCTCTTCCTCTGCCGTCCACCAGTGAGCCAACTCCATCACTGGCCCCACAGATGACGCAGGCCCCATCGACACCTACTAGAACTACAGGTCCTTTTTGGTATGAACCTCCTTAGACTTGTATGAGGTTCAATCACTCCCAAGAATCAACTCCCTTCAAGAGGCCCTCCTTTAGTGAATTTGCATTGAAGAACTTCATGATCCAAGGACAAATTGGAGACAATTTAAACAATAAAGAACAAATTAATCCTTCTTATTTAGATGGAGAATTAGCAAGGTTTAAGGAAACCCCAACTACTCTCCGCCACACAAGGAATACCTAATTTTCAAGTAACACTAACTAAAGAGAGTTAACACCTCAAGGAAGAATAGGATTCGAGAATTAGAGCAAGAACTCTTGAATTGAAGATTCAAGAATTTTATGTCTAGAATTATACAAGAGTTCGTACTTTACAAGTAAAGGGTAGAAACCGTAGAACCCTAGGCTGTTTCTCTCATGCAAAAAGGGGTATTTATAGAGTATTACATGATTATCTTCCAACCCTAGCTATTAAGCTAACGAATAAGAAGTCGATGGCCACTTAGGCCACTTATATACTAGTCAAAAGAAGTTTAACGCCAATGAAGAGTCAATGAAGTTAAAATTTCCTAACTTTCTACTAGGCGAGACCTACCATCGACGACAGTTCTCACCCTACCGTGTGTGATAAGCCCGTTCACACTTAAACTTCTTGCCCCAAACCTTACCGGTGATGGTAGGGTAGACCTACTGTCGGCGGTAGGTCTGGTACTCTTCTTCAGAGACAGAACCCCACTGACGACGATAGGGTAGACCCACCCTCGGCAGTATGTATTGTGAGCTTTTCTCTTCCATGGACAGAACCTTAACGTGGATGGTAGCGGTAGGGTCTAGATCTTCTTTTCCCTTTGGTAATTAAGCTTCAAAGCCATTTGAACTTGTGTCTTTGAATTCCTCCACTTGCAACTTAGACAATAGGAGTGTTTTGGATCCTCCAAAGTCTTCTCTTTATTTCTCTAGCACATGCCAAGTAAGGTTTTGTAACATCTTCTCAAACAAGAAAACCTTTCCCTTGTATTCTTCTTCCATTCTTTTGGTCATTGCTCATGTGATCGGACCTTGCATCAACTCCACTGTAATTGTGCATCCTAGGGTCATACCATTTGCCCTTCCTGTGAAAGGATTCGTCCTTGAATTTGTCTCTACATCAAACATTAGAAGTGGCACTAGTATTACACTCATTGTGAAGATCAATCTTATAGGGATTGTTGTTGATCTTCTCAAGGACTTGAAATGGTCCGTCTCTTGTAGCATCCAACTTCTCTTTCTGAATGTTAGGAAACTGTTCTTTTCTTAAATGCACCCAGACTAATCTCCAAGCTCGAAAGTTACCTTTCTGCGTCCTTTATCCTTCCTAGAAGCCGCTATTTCGTCTTCTTTTCAATTTGATCACGGATCTTGGCTTGAATAGATTTAACAAATTCAGCCTTTTTCTTACCATACAAATTCAATTGGTGGTCAATTGGCAAAGAAATCAAGTCCAAAGGGGTTAATGGATTAATACCATAGACAACTTCAAACAGAGAAAAAGTAGCAGTAGAATGACAAGCCTTATTGTAAGCAAATTCAATGAATGGCAAACATTCCTCCCACTTACTTATATGCTTCTTAAGAATTGCCATAAGAAGTTGTCCGATAGTTTTATTAACAACCCCGGTTTCATTTTCTGTTTCGAGATGACAAGAATGGAATAAAGTATGTTAGTTCCAAGTTTCTTCCATAACACTTTCCAAAAATGACTAACAAACTTTGTATCACAATCTGAAAATTATCATTCTAGGCATTCTATGCAATCTCACCTCTCTAAAGAACAAGCTAGCAATATGAGATGCATCATCCGTTTTGCTACAAGCAATAAAGTGAGACATTTTGGAGAAACGATCTACAATAGCAAAAATATTGAATCTTTTCCCAAAGAAGTCCTAGGGAGTCCTAGAATGAAGTCCATGAAAACATCCTCCCAAGGTGCATTAGAAACCAGTAAAGGTGTGTACAAACTATGAGGTAAGGACGAAAATTTAGCACGTTAACAAAAGTTTATATCTGAGAAAATCGTAAAAGGAGCTTCATATATGATCAATAATCAAAGAGTAAGACTAGGGAGTTTTATAAGGTAGTATCTAATTCACTCTAACAAAGACAATGCCTTCAATGTCTTCAATGTCTCCAATGATTTGATCTTGGAATGGCTTGGTATCTTTTTCTCCATTTTGCCCTCATCAAGAAATCTTTTGCTTGTAGACTTTGAGGCTTCCCAGGTATTTCTTTTGTTCTATGAAAGGTTAGCTAAAATACTCACACAAGCATATGTTAATCATAATCAAAATCATAAGTATTAATGCCCTTAGGGCTAACAATCTCCCCAAACATATATGCAAGAAGAACAAAAGAGCAAGAGTATGGTGATGCTTCAAAAGATCAATAGTAAGAGCAAAGCACAACAATCACCAAAAAAGAGATAACTCCCCCTAAACACATGCTGTTATGTCAAATATGGCTAAAGAATATTTCAAGATCAAACTAAGCCAAAAAGCCCTTAGGTTCATAACATCACAAGGCATAAGCTGCAAAACACCATCAATAATCAACATAAACACCAAGATTTCTCCTCCTTACATCTTGCACTATTTTCTCCCCCTTTTGTCATAAATCAAAAAGTTTTGGGAGAGAAGTTCCAAGGGATCATAGAAGAGGTAGCAGTAGGACTTTCAACATTAAAGTATCATCATGAAGTCCATAACAAGAAAGGCCAATCAACAAAGAAAAAGAGCAACAAACAGATCACTTAGCATAACAAAAGCAAATTAAGATTAGAAATAAGCAAGTTAAAGGCCATATCATTAAGAGAATGAAAACAGGAGTTTGAAAAGAGTTACGGACAAAACAAGAAAGAGAAAGAAAAGGTTTTATAAGATAAATCTCAATCATCTCTATCTCCTCCTCCTTGCTCGAGTCTCTTAACCTTTTCTTGTGTATCGGTCATTTTTTGGTCCAATGTATCAAGCCTTTCTTGAATGTTGGAGACTTTCCCATCCAAAGTCTCAAAGCGACCGTCGAATGCATCAAACCGGATGTTCATTGATGTTTGGAGAGAGGCTATCATATCCATCAGATGACTCATGCTCCCCGAAGATGAGCCTTCCTCTGTTCTTTCTTGTCGTTTCTTTTGTCTTGTTTCTCTTCTTTGTATTTCAACCTCTATTTCTTCATCACTGTCCTCTTCTTCGATATCCATGTCCTCTTGATCATCATCATCATCTTCCTCATCACTGTCATCAACATCTTGTCCACCTCGGACGAATGTCTCATCTTCATCTTTCTCAAACCCCATTCTTTTGAAGGTTTGCTGAGTGTATATCTTGCCAGATCCAATGTGATTACCCATCCCAACCAAATTGATCACAAAGTGTTGGAGGATTTTTGTGATAAAGCAACCATACGGCAAGCATTTCATTTGGGAAGATTGTGCAGCTAGCATATGTTCTTTAGCCATAAATCCAAAATTCATTCTCCTATGCTCATGCAAGGCTAGCATCACAAATGCGTGCATGTTGGTGATAGATGATTTATGCCCAACATTTGGAATGATGATGTTAGATATCATGTGATGGAGCATTCTCCCATAAGCATCCAGTTTGTTAACATTTCTATCATCATGTCTTTTTAATACCTCTCCCTTAGTGAAAATTTCTGCAAATCGTTTTCCACTATATAAATTTGGACATAGCATTTTTTGCTCTTGGTGTAAAATCTTATTCCATCTTGAGGGGTATCCAAAATTTCATTCATCAGTCTATCATCAAATGCAATATCCCTTCCCCCAATTCTAGTTACAATCCATTGATGTGAGACATTATTCACTTTTTCAATTCTTCCTTTGTGGAGATTAGCATAAAATTCATATATCATATCCACATAATAAAGTTCATTTACAATCAACAGAGGTATCCAACCGATCATTTCAAAAAGATGAGGAATTGCCTCCATAACTTGCATATCATGTAAGTCCACCCTATGATCCGGAGAAATTTTCCGTTGATTTCTAGTCCATTCTTCAAACCTGGCAGCTTCCTTTACTGAAATCAACCTTTCTGAAACTCTAGAAACCCTAGCAGCAGAAGCCCCAGTTCCAGAAGGTATTCTTTTTCCCTTTCCTTTCCCTCTACTGGTGCCTCCTTCTTCAGGATTTTGCCCTTGACCAACTTGAGCATTCTTTGTTTTAACCATTTTGAAGAATTTCTTGGGTACGGTTTTGAGAGGAGATGAAGAGTTTTGAGATTGGTAGATAGTAATCAGAGAGAAAAATAGCTTCTTTGCTGTGATAAGAGATGAATTTGAAGAAAAAGAAGAAGAAAATTGAAAATCGGAACAAGAAATCGGATGGGTCTTGTGAGGAGGGGGTTTTCGGTCGAGAGAGTGAGAGAGAGTTGAGAGAAAAATGTGAGGAGTTTTGAGAAAAAGTCTGATTTTAAACTGCAGACCCGTCCCTAATTTATGAATTCGGTCGACCGTTTGTTAAAATCAGTCTTCTGATTTTTGGATTTTTGAAGAATTCGGACGTCCGAGTTTTTGTGCAGGCGTCTGGTTTGAAAGTCCGAATATCTCTGGAATTTTTTGAAAGGTAAAGTATGAGTCCGGTTTTAAAACCGGACGTCCTAATTTTAAAAAAGACGTCCGAATTTTTTAAAAATATCATCAAGGCAGAAATAAGGGGGAAAAAAAACAAATAATACAAGCAACACACATTACTCATTTAATTTCCCGATACCAAGTAATTTTCTTAAATAGCAAAAGCGATCTTCTGAAAGAGGTTTTTTAAAAATATCGGCAATTTGATTTTCTGTGCAAATATATTCTAAAGATACATCACCTTTAGCAACATGATCTCTAATAAAGTGATGGTTGATTTCGATATGTTTTGTTTTTGAATGCTGCACAGGATTTATGGAAATATTTATGGCACTAGTGTTATCACACATGATAGGTATGCACTTAAAGGAAATACGAAAATCAATTAATGTATGTTTCATCCAAAGTACCTGAGCACAGCAACAACCGGCTGCGATGTATTCCGCTTCGGCGGTTGATAGGGACACACACGATTGTTTCTTGCTGTACCAAGATACTAAGCATCCTCCCAAGAATTGGTAATTTCCACTTGTACTCTTCCTTTCTACCTTACATCCGGCGTAGTCCGCATCAATGTAGGCAATAAGATCAAAACAAGATTGTTTAGAGTACCACAAGCCATAATCATATGATGAAATTAAGTATCTCAAAATACGTTTTACAGCTATTAAATGAGATTCCTTGGGGCAAGCTTGGAATCTAGCACACAGACATACGGCAAACATGATATCCGACCTACTAGCCGTTAAATAAAGTAAACTACCGATCATACCTCTATATGTCTTTTCATCAACAGGTTTACCTTTTTCATCTTTGTCAAGCTTCAATGACGAGCTCATAGGAGTACCGATACCTTTTGCATTGCTCATCCCAAATCTTTTGAGAAGTTCTTTTGTGTACTTCTCTTCATTGATGAAGATTCCTTCTTTTGTTTGCTTGATTTGGAGGCCGAGAAAGTACGTCAATTCTCCCATCATGCTCATTTCAAATTCTTTTTGCATAAGTGAGGCAAATTCTTCACATAAAGAGACATTAGTGGCACCAAAAATGATGTCATCAACATATATTTGGACAAGAAGAAGATCATAGTTACAAGAGGTTTTTGTAAAAAGAGTAGTGTCCACTACACCCCTTGAAAAGTTATTTGAAAGAAGAAAACCACTTAACTTTTCATACCAAGCCCTTGGAGCTTGTTTTAAACCATAAAGTGCTTTTGAGAGTTTGTAAACATAATTTTGAAAATTTTCATGTACAAAACCGGGAGGTTGCTCAACATAAACTTCCTCCTCAATATCACCATTTAGAAAAGCATTTTTAACATCCATTTGAAAGAGTTTGAATCCTTTAAAACAAGCAAAAGCTAAAATCATCCTAATAGATTCAAGTCTAACAACCGGAGCAAAGGTCTGATCAAAATCTATGCCCTCTTCTTGATTGAATCCTTGGGCAACAAGTCTAGCTTTGTTTCTAATGACTTCTCCGGATTCATTTAGTTTATTTCGAAAAACCCATTTTGTGCCAATTGTGGGGTGATTATGTGGTCTAGGGACTAAAGTACAAACTTTGTTTCTTTCAAATTGATTTAACTCCTCTTGCATAGCAATAATCCAAAACTCATCGCAAAAAGCATCCTCAATAAACTTAGGCTCAATTTATGATAATAGGGCAAAGTTATCGATAAAATACCTTCTTGTTCTTACCCCTTGAGATACATCACAAATAATTTCATCTTTGGAGTGTCCCTTTGGATATATCACCTCTTGAGGAATATTTTGAATTTCTTGATCGCTTTCTTGTTTTTCCTCATACTCTTCTTCCTCCATAGCATGCTCTTTCATTGCTTGAGTGTACAATGGTTGGTTACTTTGAGTGTTATCTATGTCATCATCATCATCAACTTTCTTGTCGAAAATGTTAGTTTCATCAAAATTAACATGAATGGACTCTTCAACACACAAGGTTCTTTTGTTGAAATTCTAAAAGCCTTTTTGTTTGAAGAATAACCAAGAAAAATTCCCTCATCGGATTTTCGATCAAACTTTCCAAGATTGTCCTTGGTGTTTAAAATAAAGCATTTGCATCCAAAAACTTTAAAATAACTAATTGAGGAGGTTTTATTAAAAATGAGTTCAAAGGGAGTTTTCTTTAATGAAGGTCTCAAGAAAACACGATTCATAATGTAGCATGCGGTGTTAACGGCCTCGGCCCAAAAATATTTAGGAAGGGAGTTTTCACAAAGCATCGATCTTGCCATTTCTTGTAAAGTGCGATTTTTCCTCTCCACAACACCATTTTGTTGTGGGGTTTTAGCGGCCGAAAAATTGTGTGTTATGCCAAAATCATCACAAAGTTTTGTAAAATCTTGATTGTTAAATTCTCTCCCATTATCACTTCTCATAGAGATCAATTTACAATCAAGGGAGGTTTGAACTCTTTTAAAAAGTTTAACAAACTCATGAAAAGCTTCATCTTTTTGATTAAAAAACAAAGTCCAAGTAAATCTAGAGAAATCATCAACAAGAACAAAAGCATACCTCTTACCACCGAGACTAGTGGTCCTCATTGGTCCAAATAAATCCATGTGAACAAGTTCCAAAGGTTTTGAAGTTGAAATCATTTTCTTTGGTTTAAAAGAGGTCTTAATTTGTTTTCCAAATTGACAAGCATCACAAAGTTTAGTTTTCTCAAAGTGAAGTTTTGGTAGGCCTCTAACAAGTTCTTTTGAAGATAGTTGGTTTAATAAATCCATACTAACGTGACCAAGTCTTCTATGCCACAAAAAATACATCATCATCATGAACCGAGAGACACTTCAAGTTTTAGGAAAGAAAATCTTCAAGATGAAAGACATAGACGTTCCCAACTCTTTTAGCAACAAAAATAGTTTTGTTTTCATGCTTATCAATGATAGAGGAAGAATCACTTTCAAAAACAAGCTTTTTTCCACTATCACATAATTGACTAATACTAAGCAAATTGAATTTAAGACCATCAATTAGAAGAACATCCTTAATGAGAGAGGAAGAATTGTTACAAATATTGCCTATACCAATGATTTTTCCTTTGTTCTTATCTCTAAAAGTGACAAATCCACTTTCGGTTTCTTTGAGATTGCTCATAAGTGATGAGTCCCCGGTCATTTGCCTTGAACATCCGCTATCCAAGTACTACTTAGATGGCCTTGATTTGTGTTCCTACAAAAGAAGAAGTAGAAATGATTTTTGGTTCCCACATCATTTTGGGTCCAGGGACGTTAGTTTGATTTTCTTTGACTTTCCAAATGGTTTTCACACATCTTTCAATCTTTTTCTTTATAAAACACTTTGTGGCTTTATGACCACTCTTTTCACAATAGGTGCAACAAAGGTGTGAGTGAGATGATGAAGCCTTTACAAACCGTATTTGTTTTGAGAGAATATTGGAATGAGTATATCCAATACTATTTTTATCAAAAGGTGATCTTTGAGAGCCAAGAAGTTTTTCAAAGTTTTCTTTTCCTTTTGTGAATTTTTCAACACATAGAGTGAGATCACTCACTTTTTTCTTTAAGACATCATAATCAATCAAACATTTTTCAAGAAGGGAAATCTTTTCACAAAGGTTTTTGTTTTCTAAAACAAGTTTTTGAAAGTCATCATTTGAGCACTCTTTTTCTTTCTTCAAAACTTCCAAGGATTCAAGAATGGCTTTATTTTCACAAATGAGTCTTGAATTCTCATCTAACAAAAATTGAGTTTTGCTTTTTAAATCTTTGGTTCGTTTAGTAACCTTTTTGCACTCATCATACATTTCAATAAGCATTATGCTAAGATCAACATCATAATCATCATCAAGGATACTAGAAGAGTTAGGAAGTGAAGATTGTACCTCATTTTCTAGTGCCATGAAGCATATGTTGGCCTTTTCTTCTTCTTCATTTTCACTTGAGTCTTGATCCCAAGTTCCAATTAGGCCTTTGCCTTTCTTCTTCTTCTTCAATGCCTCAAGCTTGGCTTCTAAAGCTCCCTTTTCCTTTTCAAGGGCCTTGGGACAATCGGCTACAAGATGATCGGTGCTATTGCATTCAAAACACCTAGCTTTGAAGAGTGATGAGCTTTGTCCTCCTTTCTTGAGTGGAGGTTTCTTCCCTCTATTGTTGCGAATCTTTTAAATTTTCTCATTATCAATGCCATTTCCTCATCATCATCAACCTCATCTTCATTGTTTGATGAGTATGTTTGATCATCTTCATTTGGCTTGAGTGCAATGCCTTTTCTTCCTTTTTTTTCATCTTCCATTTCATTCAATGTTTTTATTTTCATTTCATAGGTGAGTAGTGATCCTATGAGTTCTTCAATAGGAAGTAGTCTCAAATCCTTTGATTCCTCAATAGCTAGTGTTTTTGGTTGCCAAGCTTTTGGAAGTGCATCAAGAATTTTTCTATTTGCTTCCCCTCTTGAGTACTCTTTCCCATATTCCTTTAGGCCGTTTGTGATGTTGGTGAATCTTGTGAACATGTCACTAATGCTCTCATTTTGTTTCATCATGAATAGCTCATAGTCTCTCACCAACATAGCCAACTTTGACTCCTTTACTTGATTTGTTCCTTCGTGAGTAACTTCAAGTAACTTCCACATTTCATGAGCCGAATCACATCCGCTCACTCTATTATATTCGCTTGCATCCAAGGCACAACTAAGAATATTCATAGCTTGAAAGTTTAGAGTCATCTTCCTTGAGTCGAACTCATCAAATTCTTCAACCTTCTTGGCTACTCCATTTATTTTGGGAATGTAAGGACTTTTCTCTACAATGCTCCACAAGTCAAAGTTAATAGAACAAATATATATTTTAATTCGAGACTTCCAAAAAGTATAGTTTGTTCTATTAAAAAGAAGAGGTATATTTGTAGAAGAGCCTTCTACATATGGTAAACTAGAATTATTAGCCATAGTACAGTAAGGATCTTTTGCTTCAAGGGTGTTAGTACTTTTTAAGAAGCCCTGCTCTGATACTAATTGAAAAGCCTTAGAGAGGGGGGGGGGGGGGAATAAGGTTTTTGGCTAATTATCGAAAATTCTTTGTTAATTAAAAGATAAACCTCCAATTTTGTTTGAAACAGAATTCTAAAAATCTTTTAATAAAATTCCAAACCAAACAAAATTTTGTGGTTGAGACAAGTAAGAAACTTAAAGAAGAACACAAGGAGTTATAGTGGTTCACTCTCTCAAAGAGTTACATCCACTACCTTGAGTCAACACCCAAGGATTTTTCAAATCCACTAAAACACAAAGATATACCAACTACAAATATGAGGATCACCCTACAAGGGTTTTGCACACAACCTCAAATCACAACACAATGTAAATCAAAGGATTACCCAAAGGGTATTTCAACACAAACCTTTGATATCAATAAAAGAAAAGGATAGGTTTAAGAACAATATTACCACTTTTGAGCTTGAGAAATAATAAGTACAACTCAATGAAATTGTTCTACAAGCTCCTCCTTTCTTCTTCTTTGATGATGATCAATAATGAAGCTCAAGAAGATTTTATTTTTGGAATGAAAAGTGTTTGCAATAAATGTGCTTTTGAAGCTCTTGAAAGTTTTAAATGTTCACAATGAATATTTCA
The DNA here is from genome assembly GCA_028651295.1 of Catharanthus roseus. Lineage (NCBI taxonomy): Eukaryota > Viridiplantae > Streptophyta > Magnoliopsida > Gentianales > Apocynaceae > Catharanthus > Catharanthus roseus. Next base: position 1,032,803 of record JAPQWS010000046.1, on the reverse strand, counting down.
CAAAAACTTGTCTACTTTATGGCTGATCATAAACTCTATATATAGAGTCTTAAAAAAGTAACCGTTGCATTCAGTGCAACGGCAATATTTTATACAGTAAAAGTGAAAATCGGACAACCGGTTCCTGAAATCGGACGACCGGTTTTTTAAAACAAAAAGATTCGGACTTGTCCAACTAGAAAACGGACTGCCGAATTTTTGATTTAGAGAAAAATCGGACAACTGGTTCTAAAAACCGGATGACCGAATTTTTGGACAGAAAGATTCGGACTTGATCCTCTGAAAAACGGACTGCCGAATTTTTGATTTTGGAAAAACAGGACGACCGGTTCTAAAACTGGATGACCAAATTTTTTTTTCCTCAGCCAAGTTTCTTTTTAAGACAAAAACTTTCTTCCTTGTTTCAAAAACATGTATTCTTGACAATCATGTTAAAGAGAAGAAAAACTTTCCAAAAACACCACCACCTCAGTCAAGAATACTTAGATTTTAACAAAAGTTTATATCTGAGAAAATCGTAAAAGGAGCTTCATATATGATCAATAATCAAAGAGTAAGACTAGGGAGTTTTACAATGTAGTACCTAATTCACTCTAACAAAGACAATGCCTTCAATGTCTTCAATGTCTCCAATGATTTGATCTTGGAATGGCTTGGTCTCTTTTTCTCCATTTTGCCCTCATCAAGAAGATCTTTTGCTTGTAGACTTTGAGGCTTCCCAGGTACTTCTTTTGTTCTATGAAAGGTTAGCTAAAATACTCACACAAGCATATGTTAATCATAATCAAAATCATAAGTATTAATGCCCTTAGGGCTAACATTTTTTTTTTTTAAATTTTGTTAGCAACAACGGTGTTGGTGCGAGAGTCGTTTGTAAGTGTTACTGATAGAATATTTAAGCGTCGGTGGGCTGTTGGTAACTATTACCAATGATAATCCACTCATCAGTAGTTCATCAGTATGCTTTACCGACGACGCAGTTTCATCGGAAACAAATAAAAAACCTAGCCCTCAATATCCGTCGGTAATTCACGCTACCAACAATAGCCATCGTTAATTCTTGTTACCAAAGAAAATCGAGCGACGGAATTGTTTGCGTCAGTATCCCATCGGTAACAGGATAACACTGATGGCTGGCCAACGGATTTATCTGTCGGTGATCGGTTCAATTTTTATACTGTTAGTGGATATATCTTCCAGATTTAAGTGATTGAACTTGTTTGTACATACTTGTTTTATCTCTTTTGGAGCTCATAAATAGATATCTCTACCTTATCTCCTTTTGTACATCCTCAGACTTTATAATCATCCAAGAATATAATTGCAATTACATCCTAGAGGATGTCATATAAATATCTCGAGTATAATCATCATTCATCTCGATCAAACATATTTTAATAGCCATCATAATTTAATTATTTTTTCAACACAAGTTAACGAAGTGGTTGTCTGTACACTTTAGTGTATGTGATTTGTATGGATCATGTAAATAATCAATATCTTATATATCCATCTCTGTAGGAGTTGGATTGTTTTCCAAAATATGAAATAATTATAAGGAGTTATCAAACTATAAGTTCAATACACATTCCAAAGTTATTAGTCAGAGAAGAACCATAACAACCTACTTGCATGAAACAAGTATAACCATATATTAATGTGTATAACCATGGTGCTTCAAGAACAATGGCTTTTCAATATCCTTTTATAAATGGTCTTTATCAATATATAATAACTTAATAACTTGGAATAGTAATCATGTGTCATGTCCATGCAGAACATTTTCAGAATGTTCAATTTATTAATAAAGACAAAAGCTTGATTTAAAACCCTTGATCATCATATTTGTCTTTATTTATTCTTCATGAATAACATTTATTCATATAATCCTTCCTTTTGAGAGGATATTTATCTTCATAATCAAGATGTATATCAAGCTTCTAGCGTTATTCAAAATTTTGAGATATATTATCTTTTTAGGACATCTACCCAAATAAGACTATATAATTATAACTCTTACAAAAACTTCAAGTACTTTATTTGCAATTATTTGCAAATGACATTCTCATGAACTTTTGGTTCACTAATATTTGTGGGTAGATAATGTTTATAGAATAGTCTTACTATAGACTGACTTTCTCCCTCTGGCTTAGGGAACACTATTTAATCAAAGTGTTAATCACCAATAAAAAAGTATACCTTAAAAATATATGGCAAGCATAACTAACCAAGAGGAGTATACATGGACATACTCGATCTTCTTATCATTAGTTCTCCTAGTAATTCATTAAGACATTTACATTATGTTCTTTTGGAATGATTTGCCTTATATGCTTCAAGCATATTAAGATCATCAGGGGCTTTGTGCTATCAAATGATTACATAGATAAATGTATATCTATTGTCTTGGGAGCTATTATGAAAATTAATCATATTCTCCACCAGAAATATTTCTTTGTAAGTAATGCCAAGCTTTTATGAAGAGTCATAATCAATATATATTTCATAGTTCGCATATCAGAAATAAATATTCAAAACTATCCTTCTGGGATTACACTTCAAATGTACAATTCCTTTATGAATTATGTACACTTCATGTGTACTTGTTAATTGTTCAAATGAGCTTTTATAATTTTCATGCGAACTCTATATATCTCGAGTCTGCAGACTTTTGAATCATTTTTTCAATACCACTATGCGCATAAATATTCTTGTACTTTTTTTATTCCATTCATTCAAAACCATGACCTATTATGTTGAGATCTCATAATATCACTAGCTTTTAACTACCTAAATTTCTTCCAGAAATATATTTTGGTTTTGTTTGAAAAATTCTTCTGCAATTTTATTTCCTCGACTTTATAACGTGACCATCTAAACATTTTCTCCTTTCATATGCAAGGAGTTCATGTTAATGGAGTTGACTTATCTATTACATTTCTGTTGTGTCTCAAATAATTAGTTGTGGTATATTGTCCTACAGGGACATCTAATATATTAGGAGCATTATTGGTTAGATATTGGTAAGAAAATATGCCTGTCAATATTCTTTGAAATTCTTGTTCAAATTTCACATAAATATCAAGATGAGACACAAGTAATTAATATTATTCATCCGATAAAATGTTTTCTCCTCTTAATGTTGGGATATTCAAAATCAAGAAATTTTGAATATCTCTTTTGATATTCTTTTGCCAACAAATATAAGTCCAACTACTTTTTGGTGGAGCAATAAAAATGAATAGCGCACATTTAATTCCTAGAGGACAATACTTGGTTTCTAATCAAAAACCAATAACGAAAATGAGTATATATAATAACTAGAAAAAATATGAAGTAAGCGCTACTACATTTATAATAACTCATATTGATGTTTTTATAGTCTATACGACTATTTTTTAATGAACATATGTTCAACACTAATATTAATAGATATATATATCATAACTAGGGCTGTAAACGGGGACGGGTCTCACCTGTACCTGCGCGGGTCTATACCCAATTATAACAAGTAAGGTTAAAATTTTATACCCGCAGACCTATACTCGTACCCGTTCCCTTATAGATCCTATTAAATGGGTCTGGGCAGGTTATGATGATATCCAGACCCGTATACCCGTTATAATAAAATAATATATGTTTATATATATTATATTATTTTTATATATCTTTATTAATACATAATTTATACATTTATACATTTATGTGGGAGACAAATAGGAGCAAGCGGTCTCCAAATGCTCTGATTAATATATTATATTGAACTTTTGTTTTTAATGGATTAATGTACCGTAAGGATTTTGTGTGTACTTGAACTTTTAATCATTTGAATTAGAGGTGTTAAATGATTGTATTTGTTGAAAGAGGCATTGAGGAAATTATGTTAATCATGTTACAATTTTTATTTTAGGGTTATACATTGTTTTATATATTTTTGTTTAACAGGAAAAAAACATAGAAAAATGTCATACATGTACGAGTATACCCATACCCTACCCTAGACCCTGGAGGATCAAGTTTGGGTCCAGTATTGATAAGGATGAAGAAAGTGGAGAAATCTCTATTCCAACAAGAGCATTCTAATATAAGGGTCATTTTATGCCTAAAGGGTTTGGGTCCGATTCTGGGTCCATGTTTCACTATAAGGGTCCGGATCTGGGTCTAGGAGTACCCAGAGGGTCTGGACCCATTTATTCCTCTAATCACAACCAATATAATTAGGACAAATTGTGCCTTTTGAAAATTTAAAGTAGGAGCTCATTAGGACATTGTAAACTGTAAGTTGCGAGTCAACAATATATATACCACTATGGTGTCCATTGCATCGATTGATATTTTTTATTCATCCCAAAGCAGCACATTCAACCCTAATACTGGTGATATTTACAAAATAATTTGCATTTAAAATAAGTAGCACATGGAGTTCATTGAATTAGGAAACTTCTCGTTACGTATTATTTCATAAATTTCTAAATATTTTTCCTATTTGAATCATCTGGGATGGTCTATCCGGTCATGCCAATAATAAATTGTTTAAATCAATAAGCTTCTGGTTTATTAAACAACTTTATCTCAAATTTATTTATTCGGCAAAATACAAATAAATGGTAGTATTTGTTTTATGCAATACTAAAAGTAATGCATATTTCTTATCCATTGCCTTAAGATGTTGGAAAATATTATCGAGACTAAAAATAATATTCTATAATACTTTGTCAAAAAGAATGCATTACAAATTTTACATTCTGTGTAAAGATACACTAGCTCTTCTGAAGCCTTTTAGTTAGCTAACTTTTTTTTGAGTTTTAAACAATCGTTTCATCTGAAACAGTATACTACCATTTTACATTTGAACATTTTCAATACATATCCTCATGCACCATTCTTAATTAGAGGTATTTTATCTCACCATTATACAATATAAAATAATAATAAACTTTAAATATGAAGAATACAAATAGCCTTTATCACCCGAGTACCGAAGACCATTGCTTCCTTTTTCATCGATGATTGGTCGAGCATGCTTGGCTCCTATGCTTGGTCATTACCCTAACAGATCCCGAGCGTGGGACTATGGACTACCACAGTATCTAATCCTGTTCGCTTCCCATGCTTTCGCATAATATATATCAAGAAAAAATCATCTGGTTATTTTTTGAATAATTTGGCATCATTTACATGTGTCATTTCAATGTCATTACTAAAAGCATCACTAATATAGTAGAATAATTTTGGGAAGTAAACAAAACTTTCATATTCCTTCTTAAATAATGCTTAACAACAACTTAGAAGGTATACTTCAGGTACGAAAGTATTCGCATCGATAACTATTTTACAAAGTGTTGCAATGTATCATCTTTCTCTTTTTCACTAACTTTCACTTATGGTGAAATTCATACATTGAGAGTTTATTGAATCATTGTGATAACTATATGTAATATTTATACTATAGTTGTAGCAATGACCAAAATCTATTTAATAAATAAATTATAAGTTTAATGCATTAACTTCAAGGAATGACATAAAATCAATTAGTCGGCCAGTATCACTTTTATCAATCACTCAATTTTTGTTTAGTCTAAAAAAAATGTGCAACTAATTTAATAAAATGTTCAAAAACATCTTTTTCAATATTCCTACTGGAGGAGCATGTTTGAGATATGATAAGCGTAGACTATTTTCTCTATTACCATCAATAATTTTCTCCGTAAATTTTGATTGACGAGAAATTCTATAAGTGATAGAAGTATGCTATTGATAAATGTAGAGCTTTTAGCCACAACTATAACGATAACCGATGTTTGTATACTAACCAACTTCTGGCGGTTGCATAGTTGATCTAAGCACTACAAAAATCATGGCTTTTACCGACGGAACATACCGACGACACCCTTGTCCGTCGGAGATTTTCGACGAATTACCAATGGCTCAATCAATTTGATAGATCAATGTTCAATTTAGCCAAAAAATTTGGAGAAAGAATGCACACCACGAAACGACGAGAAATACCGACAGAGAAAGGCATCGGTGTGTTGTATGTACCGACAGACTTTGCTAATTGTTCCTAGTCCATTGGTGCTGCTTATTAGGTATCGACAGCTTTTGCGACGAAAGTTAGCAGCCGATGAATGTTGATTAGGTACCGATGGTGTGTATAGATGCACTATTGTAGGTATTTAATTTACTTTTTTTTTGTTAGCGATGGCTTTTTTGTCAGTTGTCCGTCGGTAACAACAACCCAGATTAACATATCAGGACCTAGATTTCCTCCCTCTTCAATTCATTCCTCCCCAAAATTTCCTTTCCTCCAAAAACCCTCCTTCTTTCCCCATTCCCGTGACAATCTGATGCCAGCACCGATGACCGTCATCTTGCGGTGCCATCCCCGACCGCCGCCCCCACCTTTTTATCTGGTAAGTTCCTTTCTCTCTCTCTCTCTCTCTCTCTCTCCATATATATATATCTATTTCTCCTTTGTTACTTTTATTCTTCTTCTTATTTTTTTCTTCTTCTTCCAGCTGTTGGAGCTCACTGTCACCGTTATTGGAGCCTTCGCCGTTGTCACCGACGCTAGAAGTGCACCAACTAACAAAAACAGAATAGACACAGTCAGGTACTATTTTTGATATTTTTTATTTTCTTTCGCTTTTTTTAATCCATAAAGACAAAGCCATTCTCTATAGTTTGATGAATTTTGAAGTTAATTTGGATGAATTTTGGAGGATTGAAAATCTAAGATCAATTTCTTTTGATAGGATTGATTTTGACTTGTATAATTCTAGCACAATAGTAAAAATAATTGTTTAATTCTAATAATTTTCTTCACAATTTTGATGTTTTCTAGTGGTGAAATTTTTACTTCCATTCTGTAACTTCAATTGACAAAATTCAAGAAAAAACATAAATCCCAAGGAAAAGGTACTAATAAGGTTGAAACTTGTGATCAAGTTGAGCTTGGAGAAATATTTTCAAATAGTGAAGAGTCTAGGAACTTATCATACACCTCCGTGGAACTTCTTTCTTATATTATAATTTTTTACCTTTTTGTTGTCCATATAGTTGGTTCATCTTTATTATATATTTATACAAATTTCCTCCCATGTGCAAAAAATGTCTAAATTCTCAACTCACCAAGCATTCATCTGCTTTAGGCAATGTATGTGTTTCTCTTGCAAGCTTATAGTGAATGATGCTGATCTGTTCTCTCTTTTAACCTTTGTTTGATCTATTTTCTTGCCGTTCAACTTTTCTAGGGCATTGCTTCAGAGGTTGATACCCTGCTTAATGACCTTCAAAATAGTCTCCATATTCGGATCACTATATTATAGTTTTGAGAATAGTTTGATGTGTAGATATATTTTTTAATGAAACTTTACCTACTTTATCACAAATTGATTTAGTTTTATTATGTTATGAGTTGGATTTAATTTCTATTCTGTAAGTTTTTTTGGATATGTTATGATACATATAAATCTAAATATATAGATTTGTAAATTTTAAAGAGAAATATCGGGGTTTGAGACCCCGCAAATAATAATTTTTTTGGGAAACATATAATTATCAGGTTAAAAACTACTACAAAATAATTTTTTTAAAAAAGAAACAAATATTTTAGTGGGAGTTTGAAACCACCGCAAATATTTATTTTTTTAAAAAGAGGAATTATTATAATGGAGGTCAAAACTGCCGCAAAAAATAGAAAAATAAACCTCCGCAACATTTAGCAGCAGTGTGCGCGGCGGTTTTTAAAAAATCGCTGCTATCGTTTAGAGGAATCACTTCTAGCGACGGTTTTCAAAACCGCTGCTAAACCATTTTGTGGGGTTCAAAACCACCGCTAAACGCCAAAAAAGAACACCCCCGGTAATTTTATTGTTTTTGTAGTGTTATATCGTGAGATAATACTTAATGCAGTCGGTCCGAATATTTTACCTCAAAAGAAACCCATCTCAAAGAACCACCTAATCCTTAGGCGAAAAAGTTTTTTGACATGTTAAAAGTGGTGGAGACGTCGTTGGTTGATGGGGATGACAGAGATTCAGTCTTATCTGCAATTGTTGAGTTGTTATACGTTAAGTCTAAGAATACGATGATGTTTTGCATTCATAAAGAAGCATTTACCGCCGGCCAATCATATGGTTGTTCTAAATACATACATTTAAAGCTTTATATTTAACAAAATACAGGAAATATGAATTAGAATTGAGAAATGTCAATTTGAATACAACGGAGAAGGAAATTCAAGAGAAAATAAGTGAGGGATTTGCAAAGTGGTTTAGAAAAGAAGTTATCATTATAAGATTATTCAAATTTAAATCCTAACTTTATTAACAAATTTAATTAATAAAAGTATTTCTGTGTATACAGATTCACGATCCCACCAAATAGTGTAATGAACTCCTAAAGAATCTATCTTGGGGTCCTGATAAAAAAGTGAAGACATACATTAGTTACATTATCAATGGGTTTTAGTTTCACACAAGAGATAGGGTGGGGAGGGAGAAACTTGTAATGATGGTGTTTGTGTGAAACTGAATTATTACGGTGTTCTAAGAAAAATAATTGAGGTTGTGCTAACTGGAACACCAATCCAAAGGGTCGTCTTATTTCATTGTGATTGGTTTGATTCTTCGGATCGAAGAATGAGTATTCATCATCAATGTAAAATTGTTGAGTTACACAAAGATTGGAGATACGGAGGACACGACATTTCATATTAGCTCGTCAAGCAGAGCAAGTTTTATTTATTCCATATCCGAGCACTAAAAGAACGAAGACAGATTATCTTGTATAACGAAATCTCGACCACGAGTTAGATAGATGTTCCGGTTCAGATTGACAAAGGTTTGATAATGGATGCAATGATTGAAGATGTAGGAACGCTAGTCCATGATTCTCGTATGCCAGAAGAGTTAGACATTAACGTCGAAACATATTTCGAGGAATTACAAAATGATTAAACTGAGATTGAATGGGATTTCGATGAAGATTTCGGATGAAGATTCTGATGATGTCCTCAATGAAGATACCGACAATTATCCCGATAATGATTTTATCGATGAAAATGTTGAGGATTCCAACAGATAGAACATTATGTGCTTTACTTTGATTACAGGATATGATTACACTTATATATGTTAAATACACTTGTTTATAATACTTTTAATTAATTCATTCACGTTCCTTCTATCGCAGGTACGATGCCTCAAGGACGGAAGATACACTTCGATGCTAGCTCGTCGACAGGCACAGAGGTGATGGGTACACAATCGATAGGGACATCCACTCCATTGATGATGCAGGCCCTATCGACACCTGCTAGCATGGGAACTCCTCTTCATCTGTGGTTCACCAGTTAGCCGACTACAGCACCTGCTCTACGGATGACGGAGGGCCTGCCTACTACCTCAGAGTCGTCTATCTCACATCTATCCACTCTTGTGGATTCGAAAATAGATCCTCCTGCTCCAGATATAGGTCCTTCGAATATGGATCCTTTAGCTTGGAGGCCTCCACTCGGAGATTCTCGGGAGTTATATATTTGCATATAACCCAATAAGTATTTATATACATACAAAATATTTATATTCTAATATAAATACTAATGAAATCTTTGTGCAACAAACTACGGCCCTCTTCCAGAGCCACCATCCACATCTCATTTTTTTTCCAGGAGCGGTTCATCGGGCCTTACCACACTTGGTCTAAGATCCCGTCGGCTTTTCATGATATTTGGTGGGGAGCGTTTTGGGTAAATGAATCATACTTAGGAAATCTATTTGTTTTGATCATGAAAATAGGCCTTATGATCATTAAAATATGCTTTATGATTTCTAATTTGCCTCATGATCATTAAAATATACCTTATGATTTCTAATTTGCCTTATGATCTTGAAAATATGCCTTATGATTTCTAATTTTCCTTATGATCATGAAAATACGCCTGATGATTTCAAATTTGCCTTATGATCATAAAAATATGCCTTATGATTTCTAATTTACTTTATGATAAATATGTCTTATGATTTCTAATTTTTCTTTTCATCATGAAAATATGTCTTATGATTTCTAATTTTCCTTATGATCATTAAAATATGTCTTATGATTGCTAATTTGCCTTATGATCATGAAATATGCCTTGTGATTTCTAATTTGCCTTGTGATCATGAAAATAGGCTTTATGATTTCTAATTTTCCTTATGATCATGAAAATATGTCTTATGATTTTTAATTTGCCTTATGATTATTAAAATAGGGCTTATGATTTCTAATTTGCCTTATGATCATGAAAATATACCATATGATTTCTAATTTTCCTTATGATCATTAAAATATGTCTTATGATTTATAATTTACCCTATTATCATGCAAATATGCCTTATGATTTCTAATTTGTCTTATGATAATTAAAATATGCCTTATGATTCTAATTTGCCTTATGATCACTCAAATATGCCTTATGATTTCTAATGTGCCTTATAATCATTAAAAATGCTTATGATTTATAATGTTATATTCTATTAAAATCTTTCAAATTTTCAGAAAAGATATGTATAGGATCTGACCTACTCCATGGCTAAGATAAAGATTATGGTAGTCAAAGGCAAAAGACCGATTAAGGGATTTGTTGAGCAACCCTCGAGGAAAGAACAAGAGGTTGTCGTGGATTGATGAGAGCTACTAGACCGAGATATGAAATCATTGGATTGTCCCTGCATATAAAGCCCAGTCGGAATAGAATAAGAAGGAAGGGACTCAGGGATAGGGAGGACAAGGAGCCAGAAAGCACACGAGTGGTTCCAACTCATTCATAGAGACAATTGTGAAATGGGTAAGAAATTTATTTAATATTAAATTCCTATTATTAATTAAACTAACTTAGAAAAAATGTTAATCCTTTTGTTTTTGTTTTGCAGCAAAAGGATTTGACTAAGAGATTCTCCTGGAGCAAGTACTTGGAGGAGCTTTACAAACATCAGAAGGGAGAGAAGAAGGGGAAGTACATAGATTTCTGCTCAGCAGAGTTCTTGGTAAATTTAGTATTGATTATAACTTAAGTTTATATAATATTTTATAACAAAAATTCGAATTTAACTATCATTTTATATTGTAGGAGAAATTTCAAGAGGTCCGGAGGAAGGCCAAGGAGAATGTTGAGGCGTCGAGTACTGCTATGCCCAATATCTCTAGCTGATAGCCATTGTAGGTGGTCGGACGAGCCGCGGCCGTTTGTAAGTAGCTGGTTAAGAGGCAGTTCACCTCATAGCCAAGAGCATTCGAGCCGCAACTGCATTGGCGTTGTGTTGCTTGGATCACGAATAGAGGCTTATGCTGAAGATGGAGGACGTTGTTTCCAGAGTTTTTGCTGCCTTCAACGAGCACATGAGGCAGCTACTAGAGCATAACCACCTGGCGTACATTCTATTCCTGCTGATGATGTCCTCTCGTTAGAGCTACAATGAGTGCTGACCCTTCCACATCTTCATCGACTGCAGTAGCAGCTGGGACCTCCGAGGTTCTGACCCAAGATTCTAGTACTCCCCACTTCTATTCATGCTCCTGGACCTACCTCTCCTTAACTCAACCCCACGGATGGTGCTCCCCCATACTCTAAAGATGCTATATAGGCCTCCTGATTTTATGTACACTTTGATAGATATTTATATTTTTTTTACGTTTGATGGATATTTATGTTTTTAAAGTTTCATGGATGTTTGTGACTTACGGATGATTTACATTAGTTTATGAATGGTTTATATTGCTACTATTGGTTTTTCGCATTTCAATGAGTCTCGATTCCATTTTTAAATAATATAAAAAAAGTATTACCGACAACATACCGACAGATCTACCACAAAGCATATTTTGAATTTTTCTTTTCATTTTAGTACTGACAGAGACATCGCCAGTAGTTTCTGTCTGTGGAGCTTACTGACAGTAACTACTGTCTTCGCTAAGTCTGTCGGTAAGTGTTACTAACGATAGGAAACTCATCGGTAAGACCGTCGGCATTTGTGACTGATGAGACGATTTTTTCGGTAACAAAATGAATAACGGAAACAAAAAAGCCGTTGGTCATTCGGTTGAAAATCGTGCTTGTCGTTGGTACCTGTTTTTACAGACGAAAATCATCCGGCGATTCCGTTTTTGTCGGTAGCAAGATTTTATCGACGATTTTATCCACCAGTAATTGATTCTATTTTTGTAGTGAAAATTGTATAATAACCAACTTCTGTTGGTTCATAATGCAGGTGGTTTTGATGCTATGGTTTGTGTCTTCAAGACACTTACATCCAAATATATTAATTTAACGGTATCTTTCAAACCCACTATACATATTCAAATAGATTTGCAAAAATAATTACAAAACAAAAAATATAATTTTTTTTAAAAAATATTATAAGCTAAAAGTTCAAGTTTTATAATCAAGATATTAGTAAAAGAAGTACCTCTCTACCTTTATTAGATACTTCCAAATTCAGTGGTACGACAGCTCTACTCCAGAATTATTGGTAAATTCCTGAACAAGACAACAATCTCTTATAGAGTTTCATGTTGATAACGTGTTATGAAATTTGTTGGCAGCGTTTTCGGCATAATAGAATAATCGATATAAAATATAAAGTATAAAGAAATAGTGAATAAAGAGAAAGAATAACTAAAATAACTAGAAGAATAAATAGAGAAGAAAAGGAGAGATAGAAGAGTAGAGAGAAAAGAAGAGAACTTTTATTGATTTTTCTTTTAGGCATGTTTACAACTGAAAGATAAGGACCCTATTTATAAGGCTAAGGAGATATAAGAGATAGAGATGAATAAGGAAGATAGATTCTATTATAACTGAGATATAATTAAAATTCTATCATCTATATCTTCAGAATTTATATATCTTCAAAATATCTATCTGAGATAAATTTTATCTTAGATATCTAATATCTTATGGATATTTACAAATATTACTTAATTAATAACAATTTCGTTATAGTCAATAACTTTTATTTTATCTTTTTTTAGGTATAAGTTACTTTTAACATAACAATTTCATAAAACTTAATGATTTCACGGTATGATCTGGTACATTCTTAGCACATTTTTATAATTTAATATGAAAGATTTAGTTATTCATTTAATTTGAGCCATATGTATCCCATAGGCCAAAATGCGCCAAATTTCATCGTAATAATTAATTGGTATAGATGCAAGGTAAAAAACAGTTAATTTTTTTAATTAACCATGACAGGAAACCTGACGGCATCCCCGTTATTATTAAAGCAACTCAAAACATAAAAATGACCGTTCTTAAAATTTAGCCAAACGAAGAAAATGGAAACAAATCCACTTTCAAAACAAAAGAGAAGTACAATCCTGTTAAAAGCCTGAGAAGCCTTTCTGAGATAAGGCAGTTCTTGTTAGTCAAGAATGATGGGCCTTGATTATATGAAGGAAGATCCTCAAGAGAGGAAAATTGGTACTAGTACGATGTTGACAGCCCAAATTGGCCAATAAAATTGTTAAGGTATTAGTTTCTCGATAGACATGGATGGAGAGCAAAAAGGTGTTGAATGTGTTTAGTGTAAAAAATAGGTAATGTTTATGAAAAGATAAAATAAAATTATTTGACAATAAACAAAGTAAAAAATAGTTTGAAACTAGCCAATTTCTCTTTGTAAGATGAACATTTCTATGGCCTTCCATAAAAAAAATTATTAAAAAAAACCACTTAATTTTTTTGACATGAAAATTTGTCAAAATTTTCCATTAAAAATAGAAGACAATTTGTATAAGTAAATAATGAGGTGAGAGTTTGACTTAGGGGTAGTATAATTTACATAAGAAATGATATTTAAAATTACTTTATGGGTGTTTTACTAGTCACATTTTATGTTTTTTCATAATTTTTACTTGTCATATTGTGAAAATACTGTAACATTTACTGAATTTTAATTTTTATACGCTCTTATAAAAAACAAATTCTAATATCTTTTATAATTCTTACATCGTACAAACTTATAGAAATAATAATGAAGAAATAGATTAACTTGTAAGGCATTATGGTGCAAAAAAATCTAAAATTTTATATTTTTTCAACTATGTAATTTTCGACATATGACAAGTAAAAAGAATACCAAACAAAAGGATACCTACGTTTATCTAAATGAGATAGTTTTTTATAACTATTTTTTCAACACGTTGTTGAGTAATTATGACGAATAAATAATATAATAATAATATGAAATTTTTAATAAAAATCATTGACTAACATGAACATAATTCTATTATGTCATGTTCATGTAAATGAGAATCATTCCCGGCTTTGAAAATGTCGAAATTCAAATTATTATACATAATTTTTAATTTTTTTTTTCCTTTTGTGGAACTTGTCGTAATTCGTGTAGCTATTGCCATAATTCCTATAGCTACATTACAAGCATGTTGACTCTTTCTCTGTTGCAACTTCGTAAAGATAGAATGAAAATGATCATTAATTAATCAAACCTGAAGAAAAACATGAGTTATTATAATCCTATGACAATCGAAAAAGATTGATAAAGTAACATTATTTTCGTTGCTAGAATTATTCTTATTCCATCTTGATTATAACGTTTCATGCCACAAAATAAAAACCAAACAAAAAAAGACGGGGAAAACAGTTCTTTTTGTTAGTTTTCTCTTGTTTGGTGAAGTGTCCAAACTCATTCAACTTAATATATATATATATATATATGTATATATTTTGGTAATACATTTATTCATTCAACTTAATTAGATCGAAGCATTCTGCATAATAATTTGACATGAATAAAAAGTTTCCTTTGGTGTAAAGAAAATATTGCGGTCCAGGTCGTATATGTCATCTTTCTCAATAAAATCCTCAGTAGTTTGTTTCACAGGACAGAGGAGGACGGGTAATAGGCTGTCCTTCACCCAAATAACCATTTTCAATATTTGACTGAACAAGAATGGAGAGTTGCTATAAATTATATGTTAATTGCGAGGAGGTCCAAATTCATATGAAGGACATATTCTTGCAAATATTTGTCTATTTGAAAAAAAAAAAAGGTGATTTAATAGGACAAGTTAACATTACGGAAGTGTAACATATATAGGAAACTTACCGAGCACTTGCAGTCTTTGATACCAAACCTAAAGGACCAGGATGTCGAAAGAAGAATTGTAAAGGAGTTTGTTGAGTGGTTTAGAGATCATTTAAGATTTTTTCTACTTCTTTATACAATATGTTTTACTTATTTAGTGTTGTATGAAAATCGTTGCATATATTTTTATTGTTACACAATCTGCCGAACGATCAAGTTAACAAATTGTTGAAAACATGTCTTCGGGCCTTCTAAAAGTGTGAAGTGTTTTATTGGATACTTTGTAAATGGATACAGATTTCAAACCCAGTAACATAGTGAGGGAAGAAAAATTGGAAATAGTGTCAAAGCTAGTGGAAATGGCACTGTGGATAGTGATTATAGAGGAGTTTTGAAAGAGATTATTGAAGTTGAATTTCCTAAACTTCAATCCAAAAGGTTGTGATTTTTAAACGCGATTGGTTTGATCAATCAATTGGGGAATGGAAGTGCATCATCAATATAAACTTATAGGCATTCATCACAAGAGCAAGTACCCTAGTTTTGATCCTTTTGAGTTGGCTGAGCAGCCCAATCAAGTATATTAATTATGCCTCGTACTCAAGAAGTAAAAAGAAAAAGTTGGATTGGTAGGCAGTATGAGAAACGAAAGCTCGACATGTCATTGATGCACCTATAGTTGACAAAGCATACCAAGAAGATGTGAATGAAGAGGAAACTATAGACATTTGTGACTTGGTTGTTGTTTTAGATTCCTTAACTCATGAATCTAGTGAAAACTAGTGCATTTAGAAAGGAGTTGTCTAGAGTAGAAGAATATAACTCCACACTTGATGAAAAAGAAGAAGAAGAAGAAATTGAACGGGATACAGATAATGAAATGGATGAAGAAAATGATGAATATGTTTCGGTTAATGAGTGGAATAAATACGAGTACTGCTTATTTTTTTTCTTCTATGATATTTGTACATATTCATTTCTTCTTTAATTTTATAACATCCTTTTGAATTCTTAACTTACATTAATTGTGATGATTAGATATGTCACCGGAGATTGTTCCATCAGGTAAGTAATGTTAGAGTATCTCATCTCCACCTCTATCTATGTGAGTACAATGTCTCGACACCATCATTTAATTAGACACCTCATTTACCTGTATCTCAGTAGACCTCAGTCAAAGATTCGAGTTAGTATTTGAGTATGATATTAAACAAGAAACATCATTGCTATCACAAACCTCTGTCCCATTGGTACCACATTCCGTGTCCAATTTTAGTGGAGATCAATGTGTTAAAACTTTGGATTTACATAAAGCCCTATGATATAATGTATGTAATATGAATATTATCGTAATATTATAATATAATGCATTAATATATTTGAATAAGAATTTAAGATAGTTTCAAATTTAATTTGAGAGTCATATTTGCTTTATGTTACACAATCACACTTTAATCATACTGTGTCAGAAATATTGTTAAAATATTCATATGTCAGTTTCCTAGACCTTGGAATTCACTTGAAGATGTGCTTCTTGAGGTTCAAAATATATGGTTTGCAGAATTCGCAGTAAGTGTATTAAAGATTGTGATGTTCCCTTTTAAATGGTAATTTAAATCTATAATTTTTTATTCTTATTTTTACTTATTTATGAACTAATCATGCTGCATAAATTTCATCTTTGGGAGGCGTAGTACAACACTGGAATTCAACAAGCATGGGTTTCTAGTTGCAGTGACTGCATAAGAGGTACTTTATCTCGAATTCACAATGGCTACAAGAAGAAGCTGATATGGATCGCTGAGGAAGTGTATCAATAACTATGCAATTCTCCTGTGTTTGAAAATTTTTCTAAGGAATCAAAAGAAAATCGTAAGAAAGCGGGTGATGGTTCAGGCGGCTCGCTCTCACGGGGGATCCGTCTCGTTCCTTGAGACCGAGATTAAGATGGTTAATGCGATGGTAATGGCTGGACATTGAGGAGGAAGGCTGCAAGTAAGGGACAGGAATTCACGATTAAGAAAATCTTTCACAAAAATTATGCTTGTGTACAAACATCTCTACAATCTTGTGATGGGAACGAGAAAATAAGAGATAGACACCATAGCAACGGTACTGAGCTCAGAAAAGATGTAGCCTCTTCTGAGAGGGGTGACTCCATTCAGGAGATAGAAAATGTGAAGAAGAATCGTCAAGAAGTAGGGAGAGTAAAAAGAAAAAGAAGAAGAACCAGAACAAAAAGTTTGTGGGGAGAGTTTTTATCTTCAAGGGTTTTGTTTTAATTTTTTACGTGTTATTATTCACATTGGTATAGAGAACACTGAAATGGGAAAATGAGGAAAATTGATGGGGAAGGAGAAATCACGAGATAGAGATTGTAGTAGCGGTACCGAGCCTGGAGAAGATGTATCCTCTTCTGAGAAGAGCGATTCCGATTCCGTAGGCAGAAAATAGGAAGAAAAATCCTCACGAAGTAGAAATAGTGAAAGAAAAAGAAGAACGGGAGGAAAGGGAAGATGGAGGAATGCATATCCAATCAAAAAGTTTGTGGTGAGCATTTTTATCTTGATTAGTTAGTGTAGAATTTTAAAAATGTGTATGCCTATTTATTAAAATTAGTGTGGAGAACACTGAAATAGGGAAATTATGAAAATGTAAAATTTATGAATTCCATTCATATTATGAACACTTCTTACAGGCTAAATTGAAAATTGGGTGCTGTCCTAAGGCAATTAGAAAAGTGTTGGAGATAGGTTTGACAGTCGGAAAAAGTGTTAAAAAGTATATAACAAGAAACTTAGGTTGTCAGAGGAAGATGTTGATCGCATTCTAGTGCTAAAAAGTAAAGAAATTGATGTAGGTAAATCATTAGAGAAAGCTGGGATTGGAGAGGATGTTGAGTTGGAGATAAATGTGAAGGTAAAGAAGGATATGATTTCATCGTTGGACTTCAATAAAAAGCTTGTTGAGCATTAAAAATGATTCTAAAGAGTTTAGGATGAGATTTGTGATGGTTTTTATTGGACGATTCTTATGTCCAACAATGCGATTTGATGGAGAGATATGGATATCTGTTTAGAAGAATACAGAAGAAATAAAGGAAATGAATTGGTCGAAGTACGTGGTTGAGTAACTGGAATTTGGAATGGAAGAGACCGTGAGTTCGGGAGCATGATAGTGTAATTGGGTGCACCATTTTATTACATTATGTACTTAGTTACCTTCTTTATAGCCCAGCTGAATGCTTTGATTGTTGTTATTGTTTGAATTACCTGTTATTTGTAAACTGATAATAAACACCTCTTTGTAGATACTATATATGTAGTAGAAGTTTTCTCCGGTTGGTGAGAGGCTTATTCCTCTAGAATCGGATATTGGAATCCAGGGAAGGTGAATATGAGGGTCCGTAGTTTCGAATAATTAGGCTTGTTTGAAGGGACGACATTGATGTGGTTGATGCGATGAAACACCAATCAGAACCTACTGTATCTGAATTCATGCAACGTTTTGAACAGCTAGAGAGTAGTGTGATGGAAGTGAAGAAAGACATGAAATGTGTGTGGGATAATTTCTGCACATTTCTGAAGGACTACGCAAGCACTAAAAATGGCTTAATAGAAGAGATTGGAAAGATATCATATAGACTTTAAGCAGTGCAAAGATATCATATAGATTTGTGCATAGGCCTTGGCTTGATAAAGCATCTCAGTAGCACAACATTAATAATGTGTGAATTACAGTAGCTCAAAAAGGATTACAGTATGGGACAAATGGCTGTAAAATTACATTCACCATTCAAATATCCAATGCAAAATAATAAGACAATGATTTTTCTTTGTCAGAATCCATTGTTCTGACTTCATGTATTTAGAAGGTGAGAACATCATATGGTATTTCAAATGTTTCTAGCCATAATCTTCACAATTTCCAAGGAAGAACCGATTCAAATGCCTGATAATCTATATATTTAAAAATAATGTAGTTAATACACAGGTATTGAATGTGTGTCCAATATAAAATTTAACTGCAGCTTTTTGAACCGAAGAAGATAGACATAGACAAAATATCGGATTTGGATCGATCAACAATTCTAACAAAAATTTAGGATGAAAACTGTAAGCCCTAAGCACATATTTGTAATGTTTTGATTATGATTAATTTGTGTTTTGTGATAATAGAAATAGTTTTATAAAAAGAACAAAAGATGCACAAAAGGATTCTCAAGAGTAATCTATAAAGAAGGAAACGATCACTCAAGACCACAACACTTTATGGAGATGAAGTGATCAAGTTAAAGACCTTGAAGACAGGGACGGAACCAGAACAATATGATTGGGGGGCTGGAGGAAAAAAAAAAATTTTGCCAGAATTTCGTCTATAAAATGATGAATTCCATGTATAAAAGGTAATCGTCCATTGGTAGGGATAAACATTACAAATTCTAAATTTACATATAATATCAGGGAGAGAGAAGAAGAAAATTGAAAATTTTTTTCTATTGTTTCTGCTGGCGCAGCCGAGGGTTTTTTTTTTTTTAAATTTTTTTTATAAATCAGTCCCTACATTTTGTGGGGGCTAAATTAAAATAAAAAAATTGGACTTAAATGTAAAAAACATAAAATTTTTTTAAAAAAAAAAATTCCCGGGGGGGCTCGAGCCCACCCGGAGCCTTGACTAGTTCCGTCCCTGCTTGAAGACAAGAACAATGGTTAGGGATAGACTTATAAGGTATTTATGTAAAACTTCCTAACTTGTTTATTTAATTTTTGATCAATTATGTTATCTCCTTAGAAGAAACAATTTTTGGAGAAAATTATTCTTGAAAAACTAAGTTGTCTTGATAAAGCTTTGATGATTTAAAAATATTACATGTTTTAAAATTGTTACTTCAAGAATACATATTTTGAAAGTGAAGGAAAAATTGTGTTTTACAAGAAAACCAATTGGCCGAAATTTTTAATTGTAAAAATCGATCATCCGATTTTTGTTTAAGTAAAAATCGGTCACCCTTTAGAAAATTGAACGTCCTATTTTTGGACTCACATAAAAAAATCAGTCATCGGATTTTAAATCGACGTCCAAATTTTTCTTAAGCTTGAAAAAAATCGGTCTTCCTATTTTTAATCTTCAAGAAATCGGTCATCCGATTTTCTATTCTTCAAGAAAATCGGACGTCCGGTTTGTGTTTTTATGGTACAAAATGACCATTGCTGCTGAAAGTGACAGCTAGTTTTCTTACCTTCACATCAAAGGGCTATTGATCAGTCATAAATGAGTAGAAGTTGAAGAAGTTTAAGGACACTTTTATGAGTATTAAAGAGTACATTTTCAATCTTATTTATCATATTAAAAAGAAAAACTCTTTGGAGCTACATTTATTGATCATTCTTCAAAGAAGAAGGAAATGAAGCTTGTAGAGGCATTTCACAAAGTGTATCACTTTCTTTTAACCTTCTTTGGTAATATCGCTCCATCCTTACTCTCTCATCTTAAATTGTGATTAAAGGTTTTGTGAAAAAACCCTTTAGGTGGTCCTTTCATATTTTGTTATCTTATATTTTTTTGTGATCTTTTAGGTTTGTATACAAAGCCCTTAACGGTGATCCTCATTGTAGCATTTTGTAAAAACTTGTAACTAGTGAAGTTGTGCGAAATCTTTGAGTTAAGTCTCAAAGTAGTGGAAGTAGCTCTATTGAGAGAGTGAACTACTATAAATTCCTTGTCTCTCTCTTTTGTGTTTTGCTTTTTATCTCTATGATTATTGGTTGATCATTCTCTATAAAAGAGATTTTGTTTGCTTAGGAATTTTATTAAAGAAAAGTTATTAAATTCTTCTTCAAACAAATCGGAGGCTCTATATTTTAACTTATGCAAATTTTTTAAAATAGCTAAAAACTTTATTCACCCCCCTTCGCCCCCCCAAGGTCTTTCAATTGGTATCAGAGGGGGTCTTCTTTCAAAAGGCTTAACATCTTAAGAAGCAAAAGATCTTTTATAAAATCGCTAGTATCTCAATCTTACCTTATGTAGATGGCGCTTCTACAAATAGTTCTCGACTTTTTAATGGCACTAATTATACTTTCTGGAAGTCAAGCATTAAAATCTATATTTACTCTATTAACTTTGATCTTTGGAGTATTGTAGAAAAAGGATCTTTTGTCCCCCCGAAAAGATGGAAGAGTCAAGAAGGTTGAAGAATTCGACGAATTTGACTCAAGAAAGATGACTCTCAATTTTCAAGCCATGAGTATATTAACTTGTGCTTTGGATGCAAATGAGTACAATAGAGTGAGCGGATATGATTCGACTCATGAAATATGGAAATTGTTAGAAGTCACTCATGAAGGCACAAATCAAGTGAAAGAATCAAAATTGGTCATGTTAGTGAGAGAATATGAATTATTCATGATAAAACAAAATGAAAGAATTAGCGACATGTTCACAAGATACACCAACATCACAAATTGACTAAAGACATATGGAAAAGAGTATACGAAGGGAGAAATAAATGGAAAAGTTTTATGCACTTCAAAAGGCATGGCAACAAAAAACTCTTGTCAGAGAAGAATCCAAAGATTTGATACTTCTTCCGATTGAAGAGCTCATAAGATCTCTTCTTACCCATGAAATGAAGATAAAGAGATTCAATGAAATGGAAGAAGAAGACAAGGGAAGAAAAGGCGGGGTACTCAAAGTAAATGAGGAAGAGCAAGCAAGTTCATCCAACATTAAGGATGAAAATGTTGAAGATGAAGACATGGATTTAGTGGTTCGAAAGTTTAAAAATTTACAAGAAAGGTTTCAAAAAAAGAGGGAAGAAACCTCCATTCAAGAAAAGAGGATAAAGTTCCTCCCTTTTCAAGGCTAGGTGTTTTGAATGCAATAGCACCGACCATCTTATAGCCGATTGCCCAAAAGCCATAGAAAAATAAAAAGGAGCATTAGAAGCAAAGCTTGAAGCAATAAAGAATAAGAAGAAATGTAAAGGCCTAATAGGAGCTTGGGAACAAGACTCAAGTGAGAGTGAAGGAGAAGAAAAAGCTAACATGTGCTTCACTTTCTAACTTCTTTAGTCTTATTGATGATGATGATGATGATGATGATGATGATGATGATCCTAATTCTATACTTTTTGAAATGTATGATGAACTCAAAAAGATTTTTAAAAGAAAAAAGTAATTGAAAAAGAAGATTAATGATTTATTAACGGAAAATTCAAAACTTTTTTGTGAAAACAAAACTCTTCTTGAACTTTTAGAAGTTTTGAAAAATGAAAAGGATTTCTCAAACGAAGAATTTCAAAAACTTCGATAGAGAACAAAAGACTTTGTGAAAAAGTTCTTCTCTTGAAAAATGCATGGTTGATTACGATGATTTGAAGAAAAAGATTAATGATCTTACCACGTGTATTGAAAAATTTACAAAAGGAAAAGAAAACTTTGAAAAACTTTTGGGTGCTCAAAGATCACCATTTGATAAAATGGTATTAGATATAATCACTCTAAGAATTTTTCAAACCAAACACGCTTTACAAAGCTTCTTCACCCTTCTCACATATTTGTTGCACATATTGTGAAAAGAATTGTCATAAGGCCACAAAATGTTTTATAAAAAGAAAGATTGAAATGAGAGTAAAAACTATTTGGTAAGTAAACGAAAAAGGTAACTAACATTCATGGACCCAAAAGAATATGAGTACCAAAAATCATCTCTACTTCTTCTATTGTAGAAACACAAACCAAGCTCATGGATAGTGGATGCTCAAGACACATGACTGGCAATGCATCTTTTATGAGTGAGCTTAAGGAAACCAAAAGTGGCTTCGTCACCTTTGGAGATAAGAAGAAAGGAAAAATCATTGGTATAGGTAATATCAGTAATGCTTCTTCTTCTTTAATCAAGCAAGTTCTCTTAATTGATGGATTAAAGTTCAATTTGCTTAGTATTGGTCATATTATGTGATAATGGTTGCAAAGTTGTCCTTGAAAGAGATTCTTCTTCTATCATTGATAAGCATGAAAACAAAACAATTTTTGTTGCAAAAAGAGTAGGAAATGTCTATGTTTTCCATCTTGAAGATCTTTTCTCTCAAAACTTAAAGTATCTCTCAGTTCATGATAATGAAGCATTTTTTTTAGCTTAGAAGGCTTGGCCATGTTAGCATGGATTTACTAAACCATCTTTCTTTTAAAAGAGCTTGTTAGAGGCTTACCAAAATTACATTTTGAAAAAACTAAACTTTGTAGTGCTTGCCAATTTGGAAAATAAGTTAAGAGCTCTTTTAAACCAAAGAAGATTATTTCTACTTCAAAACCTTTAGAATTCATTCACATAGATTTATTTGGACCAATGAGGACCACTAGTCTTGATGGTAAGAGGTATGCTTTTGTTATAGTAGATGATTTTTCAAGATTCACTAGGACATTGTTTTTAAGTCAAAAAGATGAAGCATTTCAAAAGTTTGTCAAGCTTTTTAAAAGAGTTCAAACCTCCCTTCGATTGTAAATTGATCTATTTGAGAAGTGATAATGGGAGAAAATTTAACAATCAAGATTTCAAAACTATGTGATAATTTTTGTATTACACAAAATTTTTCGGCCGCTAAAACCCTAAAGAAAATGGTGTTGTGGAGAACCAAAACTGCAATTTACAAAAAATTGCAAGGTCTATGCTTTGTGAAAACTCCCTACCAAAATATTTTTGGGCCGAGACCGTTAACACCGCTCGATATGTAATGAATCGTGTTCTTTTTAGACCATTTTTTAAGAAAACTCCTTTTGAACTTATTTTTAACAAAAATCCCTGAATTGGCTATTTCCAAGTTTTTGGATATAAATGCTTTATAAACACCAAGGACAATCTGGGAAAGTTTGATAGAAAATTCGATGAGGTAATTTTTCTTGGTTACTCTTCAAACAAGAAAGCTTATAGGATTTATAATAAAAGAACCTTATATGTTGAAGAGTCAATTCATGTAAACTTTGATGAACCTAACATTTTTTAAAAGAAAGATGATGATGACATAGATAATTCCTTGAGTAACCAACCGTTGCATACACAAGCTATGGAGGAACATGCAAAGGAGGAAGAAGAGATTGAGGAGAAATAAGAAAATGATCAAGAAGTTCAAAATCTTCCTCAAGATATGATATATCCAAAGGGACACTCCAAGGATGAAATCATTGGTGATGTATCACAAGGGGTAAGAACAAGTAAGTATTTTATTGACAACTTTGCTTTATTATCTCAAATTGAACCTAAGTTTATAGATGATGCTTTATGTGATGAGTTTTCGATTATTGCAATGCAAGGGGAATTTAATCAATTTGAAAGAAACAAAGTTTGGACTTTGGTCCCAAGACCTCGTGATCACCCCACTATTGGTACAAAATGAGTTTTTAGAAACAAACTAAATGAATTCAGAGAAATTATAAGAAACAAAGCTAGACTTGTTGCGGAAGGATTTAATAAAGAAGAGGGTATAGATTTTGATGAAACCTTTGCTCGGGTTGCTACACTTGAATTCTTAAGAATGCTTTTAGATTTCGCTTGTTTTAAAGTATTCAAGCTTTTCAAATGGATATTAAAAGTGTATTTTTAAATGGTGATATTGAGGAGGAAGTTTATGTTGAACAATCTCCCGATTTTGTACATGAAAAATTTCCAAACTATGTTTATAAACTTTCAAAAGCACTATATGGTTTAAAACAAGCTCCAAGCGCTTGGTATGAAAAACTAAGTGGCTTTCTCTTTTCAAATGACTTTTCAAGAGGTGTGGTGGACACAACCCTTTTTACAAAAACCTCTTGTAACAATTATCTTCTACTTGTCCAAATTTATGTGGATGATATTATTTTTGGAGCTACTAATGTTTGTTTGTGTGAAGAGTTTTCCTTACTAATGCAAAAGGAGTTTGAAATGAGCATGATGGGAGAATTGACCTATTTTCTTGGATTTCAAATTAAATAAACCAAAGAAGGCATCTTCATCAATCAAGAGAAGTACACAAAGGAACTTCTCAAAAGATTTGGGATGAGCGATGAAAAAGGAATAGAAACTCCAATGAGCTTATCATTGAAACTAGACAAGGACGAAAAAAGTAAAAAGGTAGATGAAAAATGATATAGAGGTATGATCAGAAGCTTATTGTATTTAACGGCTAGTAGGTCGGATATTATGTTTACTATTTTTTGTGTGCTAGATCCAAAGCTTGCCCCTAGGAATCTCATTTAATAGTTGTTAAACGTATTTTAAGATATTTAATATCCTCTTATGATTATGGATTATGGTACTCTGAACAATCTTGTTTTGATCTTATCGCTTACACCAATGCGGATTATGTCGCACGTAAGGTAGAAAGAAAGAGTACTAGCAGAAATTGCAAATTCTTGGGGGGATGCTTAGTGTCTTGGTACAGCAAAAAAAAATCATGCGTGTCCTTATCAACTGCCGAAGCGGCCAAAGCGGAATATATAGCAGCTGGTTATTGTTGTGCTCATGTACTTTGCATGAAGCATACTTAATTTTGGTTTTAATTTTAAAAACATACCTATTTTATGTGATAACACAAGTGCAATAAATCTTTCTGTAAATCCTGTGCAACATAAAAAAACTAAACATATTGAAATCAAACATCATTTTATAAGAGATCATGTTGCAACAGGAGATGCATTTTTATATTATATTTGCAAAGAAGATCAGATTGCTTATATTTTAACAAAAGCTCTTTCTAAAGATCGTTTTTGTTATTTACGGAAATTACTTGGTACTGGTAAATTACATGACTAACATGTGTTTTGATCTTTAAATTTTTCTTCATTTTTTAAGCCGAGATTTTCGGACCATAAAATGGGATGTGCCTTGAAAAAACCGGACATCCGCTTTTCCTTCAAAAATTTCAAGATGCTTTTTTGCACAAAAAAGTCGAGAGTTTCAGACTACAAAATCGGACGCATCAAAAAAATCGAACGTATGATTTCTTTTGTTATAATAAAAACAGACAACCATTTTCAAAAACCAGCCGACTGGTTTTTCTATTATTTGATGGAAACTGTATTTATATATCATAAAGCTCTCATTTGTTTTACTCTCTCTCTCTCTCTCTCTACAAATCCGCTATTTCTCTCTCTAAAAACTCACTATCTCTTTCTATCAATCCCTCTAAAACTGATAGCTCTCTCTCTTTGAAACCGCCCTCACTGTCGACTCTCTCGCTCTCTCTCTCTCTCTCTCTCTCTCTCTCTCTCTCTCTCTCTCTCTCTCTCTCTCTCTCAATCTAGTCACTATCAATTTAATTCTCTCTTAAAGATTGTTCTCTCTCAAAATCCTCTATCAAAACCCATCACTCTCCTACTTCGAAAATGGTGAAAGTGAAGAATGCAAATGTTGGAAGGGAAGAAAACTATGAAGAAGATGGAAGTAGCAGAGGTGGAAGAATTGGAAAAGGAAAAGGAAAAAGAGTGGCAACTGAAGTGAGACTACTAGAAAGATTCATCTCTGTCAAAGAAGTTGCAAACTTTGAGGAATGGACAAGAAAAAGGAGAAAATTGCTCCAGGCCACATAGTTGGTCTATTTGACATGGAAGGTAAGGAGATTATCCCTAATCTTGTCGAAGATATTGGTTGGGGACCCTTGCTTACAGTTAATGAACTCTATTATCCAAAAATGATATTTGAATTCTATGCTAATTTACATAAAGGAAGAGTTCAAAAGTAAGGAAATATTACTTACCAATGGGTAACTTCTTCGGTGGGTGGTAGAGATATTTCTTTTAATGATAGAATGCTAAACACCATCTTAGGAACACCTAAAAATAGTATTGATTCTATACCAAAAACAAAAAATGCTTTGATCCCAACCTATACAATGAGAAAAGATTTGAATAATTATTCACTAAAGGAGAAGTTCTAAAGAGACATAATGACAGAAATGTTAATAAACTTGATGCATATGGAAGATTATTGCACCACATGATTTCCAATGCAATCATTCCTAGTGTTGGTCACAAGTCTTCTAGTACAAACATGCACTCTTTTGTTATGTTAGCATTACATGAGTATAGAAGAATGAATTTTGGATTTATAGCCATTGAACATATGCTAGCCACTCAAACCTCCTCTACAAAATGTTTGTCATATGGTTGTTTTTTCAATAAAGTTTTCCAATACTTTGTGCTAAATTTGGTTAGAGTTTGTGATCATATTGGTGTTGGAAAAATCTATAACAAACATATCTTTAAAAGAATGGGAATTTTCAAGAAATGAGAAAGGTATGTTCGTCAGAGGAGGACAAGATGATAATGATGAGAGTGATGAAGATGATGAAGAGAATGAGGAGTAAGAAGCTGTGAACGTGGATGAAGAGGAAAGTGAAGAAGAACCGAAAGAGGAGACTTTTAGAAGAGAAATGAGACAGAAGAAGAGGCAAGAAAGGGTTAAAGAAGGTCGATCATCCAGGAGTATGTCTCAACTTATGGATATGATAGCCTCCATGCAAGTCTCAATGAATAGCCATTTTGATGCCCTAGATGGAAAGATATTGGATATTCAAGAAAGGGTGATGAGGTTAGAAGCAAGAGGAAGAGAATAAGACAAATGAGGCAATAAAGAAAGCAAAAGAAAAAGGGAGTTTCAAGCTAGTTAGCTTATGTTTCATTTCTTATGATTTAACTACTTAAGTTTCATAGCTTTTGTTTCTTTTTGGTTATTGACTATTTTTCTTGGAACTTATATTTATTGCTTATGAAGTCTTGTTTTGAAAATTTTGTCTTCTTTGCTTATTTGGAACTCACAATGATATCTTAATGATGAGAGTTCCATTGATCTTTTTCAATGATCCCTTATACTCCTTATGCTTTTTGAGTTATGACAAAAAGGGGGAGAAAAATATAAGATGCATAATGTTGATGCATTAAGAGGGAGATGTATGACATGAATATTCTTTTGTTGATATTAGTGCATATTGTTTTGTTGGTACTATTTTGATGACTTGAGTTGTGTTTCTTTGATGTTTTGACACTTTTTTGTTGGCAACATGCTTTGAGTTGTAGAAAGCTTTATGCATTATGCCTTGTTGCTTATATGGCCTTGAGTTTTATTGATAATATTTTTTTGGTGCCATATTTGCTGTGAAGCATGCCTTAAGGGGAAGCTTTAAGTGTTTTTATTTTATTTTCAAACCTTGGCTTGTTTTCAAAATAAAATAGGAAGTTCTTTCTCTCTCTCATTTTTTTTATGCTTAGTTCTTAATAGTGATCTTTTGAAGCATTCTCTTGGCTTTATCGAGTTCTTTTGTTTTATATAACCATCATCTTGCATCTTTGTTTGTCATAATCAAAAAGGGGGAGATTGTAAGCCTAAGGGCATATTTGTAATGTTTTGATTATGAATAATTTGTGCTTTGTGATAATAGAAATAGTTTTATAAGAAAAACAAAAGATGCACAAAAGGAGTCTCAAGGGTAATCTATAAAGAAGCAAAAGATCACTCAAGACCACAAGAGTTTATGAACATGAAATGATCAAGTTAAGGACCTTGAAGACAAGAAGAATAGTCAGGGATAACTTTACAAGGTATTTATGTAAAACTCCCTAACTTGTCTCTTTGATTTTTGATCAATTATGTTAGCTCCTTAGAAGAAATAATTTTTTGAGAATTATCCTTGAAAAACTAAGTGGTCTTGATAAAAGAGCTAGTTTTTTTTACCTTAACATATAAAAGAGCTATTGATCAGCCATAAATGAGTAGAAGTTGAAGAAGTTTTAAGAACACTTTAAGAGCATTAAAGAGTACATTTCCAATCATATTTATCATATTAAAAAGAAAAACTCCTTGAAGCTGCATTTATTGATCATTCTTCAAAGTAGGAAAGGAAACTTGTAGAAGCATTTCACAAAGTGTATCATTTTCTTATCAAACTTCTTTGGTAATATTATTCCATCTCTATTCTCTCATCTTAAATTGTGATCAAAGGTTTTCTGAAAACTCTTTGGATGATCCTTTGATATTTTGTTATCTTATATTGCTTTGTGATCTTTGATGTTTGTGTGCAAAACTCTTGAAGAGTGATCCTCATTGTAGCATTTTGTAAAAACTTATGACTAGTGAATTTGTGTGAAATCCTTGAGTTAAGCCTCAAGGTAGGGGATGTAGCTCTATTTAGAGTGGGAACCACTATAAATTCCTTGTCTCTTTCTTTTGTGTTTTGCCTTTTATCTCCATGATTATTGGTTGATCATTCTCTATGAAAGAGATTTTGTTTTGGTTAGAAATTTTATTAAAAAGAGTTATTAAATTTTACTTCAAACAAAATCGGAGGCTCTATATTTTAAATCGTACAAAAGTTTTTAAAATAGCTAAAAATCTTATTCGCCCTCCCCTCCTCTTCCCCTCTAAGGTTTTTCAAACACACATCTTTAATGCACGATATTCTTCTTGAAATTTGAAACTTGGAGTGTTTAGATTGTTTAGTTACTAAAGAATGTTGCATTTAGTGACCCAATTGTTAGCAATATTTATTGTGCAGTGAATAGAGAAAAATGCTGCCAATGAAAGGAATGGGATGGAAATCGTTTGATATGAGTAATTGTTTTTGCACATTGAAGATAGTGGCCGCAAGGAGAGGTTGTGATGGCAAGCATTTAAGGATATGGTTTCTGCAAACATACTTCCAGATAATTTGAATATAAAGCATTAAATATTATTGATTTAGATTGGGACTCGATTTGCATAAATGTTGATTTTGATTTGGTACAATTGCAGCAATCGATCAATGGAGCACAATTATATGAACTTAAAATTTTTTTTGGTAGTTTCCTTACTCCAACAAACTTTGGAGGGAAATTAAACTACTGTGAGGAGGTAACAAGGATTTATAAAAATATCATTAATTAATAAATATTGTTATGTGAAAATATATGATTTGCAGTTGTGTTTTCGTAAATTTGTGTGCCTGTTAATTGGGACAATGCTCATTGGTTTTTCGCAATGGTTAAAATGGTGAAGCAAAAGATGATCATATAATTCCATGCCTCGTGTGAAAAATGAGAAGCCAAAACAGCTTTTAGTGAATTGTCTGGTATGTTGGTTTATTCCGTTAGATAGCTTAGTTAATTGTGAGGTATGTTGATTGAAATGTTTCCATTCACTACTTGTAGGAATTGACATTTCATACCTCGTTAAAGGCTGGTTTGAATCGAAATATAAGCTTATATTTCCATGTTTCCCACAGAAACAATATATTGGTGCATACAACAACCTAACTCGTAAGTATTATAAATTTAATTCACTAGTAGAAAGTAATTATACATTGCTGACAAGAATTTTGTTTTTCTAATATAATTAGGCACACCATGGCCTCTATGTGATAAAGTTTCTTGACAACATACATTCTCTTGCCCTGAAAGTCAAATTTAACGTACTCATACTAATAAATTCATATTTCATATATAAGTTTCATATATTTTTCTACTTAGTTTGGTATTAAAAACTATTAATTTATTCACTACGACAATATAAGAATTTATAAATGGAGGTTTTTAACGGAAATCATTGCCGTCGGTATTTACCGACAGAATTCCGACGCGTCTACCATGTACATCGACTTTTTGGCAAAATGTTCAAAAAATTTGGAGGGAATAGTCACATAAAAAAATCACAAAACTTACCAACCGGAATCGTCGTCAGTATATATGTTATTGGTGGATCTTTGCGACGGAATGAGTACCGTCGAAACCTTGTTCAAGTTAATTACAAAATATCCATTACTAGCTTATTTAATAAAGTTACTAATGGAAGCCGCATCACTATTCCATCGGTAAGTAATAAATAGAATTAGACGAAATTGGGAATCCCCCTCACTCCCATCATTTTTCATCAGAAACCTCCAAAATCCCCTCCCTCCAAATTCCTCCTTCTCATGATTACTCGACGCCCACCACCGACAGCCCACCTCCCGCCCACTGCTGACGCTGCCTCCGGTGAGTGTTTCTCCTTTCTTCTTCTAATTATCTTCATCTCTTCTCTCCCTCTGTCTTGTCTATCTTTGTTACTTTTTGCCTTCCTCTTTCTAATCTTCCTCTCTTTCTTCACTCTATGTCACTAGAAGCACATCGAAAAAGTTGGAGCTCCCCGATGGTCCAAAAAAAAACAATCCCACGAAAAAAAAAGAGTAATTTTTATATTTTTTTTCTTCATTTTCAGTTAATGTGTTTGAGTGTTTGTGTATTATATTTAAGTATTGTGTCAATTTTTATGAAATTTTATGGTGCTTAATCCATTGTGGCAATTTTTTGTTAAAAATAGTACAAACACCTATATGACACGTATAAAAGAAATAGAAATCTTCAGAAATAAAATAAATAGCATAACACAACTAGCTATAGCTTTTGCATCCAACTTTGTAATGCTGATTTGGAAAATGAATGTACTGAAATTGATATTGCCAACTTTTGTCCCCTTCAATTGGCTGCTAACAAATATATATATATATATATTTTTTAAGTTAGGAAAAGATATTCTAAAAAAATAAAAATTGTCATTGTTATTCTTGTTGCTTTCACATTTTATATATTTAGTTTTTAGATCACTCCTCTATTGGCTATGTAGATTCTTCAAGCATTTGATTTGTCTTTTGGAAGAGTTTTTTGTTTTTGTTTTTTGTTTTTTAATATATTTCACTCATTTGACATTTTTGTACATAGATATATTTTATATCATCTTATAAACATCATATATTAGTCATGTCTGGTTTGCTATAATATAATTATACGTAAATCATCAACAAAATGATGATATGGAATAACTAACTACCACATGAGTTTTTCTTCTACGAATCAAATTGATTTGTGTTTAAATTGTAATTTTTTTTCATATAATATTATGAGAGTATATATAATACTAAGAGATACATAATACATATTTTTTCGTTTATATTTTTCCGTACCTAAATCATTCTCTTAAGTTTTGGTGTGACAAGACTTACTCCTTCAAATCGGTACATAAAATGTTTTTTTAGAAAAGTTTAATTTGTCCCTCCTAACCACTTTCTTTTTAAGTTAAAATCAATAAGATGGTCCCTTTCCAAAAAAAAAATCAATAAGATGATCCCATTATGTTAAAAAATTTTTCTTTTTTTTTAATAATTGTTAAAAACTCTTTGAATAACGATCTCAAGCGGGGGTATTGGCTTGTCGATATTGCATGGAACAAGCACGGTCCTTTCCTTTGTCAAATGGTGGAAAACAATGTTTGTTCCTTTGTTATTGATGTTTCTTGCCGCTAGATCATCAATTTAGACGAGATTTGAGGTCTTTGAAGAGGCGCATAAGTGAAGACCGCTCACCCCGCCACCGAAACTTTTGGGAGAACGGATATGGGAAAGCTACCAAGACTTTTCAAAGATCATTTGAAACAGGAAAGGATTTAGGCAAAGAAAATGGTAGGGAAAGGATCACAGAGTATATTTTGGAACCTTCCTTATAGGTATTCCCTTTTAGTCCGTCATGTGATACACAACAAGAATGTGTTTGATGCACATGACTTCTCACAACAAGAACTGATACACCTTATTCAGGAGCCTGTCCTTATTGTTACTCAAACTCACCAGTTACACAAAATTAAGATCCTTTAAACCAATAATACAGAAGGAAAGTGAATACTTCTACCATTTCATGTATAGTCATAGTAAAATATCTGATCATGGTGCCAACAAGAAAATACGACGAACTAAAGCAAAACTCTCTGTAGAAAAAGTTTTTACACGAATAAGCATCTGCAAAAATTACAAAACCTCCAAGAAACAATTCAAACAAAGATTATCTTACATTAATTTCTCAGGATAAAAAAAACACTGAAGAAATAGGACTAGAATATTTCTGTCCTTTTATTTTGATTGGGAAAAATTAAAATTACAAGGAGAAATGCATCCAGTTAAATAGTAGAAAAGTGTGAAAAAAAAAAACTCCAAATCTCGAGACACAATACAGAGATAAAAAAAAATGGTTTTAATCAAAGCATACCCGATGGGTTCGAAAAAAGGAGGGGTCTAGCTTCTTCAATTCAAAACAGGAATCAAATCCTTGGCTTGGGTTTCCTTGCAGATTGAGAAATACGAGAGGAAATCTATCTTGATTTTCACTCTCTTCTGCAAAAACAAAAAACACAGAGAAGACAGCTCAAGCTTTAGAGATAACCCCCTTTTTAGGAACCGAAAATTGGCATCAGACTGACATAGACTACAAGCTAGACTGAAAGAAAAGCAATAGCTAGCAATGACGGGGAGAAAAAACCTTTACCTTTGATTTTTGCCAGAATTTGTTCGACTGAGCAAACAAATTGAAGTGAAAAGCTCCTCTTATTACCACATCAAGAAAAAAGCAACGGAACTCACCGTTAGTGCAAACGAAATCATGCTTTGTAGAGGAAAGATGAAGGGTTTTTTGGATGGTCTGTAGAAAGAGAAAGGGTGATGGAGGAAGAAGGGTGTTCTACACTCAGAGAGTTGTTGGAAAGACGGTGGGAAGATGAAGAGGCCACTGAGAGATTAGGGATATTCTTTATTTTGTAAGAGATATCTAAACGGCGTTGTTTTGGTCGTCTCTCCTTGGCATATTTCCTAAACATTTTGGGGGAAACATTTTGGTGCAATTCAGTTTCCCAGTTAAAACATTGGAAGACTTTTCTTTTTTTTTTTTTTTTTCCTATTTAATAAATTGGGGAAGATAATTGACTAAAAAAATGCCATATTATCTCTATTGTAATATATGTATTTTTATTTATTAAAATTACATTTTTTTATTCATTCCGACACATGACATATGCCCAAAAATAGTTATACTAACATTGGTAAAAACGTGGAGAAATATATGTTAGAAAATTTACTTTTTCTTGTAATGGATGTTCCTTATTGGTATACCTTTTTAGTTTATCATAACATTAACGTGATGCACACTGAGAAGAATGTGTTTAATAATGTGTTCAACACTATTATGGTTGTGAAAGAGAAGTCAAAAGATAATATCAAGGCTAGAGAAGACCTACATTTGTATTATTACAGACCGGACATGTTGATGGAAGAGAGCAGTAGGGGTAAACGCTCGAAGCCAACGTCATGTTATAGCTTGACTAAGGAACAAAAGAAATGGTGCTTGATTGGGTTAAAGAATTGCAACTGCCAGATAGATATGCATTTAACTTGGACAGATGTGTTGATTAAAAGAAATTAAGTTGACCGCCATGAAAAGCCATGATTGTCACGTGTTCAAGGAATGACTGATGCCCATCGCCTTTAGAAAGCTCCTTCTAGCTAAGGTGTGGATTTGCTTGGCCGAGTTGAGCCTTTTCTACCGAGACTTGTGTGCCCTGAAAATAAGTGAGTCTCAAATGCGTGAATTAGAGAAAAGCATTCATATTTTGATATGCAAATTAGAATGCATATCCCTTCGAGTTTTTTCGATGTCATAGAGCATTTGATGATTCATTTGTCATATGAGGCGAGAGTATGCGGTCCTGTCCAATACAGGTGGATGTACTCATTCAAGAGGTAAAAAACGTAACTTTACTTAAATTAAATGTAATTTTCATTAAATTATATAACTAATTCATTTATACTTGCAATATTTTAAGTACTTGCACCATATAAAGAAGATAATAAAAAATAAGGCAAGAGTTGAGAAACTATATGCAATACTTAATTAAGGAGGCCACAATATTCTTCAGCTACAACTTTGAAGAAAGCATACTAATCCTTCACAAAAGAGTAAGACGAAATGATGATGTGAGGAATCCTCTGCATAGGGTGAGGTTCTGATGTGGAATGATCTTCAAGAGCATAAAATTTTGTCCAAGAAGTGAGGGAGAGAACAAACAAAACAAGTGTAATAAGTAGAAGAAACTGCCTTTGAAAGGACTTGAAAATGTTAAACTTCAAGCAACCTTGGATATATCAAATCCAAGACCTCAAGAAGGTTTAAACAAAATCTTTTCTTCAAAGTTCAAGCAACCTAAGGTATTTTGAACCTTAGACCTCAATGAAACAAGAAGAAGACCTTAAGACTAGTTTTCTACAAGAGTGTAGTAACTAGTATGAAGGAATTTTTTTTTTATGATCAACCTTGAAGCTCTTGGAACTTTCAACAAGTCTTCAAAGTGATTTTTTCTTTCAAGAAATTTCACCCTTGAAGAAGATAGAAAAACTAAGCTAAGAACTAAGAATACTAAGGGAAGAACCTTTGTCTTGAAAAATTTCTTGATTACTTCTTCAAAATGGAAGACTACATATTTATAGAGACTTGAGGGAGAAAATAGGAATTTTTCCCTCTCATATTTTCAGCCCAAAGGATAGATATAACCTATACATACACTTGATAAGACAATAGAGGTGTTTTAATTGCATTTGGACTATTCTAGAGCACTAGTCAACACATTGCCAAAAGTAGGAGGCAATTTTTCAGTTTGGGCAAAAGGGATTCCAACTATCTACCAAGGTAAATTTTCAATTTCTAACTTATTAAAAAATTAGGATATTGCCCCATAAAGTCTTGGACATCAAAATTTAATCCCCATAAAGTCTTGGACATCAAAATTGACATCAAAATTTAAGCCTTCAAACTTCTCTTGCTCAATTTGATCCTTGTGACTCTTTAGTTGTTTTGCCTTCGCTCTTGTCACAACTCCTTGATGTTCTTGCATGTCTAACCGATTCACATCAGGTTCTATCAATATGCAATCAGAAAGGACTAAAATTATGTGAAAAAAATAAAAATGTTGGATAATTAGGAATTTAAACCAGTGAAAAATTATACCCTCCTTAATTGCGAGGAAGTAGACCTTATCTTCGGTAAGTTAATTGACGTTGTGAACTTAACACACGTTTAATATACATGTATATCTTGTAAGATTGATTTAAATTTATAAAGTGCAGGAAATACGAATTGGAACTAGGAAATATCAATTTGAATATAATAAAATAATGAAATTCAAAAGAAAATAAGTGAGAGATTCGAAGAATGGCTTAGAATTTAAGTAAGTTAATCTATTTGAATGCATTCAAATTTAATTAATATTATTAACTCATTTAGTTAACAAATGTGTTTCAGTTTATACAGATGCAAGATCCCCACAAACAATGTAGTCAACTTTTGAAAAATCTATCTTGGGGTCCTTCTAGAAAAGTTAAGATGTACACTAGTTACATTGTGAATGGATTTTGGTTTCACACAAGAGATAGGGGTGAGAAGGGAAAAACCTGTAATGATAGTGTGTGTGTGTGTGTGTGTATGTACGTGTGTGCGTGAAACCAAATTACTATGGTATTTTAAAAGAAATAGTTGAGGTAGAGCTGTCATTTTCACCAATTCAAAAGATTGCGTTGTTCGTTTGTGATTGATTTGATTCTTCGGATTGAGGAATGAGGATTCAGCCTCAGTATAAAACTGTGGAGTTACACAAAGACTTGAGATATGGAAGATACAATTCTTTTGTTTTAGCCCATCAAGCAGAGCAAGAGTCATTTCTCCCATATTCTGGCTCCAAAAGACCGAGGACCGACTGCATTAGTGTAATGAAATACACTACGAGTAATAGATGTTTCGGTCCAAGATGATGCATTCCAGGAGAATGTAGATGTTGACGAGGTTTCGATAATAGATGTAATTCGTACATGAGTCACGTTCATCGGAAGAGGTTGATATCAACGTCGAGACATATTTCGAGGAGTTACAAATGATAAAACTGAGATAGATGGGATTCCGATGAAGATTCCCATTAATAAATCGAGGAATATGGGATGATGATTCCGATTATTTCAACACAGAACATTGTATGATTATTATACTTATATGATTAATAAGTTATGTTTATACTATATTATTACACTTCAAGTATTTTACTTTTGTGATTATACTTATGTTATTATACTTTAAGCATTTTACTTTTATGATTATACTTACGTTATTACACATGAAGCATTTACTTAATCGAATTCTCTTTTTCTTTTACAGTATTACGTGTGAGAATTTTGGTGAGCATATTCTCTTCTATAGACACGGTTAAGGTATTTGTTTTAGTATAAAAATCGTATGAAATCCTCACACCAATGAGTTTAAGTTTAGTACTTTTAGGACTTTAGGACTTTAAGTTAAATTTAAATGGTGTAATTGAATGTTATTCCCTTCTTTTCGTATAGTTTTTGTGAGGACTTTGTTGGGCATATTCTCTGTCATATACATTGTTGAGGTATGTGTCTTAGTTTAGTTTTAAATATTGTTTTAAGGTGGAGCTCTGACTCTTTAAGTTTAAATATTGCTTTATGGGAGAACCATGACTTTTTAAGTTTAAATATTGCTTTACCGGGGACCCCTGACTCTTTAAGTCTAAATATTGCTTTATGGGAGACCCTTGACTCTTTTAGTTTAAATATTGCTTTACAGAGGAGCCCCAACTCTTTCATATTGTGAACTTGTGTTATTCCTTGTTTGCATAGCCTGTATGCCTAGAAAATGTCTATAGTACATGAGAAACTACCAAAATTTTTCTAAACTTATTAAAAACTTAGATTTTTTTAATGACTTACATAAAAAATGAATCTTAATATTATATCGTATTATTAAACAGTCGTATTATTCATATTAATAAAAAGTTTATTTCATCGTATTATTCAAAATGATAAAAAGTTAATTAAAGTTTATTATATTGTATTCCTTTGACTTATATTATATATAAAGTATGATTACACTTATGATTATTATGTGGATATTGTAGGCCCGATCACACGTGGACGGAAGAGAAAGTATGTTGACGATGCTAGCACATACCGAGAGGAGCTACCACCATCTACTACTCCCATGCGATCTACCACACCCAATGCAGCTGCCTTGTTTTTGTGGTGCCTTCTAACTCCCTCACACCCCCTCACACCCTCTCTGACATAGATGCAGCCGATCTCTGCTTTTGAGGCTCCTACAACATCTACCTGTTAGTATATGCCCTAAGACCAATTGACTCACCTTTATGATTTATGAAGCATGTATTTTTTGAATTGTATTTTATGTTCTTGGTCATCAAGTATGTGACTTGATAGTAAAACCCTTATAGCTAATAAAATACTATTCTTATTTGTCCCTAGTTTATTACATCTTGTAAACTAGTGTGAAGTTGATTGATGGTCAAGTTTTACTTATCATGATTATGAGATATAAAATCAATTCATAAATACATATTGAGAATATTGTATTGGACATGACCCAAAGTGAAGAAGAAATATTGCATGGGTTTAAGTTATAAGTATTTCTTCTCAGTTTTATATTTGGTGTCCTTTGACCTAATGTTTCTAATGTTTCTTGCATGGGGAGAAAATATGTTTTGACATAGTCAAACATCACTCTTAATTAGGTGATCATTATGACTATTGGTTGGCTTTTTTTCTTGTCTTGGAGATAGTGAAAGGGATTTGTCCCTCTCTTTTTAGAGAGAGATATCCATGGGCCCATTGATAAGGAAGACTAGAAAATATGCATGGCCATGCTCAAATAAGTATTAATAAGGTGTCATTAATATTATTTGTTGGAACAGTCTGCCTGGTGATCAAGTAAATGGTTAATTAAGTTTTATAAGGATGACTTGGTCCATGCCTTATACTTAATTAGGATATTGTGTGACAAAATGACTAAATATTAAATCTGATGCTAGGTTATTATTACATTTACTTAACTTTGGTAAGCATAATGTCTTGCAAGAGGCTGCTTATGTTTTGTGAATAAAGGTCTAGGACATTTTTCATTCACTACCAACGTTAAGTGAACCTACAGTGTCACACGCATAAACGATCTTGTAAGCATAATATCCACGTTCAATGAATCTAGATTGTGTCCAGATTCGTTGAACGTATACAAAAGGGGAATCAGATTCCGTATTGTATTTTATGGTAAGTTAATAAGTAATTAATTTTATTTAATCGAATAAATGAAATTAATTACTTAATATTACTCATCCAACCATTGGATGATTATAGGAATAGACGGACGAGATTAAACTGTCATTAGATGACAATTAGGGTTTTGATATTGACAGCTATAAAAAGTTTTGTTAACCTTTTCTTGGAGGCTATCCTTTATCTGATTAAAGAAAAACAAAACCCCAAACCCTAGAACGGCGATATAGTATCTAGCCTCCTCTCTCCGAAATACGACCGATTACCAGATAGTCAGGATCAGTTCTGAACAGTTTTCAGAACACAGAAGGGGCTAGCATCCCGATCGCTTGCAGAGGAGTTCATCGCGTGGATACCAGTAGAGGGCGTAGCATACAAAGCAGTGCCTCCACAACGAACAATCAAAACATTGAGGTAATTTCTATCCAATTGGTTTTTCTAGTATGTGCAGATCTTGTTGGTGGATTTCCGTAGTTTTATTTTATTTTATTTTTGCCTAGGGAGTACAACACTACCCACTAGCTACACAGCCATTCACACGGTCGTCCACTTCTTTCGAGGCTCCCGTGCCTTGGAAGAAGTCTCTTGGTGATTCTCGGGAGCACTTGCAGCTGAATGAAGATTAATAAGTTTAATTTATTTTATATACTTGTCATTATTAAACTATAGTATATACTAACACTATCTCTGTGTAATATATTGCATCCATCTTCAAGAGCCATCACTACTGTCACTTCTATATTCCACGAAAGGTTCTTGGGGGGATACTGTACATTGAGTTAGGTCCTTCCGAAGGTTAGGGATCTGTGGTGGGGAGAGTTGCAGGTAAATGAATCAACTTTCAAAGTTTTTTTAATAATAAATTTAATAATCTTATGAATTTTCATTAAATGCATAAAAAATGTGTATGGAACTCGACCTTAGCCATGTCAAAGGCTTCGGATGCTTGGGAAGACAGGGCCAGCATTTGGATAAGGGATATGATGCCGAAATTCGAAAAGATGGTGAGTGGCCCCCGTAGATTGAGGAGAGACGCTCGAAGAAGATGTTAGATTATTAGAACAACCCAAAGTTTCTAGCCTTATCCCAGCAGAATAAGAAGAATAGGAAAGAGAGAGGAGAGGACGAGGACCTTGGAAACACAATGGTAGGTCTATTTCCTTCACAGAATATCTCGCGAATAAGGTATTAAATTTTTATTAATATTACATCATTCAGTTAGTTAATTGTAAATTTTATTTAGCATATATTGTTATTTTGCAACAAGCGATATAACCTGAGAGATTCTCGAAGAGCAAGAGTTGGAAGAGCTGCACAAGCATTGCTCGGGGGAGAAGTAAGAGGAGTACGTAGATTTTACTTTAGAAAAGTTTTGGATATGTTTAGTGAAAAATTAAGTTTATATAATGTTTTAATGTTTTAAAGTGTATCTATTAATATTCTATAAGTTATTATTATGTAGCTAACATTTTATATTGTAGGAGAGATTTCACGAGGTGAAGAAGAAGGTCGAGGAGCGGCAATGGCCATAGCTGTGCCCGATGATCTTACACTTATGGCCATAGCAGCGGGAGGCGTGTGTCGCGAACATGTATATAGAGTTGGATCGGAGGCAGCTCATTTGAGAGTTGAGAGCAGTCGGACCCCATATTGTAGAGAATTAGCTCCGATCCAGCCTTGCTATGCGGATATGATGAGGAGGGTAGAGACTGCCGTTTCGAGCATCTCCGATACTTTCGACGAGTATAAGAAACGATTTTCAGAGTAGAATCATTTAGTATACATTCCTCCTCCACCATTAGACCTCGTTAGAGCGGCTATGGGCGCCTCGACATCTTTACCACCTGCACCTATTGCAGACTCGGAGGTCCCTACCACTTATGTGCCGGTTCAATCTTTCTCTACTCCCTCTCCCACTATTCGTGCCCTCTGCATTGATGATGCTCCCACCCTGAAGTAATCTAGGACTAATCAGAATGCTTGCTTTATTTTTAATTATATTGTTTATTAGGATATTATATATATATATACGTATGTATATATATGTATACATATATATAAATATATATTTTGTTTAATATTATTGAGATTGAATGGTTAGTATAATTTATTTGAACAGTGTTAATTATGTTGAACGTTTAATATTATTGTTTGTGTTGAGAATTTTGTTGTTTTTCAGGGAGTTCTTATTCATTTTATAAATTATTAAACAAAGATTTTTCTTATAAACGATATATCCTTAGGTAACCTTTTAATTTTTTTAATAATTTTTGCAAATCGATTGTTAGGCCCGTCCGTTATTAAGAAATAGGAACATGAGTCTATTGATTATGCTTCCATTTGGATACAATTACAACTGTAGTCCAAAACTTACAAAAAGAAAGGAAAGGAGAATAAGAGTAGTGCTGGTCAGATATTGGCAATTGGAAAGTCTCAGTTTGCAGAAAAATAGGATTTATCTTCCTGCAGATGCTTCATTATTGTATTTATATTGGAAGGAGCACATTCATCCTGTACCCGTGATATTAGCTCACTTTTATGTACATCGGTTAATGTTTGTCATGTTGCCAAGAAAGGTTTCCTAAAATTAAGGACATACTACTATCTTCTTCCATATCCAAAATAAATTTAACAAGAAAAATAAATTTATCAACTTTCACAAAAATATCTTCCTCTAGGATATTTAATTGATATATCCTAGAGTAGAAGAGTAATAGATGTAGTCGGTTTTATTTCCCCTATCCCCATACTTTCAAACACAAATTAAGGCATCATATGCATTGAAACCATCCTTCCAAATGAATAATTTTTCCCGTTGCAGATGATTCTATCGCAG
Source organism: Catharanthus roseus (assembly GCA_028651295.1). NCBI lineage: Eukaryota > Viridiplantae > Streptophyta > Magnoliopsida > Gentianales > Apocynaceae > Catharanthus > Catharanthus roseus. The sequence continues at coordinate 990,946 of JAPQWS010000046.1, read as the reverse complement.
ACTGGCAAGAACGTTTGCTTCGTATTTTTCTTCATGAATTAAATAAAATCAGGGAAAAAAGCTTCAGTAAATAAAATCAGGGAAAAACGCTTCAGTAATTTGGTTATCCATTAAAAAAAAAAAGAAAAAAAAGGGACCATAATCCAAACTTAAATTTGGGCTAGGCCAAAGCATAACATCACATATATATGGGCCTCATTTAAAATTTAAAAAAAAAAAAAACTTAGCAGTCCTTAACAAATAAAAGGAGATTAAGAGTTCCATTAAATAAGATAAAAAGGACTCATTTGCTAATGAGTAACGTAATTAAGAGCAACGTTCTATAGCCTCATAAAGCCGTCAAGTGAATCTGCGCCTGGTTCATCTTCTATGCAAGTGAACAACCAAATTTGTGATTGTCAAGTTTACCTGAAAGTCACAGCTGAATTTTGGTCGACCTTACTATTCTTTCCCGATGAGAACCGATTTTAATTGTAATTCAACAAAAATGTTTTACAACTTCGACCGTTTTTCTAATATCTTTTTGTTTTTAGACTTACAAGAGGTGGAAAAGATATGGAGCATCAGAGGCACGTACCCCTAAAACAAATATGAAGCATAAGAGGCACACAGAACTCAATATTTCAATCTCAGCAATATCGAAAGATTTGCAATGTTTGAAGTTTTAGCTTAATACAATAGCTTACGATTTCGAGTTGTTTAAATTAGTCTTCGTGCTAATGTTTGCAATTATCTTGTATACAAGCTTAAAGTTGAACTGATTAATTGTTTTTTCTTTGTCTTTTGTTAGTGGCGATCTATAAAAATTATGTTTGAAGTTCTATTTATTTTATAAAGTGGTCATTGTTATGTTTCTTTATCCTATTTTTAATGCTTTTCGTCTTAATCAGATTACATACATATTCACGGAAAACAATTAATTTTGAGCAACGACAAACATTTTCAGCTAACACAACACAAATATGCATTAACGAAAACTTCTACAAGGCATTTCACAAAAGAGACCGGTCATTCCCCCAGAACAAAGTACCTAACCAAATGGAAATACCTTTAGTGATGTTCTTAAGCAGCCAACAACATAAACCCAAACTAATTAAAAGCATTAATAATAAAACAAATTACAACTCCATCAACCCATATAAAAAAGCATAGACTCTGAAAATTATCCATCTTGTAGAAGTTTGAGAAGCACTTCATACTCATACCCTCGCACTAAGGCAGCGCGCATAGAGGCGAGCTGCAGTGGTTGGGTTTGTGTTTGCTATGTGTGTGGTGCACAAACCCTGGGGTATTAAGCTCTTGCAAACTTAAATGTCACAAGATAAGATAGACTCATTGTCCGGTTCACTTTAAGGAATTAGAAAACAAACATAACTCATTGTAAAGTGGAACGCATTGCGTTCACAATGGTGTTTAGAAGACCTAGTGATAAGCCACACACTATGATTGTATGTCTTGTGCAACTTATCAACCAAGCGAGTGAGGGGGTGTACGCCTACTCCACATACGTCAGTAACAGCAATGCACATTAATTCTAAATAGGGTGTAACATGTAAATCAATATGATTCCACTCAGCATGAGTCTGAAATATTTGACATTATGGTCATATGGACGGGGGAAATGGACAAGCACTGAGTTCATGTATCAATCGTTTGGGAGTTTCTCCCGGTAAACGCCGAATTTGACATCCTCCACCAAAAAATCGATCCCAACAATGTACACCAATGCACCATGTTTTTCAAACAAAACAAATTCTTAGTTATTGATTTTATGTTCATGAATAATTGCTGTTGTGCGGATCTATAGATCCACAAACCTATTTACTATTACACAACTTTCATATTTACCATTACAACCCACGAAAACAAGAAATATAGAAAGACCCTAAGATATTACAAATTGCAATCTGGTCCTTATTCTTTTTCTTCAGCCGAAATGGCTCCCTTTCTTTTTCTCCTCCGGCAGCACCTCACCGGAAGCTTCACAAGAAGTTGCAACAGAGTACGTGAGTTAAGAAAAGAAAAGAAGGGAGCTCGAGGAGCTTAGCTGAGCCACGGCGGCGAGAGAAGCAGCAGGAGCAGCAACGGCGACAACAGCAAGGAAGCCGCAGCGAACTGAGGCGAGCTAGATCGGTTCCAGCCAACAATAGCGGCAAGGACGGCAGCGGAAGTTCGGGCAGCTGTGGCGAGCTTGGGTTGAGGACGACGGCTAGCAACGGGGAGCTACAACGAGCTCAAGGCAGAGAGCAGCGAGCAGCGGGGTCCCTCAGTCGGACCAAGCTCACACCGGGAATGGTTCTCTCTCTCTCTCTCTCTCTCTCATTCTCACTCTCTCTTACACACACACACACACACACACACACTCTCTCTCTCTCTCTCTCCTTCAGCTCACTCTCTCTTCAACATAGCCACATGGACGGCAGTCAAGCGGTAAAGCCGACTCGCGGCGCCAGTGGCGGAGAGATACCAGAGAAGGAGCAGCGGCAACCAAACAATGGAGAAGGAGGAGAAGGCAGAAAATGAAGAAGAGAAAATGGAAATAGGGGAGGGGGGGGGGAGGAGGCTACCTTCTAATTAGGGTAGCCTCCAAAATAGAAAGAGAATACATATAGTAACCCAAGTCACCATGTCAGGCCGGGTTGGCCCGACCCGGCCTGGCATCTTGACCCAATAAATTTCAACCCATTCATTTTAGTGAGCCCAGTCCATAATCATCATACGTAGCAATGGGCTGAGAAAAAAAATGAAAAATATGGACAAATAAGGCCCAAATGGCCAACAATTGCATTTGCAGGGTTGGCCATGGTGGCTGTGAAAATTTTGTTATTGATACGATTAGTAGTTTAGGGAAAGCAGTGATCATTTTTAGGAGTAAAGTGCCCCTTTAAATATATATATATATATTTATATTTATATATAGTGCCGAACGAAATATTTAGAGGGTGTATTTTTAATATGTTTGAATTCACCCCAATATTTTCATATTTAGTAAACTTCATAACAGCATATTTTATTTTATAATGCATTTTCTCCCCACTACATTGAAAGTCTAACATTATAATCCGTATAAGTTACACCTAACGAACGGTAAATTTTTCTCTCCAAAAACAAATATTTTATAATGCATTTTCTCCCCACTTCATTAAAAGTCTAACATTATAATCCGTATAAGTTACACCTAACGAACGGTAAATTTTTCCCTCCATAAACCACTAGCTCATATGTGACCGGCGAAATGACTTAAATGAATTATCAAGGAAAAGTGCTTGGCACAGCTACTTTTCAAACAAGAAGCTTCACTCCTTCCCTTCGCTCCCACGTTTCGAATCTAATTGGCTCTCCAAAGAGTTTTCACAGTTCATTGCATCGTGGACAATCTATCGAGACGCAAATCAACTGGGCATATCACATTCATATTTGTCACTTTTGTGCTGAACACGGCACATTGCAAAAACTTATAATTTTATTTTCTAAATGAGAAAAGATGTTATTTAAAAAAGACCAAATGATATTTACCATAAAATATTTTATACTAATTAGTAGAATTTAAACAAAAAATTTTATATTAATTAGGTCATCAAAAAAATTTTATACTAATTAGAATTTTTATACTAATTACTAAATGGAAATAATTCTTTTTGCTAAATAGGAAATAATTGTTTATAAAAAAGACAATGAAATTGTTAATGTTTTGCTTCGTGTATGTGCATCCATGATCAATGGGAATGGCATTCTTTTTTTTTTTTTTTTTTTGGTAATTTTCTACAAAATGGGAATGAGATGGCCAATTTAAAAAAAATAAAAATAAAAATCAATTAGAATGGCCTATTTTAAGAGTCTTTGCAAGAAAAATCACTTATAATATATCGGTAAGCTCTTTGTTTTACCACATCTTAACAGTCCAAATTTTTTTATGAATTTATAAAAGTTGTGAGTGATTTTGATTGAATTAAAAAATAAAATACTTGTATCTTTTAGTTTTGAACACAACGAATACTAAATTCATGTAAACTCCACATTTTTCATACTTGAATACATAAAATCCGTTCCAATAGAAGTGTTCGGGCCATTTTCCCAATATATAATCCTTCAAATTTTCTTAAATGACCGAAAGAATTTTCTTAAATAAATTCCAACTAATTTTTTTAATTAATCCATATAATAAAATGAAACACAAACGAGTAAATTGATCAAACAAACATACAATAAACCACTTCACTGAAAAATTGGAATTAAATTACAAGAAGGAAAATTTATAAGTCCAAGTTCAGTCCTCAACAATTTCAACTTTTTAAATGATCAAGGACTTTCTTTGCAGAGTCTGTGGAGTAGATGGTAGTAAGCATCTTCATCAGATAAAAACACACCAGTCTGAAAAGAGAAAAAAAAAAAAAAAACAAAAACAAAACAGTCATTTAACCAATAAACACTTTCAATTAATTAATTTTACTTGCATACAACCATATAACCTTTATTCACAACTGGTACTCGTAATTAGCCGAAAATTTCACGGAAAGTCGTATTCATGAATTTGTGTTGGAAGCTTCTACATCATAATCAAAATAAATATATATTTTAATAACGACAATAATACAGAATTTATAAACAATTATTTTCAGATTTCGAAACAAATACTCATTCACAGCTGATCATAGTGCTTAGGTCTTCACCTTCCTCTTTAGAAACCTCTCATGCGATAATAAATCAATAATCTCTTTTGCACAAATTCCTGGTATGTTTGGAATTTTTGTTCATTCAACATGTATGCCCGCAATGAACCTGCTCGATTCCTCTTCTGCTAGCCTCTTAGTGCACAACATTTTTTCTGGAGGAGATCCGGGGAATAATTACCTTGCAGTCGGCGAAAATCTGTTTGATGACTCGATCTACAAGACTGCAAGGTTAAAAAACCTTCCACATCGACCATCAAGTAGGAGTACGCATTCATTAGCGTGCAGACTATACTTAGTTTCTTTGGGCAGACAAATTATCCTATGGTCTCCATATGACCCACGAAAACAAAGGAAAGGGAAATTCATTAATTTAACAAGATATTCCCTGATGCGTGTGACATCTTCTAAAGCGCCCATATTGTTTAACGATAAAGATTATCTCTTCAAATTCGAAACGATTAATTTTTTTTGGAAGAAATTAATTGTGAAAAAAACAATATTGCCTTTTGTACAAATATGAGGGAAGTGAGCCGATTTCAACAGAAGTCAGCTTATTTTCTCTCTCTTCTTTCATTCTGTCACATCATATAAGAGAACATTGATTAAAAGTTTTTTTCTTTCTAAAATAAGAGTATAAAAGGAATGAAAAATACTGACGATTTTGTAAACAATAACTTCCAAAAACAAATTGGATTCCGGTATTCTCTTATCGAATACCCAGTTCTAGATTATAACGCATTATAATGGAAGGAAATCAAACTTCCGAATCAGGACACGAGCTGATGTTCAATGATGGTAGCAGCGAGAACGGAGAGCTAAGGGAAGGAAGCGACGATGCTGAAGAACTCAAAGAACCAAGAGGTCGAGAAACATAGCAAGTACTTCCTATAAGTATAGGTAAATACTTCAACAACATTGACGAGTTTTTTGATTCATATAAGGCGTATTCAAAAAAGTAAGAGTTTTAGTATTATTAAAAAATCTGGTTCGGAAAGAAGCGGTCCTTTAAGAAAATATCAAACTATTAGTTGTGATAGATGTTGAAAAGCTAGCACTTACAAGCGGTCAAAGAGGATAGAATGTCCTGTTTGTATTTGTGCAATTTTGAGAAATAATGGAACGTGGCAAGTCTCAAAGTTTGTGGAACAACACAATCACAAATTACATTCGTATATGTCTAGATTTATGCTTTCTCATAGAAGTCTAAATTCTAATTTAAAGAGGAAACTGGAAATGCACGACACTACTGGACTAAGGCCCAATAAGAGTGTGAGAATTTCGGAGATACAAACTGGAGTATCGGACAAATTAGGATTTCCACCTAGAGATTGCAAGAACTATGTCCAGAAGGTGAGGAGGTTGGACATTGGAGCTGACGATGCTGATTGCATAAATAGAATGTCCATTAGAATGCATCAAAAGAATAGTGTTTTCTTCTATTTGATTCACGTGGATGATGAACGTAGGCTGGATAGTGTTTTTTGGGTGTACCCTTGAAGTAAAGTAGCTTATAAAGAGTTCAACGATGTGGTTTGTGTTGATTCAACGTATCTTGTTAACAGATACAATATTCTAATTTGTGAATATTGAAGAAGTCAACCATCATGGCCAATATTTTTAAGCATAAAATGAATTTGGCGAGCAAGAAGCTAGAAAACATTTAGCGACTCTGGAATACTTTCAATTTACTGTATAAAATTAAGGAGAATAAGTATGAGAAGAGTAATCAAATGTAAAGTTGCTAGGTAAGAAGTAAGCCCAATCTTCATGCTTGAAAGCTCATTAGCTCGATGTTATAAATGAACTCTCAACTAACTTTACTTTATTGAGAGAAAAAGAAGGAGAAGATAATGAATGGTGTGACAATGTGAATGAGGGTGAGTTAATGCACTTGGAGTAGACGGATGACGATTTTGATGTGATTTGCAATGAAAAGGCTGATACAATTTCGAAGAATCAGCGTCTTACTCAATACTTTTGTTCAAAATTCAAAAGCCGCGTGCCAAGGACAATTAAGTCATCTTCACAAGTGATTTTAGATCATTTTACCAAAATAACCCAATCCAAGACAATAATCGCCTCGGATTCGAGGAGCCAATCACCACTCATTGCTCAATATGGTGCCTCTCGAAATAAAAAGAAAGAATGTCGAGTCATCTGACACATTATGTGATTCATTGATTGAGAGCTGAACAAAGTAATTGTACATATCTATTGCTAGTTAAATGGAACTTCCTGCAACAAAAGAGGACATCCAACCAAGTTGAGACTCTATATATGTTGCCCTTTCTCAAATATCCATGTTCCACAAAATTGTTTTATCCCAACCCGCATACCCATTATGACCGAGAAGTCGAGGGGGTCCAAGTAATCTCACCACAAGGTAGATGAAATGTGTTTGTCGTGTCCCACCATCGTTCTTCTAGGGCATAAGGTAGCTTTTTGTCTCTGTCAAAAACAGGAACTCGTTCCAAAAAAACAGCAAAATTTTCTTTAACAATATTCATACAAAAAAAGGTTCGACAGAGACTTCCACAACACATCAATGTCATATGTTGAACCGCGTGAGTGTACTGCATAACCTTGTTGGAAGCTTGTACTGGGAAAACCTCCCAGCTGGAGGTCCATAGCAACGATCTTCCAATTTTCTCTTATGGTTTTGAATTTTTTGGCATTCTATTCGAATTTCATGATTGGGGTATACTAGACATATGCTCAAAGACATAAATTTATTCACATCATAAACGTATTCACAAACATTAATAGTACACAGAACATTTATATCTGCCATTGTTTTTTTTAGCCTCTTTCTCCAGTAACGTTGACAAATGAGAACAGAGGGTTCTTCTAGAGGGATTTTCCCTATCCTTGTTGGATATGCTCTGGTACATTTAAGACCACCAAGTATGAGCCTCTATTTTATTTTCAGGTTTTTGGTCATCACTTAAAGGCCTCACTTCATGGACTTGCTTATTCAAACCATGTCTAGGCCTTATTTTATTCAACCCTTATTAAGTAACAAGGCCTAATTCGTCCTATCCTTAACAAAGGATAAATAAAATTTTATACATCTAAATCGGTAATACACGAATAATTAGTGTATATATATATTCATAAATACATAATTCAACTAATTAAATGGATAAAACATTACCATATGCCTATACGAAGTGGTTCAAATTGAAATTAAGATCGAATAAGAAGTTTTCTCCGGAAGTTGCAACACTACCAAGAATTTCATCGTGGTCAATCGTTGTACTTTAAAGTTTGGGACACGTTTTCTTGTTGCGGTCATCTGTGCCCCTGAAATTACACTATTTTTAATTTCTAACTATTAAGAATAATCACTAGTTTGTAGCCATTAACAATATTAAACTAATTTTTTAAAAAGTTAATTAAATGAATTTCCTACAACTACTGCATCGTAATGTCCTATTTTTCTTCAACTGACTGGCAATATGGTCACCTTTTGCTCGAATTTTTTTTGGTCCTAAACACCAGTCCTAAGGGTTTTGGGTGTATTGGAACATTACCCTGTATCTCCTTTGTTTTTGACCCATATAAAGACTTCATGTGCTCTGTTTCGTGCTTTATTACTTCTATTAAGTGTTTGAATCCATCGTCGACTTGTAACGTATAATAGTACAAGATTGACACAAATCTAATAGAATTCCAAACATTACATGTTGTCTTACTTCAAAAATATATTAGACGACAGGGCACAACATAGCATTTCCAATTGCATTACTAGTCCACCTGTTAAACATATGTTCACATACCATCACTCTAAATACTTTGGACTCAAGTTTTTGGCGACAATATTTCATGTAACACATGCTCTTGTTTAATTCCATAAGCCAAGAAACGTTAGCTTATCATACTTTTACAAATAATATTTTACAGGATTCGGTGAACTTGACAACATATCAACTTCGAAATACATCCCCTGTCGCCTCAAAACTGCTTCCGTACCCTGTTATATATGTTTTCATGAAAACACTAGCAGCATGTAACTAATCAATGCAAATGAATTCTATTATCGAGACAATCGACGTGTTTCCCATTTTTGCTGATGCTTTTGTATTCTTGTGTCTGAACAAGCCCTAATCATGGCATCAGAGTTAGAATCAGATTTCTCAGTGCTAGATTTCTTTTTCATACATCTTTCGAACCCCATAACAAATGGATCATAATGCATATTACTCAATGTATTTCTCTGTAAATGCCAACTGCACAACCTGTGCTAAGCCATAGGCTAAACCTCCTTTATTGCCCTTCTCATTGCTTTATCACTGTCAGTCAATACTGAGCATGGCTTTTTATCTGATATAACCTCCAAGAAAATATTAAGAACTCATTCATATACCACCTGATTCATATGATAATAGAACGCATGCAAATATACTATTTAAAAATTATTATTCATCAGCTAATACCACCAACAATTTTTTGTACACATTCGTATAATATGTCATGTAAAAAATAAGTACATTCCCGAAATTCTCATAATCTGCTTGACACTGTGAATCACTCCAAAACAAGCTCCTCAACTTATTCGATTCATCAATCTCGTACTTGTTAAAAAACCCTTTATCGATGTCTTCCTTTGCAGCTAGGTATGCTATTGCGCTTTTAGCCTCACTGAACGTGATTTCTTTCTTCCTTGCAACTTCTACCCAATGGTATAGGTCACGACTCATAAATGGCACATTCTCATATCCACCAGATTGAATTACAAATAGCTTCATTATTTGACTTGTTTTCATTCTAATATTCTGTAGCGTTCTAGAAAATGCAACATCTACTTCTGTAACATTTCGGTGTCCCTTTCAAGAATTGCGCATGATCATGACTAGCTAATGAATGACTATGCTCCTTCACAAATTCACACACAACAAGTTCCCCATACTTAGCTTTTGCATGTCCTCAGGCATAGCAAGTAAAGCAAGATAAGAGACTCCAAGACTCACTTAGAGAACAAATCATAATACCAACTTATATCCAAGCAAATCTGAACAAGCTTTCATATCAACCCAAAAACCACTAGATTATTTGAATTGACTGTAAGCAAGTTTATCCCCATTTAATTTGATTCACATCTTGCCTTGGTTAAATAGCATAAATAGCACAACTCATATAAATTTGGAACAACCAGCAATTTAACTCTATCGCTCTCTCACAACTACAAACTTAGGTAGTAAACTAGGGTTTTTTTCTCTCTCTTTTTTTTAGTGAATGAGTGCGTTTTATGCTTAATCTCATTCTTCTTTTGGTGTAGATTAGTGCATTTTACGCTCTATCTTATCTCTTTCTTCTTCCTTTTTTTTTTGTTTGGATGAGTTCGTTTTACGTTGCGTCTCATCTGTTTTTTTTTTCCATCCTATCTACTTAAACCGAAGCTTAGTCCTATATCAAAAGAGATAGAGAGCAAGAACTAGTCATGACCATGATTTATACTTCATCACACAATTCAAAGCAATCACCAAAGAAGATATTTCCCTTATTTACTAGGGAATAAACAAGACTAAACCAAATTCTTAGAACCTTGCAAATATCCAAAGTCAATATTGAAGCTTATTAAAGACTTAACCAAAATGAGTATTAAACAATGTTCCCAAACAAGACAAAAGCTTACTACCATAACAATAATGCCCAAGGATTCAAAATATCACCAAAATTGAAAAAGAAACAAAAAATTCCCTCCCCCACACTTAAATCACACATTGTCCTCAATGTATAAAATAACACACCAAAGCATAGCAAAGAGAATGAATAGGATAAACGATACTTTCCAAGTAAATCCATAGTGGTGATAAAGTGAATCAAGTGAAGTTCAGAGGGTCTCATTGTAAAATTAATGAAAGATCACATCAGCCAAAAAACATCATGTTGATATATAAGAGATCAAAATTTAGCACAACACGAAACCAATTTCCTAAAACAGCAAAACAACAAATATAAATTAAAAGAAAATTAAAATAAACTTCCTTGGGTTGTCTCTAGATGTTGTTTTAAAAGGGGTATAACTAAAACAAATACAACAAGCAAGTGTACCTATCATTATAGTATTTGAGACACACCCGAGTTGTCAAACTCGGAGAACAGTAAAGGCACAAATAGTCACTGTTTTAACATATATTTAGTCTAATAAATTGGATTTCAAGAAGTTAAATAACAAAGTAGAAAAACCACGAAAAATAATTAAATGGAAACACAATTAAAGGTATGAGATTTTAGTAAAAGAGTTTCAATGAAGGATCCCCCTAACTTTTATCAACTATTTCAATTAAGAACTCATTAAACGATGTTTGAAAACGCAGGTTAGGTTATGACAAAAAAGTTGGGCAATCCCTATCTCTAGGTGAAGGCCTCTCTACTCACTTAACCTTTAGAGGAGAATCTCTTCAATTGTCAACTTTTCTTACCCAATTCGTTGCCCTAGATTGATCTTCCTTTTTCAAATTCAACCAATATTACAAAATAATCGGTTCTACGCAAATCAATTATCAAGAAAACGTAATTGAACAAGAACCAAGGCATAAACAAACATCAATTTAATGAAATTTAATCAAAAATCATATCATCCAAAGCTAGGGTTCAACCCTTAATTCAACCAATAGAAATTAGCTATAGAACATCCTAACAATAGTCAATTCAATAGTATAAATAATAATTAACAAAGAAAAATGAAGCTTAGGCTGAGAAAAAGAGTTAAATCTATAGTTCCAAACGTCACTCGAGCTCGTCTCTTGATTCGCCTCATGAAACTCGAAATTGCTCCCTGAAATCGTTTCAATCTTCCTTCTATACCTTCAATTTAATGTTAATTGTATAGAATATACCTAATATAAGAGAAATTGGGAGGATTTCTCTTGCCCAAAATTGCCCAAATTCCCTTATCTCAACCTCAAAACTGTTCTCCCCTTGAAAAAAGGGTGAAAAATGATATAAATACACACTAAAATACATTAAATGCACTGCTGACGGGACCTAACGTCCATGGTAGGGTTCTATTCAAGTTGGCTATGAGTCGTCGAGACCTACCGTGTGCAGAGGTCTAGCCTACCATCCACGGTAGGCTTCTATTAGCATTGTCTTTGTGGCCCTTTGGATCTACCGCGTGCAGTAAGTTAGCCTACCGTCAGCGGTAGGTCTCCTTTGTATGCCCTAAGGGCATATTTGTTTAAAGTGTTTTGATTATAATTAACTTGTGTTTTGTGATAATAAAAGTCATTTTGTAAGAAGAACAAAAGATGCACAAAAGAAGTTTCAAGGATGATCTACAAAGAAGCAAAAGATCACTCAAGATTACAAGACTTTATAAAGATGAAGTAATCAAGTAAAAGACCTTGAAGACAAGAAGGATGGTTAGAAATAGCTTTATAAGGTATATATGTAAAACTCCCCAACTTGGTTCTTTGAGTTATTGATCATTTATGTTAACTCCTTAGAAGAAACATTTTTGGAAAATTATCTTTGAAAAACTAATTGTTCTTGATAAAGCTTTGAGGATTTAATGTAGTTATATTTATATAAGCTTTTGCATCAAAAATACATATTTTAAAAGTGAAGGAACATCTGCGTTTTACAATTTTTCACAAGTTCTAGAAAAAGGAAAATTGGTCATCCAAATTAAAAATCGGACGTCCGAAATCTTTATATTTCATAAGAAAAAAACTGGTCATCCGTTTTATATTTTGGACGTCCGAAAATTTTCAAGCATAAAAATTGGTCATCTGATTTAAAACCGGAAGTCTGAAATCTCTTTTGAGTATTACAATAATTGGTCATCCGATTTAGAAAATCGGACAGTTCGAAAGTTTCTTAAGCATCTTAAACGGTCATCCTATTTTTGTCCTTTACAAAAATCGGTCATCCTACTTTTTGTTCCCAAAAAATCAGACGACCTATTTTAAAAATAGGATTTCCAGTTTCTATTTTCTCTGTAAAAAATATGATCGTTGCTACTGTAAAAACTAGTTTTCTACCTTCACTTATAAAAAGGTTTTTGATCAGCCATGAATTTATAGTTCTGAAGAAGTTTTATTGAACACATAAGAGCATTAAAGAGTACATTTTCTATCTTCTATAAAATTCAAACGAAAAAGCTTCTTAGAGCTATATTGTTTGATAATTCTTCAAAGAGGAAGAAGGATGCTTGTAGAATCAGTTCACATAATTGTATTCTATTCATTTCAAAGAGTATTAAAGAGTACATTCTTCTTAAGAGCATTAAAGAGTACATTTTTTTATCATTATTTAAAGAGGAAGAAAGAAAGCTTGTAGAATCAGTTCACATAGTTGTATTTTGTTCATTTCAAGCTTTTTTGGTAATATTGTTTCATCTTTACTCTTTCATCTTATATTGTGATAAAAGGTTTTGTGAAAACCCTTAGGGCAATCCTTTGATATTTTGATTATCTTGTATTATTTTGTGATTATTGAGGTTTATGTGCAAAACCCTTGAAGGGTGATCCTCATTGTGGTGTTTCGTAAAGACTTGTGACTAGTTGAATTTGTGAAATCCTTGAGTTAAGTTTTAAGGTAGTGGATGTAGCTCTATTGAGAGAGTGAACCACTATAACTCCTTTGTCTCTCTGTTTGTGTTTTGCTTGTTATCTCTATGTTTATTGTTTGATCGTTCTTTATAAAAGAGATTTTGTTTGGTTATGAATTTTATTAAAAAGAGTTATTAAATTCTTCTTTCAAACAAAATCATAGGTTCTATATTTTAATTGTGTAAAAGTTTTTTAAATTTTCCAAAAACCTTATTCACCCGCCCCCTCCCCCCTCCCTCCCCCCTCTCTCTCAGGTTTTTCAACTGTTATTAGAGCAGGTCTTCTTTCATAAGGCTTAACATCCTAAGAAGCAAAAGATCTATTATAAAATGGCTAGTATTTCAAGCTTACCTTATGTAGAAGGCTCTTCTACAAATAGGCACTAATTATACTTTATGGAAGTCAAGGATTAAAATCTATATTTGCCCTATTAACTTTGATCTTTGGAGTATTGTAGAAACATGATCTTTTGTTCCCCAAAAGGATGGAAGAGTCAAGAAGGTGAAGAATTCGATGAATTTGACTCAAGAAAGATGACTCTCAATTTTCAAGCCATGAATGTATTAAGTTGTGCTTTGGAACGCAAATGAGTACAATAAAGTGAGCGGATGCAATTAGGCTCATGAAATGTGGAAATTTTTAGAAGTCACTCATGAAGGCACAAATCAAGTAAAAGAATCAAAATTGGACATGTTGGTGAGACTATGAATTATTCATGATGAAGCAGAATGAAAGCATTAGTGACACGTTCACAAGATTCACCAAAATCACAAATGGGCTAAAAGCATATGGAAATAAATACACAAAGGGAGAGGTAATAGGAAAGTTCTTGATGCACTTCCAAAGGCATGGCAACCAAAAACTCTTGCCATAAAAGAATCCAAAGATTTGAGACTTCTTCCAATTGAAGAGCTCCTAGGATCCCTTCTCACCTATGAGATGAAGATAAAGACATTAATGAAATGGAAGAAGACAAGGGAAGAAAACGTGTGGTGCTTAAAGTAAATGAGGAAGAGCAAGCAAATTCATCTAACAATGAGGATGAAAGTAATGAAGATGAAGATCTAGCTTTGGTAGTTCGAAAATTCAAAAAGTTTTACAGGAAAAGTTTCAACAAAAGAGAGAAGAGACCTCCATTCAAGAAAGGAGGACCAAGTTCCTCACTTTTCAAGGCTAGGTGCTTTGAATGCAATAGCACCGATCATCTTGTAGCTGATTGCCTGAAATCCATAGAAAAGGAAAAAGGAGCCTTAGAGGCGAAGCTTGAGGAAATAAAGAAAAAGAAGAAAAGTAAAGGCCTAATAGGAGCTTGGGATCAAGACTCAAGTGAGAGTGAAGGAGAAGAGAAAGCAAACACGTGCTTTATGGCATTGGAAAGTGAGGTACAATCTTCACCTTCAAACTTTTCTAGTTATATTGATGATGATGATCCTAACTCTATGTTTATTGAAATGTATTATGAGCTTAAAAAGATTTCCAAAAGAAACAGGGATTTAAAAAACAAGATTGATGATTTATTGAATGAAAATTCAAAACTTGTTTGTGAAAATAAAACTCTTCTTGAATCTTTAGAAGTTTTGAAAAATAAAGAGGATTTCTCAAACAAAGAATTTCAAGAACTTGTCTAAGAAAACAAAAATCTTTGTGAAAAAGTTCTTTTTCTTGAAACATGCATTGTTGATTAAAATGATTTGAAAAAAAGGTGAATGATCTCACCATGTGTATTGAAAAATTTACAAAAGGAAAAGAAAACTTTGAAAAACTTCTTGGTTCTCAAAGATCACCGTTTGACAAAAATGGTATTGGTTATAATCACTCCAATACTCTTTCAAACCAAACTCGCTATGTAAACGCTTCTTCATCTTTCTCACATCTTTGTTGCACATATTGTGAAAAGAATGGTCATAAGCCCACAAAATGCTTTATGAAAAGAAATATTGAAATGAGAGTAAAAACTATTTGTAAAGTAAAAGAAAAAGAAACTAACATTCATGGACCCAAAAGAATATGGGTACCAAAAGTCATCTCTACTTCTTCTATTGTAGGAACACAAACCAATCTCAACTAAATAGTACTTGGATAGTAGATGCTCAAGACACATGAGCAGAAATGCATCTCTTATGAGTGAGCTTAAGGAAACAAAAAGTGGCTTTGTTACTTTTGGAGATAAGAATAAAGGAAAAATCACCATTATATGTAACATCGGTAATGGTTCTTCTTCTTCTTTAATTATGCAAGTTCTCTTGATTGATGGTTTAAAGTTCAATTTGCTTAGTATTAGTCAATTATGTGATAATGGTTGCAAAGTTGTCTTTAAAAGTGATTCTTCTTCTATCATTGATAATCTTAAAAACAAAACAATTTTTGTTGCAAAAAGAATTGGAAATGTCTGTGTTTTCCATCTTGAAGATCTTATTTTTCAAAAATTAAATTGTCACTCGGTTCATGATAATGATTCATGATAAAGCTCTTTTAAACAAAAGAAGATGATTTATGCTTCAAAACCTTTAGAACTCATTCACGTGGATTTATTTGGACCAATGAGGACCACTAGTCTTGGTAGTAAGAGGCATGATTTTGTTATAGTGGATGATTTTTTAAAATTCACTTGGACATTATTTTTAAGCCAAAGGGATGAGGCATTTCAAGAGTTTTTCGAACTTTTCAAAAGAGTTCAAACCTCCCTTGCTTGTAAATTGATCTCTATCAGAAGTGATAATGGGAGCAAATTTAACAATCAAGATTTTACAAAACTATGTGATGACTTTGGTATTACACACAATTTTTCAGCTGCTAAATCCCACAACAAAATGGTATCGTAGAGAGGAAAACCCACACTTTCAAGAAATGGCAAGATCAATGCTTTGTGAAAACTCCCTACTATAATATTTTTTGGGCTGAGGCTATCAACACTGCTTGCTACATGTTGTATCGTGTTCTCTTGAGACTATTTTTGAAGAAAACTCTTTTTGAACTTATTTTTAACAAAACTCCCTCAATTGGCTATTTCAAAGTTTTTGGATGTAAATTTTTTATTTTAAACACCAAGGACAACCTTGGAAAGTTTGATAGAAAACCCAATAGGGGAATTTTTCTTGGTTACTCTCCAAACAAGAAAGCTTAAAGGATTTACAACAAAAGAACCTTATGTGTTGAAGAGTCGATTCATGTGAACTTTGATGAATCTAATATTTTTTAAAAGAAAGATGAAGATGATGATGATGATGATGATGATGATATAGATAATTCTTTGAGCAACCACCTATTGCACACTCAAGCTATGGAGGAACATGCAAAAGAGGGAGAGGAGATTGAGGAGAAATAAGAGAATGATCAAGAAACTCAAAATCTTCCACAAGATGTGATATATCCAAAGGGACACTCTAAGGATGAAATCATTGTGATGTATCACAAGGAGGTATTTCATTGATAACTTTTCTTTACTATCTCAAATTGAACCTAAGATTATAGATAATGCTTTATGTGATGAGTTTTGGATTATTGCAATGCAAGAGGAACTTAATTAGTTTGAAAGAAACAAAGTTTGGACTTTAGTCCTAAGACCTTGTGACCACCCCACTATTGATACAAAGTGGGTTTTTAGAAACAAACTAAATAAATCCGGAGAAGTTATAAGAAACAAAACTAGAGTTGTTGCCAAGGATTCAATCAAGAAGAGGGCATAGATTTTGATGAAACTTTTGCTCCGGTTGCTAGACTTGAATCCATAAGAATGCTTTTAGCTTTTACTTGTTTTAACAAATTCAAGCTTTTTCAAATGGATGTTAAAAGTGCATTTCTAAATGGTGATATTAAGGAGGAAGTTTATATTGAACAACCTCTCGGTTTTGTACATGAAAAATTTCCAAACTATGTATATAAACTTTCAAAAGCATTATATGGTTTAAAAAAAGCTCCAAGAGCTTGGTATGAAAAAGTAAGTGGCTTTCTCCTTTTAAACGATTTTTCAAGAGATGTGGTAGACACAACCCTTTTTACGAAAACCTCTTGTAACAATAAACTTCTACTTGTCTAAATTTATATGGATGATATTATTTTTGGAGCTACTAATGTTTGTTTGTGTGAAGAGTTTGTCTCATTAATGCAAAAGGAGTTTGAGATGAGCATGATAGGAGAATTAACCTATTTTCTTGGACTTCAAACTAAACAAATCGAAAAAGATATCTTCATCAACCAAGAGAAGTACACGAAGGAACTTCTCAAAAGGTTTGGGATGAGCGATGCAAAAGAAATAGGAACTCCAAGAAGCTCATCGTTAAAACTTGACAAAGACGAAAAGGTAAAAATGTGGATGAAAAACGTGATAGAGGTATGATTGGAAGCTTACTTTATTTGACTACTAGTAGGCCGAATATTATATTCACCTTTTGTTTGTGTGCTAGATTCTGAGCTTGCCCCAAGGAATCTCATTTGATTTCTATTAAACATATTTTAAGATATTTAATATCTTTTTATGACTGTAGGTTATGGTAATCTAAATAATCTTGCTTTTATCTTATTGCTTATACCGATGCAGATTATGCCGAATGCCAGGTAGAAAGAAGGAGTACTAGCGGAAATTGCCAATTCGTAGGGAGATGCTTAGTGTCTTGGTACAACAAGAAGCAATCATGCGTGTCTTTATCAACCATTGAAGCGGAATACATAGCATCAGGTTGTTCTTGTGCTCAGGTACTTTGGATGAAGCACAATTTATTTGATTTTTGTTTTGTTTTAAAAAACATACCTATTTTGTATGAAAACACAAGTGGTATAAATCTTTCTGTAAACCTTGTGCAATATTAAAAAACAAAAAATATTGAAATCAAACATCATTTTATAAGAAATCACATTGCAAAAGGAGATGTATTTTTAGAATATATTTGCATAGAAGATCAAGTTGATGATATTTTTATAAAAGCACTTTCTGAAGATTGCTTTTGTTATTTAGGAAAATTACTTGGTATTGGCAAATTCTATGACTCCTGTGTTTTTTGAGTTTTCAAAAATTTTCTTCTTATTTTTTAAGTCGAGAGTTTCAAACTACAAAATTGGACGAGTCCAAAAAACAATCGGATGTCTACTTTTCCTTAAAGTTTTAAGTTCTTTCTTTTTTCTTCACAAAACGCCGAGAGTTTCAAACTACAAAATCAGATGCATCCGAAAAAAATCGGACGTCCAATTCTCTTTGATTTTAAGATTTTTGAAGACCATTTTTAAAACCTAGTCCACCGATTTTTCTATTTCTTGACGAATGTTTTATATAACAAAAAAAGGGGAGAAGTCTCTCATTTTTCTTTCACTACTCTCTCTCTCTAAAAATCCTCATTGTCTGTTTCTCTCTCTATCCCTCCCAAAACCGATCTCTCTCAAAAGTGACCCACACTGTCAACTCTCTCTCCCTCTCAATCCACTCACTATCAACCTTCTCTCTCTCTCTCTCTCTCTCTCTCTCTCTCTCTCTCTCTCTCTATATATATATATATATATATATCAAAACAGACTCAATCTCCGATCCTCTAAAAATCAAAGCTTAAATTGTTCTTTCTCTCAAAGATTAATCACTCTCCTACTTCAATTTCTCTAAAATGGAGAAAGTCAAGAATGAAAATGTTATAAGGAGAGAAAATTATGAAGAAGAAGTGATAGAGTTGATTTTTGGAACAAATAAACACCTTAAGTTTTAATTATTAGCCTTTAAAAATATTTTATTTATTAAACATAATTATTATATTTAATTTAATTTATTTTCTTCATAAAGGAAATGAGGGTTGCCGAGAAGAATTAGAAAAGGGAAAATCCAAGAAAGAATAGAAGAAGAAGGACTGCAAGGTGAATCACAATAAAAAAGGGAAAAGAAATTGAAGAAGAATAGGAAAGTGGAAGCCAAGAAAAAGAAGGAAAGCTGCTTGTGAAGCAACTTTAAAAGAGAGAGCTGGGGCCCGAAAGAGGGTGAGCTACAGAAAGAAAAAAATATAAAGAGAGAAGGGGAAAGAGGCAGCTGCGAAATAAAAACGCAGCAAGCAGCTGCTGGCAGCATTCAAGGAAAAGAAGAAAATAACTGCAGCAGCCACACAAAAACAGCAGCAGTAGAAATTGAAGCCAGCAGCTGTGTGGCAAGCTGTGAACAGAATCAGCAATTTTTCAGCAGCAGCTGAAGACGCGAAGCAGCTGAAGCAGGTGCAGAAAACAGCCGTTGCTGCAGCTGAAGCAATTTTCCAGCAACAACAGAAAAATTCCAGCAAGCTTCTAATTAAAGGAAAGCCATGATTTTCTTCAATAAATTGGTTCTTTCTTTCCCTTTAGCTATGAACTAAATTTATTTTTAAAATCTTGATGAAACCCTAGCTATGTGACTTTGATTTATTTTGGTAGATTCATTATTTTATTTATGTGATTGCATATCTTGGGGTGTTCTTGGTTTGATGCAATTAATTCTTTGTGATTGTTCTTGTAGAATAATTATTTGGGTTAATTGATATTTTTATCCATAATTCTTGTAGTCTTGAGTATGAAAGGTATGTGATTTTTGCAATTATATTGTGGATTTTAGAATTGAATAGTTCATGCTAATTTTAGATGATTTATGTCATAGGAATGAATTATTCATGCTAATGGTTCGATGGATTATGTCATGCATTTAAGCATAATATATTTTTCTAGTGAATCGAAGCTTTTAGCCTAGATCACCACATGAATGTTTAATCTTTTCTCCTAAATAAAATTAAATCGTTGTTATATAGATTAGTGGTGGATTCGAGGTTTTAAATCATCTTCTTTGGTTAATCTCCTGTTCGTTTTATTTTATCTATTTTATTCATTGGTTTTAATTAAGTTAGGAATAATTCTTAGAAAATAAAATTTCATTCTTGTTTTTATAAAATTAATTTAGGAAGATAGTAATTTAAGTAGTTAAGCCTTTCTCTGTGGTTCAATACCCTGATACTTCTATATTACATTGATCTTGTGCACTTGCACGTGTTGGGTTTAAAACTTTGTCAAAAAAATCCTGATCAAGTTTTTGGCGCCGTTGCCGGGGAAAGGTTGAATTAATTGCTTTTGTTATTGTCTCCTAAATTTGCTAGTATTTTTTTTTTCTTTTGCTTTTTTTATTATTCTTAAAAAAAAAAAAGAGAATTGTTTTTTCTAGTTTGCTTTTTTTATTATTCTTAAAAAAAAAGAGAATTTTTTTTTTCTAGTTTTCTTCAATATTTTTTTATTATTATTATTTTTATTATTTTTGTTTCATTATTTGATAGTTTATTCTTCATTATTATTTGTAGTACTTTTTTTCCTCTTTCTTGAATTTGTTTATTAATGCATGGTGGTCGTTCGCTCTCTATTGATGTAAAAGAATTTGATCCTAAGATAAAGCGTACAATTAAGACACTTAGAGCACAAGGAAAAATCACTCACATTTGTGATATTAAAATTGCTGAACATCCACGAGCACTAAGGGAGTATTTTACTCCCAATACTTATAACTCACCAATAGGTAATAGATTACCTGAAATTGAGGCTAATCACTTTGAAATCAAAGCTTTTACTATTCAAATGTTACCATCTTTTTATGGTCTTGATTCTGAAAATCCTTATAAGCATATTGATGAGTTTTTAGAGATTTGCTCTACTTTTAAACAGTCTAATGTAAGTGATGATGCTATTAGATTGCGCCTTTTTCCCTTTTCTTTGAAGGATAAGGCTAAGCATTGGTAATATACACGTGAGAGAATAGGTACTTGGGCAGAGATGTCTAGGGAATTTCTAAAAAAATACTTTCCTATTGGTAAACTTACAAGGTTAAGGAGAGAAATCACTACTTTTTCCCAACAAAATAATGAACAATTTCATGAGAGTTAGGAGAGATTTAAGGAACTTCTACGTAGTTGCCCTCATCATGAAGTCATTAAATAGTAGAAAATACAAAGCTTTTATTCAGGATTAGATGAGAGAAATCGCCAAATGGTTGATTCCTCTTGTGGTGGTACCTTTCTTCATAAAACTACAGATGAGGCGTGGGATTTATTTGAAAATTTGATTGATAATTCACGACAACACGCCACATCCTCACGTGTAGGCGCATCTAGGCAAATAGGAAATAGAGGAATGTATGAAGTTTCTCAAAATGTTGATCTTTCTGTGAAAGTTGATGCCTTATCTAAAAAGTTTGATCAATTGTTAGCTTTAAATGCATTGCCTACTAATTCTCCTAATGTTCAAGGTGTTTGTGCAATTTGCTCTAGTCCTTCTCATGTTATCTATGACTATCTAGTGCTTCACTATTTCCAGAATTTGTGCAGAAACAAGTCAATTCAGCCCAAGAATTTCACAGACAGAACAACCCATATTCAATTACATACAATCCTAATTTCTCTTGGAGGCAACAAGGAGGGGAAGGTCAATTAGACCGGCAACAATATCAATAGAATAAACAAACTGGTATGATTGCTCCTCTTGGTTTTCAATCTCAAAGGTATGTACCTCCTCACCCTTCCCAAAGTGGAAATTCTATGTTTGAAGAAAAAGTCTTATCTGCTTTGAAAGGTTTAGAATCTATGACACAAATTCTAGACTCACACACTCAATCTATTGCTAAGTTAGAAACTCAAATAGGGCAACTAGCTAATGCAATAAGTAGAAGAGATGAGGGTAAGCTTCCTCGTCATTCAATAGAGAACCCTAGAACTAATTATCATGAGCAAGTTAAAGCTATAATTACTCTTAGAAATGGGAAGTTGGTAGATAATAAAGTAGGTAAATCTATTAAAAATAGTGAGTTAAATGATAATGAAACTGAGGGAATTGATAATGGGGCTAAAATTGAAAGGAAGATAGAGAAGGAACTAGTTTCTTCCTCTAATTCTAAGACTCTAGAATCATCTCCTACAGCTTCATATTAACCAAAGGTTCCTTATCCGCAAGCTTTATTACCACCCCCACATCTTAGAAAGGATAATAAAAGGGAAGATATTTTAGAAACGCTCAAACAAGTTAAAATTAATCTTCCACTTTTAGAGGTTATTAAGCAAGTCCCATCGTATGTAAAATTTCTTAAAGACATGTGTACTTTTAAAAGAAAATCTAAAAGCAATGTTTCTAAGAAAATCTTCCTAACTGAACAGGTGAGCTCCATTTTGAGATATAACACTCCACCTAAATATAAAGATCCTGGTGTCCCTACTATCTCGTGTCTTATTGGTAATCATAAAATAGATAGGGCACTCTTAGATTTAGGTTCTAGTGTTAACTTGCTTCCATACTCTGTTTATGAAGAGTTAGGATTAAGGGAATTGCAACCAACTGATATGACCTTACAGTTAGCTGATAGATCAATCAAAGTACCTAGGGGGAGGATAGATGATGTTTTAGTTCAAATTGATAAAGGTGTTTTCTCTGTAGACTTTGTAGTCCTAGATATGGAACCTAGTGATCTTCTCAGAATCATATCCCGATTATTTTAGGTCGTCCTTTCTTAGCTACTGCTGACGCCACTATTAATTGTAGAATTGGGGTTATGGATGTCTGGTGTAATGAATATGAGGGTTAGATTAAATATCTTTAAAACTTCTTCACAACCTTCTATAGAAGATAATTCTAATTGCTATTTGGTAGATATAAATGATGAATTAATTGAAGAAACTTTACCTTTAATGTGTTCAAAAAATTATACTTCTATTGAGAAAGAAAACATAATTTGCATTGAGGATGTTAATTCTAATATTGGTTGCATTACTCCATTAAAAAATTCTTCTTGGATTGAAAATCATGAGCTTAATATGAGAAAAATAGATCCTGGCTGAATGCAAAAGAATTAGGGAGTCTGGCTGAAGACTTTAAAATTAGCGCTTTTGGAAGGCAACCCAAATTTTATTTTATTTATTTATTTTATTTTTATATTTTTTTATTCCACTTGATTGGTAGAAAGCCATGAAATGTTTGTTTTGTAGGGTAATAAAACAACTTATCATTATCATGGAGATTACAGAGATTGTTTACCACTCTTGCAGACATGCATTAATATTGCCTTTACTACTAGGTTGTACTGTTCTTTTCTTGTCTCTTCTCTACTCTTGGTACTCTTTTATTGCATTGTGGACAATGTAGGATCTAGGTGTGGGGGAGAAGATGGTTTTATTCTTGTGTCAATTATTTTTATTTTCGTTTTTCTCTTCTTTTTTTTTTTCAATTTTTTCTGATTTTTTTTAATTTCTTTTCGGTTTTTTTTTTTTTTTACATTTTTTTGAGAAAAACCCAAAAAAATATGATTTTCACTTAAATATCCTCATTGTCTGTTTCCCTCTCTATCCCTCCCAAAACCGATCTCTCTCAAAAGTGACTCACACCGTCAACTCTCTCTCCCTCTCAATCCACTCACCATCAACCCTCTCTCTCTCTCTCTCTCTCTCTCTCTCTCTCTCCAATCCTCTAAAAATCAAAGATTAAATTGTTCTTTCTCTCAAAGATTTATCATTCTCCTACTTCAATTTCTCTAAAATGGAGAAAGTCAAGAATGCAAATGTTGAAAGGGGAGAAAATTATGAAGAAGAAGTGATAGAGTTGATTTTTGGAACAAATAAACACCTTAAGTTTTAATTATTAGCCTTTAAAAATATTTTATTTGTTAAACATAATTATTATATTTAATTTAATTTATTTTACTCATAAAGGAAAGGAGGGTTGCCAAGAAGAATTAGGAAAGGGGAAATCCAAGAAAGAATAGAAGAAGGAGGACTGCAAGGTGAATCACAATAAAAAAGGGAAAAGAAATTGAAGAAGAATAGGAAAGTGGAAGCCAAGAAAAAGAAGGAAAGCTGGCAGCTTTCAAAGAGAGAGCTGGGGACTGAATGAGGGTGAGCTGCTCAAAGAAAAAAATATAAAGAGAGAAGGGGAAAGAGGCAGCTGCGGAATAAAAACGCAGCAAGCAGCTATTGGCAGCATTCAAGAAAAAGAAGAAAATAACTGCAGCAGCCGCACAAAAACAGCAGCAGTAGAAATTGAAGCCAGCTGCTAAAGCAGGCAGCTGTGGACAGAAGCAGCAATTTTCCAGCAGTAGCTGAAGACGCGAAGCAGCTAAAGCAGGTGCAGAAAACAGTCGTCGCAGCAGCTGAAGCAATTTTCCATCAACAGTAGAAAAATTACAGTAAGCTTCTAATTAAAGGAAAGATTTTCTTCAATAAATTGGTTCTTTCTTTCCCTTTAGCTATGAACTAAATTTATTTTTAGAATCTTGATGAAACCCTAGCCATGTGACTTTGATTTATTTTATTCTGAGAGATTCATTATTTTATTTATGTGATTGCATATCTTGGGATGTTCTCGGTTTGATGCAATTAATTCTTTGTGATTGTTCTTGTAGAATAATTATTTGGGTTAATTGATATTTTTATCCATGCTTAATTCTTGTAGTCTTGATTATGAGAGATATGTAATTTTTGCAAGTATATTGTGGGTTTTAGAATTGAATAGTTCATGCTAATTTTAGATGATTTATGTCATAGGAATAAATAAGTCATGCTAATGGTTCGATGGATTATGTCATGCATTTAAGCACAATATATTTCTCTAGTGAATCGAAGTTTGTAGCCTAGATCACCACATGAATGTTTAATCTTTTCTCCTAAATAAAATTAAATCGTTGTTATATAGGTTAGTGGTGGATTCAAGGTTCTAAATCATCTTCTTTGGTTAATCTCCTGTTAGTTTTAATTTATCTGTTTTATTCATTAGTTTTAATTAATTTAGGAATAATTCTTAGAAAATAAAATTTCATTCTTGTTTTTATAAAATTAATTTAGGAAGATAGTAATTTAAGTAGTTAAGTTTTTCTCTGTGGTTCGATACCCTGATACTTCCATATTACTTTGATCTTGTGCACTTGCAAGTATTGGGTTTAAAACTTTGTCATAAAAATCCCGATCAAGAAGGAAGCAGCAAGTTGGAAGAGCTGGAAAGGAAAAAAAGGAAGAAAATGATAGATGAAGTGAGGCTACCAGAAAGGTTCATTTCGGTCAAAGAAGCTGCAAATTTTGACGAATGGATAAGAAAAAGGAGAAAGATTGTTCCAGGGCCCAGAGTTGATTTATCTTATATGGAAGGTATGGAGATTATTCCTAATCTTTTTGAGAATATTAGGTGGGGACCTTGTTTATAGTTAATGAACTCTACTATCCCAAGATGATTTATGAATTTTATGCTAATTTACACAAAGGAATTACTTATCAATAGGTTACTTCTAGGGTGGGTGGTAGAGATATCTCTTTTGATGATAGAATGTTAAACACCATCGTTGGAACACCTGAAAATGGTATGGGATTCTATACCAAAAATAAGAAAAGCTTTGATCCCAACCTTTATAGAGAGAAAACATTTGAGGAATTATTTACAAAAGGAGAAGATCTAAAAAGGCATGATGACAGAAATGTTAATAAACTTGATGCTTATGGAAGAAGATTGCACCACATGATTTCCAATATAATTATTCCTAATGTGAGTCACAGGTCTTGTATCACAAACATGCACTCTTTTGTTATGCTAGCTTTACATGAGTAAAAAAGGATGAATTTTGGATTTATGCCATTACATATGCTATCTACTCAAATCTCCTCTACAAAGTGTTTGCCATATGGTTGTTTTCTCACTAAGGTTTTCAAATTCTTTGTGCTAAATTTGGTTGGAATTGGTGATCATATTGGTATTGGGAGAATCTATAACAAATAGACCTTCAAAAGAATGGGATTTTAAAGGAATGAGAAAGGTATGTTGGTGAGAGGAGGACAAGGGGATGATGTTGAAAGTGATGAGGAAGAAGAAGAAGATGAAGATGAGGGGCAAGATGCTATAAATGTTGATGAACAGGTTAGTGAAGAAGAACCTAAAGAGGAAACCTTTAGAAGAGAGATGAGACAGAAAAAGAGAGAGAAAGAGTTGAAGAAGGACAATCATTCGGGTGTATGTCACAACTTATGGAGATGATGGCCTCTATGAAAACCTTAATGAATTGCCGGTTATATGCTCTAGATGGAAAAATATCGGATATTCAAGAAAGGGTGATGAAGTTAGAAGCAAGAGTAAGAGAAGAAGACAGATGAGGTTCTTCAAAGATGTGAAGGAATGGGAGTTTTCAAGTTTATTAGCTTATGTTTCATTCCTTGTTTTAAGTTCTTAAGTTTCATAGCTTACATTTATTTTTGCTTATTGTCTTATTTTGGAACTTGATGATGAAATCTTAATTTTAAGAGTTTCCTTGTTTTATTTCAATGATCCCTTAATAACTTATGCCTTTTGATTAATGACAAAAGGGGGAGAAATATAAGGTGATGTATTAAGTGTGAGAAATATAAGATGCATATTGTTGATGCTATGCATATTATTGGTTGATAATATCTTCATGCCTTGAGTTGTGTTGCCTTCATGTTTTGAGTGCCTTGATGCTTTGTGTTGGGAACATGCCTTGATTTATATTAGGCTTTATTCTTCGTGCCTTGTTGCTTATATGCTTTGAGTTTTATTGATGATGTTTTGGTGGCATATTTGTTGTATAAAGCATGTCTCAAGGGGGAGCTTTCAGTTTTCTAACTATTTTTCAAAACCATGGCATGTTTTCAAAATAATAGGGGGAGTTCTTTCTCTCTCTCATGCTTTTGATATGCTTTGAACTTAATGTTGATCTTTTGAAGCATTCTCTGGGCTTAACAGAGTTCTTTTGTTCTATATAGTCATCTTCTTGCACCTTTGTTTGTCATCATCAAAAAGGGGGAGATTGTAAGCCCTAAGGGCATATTTGTTTAAAGTGTTTTGATTATGATTAACTTGTGCTTTGTGATAATAGAAGTAGTTTTGTAAGAAGAACAAAAGATGCACAAAAGGAGTCTCAAGGATGATCTACAAATAAGCAAAAGATCACTCAAGATTACAAGACTTTATGAAGAAGAAGTGACCAAGTAAAAGACCTTGAAGACAAGAAGAATGGTTAGGGATAGCTTTATAAGGTATATATGTAAAACTCCCTAACTTAGTTCTTTGAATTATTGATCATTTATGTTAGCTCCTTAGAAGAAACATTTTTGGAAAATTATCTTTGAAAAACTAAGTGTTCTTGATAAAGCTTTGAGGATTTAAAGTTGTTATATTTTTTTATATAAGCTTTTTCATCAAGAATACATACTTTAAAAGTAAAAAAAAAATCTGTGCTTTGTAATTTTTCACAAGTTTTGGAAAAAGGAAAACTGGTTATTTGATTTTAAAATCAGACTTCCGAAATCTTTATATTTCATAAGAAAAAAATTGGTCATCCGTTTTGTATTTCGGACGTCCAAAATTTTTCAAGCATAAAAATCAGTCATTCGATTTAAAATCGGACGTCCGAAATCTCTTTTGACTATTACAACAATCGGTCATCCGATTTAAAAAACGAACGTCCGAAAGTTTCTTAAGCATCTTAAAAGTCGGTCATCCTATTTTTGTCCTTTACAAAAATCTGTTATCCTTTTTTTTGTTCCCAAAAAATCGGACGACCTATTTTAAAAATAGGACGTCCAGTTTCTGTTTTCTCTGTCAAAAATATGACTATTGCTGCTGTAGTTGTGAGTTTCTACCTTTACTTATAAAAGGGCTTTTGATCAACCATAAATTTAGAGTTGTTGAAGAAGTTTTATTGAACACATTTAAGAGCATTAAAGAGTACATTTTCTATATTCTATAAAATTCAAACGAAAAAACTTCTTGGAGCTATATTGTTTGATCATTCTTCAAAGAGGAAGAAAGGAAGCTTGTAGAATCAATTCACAGTTGTATTCTATTCATTTCAAGCTTCTTTGGTAATATTGTTCCATTTCTACTCTCTCATCTTATATTGTGATCAAAGGTTTTGTGAAAACCCTTTGGGTAATCCTCTAGCCATTGAACTTGTAATATAAGTAAGGAGGATAGAATTAGTTGTAGATAATAAACATAAGTATAATTATAAATATTCTAAATATCATCAGTATAAAACAAGAAGTTAATAAACATAGTTATACTAATAACACAAGCATAATAACATAAGTACAATAAAAGTTAATCATACAATGTTCAATCTGTCGGAATCCTCATCGGAATCATTAGAGGATACAACATTGGAATACTCGGTGGTCTCTTCATTGGATTCTTCACCGGAATCTTCATCATAATCCCATTCTATTTCAGTTTTATTACTTTGTAGTTCCTCAAAATATGTCTCGATTGCGATATCCAATTCCTCCGACCAACGAGACTCGTGAACAAGAGGTCCTACATCTTCAATCGTCACATCTATTGTCGAACCCTCGTGAATGTCCACGTTCTCTTGGAATGGATCATCTTGGTGGGAAACATCTATTAGGTGGGGTTGCGATTTTATCACACTAACTCAATCGGTCATCAGTCTTTTAGAGCCAGGATACGAGAGGATCGAAACTTGCTCGGTTTGATGAGCTAACACGAAAGGATCATATCCTCTACTCCTCTGGTCTTTGCACAAATAAACAATTTTATATTGAGGGTGAATCCTCATTCCCCTATCTAAAGAATCAAATCAATCATAATAAAACAAGACAACCTTTTAGATTGGTATTCCAGTCAACTCTACCTCAAATATATCTTTAAAACACTATAATAGTTCAGTTTCACTCACACACACACACCATCATTATAAGGTTCTCCTTCTTTACCCCTATTGCTTGTGTGAAACTGAAACGCATTGACAATGTATCTCGTGCACGTCTTAACTCTTTTAGAAGGGCCTCAAGATAGATTTTTTAGGGGTTGACCACACTGTTTCGTGGGCTTATGAATCTGTATACACATTTGACAAGCTTAATAAGGTTATGTAACAATCATTGTTAATTAAATTTAAATGCTTAGGAAGAGATTAACTTACTTCAACTCTAAACCACTCTGGGAATCCCTCGCTTATTTTCTCTTAAATTTCATCATCCGATATATTCGAATTGAGATTTCCCAATTCTAATTCGTATTTCCTGCACAAGTAAATTTAAATTGTACAAGATTGAAAGTTATTCGTGTACGAAACGTGTGTGAAGGGTTTAACTTATTGAAGGTAAGGTTCCACTTCCTCACAATTAAGGAGGATATAGCTCTAGGCCGCTTTCCATTCTCAGTCATCCAAGAATCTTTTTTATATTTTGTTGAATTTTATTCCTTGTTGATTACATATAGATAGAATCTCACCTTAATGAAGAGGATTCCCGACATCATCATTTCGCCTAACTCGTTTGTGGAGTGTAGGTACGCTCTCTTCAAAGTAATAGCTAAAGAATATTGCAGCCTCCTCAATTAGGTAAGCATTGAAAAATGATCCATCGACTCTTGCCTTATTTTTTTATTGTCTTTTTTATATGGTGAAATTACCTAATATATTGCAAGTATAATAGAATAAGTTATATAATTTAATTAAAATGACGTTTGACTAATAATTAAGTGAAGTTTTATAGCTTACCTCTCAAAGGGGTACATAAGTTTTATAGGTTACCTCTCGAAGGGGTACATCCACTTGTATTGGACGTGACCGTATACTCTCGCTTTGTAAGGCAAATGAATCATCAAATGCTCCGTAACATCAAAAAGACCCAAAGGGAATATGCATTCTATCTTTCATATCAAAATGAGAATGCTTTCCTCTAATTCACGCATATGAGACTCACTTAACTTCGGTGCACATAAGTCTAGGTAGAAGAGACTCAACTCGGCCAAGCAACTCCACACTTTTACAGAAAGAAGCTCTCTAAAGGCAATGTGTAAAAGTTGTTCCATGAACATGTGACAATCATGACTTTTCATACCAGTCATCTTCGTATCTTTATAATCAAAGCACCATCCCAAGTTAGATGCATATCCATCTAGAAGGTGCAACTCTTTAACCTAATCAAGCACTATTTTCTTTTGTTCCTTCGTCAAGCTATAATATAATCTGTCATTGGCTCGAACACTTACCCCCACCACTCTCTTCCATCAACAAGTCTGGTCGATCGCAATACAAATGTTGATCTTGTCTAGCCTTGATATTATCATTTGACTTCCCTTTTACATTCATAACTGTGTTGAAGACATTATCAAACACATTCTTTTTATTTTGCATCTCGTCAATATTATGACACACTAAAAGAGTATGCCAATAAGGAAGATCATAAAATTTACTCCTCCTTGTCCAGTTGTGATCCTTCCTCCTACAATCTTCCTTGTCCAGTTTCTTTCTTTTTTCTGTAGTTTTTGAAAAGTACCAGACCCTTTTCGATATCCGATCTCCCGAAAGTCTAGTGGTGGCAACGAGCGGTCTTCGCCTCTACCTTTCTTTAAAGACCGAGAATCTCATTTAAATTGATGACCCGGTGGCAAGAAACATAGATGGCAATTGAACCAAGATTTTTTTTCCCCATTTTACAATCGAAATGACTGTGTCTATTCCATGCAATACAAACAAGCCAATGCCCCCGCTATGCTCCACTCACTCAACATACTGTATACCGGGAAGTCACTAATGGTCCAAAGAAGTGCGGCCCACATTTGGAAATTCTGTTTCTTTGATATGTCATAAGTAAGTTTCCAGACATCCCACAACTGATTTAATTCATCTATTAACGGTTGCAAATAAACATCCAAGTTAACTTTCACATTCTTCGGACCCGGGATGAGAACTATCAAGAACGTTACCTCCTTTTTCTAACACATCCAAGGTGGCAAGTTATACAGAGTTACCATTACTAGTCCCGAAGAGTATGTTTTTCCTGCCATTCCAAAAAGTGAAAACCCATCCATACATAAGCAAGTCTCACATTCCTTGTTTCTACCAAAAAATCTAAGTCCTATCAAAATACTTTGAAGCTTCTCCATCCCTAGGATGAATCATCACATCCGGCTCCTGTGAACTTTCAAAATGCCATCTAATGTGTTCGACAGTTCTTTTTTAGGAATACAATCTTTGCAATCTAAGAGTTAACGAAAAATAAAACATTATCTTTACCGGTCTCTTCAGCACAAGTTTCTTCTTCTTCCCTCGCTTCTTCCTACTTACCTTGTACCGATGACTGCCACAAAACTTACATTCCGTTCTATCGAAGTCCTCCTTCCAATAAAGCATCCACCCCTTTAGACACACATCAATCTTTTGGATGGGCAATCCTAACCCAGATATCAATTTCTACGTCACATACCAATCTTCGACCATATTATTTCCTAGGAGCAAATGCTTCTTTATGAATGCACAAACATCATTCTATGACTTGAGTCCATTGATTCTCAGACTTAATGTACACAACTCTGTACATGCAGATAATACTAAATATCTATCATCGCCTTCAATCAACGGTGTCTCTATTGCTTTTAACATGTCAAAAAAAAACTTTTGCCACAAGATTAAGTAGTTCTTCATGAGGAATAAAGTTTGGACCAGCTGTATCAATTATTATCTCATAATATGAGTTCGTTTCCTCAAGCATTGACCGTGTACTTTTTACCCCAACATTTGACTGGATTGTACCAGAATGTTCTGTAAAAGTACGTCCCTCATTATGTGGCCATATTTTTTCACCCTGGCCTGTCTAATTATGATAACAAGACACAAATCCCACTGTAAAAAATGATCCTTCACCCATCCGCTTCTATAAATTTCTTATTTTTACACTTTGCACATGAACATCTCATCTCTTTTTTTACTTCCATTATCCGTTTCACGACAATGATGAATAAAACCATTAACCCTATTAATGAATTCACTTGCAAGACCTTTAACCCCAGGCAAGAGTCGTTCTATGTATATGCAACTACGATCTGGTATATTTTCTATAGATTCTAAGAATGATTAGGAGAAAGAATTGTTAGTTCATAACTTCTAAGATACGATTATAAAGTTTAAATTTTAGAGTTACTTAAAAGTCTTATGTAATCTTATAATCTTAACATGGAGAAATAACTTATAATCATTTATAATATTTATAAACAAGGGTTTTAGGGTTTAGAGTTTATGGTTTTAGGGTTTAGGGTTTATAATCTTAATAAAGTTTCCCTTAAAAGATTTAAAAAGTTTCAACTTTTCGTTTCATTTAAAATTTTGCGTTAAGTCATTACTAAAAATTCTAAGTTTTTATAAGAGAAGAAAATTTGGCAGAGTTTCCTCTGTATTACAGATATTTTCTAGGCACACAGGCTACTCAAACAAGCAATAAACTCACACTTTGACTAGCTATAACTCAAATTAGTTTTAAGGAAAACTACAAAAACAATAATCTCAAGTACACCCCTAAACAATAACCCTTGCACACACATTCACGTAGACACAAAAAAAAGATACTCCAACCTTTACATGCACAAGTATAAACACAAAAGAATAATCCCTTCGCAAAACTCAAATCATATAGTTTATGTAGGTAAACAAAATAGATTATGCGTATAATAAAAATTGAAAATAAATTCATAAAACATTTTTGACATATAAATATTGATTAAAGTAGTAATGGTCTAATATTAAAAAAAACTTTGGCAGAGTTTTCTCTATATTATGGACATTTTTCAAGCACATAGATCACTCAAACAAGCAACACACATAAAACCAAACAAAAAATTAAGAGTCAAGGCTCCCCCGTATAACTTTAAAGAGTCAGGACTTCCTCGTAAAGCTTTAAAGGGTCAAGGCTCCCCCATAAAACTTTAAAGAGTCAGGGTTACCTTGTAAAATAAAATATAAACTAATTAAACACATACCTTTAACGTGTATATGATAAACAATATGTCACTGAAATCCTCATGAACAAAACTATAAAAAAAAAAGAGACTAATATTAAATTTTAAACTTAAACTACTTAAAGTACTTAAACTTAAATTCCAAAACAATTTTGTACAAGAAAAAACAGAAACCTTATTATTAAAATGAGAAAAGATGAAAGCTCAAGAAGAAACCTTACCTTATTATTAATGTAATATTATTATCACTTAAAAGACATACAAGAGACAAAAAACTTACCATAAACACTAAAATTACTTACTATCATAACTAAAGACTATTATTATTAATGTACATTTTTCTCAATTATATAATCAATATACGTTTTAAGCAAAAAATAAGTTATATATTTACATAATCAATGTTTAAAAATTCAAGTTCATAGTTATGATTTAAATTTTAAGACTATTTTAGTTTCACACACACACCAACACTTAAAGCTGTTTTACGATTACAAAGAAAAAAATAAAGAGATTAGAAACATTATAATTAAGGATCTTAAAGAATTTCCCTAAAAAAAAATTGAATTATTAAGTACTTTCTTTATAGTGATATTTTTCCAAAAAAAAAACAGATAAAACCTTTTACAAACTATCATGGGGTGTAATGAAATGAGGGATATGGTTGTTATGAAATATGTAAATATAATATAAAGATTAAAACAATTACAAGTAAAAGAG
This sequence comes from Catharanthus roseus, assembly GCA_028651295.1. NCBI lineage: Eukaryota > Viridiplantae > Streptophyta > Magnoliopsida > Gentianales > Apocynaceae > Catharanthus > Catharanthus roseus. The sequence goes on along the minus strand of JAPQWS010000046.1, from coordinate 957,285 downwards.
AGATAATGGATAATGCACGAAATTATAAATTACAAACTGAGTTACTGATATCTCGCAATATAAGAAATCAATATGAAGAACTAGTTATCAAAACATACATAAGGCCTCCCTCAAGAAGATATACAACTCCTTGAACAAAACATCTTTGTTCATTACTTAGTTCAATGTTTTTTTTTATTTTTCTTCTGGACATTACTTAGTTCAGTGTAATTCACATTCACTGAATATTGTACATGTTTGCATACACCCAAAATTAAAATGTACCAACAATAGAAAATGCCAATGTGCCTCGGAGAAATACTCTATACCAAAAAATGGCTATGATATTATTTTGGTTCTTGAATTGTGTTCATAACTATGTTTTCAAGGACTATACCCAAGCCAAAGCTTTATCTACATGTTTTTTCTCTTTAATATTTTCACATTTGTAAAAATCAAAACAAATATTTACAACAACTATGTTTGCTCAATTTATATATAAAAAAAAAAATCGACTATAGAGTTCTCTACTTGCAACAAATTTTTCCTTAAAAATTGAACATAATTTGTTCAACATTGTAACTTTTTTCTCTAGAAAAAAATTGAAAAAAATAATAAAATTAAGATAATTGAATCGAGAAAAAAAAAAGAAAATGAAACATTTTTCCAGTTCCTATTTCCAAAAAGAAAGAACAAAGATGCCTTCTAGTATAATAATACATCAAAATACAGAGAAAGTAATAATTAATATTGGCTATATGAATTAAAAAACAAAAGCAAACAGTACCTTCTGTCTATTGAAGACCGTTGATGTAGCTCCAATAGCGGCAGCAACGACGGTAGCAGTAAGCTCCAACAGCTGGAAGAAAGAGAAGAAAACGAAAGAAGAAAAAGAACAGCCATGATAATCGAGAGAGAGAGAGAGAGAGAGAGAGAGAGAGAGAGAGAGAGAGACCACTGGAAAGAAGGCATTGCCAGCAGTTAGTGATAGCGGTGGAAAACGACGGCTGTCGATGGGCTTGTCGGATTGTCACGGGAATAGGGGAGGGGAGGGTTTTTGGAGGAGAGGGAATGAATTGAAGGGGGAGAGGGTTCCCCGATTTCAATTGAAATTCTGGGAATATTTACCAACAGCACACCGATGCCTCATCCGTTAGTAACGAATATTTAAAATTTACCGATCGCAAACATCGTCGAAAACACCGACAGTACCAAAATTTAAATACCGACAAAGCCAATTTCTTTTCCAACAACGTTGGTAGTTTTTGTTATCGACGTGTGTGTCATCGGTAGAATTGTTGGTGCCATTTAATATGTACCGATGGAAGCCTACCGTCCCAACGGCCGTCGATTAATTTACATAATGACGGTTGCTTCAGTGGGGAAAATTCGTCATTTTTTGGTGGGGCTTCTTTCTCCAAAAGTGTTTTCTTAATTAAAAAAAGTATGTCATATTCTAAATACCGTAGGAACACCGTCGGAACAAGAGGCCGTCGGTACATTACATCGGTAAACGACCATTTTTTTTTCTAGTGCATCTCCTTCACAGGAGCTTTACACTTGATCAACAAACAAAGATAAGAGTTAGGGAGTTTTACAAAATACCTTAGCATATCCCTAACTAAGACATAAGTCTTCAACGTCTTCAATGCCTTGATCTTGGAGTGGCTTGATCTCTCCTTCTTCATTATGCGTTAATTGCCAAGATCTTTTACTTCTTATGTAGTGTAGCCTTGAGACTCCAAAAATGCTTCTTTTGTTCTATAGAGACTAAGTTATACTCATCACACAAACATATGTTAATCATAATAAAAAATATATACAATAATGCCCTTAGGGCTAGCAATCTCCCCTTTTTGATTATGACAAATACATATGTAAGAAGACCAAAAGAGCAAGTATGATCAATATGGTAATGCTTCAAAGAAATCATCAATAGGAACAAAGCATACCGAACACCATAAGAGAGAGATAACTCCCCCTATGAATTTGAAAATATGCCAAGGGTTTGAAAGATAATATAACAAAATAAGCTCACCTTAAAAGCATGCTTCACACCAAGAATGACATCAAACAATTATCAAACCAAGCACATTACCCATAAGATATGTAGCTAACCAAAAGAAAGCATGAAACTTAAAAGCAACAAAATAAGAATCTTGCAACTATTTCTCCCCCTTAGTTCTTGCGCATATTTCTCCCCTTTCTATCATAAATCAAAAAGATATTTAGGAGAGACTTCAAGGGATCATAAAACTACAATTGAACTTTCAACATAAAAGATCATCATGAAGTCTATAAGAAAAAACATGGCATCAAGATAACGTAATACCAACATAATACCAATTAGAAAATCGCTTAATTTCTCATACCAAGCTCTTGGAGCTTGTTTTAAACCATAGAGTGCTTTTGAAAGTTCGTAAACATAATTTGAAAATTTTTCATGCAAAAAACCGGGAGGTTGTTCAACATAAACTTCCTCCTCAATATTACCATTTAGAAAAGCACTCTTAACATCCATTTTGAAAAAGTTTGAATCCTTTTAAAATAAGTAAAATCTAAAAGTATTCTAATGGATTCTAGTCTAGCAAGTGGAGCAAAAGTTTCCTCAAAATCTATGCCCTCTTCTTGAATGAATCCTTGGGCAACAAGTCTAGCTTTGTTTCTAATAACTTCTCTGGAATCATTTAGTTTATTTCGAAAAACTCATTTTATGCCAATGGTGGAGTGATCACGTGGTCTAGGGACTAAAGTCCAAACTTAGTTTCTTTCAAATTGATTTGATTCCTCTTGTATAGCAATAATTCAAAACTCATCACACAAAGCATTATCAATAAACTTAGGCTCAATTGAGATAATAGGGCAAAGTTATCAATAAAGTACCTTCTCGTTCTTACCCCTTGTGATACATCACCAATAATTTCATCCTTGGAGTGTCCCTTTGGATATATCACATCTTAAGGAAGATTTTGAGTTTCTTGATCGTTTCCTTGTTTTTCCTCAATCTCTTCTTCCTCCATAGCATGCTCTTCCATTGCTTGAGTGTACACTGGTTGGTTACTAAGAGTGTTATCTATGTCATCATCATCAACTTTCATGTCAAAAATGTTAGTTTCATCAAAATTAACATGAATAGACTCTTCAATACATAAGGTTCTTTTGTTGAAAATTCTAAAAGCCTTTTTGTTTGAAGAATAACCAAGAAAAATTCCCTCATCGGATTTTCGATCAAACTTCCCAAGATTGTCCTTGGTGTTTAAAATAAAGCATTTGCATCCAAAAACTTTAAAATAGCCAATTGAGAGGGTTTTGTTAAAAAAATGAGTTCAAAAGGAGTTTTCTTCAAAGAAGGTCTCAAGAGAACACGATTCATAACGTAGCATGCGGTGTTAACGGCCTCGGCCCAAAAGTATTTAGGAAGGAAGTTTTCACAAAGCATTGATCTTGCTATTTCTTGTAAAGTGCGATTTTCCTTTCCACAACACCATTTTGTTGTGGGGTTTTAGCGGCCGAAAAGTTGTGTGAAATATCAAAATCTTCATAAATTTTGTAAAATCTTGGTTGTTAAATTCTCTCCCACTATCACTTCTTATAGAAATTAATTTGGAATCAAGGGAGTTTTGAACCTTTCTGAAAAGTTTTACAAATTCTTGAAATGCATCATCCTTTTGGCTCAAAAACAAAGTCCAAGTAAATCTAGAGTAGTCATCCACTATGACAAAACCATACCTCTTACCACCAAGACTAGTGGTCTTCATTGGTCCAAATAAGTCCATGTGAACAAGTTCCAAAGGTTTGGAAGTTGAAATCATGTTCTTTGATTTAAAAGAGGTCTTAATTTGTTTTCCAAATTGGCAAGCATCACAAAGTTTAGTTTTCTCAAAGTGATGTTTTGGTAAGCCCCTAACAAGTTATTTTGAAGAGAGTTGGTTCAATAAATCCATACTATCATGACCAAGCCTTCTATACCACAAAAATGCATCATCACCATGAATCGAGAGACACTATAAGTTTTGAGAAATGAAAACTTCAAGATAAAAGACATAGACATATACTAACTCTTTTTGCAACAAAAATAGTTTTGTTCACAAGCTTGTTTATGATAGGAGAAGATTCACTTTCAAAAACAACTTTGTACCCATAATCACACAATTGACTAATGCTAGATAAAATAAGCTTCAAACTATCAATTTAAAAGCACTTCCTTAATTAAAGAAGATGAATCATATCTAATGTTACCTATACCGATGATCCTTCCAAAAGTAACAAAGCCACCTTCGGTTTCTCTTAGCTCATTCATGAGGGATGCATATCCAGTCATGCATCTTAAGCATCCGCTATCCAAATACCACTTAGATGACCTTGACTTGTGTTCCTACAAAAAAAGAAGTAGAAAAGACTCTTTGTACCCATATCTTTTGGGTCCATGAATGTTAGTTGGATTTTTTTTTTATTTTCCAAATAGTTTTTACTCCCCTTTCAATCTTTCTTTTTATAAAACATTTTGTGGCTTTATGACCACTCTTTTCACAATAAGTACAACAAAGATATGAAAGGGATGAGGAGGCTTTTACAAAATGTGTTTGTTTAGAAAAATTATTGGAATGATTATATCCAATACCATTTTTGTCAAAAGGTGATCTTTGAGAGCCAAGAAGTTTTTCAAGATTTTCTTTTCCTTTTGTGAACTTTTCAACACATAGAGTGAGATCACTCACCTTTTTCTTTAAGACTTCATAATAAATCAAACATTTTTCAAGAAAGGAATCTTTTCATAAAGGTTTTTGTTTTCTAAAACAAGTTTTTGAAAGTCATCATTTGAACACTCTTTTTCTTTCTTCAAAACTTCCAAGGATTCAAGAATAGCTTTATTTTCACAATGAGTCTTGAGTTCTTATCTAACAAAAGTTGAGTTTTGCTTTTCAAATCTTTGTTTCGTTTAGTAACCTTTTTGCACTTATCATACATTTCAATAAGCATTAAACTAGCATCAACATCACAATCATCATCAAGGATACTACAAGAGTTAGAGAGTGAAGATTGCACCTCATTTTCTAACGCCATGAAGCATAGGTCGGCCTTTTCTTCTCCTTTACTTTCGGTTGAGCCTTCACGAGTTACTTCAAGTAACTTCCACATTTCATGAGCTCAATCGCATCCGCACACTCTATTGTATTCATTTGCATCCAAGGCACAACTCAATATGTTCATAGCTTGAAAGTTTAGAGTCATCTTCCTTGAGTCAAGCTCATCATATTCTTCAGCCTTCTTGACTACTCCGTCCTTTTTAGGAACATAAGGTCCTTTCTCTACAATGTTACAAAGATTAAAGTTAATAGAGCAAATATAAATTCTAATTCTTGACTTCCAAAAATTGTAGCTAGTTCTATTAAAAAGAGGAGGCCTAGTTGTAGAAAAGCCTTCTACATAGGGTAGGTTTGAAATACTAGCCATATTGAAAATGATCTTTTACTTCTTAGGATATTAAGCCTTAAAAAGAAGACCCGCTTTGACACCAATTGAAAGACCTTAGGGGAGGGAGAGGGAGGTGAATAAGGTTTTTGGCTAATTTTAAAAAATCTTTTGTGTGATTAGAAAGATAAACCTTCAATTTGTTTGTGAAAGAATTCTAAAACTCTTTTTGATAAGAATCCACACCAAACAAAATCTTATAGTTTTGGCAATCAAGCAATGAGCATAGAATTAAACTTTAAAGAACATGCACAACAATTTATAGTGGTTCACTCTCTCAAAGCGCTATATCCACTATCTTGAGACTCAACCCAAGGATTTCACAAATCCACTATCTTCAGAGTTGGTTACACAACAACACAATGAGGATCACCCTTCAAGGGCTTTACACAAAAACCTCAAAGTTTACACAACAAAACAATGCAACAAATTTATCAAAGGATCACCCAAATGGTTTTCCACAAACCTTTGATCACAATAAAAGAATAAGAAAAGTAAGGAACAATGTTACCGAATGAGCTTGAGAAGAGGAAGATACAACTCAATGGAATACTTCTACAAGCTCCTCTTTACTTCTTCTTTGATGGATGATCAACAATGAAGCTCCAAGAAGATTTTTCTATTTGCATGTATGAGATGAAGATCTTTGAAAGAATGTGCTTTTAAAGCTTTTTAAATGTTCTAAAATAATCTCAATCAATTTTCAATCCAACCTCTATATATATATATTTTTTTTTTTGCAGATGATCAAAAATCAATATATATATATATATATATATGAAGGAGAAGAAAGTAGCCGTTACACTGTGTAACGGTAATATTTTTGCAGTAAAAGACTAAAACCGGACGACCGGTTTTAGAAAACAGACGACCTATTTTTGAAACAGAAAGATTCGGACGCATCCTACAAATATCGGATGATCCCTCTTAAAAATCGGACGACCTATTTTTCTAAAGCTAGAAAAATAGGATGACCAATTTTAAAATAGGAAGTCCGATTTTTCTCCCTTGGAAAAAATCGGATGACCAGTTTTAAAATCGGATGACCAGTTCTGAAAATCGAATGACCCTTTTTTGAGAAGGATTTAAAAGCCAGTTTTCCTCAAACAAAAAGAACTTTGCTTCACATTTCAAAATATGTATTATTGATACTCTTTTAGAGATAAGAAAACTTTTGAAGGCATCAAAAACTCTATCAAGAATACTTGGATTTTTCAAGAATAGTTTATAAAAAGAAATTCATCAAAGGAGCTACACACTTGATCAACAAACAAAGATGAGAGTTAGGGAGTTTTACAAAATACCTTAACATATCCCTAACTAAGACATAAGTCTTCAAGGTCTTCAATGCCTTGATCTTGGAGTGGCTTGATCTCTCATTCTTCATTATGCTTTAATTGCCAAGATCTTTTACTTCTTATGTAGTGTAGCCTTGAGACTCCAAAAATACTTCTTTTGTTCAATAGAGACTAAGTTATACTCATCACACAAATATATGTTAATCATAATAAAAAACATATACAATAATGCCCTTAGGGCTAACAATTACATAGTTTTAATAACTAGGCACACCATACAAGGTGCATTTAGGTCCATGATATGAATTGTCGCCATCTCCAGGTGCATCTTAAAGTGTGTGTGTATATGTGTATACAAACATGTTGAGGGAGGAGAAGGTTCGAATCTAGGATCTTTGCCCAGTAAGGGACGCTCTTTATTACTAAGCTAACTATCTTGCCACTATCTTATAGTATCTTGATGTTTGCTGCTTTATTCAAAATATATATATCCTATCAAAATCCCATATTCTTTCTCCTCTTAGGAGGAGAAAAAGAGATGGATGGAGTGTTAACTTTAAAAAAAAAAAACCTTAAAATGTCTATTGTGCCCTTGTGGAAATAATAAATTACCTCCTACAATATATGAGTATTGATAAACTACGCATTGAAATATAAAATTTACACGCGAAAAAATTTTTTCCCCTCCAAAACACACTTTCTCTATCTACATATGTTTGTTCCACCATCTCTCTAAAAAATATGGTGATTTTTTCAAAATTTGAAGATTTTGAAGTTAAAAATGAACAATTTTGAATATAATCTACACGATACGATTAATTTTAAGATAAAAATCACAAAAAACGCACCAAAACTTTAAAAAATCGTACTATATGCACATTTGAGCCACACCCTGACGCGAGTAGGGGTATTCCCGTGCCAGGTCTTGGCGCAGAAAATGAGAGAATCGTGCTAAAGCCTGGTGCGGGTATACCCTTACTCGCGTCAGGGCATGACTCAAGTGTGTAGATGGTGTATTTTTAAATTTTTGGTATGTTTTTAAATTTTTTTAATGATTAATTATAATGATTTGGTATAAAATATATAGAGAACAATTAATTTAATAATATTAATAATTAAAAGAAACAAACAAGATGATTACATTCTTTAAAAAAAACATAATCATCAATGGTAGTAGCGCCATATGATGGTGCAGGCAAATGGTGATAGGCTCCAACTGATGGCACAGGTACAAAGTGAATGGCGCCAAGTGTTAGCGCATGGACCAATATATTTTATTTTGACGCGTTTTTTAATTTTTACATCAATTAAAATATAAATAAATAAATATAGAATGATACATTAAGATTTTTTTTAAAAAAAATTTTAACTATTAGATTTAAGCTGATCGCCATTTGAAATATTAATTTAGAGAGAGGTTAGAGACAAAGAAGATAGACAGAGAATAATTTAGTAAAAATGAAAACTTTTTATAAATAAATTTTATTTTTTAACGCATAATTTATCAATCCCAACAATATATTCATTCAAAAGTTATTTTGGTTAAAAGATCTCTTTCTTTCTCTATCTTTCCCTACTTCTAAATAAAAAACAAAATTAATATATTTCTTTTCTTTTCCTTTCAAAATTCACAAACAAATTTAAAATAAATTACCTCATTTCTTTTCTCAACTAACTTAAATTTCTCCACTCTTTTCTCACCTAAACTCTCAAACTACCCTAAATTCAAGTTAGGGCTAGGTTTAAGTTAGAAAATTTAATAGAAACATATTTAATAGTAGAGATTTAAGTTACACCAAATTCAAGGAAAAATGCACTTTTTTTCTTTTTTTCAAATTAAAACCAATAAAATCAGAGTAGAGCGTAAGAGCGGACCTTTCCAGTGATGGAGATGTTTGGCCTAAACGAGCCATTCTGGATTTTGATATTTCTGAAGAGAAGCCTCGATGTACGATTGTCATCCATTATCCGATGAAGGTGATGCAGAGCTGGGTTTCGACTATAGGAATCAGAATGAGGTCCAGCGAGTATATTTGAATTGGAATCTAAATCAAATTGTTCCGGTAAGCTTTCCATCAAAGGGGAGAAAGAAAAAAAAAATTAATAACATGATCTTTTACAAATCAGAAGATTTGACGAGTAACATAATATTTGCTTTCTGTATATATATATATATATATATATATGTACAGATATCTGAGATTCTGTTGAAAAATGCGTAGTTTAATTTCTAACTGCATTCCATGTGTTTGTGTTAGATGCAAAGTGTTTTGTTGGAAGTTGGAACAGATGGTTTCTATAATGTGAAACTCGAGAAGGCTAATGGCTTTGATGAATTTTTGTGCTCAAGTTTTCGAACAGAAATGCAAAATATATATCTAAAGTACTCAGTGCTACCAGCAATTGCAAAATGTTTGTATGATCCAGGGAGGATATGAAAATCTTTTGTACCTTTTGTGATCTGGACTCGATTCATTTCGTAACATCACATTGTTCTTCCGATCAGAATATTAATTTTATACATTATGTTGAAAAATAATCACACTTTGGTCTATTGCAATATCCAGTTTAATTGCTCTAAATACCAAGTAGATTCCTCAATGTAATCAATCTTCATTCATTTTGTAGCATGTATTCAGGCATAAGACTTTATATGGAATTCCATTACTTCGCTGTTCTGTACATATATCCTTTTATCATGTTAATTCTGTCTCAACTAGTTTTGTACAATGCAGGCAACAATGGCTTTTAGTTTTTAGGAAATGGTATTTCCTGAAGTTTTTAGCTCAATAGCAAAAAAATAAGTCTCAAGATAAATACAATTAAATCTGATTTGTTCAATACCAAATCTTACATTCTTGTGTTACTTGAACTAACAGAATGGCATTCTTTCAGAATTTCAGCCACTGTTGCTGTTTCCACCACCTGGGACAAGCTCTCTTAGCATGGCAACAGCCTGCAACATATTAGGCCTTTTTGATGGAAAGTCATCAACACACTGCAGTGTTATCTCCAGATACCTAATCTTCTCTTTTACTTCTTCTGCTTCTGCTTCATCAGTTCCTTTAGTTACTGACAGTAATTCAGGATCAATTACTTCCATCCCTTTTCCTTCTCTTACCTTCATTTTCACCCAACCGACTAAATTTGTGTCCCCAAAATCTTCCTTGTCTGTTGGTCGTTTTCCTGTAAGGAGTTCCAGAAGGACAACCCCGAATGAGTAAACATCTCCTTTTGCAGTGCACCGAAAGCTTTGGTAATACTCTGGTGGCACATATCCAGGTGTTCCAGCTAGTGTACTGACACTGAGATGTGTGTCAAGTGCACTTATGAGCCTTGCCATTCCGAAATCAGAAACTCTAGCATCCAATTCATGATCCAACAGTACATTACTTGATTTCATGTCTCTATGTATGATGTGTGGGATGCAATTGTGGTGGAGGAAACAGAGCCCTTTAGCTGCTCCTCTTGCAATTTTTTTCCTCTCCTCCCAAGTTAAAATTCGTCTATCTCTTGCTTTTGCTCTTCCATGAAGCATTTCTTCCAGACTTCCATACTCCATGTATTCATAAACCAGGAGTCTCTCCTCACCAACCTTGCAATAACCAAGCAGGGGTACAAGATTCTTATGTTTGATCTTTCCTAGGGTCTCCATTTCAGCCATGAATTCTCGGTCACCTTGGCAGCTCAATCTTATTAGCTTTTTAATTGCTACACTTGATCCATCTTTCAAAGTTGCCTTAAAAACTTCACCAAAACCTCCTGAGCCAATGAGGCTTGCTGCTGAAAAACCATTAGTAGCCTCAATTAGTTGAGAAAATTTGAGCTTCCGAAGCTGTCTTTGGAAAGTTGCTACATTGATGCTCAAAGGTTCTTTTTCCTTCTCGATTTTCCATGTTGTTGCTGCATGGGTTGCTTGCAGGCTGTTGAGCATTTTGACTCCTTCAGCTTCTCTCTGTCTTACACGCATTGCAATTGCCCACACAATTAAGATGCAGATAGAAGCAATGGAGATGAGAACCCCCATAACAATGCTATTAGCCCATGATGCTGCTGTAGCTCTTCGTCCTCCTTTCTCACCATCTCCATTAGAATTTGCCGATGTTTGCTGGTTGTTATTGTACTGACAAACTGGCAGTGGAACACCACAAAGGCCAGGATTATTTGCATACTGGCTGGCTGGGAGTGTACTTAGCTGACCCCTCTGTGGTATTTCTCCTGTTAGTTCATTGCTGGAGAGATCAATTTGCACCAGGAAAGATAGTTGTGAAAATGAATCTGGAATATGTCCCTGCAATCTGTTATGTGATGCATCAAACACTCCCAAATTCTTTAGTTGGCCTAGAGATGATGGAATTTCACCAGATAGCTGATTGTGGGATAATACAAGAACTTGCAAAGCAATCATTTCACCAAATTCGTCTGGAATTTTCCCCTGAAGTTCATTGTAGGACAGATCAAGATATTCTAGAGTCTGGTACCGAGTAAAGAGACTTAGAACTGGGCCAGAATATAATCGTGTAAAATCGCAGCTCCTGAGTGTTGGAACCTGTAACAGCCTTTCAGGACGGATTCCTGAGAATTCAAGCAATCCTCCCACACCTCTGCAGGAGTTGCCAACATTTCGGACAAACACCATGGTGTTGCCAGAGAGAATTCCACTCAATGCTTTTGCTCCAGGCTGCCTACCAAGTCGAGGAGGGATCTCCCCATTAAGTCGATTGCTGTTCAAGTCAAGCCAGACCAGACTGCTACATTTCGCCAACTCCTTTGGTATCTGACCACTTAAACTATTGTTTGCAAGTTGCAAGACTGCCAATCTAGTAAGAGAACCAAATTCCGGTGGGATCTCTCCGGTAAGGACATTGCTTGTCAGGGATATCCACTCTAGATTACCACAATTGAACAATTCAACTGGGATTTTACCACTTAAATAGTTATTGTTCAGAATAAGATCCTTGAGTTTCTTGCACTTTCCTAACTCTGCTGGTAGGCTTCCTTCTAAGCTGTTATACCATGCCATGAGCTGCTCAAGATTCTCAAGATTTCCCAATTCTGCAGGGATAGAGCCATTGATGTAATTTATACTGAAATCTATGGTCTTTAGCTGAGAACATTTGGATAACTGAGGAGGAATTGATCCGAAAAGCGAATTATCTGGTGCTCTTAGCTCCTCTAGTGATGCAGCTCCGGGGCATATGTCAGGTGGAATAATCCCAGAAATCATATTGGAGCTCAAGTCCAGCACTCGTAATTTCTTGCAGTAAGAAATCGAAGCTGGAAATGGTCCAGAAATCTTGTTACTGCTTAACAGCAGTGTCTCCAAAGACCCCAAATTCTGAAGAATTGAATCAGGAAAAGGACCTGTCAAGTTGTTATTGGCCAATTCAAATGCCTGGAGTGAAGAACATGACGAAAAAGACATGGGAATTGATCCAGTAATGTTGTTGTAAGATAATTTGAGTTCCAAGAGAGAATTGCACGAATTTCCTAGTTCAGGAGGGATCCAACCAGAAATATGATTATGAGAGAGATCTAGAGTCTGCAAAGCCTTGAGCTCACCAAAAGATTTTGGGATCTCACCTGAGAAGAAATTGTCTGCCAAATTCAACTCTTTCAGAGCTGTGCAATTGGAAAATGACACCGGTATTGAACCACTTATCTGGTTGCCAGACAAATCAAGAAACAACAAGGAATTACAGGTCTCGATTTTCATATTTGAAATAGGACCTGTAATATTGTTATATGAAAGATCAAGATACTGCAACTTATCGGTTCGCAACAAAAATTTCTCAGGTAAGGAACCAGTTATATTGTTGAAAGCAAGATTAACATGTTCAAGTTTTGGGCAATTGATGAACAAATTTTCAGGAACTTGACCTGCAAGTCCAGTAAGAGATAGTTCAAGTTCTTTCAAACCATATGGAAGTTGAAGCAACGATGTGGAATTTATAGTTAATGAATTTGAAGTCAGATTGAGGGATGCCAACGTATTTAGAGGAGAAAAAACAGAGAGGGATATTTTTCCAACAAGACCAGATTGAGTAAGATCAAGGGCAGTGACTCTTCCAAGATTGCAGCTAACTCCATACCATTTACATGGATCTTTTTTGCTTGATTGCCATCCTGATAATGCTCCATTAGGGTCTTGAATCATCTTCTTGAATAATAAAAGTGCCTCTGCATCAGTTTTGATTGAAACATATCCTCCTTGACCATCTACTGAAACTAAAACCATAAATATTATTGTCACAGCAATAGACAGAAGAACAAGCTGTTTTGAAGTGGCTTCCATTGAAGAGGTAATTAAGCTAAGAAGGCAAAATTTTGTTTATATGCTCAAGAAATGGATGTTCTGTTTTGGGTTGTTTTTGGGATTGGGAAGCAGGGGAGGGGGGGGAAGAGAAAGAAAAGTAGCATAGAGAGTGGTGAGTATGATGAGAATTTCTTGATGCAAAGCAGGAAGAGTAATAAGCTTTAGAAAAAGTTCCCTTTTTTAATGGGATTTGTATATGGAAAAGGAGGGAAGGGTGTTGAATGAATAGGAAAAGTAAAGAATTGGATTTGTATTTGTTTGATAGCTGTGAGAGTATTAGTACATTTTTTTAATAACTTTGTTTGAAGGAATGTGAGTGAATACCATGAAAGTGTAGACACAAGAAGAGACTAAAGGGAGGGAAAGATTGGACTTTTGGTCAAAGTTTAGTGGGGGCCCAGAGACAAGGCCTATCCAAGATTGAAGCTGAGAGAGAGAGAGAGGAGGAACAAAAAGAGGAAAAGGAAAATTCAAGTGTGTTTGATCCTACAGGAATTTCCTGTCAGTGAGCGTGAGAATGTTCCCTCTGTGATTTCTGATCACTAGTGGAACGAGGATCTGATGTAGTGTAAGGCTGTGTTTGGTCTTAAAGATAAGTGTGGAAATAGACAAACTGAAAATGCTAAATATTGTGAGAAAGTATGTGATTTTTCTAGTACTAAATTAATTATCGATTATCACTTTTATGTTTGGTTTGATTGAAATTCATCACTTTTATCAAATTATTTTTCATCAAATTTACAAAATTTAGATTTTTTTTGTATCATTTTAATTTCGTTAATATTATATACACCATGCCTTTATGGGTTAATTCAAATTAATTTCTTGAATTTCATAAAAGATAAAAAAGATATAGGTTCAAAGAAAAAAAATAAAAGAGTTCTAAATTTTAAATCTATTCCAAATATACCAAATCGGGTGAAAATATGTGATTTTAGTAGTTCTAAATTAATTATTGTTTTGATGAAATTCATCACTTATATCAAATATTTTCATTAAATTTACGAAATTTATAATTTTTAAATCATTTTAATTTGGTTAATATTATACACACCATGCCTTTATGGATTTTAACTCAGATTAACCCTTCATATTTATGGAATGTTTGTATGAAGCATTAAAATATTTCAAAATTTTCATCCCAATGGTAAAAAAAGTAGTAAAACTGTTCCCATGGGACTTGGAGAGACAATTTTGAACATCCTAGAACATTTTAAAATCCTTAATTAACTAAAGTGATAATTTGAGAGTTTTATTTTCCCTTAAAAAAATGGATAGTTTTATTCTGATATTTTGATCTCAATTTTATGAAAAATTGATTTTTTTGTAAGGAAAAGATGGGACAAGTGAGAAGTTTTGCAAGTTTTACATTTGATTTCAAAATTAAATTCAATCCAAATGGCTTGTATACCTCTTAAACGGCATCTTTGATACCAACCCTAATACAAAAATCCAAACAAGATCCAAATCAAGACATTCCAAATCCAACTTTGTTTCACTCTGGATCAAGAAATGAAATGATATATATTCCCTCAATGGATGCAATAATTAATATATTTTTGCTATAGTGAAAGATAATAGTTATTGTGTGTGAGTAATTAATGTAGGGTCACAAATGCTTGAATCTGGAGAAGCAATGATGAACATAGTGCACAATTTTTATTTTTCTTTTTATTTACCTATAGCTAGGGCAAAAAAGTTTCAAAAAGGAATTTAAAAAAAATGGATTAAAGAAAATAAACAGAGGCCCACTTAAAAAACAGCATCAATGCCCTCTTAGGGTTAATCGCATGAGATGAGATGTGATGATTCCTTATTCCTATTCTTTCTATGGCCTTTGGCTGCTTTTTCTTATGGAGGAATATAAAATAATGGGAAGAATTATAATATATATCTACTTTGCCCTAATTACATTGAACAGTTTTCTCGAAACAAAATGCAAAGCATTGTTATCTAAATGTTCAATTCACCTTTTTAGCTTGCAATGGCCCATGAATGAATTTAATGTAGATTTTCACCACTCATATCCTCCCTCCCATTTCGGTTCTTCATCATGTTAAAAGAAATAATACAATAGTGTCAAGTATAACTCAAAAGGAAAGAAGATAACTAAATTAATTATGTACAGAGATATGCGTATAAGGATCTTATAATTTGGATGTTTTTAATATTTTTAACACTCTTTAAATTGGAGTATGAAGATTGTAAATGTCCAACTTGCCCAATAAAATGATGGAAATGAAAGGCACCAAAGCTTTGGCGAAAATGCTCCTACTTTAAGCATCAGTAGCAAGATAAGTCAGCATAATGTGATATGCCTGGAACTCATTGCAAATCAAGTGACAATAAATTTCAATATGCTTTTGGTATATACATTCATGATAAACATGATTAGAGGCAATGTAAAGCAGCTTAGTATCAGAAAAAAGAGGAATGGAGCGAGAGAGGGACAAAAGATTCTTGAGCAAATACCGCATCATTTTAATTTATAGCACTCTGGATCGTCTGTAACATTTTTTTTTATAATATATTTTTTCCTCGGGGTTTATCTTTTTTCCTTAGAGTTTGTCTTTTTTTAGTAGGTTTTATTAATGAAATATATCAAATTCGAAATGTTACTGAGAGTGTTATAGGAGATATTATAAACGATCCAGACCCAGGAGCAATATTCAATTTCAGCTGAAGACCGAGAAATTAACAATTGTTTCTTGGATTTCCAAGAGATGGGAGAGTGGCCTAGAGAAATAAAATATCCAATGAGAGAGCATTGCAGTATAGGATAGTTAGCCCAATCAAAAT
The DNA here is from genome assembly GCA_028651295.1 of Catharanthus roseus. NCBI lineage: Eukaryota > Viridiplantae > Streptophyta > Magnoliopsida > Gentianales > Apocynaceae > Catharanthus > Catharanthus roseus. The sequence goes on along the minus strand of JAPQWS010000046.1, from coordinate 941,421 downwards.
CATAAAAGGCCTGCAGCTAAAGAGCAATATTAGGCCAGAGAAGTATGTCTTATCAAGGAGACCTTTCAAATATCGATCGAAGTAGCAGCATCTTAATGTTCTTGACGAGGAAGATGCACAAACTTAGCAAGAAATTGGGCCAAGTTTGCTAAATCAAAACGAGTAATGGTAAGATAGATTAGACGGCGATAAGACGCCGATAAGCATCTGAAGAGGATAGAAGAGCACCCTTTGCTTTTTACCTAATTCATGATTCTATTCTATGGGAAAGGTAAACGGTTTCATACCTAGTAATCCTGCAACTGATAAGATGTTTAGGACATATTTCTGTTGTAAAAGAATATGCTATGAGAACATTAATGGATCTAGTACAAACTATTAGCACTACACAAAAAGTCAAATAGTGACCTGAATATGCGATCGTTGCTATCGGTCGCAATGATAGCGACAAATTTGTGATCGCTGGAGCGCGTCACAGAGTTAGCGATGAAGATAGTGACTAAAATTTTCATCGTCCATCGAGGGATTATTAAATATTCTAAAAATAAGGAAAATCGAAACAAGTTTGTGTTATATCGTTAATTAAATAAAGAGAGACAATATTTTAAGAATTAAAAAATAAAATGTATTTACTCAACAATATAAAGTAGATTAACAAATTTAAAAAAAATATAAACAATTTTATAATTTCATAGTAAATCTATAAAAAAATTAAAACATATTATATATTTTATGGAGTTTTCACAGGGGGCACGTGCCTCCAGTGGTCCAACTCCATATCTTTCTATACCTGTTCGAGCTACTTTAATACCAAAAAAAATATTTTAGAGGACCCAAATAATGCATATGAAAACAAGTATTAAGGTGACACTTAAATTTATGAATGACAACAAAGATGAGATCATCAACATAAACCAAGATACTGAAATATCAGAAGCAGAGTAAGTGAAGAGAGAATAGTCAGAATATGACTATCGAAATTCACTCACCTTGGATGCAGAAGTTAACTTGACTAGCCAATAGTGAGGACCCTATTTGTAACCATATAAAACTTTTGTAGTTTGTATTCGACATACTTGACCTTTATGACCATAAGAAAGGTCAAGAGGAATTTAAATTGCCTCAGATAGATCATCATGAAAAAATGTATCGTGGACGCGCCAATTTCTGGCAGCAACATCTGTTATTAGAGTTTGGACTGTTACCATTTTAGCAATAGATATAAAAGTTTTATGGTAATGAAGTCCTTCCACTGAGATATTACTAAAATGACAAGACGAACTTTATACCTCTGAATACCTCCATTAAACTTTGATTTTATTTTAAAAACCTATTTACAATTCAAAATTTTCTTAACAGAAAGTAGAGTAGTAAAAGTTCATGTCTTAATACGCTTAAGAGCCTCAATTTCACTTTACCTATTGATCGGGATTTTTATAACTAAGTTTTAAATCAATACTTGCAAGTGCACAAGATCAAAGTAATATGAAAGTATTAGGGTATCGAACCACAGAGAAAGGCTTAACTACTAAAATTATAATCTTCCTAAATTAATTTTATAAAAAGAAGAATGAGATTTTATTATTATTCCTAAATTAATTAAAACTAATGAATAAAATAAATAAACTGATACTAACAGGAGATTAACCAAAGAAGATGAATTAGAACCATGAATCCACCACTAACCTATATAACAAAGATTTAATTTTATTTAGGAGAAAAGATTAAACATTCATGTGGTGATCTAGTCTACAAGCTTCGATTCACTAGAGAAATATATTGTGCTTAAATGCATGACATAATCCATCTAACCATTAGCATGACTTATTCATTCCTATGACATAAATCATCTAAAATTAGCATGAACTATTCAATTCTAAAACCCACAATATACTTGCAAAAAATCACATATCCCTCATACCCAAGACTACAAGAATTAAGCATGGATAAAAATATCAATTAACCCAAATAATTATTCTACAAGAACAACCACAAAGAATTAATTGCATCAAACCAATAACATTCCAAGATATGTAATCACATAAATAAAATAATAAATCTCCCAAAATAAAATAAATCAAAGTCACATGGCTAGGGTTTCATCAAGATTCTAAAAATAAATTTAGTTCATGGCTAAAGGGAAAGAAGGAACCAATTTCTTGGAGTAGACCATGGCTTTCTTCTTCTCCAATTGAAAAGTTGCCGCAGCTCTTCTCTTTTTTTCTTCTTCTTCTTGTTCCTCTTCCCACCTTTCTTGTGTGGCTCTTCTATATATAGACAAAAGAGAAGCAAAATCCTAATCCTTAAAGGATTCAAATACTAAAGTTCTAATCCTTAAAGGATTCTGCTAAAGTTTTAATCTTAATCCTTAAAGGATTCAAATACTGCAGCTTCCGTTTACCAAATTTAATATAGAATGTTTATTTTCCATTCTTTTTTAGAAATCTGCACAAAGATAAATAAAATAAATTAAATATAGTAATTATGACTAATAAATAAATAAAATATTTTCAAAGGCAAATAATTAAAACTTAAGGTGTTTATTTCTATTAAAAATCGACTCTATCAACTCCCCCACACCTAAGTTTTGCTAGTCCTCAAGCAAAAATAAAGAATAAAAAGAAAAACTAACTAGCCACTTTCGTAGGACTCACGATTGCACTTAGCACGTGCAACAAGCCCTTTAAACCCCTAAGTTACCCCTAGTGGACGAGTATGGTCTCGTGAGGGTTTGCAAACGACGTACCCACAAAGTCAAAATAAACAACAAACTTTAGAAAAGATAGAGAATAACCCAAATTAAGTATCCTCCATCAATATCTCAAACTTATCAAGACAAATACTCTTCCTCTCATTTTTAAACTTAAGTAAACAAACAAATATTCAATTATCTCCCATAACTAATGCAAAACTTGTGTAATGTGTGATCGTGGTCATCAGAGAGTATGAAATAAATACTAAATAAAATTTCCAAATTACATATAGAGAACAAATCTCAGCAAGAGTTCATTCCATAGGCTCACTCTTTGTACCTTCTCTCCACTAATCAAGGATTCTCAACTCAACTCAAATCAGGTAGGACTTTAAAGCTTGTAATGTAAGGTTAGGGCATTGGTTATCAAATGAAGGTAAGGAATTCAAATTCAAAGACAAGAGAGCTTACAAAGAAGATGGATACTTTAAAATTTCGACAAACTTTCTAACTTTGTTTTTGCTCTTTTTCGATAATACATTCACCAACTACCATCTTCTTTTTCTTAGGATTTCATCATTTAAGGCCATTCTTTTTCTTACATTTATAAATTCGGGCCTCTTGAATTTTTTTCTTCTTTTTTTTTTTTATGACTTGTAACAATCATGTATCGACTTTTTTTCTTTTCTTTTTCTTTTTTTTTTTTTCAGCTCAATACATTTGTTTTTTTTTTTTCAACACAACAAGCCATATATATATATATATATTTTTTTTTCTTCTCCCTTTTGTCAAAATAACTTCTTTTTCTAAAACACACAAACAATAACCCATCATTGAAGCACTAGTTAGAAGTTTGCATTAAACTCTCTACAAGATTAAGGGTTAATATTTAAGTGGTTTAAAGAAAGATATAACATTTAGGCTCAAAAGGGTATGAAGGTAAAAATTTATGAAATTTGGTAAGCTTGAAAGGCACAAACGATTCAAAGAAGGCCTATGACCATCGTCTCTGAGTCAAATCGAGAAAACCTTTCTATTTCGCCTCAAGAGGTATTCAAGTAAGTTCTAGAATGTACGGAAGAGATTCATCAACTTTATGTAGCTCAAAAATAATGTAAAGGATTTATTAAATACTAACAATGACCCATGTGCTCAAGTGTAAGTCATGCAAAAGTTATAACAAATATAGAACATAAGTCCGTCACCCTACTTAAAAACAAGAAAATAAGTACTTTTCTCAACTCATTCAAGACATTTTTAAAGGAACTCAAAAAGAATTATTCTTTACGTGAAATCATATTTTTTGGTTTTTCTCAAAATAATGTAAAAAATAATAATAAAAAAAAACAACAAAAATTGAAAAAAATAAAATAAAGAATAAAAACTAATTGGACCAGAATAAAAATATCTTCTCCCCAGAATAAAAGCATCTTCTCCCCCACACCTAGACCTTACATTGTCCACAATGTAATAAAAGAACGCCAAGAGTAGAGAAGAGACAAAGAAAAGAGCAACACAACCTGGTAGAAGAAGCAATATTAATGCATGTCTGTAGGAGTAGTAAACAATCTCTGTAATCTCCATGATAATGATAAGTTGTTTGATTACCCTACAAAACAAACATTTCATACCTTTCTACCAATCAAGTGGAATGAAAAATAAATAAATAAATAAATAAATAAATAAATAAAAATAAAATAAAATAAAAATATAAAAATAAAATAAATAAAATAAAATTTGGGTTGCCTCCCAAAAGCGGTAATTTTAAAGTCTCCAGCCAGACTCCCTAATTCTTTTGCATTCAACCAGGATCTATTTCTCTCATATTAAGCTCATGATTCACAATCAAAGAAGAGTTTTCAGGCGGAGCAATGCAGGCAAGATTAGAATTAACATTTTCAGTGCAGATAAGGTTTTCTTTCTCAATAAAAGTATAATCTTTTGAACACATTAAAGGTAGAGTTTCTTCAATTAATTCATCATTTATATCTACCAAATAGCAATCAGAATTATCTTCTATAGAAGGTTGTGAAGAAGTTTTGAAAATATTTAATCTAACCCTCATATTCATTACAGAAACATCCATAACCCCAGTTCTACAATTAATAGTGGCGTCAGCAGTAGCCAAGAAGGGACGACCTAGAATAATGGGGATATGATTTTGAGAAGATCTACCAGGTTCCATATCTAGGACTACAAAGTCTACAGGGAAGACACCTTTATCAATTTGAACTAGAACATTATCTATCCTTCCCCTAGGTACCTTGATAGACCTATCAGCTAATTGTAAGGTCATATCAGCTGGTTGCAATTCTCCTAATCCTAACTCTTCATAAACAGAGTATGGAATCAAATTAACACTAGAACCTAAATCTAAGAGTGCCCTATCTATTTTATGATTACCAATAAGACATGAGATAGTACGGACACCAGGATCTTTATATTTAGGTGGCGTGTTGTATTGCAAAACAGAGCTCACCTGTTCAGTTAAGAATATTTTCTTAGAAACACTGGTTTTAGATTTTCTTTTAAAAGTACACATGTCTTTAAGAAATTTTGCATAGGATGGGACTTGCTTAATAACCTCTAAAAGTGGAAGATTAATTTTAACTTGTTTGAGAGTTTCTAAAATATCTTCCCTTTTATTATCCTCTCTAAGATGTAGGGGTGGCAATAAAGCTTCTGGATAAGGAACCTTAGGCTTGTACGAAGTCATGGGAGATGGTTCTGGAGTTTTATATTTAGAAGAGGAAGCTAGTTCCTTTTCTCCATTCTTTTCAATTTTAGTCTCTATATCAATCTCCTCAGTTTCGTTTTCATTTAATTCCTTATCTTTAATTGGTTCCCCTACTTTATTATCTACCTTCTTCCCACTCCTAAGGGTAATTACAGCTTTAGCTTGCTCATGATAATTAGCTCTAGGATTCTCTATTGGATGACTAGGAAGCTTACCCTCATCTCGTCTACTTATTGTGTTAGCTAGTTGCCCTATTTGAGTTTCTAACTTAGCAATAGATTGAGTGTGTGAATCTAGAATTTGAGTCATAGATTCTAAACCTTTCAAAGCAGATAAGACTTTTTCTTCAAACATAGAATTTCCACTTTGAGGAGGGTGAGGAGGTATATACCTTTGGGATTGAAAACCTGGGGGAGTAGTCATACCAGATTGTCTGTTTTGTTGATATTGTTGTTGGCCTAATTGAACTTCCCCTCCTTGTTGCCTCCAAGAGAAATTAGGATGATTTCTCCAGCCTGGATTGTACGTGTTTGAATATGGGTCATTACATCACGTGAAATCCTTGGGCTGCATTGACTTGTTCCTGCACAAATTCTGGAAATAGTGAAGCACTAGGACAGTCATGGATAACATGAGAAGGACTAGAGCAAATTGCATAAACACCTTGAACATTAGGAGAATTAGTAGGCAATGTATTTAAAGCTAACAATTGATCAAACTTTTTGGATAAGGCATCAACTTTCAAAGAAAGATCAACATTTTGAGAAACTTCATACATTCCTCTATTCCCTATCTGCTTAGATGTGCCTACACGTGAGGAGGTGGCGTGTTGTTGTGAATTATCACTCAAATTTTCAAATAAATGCCATGTCTCATCTGCAGTTTTATGAAGAAAGGTACAACCACAAGAGGAATCAACCATTTGGCGATTTCTCTCATCTAGTCCTGAATAAAAACTTTGGATTTGCTGCCATTTAGGGACTTCATGGTGAGGACAACTACGAAGAAGTTCTTTAAATCTCTCCCAACTCTCATGAAATTGTTCATTATTTTGTTGGGAAAAAGTGGTGATTTCTCTCCTTAACCTTGTAAGTTTACCCATAGGAAAATATTTTTTTAGAAATTCCCTAGACATCTCAGCCCAAGTACCTATTCTCTCACGTGTGTGCAACCAATGTTTAGCCTTATCCTTCAAAGAGAAAGGAAAAAGACACAATCTAATAGCATCATCAGTAACATTAGGTAACTTAAAAGTAGAGCAAATTTCTAAAAACTCATCAATATGCTTATAAGGATTTTCAGAATCAAGGCCATAAAAAGATGGTAACATTTGAATAGTAGAAGCTTTGATTTCAAAGTGATTAGCCTCAATTTCAGGTAGTCTATTACCTATTGGTGAATTATAAGTGTTAGGAGTAAAATACTCCCTTAATGCTCGTAGATGTTCAGCCATTTTAACCTCACAAGTGTTAATAATTTTTCCTTGTGCTCTAAGTGCTTTAAGTGTACGCTCTATCTCAGGATCAAATTCTTTCAAATCAACAGAGAACGAAAGACGACCATGCATTAATAAACAAATTCAAAAAAAAATAATAATAATAAATAAATAAGTAAAATTTCCACAAATAATAATGATGAATAAACTATCAAATAATAAAATAAAAAATAATAATAGAAAAAAATGTTGAAGACAAAAAATTTTTTTTTTATATATATTTTTTTTCAAGAATAAAAGTAGAATAAAAAAAAATACTAACAAATTTAGGAGGCAATAACAAAAGCAATTAATTTAACCTCTCCCCGGCAACGGCGCCAAAAACTTGATCGGGATTTTTATAACTAAGTTTTAACTCAATACTTGCAAGTGCACAAGATCAAAGTAATATGAAAGTATTAGGGTATCGAACCACAGAGAAAGGCTTAACTACTAAAATTATAATCTTCCTAAATTAATTTTATAAAAAGAAGAATGAGATTTTATTATTATTCCTAAATTAATTAAAACTAATGAATAAAATAAATAAACTGATACTAACAGGAGATTAACCAAAGAAGATGAATTAGAACCATGAATCCACCACTAACCTATATAACAATGATTTAATTTTATTTAGGAGAAAAGATTAAACATTCATGTGGTGATCTAGTCTACAAGCTTCGATTCACTAGAGAAATATATTGTGCTTAAATGCATGACATAATCCATCTAACCATTAGCATGACTTATTCATTCCTATGACATAAATCATCTAAAATTAGCATGAACTATTCAATTCTAAAACCCACAATATACTTGCAAAAATCACATATCCCTCATACCCAAGACTACAAGAATTAAGCATGGATAAAAATATCAATTAACCCAAATAATTATTCTACAAGAACAACCACAAAGAATTAATTGCATCAAACCAATAACATTCCAAGATATGTAATCACATAAATAAAATAATAAATCTCCCAAAATAAAATAAATCAAAGTCACATGGCTAGGGTTTCATCAAGATTCTAAAAATAAATTTAGTTCATGGCTAAAGGGAAAGAAGGAACCAATTTCTTGGAGTAGACCATGGCTTTCTTCTTCTCCAATTGAAAAGTTGCCGCAGCTCTTCTCTTTTTTTCTTCTTCTTCTTGTTCCTCTTCCCACCTTTCTTGTGTGGCTCTTCTATATATAGACAAAAGAGAAGCAAAATCCTAATCCTTAAAGGATTCAAATACTAAAGTTCTAATCCTTAAAGGATTCTGCTAAAGTTTTAATCTTAATCCTTAAAGGCTTCAAATACTGCAGCTTCCGTTTACCAAATTTAATATAGAATGTTTATTTTCCATTCTTTTTTAGAAATCTGCACAAAGATAAATAAAATAAATTAAATATAGTAATTATGACTAATAAATAAATAAAATATTTTCAAAGGCAAATAATTAAAACTTAAGGTGTTTATTTCTATTAAAAATCGACTCTATCACCTATATCACCTCATGCCAATGAGAATGAGCGAGGACCTCAAAGAGACAAGAAGTTCAGTAGTCATTTATTTCAGTAATAAAACTTGTATAATTAGGATAGAACTTGTGACTTAAGTTATAAGGAGGGAGGATCAGAGTGTATACCTGAGTCTAATGGTTAGGAAGAGGATCCAAAGGAGATTATCATATTGGGTTGATATCAAATATCGTGAACTTTGTTATTAGGTCAGTTAAGTATTAAATTATTCAAAATGATAATTATGGGACAATTTTATTTTCTCAGTAAAATGAATTAAACAGAAGCTGATCGAAAATAAGTAACGTATATTATGCCCTAATAAAATTTGGAATACCACTTTTACCCTTGATTAGGAGGGAAGCTAGTAATCAAAATGAAGGAAAAAATAAGTTTTTTGTTATATGTGGCTAGTTTTTTTAAAAAGAGTCAATAAAGTGGCCACAATTTTTTTATTCCTAATGGGGTCATAACACACATTGATGATAACGCGCACGCCGTGTGCGTTATTAAGCTATAAACAGCGCGGGTCTTACCCGTACCTGGGTGGGTCTATACCCGTTTTTAGTGGGTAAGGTTTAAATTTTATACTCACAGACCTGTACCCGTACCTGTATTTATTCTGTTATATAGGTTTAGACAGGGTATGATGATGCCCAGACCCGTATACCCATATTAATAAAATAATAATATATATTTATATATTATAGTAATATATAATTTATAAATTTTTTAACATATTTTTTATAAATTACAGTACAAGTTGTTTGTGTTCTATTTTGCTTTCTTCTGTTATTTGCTATAATATAAATAATTTTACAACATATTTTAACATAAATGATTTTTTAATATAATTATACCATAGTACAAGTAAATAATATAAATAATTTTTTAAACATTTTTTGCTGTTTCTGTTTCAGTTTTGTTACAATTTTTATGCTGAGGAGATTATGTTAATCATGTTAAAATTTTTATTTTAGGATTATACATTGTTTTATATATTTTTGTTTAACAGAAAAAAATTGAAAAATGTCGTACACGTACGGGTATACCTAGACCCTATCCTAGACCCTAGACGGTCGAGTCTAGGACCAGAAATTTTATACCTGGAGGGTATGGGTCTGGGTCCAAGTTTTACTCTAAAGGTACGGGTTTGGGTCTGGGAATACTCTGAGGGTTTGGATTCGTTTACGCCCTATACGTTATTACTAATCACTAATTAAATCACCAGATTATGCAAGATTAATTATGTGGCAGCAGACGGGGCAGAACGGGTGCTTAGATGGTTACATTGTGTGCGTTATCAGTGATAATAATGCACACAAGAAATGCGTGATTCTTATTGATAATGCACATGTGTGCATCAACATCAAAAAATTAAAACACGAAACCCTAGCCGCCATCTTCATTCTCTTCTTCTCTTCTTCAAATCGCCGCATTTTTCCTCCTTCTCCGCCGCTCGACGAAATTTTGCTCTTTTCTTCTTGCTTTCCTTCTCTTCTTCTCTTCCTCTTCTCCTTCCTTCTTTCCTTCCTTCTCTTCTTCTGTACGAGGTCTTCGCAATTGCAAACCCGTGGAGTACGAAGGTTGCTGGGTTTTGAAGTGGCAAACCATAGAGAAAACTCCACTGAATAAATTTGATTTCAATTTATTCCAACTTTCGTTAAATTTTTTATTGTCTATAACTGTTTTTAATTTTTGCACTATCTGTTGATTTCTAATATTGTTTATATGAAATTTGTTATTTATTGTGATTTGTGAATATTTTTATGAATTTTATTTGGGTTATTTCTCAATTTTGTGCGCTTTAGATTTCATTCCATTAAAGTCGAACCAATGTTTAGTGCATGAGGTAGAGAATGCATTGTTTCACCGTTTCAAATATAAACTCTATAGATGATTTCATTTATTATGGATGAATTTGAATACCAAAGATATTGTTTCACAGTGCATTTACTTTGTGGAATAGAAGAAATAAAGCAAGTTTTTTGGTTTATGGAGTAATTTTTAATTTAATAAATGGAATTGGAAGCATTTCAGTAGAAACTTATTCGAATGTGATTAGGATAAATACGAAAAAAGTACCTTGAACTTTGTGCGCTTCAATTTTGTTACCCACAAAAAAAAAAAAAAAAACAGAGAATATAATCTTCTCTAAAACCCTAATATTGAAACTCAAACCTTAAAACCCTAACGTTGAAACCCTAAATCATAAACCTTATAAAGTGTATAGTAATACTTCACTTTAGATATTTTACTTTAAATTCTAAACCCGTAAAAGACTTAAATTTAGAAAGTTTATAATACTACACTTAAAACCCTAACTTTGAAATCCTAAACCGTAAACCCTAAACCCTAATCTCGATCCAATAAACACTAAACTCTAACCTGGAAACCCGAAAACTCTAACATTGAAACCCTAAAACCTAAACTTTAAAGCACTTAAACCTGGAGAAACAGACACTCCTGCATGATGGTGGGCACAGACATGGAGTAATGACAACTAACATTTCAGAAACACTTAACTGTATCTTAAAAAAGGCTAGGGTCTTACCTTTAAAAGCCTTAGTTGAATTAATATTCAACAAATTGTTATGTACTTCAACCAACACTGTTAAGAGACCCAAAATTGTGTGCTTCCATTTCCAACAAGAGTTTTTGACAAGTTTCTTCGGATTGAATTAAAATCAAGAGACCACACAGTTACAAGGTATAACCTACGAGAAGGTATTTACATGGTTAAATCTCTAATACACCTTGATGGTAGCGGCAACAATATTTTCACTTTAAAAATGAATGAAAAATCGTGCAGTTGTGCCAAATGGCAAGAATATACTTTCTTTGTTCTCATGCTCTTGCAGTCTGTAAGGATAATGGTATAAGACCATATGCTAATGTGCCAGATATATATTCGCGGGAAACTTATAGACGAACATATCAATCCAATTTTTATCTGGTTGGGCACGAGGACTTTTAGAGAGATGCTCCTTACAATTTAACATTCTATCTCCAAATATGAACAACCAATAGGGTAGAAAACAGAGTACAATGTTTCGGGAGAAAATGGATTTTGGAAATCCAGATTCTCCCCCAAGATGTAACAGATGTCAAATGCCAGACATAATAGAAAATTTGTAATAAGCCCAGTTCAAGCAATGTATAAGTTTCTTTTTTTTTATTTTTTTATTTTTAAGTATTGTAATATTTTAGGGTTTCTATTAATGATATTTCTTCTTTGAATTTCTTCGAAGTACTTCTTTATAAATCTTTTACTTAAATCGATTATAAATTATTATAGTAAAATTTACAACAAGTAACAAATTTTTTTTAAAATACTTTAAATTACTTCTCCGTACTTTTTTAATAAAATTTTCCTTTTAAAATTGTTATAATTATTATCATAAAATATACATCAAATAAAATAATATTGTCTTTTTTAAACAAAATTATAATTATAAGTTTTGCAAAAAAAATTATGAGTTTCGCAAATAAATAAAAAAATGATGTGGCAGATAACGTATACAGTAGATGCGTTATCTTTAAGTATAAGACATACTCTATGTGCGTTATCTGTCACATTGAATAATTACGATATAAATTTCTGATTAAGTAATAAAATACACAGTATATGCATTATCCTTAATGATAATGCGCACATTATGGGCGTTATGGCCAAAATAACATTAAAAAAATTATGGCCACTTTAGTGGCTTTTTCTAAAAAAACTGGCCAATTATAACAAAAACATTGAAAAAGTATAGTAAAAACATTCTTTTCAAGACCATCAAAATATCCAACTACCACCAAATTCTATCAGAAGAAAAAAATGACACCAGTCTCTTTCTCTTCCTTCTCCAAACCCCTAAAAACCACACATCAAAGCTTCATCAAACTATTATTGTGACTTAAAAAACCTCTTCTTTTACTTGCAATCAACTGTAAGGGATAAGGGATATTATAGGGATTAAAAAGTTCCACCCTTTAAGATTTGTGAAATTGTCAAAAAGATGCTCTGGCAACTAGAGCCTCATGCTTCCCACTCAAAAGATTCACTAGAACAAAACAAATTGGCCTCATAATTGTCATTTTTAAAGATTGAATAATTAATTGATATAATGGACAATGTTCAAATTACTTTTTTTGTATTAACCAAAAGAATACTTATTTTCAGTAAAAAATACGTACAAAAAATTTGTTTTAAAACTTAATATAATATATTTATTTTTAACAATAACCATAAGACAAAAATAGTTTTGAAAAGTATCCCAATAGTAATTTTTCAAAAACAACTTTTTTAGTGTTTTTTAGTTAAAAGCGATATATTAAGTAGTGTCAAAAACAACTCAAAAACAGTTTATAATTTAAAATAAGTTAAAAATTGCTCATTTTAAGCAAGGAAAAATAGGGCTAGAATACTTAATTTTTAACTTATTTTGAATTATAAGCTATTTTTGAAATGTTTTTAATTATTTAATATATTTACTTTTAGCTTATATAAATTTTAAAAACTGTTTTTAAAAAGTTATTTTAGAATTACTTTTTTTCAACTACTTCTACTTATTTATACTATTAAAATTAACAATAATAGCTAAAACAATTGTTTTAAAAACATATTTTATAGCAGCTTAACAAGCAACAGAAGCAATGAATAGCGAGCCTAAAAGGTCATGCAAGATATATATGAACATTTTGACACGTTTTATTTCAATAGTGTGAGTGATCCCTACATTGATCTTTTCATGGTAAATCAAAATAATTATTACTTATTACTTTTCTCTCGTTTTTAGGATACTTATTCCTTTTCCTTTGAAAAAAATAATTTATTTACCATGTTTTAAAGAAGTGACTACTTTAATATTAGGTTAATACCAAAAAGTATATTTAGCTTTGCCCATTATATTAATTAATTATTTAATCTTTGAAAATGATAATTAGATGATAAATTTTTTTGTTCCAATAGAATCTTTTGAGTGGGAAGCATGAGATTCTATTAGTCAGAGTATCTTTTTTATAATTTTACAAATTTTAGAGGGTGGAACTTTTTAATCCATATAGTACTTCTCATTCTTTACCATTGATTTCAAGCAAAAAAATAGATTTTTTAAATCACAATAATGGTTTTATAAAACTTTAGAATATGGTCTTTGAGGGTTTGGGAAGGAAAAGAAAAAGATTCACGCATTTCTTTCTTTTAATAGAATTTGTTAGTAGTTGGATGCTTTAATGGTTTTGAAAAGAGTTTTATTTTTTAAATTATATTTCTTCTTCCATTTTGATGACCGGCTTCCCTTCTGTGGAACGATATACTTGAGTTTTCAAATTTTATTAGAGTATAATATACATTAGTAATTTCTGATCAATTGCTATTTGATTCATTTTACTAAAAAATAAATTTATTCCCTAACTATCATATGTTGAAAAATTAGCTATTTAATTGATATAATGGTAAAATTCAGAGTACATTTTGCATTTTAACCCTATTCTTTTTGTCAACTACTCAAAGAAGCATGAGCAATAGGAAATTAAGAATTTAAACCATGGAGAAGAAGGCCTTATTAAGATATTGACAAGTCAATCTTATCTCTTAGTGCATTATATGGTTGTCGAAGCAAATCGCACTATAATTTTGACTACTGTGATTTTACTTTAGGAATCAGTTGTAAAATGCAAGAAAACGCATGGTTTGGGATTGTGAAATTTGCCGATTCTTTTCTATAAAAAGAAAAGAAAAAAAATGCCGATTGCCTTTTTGAACTATTGAAAATCAGGCTCAAAAAGTGTCACAATAACATATGAAATCATTGTAATACACAGTGGGGGTTTTTTTCCCCTGGTTTAGTAAACATAACAGTAGTTTGAACTTTGCACATTATCCAATTGATTCAAACAAAGGAATTCGCTCCTTCAAATTCAGTTTTTCATCAGTATAGAAAGTTATTACCATGTCAAGGAAACAATATTAATTGTTTTCTTTTGTATCTGCTTCTTTTTCCTACACAATATCTAATACAAACTTTAATTATTTTTTCATGTAAGTAAGTTATTTTTGACATTATAGATATGGTAATTTAATAATTTCACGATGAAATTCGATATATTTTGACACAAATTATATATGCTGTCAATTAAATTGTAAAAAAATAACTAAATCTTCAAGTTTTAAGTTATAAAAATATGCAAAAATGTATTGAAGTTTACTATGAAATTACTAAATTATTATAAACTGGTTGTATTGAAATAGTTTAGACCTAAAACAAATAAAATAAAATTCTTGGTTATAAAAATATAAAATAAAAATTTATGTGAAAATAATTTATATATAGTCCATTTCTTTTATTTGTTAAGTACGAGTAGTGTGCAAAATCGGTAGTAATTATTCAATAGTTATACAGTGGACCTCAGGTACCAAGTCTAAATAGCATCGTCCTACAAAAACACCAAAAAAGTCAAAAAATCATTCCAGTTACAGCGAAAGTAAGGTAACGCACTCACACATATGATGTTCCACAAGTTATGTATTAATGTTACTTTGGTGATGTGTTATTATTCTATGAAAATACATTGTTGTATGTTCCATCAGTTATATGTAGGTTTTCATGAGTTTTGTGCAGTTTGCTTTATTGTAATGATATTCTACATTATTATGTGTCGGATGGAAATATATATAAGTTTATCACCCACATATTCTGAAAAATAGTATTGATGTTCCATGATCTTGGGTTTGTGCCCATAAATAATGTCTTTGGACCAATTATTTATACCCGATGATGATTTGAGTTTGGGCCTCACAACTCTCTATCTGTTTTGGTGGGTTGAAGTTTACTGTAGGTTAAGAGATGCCGGGCGAGTCGGTTCAACTTGACCTGCTCCAGGTGGCTCTCCATTATATATTCTTCTCTTTCTCCTACTTGTGCCCTAATCTCTCATTTTGGACACTCTGTTCTCTTCTCTTTTGACAGCCCACTCTCTCTCTCTCTCTCTCTCTCTCTCTCTCTCTCTCTCTCTCTCTCTCTCTCTCTCTCTCTCTCTCTTTTTGATAAAAAAAATCTGGCAGCCTTCTTTTCTCTCTAGGACCTCCATATTCTTCTTTCCACTTCTGCCATTAAGATCTCTTCGGTACTTTGTTACTCTAATTTTGGAGAAAGTTTGGAGATAGAGAAGTGTTTGTAGAGAGGGGTTTATGGTGTTGTGAGGTTCATCTTCTGAGGGTTAAAAATTCTTACTTGTCTTCTTCTCATATTTCTCACATAGATTGAAGACTTGTTGTTGCAGAAAATTTTCTTAGATCTTGTAATAGTCAATGAAATTTATTACCTTGCAATTTTATTTAATCTGGTTGAAATAGATTAGGAGATAGGTTTAATTTTGCTCACTATATTTTGTAACATATGAGTTATATATTCCATAAAGATGGTATTAATGTTCTATAGTTTTTGTGTTCTGATTCTATCAAAATACTAGTGATGTTTTATTGGTTATATGTTCTATAAAAATATATTTCATGAAAATAGTATTGATATTCCATGGGTTATGTGATTCATAAAAATGATATCAATGTTTCATAGTTTATATGTTCAGTTCCATAAAATACTATTGATGTTGCATGGGTTATATGTTCCATAAAAATAGCATTGATATTCCATGGGTTATGTGTTACATGAAAATGGTATTGATATTCCTTGGGTTCTAAGATTCGATACTTTTTGTCGTAGTCTTCCATGGAAATAGAATTTGTGTTCCATGGTTATATTTTAGTGTTCCATGAAAATAGTATTAAAGTTTCACAGAAATAGTATTGATGTTCTATGAGTTATGCGTTAATATCACGAAGATATATTCCATGTTTTGTGGGTTAGGATTCTATGAAAATAGTATTAATTTATTATGTGTTAATATTACATGTAAATAAAATGCATGTTCCACGTAAAAAATAGAAAACATCTCATTGAACTCCGATAACATATCACTTTAATAACATAAAAAAAATCAAATCCATGTAAAAAACCGATTATTCCTCCATCTCTTCTCTATAACACAAAACGTTATCACCCACATATACTTAAATATAAAATATACAATTTAATATTTGATGAACTGTTACGTATATAATCATAGAACTACAATTATATCATTATAAAACTTAAACAATTGAAATATAGAACTCCGATAACACGTAACTTTAACAAACAAAAAAAACATCAATTATACAGGAAAAATTGATTCTTCCTCCTCATGTCCTCCATTAATGGGTTTTTTACATTCCTCCATAGATTTACCTTATATAATTCAACAAATAACATACAAAAACGTAAATAAATAACTAGAAATATTTTGCCGCGGATCAAACAAGATGGAAAGTGACGTTCCTACTTCATTGGAACCGGCTGCGGTGCATTAGAATGTCGTTACTAAAACTATGAAAATCATTTTTTCGGAAAAAAACCAACGGTGATTTGATTATGAATCTTTTAAAAGTTCTAATAAAAAAAAAAATGAGGTTGAATGAAAAATAGAAGAAAGAAAGAGGAGATGTGGCGCTGCAGACATCAGAGAATGAGAGAGACGTGCGTAAATCGAAAAACCTTCCTAATTCTACATCTTTAACCGTATAAACAGAATAATGTAGTTTTACCTCGAAATGTACTTAACATGATATACCTGGAGTGTACAATGATTTGCGATATTTGTTAGCTAAACCATGATATTTTTACATGATCCTAAATGTTAAAAAATAAAAACTTAATGACATGTATACAAAAGGAAAAGTAGTTATAAAACGAATTAGTAGCTTTTCCTTTCTTATTTAATATTATCTTGCACTGGAAAATTTTTCGACTCACTTACCATAGCATTCAAACATCAAATCAAATCAACTACTACTATAATCTTTTTTACTTTTTCTTTTTGGGCTACATTCAAATCAATATAATCAATGCTAGAAAACAGAAAGGTATATCTAAACATTGGCTGATCTCTTAATTAAAGCCAAAGGACAAAAAAGAGAGAAGAAAGAAGTCAATTTAAACGGAAAAAAATTTTTTTTTGAGTTTTTTTAACTTTTATACTATATACGGAAATTCTAATTAAAAAGAAAAACCTGAAACAAATATACATTTAATTAATTCAAGAAATAAAATATCAATATGCGGAAAAGGGTAACAAACTTGAACACTAATAATAGATGTAATAATAGCAAAGTTGCCAAAGATCTTCAACGGTCAAAAAATATCATCTCCATAAAAAAATCCATCTTTTTTTTAATTTTTTTATCAGTTTAAAAAAGCATCATTATCATAGCAATGGTTTTCTTGATCATTTATATACCATTGATTTAAGTCAACCATTCTTGAACTTCAATGAGATGCATGCAATTGTTAGCCCTATTTGGATTAGATTTTATAAGGTTAAAAAATTTCTTGAACTTCGTCAATTAATTACTTTTTTTCTTTTCTTTTTTTTTTTTAAGAGGATATATGGCTCAAAAAGAAAAAAAGAAAACAATTTTGGGAGGAGAGGATTTCCAAATATGGGTTTTTACCTCCGAAACCCCCGGCAATTTATATTATGCACACAGTTATTGGAACTACGTAATTTTAATCAAAATTATATTTTAATTTCATTTAAATTATTCCCTCTTCCACGCGCCTCAGAGATTCTAAATTCGAAAAATAATTTCTTCCCCGCGATCACCACAATTATCGTTTTTCTTCATCATCCGCAATCACTAAACGATCTTTTTTTTCATTTATTTCACTACCAATTCATCAACCAACAAAGTTTAATGAATTTTTCTTCATTTCCAACAATTGTTTTATATGGAGGATTGTGGAAAAAGTAGTGTTGCATTATGTGATGACCCTGATATTTTATATTGTGATGTTTTAATTTTTCTGGTTGGTATTGATGAAGTTATTTTGATGCTTCAAGAATGTGACGACGAAGAACTTTCATACAAGAACATGGCATTTTTCTGTTTTTTTATTTGTGTTGTTATTTTGTGATTATTTAAGTAGGAGTCCTTATTTATATGAGTAAGGGTCTTTATTTTTATAATTAGGAAATTCATGAACTATTCTGTCTTGGTCAAGCATTCTTTTTTATATCTAGATATTTTTGTTAAGTTTTATTGTTGAAGTTTATGGTAAACTTTTATATATTTTAACTATTATATTTTTTTAATATAGTTGAGAAGTGTTTATGATATATTGACCTTGCTTTCCTACTCTAATAATCAATTAATGTAGATGCATCTATGTAAGAGTGGCAAAAGTAGTTTAAATATTTTATGAATAAAGGCTTTTCTAAGTTCTAACTATTTCTACCCCAAAATTAGTTATGTTAATGTGCATGATTTTGTATTGTATCTTGTATATATGTTATTTTCATTAACCGATAATAAACAAGAAAACACGATTGTTTTTCTCACTAAAGATTTTCATCGTATCAGAACCGGTCTTTTTCAAAATGAGTAAAGATAAAGAGAAAGATGAGACCAATGTTATCTCCAACACAGAAGAAGATAATCCTGTCAGGAAAAATACAGTAAAGAAAAATGCATACTATATAGCGTCCTCAGATGGATCAGGAAAGATTATCACCCACGTATAATTGAAAGAATCTGTACCCAGAAAATCACATAACTACATCGAATAGGCCAAAGCTGTACGTTTGGCCCTACGATCGGAAAAGAAATTAGGATTTATTGATCGAATAATCCCAATACCAGAGAATGATCCAGACAAAACGGAAGATTGGTGAGAGATTAACACGTTGGTTAACTCCTGGATATTAAACACCATTGAACCAAATTTGTGTTCCACCATAAATTATTCGAAACGAACAGATGAATTATGGGTAGATCTAAAAGAAAGATTCTTGGTAGGTAACAGACCAAGAAAGTATGAATTAAAGGCAGCATTAGCAAATTGTAAACAAGGAGGTGATACTGTAAATGCCTATTATTTGCTGAATGAAAAAAAGTTTGGGATGAGTTACAAAACTACTCCACTTTGCCAGAAGGAGAAGCTGGTTTGGTCCTTGCCAAAGAAAAGGAGGAGGAATAGATTTACCAGTTCCTCATGGCTTGAACAATAATACATATAATACCGTTCGATCGAGTATTATTCAAGAGGAACTGTTGCCCAAATTGAAATCAGTGTTTACGAGAATCTGCAAGGAAGAACATCTCTAGTCTCTAGTTCAAACTCCAGCGATAGAAGAGGGAGGCGCCAACCTGGCGTTTGTTGTAGGAACGAAAGTACCCTCTGCACTAAATATTCATAATCAAAGGCCTGTCTGTTCTCATTGTTTGAAATTGGGGCATAAGGTAACAAATTGTCACCACCTTGTCGGATTCCTGGACCGGTGTAGAAGAAGGGAAAAAGCAATGGTAGTTTCGGTCTTGGTCGCGATAGAGGATGGTCGCACCTTGGAAAACTGTAACATTATGAAATACTCCACCCTTCACTAAGACGACGAGGGTATAACAGAGGTAGCAGGGGCGTGGAAGAAATAGTTCCGCGAACTTCGGCCGTGGCTCTGGTACTTCTCCGGCAGTCTGGGCAAATGCAGCCATGGACACTGAAGGCTGCAGTTCCCTCACTCTCTCAGCGAACGACGGCAGTAGTTTTGGTATACCAAGACTGTCAAGTGAATAGTAGAACTCTCAGTAACACTGCTCAACAATCATACCACATCTGATAAGTTATCTTGTAAAAATGCTTGGATTTTGGATTCAAGATGTTCTCATCACATGACTGGTACGAGAGATTTTCTGAAAAATGTACAGTCCGTTTGTCCGTACATAATTACTTTATGCAATGGTTCTAAAATGTTGCTTCGAAAAGTGGAACTGTAAATTTGAGTCCGAAGTTTTCCTTCGTAATGTGCTTTTTATTCTAGACTTAAAGTGTAATCTGATTTCTTTAGGCAATTAATAGATGAAACAAATTGTTTTATCACCCTGTTTGATGATTTGTGTATCATACAAGACTATATCTCGACGATGCCGATTGGGTAAGCAGAAAGATAAGATTTGACTGTATCAACCATTGCAAACATCGTCTTTGTTGGCCACTTCCTTCAGATTAACAGATTCACAGGATTTGTGGCACAAGTGATTAGGTCACCCTTCAAATTTTGTGGTAGAAATTTTTTTTGGAAAAGTCTTTTGCTTTTAAGAATAATTCAAATGAACCTTGTTTAGTTTGTCTTCGTGCAAAGAAAACTCGTGATGTGTTTTCTTTAAGTCAGAATAATGCAACTGCTTTGTTTGATTTAGTTCATTGTGATTTGTGGGGTCCGTATAACACATTGTCTACTTGTGGTGCATTTTATTTTCTTACTATTTTGGACAACTACTCGAGATCAGTCTTGATTTATTTACATGCTGAAAAAATGGAAGTGGCAAATGTCTTACAAAATTTTGTGAATATGGTGTTAACTCAATTTAATAAAGCCATCAAGGTGATCAGGAGTGATAATGGGACGGAATTTATTTGCCTTAAGAAGTTCTTCGAGGAAAAGTTATCTTGCATCAAACATTAGTGGTAGGGACCCTTCAACAGAACGATAGAGTAGAATATAAACATCTCCACATTCTTAATGTGGCGCATGCTTTGCATTTCCAAGCAAACATATCAAAACGTTTTTGGGAGAAGTGTGTTCTGACGGCTTGCTATCTTATAAATCTCACACCTTCTGCCCTTTTGACAGAAAAGACCCCTTTTGATTTGGTTCGTGGTCAATCTCTGTCATATTCTGATTTCAAGATCTTTGAGTGTTTACCATATGCACGTGATCACTGTCTGCCCAAAGATAAGTTTCGTACACGCAGTCAACCTTGTATTTTCTTGGGCTATGTTTTTGGGAAAAAAGGTGGCGCTTGTATGATATTGAGAGCAAGAAATTCCTCATTTCTCAGGATGTAATATTTGATGAAAAAATCTTTCCATATGCTCATAACGATTTGGAATTGGATCAAAATCATTCTGTTGATGAAGCCTACAAACCCATACTGGAAATTTGTGAAAAAGACCATGGTGATGACATGGTTTTGCAAAATTTGTCACGGTAGGGAGAAAGGGAGAGCTCTCGGCAGAAGGCCTAACTGGGTGAAGCAGTCCAGCCCAACAAACAGCAAGCCCAGTCATGTGGCTCCCAACCACACTCAAATTGTTGCCCAACCCACTCTACCTCCGGAAGTTGGGCCACCCCTTGGTTCTCAGTTGATGGACCAACCTAGTGAAGTAGTCCAACTCACCAGTAGCAGAGCTAGTCGCATGGAGCCCAGCACCCACCATGTGTTGACCAGTCTACTCCACTTTCAGCAGATGGGTTGCACCTTCATTTACCCATTGCCCATGACATAGCTGATGGTCCACCCCAATCTCTGGCCTCCTCTTCAGTCCCCGATTGGTCTCGATTCTCCAGGGCCCCCACCATTTCGTATACTACATGATGCTCAGCAAGAGGTACTAGTGAACATTTTGAATGAAGAAGGTTTGAGAAGAAGCACCAGGGACAGGTAGCCTTCTATATGTCTTAAAGATTATGTTTGCTATACGGATTGGCACTCTACCAATTCTTATCCTTTTTCAGCTTGTCCCATCTCTACAGTAGTCCAAGGTAAGTCTTCGTATCCTCTCATAAATTATTTAACATGTGATAAACTATTTGATCAACACAAGCATTTTCTAGCTTCTGTCACTGTAGACTCTAAGCCCCACCGATATTCTAAAGCAATCCCAAATCTAAAGTGGCAAGAGGTCATGAAACAAGAAATTACCGATCTTGAGCAAAATGGTACTTGGACTCTGACCTAACTACCAGTTGGAAAGAGAACTCTTGGTAGCAAATGGGTATATAAAATCAAGTATAAAGCGGATGGGTCTATTGAAAGATACAGGGCGCATTTGGTCATCCTAGGCAATACTCAGAAGGAAGGTGTCGATTTTCAGGAAACCTTTGTCCTAGTAGTAAAGATGGTTACTGTCCGGACCCTCCTATCTGTTGCCTCCGCCCGTAGTTGGCCTGTGCATCAAATGGACATTACAACACTTTCTTTCATGGTAATCTGCTGGAAGAAGTCTACATGCGTCCACTCCTTAGTTTTCGGACCGCTGATCCACAACAATGTGCTGGTTAAAGAAGCCCATATATGGACCCCAGTGTTGGTTCTCCAAACTCACTGCGGCTCTCCAAAATTTTGTTTTACCCAATCCTATGCTGATTATTCCTTATTTACTTATCATGTTGGTGATACATTTCTTTGCGTGCTTATCTATGTCGATGATTTATTGATTACGAGCAACTCCCTATCAGAGGTGAATAAATTTAAAATATCTTTAAGTTCTACATTTCATGTGAAGGAGTTGGGGGTTCTAAAATATTTTCTCGGTATTGAGGCGCCTGGGTTCCACGGGAATTTCTTTATGCCAACGGAATATGCTCTAGAAATTATTTCTGACGCTGGGTTGTTTGGCACTAAGTCTATTTCTCTTCCTATGGAGCCAAATCACCAGTTGGCAAAATCTACCAGTGCTCTTTTCCACTTACCAGATCGATATTGGCGTTTGATTGGCAAGCTCATTTATCTCACCTTAACACGCCTCAAACTTGTCCATGTTGTTCATACCATAGCACATATTGCCTCAGATTGATCATTGGAATGCTGTCCTTCGTGTCGTTTGGTATCTCAAAGGAAGCCCAAGACAACGTATTCTTTTGCGAGCAGACTCTCCCCTTATCCTTACTACATATTGTGATTCGGATTAGGCTAGTTATCCCATAACTTAGCTCTAGATCACCAGATATTTCGTTTCTCTGGGTAGTTCTCCTGTATCATGGAAATGCAAGAAACAACATATTGTTTCTCGTTCATTGGCCGAAGCTCAGTACAGGTCAATGGTTGTTACCTTATGTGAATTAAAGTGGCTTCGGGGACTCCTTCATGATCTTCGTGTTCCGGTCAACCATCCAATTTTACTTCATTGTGATAATCAGGCAGCTATCTATATTGCTGGTAATACTATCTTTCATGAACGAATGAAACATATCGAGATTAACTGTCATTTTGTTCAAGATGCTTTCCAGCCCAGCTTCATTGTTCCTAGCTATATTCATAGTGATTCTCAGCCTGTTGATATTCTCACCAAGACGCTTCTTCCATCCCATTTCCACTATCTGACTCGCAAGTTAGGCATTCATGATATTCATGTTTCAACTTGAGGGGGAGTATTGAGAATTATTGATAATCTTGGGGATATTCTTAGCATATCTTCAATATTCTCCCTACTTTACTAGGAGATGTGTTTGTTTCCTTACTTTTTGTACTAGTTTTCCTAATTCTTCGAAACCGTGTAACTAGTGTTAATTAGCCAAAATTGTTATGTTAGAATATTAGGTAGTATCTTAGTATAGTTATTGTTTCCTAGTATAGTTTAGATTGCATCCTGTATACATGTTCTTTTCATTGACTGATAATAAACAAGAAAACACGATAGTTTTTCCCACTAGAAACTTTCACGTACAGATCAAGGATATTGCTCTATAAGTCTGGTAATTCCAAACAAAGTAAGCCTAGCACTTCAAGTACTTTCAGGATAGGACATCGACCGTATTCAAATTTTTATTCAAATTTCATATCCATATATGCAACAAGGAGGAAGCTTCTGTCCTTTTTCTTTTCTTTTTTTTTTTTTTTTTCTGTAGATACGAAATAGAAGACGAAAGCGGAAGAAAATTGAAGAAACAACTTTTTATCGAAGAAGAGAAGAAGAAACTTGAAGAAAATCATTGATTTTTCTGAGTTTTTGGATGAGAATGATACTGCACGAGGTTTTTCAGAGAGAATATGGGTTTGTGTTTTCAGTATTACGTGTAAGTACATTCTTCTATGGGTGATATTGGTTTTAATTTTTGACCTACTTATATATATATATATATATATATGAAAGAGTATACAATAATGAGTAATGTCATCATTAGTCCCCAACATATTTTATTGGTTAGATTTGGCTTCTAACTTTTAATTTTAATTTTTTTCATCCCCAGCATATTTTTATTGATTGTGTTCGGTCCCTATCTAATAATTTGAATTTTTTTCTTGCCTAACATATTTTTTTCTGTTGGATTTTATCTCAAACTATTAATTTTAATTTTTTTTATCCTCAACTAATTTACGTGTAATCTTTTTTGTCCTCTACGATTTCCAGAAATTTTGAACGATTCTGAAGATTTTGACTTCAACAATTTTAAACCCTATAGAGTAAAATTGGATATGCAATAAACTAATTTTTTTTAAAAAAAAAAAAAGATTTTTTAGACAATATTACTCACTCTATATGCATATTTTTCCTAAATATAACGTTGTTTACCTCTTCGGGATTAGGGTTCGGCAAATTTACGCCTTAAGCTTTAAATTTTCTAGAGTCAAAATCTTCGAAACCAGTAAACATTACTGGAAATCGTCTAAGAAGACAAAGAATATTACACATAAATTGAGTAAAATTGGATATTCAATAAACTAATATGTTTTAAAAAAAAAAAAGACTTTTAAGACAAAATCACTCACTCTATATGCATATTTTCTCTAAATCTAACGTTATTTACCTCTCCAAGATTAGGGTTGGGTAAATTTACACTTTAAGCTTAAATTTTCCATAGTCAAAAATTTCGGAATCGGTTAACAATACCGGAAATCGTCAAAAAGAACAAAAAATATTTCACATAAATTAGTTTAGGATGAAAAAAATTAAAATTAATAGTCAAATCTAATAGACAAAAATATGTTCGGGACGAAAAAAGTTAAAATTTATAGTCAAATAATAAATCCAACCAACGAAAATATATTGGAATGAAAAAAATTAAAATTAATAGTTAGAAATCAAATCTAACTAATGAAAATATATTAAGAACTAAGGTTAATATTTAACTTTTTATAAATTAAATAAAATTACGTAATTTTGGTAATGTGTAGCATTTAAGATGCACCTAGGTGGATGATATAAGGAGACTCCCCACCAAAAAAAGAAACATCTAGATCGTCTGTGGAGTCACCATCTTCTCATGGCAATTCAACGTTCTCAAATAAGGACTTGAGAACGCTCAACCCTTCTATGAGTGAAACTAAAGTATTGATGTCTTTTTTTCTTTTTTTTTTTTGGTCAAAGTGTATAAAAGATGATATGTATGTATGTATATATATATATATATATATAAGTACAAAAGTATTAACTATAAGCAATCGTAGTATAGACGGTTCACGCCATCTTAATCCAAAATATTAAAATATTCAAATTTGCTTTTTGAAAAATTATATTGTTAATTAAATGTTTTATTTATTTATTTATTTTTTACAATCTGCAAATTGTAAACACTGTAGCAAAGCGAGATTCGGTTCTTGTATGAGTGAAAACATTTGTAACACTACTCCGTCCATTTCGATTAGAAATACGGTTAATATAAAAAATACTTTAAATTTTACCATTATGTCAATTAGATATTCAATTCTAAAAATGATAAATAGAGGCTAATTTTATTTTTCTAATAAAATAAATTGAACAGAAATTGATTGGAAATGAGTAACGTCTGTTATGTCTTAATAAAAGTTATAAAATTAATTTTACTGTTCTATAGGACGAAATCTGGTGATCAAGATTGAAGAAAGAAATATAATTAAAAAAATTCATGAAATTTTCAAATTTTCAAAAAAATTCATGCAATAGGTAAAGTTTAGGGTACTTTTTTTGTATTAACCTCTTGCCAGAGTATCTTTTGATAAGTTCAAATTTGGAGATTGAAACTTTTTAATCTCTATAATACCCCTTACTTCTTACAGTTCATTGCAAGCAAAAAAAAGGATTTTTTTTTTTAATCACACTAATAGTTTTATGAAGATTTTGTACATGGTGTTTGAGGGTTTGGAGAAAGAAGAGAAAGAGACTCGCACCATTTTTTCTTCTGACAGAATTTGATGGTAGTTGGGTGTTTTGGTAGTCTTAGGAAGAGATAGTTTTTTTTAATTTTATATTTCTTCTTTCCATTTTGATGATAAACTTCCCTCCTATGAAAGGGTAATATTGGTTTTCAAAATTTTATTAATCCTAAACAGACATTACTCATTTCTAATAAGTTTTTGTTCAATTTCTTTTACCCAAAAAACAAAATTGTCCTCTAATTGACATTTTCAAAGATTGGATATGCAATTGACATAATCGGAAAAATTCATGTTACTTTTTTGGTATTAACCCTTAGAAATAAGAATAAAAAAAAGTGGAGCTTTTTTACTTAGTATACATAAAACAACGTAAATTATTTATAACAGAAGAAGCAAGGCCCAATGTAAAAAATTAAATGAATATAAGTTTTAAAATCTAATCCAAATGCATCCAAATTAGTAAGGGTTAAATACCAAAAAAGCACTTTAAACTTTATCTATTATGAAAATTAGGGGGCAAATTTTTTGTTCCAGTGGAATCTTTTGATTGGGAAGCATGAAGCACTACTTGTCAGAGTATCTTTTTGATATTTTCATAAATTTTGGAGGTTGCAACTTTTTAATCCCAATAATACCCTTACTCCTTACAATTGATTGCAAGCAAAAGAATCGGTCTTTTAAGTCACCATAATGGTTGATGAAGTTTTGGTATATGGTTTTTAAGGGTTTGTGGGAGAAAGAGAAAGCCACTCACGCTATTTTTTTCTTCTGATAGAATTTGGTAGTAGTTGGGTGTTTTGATGGTTTTGGGAAGAAATTTTTTTTTATTAAATTTATTCCCTCAATTTTGATGATCAGCATAGTTTTTCAAATTTTATTAAGGCATAACGTACATTACTCATATCTGATCAACTTCTGTTCAATTCATTTTATTGGAAAAGAAAAATTATCCCTTAATTGTCATTTAAAAAGATTGGACACTTAATTGACATAATGGCGAAATACGAAATATTTGTTTGGTATTAACACTTTCATATGAGGATATTATGCACTAAAAAGAGGATAAATTTATGTAACTATCACTTTTTTTAAGAAAAAACTTCATTTTAGAAGAGATTTGAAATATCATGATCAAATATTTCACTCATATCCTCTTATCCTATTTTTTTATATACTTATTATATTTTCTTTTCTAATACTCTTTAAAATTTATCTTTTATCATAATTTTATCTTTTATGGTTTATAATTTATATATTTTATTCAATATAATTTATTAAAAAAAATTATAAAATGTTCTTGTAAAAAAAGTATTAAAAATGTGTCAAATATTTTAACCTACTCTTCTATATTTTAAAAGAGCGATAAGTTATTTACTAAGCTTTTTACTATATTTAGCTTTTTTATAGAAAAAAGTCACTACAATAGCTGCAATTTTTTTTTAAAGCTCAATGTGGCCATAACGCACCTAGCGTATTATCGTTAAAAATAATGCACACGCCACGTGTTATCACTAAGTATGAACTTCCACCACTAATTAACTGATGTGACATATAACGACATAAGAAATGCTTTATCTTTAATGATAACGCATCTCATATATGCGTTAGCTGCTACATCATTTTTTTCAAAACTTGTATTTTTTTTTTTTTTTTTTTTTGGGCAAAACTTATAAATGGTATTTTAAAAGAAAGATTAAGTATTCTATTATTTTTTGATTTATATTGTATGATAATAGCTATAACCATTTTAAGAAGGAAAATTTTATTAAAGAGTACGAAGAAGTAAATTCGATATTTTTAATTTAAGATATTTTATGTTTTTGTCACTAGTTGTTATAATTTTTTCTATTATGTCCGGGCATTCGGTATCTGCTACATCTCGAGGGAGAATCCGGATTAATCCATTTCTCCCCAAAACCTTGTATCAATTTTTTACCCTGTTGATTGTTTATATTTAGAGGATAGAATGTTAAATTGTAAGGAGCATCTCTCTAAAAGTCCTCATGCACAACCGGATAAAAATTAGATTGGTATGTTCATTTGTAAGTTTATTGCGAATATATGTCTGGCATATAAGCATCTAGTCTTCTGCCATTATCTTTACAGACTGTAAGAACATGAGAACAAGGCAATATATATTCTTGCCATTCGCCACAAACTGAACGATTTTTCAATTATTTTAAAGTGTAAACATTGTTGCCGCTCACATCAAACCGTATCAGAGATTTAACCATGTAAATACTAGCTCGTTGGTTATACGGTGTAACTATGTAGTCTCTTGATTTTAACTCAATCCGAAGAAACTTATAAAAAACTCTTGTTGGAAACAGATGCACACCGTTATGGGTCTCTTGACGATGCTGGTTGAAATATTTAACAAGTTTGTTGAATATTAATTCAACTAAGGCTTTTAAAGGTAAGACCCTACCTTTTTTCAAAACACTGTTAAATAATTCTGAAATGTTCGTTGTCATCA
Organism: Catharanthus roseus; assembly: GCA_028651295.1. Lineage (NCBI taxonomy): Eukaryota > Viridiplantae > Streptophyta > Magnoliopsida > Gentianales > Apocynaceae > Catharanthus > Catharanthus roseus. The sequence continues at coordinate 912,595 of JAPQWS010000046.1, read as the reverse complement.
CTCTGTGCCTGTGCCCACCATCATGCAGGAGTGTCCATTTCTCCAAAGGTATCTTGACTAAATAATTGTAAACTTCTACATTTCTACTATTAATTTCATTCATGGCACCCCAAAACCCTGAAATCTTCGAACTCCACGGGTCCTTCAAGTTCGGCAACACAGTAAAGAAGAAGAAAAGAATGAGAAGAAAATGAACAGAAGAAGAGAGGGAAGGAAGGAGAAGAGCAAGAGAAGAAGAGAAGGAAAGCAAGAAGAAGAAGCAGTGGAGAGAATGAGGGAGAGAAGATGAGTGCGCGGCAGATTTTCTGAAGAAGAAGAAAAGGAAGAAGACGGCGAGGGTTTTGTTGTTTTAACATTTCTAATACAAATAATTTACACAACATGTGCATTATCACTAAGAATAATGCATACGTTGTGTGCGTTATTCTTATAAATAATGCATACAGTGTGTTATTCTTAGTAATAACGCACATGTCAGATGCGTTATTATCCACCTTACCAACCGCCTCGTCACGTCCACAACCACATCATTAATATTGCATAATCACTATATTTAATTAGTGATTAGTGATAACGCACATTCTATGCGTATTATCATTAAAGATAACGCACACCGCGCGTATGTTATGAGCACACTAAGATAAAAAAAAATTAAAAAAAAAAAAAAAAAAAGGTTGAGATCACTTTAGTGGATATTTTTAAAAAGTGGTCAAATATAGCAAAAAAATCTATTTACTTTGATAGTTAATAACTGAAACTGAAAGTAACTATATATATTTGCCCTTCAATTATTTTATACTAACGTAAAATCTAATAAACTTTAATTTTACTTATATATATACCAATTTTTCAGCTTTAGAGTATATCTTGCATAAAAAGTTTTAGCAGAACTTCCTGCACTAAAATAAAATAAATAAATAGAAAAAACAATTTTAGCAATTTCGATAAACTTGTGAAACTTAATAGAAAAGACTCGTGAATTTTTCGTTAAAAGTGCTGCTTAGAGTGGCAGCAAGGTAGACTAAAACATATTGTATATATAAAAAATCAAAACAGTTTATAAACGTTTAGCATAGTTTTCAATAGGGATCTCAAATCTCAATTATAACATTTTTATTTGATTTTTCTTTAAACTTGGAGAAAATAGCAATTAAGAGAAAGTAAAAGTAAGATGATGAAATGTCATTGGCTAGGTATGCTGTCTAATAATTGAAAGATTAAGACTGCATGCTTTACTTTAAGATCTTTTGGGTTTGTTTGTATATATTAACTTTTCCATTTCCTTAATTTTGGGGCAAAAAACATTAGTAAAGCAAGTGTGAAGGGTGGGGCTTTTGATGCCAAAGTGGTAAAAGAATATTGAAGGTCAAAGATGTCTAATGCACGCCGTGGGGAACGTATCATTTTCCACAATGATAGTTTTGCCGAATTCAAATAATTGGGACGCCCCAGTCTCAATCACCAATTTTCCTTTTTTTTGTTGGTTTTTTTTTTAAAGGAAAATATAAACATTTCATTAAGGATTCAAGTCTAGACTGATTGCAGGAGCAATGCATTCCATAGCGCCAAACCAAAAGGAAGTCTGAGTAAGAGACGAGGCATAGATGGCTAATCTATCTGTAACATTTTTCTTGTCTCTTTTAATAGCAGAGATCCCCGTCAAAGGCAGAGAATTAGTCAAGTCTTGAAACATATCAATGAAGTTCACCAAAGGAGAAAATCCACATTATCATTGTAGGTTTTTGGGCCTACTTCTTCCTAATATTTTTCATTTTCTCAGTCCATTTTTCTTTTCTACCTATGATAATTCAATGGTCCACAACAAAAAGATAAGGTTGTTTGAATTGGTCAGAGATGTCGGGTCGGGCCAACCCGAGCTGCCCGTTGTGACTTGACCTATTTTAATCTCTCCTCTCCTCGGTTCTCACACGGTTGACTCTTGGTTATTTTCTTCTCTTCTTCCCTTGCTGCCTCGACTGTATCTCTATCTCTTCTTCTTCCTTTCTTTGCTACGACTTGCCGTAACCGCTGCTCTTCTCCGCCTCTTCAATTTATGTGCCGCTGCCTTAGTCATTTTGATCGTCGGCTTCTTGCGATCGTTGCTTGATTGTTGTTCTGATATTTTGAGGTAGAAAGCCGAAAGGTTAGAGAGAGAGAGAGAGAGAGAGAGAGAGAGACGAAACCAGAGACTGTTTTTCTTCTTTTTGTGGCCCGTGACTGAAGGATTATTCAGTCCTTACCATCGTCTCTTACTGACGATACCTCACGCGGCTTGCTGTCTCTTGCCGCTGCTCGGCCGCTTCGATTTCAGTGACAGCTTCTTCCGCCGGCGGAACAGACCAGCGGCGATAGGTAAGTATATTTCGGTCCCTTTTTGTTTATTTCCTTTGTTTTGTGTTGAGAATGAAAATCCCACATCGGCTAATTAAAGAAAACAATTACAACTTATAAAAACTTGGGCAGTCCTCCCCTCTTGAGGTACCTTTTGGGGTGAGTTAGGCCCAAGCCTAAAAATTCTAACATGGTATCAGAGCCAGGTTTGAAAAAGAAGAAGAAAAAGAAAAAAAAAATCTTTCACATCTATGACTTTATTCTCTTTTCATTCAGTTTGAACAATTCTTTTCGTTCAGTTTGGACAAGTTCTTTTTTAGGTTTGTAATGTTTCTCCTAATTTTGCTTCAATAAAAATTTAGGAGATTATATATATATATATATTTTTATAAATCACATTCAAGTCAGGTAGCTTCATCGACAAATATTTGAAGCACCTAAATTTAGAAATTGAAATTGGAAATTGATGGTTACTTTATCGAAAAAAACTCTAAAGCGACATCAAAGGAATTTTCGATGATGGATTACGGAAGCCACTGCGACTGATGGAAGAAAACCACAACGACTGCGACTGATGGAAGAAAACCACAACGACTGCGACTAATGGAAGAAGATCACAACGACTGCGACTGATGGAAGAACCACAGCGACAGCGATTGATGACAAAAAAAAAAAAAACCACAGCGACAGCGATTGATGACAAAAACCATAGCGACAACGAGTGATGGTAAAGACCACAGCGACAGATGGTGGAAGACTACCAGATGTGCAATTTGCACGTTATGAAAAAAAAAATTGAAAATTATGGTAAGTTGGACATGCAATTTTGCACGTTCCAACTTAAGGGAGGGTGTTGGAGATATCACATCAGTATGTGATTCTCCTAGATTATCTTGGATTCTATAAAAGATTATTTGGTTAGAATCCTATATCGATTATAACTAGGATACTTTGTATTATGCTATGATTATAGCAGTATTCCTTATTAGTGGTTGGTTAGAATCCTATATTGATTAGGATTAGGATATTTTGTAGTCTATAAATAGTACATCATAATGAATAAGAAATCAATCAAGACAATCAAGTGAAGCATTCAATATTATTCTTCTTTGCGCTCTAAATTTCTTAACATGGTATCAGAGCCATGATGTTGGGCCACCCGCAGATGTCCAATCCTGCAAAATGCCACGCTCCAGGCCCAAAAATGATCAGCCTGAGAGTGAGGGGGTGTGTTGAGAATGAAAATCCCACATCGGCTAATTAAAGAAAACAATTACAACTTATAAAAACTTGGGCAGTCCTCCCCTCTTGAGGTACCTTTTTGGGTGAGTTAGGCCCAAGCCTAAAAATTCTAACATTTTGCTAACGGGTATTTTGTAGTTTTCTTTTTGGCATTTCTGATCGGTGAGACCGAGGGTCGAGGAGGAGAAAAGAGATATTTTTAATAATAGAGTTAGGCTTATTATTTTTCCGTTGTATTATTATGATTATTTACAATAGTAAATAGTCATTGTAATAGTAAATAGATCCAACAAGTGGTATTAGAGCTTGGAAATCTACTGTTTCTAGTGATCTCATGGGCGTCGCAACCTTGGAAAAATCCAGATCTGAGGGAATTGTGGAGTTCCTCCGAGCTGGCTAGTGAGATATTGCTTAGCTCCTTCTGTTTTTCTTTTCCAATGATTATTATTTTTCTGTTTCTATTTTGTTGCTTCGGCGTGCCGTCGTTTTTTATTTTTGGGGTTGATCGCTATCTCTCTTCAGCTTCTGAACTGCGTTACAATTCAGATTTCTGTATATTGTTTTTGATTATTTTTGAGTTATACCTGCCTCTGTTGTTCTTCTATTTTTCCGGTGATATGCTGTTATATCTGTTGCTACTGTTTTCCTGGTGGTATATATATATATATATTTATCTACTCCTAATTGTTGGTTCTTCTGGATTTCATCCTGTTGCAATTTTATTTTTCTTGTTTTTAAAAAACATATATATAACCCAAGCATGGCTTGAGTCCGTGAGACTTCAAGTAGCTATGCCTTAGTGCATTTTCTAATTTCAATTTTTTTTTGTGTTGGTATTCTGTTTTGCAACATTATCTCTGTTTGTCTTTTTCTGTCTTGTGGGTTGACTGTTTCTACCTTTATTTCTCGCTTTAGTTATATATATGTATTGCTGCTGCATTTGTGTTTATTGGGATTCGTGCCCCAAACCTATTTGCGTCGTTTTTCAAAGGAAATGAATCCGGGTATTTTATTACTACAATCAAACTTTTTAAAAAAATCTTTTATTTTTCTAGCCATTAAATTACTCCTATTTTCTATTAAAACATGTTGGTTCCAAAAATCGAAACCGATAAGTTTGATGGAAAATCTGACTTTGTAATGTGGTGAAGGAAAATGAAAGTAGTTTTGGTACAAAATAAAATTACACGTGCTATTTGTAGCCCCGAAGAGTATCCGGATTCTTGGAGGGACGAAATTCTTACTAAAAACTTGGTGATGCGCACAGTTGCCTCACCTTGTATTTAACCGACAATGTTGTACAAGAAATCGACGAAAAAAAAATGCTTTTGAAATCTGGACTAAACTAGAAAAATTATATTTGCGAAAATCTCTTTGAAATAAAATTATTTAAAACAACAACTGTTTAGTTTTAAAATGAGTGAGTCAAAAACACTTTCCGAAAATATGGATGATTTAAATAAAATCGTTTTGGAACTTCAAAACGTTGGAGAGAAAATCTCTGATAAAAATATTGCTATTATTTTACAAATGTCTTACCTGATTCTTACAATGATGTAAAATCTGCCATTAAATATCGTATAGATGATTTATCCCTTTCTGATGTTAAAAATGCTTTGAAATCGAAATATTTGGATTTACAAAAAAGAAAATATATCAAACAGAGAAAACCTTTACGTGCGAGGGAGAGTTGACCGGAGGGAACCTCTTAGTCACAAGTCATAAAATAAAGAGAGGTCCAGTTCTCGAGAAAAGAACAAAGTGAAATGTTTTTTATTTTGGCAAGAAGGGTCATATAGAAAACAAGTGTTTTAAAAGGATTAAAGATGAAAAACAAAGTAAACATGATAAAGGGAGTAATAAAAATGACAAAACTCATGATTTTGATTCAGATGGTAATTCTATGTTTTTAGAGGTTTTGTGTGTTTTCCTTTCCCCATCTTGTTCTTAAGTTATGGAACATTTGGTCCTTGGTTCTAGTTGTACATTTCACATGACACCCAACAAACACTGGTTTTCAAATTTTAAACCTTTAAATCAAGGAAAGGTTTACATGGGAAACAATCAAGTTTGTGATGTTAAAGGCATTGGAAATATTTTCATCAAAATGCATGACAGTGTGACTAGGAAACTCACTGAGTTGAGATACGTGCCCAACCTTCGTCAAAATCTTATCTCTCTTGGTTATTTGGATTCACTTGGTTTTTCTTTCAAATCTAAAAATGGTATTTTACGAATTTACAAAGGAAACCTAGTCATGCTAAAAGGTTTTAAAAGAGAAAGTTTATACATTCTTATTGGAAAAATAATTTGTAATTCAACTGCTTTGATTTCAAAAATTGTTCCCGAGAAAACTATGTTGTGGCATCGACGGATTGACCACATTAGTGAGAAGGGACTGCATTACTTGCAAAAACAAAATCTTTTATCTGGTGACAAAATTGATTCTTTGGATTTTTGTGACCATTGTGTTTTAGGAAAACAACACAAAATCAGTTTTCCAATTAGCACACACAAGTCTTCTGCTATACTTGATTATGTGCATTGTGATCTATGGGGACTTGAAAAGGTTCCAACTTATAATGGTAATGTTTATTTCTTGTCTACTATTGATGGTTTTTCGAGGCATGTTTGGGTTCTTCTTTTAAAAACAAAAGATCAAACTTTTGAAAAGTTTTGTGAGTGGAAACGCCTTCCCGAAAATCAATCTAGAAATAAACTAAAAACAATCAGGACTGATAACAGTCTTGAGTTTTGTAACCGGAAGTTTTCTGATTTATGTGCATCGCATGGCATCTTACATCATAGGACGGTTAGGTATAACCCCCAGCAGAGCAGAGTAGCTGAGAGAATGAACCGTATCATAATGGATAAGGTTAGATGTCTTATGGTGTCTTCAGGTGTCCCAAAACCTTTTTAGGGGGAAGCTCTAAGTACGAATGTCTACCTCATTAATAGATCCTCTTCTACAACCATAAACTTTAGGACTCCTATAGAACTTTGGTGTGGCAAACCCCCTAACTTGTCCAACCTTAGAGTTTTTGGGTGTGCGGCTTTTGCACATCAGGAAGAGGGTAACCTAGACCCTAGGTCTACAAAGGAAGTGTTCATAGGATATCTTAGTGGGGTGAAGGGTTATAGAGTATTGTTAAAGGGTGAATCGGGAGTAAAGAATAGTTATCAGTAGGGATGTCATCTTCAACAAGTTAGATATGCCATGTCTTACGAATAAACCTATCTCCGATAGTTCACCTAGTGTTCCCACATCTGGTAGTATTTTGTGGAGGTAGAGGTCACCTCTGAACCCTATCTAGAGCCCTCTCAGGAGCCTGAAACCAACGAGGAGTTAGTTACACCATCCAGTAGCTTACCTGATCCTCCTAGTGTTCTTGAAACCCTTGAACTTGTGTTAGAAGGTTCTGATGAGGAGGAAGAGCATCCTGAGGCTCAAGCCCTTAAGGATTACCAGCTTGCGAGAGATAGTTAGAAGAGTGCCTAAGGAACACTATAGATATGGTTATTCTTACATAGTTTCATATGCATTTTCTGTTGCATCTTATGTGGAAGAAAAGGAACTATTTTGTTTTCTGATGTTTTGAAAAGCCCTAATCGTTCTTTATGGTTACGTGCTATGGATGAGAAAATATCTTCTTTAAATAAAAATAAAACCTGGATTCTTGTTCAAAAACCCTCAAAACAAAATTAGTTGATTGCAAATGGATTTTTAAAATTAAAGACCCTAAGTCTGCTAATGAACCTCCAAGGTTCAAGTCCAGGCTAGTTGCAAAAGGTTTTTCACAAGTTGATGGTATTGATTTTAATGAAATATTTTCTCCCGTCATTAAATACAAAACGATTAGGATTATTATTGCTCTTGTTGCCTTTTATGATCTCAATCTTGAACAAGTTGATGTTAAAACCTCTTTCTTGCATGGTGATCTCGATGAGACTATATATATGTGTCAACCACCAGGTTTTGAGGTTAAAGGTAAAGAACACATGGCGAGTCTTTTGAAAAAGTCCTTATACGGACTTAAATAATAGCCCAGGTAATGGTACAAGAGGTTTAATTCTTTTATGTTGAAAGTTTGTTTCTCTAAAAGCAACTACGATAGTTGTCTTTACTTCTCTAATAATAATGTTGATAGTGTTATTTATTTATTGCTTTATGTAGATGATATGTTAATTGCTTGCAAACATAAAGCTAAGATTGATGATCTGAAATCCTTGCTAAAATCCGAATTCGACATGAAGGATTTAGGGGTTGCATCCAAGATTCGTGGGATAAGTATTATTAGAGATAGGTCTGATCGTTCACTTTTCCTATCTCAGAAGCCCTTTCTTCGGAAAATTGTCTCTAAATTTTCAATGCATCTGTGTAAGCCCGTTATAACCCCACTTGCGAGCCATTTCAAACATTCCGACAAAACTTATCCTAAAACAGAGAATGAGAAAAGAGATATGGCAAATATCCCCTACAGAATGGACATAGGCTTGGTTATGTACTCGATGATATCCACCTGACCAGACATTGCTTTTTCTATAAGCCTTCTCAGCAGATTCATGTCTAACCTGGGGAGAGTTCATTGGGCTGCTCTCAAGTGGTTGTTGCTTTACCTTAACGAAACTTTAGATAGGGGCTTACACTATCATAATTGATCTGATGTCTTTAAGCTAATTGGTTATGTTGATTCCGATTTTGCAGGTGATAAGGATGGTAGAAAATCTACCTCATCCTATTTCTACCCTAGCGAGTAATTGCGTCTTATGGAAATCTCAACTACAGCCAGTAGTTGCCTTATCAATAACGAGGCTGAGTACATTCGCAGCTACAGAAGCTATCAAAGAAGCCATTTGGCTTCAAGGGTTATTGAATAATTACACGTTTTACATTCAAAAGCTATTATTTATACTAACAGCCAGAGTTGTTTACATTTGTGCAAAAATCCAATCTATCACTAATGGACAAAGCATATAGATGTCAAATACCATTTTATTAGGAAAAAGTCTCCAGTGGTGTAGTTGACATAGATAAAATTAGTACTGATAATAATCCTGCAGATTTTGGTACTAATTGTGATCCCTGACAAATTTATCTTTTGCAGGGATTTCCTTCACTTGGACGCGGTCTAACTCCAATGGAGACATTTTGACGGTTGGAAAAATATTGTTCAAGGTGAAGATTGTAGGTTTTTGGGCCTACTTTTTCACAATATTTTTCATTTTTCCAGTCCATTTTTCTTTTCTCCCTATGATGTTCCAACGGACCACAACAGAAAGATAAGGTTGTTTGAATTGGCCAGATATGCCAGGCCGGGCTGGACCGGGCCAACCTGGGCTGCCCGTTGTGAGTTGACCTATTTTAATCTCCCCTCTCCTCAGTTCTCACACAGCCAACTATTGGTTATTTTCTTCTTTTCTTCCCTTGCTGCCTCCACTGTATCTCTGCCTCTTCTTCTTCCTTTCTTTGACGCAGCTTACCATGACCGTTGCTCTTCTCTACCTCTTCGGCTTCTGTGTCGCTGCCTCGGTCATTTTGATTGCCAGTTTCTTGCAATCGTTGCTTGATTGCTGTTATGATATTTTGAGGGAGAAAGCCGAAAGGTTAGAGAGAGAGAGAGAGAGAGAGGAAAACTGGTGACTGTTTTTCTTGTTTTTGTGGCCCGTGATTGAGGGATTATTCCGTCCTTACCATCGTCTCTTACGGACGGCACTTTGACGCAGCTCGCTGCTACTCGGCGCCACCTCGATTTTGGTGACAGCTTCTTCCGCCGGTGGAACATACCCGCGGCGGTAGATAAGTATATTTCAGTCCCTTTTTGTTTATTTCTTTTGTTTTGCTAACGGGTATTTTGCAGTTTTCTTTTTGGCATTTTCGATCGATGAGACCGATAGTCGAGGAGAAGAAAAGAGATACTTTTTGTAATAGAGTTAGGCTTATTATTTTTCCGTTGTATTATTCTGATTATTTGTAATAGTAAATAGTTATTGTAATAGTAAATAGATCTAACAATCACACTACAAATATTTACTCTTAATCGGTCGGTAGTGATAAGTTACCAAACGATTATCGACTAACAAATTCGTTCAGTAACCTCGTCTGACTGAATAAATACCGAACGATAACAGTTACCGACTAATCTTCTGTAGTTATCAACCGAATTTGCAATAGGTAACTTTATTTTTTTGAATTAAAAAGTAATTATCTAAAGAAGTTACCAACTGAATTTTAAAAATTACCAACCGAATGTTAGTCGGTAACTCTTTTTTACTGACCAAGTATCAGTCGGTAACTTTTTTTTACTGACCGAGTATCGGTCGGTAAGTTTTATTTTTATTTTTTTTTAAAAATAATTACCAACTGAATTTCAGTCGATATTTTTTAAAAATATTTTATTTCTAATTTTAATAATCCACTTGAAATTAAAAAAAAAAAAAAAAAAAAGACAACAACAACGACAACAGATATAATCTATGTCCAATACGATAACAATTAGAAAATAACAAAAACGTCATACGATAATATATAACATATGAAATAACATATAAATATCAAATATATAATTATCTGATTCAAAACAAAAATATAACAAATATATAAGTATCAAACATAAGTGTCAAATTCAAAACAAATGTACTACACAGGTAGAGGTTCGGAAGAGAAGGAGGTAGGACTGGTCGGTGGCTGAGGATCGACCCAGGTGCATCTAATGCGGTGTCATCCATCGGAGGGAAATGAGGTAAAGGAAGGAACAATGCGGGCATTGAATCAAACTGCACACCACACTAAGATGGGAACCCCTGCATGAAGCCGGCCCACCTATCCTATTCCTGCTGCATATGTCGGCCATACATCCATGCCACGGCTTGTCCCTCTTGGTGCAACACTCGTAAGTAGTCGTAGAAGAGATAGAAGGAATCAATCACAAACTGCTGCTTCCCTGCCGCTCGGCAGTAATGGCTCCAAATTGTGAGCCAAAACTGTAAACGTGGCCCTTATTGTTGTCACCAACAGCCTCGAACATCAACTACTCGTCACTCAGAACTCCGCAGCCACTATCTATATGGAGGTATTTCCCATTTATCTTTAACTTTAAAAATTTGGCCTACAAGAAAGAGATTGATAAGTTATTGTGAAGCAATTTAAAAATAACCCGTAAACGATAACATGAAATGAAACTAAAACCATTAAATAATATTACCCAATACTTGTCGCAATGTGTATCCACCTATTGTTCATTTTGCTAATGCAGGAAACGTACTAGTCAAACTGTACAAATGCTTCACACATTTTCTCCCCTGCAAATATTTAAAGGATTAAGGATATCATATACAAATGTTTTAGATTGTAAGTAAAAAAAAAAAAATTAAAGATAGAAACCATGCAATTGACTTACCCACTCAACGAATGACCTAGACTCGCCGATATCTACTATGCCCCTGTAAATGGTTCATCTTTGCCGCTTCCTGCTTCTTCTTCTAAGGATCAGAATTCCAATGAGCACAGAGCTGGGAGTATTGTGCTACCGTCATCCAATTAGGCTGAAACATGTCCGCTTGAACATAATGTATCATTCTTGTACTGAGCGGACATCCATTTCTCCCAAGTGGTCCATACGGGATCCTCATGTCTCGGGTGCCATTGAAAAATTTTCTACAATAGCACAAAATAATACAAAAATACAAATAAAAAATCGTTGTTTATTTAAAAAGTCGTATAAGTGACAGTTATTTAACTAAACACTTATCCAAAACTTTGTATATCACATATTCTTCATAGAATTCAGCACTTTCTCGAAACTGGGATGAGCCTCGACAAAGTACTGCTTCATAATTTCTGAAATAATCTTTGCACGTGTCGATTGCTTGCTGAAGCTGTGCAAATATAGGAAACACATAACTAACCAAACTTAAAAGTTTAAGAAACAAAAGTGTCGTATAATTTTTGAAAAATTTTTGACAGAGCTTCCCCTATAAAGTGAACAATTCCTAGGCACAATAGCCATACAAGAAACCAACAATACAAAAACGAACAAATCTAACAAATTTTTAAGAGTCCAGGCTCCCTAATAATATAAATATATTGAAAAAACCTTAGAGGGGGGGTGAATAAGGTTTTTGGCTAATTTAAAAAATCTTTTGTTTGATTAGAAAGATAAACCTCCAATTTGTTTGTGAAAGATTTCTAAAAACTCTTTTTAATAAGAATCCACACAAAGCACAATCTTATAGAATTGGCAATTATGAAAAGAGCAAAGAGTTAAAGAGCATGCACAACAATTTATAGTGGTTCACTCTCTCCAAGAGCTACATCCACTATCTTGAGCCTCAACCCAAGGATTTCACAAATCCACTAACTTCAAGTTGATTACACAACTACACAATGAGGTTCACCCTTCAAGGGTTTTACACTATAACCTCAATCACAACAACACAACAAGTTTATCAAAGGATCACCCAAAGGGTTTTCCCACAAACCTTTGATCACAATAAAAGAATAGAGAGAGTTAGGAACAATGTTACCAATTTAGCTTGAGAAGAGGAAGATTACAACTCAATGATATACTTCTACAAGCACCTCTTTTCTTCGTCTTTGATGAATGATCAATAATGAAGCTCAAGAAGATTTTGTTTGGGTTTTGATAATAATTTGCAATAAATGAATTTTTGAAGCTCTTTAAATGTCTTGAAAGTTCTCAATGAATAATTCCCAAACTTGTTGAATTTATGGCTGATAATTGAGTGTATATATAGGGTTTTTTAAGCTCAAGACCGTTGCCTAAGAAATAGGTCTGTCAAATTTCGAAATGACCGTTGCTTACGTGCAACGGTAATATTTTTTACATCGACGACTAAAAACGGACGACCGGTTCCGAAAAACGGACTTCCGGTTCTTTGAAACAGAAAGATTCGTACTTGGTTTTTCCGAAAAAGCGGATCGCCGAATTTCATGTATTGGAAAAAACGGACGATCGGTTTTAAAAACCGGATCGCCGAATTTCGAACAGAAAGATTCGGACTTGGTTTTTCGAAAAAGCGGATCTGCCGAATTTCATGCATTGGAAAAACGGACGATCGGTTTTAAAAAAGCGGACTATCGGTTTTAAAAAACGGACTATCGGTTTTTAAAAACGGACTTCGAATTTCTGTTTTTCCTCAGCCAAGTTTTTTTCTGAACAAAACTTTCTTCCAAGTTTCAAAGGCATTCTTGACAATTTTTAAAGAGAAGAAAAACTACCCAAAACATCTTTAGTCAAGAATACTCGAATTTTATCAAAGGATTATATTTTAGAAAAACATGAGAAGAGCTTCATGTATGATCAATGAATCAAAGACTAAGACTAGAGACTTTTACAAGATAGTACCTAGTTCACAAATACAATGTCTTCAATGTCTTCAATTGATTTGATCTTGGTATGGCTTGATCTCTTCTTCTCTATTTTGCCCTCATCAACAAGATCTTTTGCTTGAGACTTTGAGACTTCATATGTTCTTCTTTTTGTTCTATGAAGGGTTAGCTAACATACTCACACAAGCACATGTTAATCATAATCAAAACACAAGTAATAATGCCCTTAGGGCTAACAATCTCCCCCTTTTTGATTATGACAAACACATATGCAAGAAGAACAAAAGAGCAAAAGTAAAGTATGGTGATGCATCAAAATATCAAAAAAGGCAAAGCATAACAATCACCAAGAAAAGGAGATAACTCCCCCTTGCATCAATAATCATTGTAAACAATTTATAGGCATCATCAATAATCATCATATTAACAAAATTTCTCCCCCCCTTACATGTTGCACTATTTTCTCCCCCTTTTTGTCATAAATAAAAAAAAATTGTAGGAGAAAAGTATCAAGGGATCATAGAAGAGATACTAGTAGGACTTTCAACATTAAAGTGTCATCATGAAGTCCATAACAAGAAGGGCCCAAAAAAAAGCAACAACCAAATCATATAAAAGCAAATTTGGAATAGAAATAATACCAATTGAAAAACCTTAGAGTGATCCTTTGGATATATCACATTTTGAGGAAGACTTTGAGCTTCTTGATCATTTTCTTGTGTTGCTTCAATCTCTTCTTCCTCCATAAGCATGTTCTTCCATTGCTTGAGTGTACAAAGGTTGGTAGCTTAAAGAGTTGTCTATGTCATCATCATCTTTCTTGTCAAAAAAGTTAGTTTCATCAAAATATATATGAATAGACTCTCCAACACATAAGGTTCTTTTGTTGAAAATTCTAAAAGCCCTTTTGTTTGAAGAATAACCAAGAAAAATTCCCTCATCGGATTTTCGATCAAACTTCCCAAGATTGTCTTTGGTGTTTAAAATAAAGCATTTGCATCCAAAAACTTTAAAATAACCAATTGAGGGGGTTTTATTAAAAATGAGTTCAAAGGGAGTTTTCTTTAAAGAAGGTCTCAAGATAACACGATTCAAATGTAGCATGCGGTGTTAACGGCCTCGGCCCAAAAAAGTTTAGGAAGGTAATTTTCATAAAGCATTGACCTTGCCATTTCTTGTAAAGTTCTATTTTTCTTTTCCACAAATCCATTTTGTTGAGGAGTTTTGGCTGCCGAAAAAAGTTTTGTAAAATACCAAAATCATCAAAAATTTTTGTAAAATCTTGGTTGTTGAATTCTCTCCCATTATCACTTCTTATAGAAATCAATTTGCAAACAAGGGAGGTTTGGACTCTTTTGAATAATTTAATAAATTCATGAAATGCTTCATCCTTTCGGCTTGAAAACAAAGTCCAAGTAAAAAAAAATCATCCACAATAATAAAGGCATACCTCTTACCACCAAGACTAGTGGTCCTCATTGGTCCAAATAAATCCATGTGAATGAGTTCTAAAGGTTTTGAAGTTGAAATCATTTACTATGGTTTAAAAGAGGTATTAATTTGTTTTCCAAATTGGCAAGCATCACAAAGTCTAGTTTTCTCAAAATGAAGTTTTGGTAAGCCCCTAACAAGTTCTTTTGAAGAGAGTTTGTTTAATAAATCCATACTAACATGACCAAACCTTCTATGCCACAAAAATACATCATCATCATGAACCAAGAGACACTATAAGTTTTGAGAAATGAGAACTTCAAGATAAAAGACATAGACATATGCTAACTCTTTTTGAAACAAAAATAGTTTTGTTCACAAGCTTGTTTATGATAGAAGAAGATTTACTTTCAAAAACAACTTTGTACCTATAATCACACAATTGACTAATACTAGATAAATTAAACTTCAAAACATCAATTTAAAAGAACTTCCTTAATTAAAGAAGATGAATCATATCTAATGTTACCTATACCGATGATCCTTCCAAAAGTAAAAAACAAAAAGCACCTTCGGTTGTTCAATCAAGAGGGATGCATATCCGGTCATGTGTCATAGGCATCCGCTATCCGAGTACCACTTAGATGACCTTGACTTGTGTTCCTACAACAAAAGAAGTAGAAAAGTCTTTTGGTACCCATATCTTTTTGGGTCCATGAATGTTAGTTGGATTTTCTTTTATTTTCCAAACGGTTTTCACTCCTCTTTCAATCTTTTTCTTTATAAAACACTTTGTGGCTTTATGACCACTCTTTTCACAATAAGTACAACAAAAGTGTGAAAGGGATGAGGAGGCTTTTACAAAACGTGTTTGTTTAGAAAAAATATTGGAATGATTATATCCAATACCATTTTTGTTAAAAAGTGATCTTTGAGAGCCAAGAAGTTTTTCAAAATTTTCTTTTCCCTTTGTGAATTTTTCAACACATAGAGTGAGATCACTCACCTTTTTCTTTAAGACATCATAATCAATTAAACATTTTTTCAAGAAAGGAAATCTTTTCACAAAGGTTTTTTGTTTTCTAAAACAAGATTTTGAAAGTCATCATTTGAGCTCTCTTTTTTCTTTCTTCAAGACTTCCAAGGATTCAAGAATGGCTTTATTTTCACAAATGAGTCTTGAATTTTCATCTAACAAAAATTGAGTTTTGCTTTTTAAATCTTTGTTTCGTTTGGTAACCTTTTTTGCACTCATCATACATTTCAAAAAGCATTATGCTAGGATCAATATCCCAATCATCATCAATGATACTAGAAGAGTTAGGAAGTGGAAATTGTACCTCATTTTCTAGTGCCATGAAGCATATGTTGGCATTTTCTTCTTCTTCATTTTCACTTGAGTCTTCATCCCAAGCTCCAATTAGGCCTTTGCCTTTCTTCTTTTTCCTCAATGCCTCAAGCTTGACTTCTAAAGCTTCCTTTTCCTTTTTAAGGGCCTTGGGACAATCGGCTACAAGATGGTCGGAGCTATTGCATTTAAAACATCTAGCCTTGAAGAATGATGAACTTTGTCCTCCTTTCTTGAATGGAGGATTCTTTCCTCTGTTGAAGTCTTCTTTGTAAAATCTTTTAAATTTCCTCATCACTAGTGCCATATCCTCAATCTCATCTTCATTGTTTGACGAGCATGTATGATCATCATCATTCACTTTGAGTGCTATGCCTCTTCTTCCTTTGTCTTCATCTTCCATTTCATCTAATCTTTTTTATTTTCATCTCATAGGTAAGGAGAGATCCTATGAGTTCTTCAATAGGAAGTTGACTTAACTCTTTTGATTCCTCAATGGCAAGAGTTTTTGGTTGCCATGCTTTTGGGAGTGAATCAAGAATCTTTCTATTTACTTCTCCCCTTGTGTACTCTTTTCCATATGCCTTTAAGCCATTTGTGATGTTGGTGAACCTTGTGAACATGTCACTAACGCTTTCATATTGTTTCATCATGAATAGCTCATAATCTCTCACCAACATAGCTAATTTAGACTCCTTCACTTGATTGGTGCCTTCGTGAGTTACTTCAAGTAACTTCCACATTTCATGAGCCGAGTCGCATCCGCTCACTCTATTGTATTCATTAGCATCCAGGGCACAACTCAATATGTTCATAGCTTGAAAGTTTAGAGTCATCTTCCTTGAATCAAGCTCATCATAGTCTTCGACCTTCTTGACAATTCCATCCTTTATAGGAACATAAGGTCCATTCTCTACAATGCTCCAAAGATTAAATTTAATAGAGCAAATATATATTTTGATTCTAGATTTCCAAAAAGTATAATTTGAACCATCGAAAAGAGGAGGTCTATTTGTAGAAGAGCCTTCTACATATGGTAAACTAGAAACATTAGCCATAGTAAAATAAAGATCTTTTTGCTTCAAGGATGTTAGTCCCTTTTTAAAGAAGCCCCGCTCTGATACCAATTGAAAAACCTTAGAGGGGGGGTGAATAAGGTTTTTGGCTAATTTAAAAAATCTTTTGTTTGATTAGAAAGATAAACCTCCAATTTGTTTGTGAAAGATTTCTAAAAACTCTTTTTAATAAGAATCCACACAAAGCACAATCTTATAGAATTGGCAATTATGAAAAGAGCAAAGAGTTAAAGAGCATGCACAACAATTTATAGTGGTTCACTCTCTCCAAGAGCTACATCCACTACCTTGAGCCTCAACCCAAGGATTTCACAAATCCACTAACTTCAAGTTGATTACACAACTACACAATGAGGTTCACCCTTCAAGGGTTTTACACTATAACCTCAATCACAACAACACAACAAGTTTATCAAAGGATCACCCAAAGGGTTTTCCACAAACCTTTGATCACAATAAAAGAATAGAGAGAGTTAGGAACAATGTTACCAATTTAGCTTGAGAAGAGGAAGATTACAACTCAATGATATACTTCTACAAGCACCTCTTTTCTTCGTCTTTGATGAATGATCAATAATGAAGCTCAAGAAGATTTTGTTTGGGTTTTGATAATAATTTGCAATAAATGAATTTTTGAAGCTCTTTAAATGTCTTGAAAGTTCTCAATGAATAATTCCCAAACTTGTTGAATTTATGGCTGATAATTGAGTGTATATATAGGGTTTTTTAAGCTCAAGACCGTTGCCTAAGAAATAGGCTGTCAAATTTCAGAAATGACCGTTGCTTCTGTGCAACGGTAATATTTTTTACACTGACAGCTAAAAACGGACGACCGGTTCCAGAAAACGGACTTCCGGTTCTTTGAAACAGAAAGATTCGTACTTGGTTTTTTCCGAAAAACGGATCGCCGAATTTCATGTATTGGAAAAAACGGACGATCGGTTTTAAAAACCGGATCGCCGAATTTCTCGAACGAAAAGATTCGGACTTGGTTTTTTCGAAAAAGCGGATTGCCGAATTTCATGCATTGGAAAAACGGACGATCGGTTTTAAAAAACGGACTATCGGTTTTAAAAACGGACTATCGGTTTTTAAAAACGGACTTCCGAATTTCTGTTTTTCCTCAGCCAAGTTTTTTTTCTGAACAAAACTTTCTTCCAAGTTTCAAAGGCATTCTTGACAATTTTTAAAGAGAAGAAAAACTACCCAAAACATCTTTAGTCAAGAATACTCGAATTTTATCAAAGGATTATATTTTAGAAAAACATGAGAAGAGCTTCATGTATGATCAATGAATCAAAGACTAAGACTAGAGACTTTTACAAGATAGTACCTAGTTCACAAATACAATGTCTTCAATGTCTTCAATTGATTTGATCTTGGTATGGCTTGATCTCTTCTTCTCTATTTTGCCCTCATCAACAAGATCTTTTGCTTGAGACTTTGAGACTTCATATGTTCTTCTTTTGTTCTATGAAGGGTTAGCTAACATACTCACACAAGCACATGTTAATCATAATCAAAACACAAGTAATAATGCCCTTAGGGCTAACATATATAAATTCTCATTTTGTAAGAGTCTAGGCTCCCCCATAACATAAACTTATAAATACTCTTGTTTTAAGAGTTTGGGCTCCCCTATAAAGACAATAAATTATTCATAAAATTTGAATATACTAGTATGACAATTTTAAACACATAAACACTTTCAAACAACTAAAATTTGAGACCATAATTAACTTGAAACACTTAAAAACCATAATTAACTTTTAAGTTAAAAATGTTTATAGTTCTACTAAGGAAAAAGCTAAAAATTTCAATTTGAAAAAACTAACAACTTTAGTTTTGAAAAACCTTAGAGGCCAGGGGGGAGTGAAAAAGGTATTTTGCTAGTTAAAAAAACTTTTGTACAGTTAAAATATAGAACCTCGATTTTGTTTGAAGGATAATTTAATAACTCTTTTAATAAAATTCCTAACCAAACAAAATCTCTTTTATAAAGAATGATCAAATAATAAAAATAGACATAACAAGCAAATCACAAAAAGAGAGACACAATTTATAGTGGTTTACTCTCTCAATAGAGCTACATCCACTACCTTGAGACTTAACTCAAGGATTTCACAAATCCCACTAGTCCCAAGCCTTTACAAAACACCACAATAAGGATCACCATTCAAGGGTTTTGCACATAAACCTGAATAATCACAAAATAATAAAAGATAATCAAAATTTCAAAGGATCA
This sequence comes from Catharanthus roseus, assembly GCA_028651295.1. NCBI lineage: Eukaryota > Viridiplantae > Streptophyta > Magnoliopsida > Gentianales > Apocynaceae > Catharanthus > Catharanthus roseus. Next base: position 893,573 of record JAPQWS010000046.1, on the reverse strand, counting down.
CCCAAAGGATTTTTACAAAACATGTGATCGCAATGTAAGATGTGAGAGTATAATTGGAACAATATTACCAAAGAAGCTTGAGATAAATAGAATACAACTTTTTGAAGTGCTTCTATAGGCTTCCCTTCTTCCTCTTTGAAAAATGATCAAACAATATAGCTCCAAGAAGTTTTTCTTTTGAATAAAATAATGATTATTGAAAATGTCTTTAATGCTCTTAAATGTGTTCTTTAAAACTCCTTCAACAACTCTCTTATGTATGGTTAATCAAAAATGTCTTCAGCAACAGTCATATTTTTTACAGTGAAAAATGAAACTGGACGTCCTATTTTTAAAAGAGGTCGTCCAATTTTCTTAAAGTACAAAAATAGGATGACGATTTTTGTAAAGGACAAAAATAGGATGACCGATTTTTAAGATGCTTAAGAAATTTTCAGACGTCCTTTTTTCTAAATCGGATGACCGATTATTGTAATACTCAAAATAAATTTCAGACGTCTAGTTTTAAATCAGATGACCGAATTTTGTTGTTTTCCAGAACTTGTAAAATATTGTAAAACACAGATTTTCCTTCACTTGTAAAATATGTATTCTTGATGCAAAAGCTTACTAAAAAAATAACAACTTAAAATCCTCAAAGCTTATCAAGAACATTAGTTTTTCAAAAATAATTTCTCAAAAATTTTTCTTCCAAGGAGATAACATAAATGATCAAAAACTCAAAGAAACAAGTTAGGGAGTTTACATAAATACCTTAAAAAGGCTAACCCTTAACCATTTTTCTTGTCTTCAAGATCTTTTTACTTGATCACTTCATCTTCATAAAGTCCTCTAATCTTGAGAGATTTTTGGCTTCTTTATAGATCATCCTTGAGACTCCTTTTGTACATCTTTTGTTCTTCTTACAAAACTACTTCTATCATCACAAAGAACAAGTTAATCATCATCAAACTACTTAAACAAATATGCCTTAGGGCTTACAATCCCCCCTTTTTTATTATAACAAGCAAAGATGCAAAATGATAAAAATATGGAACAAAAGAACACAGTTAACCCAAGAGAATGCTTAAAAGATCAATATTAAGTTTAAAGCGTATCAAGAATATGAGTAGGAGAAAGAACTCCCCCTATTATTTCGAAAACATGCCAAGGTTAGAAAAATAATTATAAAACAGAAAGCTCCCCTTTAAGACATGCTTTAAACAACAAATATGGTACCAAACATCATCAACTAAAGCTCAAGGCTATATAAGCAACAAGGCACTAAAACCATCAAGAAAACAACAACATATGCACATAAGCGACAAATATGGTACCAAACATCATCAACTAAAGCTCAAGGCTATATAAGCAACAAGGTGCTCAAAACATCAAGGCAACAACAACATATGCACATCATGAAAAATATGCATCTATAAATATATATATATATATATCTCCCCCTTAAAGTGACGACACACCTCAAAGAATCAACATCATAAGGCATCAACATAGTGCCATCAACAAAATACATAATGCCATCAACAACATATTGCATCTTATATTTTTATCCCCCTTTTGTTATGAATCAAAAAGTATAATAAATAGAAGGGATCATTGAAATGGAACTCTCATTATTAAGATATTATCAGCAAGTTCCAAAATAATAAGGGTTTTGGCTAATAAAAAAACTTTTGGACAATTAAAATATAGAACCTCCGATATTGTTTGAAGAATAATTAATAACTCTTTTTTCAATAAAATTCCTAACCTAAAAAATTTTATAAAGAATAATAAAACAATAAACATAGAGATAACAAGTAAAACACAAAAAGAGACACAAAAAATTTATAGTGGTTCACTCTCTCAATAGAGCTACATCCACTACCTTGAGACTTAACTCAAGGATTTCACAAATCCCACTAGTCACAAGTCTTCACAGAACACTACAATAAGGATCACTCTTCAAGGGTTTTACACATAAACCTCAATAATCACAAAACAATACAAGATAATCAAAATATCAAAGGATCACCCAAAGGGTTTTCACAAAACCTCTGATTGCAATATAAGGTGTGAGAGTAGAGTTGGAACAATATTACCAAAGAAGCTTGAGATGAGTAGATTACAACTTTGTAAAGTGCTTCTACAAGCTTCCTTTCCCCCTCTTTGAAAAATTGATCAAACTATATAGCTACAAGAAGTTTTTCTTTTGAATAAAATAAGGATGATTGAAAATGTCTTTAATGTTCTTAAATGTGTTCTTTAAAACTCCTTCAACAACTCTCTTAAATATGGCTGATCAAATGCCCTTTTATAAGTGAAGGTGGGAAACTAGCTGTTATAGCAGCAACCGGTCATATTTTTGACAAAGAAAACAGAAACTGGACATCCTACTTTTAAAATAGGTTGCGATTTTTTGGGAACAAAAAATGGGATGACCAATTTTTGTGAAGGACAAAAATAGAATGACAAATTTCTTTAAAAGGTTTAAGAAATGCGAACGTCTGATTTTTCAAATCGAATGACCGATTTTATGAGTCTTCAAAAACAATTTGGATGACCGTTTTTAAGAATTGGGTGACCTATTTTTCTGTTTTCTAGACTTTGTGAAATGTTTGTAAAAAACATATTTTCCTTCACTTTCAAAACATGTATTCTTAATGCAAAAACTTATAAAACATGTAACAATTTTAAATCCCCGAAGCTTTATCAAGAACACTTAATTTTTCAAGGATAATTTCTCCACAAATTCTTCTTCTAAGGAGCTAGCATAAATGATAAAAAACTCAAAGAAACAAGTTAGGGAGTTTTATATATATACCTTATAAAGCTATCTCTAACCAAGGTCTTTTACTTGATCACTTATCTTCAATAAGTCTTGTAATCTTGCTTCTTTGTACATCATCCTTGAGACTCCTTTTGTGTATCTTTTTTTCTTCTTACAAAACTACCTCTATTATCCCAAAGTATAAGTTAATCATAATCAAAACATTTAAACAAATATGGCTTAGGGCTTACACAAAGAAGACAAGGTTTCATAGATAAGCAAAGTAAATATAAGTTCCAAAACAAGACTTCATAGATAAAATATAAACAAAGAAATATAAGCGATAAACTTGAAAACATAAAACATAAGGAATGAAAGCTAAGCTAATAAACTTGAAACTCCCCCTTTTCTTGGAAATCCACATTGTCTCAATTGTCTTCTTCTCTTCCCCTTGCTTCTAACCTCATCACCCTTTCTTGGATATCTGAAAATTTTCCATTTAGAGCATCAAACTAGCTATTTATTTGGGCTTGCATAGAGGCCATCATCTCCATGAGTTAAGACATACCTCCGAATGATTGTCCTTCTTCAACCCTTTCTTGCCTCTTTTTCTGACTCTTCTCTTTTCTAAAGGTTTCTCCTTCAGGTTCTTCTTCACTAAGTTCTTCATCCACATTCATAGCATTTTTCCCCTCATCCTCGTCTTCTTCTTTTTCATCACTTTCATCATCCCCTTTTTGTCCTCCTCTCACTAACGCACTTTCCTCATTCCTTGAAAATCCCACTCTTTTGAAGGTGTGTTTGTTATAGATTTTCCCAATACCAATATGATCACCAATTCCAACCAAATTTAGCACAAAGTATTGGAAAACTTTTGTGAGAAAACAACCATAAGGCAAACACTTTTTAGAGGAGGTTTCAGTAGCTAGCATATGTTCAATGGCCATATCCCAAAGTTTATCCTTCTATGCTGATAGCATAACAAAAGAATACATGTTTTTTATAGAAGACTTGTGACCCACATTATGAATTATTATGTTGAAAATCATGTGGTGCAATAATCTTCCATAAGCATTAAGTTTCTTAACATTCCTATCATCATGCTGCTTTAAAACTTCTCCTTTTGTAAATAATTCCTCAAATCTTTTCTCACTATAAAGGTTGGGATCAAAGCATTTTCTTGTTTTTGGTATAAAAACACATACCATTGTTAGGTGTTCCAAGGATAGTATTTAATATTCTGTCATCAAAAGATATATCTCTACCACCGACCCTAGAAGTAACCCACTGATGAGCAATATCTCTAAGATTTTGAACTTTTACTTTGTGTAAATTAGCATAAAATTCATAAATCATCTCAGGATAGTAGAGTTCATTGACAATAAGCAAAGGTCCCCAACCAATATTCTCAAAAAGATTAGGAATAATTTCCATACCTTCCATATCAGACAATCTTTCTCCTTTTTCTCGTCCATTCTTCAAAATTTGTCACTTCTTTAACCGAAATGAACCTTTCTGGAAGCTTTGGTTCACTTGCCACTTTCTTCCATTTTCCTTTTCAAGTTCTTCCATCTCTACTACTTCTTCCTTCTGCATATTTTTCTCTCCCTTCCAGCGTTTGCATTCTTGACTTTCACCATTTTAGAGAAATTGAAGTAGGGGATGGGAGAATCTTTGATAGAGAGAAAAGATGAGTGTCAGTTATGAGAAGAGAGAGTTGAATCAATGGAGAGGATTTCAGGGGGAGAGAGAGAGAGAGAGAGAGAGAGAGAGAGAGAGAGAGAGTCGAGTTTAAGGGTTTGAGAAAGAGAGAAAGTGTAGACGGTATCTTGAGAGAAACCGAACTTGGGTGTTGTGTGTGTGAGAGAGAGAGAGAGAGCGGATGGGGAGTGCTTTTAGAGAGAGAGAGAGAGAGAGAGAGAGAGAGTAGTGAAAAATGAGAGATATTCTCCCCCTTTTGCTATTTAAAGTATCCATCATCGGTAAACAAAAAAACCGATCGACCGTTTTATAAAAACGGTCGTCCGAAATTTTGAAATTAAAAGAAATTGGATGTCCAATTTTTTTCGGGTGCGTCCAGTTTTGTAGTCTGAAACTCTCAGCTTTTTTTTTGTGAAGAAAAAGAAAGAACTTAAAATTTTTAAGGAAAAGCAGACGTCCGATTTTTCCCTAGACTCTGCAATTTTGTTGTCCAAAAATCTAAGCTTAAAAAGTGAAGAAAAATTTGAAACTCAAAACACACATTAGTCATGGAATTTACCAATTCCAAGTAATTTCCTTACATAACAAAAACGATCTTTAGAAAGAGTTTTGTAAAAATATCAGCAACTTGATCCTCTGTGCAAATATATTCTGAAAATACATCTCCTTTTGCAACATAATCTCTTATAAAATGGTGTTTGATTTCAATATTTTTTGTTTTCTAGCATGCATAGGGTTTACAGAAAGATTTATTGCACTAATGTTGTCACATAAAATAGGTATGGTTTTTAAATCAAAACCAAAATCAAGTAAAGTATGCTTCATTCAAGGTACCTGAGCACAACAACCTGCCACTATGTATTTCCCTTTGGCGGTTAATAAGGACAAGCATGATTGCTTCTTGCTGTACCAAGAGACTAAACATCCCCCTAAGAATTAGCAATTTTCAATAGTACTCTTTCTTTCTACCTTGCATCCGGCATAATCCGCATCGATGTAAGCAATAAGATCGAAGCAAGATTGTTTAGAGTACCATAGCCCATAATCATAAGAAGATATTAAATACCTTAAAATACACTTAACAGCAATTAAATGAGATTCCTTGGTGCAAGCTTGGAATCTAGCATACAAACAAACAACGAACAGAATATCTGGCCTACTAGCCGTTAAATAAAGTAAGTTTCCAATCATATTTATATAGCGTTTTTCTTCCACATTTTTACCTTTTTTGTCTTTGTCGAGTTTTAACGATGAGCTCATTGGAGTTCCTATTCGTTTTGCATCTTCATCCCAAACCTTTTGAGAAGTTCCTTTGTGTACTTTTCTTGGTTGATAAAGATACCTTCTTCGGTTTGTTTAGTTTGAAGTCCAAGAGAATAAGTTAACTCTCCCATCATGCTCATCTCAAACTCCTTTTGCATTAATGAGGCAAAATCTTCACACAAACAAATATTAGTAGCTCCAAAAATAATATCATCCACATAAATTTGGACAAGTAGAAGATCATTGTTACAAGAGGTTTCTGCAAAAAGGGTTGTGTCCACCACACCTCATGAAAATTTGTTTGAAAGGAGAAAACCACTTAGTTTTTCATATTAAACTCTTGGAGCTTATTTTAAACCATATAATGCTTTTGAAAGTTTATAAACATAGTTCGGAAAATTATCACGTACAAAACTGGGAGGTTTTTCAACATAAACTTCCTCCTCAATATCATTATTTAAAAATGCACTTTTAACATCTATTTGAAAAATCTTGAATCCCTTAAAACAAACAAAAGCTAAAAGCATTCTTATGGATTCAAGTCTAGCAAATTTTATCAAAACTTATTCCCTCTTCTTGATTGAATCCTTAGGCAAAAAGTCTAGCTTTGTTTCTTACAACTTCTCCGGATTCATTTAGTTTGTTCCTAAAAACCCATTTTGTGCCAATAGTGGGGTGCTCACGAGGCCTTGGGACTAAAGTTCGTAACCTTGTTTCTTTCAAATTAATTTAGTTCCTCTTGCATTGCAATAATCCAAAACTCATCACATAAAGCATCATATATAAACTTAAGTTCAATTTGAGATAATAAAGCAAAGTTATCAAAGAAGTACCTCCTTGTTCTTACTCCTTCTAATACATCACCAATGATTTCATCCTTGGAGTGACCCTTTGTATATATCACATCTTCAGAAAGATTTTGAGTGTCTTGATCATTTTCTTGTTTCTCCTCAATATCCTCTTCCTCCTTTGCATGTTCCTCCATAGTTTTAATGTGCAATGGTTGGTTGCTCAAAAGATTGTCTATATCATCATCATGTTTCTTTTCAAAAATGTTAGATTCATCAAAGTTTACATGAACTAACTCTCAACATATAAGGTTCTTATGTTGTAAATTTTATAAGCTTTCTTGTTTGAAGAGTAACCAAGAAAAATTCCCTCATCGGCTTTTCTATCAAACTTTCCAAGGTTGTCCTTGGTGTTTAAAATAAAACGTTTACATCCAAAAAATTTGAAATAGCCAATTGAGGGAGTTCTGTTAAAAATAAGTTCAAAAGGAGTTTTCTTCAGAAATGGTCTCAAGAGAACACGATTCATCACATAGCAAGCAGTGTTAACAGCCTCGGCCCAAAAATATTTTGGTAGGGAGTTTTCACAAAGCATTGATCTCGTCATTTCTTGTAAAGTGCGATTTTTCCTCTCCATAAAACCATTTTGTTGTACGGTTTTAGAGGCTGAAAAATTGTGTGTAATACCAAAATTATCACATAGTTTTGTAAAATCTTGATTGTTAAATTCTCTCCCATTATCACTTCTTATAGTAGTCAATTTACAATCAAGAGAGACTTAAAGTCTTTTGAAAAGTTTGAAAAACTCTTGAAATGCCTCATTCTTTTGGCTTAAAAACAATGTCCAAGTGAATCTTGAAAAATCATCCACTATGACAAAAGCATACCTCTTACCACCAAGACTAGGGGCTTCATTGGTCCAAATAAATCCATGTGAATGAGTTCTAAAAGTTTTGTAGTAGAAATCATCTTCTTTGGTTTAGAAGAGTTTTTTAACTTGTTTCCAAATTGGCAAGCATAACAAAGTTTAATTTTCTCAAAATGTAGTTTTGATAATCCTCTAACAAGCTATTTTGAAGAAAGATGGTTTAGTAAATCCATTCCAACATGGCCAACCCTTCTATGCCACAAAAATGAATCATTATCATGAACCTAGAGACACTTTAAGTTTTGAAAAATAAGATCTTCAAGATGAAAAATAGACATTTCTACTTCTTTTTGCAACAAAAATTGTTTCATTTACAAGCTTAGCAATGATAGAACAAGAATCTCTTTCAAAAACAACTTTGCAACCATTATCACATAATTGACTAATGCTAAGCAAATTATACTTTAAACCATCAATTTACAAAACTTTCTTAATTAAAGAAGAAGAATGGTTAACGATGTTACCTATACCAATGATTTTTCCTTTCTTCTTGTCTCCAAAAGTGACAAAGCCATTTTCAGTTTCTTTGAACTCACTCATAAGAGATGTATTGCTGATTTTCTTGATTAAATTAAGTTAAATATTAAAAGTTGAAATGGTCTACAATACATTCGTGAGAGTTGCATTTTACATCTTATCCAAAGGAAAACCTCAAAAAACACAACGATCCAGAAATGTGTTGCTATAATTAAAACAACAAACACACCGTGATTTTCTTGCTTGTTTATGCTTTACTTTTTACCTGATCAAAATATTGCTCATTACTTAAAAATGTTTATAAAGGGGGGTTTTTCTTTTTCTTTTAGAGACTCGGTCCTCCTTTAGAAAAACACTTAAAGGTCAAAGTGATAGCAATAGTCAAGTGATAAGAGGTGAGATTCCATTCTTGAGAATAAATCTTGAAAGATAAACTCATTATCAAGCCACTACCTATATGCTTTACTAAATTCAAGATTGTGATTTAAGTTTTCTTTCATTATAAGATGGTTTTAATATACCAATTCAAACTAGTATGTCATTAATTTCTTGTATTATGTGTTTTCTTGATGTATCAAACTAGTAAAACCTAAAGCAATCATGTTGGTACATATGACTTGTTTTTTTGAACTTGCCAAAATAATTTATCGGTATATTAGTTGCATTTGGTATCATATTATTCATATTTTTACTCATATGATAGAATAATTAGTTTAAACTTTATTTTATAGGGGAACCCTAACTCTTTAAAGCTTTATGGGGGAGTCCTGACTCTTAAAAGTTTTACTGGGGAGCCCTGAATCTTTAGAGCTTTACAGGGGAGCCCAGACTCCTAAAAGTTTTACGAGGGAGCCCTAACTCTTTTAAAGCTTTTCGAGGGAGCCCTAATGCTTGATTTTTTGTTTGATGTGTGTTCGTTGCTTGTTTGAGTGACCTGTGTGCCTGGAAAATGTCCATAATACAAAGGGAATGCTGCCAAAATTTTTGTAAATTTATAAAAGATTTAGAATTTTAAGTAATGACTTAACATTAAATTTTAAATGAAACGAGAAGTTGAAACTTTTTAAATCTTTTAAGGGAAACTTTGTTAAGATTATAAACCCTAAACCCTAAAACCTAAACCCTAAACCCTAAACCTTAAGCCCTAAACCCTAAACGAGAGGTTGAAGCTTTTCAAATCTTTTAAGAGAAACTTTGTTAATATTATAAACCCTAAACCCTATAACCTAAAACTGAAACCCTAAACACTAAAACCCTTTTTTATAAATATTATAAATGATTATAAGTTGTATCTCCTTGTTAAGACTAAGACTATATAACACTTTTAAGTACGTCTAAAATCTAAACTTTATAATTGTTCTTTCTCCTAATCATTCTCAGAAGCTATAGAAAATATACCATATCGTAGTTGGATGTATAGAGAAAGAGGGCCCGAGAACGTATTCTTGCAGAACGTGCTGCTTCACTCCAGTCTGATATTGAGTAGAAAGTTCACGGTCATTGTTGACTGAAAACAACTTGTATCGTGAGATGATATTTGATGCAGCTAGTCCGAACATTTTACCACAGGATGAACCACCTAATCCTAAGGCAAAAAAGTTTTTTTTAACATGTTAAAAGTGGTGGAGACACTGTTGGTTAATGGGGATGACAGGCATTCAGTGTTATGTGCAACTTCTGAGTTGTTGTACATTAAGTCCAAGAACCAATAGACTCAAAAGTCAAGGAGCATTTGCCGTCGGACAATCATATGGTCGAAGATTGATACGCGACCTAGAAATTGATTTTTGGCTTAGGTTGCCAGTGCAAAGGATTGATGTTTGTTCCAATGGTTGTATACTTTATTGGAAGAAGGATTCCGATAGAAAAGAATGTAAATTTTGTGATAGTCATCGGTACAAGATATGTAGGAAGAAAATAGGAAAAAAGAGGAAACTGGAGCCAAAGAGACCGGTGAAGAAGATGTTTTACTTTCCATTAACTCCTAGATTACAAAGATTGTATTCATAAAAAAAAACTGCCAAGCACATGACATCGCATTCAAAAAGCTCACAGGAGCCGGATTTGATGAGTCATCCTAGAGATAGTAAAGCGTGGAAGTATTTTGATACGATTTACTCTGACTTTTCAACAGAACTGAGGAACGTAAGACTTGGCTTGTGTACAGATGAGTTTTCAACTTTTGGAATGGCGGGAAAGACATACTCCTCGTGGCCAGTAATGGTAACACTGTATAACTTGCCACCTTGGATGTGTATGAAAAAGTTGGTAACGTTCTTGACGGTTCTCATCCCGAGTCAAAAGAATCCGAAAAGTAACTTGGATGTTTATTTGCAACTATTAATAGGAGAGTAAAATTAGTTATGGGATGTCGGGACCCTTACTTATGACATTTTGAAGAAACAGAATTTCTAAATGAGGGTTACACTTCTTTGGACTGTTAGTGACTTCCCAGCATATACGATATATTGAGTGGTTGGAGTACAGCAGGAGCATTGGCTTGTCCATATTGTATGGAACAGACACAGTCCTTTTGGTTGCATTACGGTGGAAAACAATTTTGGTTCGATTTCCATCGATGTTTCTTGCCACCAGATCATCAATTTAGATGAGATCCGAGGTCTTTCAGGAAAGATAAAGCTGAGGACCGCTCGTCGCCTCCACTGCTAGTTTCAGGAGAACTGATATGGGATAGGTCCAGGAGTTCCTAAAAATTACTGAAACATGAAAGGACTGGGCAAGGAAGATGCTAGGCGAAAGATCACAACTGGACAAGGAGTATATTTTGGGATCTTCCTTATTGGCGTACCCTTTTAGTCCGTCATAACATTGGCATGATACACATCGAGAAGAATATGTTTGATAATGTATTCAACATTGTGATGGATGTGAAAGGGAAGTCTAAGGATAATATTAATGGTAGACAAGACCTACGTTTGCATATCAACCGATTGAACTTGTTGATGAAAGAGAGTAGGGGGCAAGTTTTCCAAGCCAACGGCGTGTCATACCTTAACTAAAAGACAAAATGAAATAGTGCTTGATTGAGTTAAGGAGTTACAATTGCCAGATGGATATGCATCTAACTTGGTGCGATGTGTTGATTATAAAAATGAAGATAACCGGCATTAAAAGCCATGATTGTCATGTGTTCTTAGAATGATTAATACCCATCACCTTTAGAAAGCTTCTTTCAGTGAAGTTATGGAGTTGCTTGGCCGAGTTGAGTCTATTCTACCGAGACTTGTGCGCGCCGAAGATAAGTGCATCACATATGCGTGAATTAGAGAAAAGCATTCCCATTTTGATATGTAAGTTAGAATGCATCTTCCCTCCCGGTTTTTTTTTTTTTTATGTAATGGAATATTTGATGATTCATTTGCCATGCGAGGCTCGGGTATGTAGTCCTGTCCAATACAGATGGATGTACCCATTTGAGAAGTAACCTACGTAACCATTCATTTATAATTAGTCAAAACTTAGATTTAATTAGGGTTTATATAACTCATTTATTTATACTTTGATTTAACATTAATTAGGTACTTGCACTATATAAAGAAGACAATAAAAATATGGCAAGAGTTGAGGGGTCCATTGTAAGAGCCGAGAAATCAAGGCAATACATAACTATATCCTCCTTAATTGCAAGGAAGTGGAAATTTATGTTCAGTAAGTAAACCGACATTCTTTATGGAAAATGCACTTTTTCATAATATACATATATATATTTAATAAGCTTTATATTTATTAAAATGTAGGAAATACGAATTGGAATTCCGAAATATCAATCCGAATATAATGGCTAATATTAAATTCAAGAGAAAATAAGCAAGGGATTCGCAAAGTGGTTTAGAAATGAAGTAAGTTAGTTCTATGAAATTATTCAAATCTAAATTGCATTCTAAGTTAACAAATCTAATGAACAAAAGTTTTTTGGTGTATATAGATGCACGATCCTACCAAAACTGTAGTGAAATCATGAGAAATCTATCTTGGGGCCCAATGATAAAGTGAAGACATACACAAGTTACATTGTTAATGAGTTTCGGTTTCATACAAGAGATAGAGGTGCAGAGGGAGAAACTTGTAATGATGGTTTTTATGTGAAACCGAATTATTATGGTGTTTTAAAAGAAGTAATTGAGGGCAAGATGGCTAGAACACCACTCCAAAGAGTTGTATTATTTCCCTGTGACTGGTTTGATTCTTCGGATCAAGGAATTAAGATTCATCCTCAATACAAAATTGTTGATTTTCACAAAGACCGAGATACGGAGGATGCGATTCTTTTGTATTAGCTCATCAAGCATAGCAAGTTTCATTTCTTTCATAACTTAGCTCTAGAAGACCGAGGACAGATTAGGTTAATGTAATGAAATCTTGACTGCGAGTAATGAATGCTTCGGTCCAAGATGATGCATTCCAAGTGAACACGGACATTGGAGAGGGTTCGACAATAGATACAGTGATTGAAGATATTGGACCTCTCGTCCATGATTCTCGTTCGTCGAAAGAGTTAGACATTGATGTCGAAACATATTTCGAGGAATTACAAAATGATTAAACTGAAATCGAATGGGATTCTAATGAAGATTCTGAGTTATGCTGACGATGATACCGATGATGATTTCATTGATGAAAATGATGAGGATTCCAACACATAGAACATTGTATGCTTAATGTTGAAACTTATATATGTTTATTACACTTATATATGTTTATTACACTTATATGTTTATAATACTTTAACTAACTCATCCACGTTCGTTATATTGCAGGTACGATGGCTCGAGGACAGAAGAGAGCGTTAGGTGATGATGCTAGCCCATCAACGGATACACCGTTGGTTTAGACATTTGCTCCACTGATTATACGAGCCCCATTGACACCTTCTATCATGAGAGGCACTCTTCCTCTGCCGTCCACCCGTCAGCCAACTCTATCACCAGCTCCACCAGTGATATAGGACCCATCGACACCTGCAAGCGCGACATGTCCTTTTCCAATGTTGACTCCATAACCGGCTCCACCAATAATGCAGGACCTACCCATTACCTCATAGCTGTATCCTTCACAGTCGACACAGTGGATTCCAGATATTGGTCATTCAGTTTGGAAGCCTCCTCTCAATGATTCTCTGGAGTTATTATATTTTCATGTAAACCAGTAAGTATTCATATATATACATATATACACACACAATAATATTTATATTCTAATATAAATATATACTAATGAAATTTGTGTAACAGACTATAGCCCTCTTAGCCCTCTTGGAGAGCCACCACCCATATCACAATTATCTTCCAGGAGCGGTTCAACGGGCCTTACAACACTTGGGCTGAGATCCCGCAGCTGGTCCGAGACATGTGGTGGAGAGAGTTTTAGGAAAATATAATAAAACAAATAATAAAAGCCTTGTTATTAAAACAAATATTTTATGTAAAACAAACGAATATTAAATTTTAGACGAAATATAATAAAAACTTCTTGTCCTTTTTTTCTTTTTTTGGTTTCAAGTTGGAACTGATTAAGTTCATTTTAAAACATCTATGACATACTTTATATATATAATCATATCTTTCTAACATTATATATTCTATCGTAATCTTTTAAATTTTAAGAAACAATGTGTATGGGATCTGACCTACCCCATGACCAGGATGAAGATGGCATGGGAGTAAAGGAAAAAGACCGATTAAGGGGTTTGTTGGGCGATGCTCGGAGAAAGAATAAGAGGCTGTCGTGGATTGGTGAGAGCTACTTGGCTAGATATGGAATCATTGGAATACCTCTGCGTATAAAGCCCAGTCTAAACGGAATAAAAGGAACCCGACTCAGGGACAGGAAGGACAGGAAGCACACTGGAAGTTCCATCTCATTCACAGAGATGATTGTGAAATGGGTAAGAAGTTTATTTAATATTAAATTCCTCTTATTGATTAAAATAATTTAGAAAAAATGTTAGTCCTTTTGTTTTTTTGTTGCAGGAAAAGGATTAGATTGAGAGGTTCTCCTAGAGCAAGTACTTAGAGCAGTTCCACAAGCATCAAAAGGGGGCGGAGGGGGAGGGGAAAGGAGGGAAGATGGGAGGAAGAAGGGAGAGTATATAGATTTTCGCTCAGCACAGTTCTGGGTAGGTTTAGTATCAATTATAACTTAAGTTTATATAATGTTTCATAACTTATAACCTTCAAGTTTATATAATGTTTTATAACAAAAAGGTAAAATTCAACTAACATTTTATACTGCAGGAGAAACTTCACGAGGTCTATAGGAATGCCAAGGAGGATACTGAGGCGTCGGGTACTGCTATGCCCAATAATCTCCACCTGATGGGAATTGTAGCTGGTAGGGTGAGCCGCGGCCGTTTGTATGGAGCTGGTATGGAGGCAGCTCATTTCATACCCAAGAGCACTTGAGTCGCAATTGGATTGGCACCGTGTTGCTTGGATCACGAGCAATGGCTTATGTGGAGGGTTGAGGATGTTGTTTCAAGAGTATCTGCTGCCTTCGACAAGTACATGCAGCAGATATTCGAGCGTAATCAGTTGGCATACATTCTATTCATGCTGATGATGCCCCTCGTTGGAGCTGCGATGAGTGATGATACTTCCATATCTACATTGACTGCAGCAGCAGTGGAGACCTTTAAGGTGCCAATACGAGATTCTAGTACCCCCTCCCTTTATGTTGTATACAGGCCCACCGCTCCTTCACCCGACCCCATGGATGGTGCTCCCCCATTCTTTAGAGATGCTACATAGACTACACTTTGATGGATGTTTATATTCTTTTACGTTTGATGGATGTTTATGTTTTTAATATTTCATGGATGTTTTGATTGGTTTACGGATTATAGGTTTAGCTTAGGGACTTTTTTGGCTTTCATGAATGTTTTATATGGTGCCTATTAGGTTTTTTGCATTTCAGGAAGTTTCGGCCCTATTTTCAAAATATATTAAAAAAAAAAATTTTGTTACCAATGGCACACCGATGGACCTATGAACATATTATTAAATTTATTTTTTTTAAAAATTTTGGCGATAACTGGTTGTCGATAAGTGTCGCCGGTTAGTGTTACTGACGGCATGCGGAAGCGTCGATGTTCTGTCAGTAATTTTTACTGACGAATATCTACTCATCGGTATATTTACCAACGACAACTTTTCGTCAGAAACGTATAAAAAATCTAGCCTTCAAAGTCTGTAGGTAATTCGATTGGTAAATTATGTTATCGAGGACTTTTCGTCGGTAATTCTTGTTACCAACGAAATTTGACCGACAGAGTCATAGGTGTTGGTGTGCCGTCGGTACCATAGGAACACTGACGGTGAGCTAATAGATTTGGCCGTTAGTGATCGAGTCAATTTTTGTAGTGTTTTCTCAAGTTAATTTTTTTTCTTGAAACTTTTTAAGGGCTTTTTAATACAAATGTACATTTAATCATGAATTTTTCATGTGCAAGTTTGAGTTTTTCTGTTCTTGCAGTAAAATAAATGATTTACACGGGAAAATATACCAATATTCTTGCCATTAACTCTAGCTAGGGTTTTTTCTATACCTCTAAGAAATACTAGTCTATATATGAGAAGATTAATTTACTGCTTCCACTCAAGTTCTTCTATAGGGGATTATTGGTGGAAGAAGAACTAAAACAAAGGAGAAGATCAGTCCAACACTAGAGAAGAGAAAAGAGAGGAGAGAGAGAGAGAGAGAGATAGAGGAGAGTACCTATGACAGTGGTGGTTGGCAGAATAGATTAGGTGCGGAGATGGGGTGGCCGTCGATCAGAGGGAGAAGGGGAGCGGAGGGGATGGGGGTATGTACCTGTTGGGAGGGAGAAAGCCAAGGAGAGGTTAGAAAGATCAGTCTAAAACTAGAAAAGAGAAGAGAATAGAAGAAAAGAGAAAAGAGAGAGAGAGAGAGAGAGAGAGAGAGAGAGAGAGAGAGAGAGAGAGAGAGAGAAGAGAGTACCTATGATGTCAGTGGTTGCCCGAATATATCAGGCATGGAGGTGGGGTGGCCATCAGTCAGAGGGAGAAAGGGAGGGGATGGGGGTTATCTTCCGTGAGGGATTGAGAAGGGAAGGAAAGGGTTAGGGAAGAGGAATTGAATTATGAATATCTGAAATTTGGGGAGCGGGAATTTGTTTTTTAATTGGAAAAAAATTAAAAATATTTTAATTCATTTACTGACTGATTGCCGAACGAGTATTCGGTCGGTTACTTGTTCAATTGGAATTATCAACCGATTTGGTCAGATTCAATTGGTAACTTTCCCTAGTTACGACTGATTAGCAATCAGTCGGTAACTTGGTATAGTTACCGACCTAATAGAATCGGTTGGTAAATTCAGTCTGTCTTTCTAGTAGTGTCACTAATCTTTTTCCCCACAGTAGACGGCCACTATCGACCTCAAACCTTGGAACACCACGTGCACTTGCCAGCTTCATACTAAAAATCTTAACAGCATACTGATAGAGTCGATTTTTAATACAAATAAACACCTTAAGTTTTAAGTATTAGCCTTTGAAAATATTTTATTTATTTATTAGTCATAATTATTATATTTAATTTATTTTATTTATCTTTGTGCAGATTTTAAAAAAAAGAATGGAAAATAAAAGATTCCATATTAAATTTGGTAAAGGGAAGCTGCAGTATTTGAATCCTTTAAGGATTAGGATTAGAACTTTAATAGAATCCTTTAAGGATTAGAACTTTAGCATTTGAATCCTTTAAGGATTAGGATTTTGCTTCTCTTTTGTCTATAAATAGAAGAGAGCAGAAAAAAATACAGCAGAAAAAAAATACAGTAGAGAAAATACAGCAGCAGAATTTTCCAGCAGCAGAGAAAAAAACAGCAGCAAAAAATTCCAGCACAACAGCAGAAAAATACAGCAGCTCCAAGTGAAGAAAAAAGCCATGATCTACTCCAAGAAATTGGTTCTTTCTTTCCCTTTAGCCATGAACTAAATTTATTTTTAGAATCTTGATGAAACCCTAGCCATGTGACTTTGGTTTATTTTATTTTTGGGAGATTTATTCTATTATTTATGTGATTGCATATCTTGGGATGTTATTGGTTTGATGCAATTAATTCTTTGTGATTGTTCTTGTAGAATAATTATTTGGGTTAATTGATATTTTTATCCACGCTTAATTCTTGTAGTCTTGGGTATGAGAGATATGTGATTTTTGCAAGTATATTGTGGGTTTTAGAATTGAATAGTTCATGCTAATTTTAGATGATTTATGTCATAGAATGAATAAGTCATGCTAATGGTTAGATGGATTATGTCATGCATTTAAGCACAATATATTTCTCTAGTGAATCGAAGCTTGTAGCCTAGATCACCACATGAATGTTTAATCTTTTCTCCTAAATAAAATTAAATCATTGTTATATAGGTTAGTGGTGGATTCAAGGTTCTAAATCATCTTCTTTGGTTAATCTCCTGTTAGTATCAGTTTATTTATTTTATTCATTAGTTTTAATTAATTTAGGAATAATAAAATCTCATTCTTCTTTTTATAAAATTAATTTAGGAAGATTATAATTTTAGTAGTTAAGCCTTTCTCTGTGGTTCGATACCCTAATACTTTCATATTACTTTGATCTTGTGCACTTGCAAGTATTGGGTTAAAACTTAGTTATAAAAATCCCGATCAAGTTTTTGGCGCCGTTGCCGGGGAGAGGTTAAATTAATTGCTTTTGTTATTACCTCCTAAATTTGTTAGTATTTTTTTTATTCTACTTTTATTCTTGAAAAAAAATATATAAAAAAATTTTTTTGTCTTCAACGTTTTTTTTATTATTATTATTTTTTATTATTTGATAGTTTATTCATCATTATTATTTGTGGTAATTTTTTTATTTTTTTGAATTTGTTTATTAATGCATGGTCGTCGTTCGCTCTCTGTTGATTTGAAAGAATTTGATCCTGAGATAGAGCGTACACTTAAGGCACTTAGGGCACAAGAAAAAAATTCTAACACTTTTCAGGTTAAAATGGCTGAAAATCCACGAGCATTAAGAGAGTATTTTACTCCTAACACTTATAATTCTCCAATAGGTAATAGACTACCTGAAATTGAGGCTAATCACTTTGAAATCAAAGCTTCTACCATTCAAATGTTACCATCTTTTTATGGGCTTGATTCTGAAAATCCTTATAAGCATATTGATGAGTTTTTAGAAATTTGCTCTACTTTTAAACTGCCTAATGTAAGTGATTATGCTATTAGATTACGCCTTTTTCCTTTTTCTTTGAAGGATAAGGCTAAACATTGGTTGCACACACGTGAGAGAATAGGTACTTGGGCTGAGATGTCTAGGGAATTTCTAAAAAAATATTTTCCTATGGGTAAACTTACAAGGTTAAGGAGAGAAATCACTACTTTTCCCCAACAAAATAATGAACAATTTCATGAGAGTTGGGAGAGATTTAAAGAACTTCTTCGTAGTTGCCCTCACCATGAAGTCCCTAAATGGCAGCAAATCCAAAGTTTTTATTCAGGACTAGATGAGAGAAATCGCCAAATGGTTGATTCCTCTTGTGGTGGTACTTTTCTTCATAAAACTGCAGATGAGGCGTGGGATTTATTTGAAAATTTGAGTGATAATTCGCAACAACATGCCACCTCCTCACGTGTAGGCACATCTAGGCAAATAGGAAATAGAGGAATGTATGAAGTTTCTCAAAATGTTGATCTTTCTTTGAAAGTTGATGCCTTATCCAAAAAATTTGATCAATTGTTAGCTTTAAATACATTGCCTACTAATTCTCCTAATGTTCAAAGTGTTTGTGCAATTTGCTCTAGTCCCTCTCATGTTATTTATGACTGTCCTAGTGCTTGACTATTTCCAGAATTTGTGCAGGAACAAGTCAATGTAGCTCAAGGATTTCACAGGCAAAATGACCCCTATTCAAACACGTACAATTCAGGCTGGAGAAATCATCCTAATTTCTCATAGAGGCAACAAGGAGGGGAAGTTCAATTAGGCCAACAACAATATCAACAAAACAGACAATCTGGTATGACTACTCCCCCTGGTTTTCAATCTCAAAGGTATGTACCTCCTCATCCTCCTCAAAGTGGAAACTCTATTTTTGAAGAAAAAGTATTATCTGCTTTGAAAGGTTTAGAATCTATGACACAAATTCTAGATTCACACACCCAATCTATTGCTAAGTTAGAAACTCAAATAGGGCAACTAGCTAATGCAATAAGTAGAAGAGATGAGGGTAAGCTTCCTAGTCATCTAATAGAGAATCCTAGACCTAATTACCATGAGCAAGCTAAAGCTGTAAGTACTATTAGAAATGAGAAGTTGGTAGATAATAAAGTAGGGAACCTGTTAAAGATAGTGAGTCAAATAATAATGAAACCAAGGGAACTTCTATGACTAAAATTGAAAGGAAGATAGAGAAAGAACTAGCTTCTTCCTCTAATTTTAAGACTCTAGAATCATCTCCTACGACTTCATATAAACCAAAGGTTCCTTATCCAGAAGCTTTATTGCCACCCCCACATCTTAGAAAGGATAATAAAAGGGAAGATATTTTAGAAACTCTCAAACAAGTTAAAATTAATCTTCCACTTTTAGAGGTTATCAAGCAAGTCCCATCCTATGCAAAATTTCTTAAAGACATGTGTACTTTTAAAAGAAAATCTAAAACCAATGTTTCTAAGAAAATCTTCCTAACTGAACAGGTGAGCTCTGTTTTGCAATATAACACTCCACCTAAATATAAAGATCCTGGTGTCCCTACTATCTCATGTCTTATTGGTAATCATAAAATAGATAGGGCACTCCTAGATTTAGGTTCTAGTGTTAATTTGATTCCATACTCTGTTTATGAAGAGTTAGGATTAGGAGAATTGCAACCAGCCGATATGACCTTACAACTAGCTGATAGGTCTATCAAGGTACCTAGGGGAAAGATAGATAATGTTCTAGTTCAAATTGATAAAGGTGTCTTCCCTGTAGACTTTGTAGTCCTAGATATGGAACCTGGTAGATCTTCTCAAAAGCATATCCCCATTATTCTAGGTCGTCCCTTCTTGGCTATCGCCGACGCCACTATTAATTATAGAATCGAGGGTTATGGATGTCTCTGTAATGAATATGAGGGTTAGATTAAATATTTTTAAAACTTCTTCACAACCTTCTATAGAAGATAATTCTGATTGCTATTTGGTAGATGTAAATGATGAATTAATTGAAGAAACTCCACCTTTAATGTGTTCAAAAGATTATATTTTTATTGAGAAAGAAACCCTTATCTGCACTAAAAATGTTAATTCTAATCTTGCCTGCATTGCTCCACCTGAAAACTCTTCTTTGATTGTGAATCATGAGCTTAATATGAGAGAAATAGATCCTGGTTGAATGCAAAAGAATTAAGGAGTCTGGCTGAAGACTTTAAAATTAGCGCTTTTGGGAGGCAACCCAAATTTTATTTTATTTATTTTATTTTTATATTTTTATTCTATTTTATTTTTATTTATTTATTTTTTTATCCCACTTGATTGGTAGAAAGGTATGAAATGTTTGTTTTGTAGGATAATAAAACAACTTATCATTATTATGCAGATTACAGAGATTGTTTACTACTCTTGCAGACATGCATTAATACTCCCTCTTCTACCAGGTTGTATTGTTCTTTTCTTTGTCTCTTATCTACTCTTGGTACTCTTATCACATTGTGGACAATGTTGGGTCTAGGTGTGGGGGAGAAGATATTTTTATTCTGATATCTACTATTTTTTTTTTTTTAGTATTTTTTTTCTCGTATTTCTTGTTCAATTATTTTTTTAAATTTTTTTAATTGTGTTTATTTTTCTACATTATTTAAAAAAAAAATCCAAAATATGATTTCACATAAAGAATAATTCTTTTTGAGTTCCTTTAAAAATGTCTTGAATGAGTTGAGAAAAGTACTTGTTTTCTTGTTTTTAATTAGGGTGACGGACTTATGTTCTATATTTGTTATAACTTTTGCATGACTTACACTTGAGCACATGGGTCATTGTTAGTATTTAATAAATCCTTTACATTATTTTTGAGCTACATAAAGTTGATGAATCTCTTCCCTACATTCTAGAACTTACTTGAGTACCTCTTGAGGCGAAATAGAAAGGTTTTCTCGATTTGACTCAGAGACGATGGTCATAGGCCTTCTTTGAATCGTTTGTGCCTTTCAAGCTTACCAAATTTCATAAATTTTTACCTTCGTATCCTTTTGAGCCTAAATATTATATCTTTCTTTAAACCACTTAAATATTAACCCTTAATCTTGTAGAAAGCTTAATGCAAACTTCTAACCAATGCTTCAATGTTGGGTTGTTGTTTGTGTGTTTTGGAAAAAGAAGTTATCTTGACAAAAGGGAGAAGAAAAAAAAAATATATATATATATATGACTTGTTGTGTTGAAAAAAAAACAAATGTATTGAGCTGAAAAAAAAAAGAAAAAGAAAAGAAAAAAAAGTCGATACATGATTGTTACAAGTCATAAAAAAAAAAAAAAGAAGAAAAAATTCAAGAGGCCCGGATTTGTGAATGTAAGAAAAAGAATGGCCTCAAATGATAAAATTTTGAGCAAAAGAAGATGGTAGTTGGTGAATGTATTACTGAAAAAAAGAAAAAAAAAAGGAGCAAAAACAAAGTTAGAAAGTTTGTCGAAATTTTAAAGTATCCATCTTCTTTTTAAGCTCTCTTTTCTTTGATTTTGAATTCCTTGCCTTCGTTTGATAACCAACACCCTAACCTTACATTACAAGCTTTAAAGTCCTACCTGATCTGAGTTGAGTTGAGAATCCTTGATTAGTGGAGAGAAGGTACGAAGAGTAAGCCTATGGAATGAACTCTTGCTGAGATTTGTTCTCTATATGTAATTTAGAAATTTTATTTAGTATTTATTTCATACTCTCTGATGACCACGATCACACATTACACAAGTTTTACATTAGTTATGGGAGATAATTGAATATTTGTTTGTTTACTTAAGTTTAAAAATGAGAGGAAGAGTATTTGTCTTGGTAAGTTTGAGATATTGATGGAGGATACTTAATTTGGGTTATTCTCTATCTTTTCTAAAGTTTGTTGTTTATTTTGACTTTGTGGGTACGTCGTCTGCAAACCCTCACGAGATCATACTCGTCCACTAAGGGTAACTTAGGGGTTTAAAGGGCTTGCTGCACATGCTAAGTGCAATCGTGAGTCCTACGAAAGTGGCTAGTTAGTTTTTCTTTTTATTCTTTATTTATTTATTTATTTTTTTGCTTGAGGACTAGCAAAACTTAGGTGTGGGGGAGTTGATAGAGTCGATTTTTAATACAAATAAACACCTTAAGTTTTAAGTATTAGCCTTTGAAAATATTTTATTTATTTATTAGTCATAATTATTATATTTAATTTATTTTATTTATCTTTGTGCAGATTTTAAAAAAAAAGAATGGAAAATAAGAGATTCCATATTAAATTTGGTAAAGGGAAGCTGCAGTATTTGAATCCTTTAAGGATTAGGATTAGAACTTTAATAGAATCCTTTAAGGATTAGAACTTTAGTATTTGAATCCTTTAAGGATTAGGATTTTGCTTCTCTTTTGTCTATAAATAGAAGAGAGCAGAAAAAAAATACAGCAGAAAAAAAATACAGTAGAGAAAATACAGCAGCAGAATTTTCCAGCAGCAGAAAATTCCAGCACAACAGCAGAAAAATACAACAGCTCCAAGTGAAGAAAAAAAGCCATGATCTACTCCAAGAAATTGGTTCTTTCTTTCCCTTTAGCCATGAACTAAATTTATTTTTAGAATCTTGATGAAACCCTAGCCATGTGACTTTGTTTTATTTTATTTTTGGGAGATTTATTCTATTATTTATGTGATTGCATATCTTGGGATGTTATTGGTTTGATGCAATTAATTCTTTGTGATTGTTCTTGTAGAATAATTATTTGGGTTAATTGATATTTTTATCCATGCTTAATTCTTGTAGTCTTGGGTATGAGAGATATGTGATTTTTGCAAGTATATTGTGGGTTTTAGAATTGAATAGTTCATGCTAATTTTAGATGATTTATGTCATAGAATGAATAAGTCATGCTAATGGTTAGATGGATTATGTCATGCATTTAAGCACAATATATTTCTCTAGTGAATCGAAGCTTGTAGCCTAGATCACCACATGAATGTTTAATCTTTTCTCCTAAATAAAATTAAATCATTGTTATATAGGTTAGTGGTGGATTCAAGGTTCTAAATCATCTTCTTTGGTTAATCTCCTGTTAGTATCAGTTTATTTATTTTATTCATTAGTTTTAATTAATTTAGGAATAATAAAATCTCATTCTTCTTTTTATAAAATTAATTTAGGAAGATTATAATTTTAGTAGTTAAGCCTTTCTCTGTGGTTCGATACCCTAATACTTTCATATTACTTTGATCTTGTGCACTTGCAAGTATTGGGTTAAAACTTAGTTATAAAAATCCCGATCACATACTCCACCTGTTCTACCCCCGTTGCTATTGACACTGGCTCTGCCATGTGGCAACCACAATCCCTTGCCAGTCCCAAATAACTGCAGGCTTGCCTCGTATTACATGGCAGAAAGCTCCATCCATATTCCCCTTAAAGACACCCACCCTTGGTCTCCTCCACCTCTGCTCTCCCCTCCTTTGCCCCGCCACCGTCTCTTAGGCCACACTCAACTGCAAAACCGAAAAACTATCCCAGAAATTCACAGCTCCCTACATCAATAGATGTACAGCTCACCTCCGCCCTTCAAACACTAACTCACACCGCCCAGTCCATAGATGCGAATCAAGTAAAGCAAATCTTTCTAGTAGCTCTCCTCCCTCCCTTATCCAAAGCTTCCACCAGCAGTAACTAAGAGTTCACTCCCCATATCAGCTTCCCAATATCTATCCCCATTGCACTCAACACCTTCTGTACATATGGGCATTCCAAGAAGATATAGAGATCATTTTCCAATCTCTCACTGCGTCCCCCACAACCCACTGACGGTATCCCCAACCTTCTCTCCAAATTATCTCCAACAACTGATAGAGGTGATTTTTTGTACAAATAAACATCTTAAGTTTTTATTATTAGTCTTTGAAAATATTATTTATTTAATTAATATATTTATATTTTTAATTTGTCATTTACCGATTTTTAAAGAATTATGAAAAGAGAGACAATGCCATTTCCTTCACTATATCTTGGCAGCCCAATTCGAAGCCCAAGGAGGTTATATTTTAGGAAACAAATGGGAACACCCATTAGACATGGGGCCCATGATTACAGAAAAAAAAAGAAAGGAGAAAGACTCTCTCTGGAAGTTGGTTAGAGAGTTTGAGAAGAAGAACAATGGTCCTCTCCAAATTTGAATTGAGCCTTTAAAAAAAAGAAGAGAAATTCTCCTCTTACTAAAAGGATTGAATTGTTTCTTCTTATATTAAGAAGTTGATAGCTAGAAGATAAAAAAAATTAAAATTAAAAAAACGAGGAAGTTGCGGCAACCATAAGACGAGTTTTCTTTCGGTTCTTCAACACACGATCAACAAGGGAGCAGAGGATCACTCAATATAAATTGGAGAAGAGGAAGCTATGATTTACTTCAAGAATTTGGTTATTTCTTTTCCTTTAATTATGAGCTAAATTTTCTTTTTTTAGAATCTTGATGAAACCCTACGCATGTAATTTTAGTTTATTTTATCATGGAAGATTTATTACATTATTTTATGTGATTACATATTTTAGGATGTTTCTTGATTTGATGCAATTACTTCTTTGTGATTGTTCTTGTAGAATAATTATTTGGGTTAATTGATACTTTTATCCATGTTTGTTCTTGTAGTCTTGAGTATAAGAGATATGTGATTTTTGCAAGTATATTATGGTTTCTAAAATTGAATAGTTTATGCTGATTTTGGATGATTTATATCATAGAATTGAATAAGTCATTCTAATGGTTAGATGAGTTATGTCATGTATTTAAGCACAATATATTTCTTTAGTGAATCGAAGCTTGTAGCCTAAACCACCACATAAAGGTCTAATCTTTTTTCCTAAATAAAATTTAATCATTGTTATATAGGTTACTAGTGGATTCAAGGTTCTAAATAATCTTCTTCATTAAGCTCTAACTAGGTTTTATTTAATTAATTTTATTTATTAGTTTTACTTAATTTAGGAATAATTTTTAGATAATAAAATTTGATTCTTCTTTTATTAAAATTGATGTAGGAAGATAATAATTTGAGTAGTTAAGTCTTTTTCTATGGTTCAATATCTTTATACTGCCGTATTAAATTGATGTTATGCGCTTGCAAGTATTGGGTTTATAGCTTAAGTTAAAAAAATTCCAACCAAGTTTTTTCACTGTTGCCGGGAAAAGGTTAAATTAATTGCTTATGTTATTGTTTACTAATTTAATTTGATTTTGTTTAATTGATTTCATTAGATATAATTTTTTTATTTGATTTTTTTGTCTAAAAGAGAGTAAAAATACGTGAGTGGACTTTGTTTATAGTCTTAAAAGAATAAAAAAAAAGTTAGTTGTTAAAGGTTTTTTTCCTTTTGATTGTTTTTGTTAGTCTGTTAGAGCATTCTACTTTATTTTGTTTTATTATTTTTTTATCTTTAGTTTATTTATTATTTTATTCTATTTGATAGATTACTAATTGCATAATTTTGTTTTGTTTTATTATTTGTTTATTTATTTATTTTTAATGCATGATCATCTTTCGCTCTCTCTTGATTTAAAAGAATTTGACCTTGAGATAGAGCATACACTTAAGGCACTTAGAGCACAAAGAAAAATTACTAACACTTGTGACATTAAGATGGCTGAAAATCCACAAGCAATAAGGGAGTATTTTACTCCCAACACTTATAACTAACCAATAGGTAATAGACTACCTAAAATTGAGGCTAATCACTTCGAAATCAAAGCTTCTACTATTCAAATGTTACCATATTTTTATGGGCTTCATTCCAAAAATTCTTATAAGCATATTGATGAGTTTTTAGAAATTTTGCTCAACTTTTAAACTGCCTAATGTTACTGATGATGCTATTAGATTGCGCATTTTTCCTTTTTCTCTGAAGGATAAGGCTAAATGTTGGTTAAATACACGTGAGAGAGTAGGTACATGGGCTGAGATGTCTAAGGAATTTCTTAAAAAATATTTCCCTATGGGTAAGATTATGAGGTAAAGGAGAGAAATAACTACTTTTTCCCAACAAAATAAGAACAATTTCACGAGAGTTGGGAGAGATTTAAAGAACTTCTTCATAGTTGCCCTCACCATGAAGTCCTAA
Source organism: Catharanthus roseus (assembly GCA_028651295.1). NCBI lineage: Eukaryota > Viridiplantae > Streptophyta > Magnoliopsida > Gentianales > Apocynaceae > Catharanthus > Catharanthus roseus. The sequence goes on along the minus strand of JAPQWS010000046.1, from coordinate 867,329 downwards.
ATGGCAACAAATACAAAGTTTTTATTTAGGATTAGATGAGAGGAATCACCAAATGGTTGATTCATCTTGTGGTGGTACCTTTATTCATAAAACTGCAGATGAGGCGTGGGATTTATTTGAAAATTTGAGTGATAATTCACAACAACACGCCACATCCTCACATATAGCCACATCTAGACAAATAGGAAATAGATGAGGAATATATGAAGTTTCTCAAAATATTGATCTTTCTTTGAAAGTTGATGCCTTATCTTAAAAGTTCGATCAATTGTTAGCTTTGAATACATTACCTACTAATTCTCCTAATGTGCAAGGTGTTTGTGCAATTTGCTCTAGTCCTTTCTATGGTATCTATGACTGTCCTAGTGTTTCACTATTTCCAGAATTGTGCAGGAACAAGTCAATGTGGCTCAAGGATTTTATAGACAGAACGACCCTTATTCAAACACATAAAATCTGGGCTGGAGAAATCATCCTAATTTCTCCTGGAGGCAACAAGGAAGGGAAGGTCAATTAGGCCAGCAACAATATCAACAGAACAAACAATCTGGTATGATTGCTCCCCTGGTTTTCAATCTCAAAGGTATGTACCTCCTCACCCTTCTCAAAGTGAAAACTGTATTTTTGAAGAAAAATTATTATCTTCCTTGAAATGTTTGGAAGCTAAGATACAAATTATAGAGTCACGCACTCAATCTATTGCTAAGTTAGAAACTCAAATAGGACAACTAGCTGATGCAATAAGTAGAAGAGATGAGGGTAAGCTTCCTATTCATCTAATAGAGAACGCTAGAGCTACTTATCATGAGCAAGCTAAAGCTGTAATTACTCTTAGAAATAGGAACTTGCTAGATAGTAAAGTAGGGGAACCAATTAAATATAGTGACTTAAAAGAAAATTAAACTGAGGGGGGAAATTGATATGGGGACTAAAACTGAAAAAAAGATAGAAGGAACTAGTTTCTTCCTCTAATTCTAAGGCTTTAGAATCTTCTCCTATGACTTCGTACAATCCAAAGGTCTCCTTTCCTCAAGCTTTTTTACCACCTCTATATTTTAGAAAGGATAATAAAATAGAAGACATATTAGAAACTTTCAAAGAAGTTAAAATCAATCTTCCACTTTAAGACACTATTAAGTAAGTCCATGCGTAGCAAAATTTATTAAGAACATGTGCACTTTCAAAAGAAAATCAAAAAGTAATGTTTCTAAGAAAATCTTTTTAACTGAACAGGTGAGCTCCATTTTGCAACATAATACTCCAACTAAATACAAAAGATTCTAGTTTCCCTACTATTTCTTGTCTTATTAGTGATCATAAAGTAGTTAGGGCACTCTTAGATTTAGGTTCTAGTGTTAATTATATTCCTTACACTATTTATGAAGAGTTAGGATTAGGAGAATTACGACAAACTGATATAACCTTATAATTAGATGATAGGTCTATCAAGGTACCTAGGGGGAGGATAGATGATGTTCTAGTTCAAATTGATAAAGGTGTCTTGCTTGTAGACTTTGTAGTCCTATATATGGAACTTGGTAAATCCTCCAAGAATCATATCCCTATTATTCTAGACCTCCCTTTCTTGGCTACTGTAAATGCTATTATTGATTATATAACTGGGGTCATGGATGCCTTTGTGATGAATATGAGGATTAGATTGAATATTTTCAAAGTTTCTTCACAATCTTTTATGGAAGATGATTCTGATTGTTATTTGGTAGATATAATTGATGAATTAACTGAAGAAGCTCTACCTTTAATGTGTTCAAAAGAATCTAATTCTATTGAGAATGAGAATATCATTTGCATTGAGGATGTCAATTCTATTCTTTCTTGTATTACACCACTAGGAAACTCTTCGTGGATTGTGAATCATGAGTCTTTACCTACGCTTGCAAAATCCCCTACTGTACTTTCTCTTGTGAGTCTGCCCAGCTGGAATTGAAAACCCTTCCTTCTAAACTTAAATATGTTTTATTAGGTAAAATTGGAACTTTGCCTGTGATAATTTCATTTAAGTTAAAAACTGACAAAAGAAACAGATTTAATTAAAGTTGTTTCTAATCATAAGGGGCTATAGGGTAGTCCATAGTTGATTTAAAGGAGATAGACCTATCGGTAGCATACATAGAATATATTTAAAAGAAAATGCACAACTTTCAAGGGAATTACAAAGAAGGTTAAATCCTAACATGAGAGAAATTTTAAAAAATGAGGTAGTTAAACTCTTAGATTCTAGTATCTGTTATCCTATCTCTAATACTTTGTGGATTAGTCCGGTACAAGTTGTACCAAAGAAGGCAGGAGAGAACATAGTTGAAATAGAGAAAGAGAGTTAGTTCCTACTAGAGAGGTTACTGGGTGGATAATGTGTATGGACTATAGAAAACTAAATGCTGCAACTAGAAAAGACCATTTCCCTTTGTCTTTTATTGATAAAATTCTTGAGAAATCAGCTGGTTAAAGTTTTTATTGCTTCTTAGATGGTTACTCAGATACTACCAAATTCCAGTGTACCCCAAAGACCAAGATAAATCTACTTTACATGCCCTTTTGGTACTTTTGCTTTTTGTAGAATGCCTTTTGGATTATGTAATGGGCCTGCTACTTTTCAAAGATTTATGCTTGCTATCTTTTCTGATATAGTTGATAAGTTTCTTGAGGTTTTCATGGATTTTTTTTTTTTTTTTTTTGGGTTTTTGGACCTACTTTTGAAGAGTGCCTTAATAACTTGTCTGCTATTCTAGAAAGATGTGAAGATGCTAATTTAGTTTTAAGTTGGGGAAAGAGCTATTTCATGGTTACAGAAGGAAGAGTTTTGGGACGTAAAGTGTCTTAAGAAGGAATTTAAGTAGATAAAGCTAAAATTGATTTAACTGCTGATCTTCCTCCACCTAAATCTGTCAAGCAAATTAGATCATTTTTGGGACATGCTGGATTTTATAGAAGGTTTATTAAAGACTTAGTATGATTGCTAGACCTTGAACTAATCTCTTGAGCAAAGATGTTGCATTCAATCTTGATAAATCTTGCATGAAAGCTTTTGAAAAACTTCATTCTCTTCTTATATCTGGACCTATTGTTAAACCTCCTGATTTTTCTTTGCCCTTTGAGATCATGGGTAATGCTTCTTATTTTACTATGGGAGCTATTTTGGGGCAAAAGATTAACAAGAAACCTCATGTCATTTACTACGCTAGTAGAACTCTTACTGATGCTCAAAGAAATTATACCACAACCGAAAAAGAATTATTAGCTACAGTTCTTGCACTTGAGAAATTTTGTTCTTATCTCTTACATTCCAAAGTGATTATTTATTCTGATCATTCTGCTTTAAAATACTTATTGTCTAAGAAAAAAACTAGGACAAGATTGATTAGATGGATATTACTCTTGCAAGAATTTGAAATTGAAATCAGAGATAAGAAAGGTTCACAAAATTTAATAGCTGATCATTTATCTAGACTTTGGCGTAATAATCATGATGAATCAGTTGCTTTGAGAGATACTTTTCCTGATGAGCAGTCATTTTCTTTATCACATTCTCCTACCCCTTGGTTTGTACCTATTGTTAACTATCTCTCTGCAGATGAAATTCTAACACATTGGAATAAATAAGACAGGAATAAATTCTTTTCAATGATTCCTACTTGGTTAAACATTGTCCTGATCAAGTGATTCGTAGATGCATACCTGAATGTGAGTTTCATAATATTTTAACTTTTTGCCATTCATATGCATGTGGTGGACATTTTGGAGGTCATAAAACTACTATTAAAGTTCTTCAAAGTGATTTTCATTAACCTAGTTTATTCAAAGATGATCATAATTTACTTGGCATGTGAAAGGTTTCAACGTACTAGTTCTATTTCTAAACGTAATATGATGCCTTTACAACCTATTTTAATTGTTGAGATCTTTGGTGTTTGGGGAACTAATTTTATGGGTCCTTTTCCGTCTTCTTGTAGTTATCATTATATTTTGGAAGCAGTAGATTATGTGTCCAAATGGGTAGATGCTATAGCTACAAGAACAAATTATCATAAAGTAGTTCTTCAATTTATTGAAGATCATATTTTTTGTAGATTTGGTACTCCTAGAGCTGTTATTAGTGATGGAGGAAGTCATTTTTTTAACCGTTCTTTTGAAGCACTTCTTAGGAAGTATTTTATAACTCATAAAGTGGCTACCCCTTATCACCCCCAAACAAGTGGTCAAGTAGAAGTGTCTAATCGAGAGATTAAATTCTTGAGAAAAATGTTAGACCTGATAGGAAGGATTGGTCTCAAAGATTGAATGATGCACTTTGGGATTATCGCACATCTTATAACACCCCTATAGGAATGTCCCCTTTTAGACTTATTTTTAGGACACACCTGCTAGTAAAATCGGAACATAGAGCTTATTGGGCTATTAAAGCTCTTAATTTTGATTTGAAGTAAGCTGGTTCTAATAGGAAGTTGCAGTTAAATGAACTTGATGAATTACAAAATAAGGCATATGAGAATGCTAAGATTTATAAAGCTAAAACTAAAGCTTTTCATGATAAGATGATTTTTCGGAAATAATTTGAACCTAACCAAAAAGCCTGACTTTTCGATTCTAAATTACGCCTCTTCCCTGGTAAGTTGAGATCTCGATGGAATGGACCTTTTATTATCAAACAAGTTTTTCCCTTAGGTGCTACTCAGATTAAAGATCTTAAAAACAATAGAACATTTATTGTTAACGGACAACGATTGAAGCTTGCTATTACCAATGGCATTAAAGAAGGTAAAATTGAGTCTACTATGTTAATAGATTCTACATATAAGGACTAGTTGGTGATAGAGTCTGTCTGAACACTTTAAATCTAGCGCTTTTGGGTGGCAACCCAAAGTTTATTTTGTTTATTTTCTTACACATTTTTATATTTATTTGTTCTTATCTCACTTGATTGGTAGAAAGGTATGAAGTGTTTATTTTCTAGGGTACTCAGACAACTTATCATTATCATGAAGATTACAGAGATGGTTTACTACTCTTGCAACATGCATTAATATTGTTTCTTCTATCAAGTTGTGTTGTTCTTTTCTTTGTCTCTTCCCTACTCTAGGTATTCTTTTTATCACATTGCAGACAATGTCTGGTCTAGGTGTGGGGGAGAAGATGCATTTATTTTGGTGTCAATTTTTTTTTTTTTTTATTATTTCTCATCTTTCTTGTTCAATTTTTGCTGGATTTATTTATTATTATTATTTTAAAAAACCCACAAATATTATTTCACTTAAAGAATAATTCTTTTTGAGTTCCTTTAAACATGTCTAGAACAAGTTGAAAAAAGTACTTGTTTTCTTGTTTATAATGAGGGTAATGGAATTATGATCTATATATGTTATAACTTTTGCACGACTTACACTTGAGCACATGGGTTATTGTTAGTGTTTAGTAAATCCTTTACATTATTTTTAAGTTGCATAGAGTTGATGAATCTCTTCCCTACATTCTAGAACTTAGAGTACCTCTGAGGCAAAATAGAAAGATTTCCCTTATTTGACTTAGAGACGATAGTCATAGGCCTTCTTTGAGTCTTTTGTGCCTTTCAAGCTTAACAAATTTCATGATTTTTACCTTAGTAACCTTTTGAGCCTTAAATGCTAGTTTCTTTCTTACCACTTAAATATTAACCCTTAATCTTGTAGAGAGCTTAATGCAATCTTCTAACCTGTGCTTCAATGACGGGTTGTTATTTTTATGTTATGAAAAGAGAATAAGTTAGTTTAACAAAGGGAAGAGGAAAAATAAAAAATTATATGACTTGTCAAAATTTTAAAGTATCTACATTCTTTGCAAGCTCTCTTTTCCTTGAAATTGAATTCCTTACTTTCATTTGGTAACGAACACTCTAATCTTAGATTACAAGCTTTAAAGTCCTACCTGATCTGAGTCGAGTTTGAGAATCCTTGATTAGTGGAGAGAAGGTACAAAGAGCTAGTTTATAGAATGAACATTTGTCGAGATTTGTTTGTTATGTGCAATTTGAAATTTTTATTTAGTATTTATTTTACACTCTTTTATGACCACAATCACACCTATGTTAGAATTCATAGACAAAAGCATAATAAAAATAACTACAAAAACCGCCAACTGGATCCCCACAGACCAGAAAAGCTGATTGGAAAGAAAACTACCTTAACGTTTTCGATGCCGCTAAGTGTGGCAGCACTGTCGTTTACGCTTCGCCCTCTACCGGTATCTATGCGACGACCTCCTCTGCAAGCGAACGGGATGCTAGAACCTCGTCACTATTTGGTAATGCTTTAGTATTTTGGAGAGAGAGAGAGAGAGAGAGAGAGAGAGAGAGAGAGAGAGAGAGGCAAGACACAATTCTCGCCATTCTAGGGTTAAAAGTTTTTTTTTTTTTTAAACAGAGAAAGATGGATGCGAAAAAGGTTAACATAACCTTTTATAGCTGTCAACATCAGAACCCTAATTGTCATCTGATGACAATTTTAATCTCGTCCGTCTATTCCTATAATCATCCAGCGGTTGGATGAATAATATTAAGTAATTAATTTCATTTATTCAATAAATGAATTAGTTACTTATTAAGTTACCAAATAAATACAATAAGGAATCCGATTCCCTTTTTGTATACGTTCAACGAATCTGGACATAATCTAGATTCATTGGACGTGGACATCGTGCTCACAAGATCGTCTATGCGTGTGACCCTATAGGTTCACTTAACGTTGGCAGTAAATAAAAAAATGACATTTATCCATGAAACATAAGTGGTCTCTAGCAAGACATTATGCTTATCCAAATTAAGTAAAAGATATGATAACCTAACATCAGTTTTAATATTTAGTCCTTTTGTTACATGATATCCTAATTAAGTATAAAGCATAGACCGAGTCATCCTTATAAAACTTAATTAACTATTTACTTGATCACTGGGCAGATTATTCCGATAAATAATATTAATAACACCTTATTAATACTTATTTGAGCATGGCCATGCATATTTTTCAGTCTTCCTTATCAAAGGGCCCATAGATATCTCTCTCTAATAAGAGAGGGACAATCACTATCTCTTAAGTTCAAGCTATGAAAAGAAAATAGTCCAACCAATAGTCATAATAATCACTACGTCAAAACATATTTTCTCCCCATGCAAGAAGCATTAGAAACATTAGGTCAAAGGACACCAAACATAAAACTGAGAAGAAATACTTATGACTTAAACCCATGCAATATTTCTTCTTCACTTTGGGTCATGTCCAATACAATATTCTTAATATGTATTTATGAATTGATTTTATATCACATATTCATGATCAGTAAAACTTGATCATCAATCAACTTCATACTAGTATAATAATGCAAGATATGATAAACCTAGGGACAAACAAGAATAGTATTTTATTAGCAAGAAGGGTTTTACTATCAAGTCACATACTTGATGGCCAAGAACATAAAATACAATTCAAAATACATGCCTCATAAATAACCAATATAAATATAAGTCAATTGGTCTAGGGTATGTAACTAAAAACCTACACAAGTCTTGCTTTAGTTATGGAAGATAATTGAATATTTGTTTGTTAACTTGAGTTTGAAAATAAGAGGAAGAGAGCTTGTCTTGATAAGTTTGAGATCTTGACCAAGGGTACTTAATTTGGATTGTTCTATATATTTTCTAAAAATTTTCGTATTTGACTTTGTGGGTATTTCGTTTGCAAACCCTCACTAGACCATACTTGTTCACTAGGGGTAACATAGGGGTTTAAAGGGTTTGTTGCAAATGCTAAGTGCAATCGTGAGTCGTACGAAAGTGGCTAGTTAGTTTTCTTTTTATTCTTTATTTTCACATGAGGACTAGTAAAACTTAGGTGCTGGAAGTTGATAGAGGTGATTTTTTGTACAAATAAATACCATAAGTTTTAACTATTAGTCCTTGAAAGTATTATTTATTTATGTAATTAACATATTTATATTTTTAATTTGTCTTTTACAGAATTTTAAAGAATTATGAAAAGAGAGACAAGGCCATTACCTTCACTATATCTTGACAGCCGAATTCGAAGCCTAACGAATTTAGGAAACAAATGGGAAGACCCATTAGACATGGGGGCCATGATTAAAGAAAAAAAGGAGAAAGACTCTAGAAGTTAATAGGGCCCATGATTAAAGGAAAAAAAAAAGGAGAAAGACTCTAGAAGTTGGTCAGAGAGTTTGAGAATAAAGAAAATGATCCTGTTCAAATTTGAATTGAGCCACTAAAAAAAAAAGAAGAGAAATTCTCCTCTTACTAAAAGGATTGAATTGTTTTCTCTTACATTAAGAAGTTGATAGCTAGAAGATAAAATTTTTAAAAAAATACAGAGGAAGCTGCGGAAACCACAAGACGAGCCGCAAGACCAATTTTCTTTCTGTTCTTCAACGCAGAATCAACAAGGGAGCAGAGGATCAGTCTAGATAAATTGGAGAAGAAGAAGCTATGATTTACTTCAAGAATTTGGTTCTTTCTTTCCCTTTAATTATGAACTAAATTTTCGTTTTTAGAATTTTGATGAAACCCTAGCCATGTAATTTTGGTTTATTTTATTTTGAAAGATTTATTATATTATTTTATGTGATTACATATCTTGGGATGTTTCTTGGTTTGATGCAATTAATTCTTTATGACTGTTCTTGTAGAATAATTATTTGGGTTCCTTGATACTTTTATCCATGCTTCATTCTTTTAGTCTTGAGTATGAGAGATATATGATTTTTGCAAGTATATTGTGGGTTTTAGAATTGAATAGTTTATACTAATTTTAGATGATTTACGTCATGGAATTGAGTAAGTCATGCTAATTGTTAAATGGGTTATGTCATGCATTTAAGCATAATATATTTCTTTAGTGAATCGAAGCTTGTAGTCTAGATCACCGCATAAAGGTCTAATCTTTTCTCCTAAATAAAATTTAATCATTGTTATATAGTTTAATGGTAGATTCAAGGTTCCAAATCATCTCCTTTATTAAGCACTTGCTAGTTTTTATTTAATTTATTTTATTTATTAGTTTTACTTAGTTTAGGAATAATTTTTAGATAGTAAAATTTGATTCTTCTTTTTATAAAACTAATGAAGAAAGATAATAATTGAAGTAGTTAAGTCTTTCTCTATGGTTCGATATCCTTATATTATCATATTACACTGATCTTGTGCGCTTGCAAGTATTGGGTTTAAATCTTAATTAAAAAAATCCCGACCAATAACTAGAATGATTTGAACTCCTCTAGGCTTCTTTAGAGTCCATCCGTTGCCAAGAATCTTCTTTCTTCAAAAGGAACTTCGAATAGTTGAATGGCAAAATTGGTTACAAAGAGAAGGAAAAATTGCAGTAAATAAACACAAAAATTCCTATCTAGAAGAGGAATCAACAATAGTTATAAGAACTATCACCTATCCCTCATTCACAAGGAATACCTAATCCGTAACAATACTAACTAAAGTGTTAGCACCTTTAAGGAATGTAGGATTTGGGGTGAATAAGAACTTTTGAATTCCTTTCAAGAATTACTTGCCTAAATTACAAATGGAACACTTAATTTACAAGGAAGAAGAAGAAGAAGAAGAAGAAGAAGAAGAAGAAGAAGAAGAATAGAAACCCTAGTTTCTCTCTCAAAATATCTCTTTTAAAAATTTTCATTCATTGTTCCTAAATTGCTGCCCATAAAGAGTATATATAACATCCTAAGTAACTAATACCAATCCCTAGCTCCTAGTTGGATTGAAGTAAAGTAAATGGACACTTTAGGCCTCTTAATACAACTCTAAGAGTTAAGAAACCAAGTTTGGAAGTTAAAATAAGCTTAAAATCAACAATTGGTCATTGCAGCTGAGACCTACCGCTGGCGATAGGCCTTTTTCTCTTGGCCATTTGGGAACAAAGACCTACAATCGACGGTAGGCCTACCCTACCATTGATGGTAGGGTGTCTTCTTGAGCCTTCTTGGAACAAAGACCTACGGTCGATGGTAGGTCCAACCCTAATGTTGATGGTAGGATATCGTCTTGAGGTCAATTGCAATTCGAGCCCTTTAAGTCTTGCACACTTGTTTCTTTTGGTTCCTTCCTGTGCACCATGAGAATTAGAAGTATTTTGGTGCATCTTCGGTCTATGTCTTCTCCTTCCAATGCATTCGACGTACGATCTTGAAAGTCCTTCCCGAGCAAAGCCACCATTTCTTTGATCTCCTCTTCTATATTCCCTGCCATCAACCTTGTAACTGGTACTTGGAAGATCTCCACATTTTCATGCTCATCCCAGGTCATATCACAAAAAGTGTGTGCAAACCCTCCATAAAAAATTTCTCACTTAGGGGGCACTTGCATTTGCCACACCTTCTTCCGAATGGAGCCAAAGCTCCAAGATGATGAAGCTCCATCTCTATCCCTCAGCCGCTGAACGTGATCCATCCCAAAGTGATAGCGGACCGGACAGTAAAATTACTGGGTGAGGTGTAATGCCTCACAATCTAATCTCTTGCCATGGAAGTAAATAATGGTATTACAGGGATAGCGTCTCCATCACTAACATTGAATAGAAAACCCAGTAGCTTCTTATTCCATCCTCCTCCATCAATAAGATCAGTAGCCACCCTTAAGGTGTCTCTAGGAATAAGTTCCTTGAAGTAACCTGAAAAGACAACAGAACTAGTATCCACTTATCCTGCCAAAACCTCACATCACTACCATTTCCAATCCTCCACCGAATCCACTCTTCTAACAAACCTCTCCTTTTGCAAATGAACCCCAAGCATAAGACACACTACTCCCTATCCGGGCCTCCATCAAAGAAGTATTAGGAGAGTAGTTCTCTTTCAACATTGTCAAGAAAAAGGATTTTGAATCAATCTCCACCCCTGTTTTTCCAAAATACGAAATTAAATATTTCCAAATCACGAAAACCTTTACCGCCCTCCTTCTTTCGTTTACACATCTTTTCCCACTTAACCAAAACATTTCTTTCGAACTAACTCCATGAGTCCACCAAAACTGTCTGATAATGGCAGTGATCTCATCACATAATGTCTTAGGAAATATGTAAGCTGACATCACATAACTTGGAATCACCTGTAAAACAGCTTTGATAAGAACCTTCTTTCTAGCTAGAGATAGTACTTTCTCTTTCTGCCCTGCTGTATTCTTTGCCACCCTATTGATATGAATCTTGTTGTTCAAAGATCAAAATCCTTCAATTAATCTTCTCAAGGACCTTTTGCCTTCAATAGGGCTTGAATATACCCTATCCACAAGCAACCCCTATCTAAATTCTAGTAACCTCTTGAATCCATATAGAGTATTCTTTCCCTAACAAAACAATTCAACAATAGGATTAATTACTTATCACCTAATTAGTCTCTTGTGAAGAAGACCTTGCTCTAGGACAATGACAAGGATGTAATATCAAAGAGTAGGAATTAAGATCAAATTGAGAACTCTTGGTTCTTCCCAATCGAATTATTCAATAAAATTAATCTAAGAATTATCAAATCCTAGATGCAGTTCAAGGAGAAAGCCTCAAAACTTAAGAACCCTAGAGATAAACTGGTATGATCCTCCCAAGCTTCCTTTGAAGATCATCTACTCCCAAGAATCAATACCCTTTCAGAGGATTCCCTTGATGGTTTGTTTTGAAGAAGTAAAGAACATAAACCCAAAAATTGCAGAAAAGATTACAAAGAAAAAAACAACTAAACCTCCTTATATGAATAGGAGAATCAACAAGGCTTAAATCAATTCTCACCTATCCTCCACAATCTAAGAAGCACCTAAGACCCGAGCAACACCGACTAGAAAGTTGGCACCTCAAAGGCTTCATAGGAAGATTTGAAAGTAGACTTGAACTCTTGAATTTGAGGATTCAAGAAGTTTCTTGTCAAGAAATTATACAATAAAAATACTTAATTTGCATGGAAGAATAAGAAATCTCCATAACCCTAGTTTTCTCTCTTAGAAAATTTTCACAGTATCAAGCTTGGCTAAAATGGCTGCCCAAAGAGAGTATTTACAGTGTGTCTCACAATTACTTTCCAACCCTAGGTATTAGGCTAGCTTAATAGAGTTTAAAGGATACTTGGACCACTTAAATACAAGTCAAAGCAAGTTTACAAACAAAATAAATAATAAAGGAAGTTAAAAACTTCCCAACTCCTCCTCCAACCGAGGCCTACCGTCCGCGGTAGGTCAATTTTCTTTCGTCTCTTCTTGGCCAGAATCCTACCATCGATGGTAGAATGGACCTACTGTCAACAGTATGGTCCAGAAAATTCTTCTTCTTTTGATTTTAGGCCTCCAAACTTCCCGAGCTTACTTCCTTGGATTCATCCACTTGCACACTTGATAATAGGAAGGTTTTTGGAACTTCTAAAGTCCTCTTTTTGAGCTCCTATCACTTGCCAACCCAAGTCTTTGATCATCCCTTTAAATTTGGCTATCTTTCCTCGATTCTCCTCTTCCATTCTTCTAGCAATGGCTCTTGTGATCGGACCTTGCAATAGCTCTAAAGTTCTTTGTGCATCCCAAGTCATACCATCCACCCCTCCTTGGAAAGGATTCGTCCTCGAATCCATACCTTCAAATAACCATAAGAGGCTGGCAGCATTAGAAATGATATTAACCAAAGCAGGAATACTATGATCAATTTCAAGGAGAACTCGGCAAGTAAAATCAAATGATCATCTAGAACACAAGGACAACAAGCTTTGCTACTCTTCCTTAAAAGGTTTATGAAATGCAAAAGTGGCATAGATAAAGCTGTTCAAGGATGAATTATCCACGGAATAGACACGCAAATGCCAGTGAAGCATAACACAACTTCTCTCGAAAAGAACTAAATTAAAATCAAAGAAATCTTGTAGTTTAGGCCCTTAATGAAATGTTACCAAAACTTCTTGAGATTCAGGACGAAAAACAAAATCAAAGCATATATGTTGGAAAATTTTGACAGATGAAAGAAAATAAAACCAAATATTCAAATCTTCTTTGAAAGGACCATGATACTCATAACAAGTATGCATTAAGAAGTTCAAAATATGTTTAGTCAAGGAAAATGTAGGAGCATTCCTTATTAGCTTTACATGATTTCTTTCATGATAGGCACAAAGATGAACAAGGAAATCATGTAGATGCATCCACGTAATAACATCAATTCTCAAGACTGCTTTGAATGGATATGATAGCAGAAACTTAGGTCTTGAAAGGATTGAAGAGTTAAGAACATGAAGCTAGAGGAAGTTCCAAAATTCCAAACAATGAAAGTTTCTTCAAGAATTTTAGAAAAAAGGTTTAAGAAACAATCTAAAGAACACACTTGTTAAGAATGTTTCGAAGCAAGCTTTTGAATGACAATCCTTAAATTGGTTATGAAATTGAAAACTTTCATCCTTTTCAAATCCTAAAACCCATCTATGATCCCATAATATAACTCTTCATCTCTTTAAAAGGAATATGGGAGTTCAAACTTTTATTTTCCAAGTCTTTTCCATAATTCCATGAACTTTTCATTTCAAAAGGACTCGCAAAAGCAGAAGAAAGTTCAAGGATGTTATCCACATAAAGGCCAAGAATCGAATTGAAAATAAATAAGTTCTCCAAGACCAAATTTGAAAGACCTTTCTTCCATGGGGACTTTGACATGAAATACAAGAATTCATCAAAGAAGGTATAAGCTTGTTTACTTTTACAATCCCAAGACTTTCCAAATTCCTCTTCACATACAAATTTCTTCAAGAACTCTTTAAAAGGTGAGTGATACAAAAAGGTACCACTAGATTCATGTTTCATAGAAATAACAAATTAGTTCTTGATTGGAACTAACAATCCATCTAGAAAACATCTTTTCAAAGAATTTCAATAAAAGTTTTAAAATAACAAAAATGTTTCTCAACAAAATTCTTCAAAAGTAGTTCCACAAAATCTTTTCGCAAGTTGGTTTCCACAAAAACTCCAGGAAAAACTTTAAGTATTCCAAAACCATCTTCCTTCTCATTTTCACAAATTAACAAAAACATGGATTCCTTGAAATGCAAATGGTAGAATTGGAAACCAAGAATATTTTCAAAACTTCCTATCCAGTTTGGAACTTATGGTCATCACAAGGATGTTCAAGTTGAACCTTCATATTCAAGGAATAGTTTTTTAAAGGATCAATTCCTTTAAGGGTAATCACAAAAGTTTCAAAGAAGGGTATCATATAAGAGCATCTTTCAATATTTCTCCTAATAGACTTATCAAGCAGATCTCCAATCAAAGAACACAAATAACCTTCAACTTTCTTATCAAGAAATTTGCCAACACTCGAATCAAGAAAGTTACTAGGAATCATGCCCCACATAGGTGTCCAAGAAGAAAACAAACCAACAACCAAAGAATTAATATCAAGAATTCCATGCCAACACTTAAGATCAAAACAAGATTGTTCAAGTTTTGCATCTCTAGTAAACAATTGATTCCGAAGAGAGTCATGAAGAGATAAACAATTAGACAAGTGAACATCAATAAGGTATAGATCACAAATTCGAAAGATAGCACATAAAACTCCCACTATGATCTCATGGAAAGCATAAGCATTTAAGAATTACTTCAACTCCTTAAAATAAAATTCAAGGTAAGTAGGAGATGAGTTTGTAAGAAAGCTTATTGAAGAATTCGTCAGGCTTAGAAGCACTCCTTCTCCACCACTCTTTCTTTAATCTCCTATTCCTAGCCCAAAAGAAGCTTCATTAGATTCCAAAAACTCACAAATATTAGTGCCTCTCATATTAAAATAATAAGAACCCATTTGGGTTTCAAACTCCTTCAAAAGTAAGAACTCTTTATGATGCACAAGAAAGAATTTGAAACCAAAAGCCCTTTCAAATAAATCTTTAAAAGATATCTCCACAAAGAGAAGTTTAAGCCCATGTCACAAATATTCAAGTAATATGTTCACAACCATTAAAGGTTTGTCCATAAGAATTCGCTCAACAAGATTCTTCACATAAGTATCAAGAGAAGTCAACACATATTGAAAATGTTCAATTATTTCCTCTTGAAACTTAACACAATGGTCACCAAGTAAAGAAAACAAGGAACCATCAAACACATAAGAATTGTTTTCAAGAAATCAGAAGGTATGATGGTTAGCAACACCTAAAGGATCACAATTATTCCATGGATAAACATCGTCTAAAATAGAAACAAGAATAGAATGAAACAAGTCTTGAACCATTAAGAGATGAGTTCTATCAAGATTAATAACTTCATGTGGCACATTAACAAATAAAGAATGATCCCTTTGTCCCATGACACCACAGAAGAGAAACTTATCTACCTCATAACAAGAATAAGAAATAAAACAAGAATAGAAGGTAGAATGTGCAAGATTAAACTCAAGAAAAACATATCCATCTAAGAACAATTTCAACTCCTTAAAGGAAACACAAGGTAAAAGAGAAATAGGTTTGAAGAAAAACTCATTGACGAATCTCCATAGTACAAGAGTAGTTTTCCTCCAATGCTTTTGCCTTGGCCTTCGAACTCTATGGTATGTCTACTTTCGCTCATTATGTTATGGTGCAATCATGTTGGAGAGAATTCCCTTCATTTTCCATGTTTTGCATCCAAAATTTCTGCACACATAAAGAGTCTTTAACAAGAAAAGAGTTAATTTCGTTAGTAAGAAAATTTACTTCCTCACTCTTTTCAATGGCAACTATCTCCTTTTCTTGTTGCTCTTCTTTATATCTCTCTTGATTTTCCATAAGACTCAATTTTCCTTTCTTGCTCGCTTTTCTCAAACTCACTCTTTTTTTCTTTGGAGCGCTAATCTCTCTCACTTTCTCTTGAAATATTAGAATTAGAATCAAGAATACTTAATCTCTAACCTATTCTCTCTTCTTTTTCCACTCTTTCTTCTTCTTTAATTTCCATGCCCTCCCTCGTTCAATGTTCTTCTCATTCTCGAATATCCTTAACCTCTCTTTGAACTTCTTTTGCACTTCATATACTTGATGAGTTGCCAAGGAATTAAGGGTGATTCTCTTGCCATTCCTAGTGACGTTGATAGTATTCTTGCCTTCATCACTTTTAGCTCTTCTATCATATATCCAAGGTTATCCCAATAATAAGTGCCTCGCTTACATGGGTGCTACATCACATAACACTTCATTTTTAAGCAACCCCAAGGAGATAGACACCCATACTTTCTTGTTAACTTTAACTTCAA
The DNA here is from genome assembly GCA_028651295.1 of Catharanthus roseus. Lineage (NCBI taxonomy): Eukaryota > Viridiplantae > Streptophyta > Magnoliopsida > Gentianales > Apocynaceae > Catharanthus > Catharanthus roseus. The sequence goes on along the minus strand of JAPQWS010000046.1, from coordinate 851,082 downwards.
CACCAGCATCTAACTATTAATATGCATAAGGTCTAGGATGATCAAGAAGGGGCAAACTTAGCTTCTCTACTAGATAAGTACTAGCCACATTAACTTGACTACCACTACCTATAGCAAGAATTACAATCTTGTCCTTTTTGGCACCCATCACCTAGTCATTTTCATCATAGCCTTCATCCTTGTAACACCTAGACCATGCTCTTGCAAGCTTGGAATAAGCTATCTCTTGTCTTCTTATTGCTTCCATCCTTTGCCATGAAGAGTTAGTCCAAGTATACCCCATTTAATGGCTTGTTAAACCTGCTCAAAACATTGGAAACAAGGAGAAATGACCTCGCCACTCCCTAAGTGTTCCACTCAAGAAGAATGCATTCAGATCTCGTGTTTACTCTCACTCTCTAGGACTTTTATATCAATATGTTCACCCTCTTTCCTTTTACTTTTCCTTCACCACTTGAGTTATCTAGTGATTTCTAAAGCTTCCAAGCTATAATACATTCCCAAAGAAAAAATCATGCAAGCAACTCTTGATACATAAAAACAAAGAATTCAAAGAGAAATTTTGTCAAGCATGTGGAAGGCATAGAATGTCAAAGAAAAACTCAAGAGTATGAGCCAAGGAATGAGTCTGATTTCCACAAAGAGATCAGTAAAACACTTAGATATATATCAAAAGAGGTTGCAAGTTCAAAACAAAGAGAATTGAAAGCTTAATTCAAAGATGTCATGAGTACTGTGAAAATTTTCCAGAAAACAGCGCAACAAGACATTTCATCACAAAAATTGGTATAACTCGGTGATGGCAGCTCCAATTCAAATCAAACCAATTTAGAAAGTTGCATAAGTCGAAGAGGATGAGCTTAGGCAAAAATTTTCGTTCAAAGATATAGACAGTTTAATCCATATATTCTCAACAGTTGCAATTTCTAAACAGTTTGCAAGTTTGCATTCAATTGACTCACCAAATCAAATCCAAAAAATCATAAATGAGAATGGTTGAGCAAAAGGTAACTTACTCTTCCTTGATCAATAAGGCATCTCTGGACATCATCCATGTCTTTATCATTGAAAGCATCATGAGAGGATAAAGAGATTCGATTCATGATCATACCAAAATAGAGTTTACAGATCTAGACAATCCTACAATTTCTCAGAAGAGATTCAAGCACACAAGAACCTTTACTAAAGAAGAAAGCAAACAAGAAGGCTAAGCATAAGTAAGAGAAGCTCTCTTTTGAGTGATTTGAATAGATAGACAGGCCAAGTGAATCAAAGAAATTTAATTATATATTAGTAGAAGATGAGTTGAGTAGTGCTTCATGAGAGGATGTCATAGCTTCTCATTTCTTCTGTCTTTATCAATTTATAATAAAAATGTCTTCCAATAACGGTAGAAATTGAAGTAAAATATTTTTCATTTTTGAGACAACGTAGATAGATACATACTTAAGTTCATACATTTTGTATCACTCATGGCATGCATTTCTGCAAATTGGAGGGTTTAATGTTGAGCTCATCCACATAAAAAGATGAAGGAGATTAGAAATGGACAAAAAACTACGATGGATCATGACTTGATTGTTATACCTTACATGTGCAGTTGATACAAATATTATTCCATTTGCAAGAATGGCTAAGGAAGATATAATGTGTGACATCTCCAACTACCTTCCTAGGTTCCACTAGAAGATGAGTAGGATATCTACCTACCTCTTGAGCAGTTAGTCCTTCAAGATACTATTTTTTTTAAGGTCTATGACTAAGCTAGCTATTACACAAAATGTTTTGCTACGACAAAAGGACATTACTTTGTAATAAGTTTCTCAATAGTAAAAGTAGATGAATTCGTAACTTGTAATTCCATGAAAGTCTCGTACTTCACTCTAAAAGATAATCTCCTCACGATTCTTTCTCAAATCCTGTAAAGAAATAATAAATGTGTGAGTTAAGCATAGTAAGTTCCACGTGTGTGTGTGTGAGTGTATTTTAAATCATTTCCTCATTAAATCTTTAATGAAATAAATTCTCAAAAATATATATGACAGGCATTGATATGTGCCATATTGTGCTACTTCTAAATATGTTATTTTCTTCGTTTTATGACGTTTTTAATATATAAAATATCTTATTTATGCCATTTACCTCTATTCTTATCTTAGGTTCTTCCCAATGAAGAAAACGAAGAAATAAATCGAAAACGAGCAAAAACAGAGAAAACAAAGCCGCGGCACCAAGGAAGGAGACCTACCACCGACAGTATGTTAACCTAATGCACACGGTAGGTCCAAGTGTCACGAAGACAAAGCCAACAAAGCCTACCGCGGACAGTAAGCGAGACCTGCCGCTCGACGATTCAAGGATTTATGGAACAGAACCTACCGCAGATGGTAGGGCTCGACCTACCAAACGCGGTAGGTCACATGAGCAGCATGGTAATGCATTTTTACTTGTATTTATAGCAGTTTTTATCCCATTATTGGGAGAGAACAAGTTTTAGGTTTAGAGAAGGGAATTGAGTGATTTTTGGCAAGAAAAACCCTCCTAATTCCTCTTCAATTATGTAGATTTTCTACAATTAATATAAAATTGAAGCTATTGGAGGAAGATTGAAGCGATTCTACTGATCAATTTCGGGTTTCATCAGGCGAATTGAGAGACAAGCTGGGGTGGCGTACGTGACCGTGGATTCAACTTATTTTTCATCCTAAGCTTCCTTTTCCTTTGATAATTATGGTTTATTCCATGGAATTGAATATTGTTTGGATTTTTTTAGCTAATCTTATATTGTTTGAATTGAGGGTTGACCCCTAACATTGGATGATATGATTTTTTTATTGAATTTCATTAAATTGATGTTTGCTTATCTGTGGGTTGTTGTTCAATTACGTTTTATTGATAATTTATCTGTAGAGAATCGATTATTTCGCAAGATTGGTTGGAATTAAAAAAGGAAGATCAATCTAGGGCAACTAATTAGGTAATAAGAGTTGGCAATTGAATAGAGATATTCTTTGCACTTTTAGGTTAATTAGATCACCTAAGTTGCATACTGTATTCATAATCGGTTAGGGAGAGAAGAGATGCTCCTGTAAAGGTTATGTCAGTAGAGCAGCCTTCACCTAGAGATAGGGATTGCCCAACTTTCGTGTGATAACCCAACCTTCATTTTCAAACATCGCTTTATGAGTTTTTAATTGAAATAGTTGACAAAAGTTACGGGGATCCTTCATTCAAACTCTTTTCCTAAAATCTTATACTTTTAATTGTTGCTCCTTTTTAATCGTTTTTCGTAGTTTTTCTAATTTGTTAACTAATTTCTTAAAATCTTCTTTGTTAGACTAAACATAGGTTAAGACGGTGACTATTTGAGCCTTTACCGTTCGCTAAGATTGACAACTTGGGAGGTTCTCTAGTGCTACAGTTATAGTTTCACTTGCCTGTTAATTTAAAAATTTTATAGTCTGGTTTTAGACACATCAACTTTTTGTTGTTCTATTATCGAGAAAACAGCAACTTAAAGAAAGCCATTTTTCTTGTGCTTTAGTCCTTTTTATTTTTCTTATTTTTCTTGTTTTTATTTTTATTTGGATTGTTTGTTATTTTTACAATTATTCCGTCTCTTGTTGGTTTTCATCGTGATTTGTGATTTGTTATTTATGAACTTTGCTTGTGATTTTCTTGTTTTAGATTTAGGTAACTAGTTTATGCACCAGAAAGAAAATGGGTGAATTATTCCCATTTTGATCGAGAGCCCGAGCGTTCACTGTGGAGTGCTCGTCGCACTCTTGTGTTCGAGACAGCGAACAACAATGCCATCATCGTCATCGAAAAGACAGAAAAAGTTCAAGGAGTTCCACCCCATATAAATCTTTTGTTTGTGCCCACATCCACCACCATCAATGGCGGAGAGAACAATGGCAAATTATGCTAGACCGTCTATCTCTAGGACGCAATCGAGTATAGCGAGGCCACAAGCTGAAGCGAACAACTTTGAGATCAAGCCGAACGTGATCCAAATGTTGCAAAACAACATACAGTTTGATGGACTCCCTGAAGAAGATCCTAATGCGCACATCGACAATTTCTTAGAGGTGTGCAATAGCTTTAAAATCAACAGAGTCTCAGAAGATGCCATTAGACTACGTCTTTTCCTATTCTCCCCAAGGGGAAGGAGAAATCATGGTTCTAGTTATTACCTTTCGATCACATCATAGGATTCACTAGCTGAGAAGTTTCTAGGGAGGTACATTCTTCCTGGTCGTACACCGAAGCTTAGGAACAAAATCCTGTCATTCCAACAAAATGATGGGGAAAGCCTCTATGATACTTGGGAAAGATGAAATGAGCTACTAAGAAAGTGTGCAACTATGGATTAGATTTGGGGATTCAAATTCAATATTTCTATAATGGAGTCTCATTTGGGGCAAGACAATTAGTTGATGCCTCTGTTGTGGTTCTACAGATCATAAGATTCCTCAGTAGGTATATGAACTTATTGAGCAAATAGCTATGAATAGCTATACCTGGGGAGGACAGAGATCCAAGATGACACCTATTGGAGTTCACAATGTAGATTCTATCACTACCATGGAAGCGAGATTGGTAGCTACGATAGAGCAAAAGATTGGGAACTTGACTACTACACCTATAAATAAGTGTAGGCCTTTCTGGCCCAACTTCTTGTTAGTATATGCCCTAAGACCAATTAACTCACATTTATGATTTATGAAGCATGTATTTTTTGAATTGTATTTTATGCTCTTGGTCATCAAGGATGTGACTTGATAGTAAAATCCTTATAGATAATAAAATACTATTCTTATTTGTCCCTAGTTTATTACATCTTGTAAACTAGTGTGAAGTTGATTGATGGTCAAGTTTTACTGATCATGAATAAGAGATATAAAATCAATTCATAGATACATATTGAGAATATTGTATTGGACATGACCCAAAGTGAAGAAGAAATATTGCATGGGTTTAAGTTATAAGTATTTCTTCTCAGTTTTATATTTGGTGTCCTTTGACCTAATGTTTCTAATGTTTCTTGCATGGGGAGAAAATATGTTTTGAAATAGTCAAACATCGCTTTTAATTAGGTGATCATTATGACTATTAGTTGGCTTATTTTCTTGTTATGGCTTGAATATTGGAGATAGTGAAAGGGATTTGTCCCTCTCTTTTTAGAGAGAGATATCCATGGGCCCCTTGATAAGGAAGACTGGAAAATATGCATGGCCATGCTTAAATAAGTATTAATAAGGTGTTATTAATATTATTTGTTAGAACAGTCTGCCTAGTGATCAAGTAAATAGTTAATTAAGTTTTTATAAGAATCAATTGGTCCATGCCTTATACTTAATTAGGATATCGTGTGATAAAAGGACTAAATATTAAATCTGATGCTAGGTTATTATTACATTTACTTAACTTGGGTAAGCATAATGTCTTGCTAGAGGCCGCTTATATTTTGTGAATAAATGTCTAGGACATTTTTTATTCACTACCAACGTTAAGTGAACCTACAGGGTCACACGCATAGACGATCTTGTGAGCATAATGTCCACGTTCAATGAATCTAGATTGTGTCCAGATTCGTTGAACGTATACAAAAGGGGAATCAGATTTCATATTGTATTTTCTGGTAAGTTAATAAGTAATTAATTTTATTTAATCGAATAAATGAAATTAATTACTTAATATTACTCATCCAACCGTTGGATGATTATAGGAATAGACAGACGAGATTAAACTGTCATTAGATGACAGTTAGGGTTTTGATATTGACAGCTATAAAAGGTTATGTTAACCTTTTCTTGGTTGCCGTCCTTTATCTGATTAAAGAAAAACGAAATCCTAAACCCTAGAACGGCGATATAGTATCTAGCCTCCTCTCTCTGAAATACAACCAATTACCAGATAGTCAGGATCAGTTCTGAACAGTTTCCAGAACACAGAAGGGGATAGCATCCCGATCACTTGTAGAGGAGTTCGTCGCGTGGATACCAGTAGAGGGCGAAGCGTACAAAGCAGCGCCTCCACAACGAACAATCAAAACATTGAGGTAATTTCTATCCAATCAGTTTTTTTAGTATGTGCAGATCTTGTTCGTGGATTTCCGTAGTTTTATTTTATTTTGTTTTTGCCTACGGATTCCAACACTTCTCCTAATATTTTCTTCTATTTTCCAGCCAAATTTTTCCCCCCTTAAACCCAATGATGATGGGTCTTAGCTGGAGAGTAGGCTTTTGATCGGGTCAAGAGATGCCCGGGCCGGTCGAGGCCGGCCACCCGGGCTACCCGTTGGTGACTCCTCCTTTTAATGTCCTACCTCCTCATTTCTTGTGTAGCCTCTCCTCCTCTCCTTCTCTTGACCGTCTCTTCATTTTTTTTCTCTGTCTCTTTGAGTTCTACTTAAACTCTTTCTGGTTCTTCTGCTTTCTTTCTTGCTGCACTGCCACTGCTTTTATCTCTGTCGGCATTCTCTGTGTTTTTGTCCCTTGCCGGTCTTCTTCTTAACCTTTGTGTGTCCCTTGGTGTGTTTAGAGAGAGAGTGAGCTGAGAAAAAGAGAGAGAAATAGAGAAGGCTTGTCAGTGACTCTTGTCACGGCTGAGGCCGATTCTGAGGGCATTTTTCGATCTACCCTTCGCTTACTCACGATGCCTTGACGTGGCGCTACTGCTGCTCGGTGACCGTTCGTCTGCCCGGTGACCGTTTATCTGCTCTACCTCGGTCACCTCTTTGGTTTGATTTCCACCGACGGTTTCTACCGTGACGGTGGTAAGTGAAACTCCATTTTTACTTTCTGCATTTTCTTTGGTATTAACTTTTTATTAATTTTGTAGGTTGTCTCTTTGATTCTTGGATCGGACTATTTTGTGAAGATTTAATCTTCTGTAATTTTTCTTCGTTCTTCTGCTGTGTTTTTATTTTTTGGGGCTTGTAATAGTAATTAGATTTCTATAATAGTAATTATTTTTTTCTGCAACAAGTGGTATCAGAGCCGCGGTTCGGCTCATCGGTGCCTGCAACTAGTCAACAATCTTTCGGATCTGAGGAGTTCCTCAAATCCGGCCAGTGAAGTCTTCTTTCTCCTATTTTTCTTTTTAATTCTTGCATTTTTATTATTATTGCTTCTGCTCGGCTTTATTTACTATTTCTGAGTTTCGGCTTGCCGCCGGTTTCTGTTTACTGTTTTTGCGATTCGGCTTGCTGCCAGTTTTTCGTCTCTGTTTTATTTATTGATACGGCTTGCCGCTGATTCTTGCTATTACAGTGATTTGTGGATTGCCTATCCTGTTTTTCTTATTACTGCTTTTACTGCCGCTGTTTATTCTGGATTTTTTCCTTCAGTTTTTTTCTTTTGAAAACGCCAAGCCTGGCTTGAATCCGTGAGATTTCAAGTATCTGTGACTTGGTGCATTTTTTTCTGTATTTCAAAAGTTTTTTTTAATATATATATATATATATATTTTTCTGTTCTTATCTTTTTCTGGTGTTTGGTGAAACTGATTGTTTCAGCCGTTTATCTCTTTATACTGTTTGTTGCTTAGGTTTTGTGCTCTCTTTGTGTTTCTCTGTTTTGCTTAATCAAAACCAATCCTAATCATACAAACTAAAACAAACTATGTTGTTTTTCCTTGAAAGTTTTTCTCTCTGTTTTTCGAGAAAAATCCGGGCAGTTTTTTTATTCAAAACTTTTGTTTTTCAAATCTTTCATCTTTCGTAAGCCACCAAATTACACCTATTTTCCTTTAAAAAATGTCAGTTCCAAAAATTGAAACTAATAGGTTTGATGGCAAATCTGACTTTGTAATGTGGCGGAGGAAAATAAAAGTAGTTTTGGTACAAAATAAAATTGCTCCCACTATTTGTAGCCCTAAAAAGTATCCGGAATCTTGGAAGGGTGAAGTTCTTGAGGAAAAACTAGGTGATGCTCATAGTTGCCTCACCTTGCATTTGACTGATAACGTCTTACGAGAAATTGATGAAAAAGACAACGCTTTTGAAATTTGGACAAAATTAGAAAAACTATATTTGGGAAAATCTCTTTCTAATAAAATTTATTTAAAAGAGCAGCTCTTCCATTTCAAAATGAACGGGACAAAATCACTTTCTGAAAACATGGATGATTTAAATAAAATCATTTTGGAACTTCAAAATGTTGGAGAGAAAATCTTTGATGAAAATATTGCAGTTATTTTACTAAATGCCTTACCTGATTATTTTAATGATGTCAAATCTGTTATTAAATATGGCAAAGATGATTTCTCTTTCCGATGTCAAAAATGCTTTGAAATCTAAAGATTTGGATTTACAAAAAGAAAATAAATCTCATAGCGAAAATCTTTTTGTGTGAGGTAAGATTGACCGGAGAGAACCTCCTAGTCACCGTTTTAAGAGCCGTTCCAAATCACGAGAGAAAAGCAAAGTAAAATGTTTTTATTGTGGGAAAGAGGGTCATATGAAAAATAAGTGTCTTAAACGAATTAAAGATGAGAAACAACATAAGCATGGTAAAGGAGGTAATAAAATCGACAAAACCCGCGTTTTTTAGTCAGACGGTAAGTCTATGTTTTCAGAGGTTTTGTGTGTTTCTCTTTCTCCTTCATGTACTGATGTTATTAATCACTGGGTACTTGATTCTGGTTGTTCTTTTCACATAACACTGGTTTTCTGATTTCAAACCTTTAAACCAAGGAAAAGTTTTTATGGGTAATAATCAGGTTTGTGATATTAAAGGCCTTGGTAATATCTTCATAAAAATGCATGATGGTGTGACTAGAAAACTCACTGAGGTGAGATACGTGCCTGACTTACGTCGAAATCTTATCTCTCTTAGTTATTTGGACTCTTTGGGTCTCTCTTTTAAATCTAAAAATTGTATTTTACGTGTTTGCAAAGGAAACCTAGTCATGCTAAAAGGTTTTAAAAGGGAATCTTTATATATTCTTCTTGGTAAAATAGTTTGCAACTCCACTGCATTGATTTCAAAAACTGTCCCTGAGAAAACTATGTTGTGGCATCGGAGGATCGGCCACATTAGTGAAAAGGGGCTTTATCATATACAAAAACAAAATCTTTTATGTGATGACAAAATTGATTCCTTGGATTTTTGTGATCACTGTGTTTTGGGAAAACAACATAAAATCATTTTTTCAACCAGCACACACAAGTTTTCTGCACCTCTTGATTATGTCCATTGTGATCTGTGGAACCTGAAAAGGTTCCAACTTACGGTGGTAACGTTAATTTCTTATTTATTGTTGATTATTTTTCTAGGCATGTATGGGTTTTTCTTTTAAAAACCAAAGACCAAACGTTTGAAAAATTTTGTGAATGGAAACGTTTTGCCAAAAATCATTCTCGAAATAAACTAAAAATTATCAGGACCGATAATGGTCTTGAATTTTGTAACCGGAAGTTTTCTGATTTGTGTGCATCGCATGGCATTTTACACCATAGAACGGTTAGACATAACCCATAGCAAAATGGAGTTGCTGAAAGGATGAACCGTACCATTATAGATAAGGTTCGATGTCTTCTAGTTTCTTCTGGTGTAACCTTTCTGGGGTGAAGCGGTTAGTACAGCAGTATACCTCATCCACAGATCCCCTTCCAGAACTATAAACTTTAGGACTCCTATAGAACTCTGGTGTGGTAAAGCTCCTAATCTTTCTAATCTGAGAGTCTTTGGGTGTGCAACCTTTTGCTCATCAGAAAGAGGTAAACTAGATCCAAGGTGTAGAAACGGAGTGTTCATAGGATATCCCAGTGGGGTGAAGGGATATAGAGTGTGGTTAAAGGGTGAACCAAGGGTGAGGGTTGTTATCAGTGGGGATGTCATCTTCAACGAGTTAGAGATGTCCTGTCTTAAAGATAAACCCATCTCCGATAATCCTCCTAGTGTTCCCACTTCTAGTAGCATTCCGGTGGAGGTGGAGACCATCTCTGAACCTTCCTTAGATCTGCCCTAGGAACCTGAAACCAATCCTGAGTCTTCTGCTCCGTCCAGTAGCACTCTTGTTCTTCCTAGTATCCTGAAACTCCTGATCCTATTCTAGATGGCTTCGATGAGGAGGAAGAACATCCTGAGGCTCAAGCCCAAGCTATTAGGGATTATCAACTAGCTAGAGATCGAGTCCGTAGGGTACCCAAGGATCATCCTCGGTATGATTACTCCTATATTGTATCATATGCCTTTACTGTTGCATCTTATGTGGAAGAAAAAGAACCTTTATGTTTTTCTGAGGTTTTGAAAAGTCCCAATCACGTTTTATGGTTACGTGCTATGTAAGAAGAAATGTCTTCTTTAAACAAAAACAAACCTGGATTCTTGTTCCAAAACCCTAAAAAAAAAACTAGTTGATTGCAAATGGATTTTCAAAATAAAAGAACCTGAGTCTTCTAACGAACCTCTAAGGTTCAAGGCCAGACTTGTTGCAAAAGGTTTTTCACAAGTTGAGGGTATTGATTTTAACGAAATTTTTTCACCTGTTGTTAAATACAAAACAATCAGGATTATTCTTGCTCTTGTTGCTTTTTATGATCTTAATCTTGAACAACTTGATGTGAAAACTGCTTTCTTACATGGTGATCTTGAAGAAACTATATATATGCGTTAACCACCAGGTTTTGAGGTAAAAGGTAAGGAACACATGGCGTTTCTTTTGAAAAAGTCGGTATATGGGCTTAAACAATCTCCCAGGCAATGGTACAAGAGGTTTGATTCTTTCGTGACAAAAATTAGTTTTTCAAAAAGCAACTATGATAGTTGTCTTTATTTTTCTGGTAATAATGTAGATTCTGCTATTTATTTGTTTCTGTATATGGATGATATGCTAATCGCTTGCAAACATAAAGCAAAAATCGATGATCTGAAATCCTTGCTGAAATCTGAATTTGATATGAAGGATTTAGGGGTTGCATCCAAAACTCTTGGGATGAGTATTTCAAGAGATAGATCTGATTGTTCACTCTTTCTATCTCAAAAGCCTTTCCTTTAGAAAATTCTATCCAAATTTTCAATGCACTTGTGTAAACCCGTCATAACTCCTCTTGCAAGCCACTTTAAACTTTCCGATAAAACCTGTCCTAAAACTGAAAGTGAGAAAAGAGATATGGCCAATATCCCTCACAGAATGGTCATAGGCTCAGTCATGTACTCAATGATATCTACCCGTACAGACATTGCTTTCTCTATAAGCCTTCTCAGCAGATTTATGTCAAATCCCAGAAGAGATCATTGGGCAGCTCTCAAGTGGCTTCTACGTTACCTGAATGGAACTTTAGATCGGGGTTTGCACTATCACAATTGGTCTGATTTTGAATTAATTTGATTTATTGATTCTGATTTTGCAGGTGATAAGGATGGTAGAAAATCTACCACTTCCTATTTCTTTACCCTAGCGGGTAATTGTATATCATGGAAATCCCAACTGCAGCTAGTAGTTGCCTTGTCAACTACTGAGCTTGAGTATATCGCAGCAACGGAAGCAATCAAAGAAGTCATCTGGCTTCAAGGGTTATTGAATGAATTAAATATTTTACATTCAAAAGTTATTATTTATACTGATAGTCAGAGTTGTTTACATTTGTGTAAAAATTCGGTCTATCATTAACGGACTAAACATATAGATGTCAAATACCACTTTATTAGAGAAAAGGTCTCTAGTGGTGTAGTTGACATAGGCAAGATTAGTACTAATGATAACCCTGTAGATTTTGGTACTAAAATTGTAAAGACTGACAAGTTTATATTTTGCAGGGACTTCCTTCACGTGGAAAAAATTTGACTCAAATTGAGTCACCATAGGGATGGAAAATATTGTTCGAGGTGGAGATTGTAGGCCTTTCTGGCCAACTTCTCCCAATATTTTCTACCATTTTCCAGCCTAATTTTTCCCCCCTTAAACCCAATGATGATGAGCCTCAACTGGAGAGTAGGCTTTTGACCGGGTCAAGAGATGCCCGGGCCGACCACCCAGGCTGCCTGTTGGTGACTCCTGTTTTTAATGCCCTGCCTCCTTATTTCTTGTGTAGCCTCTCCTCCTCTCCTCTCTTGACCGTCTCTTCATTTTTTTCTCTATCTCTTTGAGTTCTACTTGAAATCTTTCTGGTTCTTCTACATTCTTTCTTGCGGCACTACCGCTGCTCTTCTCTTTGCCGGCTTTATCTGTGTTTCTGTCCCTTGCCGGTCTTCTTCTTTCACCTTTGCATGTCCCTTGGTGTGTTTAGAGAGAGAGTGAGCCGAGAGAAAGAGAGAGAAATAGAGAAGGAGGTTTGCCGGTGACTCTTGTCATGGCTTAGGCCGATTCTGAGGGTGTTTTTTGATCTACCCTTCGCTTACTCACAACGCCTCGACGCGGCGCTGCCGCTGCCTAGCGACCGTTCGTCTGCCCGGTGACTGTTCGTCTGCTCTGCCTCGGTCGCCTCTTTGGTTTGATTTCCGCCGACGGTTTCTACCGCGGTGGTGGTAAGTGAAACTCCATTTTTACTGTCTACATTTTCTTTAGTATTAACTTTTTATTAGTTTTGCATGTTGTCTCTTTGATTCTTGGATCGGACTTTTTTTGGGAAGATTTAATCTTCTGTAATTTTTCTTCGTTCTTCTGCTGTGTTTTTATTTTTTAGGGCTTGTAATAGTAATTAGATTTCTATAATAGTAATTAGTTTTTTCTTCAACAATAAGAATAATCAACCATCATGTTCTGCATCTTCTGCATCTTCTGTAATGGAGGGCATTCAAATTAGGATTGCCCTAGTATGGGAGGCCCTATGGAGCAAGTAGATTATGTGCAACGGAACTGGCAAGGTAATTACTCCTACTCCAACACTTATAATCTGGGGTAGAGAAACCACCCAAACTTCTCTTAGGGTGGGCAAGGACAAAGATAGCCATAACCTCCAGGATCCAAAAATAGAGGTCCTACCAAGCCATTCCCATATGAGGTAGGTCCACAAAGTCCTTCACCAGCAAAAGCTAACTTGGAAGAGCTCGTGGTAAAATTCATGAACGCCACTAATACCAGGATGAACATTGTAGAGGTTGCCCAAATAAACCAAGAAGCCTCAACTCAAAATCTGGAAAAAAAAAAAGATTAGACAACTCATCAAATTGGTATCAAAGAGAACTCCAGGAACTCTCCCAAGCAACACCGAAGTGAACTTGAGAGAACATGTAAATGTTGTCTCGGTAAAATTTGATGAGGAGGTTCCCAAGGAAGAAAATTTGATGATCGTAAAAGAGAAGAGTTGTGTTGAAAAGGAAGAAATCATCTGAATCCTTTAACTCTAAAGCATTAGAGCCAAGTCAGGATGAGAAGAACGAGAAGCCGGCAATTGCCAAATACAAACCAAAAATACATCCGGCGGCTCTTATTCATGAACGCAGCCAGGACAATATGAGGAAGTTCATAGAGATACTTAGACAATTGAAAATAAACTTACCTCTCAGTGATTTACTCTTGCAGGTACCCAAGTATGCGAAATACTTGAAGAAGATGCTGACAAAGAAGAGCAAAATCATTGATGCACCAGCATATATCCTGGGCTAGGAATGTTCGACTATTCTTATCTATAAGGATAAACCATCACGGAAGCTAGACAATCCAGGGAATATTTCTTTCCCTTGCACTATTGGTAGTAGTCAAGTTGATAAAGCAATAGTAAATTTAGGCGCTAGTATAAACATTATGTCACACTCTATGTGTAAGAAACTAAGCCTAGGAAAGCCGAGACCCATTAGGATGTCTATTAATTTGGCAAATAAAAGTGTAAAGTATCCTAAGGGTATAATAGAAGATGTCCTAATCAAGTTTAAGGATCTAGTTTTCCCAGTTGATTTTGTCATTCTCAATGTGGATAAGGATGTAGACTTCCCTATAATCGTAGGACACCCATTTTTACATGTTTTGAGGGCTTTAATACATATGGAAAAAGTGAAGTTAATCTTAAGGGTGGGGAATAACCATAGAGTGTTTAAACTTCCTTTATATTCAACTCCCCATTCTCAAAGTCGAGATACTTTATGCTACATTAATCATACTACTCAAGAAGTGTCTTTGCCTTTGCAAGAAATGCACCCAAAATGGGACCACAGCCCGAAGAAATCAAGAAATAAAGGAAAGACTCTAATCCTCAAATTGAAGCTGGGTTGACGAGACGGGTGCCCGTTCAACATATCGAGAAAGGGAAGGTCAAGTATGCATTTGGCACCTAGAAGAAAGTATGATGTGGAATGATCTTCAAAAGCATAAAATTTCGTCCAAGAAGTAAGGGAGAGAACAAACAAAATAAGTGCAACAAGTAGAAGATAGAAAGTGCCTTTGAAAGGACTTGAAACTGTTAAACTTCTAGCAATCTTGGATATATTAAATCCAAGATCTCAAGAAGGTTTAAACAAAATCTTTTCTTCAAAGTTTAAGCAACTAAGGTATTTTGAACCTTAGACCTCAAAGAAACAAGAAGAAGACCTCAAGACTAGTTTTCTACAATAGTGTAGTAACTAGTATGAAGGAATTTTATGATCAATCTTGAAGCTCTTGGAACTTTCAACAAGTCTTCAAAGTGATTTTTCTTTCAGGGAAGTTCACCCTTGAAGAAGATAGAAAAAAAACTAAGCTAAGAACTAAGAATACTAAGAGAAGAACCTTTGTCTTGAAATACTTCTTGATTAGCTTCTTCAAAATGGAAGACTACATATTTATAGATAATTTTTCCCTCTCATATTTTCAGCCTAAAGCTTAAGCCCCACAAATTTAAGCCCCAAAATTTAAGTCTCAAATTTAAGCCCATAAAGGCATATTCCAACCCTCTCATATTTTCAGCCCAAATGATAGATATAACCTATACATTCACTTGATAAGACAATCAAGGTGTTTTAATTGTATTTGTACTATTCTAGAGCACTAGTCAACACATTGCCAAAAATATGAGGTAATTTTCCAGCTTGGGCAAAAGGGCTTCCAACCATCTACCAAGGTGAATTTTCAATTTGTAACTTATTCAAAACTTTAGCATATTGCCCTATAAAGTCTTGGACAACAAAATTTAACCCTTGAAACTTCCTTGATCAATTTGATCCTTGTGACTCTTTAGTTGTTTTGCCTTGCCTCTTGTCACAAATCCTTAATGTTCTTGCATGTCTAACCTGTTCACATCAGAGTATTCCTTATAACCCTTTGTAACCTATTGTAATTGTATAATTGTATTTTGATTTTCTCATCCTTTTCGCTTTGATCGTTTTGTTGTTTTTGTTGTTGCAAGGTACTTTTTTAGAGATGAATGCTTCCTTTAGACGTATTTCGTGTTTAAAATCCATCCACGATTTTGGCAAGCAAGAAACAGGGTTGAAAGTCTCGAAAAGAAGAAAATCGGCATCTATACAGAATCCTACCACGGACGGAAGGGTACCCTACCGCACGCGGTAGAGCCAGAGCAAACAAAAGTTTCACAGACAGAAACTTGCCACCAACGATAGGTCCAACCTACAGCACGCGGTAGGCCATTGGTGTTTTTTCTTCTAGGTAGAAAGAACCCTACCATGGACGGTAGGCCTCGACCTACTGGAGGTGATAGGGTCGTTTTTTGGCTGTGAGTCAGTTATTTAATAGGTAAACAGGTCAAGTCAAACCAATTTCAACTCAATTACAGCCACTGCCCCAATTTTTTCTAAAATATTTCCACTAATTTCTCTCTCAAAGTCCCTTTCTCTCTTTTCTTGCTCCTATTTTCCTCTCTCTCTCTCTCTCTCTCAGTTTTTCTCTTTCTCTTCCACACCTCTGGCGGCAACTCTGATGACTCCATTTCTCACCACCAGTTTGTATACACTCTCTCTCTCTCTCTCTCTCTCTCTCTCTCTCTCTCTCTCTCTCTCTCTCTCTCTCTCTCTCTCTCTCTCTCTCTCTCTCTCTCTCTCTCTCTCTTCTTCTTCTTCTTCTTCTTCTTCTTCCATTCTTCTTCTTATTCTTCTTCTTCCACCATTCACTCTCACACTACCCACCATCTCCACCCTCCAATTTCTTTCCTTCTTTTTCTACTCCCCCTTCCCCTTTACATTCACCATAAAATTGTTTCCCCTCCTTCCTGTTCTTTTATTTTCTTTTTGTTCTTCTATTTCTTTTGTTCATTCTTGCTTTACTAACCTTGTATTCTATTTTATTTTGTTTCTCTAACAAATATTTTGCAGAAAATTTGAAAAAGAATTTTGGCGAAGATTCCAACAACTCCGGCGGTGCACCGTTCGAGGAAAAGAACTTGTTTTACTGGATTTATGGCAACCGTTTGTTTATTCAAACAAACTCAGGCTCACTCCTACACCTTTATCTCAATTTAGTTTACTTAATTTCCCTAGTGTCAATTGTATTCTAATTATTTGATTTTGTGTTTTGAGTTTTTGAGTTTAGTTCTTCGTTTTTCCATTCATTGTGATGTTCATTTTCTTTAGTTAGTCACACTACATCACACACGGGATACACAACGGGCTACCTGTAGTTATTGAAATTCTTTTTGCGTGTTCTTGTGCTCTAAAATTCTCTCATTGTTATGTTGGTTGTGTTATTTTTGTTTTGGTTATTTATTCTATTCTTTTCATATCTTCTGTTGAACTACCCTCATGGAACCAAAGAAATCCACCGCTTCCTCCTCCAAATCCAAAAAGGCTTGGGTTGATGATTCTATTCCTGACCCTACTAACCAAACTATTCATCCCTATCCGGATCACCTCTCTGCGGCAGCCCATAAATGGATCACCGATAGAGAATACCTTAAGCTTATCATAGAAAAATTTTTTGATGCTCCCGTTGTCAAGCACTTAGGCTTAGCTCTCTTTTTTTTTTTTTTTTGCGAGGGGGGGGGGAGGGGTTTAGGCTGGGAACCTCTTCTCCATATCTCTAAAAATTATTACCCCAAACTTGTCCGTGAATTCTATGCCAACATGTTTCACAAAATGCACAAGGACCTTTCAACTACTATAATATCCATGGTCAAGGAAGTGAGGATAGCATTAGATAGGAAGCGTCTATCTTCCATTATAGGAATTCCCGATGCGGGAAACACTATGACTATAGATTCCAATAAGAAAACAATCGACAAGGACCCAGACTGGAACTATGAGGCAACTTGTGATTACCTCGAGATCCGGCCACGTCCGAGCGATCGTCACTATCTTTCACGATGTTGATTTTTCATAACTCCTTCCTTTAGTCCTCACTTACTTCTTCGACCGTACTCTAGTCCAAAAAGGGGGAGGGCAGAGCGATGTGAGAATTC
Organism: Catharanthus roseus; assembly: GCA_028651295.1. NCBI lineage: Eukaryota > Viridiplantae > Streptophyta > Magnoliopsida > Gentianales > Apocynaceae > Catharanthus > Catharanthus roseus. The sequence continues at coordinate 833,810 of JAPQWS010000046.1, read as the reverse complement.
TAGATCTTTATATGTTAGATAAGCTCCAAAAGCAATCCCCCGTTTCCGTCGCGTCTCTTATCATACATACTACAACGCTAGTTGTGACACCACTCGCACACATGTGTTTTGTTGTCCTGTGATTCTTTCATGCATTTTTATTGCTTTTACTGTTGACTTAACAGGAGAACCAAAAAGCACAGACAGGAAGCCACAGATAATAAAGTTCACAACATTTAATAACTGCAGCTATTCTCGGGACAAAGCCAACAAAGTTTGGATACCTCCAGCTGAGGAGGATCAACAATGGAAATGCAATTATGTCGGTTTTCGTTCAATAAAATAACCACAAGAACTGCATTGGACCGTCATCCTCACAATCCATCGATGATGAGACCGAGGATGACGAAAGCGAGGATGACGAGTCCTATGACCTCTCAGCCGAGGACAAACCTGCCACAGTCCTTATGAACGAGTTTTAGACTGAGATACGGCTGCTTTGAGCAGCTCTGCATCACCCAAGATATCCGTAGGGCCCAGCTGGCGGAGATAGTGGAGTCAACTCGCGGTTATACGGACAGGTTGACACATCAGAGGGCATCCATCGACCGCCAAGAGGTGATGCTAACCCTGTTATGCAACAAATTCTTACTAGATCAAGACAGCAGCAAAGGCGGTGGCACGGACTTTGGTCCGCAATAGGGTGCTTTCTTTCCTTTCCTTTTCTTGATTTCTTTTTCTTTTCCTTTTATATCTTCTCGTTTTATTTCAAGTCTTATCTTTTATGTGTGTTTACGCTATTTTTGCCCTTATTTGTTTCTTTTTCTGTTTTAATTGTTTGTGGGGATCGCTTCCTGATATGCCTATTTTTCCTTATATATCTGCCAGATTTCTTTCCATGTATGTTTTTACTTTTACTTTAGCTCTACCCCCCACGTTGAAGACAATGTAGTTTAAGTGTGGGGGTATTTTTGTATTTTTGTCTATTTCGTTTTACTTGTATTCATGTCTTTTTATAATTTTGTTTTTAATGTGTGTTTATGGTTAGTTTTTTTTTTTTATAAAGTCTATAGAGTCTTTTGCCTCTCTTTCACTGTGTAAAAAATCCAAAAATAATCAGATATTCTAAAAATCGAAAATTTTTTTCCGTCTTTTCTTTTTAATTTCATTATACTAAGAAAAATCCAAAAATATTTTTGTTTTTTTCACTTTCAGTTGGAGTCTTAATTGCAAAGCCCATAGGATTTTAAAAAGGCGTTTTACTTGATTTACTTGAAAACCGCACTTATTTTTACCCTTACAAAATCAATGGTTTTTATACACTTGTAAGTGTCGATTAGTAATACAAGCTTTGGAATTTTAGGAGATTAGCATAGTGAATTCATTTTTGAGTCCTTACCTTCACTCTTATGTTTTTCTTAGCTTTTGAAAAAATCGATACGGTTTAGTCTAGGTTGATTTCGGAAATGATGGTCGCAAGCCTTCTTTGTACTGTTTGTGCCTTTCTTGCCTGGCCCTTATATGAATCAACCCCCAGTTCCCTTTTTGTGCCTTCACGCCAAGGGTGTAACCTCTTCTGTTCTTTGACTTTTAACCTCACATTATATAAAACCTCAATTCATTGAGCTAATGATTGCTTACATTTTTAGCCTTTTTGAGTGAAGAAAGTAGATAAGTGAGGGATGTCTATGCAAAGAAGAGAAATACTATGTGAAAAGGGTGTTTTGGGAAGTCTTTGTAAGAAAGATATGAGTATTTAAATAACCTTTCACTTTGCCTTTCAAAAATTTTGAGCTTCTCTCTCTTATCTTTGAAAAAATATATGCTGATGAGAAATAGAGTATTGTTAGGTAGTTGTGCATAATCTGAATGAAGTAAGACGTTCAAGGGTAGATGGGAATGAGTGCAAAGTGGCTAGAAAATTTTTCCTAATGTTTGATTTATTTCTTTTTAGTTGCATTGGCTCTATCTCAATTGCTTTTATTTCGTTTGACATCCTTCATATCTCGAGCCTAACATTACAAGCTAAAGAGTCCTACCTAATCCAAAAATGACTTAGAACAGAACTTAAAGTAAAAAGGTTTTGAGAAATCTAAGTTTTATCGTGCATTGTTCAATAAAGTTTTTCACTATATTAATAAGTTGACATCCATTGTTTTCTTTGAAAAATGACATAAGCAATTCACACACAGACACACACACATTGTTGACCAGTAAGATAGCGATAAGATTGTAGATTCTTGTGTTTCGTCTTTTGAAAAGTCTTGTTGTGGTTGAGTGGTCGTATTTCAATTGAAGTGACGTGTTTAATCATTTTTATGTTTGTTTTGTTTTGTTTGCTTTCTTTTCTGTTTATAGAATCTTGCTTTTCATTGGTCTTTGTACTTCCCTTCCATGTGTCGTTTTCAACGCGTAAACTTTTGCACTTATCTTTTTACATTTTCCATGTTTTGCCTAGTTTTATGTTGTTGAGGGCAAGCAACAGATAAGTGTGGGGGTATTTGAAATGTGTCATATTTTGCTACTTTTACATATGTTATTTTCATCGTTTTATGATGTTTTTAATATGTAAAATGTATTATTTACACCACTTACCTCTATTCTTATCTTAAGTGCTTCCTGATTAAAAAAACAAAGAAATAATGCAAAAACAGGCAAAAACGGAGCAAAGACGGAGAAAATGATGCCATCAGCACCAAGGAAGGAGACCTACTGCCGATGGTACCTACCGCACGCGTTAGGTCCAAGGGTAACAAAGACAAAGCCAATAAAAGCCTACCACGCACAGTAGGCTAGACCTACCATGTATGGTAGGTCCCGACGATTCAAGGATTTATGGAGCAGAACCCTACCGTGGATGGTAGGGCTGAATCTACTGGACACAGTAGGTTCCGTCAGTAGTGCGGTAATGCGTTTTTACTTGTATTTATAGCAGTTTTTATCCCATTATTGGGGGAGGACAATTTTTACATTTAGAGAAGGGAATTGGAACAATTTTAGGCAAGAAAATCCCTCCCAATTCCTCTCCAAATTAGGTAGATTTTCTACAATTAACATAAAATTGAAGCTATTGGAGGAAGATTGAAGCGATTCTACTGATCAATTTTGAGAGTCATCAAGCGAATCGAGAGACGAGCAACAGTGGCATTCGAAACTGTGGATAACTCCTTTTTTAAGCCTTAGCTTCTTTTTTCTTTGTTAATTATGATTTCTTCTATTGAATTGAATATTATTTGGATGTTTTCTAGCAAATTTTATATTATTTGAATGAAGGTCGAACTCTAACTTTGGATGATATGATTTTTTATTGAATTTCATTAAATTGTTGTTTGTTTATATGTTGTTGTTGTTCAATTATGTCTTCTTGATCATTGATTTGCACAGAATCGATTATTTTGCAAGATTGGTTGGAATTGAAAAAGAAAGATCAATCTAGGGCAACTAATTGGGTAATAAGAGTTGGCAATCGGATAGAGATATTCTTTGCACTTTTAGGTTAATTAGATCACTTAAGTTGTTGATTACATTTATAATCGGTTAGGGAGAGAAGAGATTCTCCTCCAAAAGTTAAGTGAGTAGAACGGTCTTCACTTAAAGACAGGGATTGCCCAACTTTCGTGTGATAACCCAACCTTCATTTTCAAACATCATTTTATGAGTTTTTAATTGAAATAGTTGACAAAAGTTACGAGGATCCTTCATTCGTAATCTTTTACTAAAATCTCATACTTTTAATTGTTGCTCCCTTTTAATCGTTTTTCATAGTTTTTCTAATTTGTTAATTTATTTCTTAAAATCCTCTTTGCTAGACTAAACGTAGGCTAAGACGGTGACTATTTGAGCCTTTACCATTCCCTGAGTTCATCAACTCAGAATGTTCTCTAGTACTACAGTGATAGGTTTGCTTGCCTGTTAATTGTAAATTTTAGAGAGTCTTGTTTTAACATATCAATCACCTATTCAATGAAGGAAGATAACATGTATGGATTATTGAAGATTATGAATCAATCACTTTTTTAAGAAAATTTATCAAAAACAACAACAACAATAATAATAATAATAATAATAATAATAATAATAATAATAATAATAATAATAATAATAATAATAATAATAGCAATAATCCGTCAATTCATCTTCTGTCAATTCATAAAGTCAAGTGCTCTAAGCATAACATGAACACACTTTACCATCCTTACTTCGAGGCGCATGCGACTTTCTACCGCACTTCAACAATTCAATCCATTATAGATAACACTACAAAAAAAATCACGATTACCAACTGGCCATTCAGTCGGTAAATGGCACTTACGGACCGATCAAGGTCGGTTGGAGAAAATTTGTCAATAACTTCTAGGACGGATTTTTTGGTCGGTTGGTAACAATTATTGACTGAATTTTTTAAAGTTACCGACCCGTGAAACCTTGCATTTAAATGTTATGATTTTGCCTTGGAAGATGTTTGAACTTGTGACCTCCAAGTTGGAAGTCTTAGTTCTAACAACTTGCTCTATTGAAGTTGTTATGCATGCTATGGCAATACAATATATATATATACACATACATATTTATATATATAAGTAAAAAAATATAATTACTGATCGAATTTCTTTAGGTTAGGAATCAGCCGGTGATTATCGATCAAATTTTTTCAATCGGTAAGACGTAATTTTCTCGTAGTGTAACCCGCTAGCTAGGGTTACCTTGCAAGACATGGGTCCTATGTTAAACCTCCTAACCAAGGAACTAACGACCCACAAGTACCATGGGTGCGACAGCGAAAACTATCAGCCCGATGCTTTCCCGTCTTAGACGTCATATTTCCCATGGGTATATGGCCAACAACCGAATAGGCTAAAGAGGCCCTCTCATTGGTGAATAGCCAAATGAAGTGCTTTTCCCATATTGGATTTTTTTCATATAGTTGGGAGTAATAATGACTACTCAATTAAGCTTTTCTCCATCACTTTCAATCAATGAAAACAAGGTCTCCATCGTAATCCAAATTGTTAAGTGCGCATAAGGGAGTACGTTTCCCACAAAGCACTTTAAGTATTTGATGTAATAACTAGCTATAGATACAAAAACTCTTTTTATTCGGCATTATAAATTTTTAAAAAAAAAGAATATTTCACATGCTTTATATCAAATTATGAGTTTTTAAATAAAATGGACAACCCTTTCATAAGTTAGAAGGATCGAAAACATTTGAAATTGTAAACTAATATAGGGGAAAAGTTTTCCTTTTAACAATCAATGCATTTTGAAGATCTTATAAAAATAAATCATTCAGAGTATGTACATTTCATATGTTGTTAAAACCAGAAACGAAACAAATATTTTTTATAATTGTGCCATGCTAAATTTTGAGTTCGAAAAGTGAAACTTACCTGTCAAGCCGCTCTTAACCCTTAACGTCTCCTTTCTAGCATATGAAGTGGTGATTGAAAGGTTAACAATTTCATATATCCAAATACATGTTTTCTTCATTAAAATTATTCACTTCTTAGTGAGTGTATATATATATATATATATATACACACACATTTAAGAACCTCAAAAATAATTTTCTTCCTTGACATATTTTACTAAAACACTCATATCTCCATCATTTCTAAACAAAAAATTATTATTCTAGTTGCATTTTACTACTAAGATCCTCCTCCACATATTGGTGTAAAACATTTATACTCAGGTTCTTTGAGTGTAAAGTTGTGTGGCCATAACAGTAGGGTCCAAAGTTCATGTTCTAGTCTAAAAGCCTTCCATATGCTCATTATTTCTTCTTCTTGCAATCTTCTTTTATCCTTCTAAGGTATTTTAGTAGGTAGTAGTAACATGTATATCATATATTATATACCATATTCCTCATGTATTTAAATTTATATGTAGTAAAGTTGTAGACAATTTTTCACGGTTACCTTTAAATAAAAAGGTTAGCACAATGCCTTCTTACTCTTCCCTAGGATCTAAATATTCTATTAAAATGCTCCATCAACATTTTTAGTATCATACTCATATTAGAAGTCAAATATTTGTTTAAGGGTAGAGTATTGAAGCTTCTTTCTACTTGAAAAATCATTCTATAAGCCACAAGTACAGGGATTTTTTCGCTTTTCAAATCTGTCCATATTTGCATAAATTTCTTTTCCTTAAATTTCATCAATTCCATCATCTAATTTTAAGGTAAATAAAGGTGGTACACATATAGATCATCAACTTGGTAAGCTAAAACAGTGTATAGGGGCCAAAATACAAAGATAACATAGTCTAGAACGAAATGACAATCTAAACTTCTAACTTTTCTAGTTTATTATATCTTGTTAGATCAATACATTAAATAAAAAACATCAGCATCAATCATAAACATGATACTAATAAACTGCATTTCAATGTATATCAAGTATAGAACAATTATTCTTTCACTAAATATGCTTGCCTAAAGATTAAAAAGTAAATATTAAGTTTGTTAACACAAACTATCAAGATTTACTTCTTTCTTCATCTTTAGTTAGCGAAGTCATTATAAAGTACCTATTTATTAACTTAACCTTCTTATAACACCTAAGATAAGCATAAATCACCTTTATTTTCTTTAAACACAAAGGTTTCTGTATCAAAATGAAATAGAATCTTACCTTGTAGTTAGGTTAAAAAACTTGGACTAATTATCACCTTTCTTTGTTTTCTCCTCCACATCCTTCAACTTATAATGTGTTGTTGAACTATTATGGATAGTCTAATCTACTAGAAAATGTAGAAAACCAAAGGGGTTTTTGTAGTATGTTTGAATAGAGGCCAAGAACATGAAAAACTATGGTTATTTAGAGAGAAACATGGCTTCTTTGGGGCTGTTTTGTCTTTTGGCCAAAAACGGTAGAAAAAGGAAGGATTGTTGTTTAATACTCAACCTCATACATTAAAACACCTTGTAAGTTGTATTATGGGTTAGTTGACTTAAACTCTTCTAGATTATTCTTTTAAACCTAGTTAAATTGCCTCAAAATTGGCTAATGGGAGTAGTTAGCTTGTAAGGATTAATTTTTAGATATTCGAACCATATAAATAGAGAGAGTCTTTACTCAACTTCACATTAATCATTATATGTCAAAAAAATAGGCTATTAATTAATATATGGTTGGACCTGTTTATTATTCTTTCTTTTAAAACATATGTCAGCTATTTTTGGGGACACTGCAGCCCATGAAACATTTCTTCTCTTTTTTTCCATCTACTTTCTTTCCTTTTTTTTTTTTTTTTTTTGTTAGACCAAATCGTGTTAGATGTACATTTAATCATTATTAGAAGACTATATGCCACTAACTCAGTTATGTATATAAATTAGGCTCTTTTGATTATTAAAAGGCAATAAAATCAACTCTATATGGTAATAAATTTCATCATTTTTACTTTTTTTTTAGGTTGTGACATAATCCTACCATTTTTCTAATGCTTTTATCATAATTTATTATATAAGAAATTTTATATTTATGATAAACCTTAGTCTTGTATATCACTTTCCCATAAAGCATAAAACTTCATTGGAGGTAAATGAGACTAGACAAAAAATGGCAGTATTACTTGGATTTTACATATGACAATAGTCATGCTTCCTAAATACTCAAATTTTTTTATATCTTAAAAACTTAATTAAAAAAATTTAAATTATGATTTTAATTCATTATTAAAAGTATGTTTTAAATTTGTCATCTTTATTTAAGTTATATGGGTTTGCAAATCTCTATAAGAAATTAGCTATTTTACAATTGTTTGAAAATCGTTGCCAATTTTATTTGAGACAGTTAGCTGACGATTATGGGACAGTTAACGAATAAGGTATTGTAAATGTTTTTACGACAATGGTCATGACCATGGTATATAGTTGTTGCAACTCGTTTATAAATACAACAAAGATTAGGGAACACAAAAAAATAGAGAAAAATAAGAAGAATTATTTACAAGGGTATCACTGCATATGCTCTTTAAATGCTAAACATTAGGACTATCATATACATGTCAACAAATATGATGTTTTTCATCCATCATCTATACATCAGCGAATGCTATGATTCTAGATCATCGTACTTAATGTAATTAATGTGATGGTATAGGACCATCGCAAATAATCTTTCATACTTCAGTTGTCCCATGCATCTTTATACATAAATGAATATATACAATGTCTATGTTATTTTATAATTATTTTAAAATAATATAAATGGTGTATATAATTTTTCTTTTTTCTTACATTTACCATTTCTATATGGGGTTGAAATTTTTTATGAATATTTTGAAAAAAAAAAAATTAAACGTGAAATTTATTAAAAAAATAATATTTAGTTTTTTAAATCTAAAAGGTAACAAGAGGAAGAGAAATTTAAATTTCATATGTATTCAACAAGGAATTGTCCCTTGCTAGAGCATATGTTAAGTGTTTATAAATTATCACTATTATATTAAAATAAAGCTATATTTTTATAAATGTATTTATCAATTTCAAATATTTTATATCTAATAATATCTTGTAATTTATAAATTCTTGTATATAAGAACCAATGAATATATCAGTAACCTATTTTTTGAAGGAAAAATAGCAAAAAAAAATTTCATTCTGATATACAAATAAATTTAAAGAGTTCGAACTAATCCCTGTTCTGCCTTCAAGCTAAAAAAAGCCAGATAAATAACAAAATGTTCTTAGATAAATAAAAAAATGTTCTTAATTTAAAATAGATTATTCTTTTTAGTTGTTAAAATAAATGATATAAATTAAAAAGTGTCGAGACCTATTAGATAATCAAATATATCAAAAAAAAGTCAAAATAAATTGTTACTTAATTAGGGTAGGGCAGTTTTCAAAAAATAAATTTTAATTCCTTTTAATATCAGAAATAAAAGTCAGTAAAATAGCAAAATGAGATTCTTAGAGAATCGAGATGTTTCCATAGCCGGTTTGTGAGAGTTTTAGATACTAACTTGTATGCCATATTACATAAACTAATCGGCCGGTACTTCTTAATGCTCTTCGGATCCTTTACTTTCGAAATAAGAACCAGAAACGTCTCATTAATATCTGTCAAGTCCACAAACCCATTCAGGAACCCCAAACTACCTCCAACATACCTGGGCCAACTATATCTGAATACCGCTGGTAAAACAAAGCATGGAAACTGTCAGGCCTGAAAGATAATGTGTGTCATGCGGCCACAGTAATAACAATGGTGCAGCAAATGCTCATACCGCACCAAGGCACCCACAACAACTCCGTAGCAAGGTGTATCCAGGTGCACAGCCCGTCGCAAAGGAACTCCCACCTCCAACCAAACCTTTGATATGAAATAACTTGCATCTTCGGCCTTCTATACTCCAGAACTTGAATGACCAAAACCCTTTAAAAGCCGCAGCAATTCGACGCCCAACCTCAGAGGTATAACATTCGTGTGGCAAACCCACAACATGAACGGAAAAGTAACATCAATCGAGCAAATGATCCTCCTGGAGCAGTCTGGGCTCCCACCCACGAACCACAAACAAATACTTCATCCAAACTCCAAGAACCCTTCTCCAAAATTCCGTTCCTATCTTTTGCATTATAGATGAATAATTGACAAATGCTCCTACATAATTTATTATATGAACTCTTCACAATTCCATGAATTCTGCATCACCGCATAAAAGTTCTGGATGTTCAAGTCCCTATCTGAAACAAATTTCCCAACAATACTTCCTTCATACTCCACAATGCCTTCTTAATTCAACTCCTTATCCACCGAGATTACCAGTTGTTCCTTCCATGTGAAAAATAGTGATCGTAGTAGGCAATCAATTCCCTTGGCATCCACCACAGATCAACAATAATCAAACCATAAATTAAGCAGGAAAACCCTATGCGGGTAGTGGAAAACGCTGTTCGGGCAGAAAAAACCGTATGCAGTAGTTTGTTAGGTGTTTTATTTGAATTGTTTTTCCAATGGAGGGCATTGGAAATTTGTTTTCATTTGAAAAAAGTGAAATTTTTATTAGATTTTGTAATATTTAAATTATCTATAAGAAAATATGTGAATTTAAAAAAAAAATTAAGTAAATTTTGAATTCAATAATAACAATAGACTACATCACCCTAATATATACTAGTAACACTAGACTATAATACACGATAAATAAATAAGGTTGGATCTATTCGCAAGTATTAGGGAGAACCTCTGCTTGAAGGTGAAGAGAAAGGGTCGAGGAAAGTGTGATTTACAAATGTAATTTATTTTTTAATTAATAAAAGGGAAAAAGTACAACAAGGATCTGGACTTTTCCGTTTTCTCTATTTTAATAATCGAACTAAAAGATTGTCCATTTTAACACTTTGACTTTAAAATTTTAATCCAATTTCACACTTCTATCATATTTCACCGTTGAGGTCTAACAAATCAAGGGTAATTATGTCAAAACACAAAGAAGACAAATCCTATCTTCTACCCCAAATTACTGCAATCTTCTTCCACCACTCTCATCGCTGCCTCCACCACTATAATATCTAAGCTCTCTTCTTCTCTTCTCTTCTCTTTCTCAACCCCCTTCACCTCTCCTCTACAGTCTTTTGATAGAGTTGATTTTTTGTACAAATAAACAACTTAAGTTTTAATTATTAGTCATGAAGTATTTATTTATTTGTTATAGTCATTTAATTTATTTTTCTATTTACGGCCTATAACTTTAGGTGCCATTAGACTAGAATATCAAAACCAGCGGAATGAGGATTGGAAAAAGGGATTTCAAACACAATAGAAAAAAGAAGAAAAGGAAACCAACTGCTAAAGCACAAAAAAAAAATGGAAAGAAGGCAGCCAAGAAAAAGGAAGTAACAAAAGGCGGCCAAGAATTTGGAAGAAAGAAGCTGTGCAACAGCTTTAAAAGAAGAGAAACGGCAGAAGAAAAGGGAGGAAAGAGCTGCACAGCAGTTGAAGAAGAAAGAAGCTATGCAGCAACTAAAGGAAAACCGGATGTACAACAGCCGAAATCAGATGTTGCAGAGAGACACCGGAAGCAGCTGCTGAGCAGAGAATAACAGAGGCAGCAGCAAAATTAATTGGAAGAAAATCATGATCTACTTCAAGAAATTGGTTCCTTCTTTCCCTTTAGTCATGAGCTAATTTTCTTTTTAGATTCTTGATGAAACCCTAGCAATATAACATTGGTGTATTTTATTTTGGGAGATTTATTATATTATTTATGTGATTACATATCATGGGATGTTTATTAGTTTGATGCAATTAATTCTTTGTGATTGTTCTTGTAGAATAATTATTTGGGTTAATTGATATTTTTATCTATGCTTAATTCTTGTAGCATGAGAGATATGTGATTTTTGCAAGTATATTGTGGGTTTTAGAATTAATAATTCATGCTAATTTTAGATGATTTATGTCATAGGATTGAATAAGTCATGCTAATGGTTAGATGGGTTATGTCATGCATTTAATCACAATGTATTTCTTTAGTGAATCAAAACTTGTAGCCTAGATCACCACATAAAGGTCTAATCTTTTCTCCTAAATAAAATTAAATTATTGTTATATAGGTTAGTGGTGGATTCAAGGTTCTAAATCATTTCTTTGGTTAAGCTCTTGTTATTTTTAATTTAGTTATTTTATTTATAATTTTTAATTAATTTAGGAATAATTTTTAGATAATAAAATTTTATTATTTTTTTTATAAAATTAATTTAGGAAGATAATAATTTAAGTAGTTAAGCCTTTCTGTGTGGTTCGATACCCTGATACTGCTCTATTACATTGATCTTGTGCACTTGCAAGTATTGGGTTTAAAACTTTGTAATAAAAATCTCGAACAAGTTTTTGGCGTCGTAACCGGGGAGAAGTTAAATAAATTGCTTGTATTATTGTCTCCTAAATTTGTTAGTACTTTTATTTTATTTGTTTTATTTTTTTATTATTCTTGAGAAAAAATTTTTTTTGTTCTCTTAGTTATCTTTACCGGTTTTTTATTATTTATTTTTATCTCGCTTGATTGGTAGAAAGGTCAAGTATTTGTTTTGTAGGGTAATTAGACAACATATCATTATCATGGAGGCTACAGAAATGGTCTACTACTCTTCTGAACATTCGCTAATATTGCTTCTTCTACCAAGTTGTGTTACTCTTTTCTTTGTCTCTTCTGTACTCTTGGTACTCTTTTATCACATTGTGGACAATGTATGGTCTAGGTATGGGGGAGAAGATGCTTTTGTTCAGTGTTAATTACTTTTTTTTTTTTCTCGTCTTTCTTGTTTAATTTTTTGCTGAATTTTTTTATTTTATTTATTTTTTTACATTATTTTGAGGAAAAAAACCAAAAATATGATTTCACTTAAAGAATGATTCTTTTATAAGTTCTCTTTAAAAATGTCTTAAATATATATTGAGAAAAGTACTTGTTTTCTTGTTTTTAATTAGGGTGATGAACTTATGTTCTATATCTGTTATAACTTTTGCATTACTTACACTTAAACACATGGGTTATTGTTAGTGTTTACTAAATTTTTTATATTATTTTTAAGTTGCATAAAGTTGATGAATCTCTTCCTTATATTTTAAAACTTATTTGAGTACCTCTTGAGGCGAAATAGAAAGGTTTTCCAGATTTGACTCAGAGACGACGGTCATAGGCCTTCTTTGAATCGTTTGTGCCTTTCAAGCTTATTAAATTTCATGAGTTTTACCTCAGTACCCTTTTGAGCCTTAAATGTTATTTTCTTTCTTTAAACCACTTAAATATTAACCTTTAATCTTGTTGAGAGTTTAATGCAAACTTCTAACTTGTGCTTCCATGATGGGTTACCGTTTTTGTGTTGTGGAAAGAGATTAAGTTGTTTTGAAAAAGAGGAGAAGAAAATATATATATATATATATATGACTTGTTATGCTGAAAAAATAAATGTATTGAGTTAAAAAAAGAGAGAAAAGAAATAAAAGTTGATACATGATTATTACAAGTCATAATGTGCAAAGACAAAAATTTTCAAGAGCCCCGAATTTGTGAATGTAAGAAAAGAATGGCCTTAAATGAGAAAATTTTTGGAAAGAAGATGATAGTTGGTGAATGTATTAATTGAAAAAAAGGGAGGATAAACAAAGTTAGAAAGTTTGTTGAAATGTTAAAAGTATCCATATTCTTTGTAAGCTCGCTTTTCTTTAAATTTGAATTCCTTACCTTCGTTTGATAACCAACACCCTAACCTTACATTACAAGCTTTAAAGTCCTACCTGATCTGAGTTGAGTTTGAAAATTCTTGATTAGTGCGAGAGAAGGTACAAAGAGTGAGCTTATAGAATGAACATTTGTTGAGTTTTGTCTGTTATGTGCAATTTGAAATTTTTGTTTCGTATTTATTTTATTCTCTCTTATGACCATGGTTATACCTTACACAAGTCTTGCATTAGTTATGGGAGATAATTGAATGTTTGTTTATTAACTTGAGATTGAAAATAAGAGGAAGAGTGTTTGTCTTGATAAGTTTGAGATCTTGATGAAGGGTACTTAATTTAGATTGTTCTATATCTTTTCTAAATCTTTTTGCGTAATTTGACTTTGTGGGTATGTCGTCTGCAAACCCTCACGAGACGATACTCGTCGACTAGGGGGTAACTTAAGGGTTTAAAGGGCTTGTTGCATATGCTAAGTGCAATTGTGAGTCCTACGAAAGTGGCTAGTTAGTTTTTCTTTTTGTTCTTTTAGTTTTTCTTGAGGACTAGCAAAACTTACGTATGGGGTATTTGATAGAGTTGATGGTTGGTACAAATAAACATCTTAAGTTTTAATTATTAGTCATGAAGTAATATTTCTTTATTTGTTATAGTCATTTAATTTATTTTTCTATTTGCGGCCCATAACTTTAAGTGCCATTAGACTAGAATGTTAAAACCCATTGGAATGAGGATTGAAAAAAAGGGATCTCAAACACAATGGAAAAAAGAAAAGGAAACTAGCTGCTAAAGCCAAAAAGAATGGGAAAGAAGGTAGCCAAGGAAAAGGAAATAACAGAAGGCGGCCATGAAAAAGAAAATAAAAGGTGGCCAAGAATTTGGAAGAAAGAAGCTACGCAGCAACTTTAAAGAAGAGAAACGGCAAACGAAAATGGAGGAAGGAGCTACACAGCAGCTGAAGAAGAAAGAAGCTACGCAGCAGTTGAAGGAAAAACGAACATGCAGCAGCCAAAATCGAACGTTGCAGAGAGACACCAGACGCAGCTGCCGAGCAAAGAGTAACAGAGGCAGCAACAAAATTAATTGGAAAAAAATCATGATCTACTTCAAGAAATTGGTTCCTTCTTTCCCTTTAATCATGAGCTAATTTTCTTTTTAGAATCTTGATGAAACCCTAGCCATATAACTTCGGTTTAATTTTATTTTGGGAGATCTATTATATTATTTATGTGATTACATACCTTAGGATGTTTCTTAGTTTGATGCAATTAATTCTTTGTGATTTTTCTTGTAGAATGATTATTTGGGTTAATTGATATTTTTATCTATGCTTAATTCCTGTAGTCTTGAGCATGAGAGATATGTGATTTTTGCAATTATATTGTGGGTTTTAGAATTAAATAGTCCATGCTAATTTTAGATGATTTATGTCATAGAATTGAATAAGTCATGCTAATGGTTAGATAGGTTATGTCATGCATTTAAACATAATGTATTTCTTTAGTGAATCAAAGCTTGTAGCTTAGGTCACCACATAAAGGTCTAATCTTTTCTCTTAAATAAAATTAAATAATTGTTATATAGGTTAGTGGTGGATTCAAGGTTCTAAATCATCTCTTTGGTTAAACTCTTGTTATTTTTAATTTAGTTATTTTATTTATCATTTTTAATTAATTTAGAAATAATTTTTAGATAATAAAATTTTATTCTTCTTTTTATAAAATTAATTTAGGAAGATAATAATTTAAGTAGTTAAGTCTTTCTCTATGGTTTGATACGCTGATACTGCCCTATTACATTGATCTTGTGCACTTGCAAGTATTGGGTTTAAAACTTTGCTATAAAAATCCCGACCACCTTTGTGCTCGAACAGAAGCAAATCACAAATTTTCAAATCAATTCTTCCAAAAAAACAAGAATGATAACGCGTGCAATTAAAAAGTATTGAAAAAAATTCCTCCGTAACTCTTACACTGCTTGCCGAAGGTGCCAATAGCTCATTAGCTATCCCAACAATTATTTACTTGAATACTAGATTTTTCCAAGAGCTTTCATAGGGGATGCATTGCACGCGTTCCCTAATTACACACCCTATAGGAGAAGGAAAATATAAGAAATTCTGGAGGAACAAGAAGATAGGGATAAGGGTTTCATTTGAAACATGTTTCTTGCTTTTGCCTCATCTAGATGACACTAAAGAGCCTTAAGTTTTCACATTCTTCCTTGAAAAATCTCTTTCCTCTTTCAATTTAATAATTTCTCGTGAAAGATCCTAACCCTTCTACTCTCCTTAACAATTCACTTTCGAAGAGTCTGTAATTACAACGGGAATGGTGGCAAAACGTGGCTTAGGTAGTGGGCGACAAAAAATATTTGCAAATAAATTACACTTCTGCGAGATTCTTCTTGGAGATCTAGAATTAATTGAATCCAGTTATGTGCCTATTCCCAACTATAGAACTAGTGGTTACAACTAGAAAGCCGATGAAAATAAAGGTACCATCACCGGTGGTTGGTGCAGTGCTATTCCTTTATTAAGGACGGAGGCCAGCAAAGAAAGGAGAAAAATGAAGTGTAGATTAATGTTTGATTTCGTAAAAAAAAAATGAGAAAAGAGAAAATATAAACCAATAATAATTTACTTTTTTAGTTTTTATTTTGACATAATTACACTTTCTCTCTTAGAACTTAACAGTGAAATAGGATAGAAGTGTTAAATTTGACAACTTTTAGATTTAAAGTGCTAAAATCGATAGTTTTTTAGTTACAGGACTAAAATGGAGAAAACAAAAAGCTTCAAGTATGTGTGGCGTCTTTTACCCTAATAAAAATAAAAGATCATATTACATAATAAAAATGAAAAGTTTTTTAATTCTCTTTTTTATTTTCAAAAGTTTTTATACTGTTTGGGTTTGAAAATGATCTCTAGCTCAATTCATTTAAAACTCACCATACAATTTTTTGGAAAACTTGTAGCTACCATACAATATATACATATATTATATAAAATTAGAAAATTAATAAAAATAATTAGAAGTATTTAGTATAGTATGGAAATCATGAAATTAAATTTTCATACCTTGTTCCGCATGAGAATATCTATTTTGGCATAGTAGGTATGTTCGCCAAGTAAGAATCATGGACATTGTCAGGCTCATAAGTTACTCTTTCAAGTACACAAGTATGGAGCGTGATAGTAATTTTCACGAGGCGTGAAAATTATTTGACGAAACTATTATCTAAGAAGTGTTAATTTATTATAATTTGAAAGTTTTGTATTATAAAATCTTTACATTCTATTTGCTATTTTCTTTTTTTTTTTTTTATTACGTAATGAATATCAAATAGTAATAAAGTAGATAGTATAATTATCTACTAGGAAATAAAAATAAATTTGAAAAAAATGTATATGGATAGATCTCACAAAAATCAATTACATGTGGTTAGTAATATATAAACATTAATTACCAATTGAAAAAATAGTGTGACTTGACCCAAACCTACTACATACTACTTTACAATCTTATATATACATATATTATATGATAGGATATGGTATATGATTAAACGACATGAGCACGAATAAATTTTGAATTGAAAGAACAAAATGAGAGAACAAATTCAAAAAAGTTTTGAACTCAAAAGATTAATCAAATGAATTCAAATAGTATTAAAGAATACAATTCGAACTCGACATTCAATGTTTCTCATGAGAAAAGGTAACAAAAAGTAGCCAAACATTTAAAATTACTCTTTTACCCTTCATCTTGTTTGAGCTCCGAGTATTATTTATATTTGAGCGAAAAGTACTATTATTAGATAATAAAGAATTAGTAGTAGTCTGAAAAGAAGATAACAAAAATAGGGAGGTACAAAGCGCCGCAAAACATAAAATTACATTTTTAAAGGATGTAAAAAGAAAATAATAAAATAAGGAGGGAGCAAAAAAATTAAAAAAAAATAGGAAGGAGCAAAAAAATGTAGAGTTCGACCAAATAGGACGGGTAAGAAGAATATCATAATTGTGGTTAAGATAACTTAATGAAAGGAAGATTTGAATCGTTTTTTAGTATAAAACAAAACATATTATCGAAGTTCAAGAAATTTGCTTGTTTCATTATGTTGTAGTTTATCTTTAGTATCTTTTTAGTGGAAACATAAATTTTCTTGTTTCATTATGTTTTAGTTTATCTTTGATATCTTTTTCATGGAAACATATCGTCTAAGTTCTTATTAAGTTAAAATTAATACATTAATTTACTTGCTAGTACATTGTATTGTACTATGTTTCTTTAGGATGTGTTTCATTACTTTTGTGTTACACTTGTTCTTGCAATAAGAGACCTTCGCAAGAAAGTTATACACTTAAAGCAATGCCGGAGAAAATATCTCTATGTTTCTATAATACCTCGAGATCTTTGTTTAGAATAGAACGATGTAATGATACTTTTTAATTTTTTTATTTTTTAGGACCTTTTGACAAGTAGATAATAATTAGTATTGGTGTTATGTAAGACAACATTGATTCAATTTTAAATGAACAATTTTCTCACTTTCTCTTTCTCTCACTGAATGTGTATGTGTATATATACAAATATATGTACACATATATATATATATGTATATATATAATGTTTGCATTGTGTTTTAAAATGTCATGATACGTGACTATTGTAGACATTTATATAGGTCAGAATATACATTAGTAGTAACATTCAAGTATGTAATAACTCTCAAATTTTAAGGTTAAAAATTTTATTACAAACAAATGATGTTAAAGAGTTCATGTAATGTCAACAAATAAAAGCATACTGTCAACAAATAAAAGCATACTGACAAATGTCACAGTTCTATTGTGCAATGCAAGTGCTTTTCCATATGTCAGGAAAACATTATATGATATTGCGACCTTTAAACTTGTAGTCATTAGATAAATTATTGTGGCGTATAGCTTGCATTTGTTGATACGTTCATTTTCAAGTTCTATCTAGAGAAGGCAGTGGCATAGTTGAATTTAGTTTCATAAGGTAGGATGAAGAAAACATTTCATAGAAGGTTCCCTTTTAGTAAGTGTAGTCAGGGCCTGACCTAATCTTTCTATTAATCAAAAACAAAAATAAAATAATATCAAGGACACACAATGATGAAGACATGTTTTTTCTTGGTATACAAGTCTTTGAGGGGAATATGTTTAACCGGAAGAGTATTATCAAGTCTACATTAGTTACATTACTGCTAAATGTACACTTTTTTTTTTAAATGAATGCTAAATGAACACTTTTTTTTTTTAAATGAATGCTAAATGAACACTTTTTTTTTTTAAATGAATGCTAAATGAACATTTTTTTTTAGGAAAAAGGAAGTTATGTATTATTAAAGTTAAAAAAAAAAAATGTATAACATACATAAGGAGGAATGTTTTTAGTCCATCATGTATATATACATGTGAGAAAGTGATGGATGATACATCAATACTACTAAGAATAAATGATAAGGAGCCTAGCTTTGAGAATTATGCACACTATGAAGAGAGACCTTTAACGGCTAAAAGTGAATCACTCTCAATAATTATCCTTCTAATAAGAGAGGATCCAATCACATATCCTTTAATAATACCAAAGTCACACTACAAAAATGCAAAAGTTTACGACAGACATAAATGTCGTCGGTATTTACCGACAAAATTCCGACGCATGCACCATATACGTCGGATTTTTGGAAAAATGTTCAAAAATTTCGGAAGGAATAGTCGCAAGAAAAAATCATTTGTCATCAGTATGCATATTACTGAGGCATAACAACGGAAGCCGTGTCGCTATTTCGTCTGTAAGTACTAAATAGAATTAAATGAAATCGGGAATCCCCTGATTCATTTTTCCTTAGAAACAATAAAACCCTCCCTTCCGAATACTCTACTTCCCACGATTACCCGATAGCCGACCTCCCGCCCACAGCTAGCACCGACACCGATGGCTTGCCACCTCCAGTGGGTATTAATTTCTCCTCTTTCTCTCTACCTCTTCATCTCTTCTCTCCCCCTCTGTTTCTTTTTTTTTTTTTTTATTTTGCTTCCTGTTTCTAATCTTCCTCTCCTTCTTCACTGCAAGGATTTGGAAGCTCACCGGAAAAGTTAGAGCTCCCAATAGCCAAAAAAAAACAGTTTGTAAGCTCCTATCGATAAAGCCCTATCTCTATTTCACTTTTATTTATTATTTTTAACCTATTGTAATAAATAGTTATAAAGAAATAAAGAGAGAAAAAAATAGCCCTATCAGTGTATTGGATTATGATTTTTCAAATAGAGAAAAAAACTTGGAGACACCTTCAGTTCAAGCATCTTTTCTGGCCAACCACAGCTCCAAGCATTCCTTTTTCTTTATCATTTATAGCAAAGTTTAAATTAATTACATTAAAATATTGGTGGTTTTTCTTAACTCTATTGAAGAAAAATTCTTTAAAAAGAATTTATCGTTAATATATATATATATATATATATGATGGTTAAGTATGATTAAATAGGAAATCGGGAGAAGTCTTGTTATTGGTAGATGACAAGAAAGGTATCTACTTTGTGTAATTTTTTTCTTTTTTTAGGAGGGTTAGCAAAGTTTTTATTTTTTTTCTTTTTGGGCACTAGAGAAAAAAAAAATGCGTAAAACTTTTGTGATTTGGTAAAAGTAATTATATGGATAAGATGTTCAATTAGTTAAATCATATATATTTTGTCCCCTTAATATTAGATGATATGTGAAAATAAATACTAATAACAAACCATAGAATGAAAATGTGACATTTTGTGTAAAAGGATTAGTAGAAAAGAATATAATAAATACTCAAATCAAATGATATAGTATTATTCTCACTTTTGATTCCTTTCTTTATGCTTGGGATTTTGGGTTTTAGGTTCAAGCTACTATTTTTATTATGTGCTATAATTTTATATAACATATACGATTTCTAACCATATTTATGTATATGTAATATAAGTTACATAAGAGAATATATGAAATTCATTTATTTGACATTATTGCATATATACACATTTTATATTATGTTATAAAACTTTGTGAACATATCTTACTTGAATAAGGTGTTTGGATTCCATCTATTAAATGCTTGGGAATAAAATTTTGTTCATTTATATGTACGTTGATTAAGTTTACTAAACAAATTATTCACTTTTTTTCTTATAGTTCTGTTAGTGAGAATTTCGGTGACATATTCTCCATCATATACACATTAGAGGTATGTTTAATTAGTTTAAATTTTGTTTTACAAGGGAGCCCTCACTATTTGAAGCTTTACGGGGGGAGCGTTGACTCTTTCATTTTTGTTTGGTATGTGTCTATTGCCTGTTTGTGTGGCCTGTGTGCATAGAAAATGTCCATAGTACAAGGAAAACTTTGCCGAAATTTTTCTTAACTTATAAAATATAAGATTTTTATGTAATGAGTTACCATAAAACATAAAATGAAACTGTTTTGATGATGATAAACTTGAGAAATTCGTTCGACTTATCAAAAAACTTTTGTTAACTTCCCTTCTGATGTGTTTCTAAAATGAACATTTAATCATTGTTTATAAATATTGTAAGCTTATAATTCTAACTTAGAATAACAACTAACAATATTCATTCTCTTAATGATCCTAACTAGAAGGTATGAAGAATATACCAGATTTGTAGTTGGATGTACAGAGAAAGAGTGTCCGGGGTTAAAGGTCTTACAAGTGAATTTATTAATGGGGTAGATTGTTTGTTCGTCGTTGTCTTGAGACGAACAACGGACGTAAAAATGAGATGAGGTGTCCGTGCTTAAAGTGTAAAAATAAGTTTATACCTCCCAAAGCTGTAATGGAACATCTTTTGAAGTGGAGTTTCGTGTCTTTATATCATAATTAGACAACTCATAGTAAAAAAATGTGGACACATGATGAGGAACGTCTTCATGCAGAATTTGCTAGTACAACAAGGCCAAATATTAGGTAGAAAGTTCACGGTCAATGCCGACTGAAAGTAACTCATATCGTGAGATGATATTTGATGCAGTCGATTCAAACTTTTTCTCTCAGGAAGAAACGAATCATGAAGAACTGCCTAATCCTGGGGCAAAAAAAATATTTTTGACATGCTAAAAGCAGCGGAGACACCGTTGGTTGACAGTGACAATAGACATTCGGTTTTATCTACGACTGGAAGTTATTGTACATTAAGTCTGAAAATCAATAGACTCAAAAGTTGTACGATGATGTTGTGCATACATAAAGAAGCATTTGCCGCTAGGCAATCATATGGTCAAAGATTGGTACATGATATAGAAATTGATATTATTTTGGGATTGTCCATTCAAATTATTGATGTATATGTCACGGTTGCATGCTTTATTGGAAGGAGGACTCCGATAGAACGGAATGTAAGTTTTGTGGGAGTCACCTGTAAAAGATAAGTAGGAAGAGTGGGAAAAATAAGAAACTTGTGCCGAAGAGACGGGTGAAGATAATATTTCACTTTCCCTTAACTCCTATATTGCAAAGATTGTATGCCTCAAAAAGGATAACCGAACACATGAAATGGCATTTTGAAAGCTCACATGAGCCGGATGTGAGGAGTCATCCTAGGGATGGAGAAGCTTGGAAGCATTTTGATAGAATTTATTCTGATTTTTCAGCAAAAACAAAAAACGTGAGACTTGGCTTGTGTGCTGATGGGTTTTTGCCTTTTGGAATAGCGGGAAAGACATATTCTTCGTGGCCAGTAATGATATTTCCGTATAACTTGCCGCATTAGATGTGTATGAAAAAAGAGGTAACCTTCTTGGCGCTTCTCATCCCAAGTCCGAGAAGTCCGAAAAGTAACTTGGATGTTTATTTGCAATCGTTGATAGAAGAATTAAATAAGTTGGGGAATATTGGGACCCTTACTTATGATATATCGAAGAAACAAAATTTGCAAATGCGGGATGCACTTCTTTGGACAGTTAGTGGCTTCTCGACATATTGTATGTTGAGCGGTTAGAGTACAGTGGGGGCGTTGACTTGTCCATTTGCATGGAACAGACACGGTCCTTTCATTTGTAAATGGTGGAAAACAATCTTGGTTCAATTGTCATCGATGTTTCTTGCCACCGAGTCATCAATTATGACCAGATTTGAAGTCTTTCAAGAGGAATAAAGTTGAAGACCGCTCGTCGCCGCCAGCGAGACTTTTGGAAGAACGGATATGGGAAAAGGTCCAGGACTTTCCGAAGATCACCAAAACAAGAAAGGAATTGGGCAAGGAAAATGGCAGGGAGAAGGCTCACAACTTGATAAAGAGGAGTGTATTTTAGGATCTTCCTTATTGGGGTACCCTTTTAGTTCGTCATAACATTAATGTGATGTACAAAGAGAAGAACTTGTTTGATAATGTATTCCACACTGTTATGGATGTGAAAGGGAAGTCAATATAGTATCAAGGCTAGAGAAGACCTACGTTTGTATTGCAACAGACCAGACTTGTTGACGGAAGAGAGCGGTAGGGGTAAGTGCTCGAAACCAATTGCATGTTATAGCTTCACTAAGGAACAAAAGAAAATAGTTTTGGATTGAGCTCGGGATTTGCAACTGCTAGATGGATATGCATCTAACTTGGACAAGTGTATTGATTATAAAGACATCATGGGGGAGTACTTAGATTTTAATTCAGAAGAGTTTTGGGCATGTTAGTTGAAAGTTAAGTTTATATAATGTTTTAATGTTTTAAAGTATATCTAATTAATATTGTATAAGTTATTATTATCTACCTAATATTTTATATTGTAGAGGAGATTTCACGAGGCGAAGAGGAAGGCCGAGAAGGAAGCTGTAGCGACAGGCACAGTTGTGCCAGATGATCTTGCCCTTATGGCCACAATAGTGGGATGCATGAGCCTCGAAGCTGGATCGAAAGCTATCCATCTAAGAGCTAAGAGCAGTTGGGTCCCATCTTGTAAAGGATTTGCTCTGATCAAGCCGTGCTGTGCTAATATACTGAGAAGATCGCCTCCGATGCTTTCAATGAGTATATGAGGCGATTTACGGAGCAGAATCATTTGGTGTATATTCCTTCACCGCCTATGTTAGACCTCGTCAAAGCGGCTATGGGTACAGGTGCCTCAACATCTTTACCGCCTGCACCTGCTGTGGACTTAGAGACCCCTGCCCCGGATGTTACGGTTTGATCTTCCTTCTACTCCCTCTCTCTCTATTATTGCTCCCAGCACTGATGATGCTCCCCACCCTCTAGTGATCCTAGGACAAATCAAGATATTTGAATTATTATTAATTATGTTTTTTATTAAGATGTTTTATATATGTATATATATAAGGTTACGTTTAATATTATTGAGTATAAACATTCAATATTTTATATCGAACGTTTTTAATTATGTTGAACGTTTAATATTATTACTTTTGTTGGGAACTTTGTTATTTTTTTGAGGGTTTCTACCTATTTTATAAATTATATAAAAAAATTATTTTCTTACCAACGGACTTACCTACGAAAAGTCCGTCGGTAATTTGTTTTATTTTTTAAAATAATTTATTCACCCTTTCGTCATTATGATCGTCGGTAACAAGAATACCAACGATTAACTCTCCGTCGGTAGCTGCATCGATATATTTTACTTATGGTGTTAGCAATAACCACGAACTTTTTTCCCAGCCGATGTCCCACGAGTAATTCTAGTGGTATTCTCTCGGAAAAGAGTTACTGACAATTAAAGCATCGAAACATGAAGTTACCGATGTAAAATAGCTGACAGACCCTTAATCGTCGATAATACAACCACAGCGATGGAATACTGACTGCTCCTTGCTGTCGGTATTTGACTGAATTTTTGTAGTATCATAATTCAAAGAGAAACGGCCGCACGGTGCATTTAGCTAACATAGGAACTCCCAAATGGTTCCGTACAACTATAATGATGATAAAACCTTTCCTTCAGAGAAAACCATATCAGTATTGAATTTTAGAATTCAAGGTTTGATGGCTTCCAAATATTAGATTTTAGAATCTCAAGGTATGGCTTCCAAATACGAGAGGGATCACCATGGTCGAAGAAGTGGAAATCTCATGAAGTTAAAAAATTCAACCGAGAAGTTCAAAACCTGAGGGGAATCATGCTTTACTCGTGGAGATACCTTTTATGGCAAAATCTGTACAAGCAGGAAATATATACATATATACATTCACACACTACAAAAATAGATTAATAGCGAAAGTTTTTTTTATATTTTATGGCGGTTTTCAACGCCACTAAAAGGTTTTGCGACAGTTTCCTAAACTATCGCTAATAAGAGTACCCTTAAACGATTGCAGCGATTTTTCAAAACCGCCGCACACATCGCCACAAAATATAGTGACGGCTTATCAACAACGGTTTTAACCTCCAAAAAAGTCATTTAGGACTTCCTCCTAAAAATTAGCGACGGTTCAAAACCACCACTAAATGTAAGTTAGTATTCATTTTGGTGGGTTTTTAACCCCCACAATAATTAAAGTAATCAAAATATATAAACAAAGTAATTATTTGCAGCAATTTTTTACCTCTGCTAATATTTCTACGATTTTAAAAAAAAATAATTGTAACGCCCTACCCTGTAAGTATTTAACATTATTTTAAAATTACGGACGTTATGAAAATAGAGTTTGAATCTGATATGGTGGAGTACAGTGTTTTTAACACTTAATGGTATTTTGGGAATATTTAGGAATAGGAATAAAATTTTATTATATTGAGGTTTTATTATTAAGGTTTATAAGTGCTTTTAAGTGGATTTATTTTTAATACCTAGTTTATTTATTTTAAAATTTTAAATACTTGACATTTTCATATAAGGTTTTCAAAAAAAAAAAAAAAAAAACCTTTGCAATTAAAAAATCGGCTGCCACCTTCTACCATAACGATTTCTTCTTGTTTCTTTTTTTTTTTCCTTTCCCTTCCCCTAACCGCCATTATGGCATATATATATATATATATATATAGGTCATAAGACCTTTTTTTCCTTTTTCTAGCAAGTTGGCAACAACATATATAAATATATACATAGATATATATTGTTAAGATATATATATTCTTTTTTCTTTCCTTCTTAAGTGGGTGGGGAGCCACTTGAAGTAAGTAAGTTTTTTTTTTTTTTTTTTATTTGCGTGTTGGTTAAGTGTTATATATAGTATAGTTTTTTTTCTTTTTTTTTAAGATTTATATATTTTAAATAGATTTTTAGTATATAGTTAATTATGTCTTCTTGGGAAAGTATATTTTTTAAGATTATAGTTTTTTCGATCTTTTAAAAGAATTATTATAAATATACATATATCGCTATATAGGTATATATATATACATCCTAATTTTATTTCGTAGAATTTCGATATTATTTAGGGAATAGGACTATTTGACTGGTACCCAAGTATTACGTATTTTAGTATTATTATTTTGTAGGATCCTAGTACCAGATCTGCATTCAGGTGAGTCCACAAACTCCATTGTATTATATTATTTCAAATATTACAAGACGTATAAATATGTTTTTTTTTTTGGAACCATCACAAAATATTACTATCTTTGGAATGATATCTCTTAGAGTGTTTTTGTTGGAGATGTTCTCCACAAGGTATCACATGTTCCTTAGAAAAACTGCATAGAAGCGGTGCTCCATATAGGTGTTTCTTTTAAAACCGACTATTACGGTGGTGAATAAGATGTTTGTTGTACGTAGATTTTTCGAAAAATATTTATATGTTGAAAAATGTTTTAGTTTGAAAAGTTACGTATTTTGAAATGCATGAATATAGATCTGGCATTTACATAATTATAAAATTTTCATGAGCACGAGATGACTGGCGGATGAGGATTTTTGCTGAAAATATTTATGACCTGATTCTGTCCTGACGGCCAGACAAATGGCCTTTCTGTTTACAAATACAAATGAAAAACCCCACTCCGACTTGGGTGTCAACTTCGATTATGATCTTGTGTTCGGAATCGTCCGAGGGTTGTACTGTACGTCGCTAGTCCCCCGTACGAGGGCCTCTTCCGATGGCGTGGACGTTTCAAACTCAGGAGAGTGGATCCACTTGAAGAGGGGCGTAGACCGCGGAGGGTGTGACCCAATCGGTCTACGTGGACACCGCATCATGCTCTGCAATGGTTCGACTACTTAGTGGAGAGTCAGGAGGAGCTCAAAACTAAGGTTGATCCCAGGACAAACCTGGTAAGTGCCTCAGGAGTCTATAGCCTGTTTTAACCAGTGATATGGGAGTGCGATTGTTTTGTAATCGAGCGCTCGTATGGTGTTTAGCCGGTATTGACTACGAGATACCGAAACTTAGTTCTGATGGCCTCGTTTTTGGATCCGAACTTTGTCCGTGGAGCCCCACTGTTGCATTAAATGTTCTTTAATTTGGGGCGTAGAAGCTGCTGATGTGTCTTAATTTGCTCAGACTTCCCAACTGCGCGTTCAAGCATCAATTTTGTTAAAACATTAAAAGAGAATGTTTTCTTATAATATTACATGAACTGCTTTGTGAAACTGCACCATCATTGTTTTAAAGAAATTACTACAACGCACACACACGTGGTCTCACTGAGCGTTCGCGCTCATGTTTTTCCAAATCATGTTTTCTTCTCAGATTAACTCAAGACGGTCAGAGATACAATAAACCGCTGAAGTTTAGGCGTGGAACTTTGGTTCAAGTATTCGAGCGGTTTGTAAAGTATTCATATCTTTGTATCGGAATTACCATAAGACAAGAAGTTTTCTTGAACCCTATATTTTGAGCTCCTTTTTAGTGTTCAGATTGTTTAGTTTTCCGCTGCGTATTGTATATATATACTTCTAAGTGTTGCCCAGGGAGTTATACTCTTGTTTTCAGACTTGTAGTTTAGTGCCGAGAGGCACGCAGATATCCTAATCAGTCATAGTTGACCTAATGGCAGAGTTGGGGGTATCACAATAATTATTGCGCTCCAATAACATTTCTAATTTGTACACAATCATAAAATGTCCAACTAAACTTACAAAGTCAAAAATAAATCCAATTCATAATGTAAAACTAGCTACTATATCCCATAAATCTATAAAATCTAAATGTAAAAATCACAGTAGCCATTTTCCCAAGCCAATATCCTAAACTATTCTAAGAATGAATATACCACAATTGGAATACTTGCTAGTTCATTTTCCCTTGGCCCGATCAAGCAAAGCTTTATCCGTGATCCCAACTAAAATAGGGCAAAAATGATCACTCTTGCAACTTAAAAATTGGGCATTTTCATGAATGAACAATCTTAAAGAGTAGGTGTGCAATTTGACTGGGGCAAGGATGTCGGGCCGGGCCACCCGGACTGCTCATTGTGACTCCCTTTTTCACCCCTCTTCTCTCCTCGTTTTCTTGAGCAACCCTTTCTCCTTCTCTTCTAGTCTATTCTCTTCTCTTTCTTTATGGCTGTTGGTATCCGAATATAACTCTTCCTCTTCCTCTATCTTTCTTCTTCGCGGCTTCCGCCGCTGCTCTCCTCTACTCGTCGACCTTCTGTGACACCATCAGCTTCTGTTGATCATTTGTTGTTCGATTTTTTGCTTGCTTTTGAGAGAGAGTCGCAAGAAAGAGAGAGGGGAAGACGAGGTTGACACCGGTGACTCTTTACCGGCGACTCTTTACCGGCAGCTAAGGCACGGATCTGAAGGCTCCGATCATTTTTATCACTTACCTATGACGCCTCAACGCAGCTTGTAAAACACGACTGCTCAACGTCCGTTCACCTTCTCAATTCATCGCCGTTCCGAATTAGAGAGGTTTTTACCGTTTTCTCTTCTCTCCAACATTCTCGGACCGATCGTCTTGTACAAGTTATTGTGATGGATCAAATCTTATAAATGCTAACTCTGCTGTGAGCCTAATTTAAGTTCTTTGATCGATTCCGTGTCGCTTTGCTTAGGTTTTACATCTTTTACAACTAAAAGTCCTTTGTTTTGTTTACATCCTTCTCAAAGAAGATCTGTGGGCATGAAAAGAAGACTTGAAAAGGTAGCGAGAAAGCTGTCGGATTGCAAAAAGTGCGCTTTTGTTTGTGCTTCCACCCGGGCTTTTCATTCTGTTTTATAGAGACCCTAGGATATTTTAATAATAATAAAAGGTGAGGTACTTCCCACCGGCAGTCCCGCAACTATGGTAAATGTATTACTTATTCATTTTATTTTCTTTATTAACTATTTATTATTTTGCAGCCCTATGGATTTTGATCGGTCCCTTATTCTTCAATCGGGGAAGAAGATTTATCTTTTGCAATAGAATAGGCTGTTTTAATTTCCACTATTTGCTTTTGTTTGGCATGTAATAGTAAATAGTCTGTGTAATAGTAATTAATTTTTCCAACAGGTTATTTGAAGGACCTCCCCCATCTCTTCCACTAGTGCCAAATCACTCTACATAGACAAAGCATCAATCAGTAAAACCTTGAAGATATCAAGAACGACATATTTTTGCACTTTAAAGTTTGAAATGCTGCAAGCATTCGAACGTATCTGCTCATTCACCAAATAATCAAATTGAAAGTGTAAAATTTTCAGGAACAACAGAGAAAAGATAATTAAATAGGCAAGGAACAAATTTGGTGTCCACATTTAGAAAATTTATCTTTTAAGGGCATAAAGAAACAGAACTTCTGCTCAGATCATGCGAAATTAACATATAACATAGGCCCACTTACAATAGAGTAATAAACCAACAAGATAAAACAAAAGTCAAGAAAAAAAGCCATAGAAGAAATATGAACAATTGCAAATTCTCACTAGCATTCTTTACTTTTTTTCCCCGGCCCGCCTTTTACTGTTGGATTACCAATGTCAAAGCTAAAAAGAATTGATTAGTTCAAAAGAATCTCATTAACTAAGAGCCAGTACATACTAGTAGTAATTATTAGCATGCATGAGTCTATTATATATGCCACATTAGAATATAATAGAGCTGAAATTATCTATAGAATGACAATTTTTTCAATATTTTAAGATATTAAGGATTTCGTTCTACAAAGATATAATATAAAATATATAAATTCAATAATTGAGAAAAGTTAAAACATTAACAACGTTTTCATATCCAGTATATATCGATTCATATCTGAGTGGGTACACCTGAATCTGAAACATCATTCTCCATCCATCCTTTAATTAGTCCAAATCTAAGTAAATTTCCCATAAAACTGCAACATACTAAATCTTAATCTAATTATGGCATCCACATAATATATGTAGTATATTACCCTAAAACAAGAAATTAAGAACACATATATGGAAAAATCAAACATATAGTTCATATAACTGGAAGCCTCCATGAACATATCACTTCAGGAAAAAAAAACTATGGTTATTTAGAGAGAAACATGGCTTCTTTGGGGCTGTTTTGTCTTTTGGCCAAAAACGGTAGAAAAAGGAAGGATTGTTGTTTAATACTCAACCTCATACATTAAAACACCTTGTAAGTTGTATTATGGGTTAGTTGACTTAAACTCTTCTAGATTATTCTTTTAAACCTAGTTAAATTGCCTCAAAATTGGCTAATGGGAGTAGTTAGCTTGTAAGGATTAATTTTTAGATATTCGAACCATATAAATAGAGAGAGTCTTTACTCAACTTCACATTAATCATTATATGTCAAAAAAATAGGCTATTAATTAATATATGGTTGGACCTGTTTATTATTCTTTCTTTTAAAACATATGTCAGCTATTTTTTTTTTTTTTTTTTTTTGGGGACACTGCAGCCCATGAAACATTTCTTCTCTTTTTTTCCATCTACTTTCTTTCCTTTTTGTTAGACCAAATCGTGTTAGATGTACATTTAATCATTATTAGAAGACTATATGCCACTAACTCAGTTATGTATATAAATTAGGCTCTTTTGATTATTAAAAGGCAATAAAATCAACTCTATATGGTAATAAATTTCATCATTTTTACTTTTTTTTTAGGTTGTGACATAATCCTACCATTTTTCTAATGCTTTTATCATAATTTATTATATAAGAAATTTTATATTTATGATAAACCTTAGTCTTGTATATCACTTTCCCATAAAGCATAAAACTTCATTGGAGGTAAATGAGACTAGACAAAAAATGGCAGTATTACTTGGATTTTACATATGACAATAGTCATGCTTCCTAAATACTCAAATTTTTTTATATCTTAAAAACTTAATTAAAAAAATTTAAATTATGATTTTAATTCATTATTAAAAGTATGTTTTAAATTTGTCATCTTTATTTAAGTTATATGGGTTTGCAAATCTCTATAAGAAATTAGCTATTTTGCAATTGTTTGAAAATCGTTGCCAATTTTATTTGAGACAGTTAGCTGACGATTATGGGACAGTTAACGAATAAGGTATTGTAAATGTTTTTACGACAATGGTCATGACCATGGTATATAGTTGTTGCAACTGTTTATAAATACAACAAAGATTAGGGAACACAAAAAAATAGAGAAAAATAAGAAGAATTATTTACAAGGGTATCACTGCATATGCTCTTTAAATGCTAAACATTAGGACTATCATATACATGTCAACAAATATGATGTTTTTCATCCATCATCTATACATCAGCGAATGCTATGATTCTAGATCATCGTACTTAATGTAATTAATGTGATGGTATAGGACCATCGCAAATAATCTTTCATACTTCAGTTGTCCCATGCATCTTTATACATAAATGAATATATACAATGTCTATGTTATTTTATAATTATTTTAAAATAATATAAATGGTGTATATAATTTTTCTTTTTTCTTACATTTACCATTTCTATATGGGGTTGAAATTTTTTATGAATATTTTGAAAAAAAAAAAATTAAACGTGAAATTTATTAAAAAATAATATTTAGTTTTTAAATCTAAAAGGTAACAAGAGGAAGAGAAATTTAAATTTCATATGTATTCAACAAGGAATTGTCCCTTGCTAGAGCATATGTTAAGTGTTTATAAATTATCACTATTATATTAAAATAAAGCTATATTTTTATAAATGTATTTATCAATTTCAAATATTTTATATCTAATAATATCTTGTAATTTATAAATTCTTGTATATAAGAACCAATGAATATATCAGTAACCTATTTTTGAAGGAAAAATAGCAAAAAAAAATTTCATTCTGATATACAAATAAATTTAAAGAGTTCGAACTAATCCCTGTTCTGCCTTCAAGCTAAAAAAAGCCAGATAAATAACAAAATGTTCTTAGATAAATAAAAAAATGTTCTTAATTTAAAATAGATTATTCTTTTTAGTTGTTAAAATAAATGATATAAATTAAAAAGTGTCGAGACCTATTAGATAATCAAATATATCAAAAAAAAGTCAAAATAAATTGTTACTTAATTAGGGTAGGGCAGTTTTCAAAAAATAAATTTTAATTCCTTTTAATATCAGAAATAAAAGTCAGTAAAATAGCAAAATGAGATTCTTAGAGAATCGAGATGTTTCCATAGCCGGTTTGTGAGAGTTTTAGATACTAACTTGTATGCCATATTACATAAACTAATCGGCCGGTACTTCTTAATGCTCTTCGGATCCTTTACTTTCGAAATAAGAACCAGAAACGTCTCATTAATATCTGTCAAGTCCACAAACCCATTCAGGAACCCCAAACTACCTCCAACATACCTGGGCCAACTATATCTGAATACCGCTGGTAAAACAAAGCATGGAAACTGTCAGGCCTGAAAGATAATGTGTGTCATGCGGCCACAGTAATAACAATGGTGCAGCAAATGCTCATACCGCACCAAGGCACCCACAACAACTCCGTAGCAAGGTGTATCCAGGTGCACAGCCCGTCGCAAAGGAACTCCCACCTCCAACCAAACCTTTGATATGAAATAACTTGCATCTTCGGCCTTCTATACTCCAGAACTTGAATGACCAAAACCCTTTAAAAGCCGCAGCAATTCGACGCCCAACCTCAGAGGTATAACATTCGTGTGGCAAACCCACAACATGAACGGAAAAGTAACATCAATCGAGCAAATGATCCTCCTGGAGCAGTCTGGGCTCCCACCCACGAACCACAAACAAATACTTCATCCAAACTCCAAGAACCCTTCTCCAAAATTCCGTTCCTATCTTTTTGCATTATAGATGAATAATTGACAAATGCTCCTACATAATTTATTATATGAACTCTTCACAATTCCATGAATTCTGCATCACCGCATAAAAGTTCTGGATGTTCAAGTCCCTATCTGAAACAAATTTCCCAACAATACTTCCTTCATACTCCACAATGCCTTCTTAATTCAACTCCTTATCCACCGAGATTACCAGTTGTTCCTTCCATGTGAAAAAATAGTGATCGTAGTAGGCAATCAATTCCCTTGGCATCCACCACAGATCAACAATAATCAAACCATAAATTAAGCAGGAAAACCCTATGCGGGTAGTGGAAAACGCTGTTCGGGCAGAAAAAACCGTATGCAGTAGTTTGTTAGGTGTTTTATTTGAATTGTTTTTCCAATGGAGGGCATTGGAAATTTGTTTTCATTTGAAAAAAGTGAAATTTTTATTAGATTTTGTAATATTTAAATTATCTATAAGAAAATATGTGAATTTAAAAAAAAAATTAAGTAAATTTTGAATTCAATAATAACAATAGACTACATCACCCTAATATATACTAGTAACACTAGACTATAATACACGATAAATAAATAAGGTTGGATCTATTCGCAAGTATTAGGGAGAACCTCTGCTTGAAGGTGAAGAGAAAGGGTCGAGGAAAGTGTGATTTACAAATGTAATTTATTTTTTAATTAATAAAAGGGAAAAAGTACAACAAGGATCTGGACTTTTCCGTTTTCTCTATTTTAATAATCGAACTAAAAGATTGTCCATTTTAACACTTTGACTTTAAAATTTTAATCCAATTTCACACTTCTATCATATTTCACCGTTGAGGTCTAACAAATCAAGGGTAATTATGTCAAAACACAAAGAAGACAAATCCTATCTTCTACCCCAAATTACTGCAATCTTCTTCCACCACTCTCATCGCTGCCTCCACCACTATAATATCTAAGCTCTCTTCTTCTCTTCTCTTCTCTTTCTCAACCCCCTTCACCTCTCCTCTACAGTCTTTTGATAGAGTTGATTTTTTGTACAAATAAACAACTTAAGTTTTAATTATTAGTCATGAAGTATTTATTTATTTGTTATAGTCATTTAATTTATTTTTCTATTTACGGCCTATAACTTTAGGTGCCATTAGACTAGAATATCAAAACCAGCGGAATGAGGATTGGAAAAAGGGATTTCAAACACAATAGAAAAAAGAAGAAAAGGAAACCAACTGCTAAAGCACAAAAAAAAAATGGAAAGAAGGCAGCCAAGAAAAAGGAAGTAACAAAAGGCGGCCAAGAATTTGGAAGAAAGAAGCTGTGCAACAGCTTTAAAAGAAGAGAAACGGCAGAAGAAAAGGGAGGAAAGAGCTGCACAGCAGTTGAAGAAGAAAGAAGCTATGCAGCAACTAAAGGAAAACCCGGATGTACAACGATCGAAATCGGATGTTGCGGGAGAGACACCGGAAGCAGCTGCTGAGCAGAGAATAACAGAGGCAGCAGCAAAATTAATTGGAAGAAAATCATGATCTACTTCAAGAAATTGGTTCCTTCTTTCCCTTTAGTCATGAGCTAATTTTCTTTTTAGATTCTTGATGAAACCCTAGCAATATAACATTGGTGTATTTTATTTTGGGAGATTTATTATATTATTTATGTGATTACATATCATGGGATGTTTATTAGTTTGATGCAATTAATTCTTTGTGATTGTTCTTGTAGAATAATTATTTGGGTTAATTGATATTTTTATCTATGCTTAATTCTTGTAGCATGAGAGATATGTGATTTTTGCAAGTATATTGTGGGTTTTAGAATTAATAATTCATGCTAATTTTAGATGATTTATGTCATAGGATTGAATAAGTCATGCTAATGGTTAGATGGGTTATGTCATGCATTTAATCACAATGTATTTCTTTAGTGAATCAAAACTTGTAGCCTAGATCACCACATAAAGGTCTAATCTTTTCTCCTAAATAAAATTAAATTATTGTTATATAGGTTAGTGGTGGATTCAAGGTTCTAAATCATTTCTTTGGTTAAGCTCTTGTTATTTTTAATTTAGTTATTTTATTTATAATTTTTAATTAATTTAGGAATAATTTTTAGATAATAAAATTTTATTATTTTTTTTATAAAATTAATTTAGGAAGATAATAATTTAAGTAGTTAAGCCTTTCTGTGTGGTTCGATACCCTGATACTGCTCTATTACATTGATCTTGTGCACTTGCAAGTATTGGGTTTAAAACTTTGTAATAAAAATCTCGAACAAGTTTTTGGCGTCGTAACCGGGGAGAAGTTAAATAAATTGCTTGTATTATTGTCTCCTAAATTTGTTAGTACTTTTATTTTATTTGTTTTATTTTTTTATTATTCTTGAGAAAAAAATTTTTTTGTTCTCTTAGTTATCTTTACCGGTTTTTTATTATTTATTTTTATCTCGCTTGATTGGTAGAAAGGTCAAGTATTTGTTTTGTAGGGTAATTAGACAACATATCATTATCATGGAGGCTACAGAAATGGTCTACTACTCTTCTGAACATTCGCTAATATTGCTTCTTCTACCAAGTTGTGTTACTCTTTTCTTTGTCTCTTCTGTACTCTTGGTACTCTTTTATCACATTGTGGACAATGTATGGTCTAGGTATGGGGGAGAAGATGCTTTTGTTCTGGTGTTAATTACTTTTTTTTTTTTCTCGTCTTTCTTGTTTAATTTTTTGCTGAATTTTTTTATTTTATTTATTTTTTTACATTATTTTGAGGAAAAAAACCAAAAATATGATTTCACTTAAAGAATGATTCTTTTATAAGTTCTCTTTAAAAATGTCTTAAATATATATTGAGAAAAGTACTTGTTTTCTTGTTTTTAATTAGGGTGATGAACTTATGTTCTATATCTGTTATAACTTTTGCATTACTTACACTTAAACACATGGGTTATTGTTAGTGTTTACTAAATTTTTTATATTATTTTTAAGTTGCATAAAGTTGATGAATCTCTTCCTTATATTTTAAAACTTATTTGAGTACCTCTTGAGGCGAAATAGAAAGGTTTTCCAGATTTGACTCAGAGACGACGGTCATAGGCCTTCTTTGAATCGTTTGTGCCTTTCAAGCTTATTAAATTTCATGAGTTTTACCTCGCACCCTTTTTGAGCCTTAAATGTTATTTTCTTTCTTTAAACCACTTAAATATTAACCTTTAATCTTGTTGAGAGTTTAATGCAAACTTCTAACTTGTGCTTCCATGATGGGTTACCGTTTTTGTGTTGTGGAAAGAGATTAAGTTGTTTTGAAAAAGAGGAGAAGAAAATATATATATATATATATATGACTTGTTATGCTGAAAAAATAAATGTATTGAGTTAAAAAAAGAGAGAAAAGAAATAAAAGTTGATACATGATTATTACAAGTCATAATGTGCAAAGACAAAAATTTTCAAGAGCCCCGAATTTGTGAATGTAAGAAAAGAATGGCCTTAAATGAGAAAATTTTTGGAAAGAAGATGATAGTTGGTGAATGTATTAATTGAAAAAAAGGGAGGATAAACAAAGTTAGAAAGTTTGTTGAAATGTTAAAAGTATCCATATTCTTTGTAAGCTCGCTTTTCTTTAAATTTGAATTCCTTACCTTCGTTTGATAACCAACACCCTAACCTTACATTACAAGCTTTAAAGTCCTACCTGATCTGAGTTGAGTTTGAAAATTCTTGATTAGTGCAGAGAAGGTACAAAGAGTGAGCTTATAGAATGAACATTTGTTGAGTTTTGTCTGTTATGTGCAATTTGAAATTTTTGTTTCGTATTTATTTTATTCTCTCTTATGACCATGGTTATACCTTACACAAGTCTTGCATTAGTTATGGGAGATAATTGAATGTTTGTTTATTAACTTGAGATTGAAAATAAGAGGAAGAGTGTTTGTCTTGATAAGTTTGAGATCTTGATGAAGGGTACTTAATTTAGATTGTTCTATATCTTTTCTAAATCTTTTTGCGTAATTTGACTTTGTGGGTATGTCGTCTGCAAACCCTCACGAGACGATACTCGTCGACTAGGGGTAACTTAAGGGTTTAAAGGGCTTGTTGCATATGCTAAGTGCAATTGTGAGTCCTACGAAAGTGGCTAGTTAGTTTTTCTTTTTGTTCTTTTAGTTTTTCTTGAGGACTAGCAAAACTTACGTATGGGGTATTTGATAGAGTTGATGGTTGGTACAAATAAACATCTTAAGTTTTAATTATTAGTCATGAAGTAATATTTCTTTATTTGTTATAGTCATTTAATTTATTTTTCTATTTGCGGCCCATAACTTTAAGTGCCATTAGACTAGAATGTTAAAACCCATTGGAATGAGGATTGAAAAAAGGGATCTCAAACACAATGGAAAAAAGAAAAGGAAACTAGCTGCTAAAGCCAAAAAGAATGGGAAAGAAGGTAGCCAAGGAAAAGGAAATAACAGAAGGCGGCCATGAAAAAGAAAATAAAAGGTGGCCAAGAATTTGGAAGAAAGAAGCTACGCAGCAACTTTAAAGAAGAGAAACGGCAAACGAAAATGGAGGAAGGAGCTACACAGCAGCTGAAGAAGAAAGAAGCTACGCAGCAGTTGAAGGAAAAACGAACATGCAGCAGCCAAAATCGAACGTTGCAGAGAGACACCAGACGCAGCTGCCGAGCAAAGAGTAACAGAGGCAGCAACAAAATTAATTGGAAAAAAATCATGATCTACTTCAAGAAATTGGTTCCTTCTTTCCCTTTAATCATGAGCTAATTTTCTTTTAGAATCTTGATGAAACCCTAGCCATATAACTTCGGTTTAATTTTATTTTGGGAGATCTATTATATTATTTATGTGATTACATACCTTAGGATGTTTCTTAGTTTGATGCAATTAATTCTTTGTGATTTTTCTTGTAGAATGATTATTTGGGTTAATTGATATTTTTATCTATGCTTAATTCCTGTAGTCTTGAGCATGAGAGATATGTGATTTTTGCAATTATATTGTGGGTTTTAGAATTAAATAGTCCATGCTAATTTTAGATGATTTATGTCATAGAATTGAATAAGTCATGCTAATGGTTAGATAGGTTATGTCATGCATTTAAACATAATGTATTTCTTTAGTGAATCAAAGCTTGTAGCTTAGGTCACCACATAAAGGTCTAATCTTTTCTCTTAAATAAAATTAAATAATTGTTATATAGGTTAGTGGTGGATTCAAGGTTCTAAATCATCTCTTTGGTTAAACTCTTGTTATTTTTAATTTAGTTATTTTATTTATCATTTTTAATTAATTTAGAAATAATTTTTAGATAATAAAATTTTATTCTTCTTTTTATAAAATTAATTTAGGAAGATAATAATTTAAGTAGTTAAGTCTTTCTCTATGGTTTGATACGCTGATACTGCCCTATTACATTGATCTTGTGCACTTGCAAGTATTGGGTTTAAAACTTTGCTATAAAAATCCCGACCACCTTTGTGCTCGAACAGAAGCAAATCACAAATTTTCAAATCAATTCTTCCAAAAAAACAAGAATGATAACGCGTGCAATTAAAAAGTATTGAAAAAAATTCCTCCGTAACTCTTACACTGCTTGCCGAAGGTGCCAATAGCTCATTAGCTATCCCAACAATTATTTACTTGAATACTAGATTTTTCCAAGAGCTTTCATAGGGGATGCATTGCACGCGTTCCCTAATTACACACCCTATAGGAGAAGGAAAATATAAGAAATTCTGGAGGAACAAGAAGATAGGGATAAGGGTTTCATTTGAAACATGTTTCTTGCTTTTGCCTCATCTAGATGTTATTACCTTCATTTGAAAAGTCCGTCGGTAATTTGTTTTATTTTTTAAAATAATTTATTCACCCTTTCGTCATTATGATCGTCGGTAACAAGAATACCAACGATTAACTCTCCGTCGGTAGCTGCATCGATATATTTTACTTATGGTGTTAGCAATAACCACGAACTTTTTTCCCAGCCGATGTCCCACGAGTAATTCTAGTGGTATTCTCTCGGAAAAGAGTTACTGACAATTAAAGCATCGAAACATGAAGTTACCGATGTAAAATAGCTGACAGACCCTTAATCGTCGATAATACAACCACGACGATGGAATACTGATCGCTCCTTGTCAGTCGGTATTTGATCGAATTTTTGTAGTATCATAATTCAAAGAGAAACGGCCGCACGGTGCATTTAGCTAACATAGGAACTCCCAAATGGTTCCGTACAACTATAATGATGATAAAACCTTTCCTTCAGAGAAAACCATATCAGTATTGAATTTTAGAATTCAAGGTTTGATGGCTTCCAAATATTAGATTTTAGAATCTCAAGGTATGGCTTCCAAATACGAGAGGGATCACCATGGTCGAAGAAGTGGAAATCTCATGAAGTTAAAAAAATTCAACCGAGAAGTTCAAAACCTGAGGGGAATCATGCTTTACTCGTGGAGATACCTTTTATGGCAAAATACAGTACAAGCGGGAAATATATACATATATACATTCACACACTACAAAAAATAGATTAATAGCGAAAGTTTTTTTTATATTTTATGGCGGTTTTCAACGCCACTAAAAGGTTTTTGCGACAGTTTCCTAAACTATCGCTAATAAGAGTACCCTTAAACGATTGCAGCGATTTTTTCAAAACCGCCGCACACATCGCCACAAAATATAGTGAC
Organism: Catharanthus roseus; assembly: GCA_028651295.1. NCBI lineage: Eukaryota > Viridiplantae > Streptophyta > Magnoliopsida > Gentianales > Apocynaceae > Catharanthus > Catharanthus roseus. The sequence goes on along the minus strand of JAPQWS010000046.1, from coordinate 794,797 downwards.
GGCTTATCAACAACGGTTTTAACCTCCAAAAAAGTCATTTAGGACTTCCTCCTAAAAATTAGCGACTGGTTCAAAACCACCACTAAATGTAAGTTAGTATTCATTTTGGTGGGTTTTTTAACCCCCACAATAATTAAAGTAATCAAAATATATAAACAAAGTAATTATTTGCAGCAATTTTTTACCTCTGCTAATATTTCTACGATTTTAAAAAAAAATAATTGTAACGCCCTACCCTGTAAGTATTTAACATTATTTTAAAATTACGGACGTTATGAAAATAGAGTTTGAATCTGATATGGTGGAGTACAGTGTTTTTAACACTTAATGGTATTTTGGGAATATTTAGGAATAGGAATAAAATTTTATTATATTGAGGTTTTATTATTAAGGTTTATAAGTGCTTTTAAGTGGATTTATTTTTAATACCTAGTTTATTTATTTTAAAATTTTAAATACTTGACATTTTCATATAAGGTTTTCAAACCTTTGCAATTAAAAAATCGGCTGCCACCTTCTACCATAACGATTTCTTCTTGTTTCTTTTTTTTTTTCCTTTCCCTTCCCCTAACCGCCATTATGGCATATATATATATATATATATATATAGGTCATAAGACCTTTTTTTCCTTTTTCTAGCAAGTTGGCAACAACATATATAAATATATACATAGATATATATTGTTAAGATATATATATTCTTTTTTTCTTTCCTTCTTAAGTGGGTGGGGAGCCACTTGAAGTAAGTAAGTTTTTATTTGCGTGTTGGTTAAGTGTTATATATAGTATAGTTTTTTTTCTTTTTTTTTAAGATTTATATATTTTAAATAGATTTTTAGTATATAGTTAATTATGTCTTCTTGGGAAAGTATATTTTTTTAAGATTATAGTTTTTTTCGATCTTTTAAAAGAATTATTATAAATATACATATATCGCTATATAGGTATATATATATACATCCTAATTTTATTTCGTAGAATTTCGATATTATTTAGGGAATAGGACTATTTGACTGGTACCCAAGTATTACGTATTTTAGTATTATTATTTTGTAGGATCCTAGTACCAGATCTGCATTCAGGTGAGTCCACAAACTCCGTTGTATTATATTATTTCAAATATTACAAGACGTATAAATATGTTTTTTTTTGGAACCATCACAAAATATTACTATCTTTGGAATGATATCTCTTAGAGTGTTTTTTGTTGGAGATGTTCTCCACAAGGTATCACATGTTCCTTAGAAAAACTGCATAGAAGCGGTGCTCCATATAGGTGTTTCTTTTAAAACCGACTATTACGGTGGTGAATAAGATGTTTGTTGTACGTAGATTTTTCGAAAAATATTTATATGTTGAAAAAATGTTTTAGTTTGAAAAGTTACGTATTTTGAAATGCATGAATATAGATCTCGGCATTTACATAATTATAAAATTTTCATGAGCACGAGATGATCGGCGGATGAGGATTTTTTGCTTTGAAAATATTTATGACTCGATTTCGTCCCCGACGGCCGGGACAAATGGCCTTCTCGTTTACAAATACAAATGAAAAACCCCCACTCCGACTTGGGGTGTCAACTTCGATTATGATCTTGTGTTCGGAATCGTCCGAGGGTTGTACTGTACGTCGCTAGTCCCCCGTACGAGGGCCTCTTCCGATGGCGTGGACGTTTCAAACTCAGGAGAGTGGATCCACTTGAAGAGGGGCGTAGACCGCGGAGGGTGTGACCCAATCGGTCTACGTGGACACCGCATCATGCTCTGCAATGGTTCGACTACTTAGTGGAGAGTCGGGGAGGAGCTCAAAACTAAGGTTGATCCCGGGACAAACCCGGTAAGTGCCTCAGAGTCTATAGCCTGCTTTTAACCAGATGATATGGGAGTGCGATTGTTTTGTAATCGAGCGCTCGTATGGTGTTTAGCCAGGTATTGACTACGAGATACCGAAACTTAGTTCCGATGGCCTCGTTTTTGGATCCGAACTTTGTCCAGTGGAGCCCCACTGTTGCATTAAATGTTCTTTAATTTGGGGGCGTAGAAGTCTGCTGATGTGTCTTAATTTGCTCGGACTTCCCAATCGCGCGTTCAAGCATCAATTTTGTTAAAACATTAAAAGAGAATGTTTTCTTATAATATTACATGAACTCGCTTTGTGAAATCGCACCATCATTGTTTTAAAGAAATTACTACAACGCACACACACGTGGTCTCACTGAGCGTTCGCGCTCATGTTTTTCCAAATCATGTTTTCTTCTCAGATTAACTCAAGACGGTCAGAGATACAATAAACCGCTGAAGTTTAGGCGTGGAACTTTGGTTCAAGTATTCGAGCGGTTTGTAAAGTATTCATATCTTTGTATCGGAATTACCATAAGACAAGAAGTTTTCTTGAACCCTATATTTTGAGCTCCTTTTTAGTGTTCAGATTGTTTAGTTTTCCGCTGCGTATTGTATATATATACTTCTAAGTGTTGCCCAGGGAGTTATACTCTTGTTTTCAGACTTGTAGTTTAGTGCCGAGAGGCACGCAGATATCCTAATCAGTCATAGTTGACCTAATGGCAGAGTTGGGGGTATCACAATAATTATTGCGCTCCAATAACATTTCTAATCATAAAATGTCCAACTAAACTTACAAAGTCAAAAATAAATCCAATTCATAATGTAAAACTAGCTACTATATCCCATAAATCTATAAAATCTAAATGTAAAAATCACAGTAGCCATTTTCCCAAGCCAATATCCTAAACTATTCTAAGAATGAATATACCACAATTGGAATACTTGCTAGTTCATTTTCCCTTGGCCCGATCAAGCAAAGCTTTATCCGTGATCCCAACTAAAATAGGGCAAAAATGATCACTCTTGCAACTTAAAAATTGGGCATTTTCATGAATGAACAATCTTAAAGAGTAGGTGTGCAATTTGACTGGGGCAAGGATGTCGGGCCGGGCCACCCGGACTGCTCATTGTGACTCCCTTTTTCACCCCTCTTCTCTCCTCGTTTTCTTGAGCAACCCTTTCTCCTTCTCTTCTAGTCTATTCTCTTCTCTTTCTTTATGGTCGTTGGTATCCGAATATAACTCTTCCTCTTCCTCTATCTTTCTTCTTCGCGGCTTCCGCCGCTGCTCTCCTCTACTCGTCGACCTTCTGTGACACCATCAGCTTCTGTTGATCATTTGTTGTTCGATTTTTTGCTTGCTTTTGAGAGAGAGTCGCAAGAAAGAGAGAGGGGAAGACGAGGTTGACACCGGTGACTCTTTACCGGCGACTCTTTACCGGCAGCTAAGGCACGGATCTGAAGGCTCCGATCATTTTTATCACTTACCTATGACGCCTCAACGCAGCCTTGTAAAACACGATCGCTCAACGTCCGTTCACCTTCTCAATTCATCGCCGTTCCGAATTAGAGAGGTTTTTACCGTTTTCTCTTCTCTCCAACATTCTCGGACCGATCGTCTTGTACAAGTTATTGTGATGGATCAAATCTTATAAATGCTAACTCTGCTTTGTGAGCCTAATTTAAGTTCTTTGATCGATTCCGTGTCGCTTTGCTTAGGTTTTACATCTTTTACAACTAAAAGTCCTTTGTTTTGTTTACATCCTTCTCAAAGAAGATCTGTGGGCATGAAAAGAAGACTTGAAAAGGTAGCGAGAAAGCTGTCGGATTGCAAAAAGTGCGCTTTTGTTTGTGCTTCCACCCGGGCTTTTCATTACTGTTTTTATAGAGACCCTAGGATATTTTAATAATAATAAAAGGTGAGGTACTTCCCACCGGCAGTCCCGCAACTATGGTAAATGTATTACTTATTCATTTTATTTTCTTTATTAACTATTTATTATTTTGCAGCCCTATGGATTTTGATCGGTCCCTTATTCTTCAATCGGGGAAGAAGATTTATCTTTTGCAATAGAATAGGCTGTTTTAATTTCCACTATTTGCTTTTGTTTGGCATGTAATAGTAAATAGTCTGTGTAATAGTAATTAATTTTTCCAACAGGTTATTTGAAGGACCTCCCCCATCTCTTCCACTAGTGCCAAATCACTCTACATAGACAAAGCATCAATCAGTAAAACCTTGAAGATATCAAGAACGACATATTTTTGCACTTTAAAGTTTGAAATGCTGCAAGCATTCGAACGTATCTGCTCATTCACCAAATAATCAAATTGAAAGTGTAAAATTTTCAGGAACAACAGAGAAAAGATAATTAAATAGGCAAGGAACAAATTTGGTGTCCACATTTAGAAAATTTATCTTTTAAGGGCATAAAGAAACAGAACTTCTGCTCAGATCATGCGAAATTAACATATAACATAGGCCCACTTACAATAGAGTAATAAACCAACAAGATAAAACAAAAGTCAAGAAAAAAAGCCATAGAAGAAATATGAACAATTGCAAATTCTCACTAGCATTCTTTACTTTTTTTCCCCGGCCCGCCTTTTACTGTTGGATTACCAATGTCAAAGCTAAAAAGAATTGATTAGTTCAAAAGAATCTCATTAACTAAGAGCCAGTACATACTAGTAGTAATTATTAGCATGCATGAGTCTATTATATATGCCACATTAGAATATAATAGAGCTGAAATTATCTATAGAATGACAATTTTTTCAATATTTTAAGATATTAAGGATTTCGTTCTACAAAGATATAATATAAAATATATAAATTCAATAATTGAGAAAAGTTAAAACATTAACAACGTTTTCATATCCAGTATATATCGATTCATATCTGAGTGGGTACACCTGAATCTGAAACATCATTCTCCATCCATCCTTTAATTAGTCCAAATCTAAGTAAATTTCCCATAAAACTGCAACATACTAAATCTTAATCTAATTATGGCATCCACATAATATATGTAGTATATTACCCTAAAACAAGAAATTAAGAACACATATATGGAAAAATCAAACATATAGTTCATATAACTGGAAGCCTCCATGAACATATCACTTCAGGAAAAAAAAAACTAATTAACACACAAAACAAAAAGGAAATTAAACTCACAAACAAAGTTGGAAAGAAATTTACAAAAGACGAAGGATTAGAATTTGGCCATGAGTATAACTCTTATGAGTTCAGATCATTGTATAAAAATAATGACTTAACAAGAGCAAAAAACTACAAAACCTGCCATATGAAAGATGGATGCTCTTAAAAGTGTCATCAGCTCCAGAATCCTTGCTAAACTCAAGGTGATACTACATGTACAATTTAATAACTGGTAGTAACTATCTCAATTAAATTGTTATGATCATCTAAAATGAGTATTAAGCACCAAGCATAAGAATCAAAGATATGTTAGTATCTGAAGGTGTCAAAATTTCAAAACTACTAGCATCAACATAGAGCGTTTTCACAAAGGAGATCATGCAATTTGACTCCTCTCCCCTAGACTCTTTCAAGAGGTCTCGGTTCTCAGATTTCAAGTCACATCAATTAAATAACTCATGGATTTGCATGCTTTAAGTACAAAAAAAGTTAAAGAAGCATCAAGTCCACAAAACGTATGGCAAACTCGACTAGTTTCTTTCAATGGTGCTTTATTTTAAAGGCCAATTCGCACTTTAAACTCCTATTGAAGGACCATTCTGCAAAATATAAAATGGTCGTTATCATGATTGTTACTTGGGACAATATCAACAAGAAAGAGCAACACAGCTGTGAAATAAAAAACAAAGTGTTAAGCATTAGAAACATAGGTAAGTTTCATTTCTTTCATGATAGACTCTCTAAAGGAAAATTCGATCTCAATTGCTTATTAATTTGAGATTAGTGTTCCTCAGTCTCTAAATTACTTGCTGCCAAATTTATCCATGTATTACCACTATGTGAACCATGATGGTTCCAAGAGAGCAACAAGCTTTAGTCTTTGGAACAAACTAGAGCAAATCTAGACAGCTTCAGACCAATAGACAACCAGTAGTTTTTACTCATTATAACAAAGAAACGCTAGAGCAAAGACTTCAGCGATCTCCATAAAGTTTGTCTACTTTAATGTGCCTTCTTTCAGATTTGGTACTACCAAAGCAAGTGCTAGATTTTGATTTAGCTACTTTGCTTGTATATACTTGTTATAAATTTCAAACGTTCATGTAAAGGATGGCAGTTAACACATCCACATAAGATATATTCACTCCCATCACGAGCAAGAGAACCAGCAATTTACAGCAGCAAACTTTAATGATTTATCCCTCTCATTTTGTCTTCCTAAGTATTGAGGGACAGTACCAGCAAGAAAAGAAGAGCCTGTTGGTGCTAGCTCTAAAGGTTTTAGAACCACTGCATCTCCAGCAGATATTGCTCCAACGAAGGGATCCAAAAGCAATGCTTGCATTATCAAAGAAATTGGTTGAAGGGAAAGTCATCAATTTGAGATATATTTTGAAAAGGACATTGACAGATCTAAAGCTTCGAGTAAATGAAAAAAATAATTATAAACACAGTCAAAACAAGTATCAACTACACACTACACTAAGTGGTTAAAGGTGCTAATTATAACCAATTGACTAATTCCTCAACCTAACTCCAAGGATGAAGAGAAAGATTCGGGTGAGCATGTAATTGAACTTAGGGTAATTCCACAATGCAAGTATCAATACCACACCAAGTGGCTCTGGTAACACTTCTGCTTTAGATGGGAATAAAAGCCATGGCAATGGACCCTGTCCAAAATGAGTCTTTAGTGGTTTGCACAACACTAACATTCAGATACTCTGTCTATGGCAAATTTACTCCAAGATTCAATTGCTTCTAGTACTGACAATGCATAGCTCCATAGAGTGGAAACATTATACATCGTTGTTTTTTCTACACTCAATGCAATCTGGACAAAAACCAAAAAGTAATTCAATAAATATTTCTTACTTTACACATGAAACAACTTTTAAAAAGTGGATTCAATCTGAAAACCCAAAGCCACTTGTGTTCTATACAAGGCCACAATTCAAGTGAGTTTTGAGCAATTAATATAGACAAGCAATCTCATAAGCAGTCCTGACATAGTCTCATGTATTCTTGGACATTCTTCTTATTCAACTACTAATGAAACAAACTAACTTACAATTTTGAAAACTAGATTAGCTAATTCACTTTACATTAACAAAAATATAAACAAATAAGATTAAAAAAAAAAAGCTGCTCATTTTCAGACAATATAAAATAATATAAAAAAGCTGCTCATTTTCAGACAATATACCTTCCTAGGAGCCATCCACTTTTCAATGTTGTCCAATGTGTGACTGGCTGATTTCTTCACAACACCAATCTGTAATAATAATCTTAAAAAGTATCAGACACAGTATTTTCTGGAAAAAAACGAAGGTTGCCACACTTCAAATATGAAAATATCCTTAAACAGACCACAATTATCATTAAAATTTGGGGAAAAAATCTGCAAAGAGAGTTCTAAGCAAAACCATCATTGGCCCTTAAGTAACCCTTCAAACAGAACATAGAACAAACACATGAGGCCCAGAATCCCATTTTAAATTCATGAAGAATCAAATAAAGAATTCAAATTCTTACTTTATCACAATAGGCTTCAACAGGGTGTTTTCCAAGACCTTGTTGAAGGGCTTAAAAAATTCTCTCTTCAAACAAAAACCAAAAAGACAATATTCAAAACCCAGAAACTGAAACAAAAAATTTATCCAAACGGCCCATTCAATTTAAGGAAAATCAAGCACATCTGAAAAGTTTAATAGAAATTTCACCTTTTAAGTCCATGAAAGATCTTCAATTAACTCTTTGCTTGAACTTCCACTACATTCAGAGACTGGTGGTGAGGCTTCTGCCTGGCAGTAGAGAAGACGAATGACGATGGAGAAGAGAAGAGAGAAGAGAGAGGGCAGAGAAAAGAGACGGAGGGGAAGATAAGAGAGGCAGGAATCGGGAAACGGCGGCGTTGAGGGGCGCCATCCGGGGACGGCGTCGAGGGAGGTTGTCAGGGTAGGGTTTACAAAGGAGGGTGATTCGCGAATGGGAGGGAGAGAACTGAGAAGGCAGCGTAGGTCAGAAAGGAAGAATGAAGAAGAACGAAGGGTTTTTTGACCTGATTCAGAAAATTTTTTTTTTAAGCCCCTTGGGTATATATTTGTATGTATTACTAAAAAAATATATATCCAAGATTACATAATTTTTTATTTTAAGAAAATGTCATGTGTGTTTTTTCTTTAAAACTTTTAAGCGATGATGGAATATTTAATATTTTAATAATAAAAATATATTAACGTAAATATACTTTAATTTGATATTATTAATTAATTAAATTTATCATAATTATATACATAACAATAATATTTATATCTAATGGTTTATTTTATATCAACAGCAAAAAGTCCAATAAAGACATAAATATTCAACTTCAAATTTATTTGCATTTTAGAGATATAGATGTTAGTTTTAATTCAAAGACTCAAATTATAAATTCAACTTGGTATTTACAATCTTGAGATAGAATTAACTCTATAACGACTGTAATATTATAATCATACATAGATCTCGATACATTGGTCTCCATTACGGCACTATATATAGAGATTATTATATGGAGATCATATAGTCTCGAATTTTGGAGAACGCTCATGTTCAAGTATATACTTAAATGGTCTGCCAATAAGGATTTGTCTCTATATCGTTAGTGCTCTTGTCTAAAGGGGAAGTGCGAGACACTTATGTAAATTAAAAGATTTAGTGGCGATTCTTATAAAACTGCTACAGATAAACCACTACAAAATGAGTTATTTCTACAGACCACTAATGTCTATAAATCAAAATAATGCATAAATAGAGACGACATACATCATCTCATTTAGACTCCATGGAGGAGAAAAATAGGGACATTATAATTGTAGTCAAGATTTCGTCTCTAACATCAAAGACTAAACCTTTTTGTAGATATTTCGTCTCTAAATTTACAGACAAATTGTATGTTTAGAGACGTAAGTTATAGATTTTATTTGGGCTTTACAAATTTGAGATGGAAATTGCTTCACCATATTACGACTATAATGTTATATACGATACATCGGTCTCTATTATGACACTATATATATATATATATGAGAGAGAGAGAGAGAGAGAGAGAGAGAGAGAGAGAGAGAGAGAGAGAGAGAGAGATCATCATCGGCGATCAAACGGTCTCTAATTTTGGAGAACTATGGTTGAGACTACAAATATTCGTCTCTATCTAAACTAAATTTTAAGAGAATATAGCCACCATTAATGATTCGTCGCTCGTGCTCTTTTCTTAATTATGGAGAAGTGTAAGAGAGCACTTATATAAATTGAGGAAATCGATATATATCTAGCTATATGAATGTAAATAGAAAAACATGAAAACTTATTATTTCTTTTAAATAATCTTAAATATTTTTTATATATTTATCATAAAATCAACATAAAATTATAATGAAAAAATTATAAAAACAAAATAAAAAAATTTCCTTAAAATTTAGTGGGGGTTTAGACCCCATTAATAAAAGCATTTAGCGGCGGTTTACAAATCCATCACAAGTAAACTGCCGATAAATTGATTATTTAGCGATGGCTATTAAACCACCACAAATTAAAGCGTTTAGTGGATGTTTTTAAAACCGCCGCAAAAAAACCTCGCTATTTAATATTCCTTTTGTAGTGATATATATACTTCTTTTTTCTATAAGTACTTTTCCAATTTAACATTTAACATAAATCATATGATGACGGATGGTAGATACTTTTGACGAATCAAATAAATTATGGAATAACACGGAGCCGGAAAAGATTGAGTTCATAAATTTGATGTAGGTAATAATAATAATAATAATAATAATAATAATAATAATAATAATAATAATAATTCCCCCAAAAATAATAATGATAATTTTATTAAAAATAGTCATTTCTTCCATTTTAATAAATTAGTATTTGTAGACAAAAGGGATACTTTAGTTATTAAAAAAAATTTATACATATTAAAAAATATTAAATTATTACAAAGATAAAATTATGATACTAAAATAAAAAAATACATCAAACAAGAATGTACTTAAATGTAACTAACCCTTTCTCAATTATATACATTCTCTTACACCAGTATCACTATTGCTTGGCAGAGCAATTTTTGCATTCTAGAAAAAAGTGTGGATTAATTTTCATTTAGAGGTAATTCCCAAAATATTTTTATAGTTTTAGTAAATTATTAATTGGGTATTTAAAATTTTATTTTAACAAATAAATATTCAAATTAGAATTTTGCAAAAAAAAAAAAATAACAGTTAAAAATTTTTAATTTTAACAATTAAGTATTTAAATTAAGCTTTTATAAAAAAGTAATACTTGAATTCTAATTTAGGTATTTTATTGGCTAAATTAAAATTTTTTATCTATTTTTTTTACGAAACTCTAATTTAAGTATTTATTTATTTAATTATTAAAAAATTAGTTACTTAATTAACAATTCACTACAAGTAGAGGGATATTTTTGGAATTTTCATTTATTTAGCACCACTTTCAAAATTTCTCCGTCCCATAATTTTTGCCCGCAATGTATCAATTATAATTATTTGTCTCTTTTCTCTCATCAAACAATATCCATATAATTTCTTGATTCTTATTCTCCACACCAATTTCATCCTCTATATATATATATATATATATATATCAATCAAACCTTATCAGAGGTTTTTATAAACCATTATCATGGAGGAAAACAGAGCAGAACCAAAATGGTCTGAGCTCCTGGGAAGCAACAATTGGGAAGGCCTATTAGAACCCATAAACCTCAGTCTTCGCCAGTTCATCCTTCGTTGTGGCGATTTTTGTCAAGCTACATATGATGCCTTCAACAACGACCCCCATTCAAGGTACGCCGGCAGCAGCAGGTACGGCAAGAAATCTTTCTTTGAAAAAGTGATGTTGGAATCATCTTCTAACTATCAGATCTACTCTTTCCTCTACGCTACCGCTCGGATTGGCCTTCCGGAAGCATTCTTCCTTCGTTCCCGTTCTCGAGAATCGTGGGATCGTGAGTCTAATTGGATTGGGTATATTGCTATTACTACCGATGAAGTGAGTAAATCTCTCGGCAGGCGAGAGATCTATGTTGCTTTGCGTGGTACCACTAGAGATTTCGAGTGGATTGATGTTTTAAGTGCCAGATCTGACTCTGCTCAGAGGTTGCTAAACCCTAGATCTTGGAACGAAGTTGAAAAAAAGAGGCAAAAAGATGGAAGCAGCAGCGATGGAGATGAAGATGAAAATGTCCCAAAAGTAATGTATGGTTGGCTTACAATTTATGTTTCTGAGGATCCCAGATCTTCATTCACTAAAGAAAGTGTAAGAAAACAGCTTCTGACGAAGATTAACAACTTAAGAGAACAATACAAAGGTGAGAATTTAAGCATTACATTAACAGGGCATAGTCTTGGAGCAAGTCTTTCGATTCTTGCTGCTTTTGATCTTGTTGAAAATGGAGTTTCTGATATTCCAGTTACAGCAATAGTTTTTGGAAGCCCACAAGTTGGGAACAAAGCGTTTAGTGAGAGACTGAACAAATTTCCGAATCTCAACGTCTTACATGTGAAAAATAAAATTGATCTTATTCCACTTTATCCAAGTCCCCTTTTGGGATATACAAATATTGGCATTGAATTAGAGATTGATACAAGAAAATCTCCAAACTTGAAGGATTCAAAGAACCCAAGTGATTGGCATAATTTGCAGGCAATGTTACATATTGTTGCTGGTTGGAATGGAGAAGATGGAGAATTTGAGTTGAAGTTGAAGAGGAGTCTGGCTTTGGTAAATAAGTCTTGTGGATTCTTGAAGGAGGAATATTTAATTCCAGAGTCATGGTGGATTGAGAAGAATAAAGGAATGGTAATTGATGACAACGGGGAATGGGTTTTGGCACCACCTTCAGATGATGACCTACCGGTCCCTGAGAATGATTGATTCCACAAACCTGCTTAAAATGGCTTTTCCATGATTTTTTTTTTCAGTGTTATCTCTTTGACAGATGTGAATTTTATTTGCTTTTTGTTTTCTTTTTTTTTGGTTATAAATTGACTTGAGTGTACTTGGCTTGAACTTTTCAGGAAAAAAAAAATTGTATCGGAATTACAAGGGCTGAGTTTGTTGTACATATTAAAAATATGTCATTATATATTAATAAAAATGAACGTTTCATTTATTACCATTTTTATTAATATAGAAACGACATATTTTGAATGTACAACCAACTCAATAGAAAGAATGCACTTGGATGTTACAGAAATGGTAAATAAATTTATTTAAATAAAATTTTCATTGTACTTTAATTTCAATATGAGAAACGTAGACACCCATCGTTCTATAACAGATCATGAATACGAATACAATTTGGGAAGATGCCAACATTATCTTCATTTAATAGGGAAACTCTTTAATTGCGTTCCTCATAGAAGGACGTTTTGTCGAAGGGCGATCGCAGATACAAAATCCATTAACACAGTCTTTCAGCTCCTCAGGGAGATAGCACTCGAGATAAATGGAAGTTTTGAAGATTACCTATTGCTTACGTAGGCTCCAACCCTACCTCCCCAGCCGGCCTCAGACAAGTTTCACCAAGTGGACAATTTAGCTATTAATTTTGGTTTCTTTTTGTCCAAGCTTTGTAATTAACTTTATTAAAAGGATAATTAGGTCCTTTTATTACTCATTAGGTTTAGGAAGAGGAGTTAGGGATTTTCTATAAATATCCTATTATACCTTATTGTAAAGTTGAAGTTGAATATTGATGAAATTGAGAGAATTCTCCAGTGGATACTAGAGTTCTTCAACCATTGTTAGTTAGGTCTTAAGGGTTTACTTCCTTAGGTGTGAGAAATTGATTGTTCATCTTCAAATTCCTTCTTTGATTAATTCTAAGAGTTCTTGTTTTTGGAGTTGATTAATCTAGTTCTTCTAATTTGTGTATCTTGGGTTTTACGGCTTTAGTTTCCCTAAGGTTGTTGTTGCCAAGGTAAAAAAGAGTTCTTCCTCTCACTATTGGGTTTATATTGCTTAACTCTTCATAAGTTTTTTAGTGGAGTGTTTGAATTATAAAATCTTCAATAGAAGTTATTCAAAGGAGGTGATTTTGGGATGGTGATACATTCAATTTGCAATCAAATTGGGCATTCGCATTAGAAATGATTTGGGGAAGAAGAAAATGGTTTGCCTGATTTTGATACATCTATTACTTTAGTACCAATGATATTCCGATGACAAAATTCATCAGTAATAATTTTAAACAGTTACCGGCGGCTAGGTCGTCGGTAAGACTGTAGGAAAATTAAATTTATTGCCAAAGACATAAAAAAATGCCATATTGTTAACTCTGTAGAAAATTTAATTTATGTACCGACGACAGATTCATCGTACCAAAGGCCGTCAGTAATATAAGTAACTGACCGTCAATGCCATCAGTAAGAAGCCGTCACTTTTTGGCATCCAATTTTCTTCCATTTTTGTCTAAAATTGTTAAAATCCCACTATATTCACATTCTCGTCGCTATATCCGTCGGTGGTTACCAATTAATTTCTGCCGGTATTAGTCGTTGGTAAATTGGTGGTATTTTATAGTGTAGATATATCTATAGATTTATTCTTTGTTTACCTAGATCTCCTAAGTGCATGAATGCCTATTTTTAGTAGTAGATAGGTTTTCTAAGTGGCTCATTTCATAACTTGTAACAAAACCGATGATGCTGATCATATTGCAGATCTCTTCTCTACTTGGATTGTGTGTTTTCATTGCAATCATAGAACCCATTGTCTCGGATCGTGACACTAAGTTTTTTAGTCATTTTTGGCGTGTTTTGTGGAAGAAACTTGGAGCTAAGTTTTGTATTCTACAGTTTGCCGTCAACAAACCGAAGGCCAAACAGAGGTGGTTAATATAACTATTGGACAACTTCTTAGGGCTATCCTAAAGAAGAACTTGCACCAACAGGAAGAATGTTTAGCTCATATTGAATTTGCTTATAATAGAGGTCGTCATCATAGTACTTCTTAGTCTCCTTTTGAGGTTGTTTATAGTTTCAATCCGCTAACTATATTTGATTTTGTACTTTTACCTATAGATCATGCTTTGTACTTCAATGGAAAGAAAAAGGCGGAGTCTCTTTGGGATACTCCCAAAGTCTATGACGCTATTGAAACCAACAACATGAAACTTGTAACCAAGAGAAATTGGGAAGGAAATGTGTGGCATTTTAACCCCGTGATTGGGTGTAGGTTCACTACCGAAAAGAGCGGCTTCCTTCTCAAAAGAAAACCAAGCTAGATGCTTGTGGCGATGGTCTCTTTTAAGTTCTTGAATGCGTTAATGATAATGCTTATAAAATTGATCTTCCAGGTGTTTATAATATTAGTACTACTATAAATGTTTCTGACTTATCTTTATTTGATGTAGGTAAAGATTTAAGGATGAATCTTTTCAAAGGAGGTGCGAAAATAATATGGAATTAGATCTACAATGGATCAATCCCTCAAAACCAACAGCATAAGCACTTTGCCTTCAATATGATTTGATAATTCACCATCCTCAAGCAACGGTTAGCCTGATCTAAGGACTTCTTGAATACATGATGAACAACCTTTACTCTATAAGCCAATTCAATATTGGGATTGATTACCCAACATCTAATTAGACTCTTATAAAGAAGACCTAATTCTATGACAATTACAAGATTGTAATAATCAAAGAAGTAGGAGTCATGATTAATTTAGAAGCTCTTGGGTCATCCCAATATAATAGTTTCAATTAAAATCTAAGGATGATCAAAACCCTAGATAGAAGTTAGGATGAAGCTTGAAAGCTCAAGAACCCTAGAACAATTTCTCTCAATTTCATATACAATCAAACTTAGGTCAAAATAAGCTATAAAGAAGTATTTATATTGTTAAGAATAAACCCTACTTTGACCATGATCTTAGGTCACAAAAGACCATTTAATACCTTAATACCTTAATTAAAGGTGAAAGTAGGCTTAAAGCACTAAAATCTCGAGCAAAGATTGCATTAGTCAATTCGGTACAACAGGGTCTCTTCCAAAACAGGGCATTTCATCCAAAAGCCTACCGCGGCTGACACGGTCTTTTCTCAATTCCTCTTTTCCAACTTGCTCAATTTGTTGTCCATTGCTTATGGCATGCAACATGAACACCTTTGGAGCTTTGTAGCCATCTTCAAAGTCTTCATACTTGATCTTATATCCTCCCTTCATGACTTTATACAAAATGCCATAAACTGATCGTTTCCATCCTTGACACGTTCCTTGATTTTCTTAGCTCTAATCCCTATGGTTGGTCCTTGAAATAGCTCCTTGGTTTCAAGCTCATCTCGAATCATATCAGATGTGTTCTAAACTTCAATAGACACAAAAGTCTCTTTCAAATTGAGGATGTTAGCGCGTGTGATGCGCATGCCAAAACAAATCGGGATCCCCCGTAAATTTAATATAGTGTTATATTTGAGAGGTTGAAAATAGTTCATTTCAAGGAAAAGATAAAATCAGAGTTTGTTGCTATAAATAAAAAAAAGAAAAAAATAGTTTATGGCTATAAATAACCAATTTCTTTTTTAAATCAATCAATCTTTATTTTAGTTTAAATTGGGTTATAAGTTAGAGAATTTTCTAGTGAGATATAAATCTTCGTTGGGACGACTCGTACTTATAATTTTATTACTTGACATTTTTGTACTCACAAATTTGACACCAACAACAATCAATAAAACGGTATCTTTCATAATGAAGCTTTAATAAACATATGTCATTAATATATTTTCTTTTGTTTTAATGATTACTTAAAAAATGAGTATATCAATTACCTACATTATATGTAAACATTGTCGAAAATGTGTCCAAAAAAAACTTGTTAAAGTTAGCTAACCAAAAAACTATTACTACTTCCATTTTATATTATAAGTTAAAATTGTCATATTTGGAGTTTCATATTATACGGTAATTTCTTTTTATAATTTTTTTCAAGGATACCTCTATTCAATTAATACATTTAACCTATAAAGTTTGAAATATGGAGAGAAGAGAGAGCATAAAGAAGATAAAGTCTTGAAATATGGAGTTTATTAAATTAATATAAGGGCATTAGAGATATTTTACTGTAAAAAAATCCATCAATTTAAGAGTTTCTGAATTTATGTAAAATAACAAATATCATTTTAATATGAAATGGAGGTAGTTTTGTTAACTAGCATATTTTTCTTTGAAAACATATTAAATGTATTTTCAACTTGATGTCAAATATGAAATATTAAGCTTTCTTAAAAAATTACAACTAGATAACTTGAAAAGAGATTAATAAATACAATATCTCTTTTATAAAATAAAAGCGGAATACAATTTAGTAACATCTAAAAGAGAATGCACTTGAGTGTTAGAAATTGGTAGATAAATTATTTAAATAAACTTTTAATCAGACTTTACTTTCTACATATGAAAAGATTTTGACACAGCCTTATAACAGATCATGAATACATATCATAAATATAAATACAATCCAAGAAAAGAAGATGCCAATATTATCTTGGTTCAATAAGGAAACTACTCAAATGCTTTCCTTGCAGAAGAACATTTTGCTGGAGGGCCTTCGCAAATACAAAATCATTAACACAGCTTTTCTGCTCCTCAGGGAAACATAAAAAACCACCCTTACAATCGTTTTTTGTTTGCAACGAAGTTGATATAGAACAACTTGGAATTCCAATAAACAAGCAACAGGGGATTAGTACAATAAAGTTCTCAGATTGTGTAAGAATATTAAAAGATGAGTATTATTTGAAATCGACCACTCTAGTTATTATAAAAATTTAGCGAAAACTTTTTGAAGTATAATAAAAAGACAACTATGAGACATGATCGAAAGACTATAGAAAATTTGTTTTACAACATTGAATAGTGAACATGGTACTTAAGAAAATTAACAATATAGTGATTTATAATTTTTCTAGTCCAAAAGAGATTATCATAATGAATTATGCGCAGAAAAATGATTTGAAAAGTTGTCCTCAAATATTGGGAGAAAGACAAAAATTGAAAAAGTGACATAAGAGGTTAACAAGAAACAACATGATTAGACTTTCCTTAAATCATAATCATGATGGCGAGAACCAAAACAAAGCTTGATGAACCTTTCACCATTTTTGACTTAATTCTTCTTTTAAAATGTGCTAGAGAAGTAGTACAAAAGTTTAAAGATTTGAAATAAGTTGAAAAAATTCGTGGAGAATGAAACATATATATATACAAAAAGAATTGTGTTTATATAGAAATATATCATCAGTCAATATTTATTCTAATTTGACGTGGTAGAGGACAAAGCAAATGATTGGCATGTACATCATTACTATAGTAATTTTCATTTTTTTCCAGAAGATAATATAGTGATAAGTTTCAATGTTAAAAAGTAATGAGAAAATAAGGACGGAGCAGGTGTACACAGAGATGTTCCAATTAATATATTATAAAATATTTTGTTTTTAATATCTGCACATGGTTTTAAAATTATTTAATTAGATAAATTTTTTGCAAGCTTAAATGAGTATATTTTAAAATTATGATGTAGTTTAAAAGCTAAAGTTACTTTATCTATGTTAAACTTTTTTATAAGTAATAATTTCCTTGAATAAATCAATAGAAAAGAAAGATATGTAACTAGAAATTAAGAAATTAATTACTAGACAAAATGAATTTTTCTTGGCTTGCCATATTTTACAAGTTAAATCGTTCACATGAAGCATATTAAAAACATATATCCATTGATTTTATTGAATATCTGATACTTAAGAAAGTTTTTTTCCCAAATATTTACATTTATATTTTTCAAGATAAAAAATTCAAAGACGCATCTTAGTTGACAATTCTTTAAATTTCTATACATGAAGGAGTTTTTCCACGATCCAAGAAAAAGCTTAATTTTTTAGTAACGTCTTTTAGAGGCTAAAGAAAGTGTGACATAATACCATTGAACCATTACCACCATGCACACATATTATAATTCTCGAGTTTTGGGGGCTAGTTTATATTATATTTTCTGTGGAAGAAAAATAATAAGTTTAAGTTATACTCATTTTAATTCTTGGGTGTTTTAATTAAGGGTTAAAGGGATGAGGACCTTAAATATAAAAAGAAAAAAAGAATAACATCTGCTTAAACCTAACGATATATTATATTTTGGCATTGTTTGTAGACGCTAGAGAGGGAAGGGATAGCTAGGGCTTTTGATCATAGTCACTTGTTCAACAGATTCAGGTGCATGACATCTAATTCTCAATCATAGTCATAATCTACATACTTTAATCATCAAATTGGAAAAAATATATGATTTTATGAATTTTTGATGGGCCGTATTTTATGAATTAACAAAAATTTATGATATTTTCATGATCAAATTGCTACCAAAGCATGATATGTGTAATATATAATTATAAACCAATATTGTTACTTGCAGTATTTAATATTCAGACCAAGTTATGGGTACTCTGAAACCAATGTTTCTTTCACCATATTTTGACTGGGTTATGTTAATGATTGTGTAAGTGTTTATGATGAATAAATGATTTTTTTAATATTTTTTTTAAATAATGTCTATTTGATCAAAATTGGGTTGTTTAATTTTCTTTAAGAAAAAGTGAAAAGTTACTTATTAAAAGAAGTTAGTCCAGCAGTAAAATTCATGTGAAATTGTTATTCATTTGGAATTTGTTTGTTTTTTTTTTTTAACTCTATGCTCTGATCTTGTGTAATTGCAATTGGATTGCTTTGAATCTAAGTTTCATTAATCAATTGTTTCTTAAATGAAACAACTTCAGCTCTATATTTCTGTAAGTTGTCAATGATTTGACATTTTAAACTCCATGTGTATTGCTGCTTTCGAAATTGCAAATCGGTCGATTTTGCTTCAAAGTTTCATTGGAGAATTTTTTTCCCTCGAATTACAGAATTTCAAAAGTTGTTTTACATCTTTTATTTTCTTTTTACAGTTTGAATCCCAATCTTTGGTAGCTTACAGTTAAGGGAAGTAACGTTCTGTTTAAAATTGCATATTAACTCCTAAAGTTTTTTGGATATCTAAAACAGGCTTACATTTGTTATTTTCATAAATTAAAGATAGTTTTAGATGATTCTTCTGCAAATAGCTAAATGTTTTCCTAAAACTTTCAACCTTGTTTTTGAAAATGAATTTTTTCTGTAACTCTTGGGTAGGATTTATTGTTGCTTGCTGAGTTCAAAGTTCACCCCTTTCCGCTCCATTGTAGATAATAAGGTTTCTAAAAATGACGCCGGAGATGAGTGGGAGGAAGTTCCCTTTTGGTGAAGAAGTTTACATAGGGTTAAATTTATAGAATTATTTTCTTTTATACTTTAGAACCTTCCACTGAGCGAGAATGATGTAATAAGTTATTACTTTTGCAAGATATGTTTTTTCCTAAGATTTTGTTTTTCAATAGAATATTTCCTTTTATGTTATAAGATGTAAGAGGCCTTAAGCCATTAGCATTGCAGGGTTACATCTCATGGATTCAGGGCATGACACATACATATACATAGAGATTATGTTTCATGGCTAGCCTCATTACATATTGTCTTACTATTCCACATGGCGTCACTGTTATTTGCAACAACAATTGGTTCCTTTTTAAATGTAAAAACCACAGATAGACCGGAATGCTGAGAGAAAAAGTGTCACAAACTAGAATTTTTTATTTTATGACATAAGAAGGGCTAAGAGGGGTATATATTATATCTTAATGAAGAGAAATAGATTCGTTTTTCTCAGTTTATTATGTGATGAAGGAAATAATTTAACATTTAGATTGCAAATATTATTTTTCTTTAACCAGAGTAGAACTTGGCAGACATTCCCTTTAACATTAATTTTTTTATTCGCAAAGTCGACGTGGGATTGGTACTTTAACGGCGCAACAGAAACAAGTTGGTTTGAAACATCACCTTTAGGGAATTTTCTGTTTAGAAACATTAGTGATGTTTGCGTTGCTTGACTTTCTACATCCTCAACGGAAAAGAAAGAGGAAGAAAGATATTAAAAAAAATATTAATGACATATTTATTAATACTTCATTATAAAAGATTATGTTTTATTTATTGTTGCTGGTGTGAAATTTGCCAGTGCAAAAATGTCAAGTAATAAAATGATAAGTACGTGTCGTCCCAACGGAGATTTCTATCTTACTGGAAAATTCTCTTACTTAGAATTTAACTTAAACCAAAATAAAAGTTGATTGATTTTAATATGTGAAATTGGCTATTTATAGACATGCGCTTTTTTCCTTGTATGTTTATAGTTATAAACTTTGATTTTATCTTTTCCTATCTATGAACTATTTTCAACCTCTTAGATAAAACAATTTGTTAAAATCATTGCAGAATCAAATTTACTTTGTTTCCTTCATCTCATGTGCCGACATGCTCAATATTTCAAATGGACGTTTATTATCAATTATTCAAGTTTAGAATGCATCTAAAACGACACAAATTTTTTGAACCCAATTTATTTTTAGATGGATCTAATGTGTTCTAAACTTGAATAGACAAAAAAGTCCCTTTGAAATATTAAGGACGCCAATGCACATGGCACGTGGCAAAACAAATTGGATTCCCTTATAAATTTAATAAATTGCCATGAAAGGTTTAAAATAGTTTATTGTTAGGAAAAGATAAAATCAGAATTTATTGTTGTAATACCACTAAACCACTACCACCAAGCACACACACTATAACTATCGGGTTTTGGGGGCTAACTTATATTATATTTTTTGTGCAAGAAAAGTAGTAAGTTTAGATTATATTAATTTTTAGTCTTGGGTGTTTTAATAAAAAGTTAAAGAGATGAGGGCCTTTAAGTACTGTAAAAAGAATAATAATAATATTAATAATAATAATAATAACATCAGCTTAAACTTATATATTTTGTTTTATCATTCGTTTGTAGACGCTAAAGAGGGGAGGGACAGCTAGGGCTTTCTAGGGGAATCATAGGTTCAACAGATTTAGCTGAGTAACAACTAATTCTCAATCCTATATATAAGTTATAATTTACATATTTTAATCTTCGAATTGGAAGAAATATATGGTTTTTATGAAGTTTTAATATGGCCGTATTTTATGAATTAAGAACAATATATGATATTTTTATTATCAAATAATCACTAAAGTATGATATGTATGATATATTTCATGAAGGAATGTCATTAATTGTTCTATTAAATGTTCAGACGAAGTTATCGGTTCTTTGGAACCAATGTTTCTGTCACCATATCATGATTGGGTCATATTAATGATTGTGCAAGTATTTATGATGAATAAATTATGTGTTTAGCATTTTTCTATGATGTGTATTTGATCAAAATTGGTTGTTTGGCGTTTTTTTAAAAAGTGGAAAGTTACTTGTTAAAACGAATTAGTGCGGCAATGAAATTCATGCGAAAGTGCTATTCATTTGGGCTTTCTTTTTAACTCTATGTCTCTGATCTTGTGTAATTGCAATTGGATTGCTTTAAATCTAAATTCCATTAACCAATTGTTTCTTAAATCAAACAACTTCAAGCTCTATACAGGTATCCAATTTGTTGTTTTATTGAATATCTGATTCTTCAGAAAGTTTTATTCGAAATATATACATATTATCTTTTTCAAGATAAAAAGAAAATACAAAGATGCATCTTAGTCGCTAATTCTTTAAATTTCTGCACGTGACGGAACTTTTCCATGATCCAAGAATAAGATTATTTTTTTAGTAACGTGATTTAGAAGCTAAAGAAAGTGTGATATAATACAACTGAATCACTACCACCAAACACATATATTTAATTCCCGGGTTTTGGGGTAATTTATAGAATATTTTTTGTAGAAGAAAAATAATAAGTCATATTAATTTTAAGCTTGAGGTGTCTTAATAAAAGGTTAAAGGGATGATGGCCTTATGTGTAAAAAGAAAAATAATAACAATAATAACGTCAACTTAAACCTAAGAATCTATTTTGTTGTTTGGCGTTTGTTGTAGACACTATAGAGGGGAGAGACAACTAGGGCTTTTGATTGGAGTCCCAAGTTCGATAGAATAAGATGAGTAATGAATAATTCTTAATCTTAGAGTCATAATCTACTTAGTTTAATCATCAAACTGGCAAAAATATATCATTTTATGATCTCAATGTGGCTGTATTTTATGAATTAAGAACAATTTATGATATTTTCACGACCCAATTACTATTAAAGCCTGATATATGTGTAATATAAGTGATCAGCCGAAATTATTAATAGCACAATTAAATGTTCAGACATAGTTATGGGTTCTTTAGAACCAATGTTTCTTTCACCATATCATAATCGAGTCATGTTAATATTTGTGTAAATGTTTATGATGAATAAATAATTTATTTATGACTTTTTCTATAATATCTCTTTGATCGAAATTGGGTTGTTTGATTTTTTTTTTTAAAAGAGGAAAGTTACCTGTAAAAAGAAATTAGTCATGCAAAAGTGATATTGATTTGCTTTTTGTTTTCATTTTTTTTAACTCTAATCGCTGATCTTGTGAAATTACACTTGGATTGCTTTGAATCCAATTTTCATGAATGAATTGTTTCTAAAATCAAACAACTTGAACTCTACATGTTTCTATAAGTTCTCAATGATTTGGCATTTTAAATTGTGTATTTATGTCTTTGAAATTGCAAATCGATTGATTTAGCTTCAAAGTTTCATTGGAGAATATATTTTTTCCCCTAAAATTACGAAACTTCAAAAGTTGTCTGTTTTTTATTTTTCTTTTTACAATTTGAACCCCAATATTTGGTAGTTTACAATTAAGGGCAGTAACATTTTTCTAAGTTGCATATTATCTCCTAAAGTTTTCTGGACTTCTAAAACAGTCCTAAACGTGTTATTTTCACAAATTAAAGATCATTTTAGATGATTCTTCTGTAAGTAGCTAAATGTTTTCCTAAAACTTCCAACCCTGTTTTTGAAAATGAATGTTTTCTTTAGCTCTTGGATAGGGGTTAGCGCTGCTTGCTAAGTTAAAAGCTCACCCTTTTCCACCCTCTTGCAGATAATAAGATTTCTAAGGAAGTCACTGCTGATGAGTGGGAGGAAGTTCCCTTCTGGTTAAGAAGTTTAGATAGGCTTAAGTTTACATATAGAGTTGTACTTCTTTTATACTTTAGAATCTTCCATTGTGAACAAATAATGTAATAAGTTATTACTATTGTTTGAGAAATTTTATCCTAAAATTTGGATTTTTAATAGAATATAATTTTCTTTTATATTATAGATGTAAGAGGCCTTTTGCCCTCGGCATGGCCATGTTACGACCCTCAGATTCGGGGCGTGACACATACATACCTAGAGATTATGTTTTATGATAGCCTCATTACTTAATGTCTCAATATTTGCCATGGCATTACTGTTATATTACAACAATGCAGTTAGTTCCTTTTAAATTATAAAAAATATAGATAAACGAGGAATACTGAGAGAAAAAGTGGCATAAACCAAGAAGGGACTAATAATGGTACATATTATATCTTAATTAAGAAAAGTGCATTCATGTTTCTCAGTTTATTATGCTATAAAGGAAATGATATGATAATTAGATTGGAAATATTACTTCTTTTGTTTTTTAACTAGAGTAGAACTTGGTGGAAATTTCCCTTAGCATTCATTTTTTATTACCAAAGTTGTTAAGGTACTGGTACTTCGACGGTGCAACAGAAGCAATATAGAAACATGTTGATTAGAAACATTACTTTTAGGGTATCTTTCAGTTTTCAACGTTTTTTACGTTTATATTGCTTGACTTTCGACTTCCTCAATGAAAAAGAAAGAGAAAGAAAGATATTAAAACAAAAGAAAGGATATTACTAACATATGTTTATTAAAGATTAATTATGAAAGATTCCATTTTACTGATTGCTCTTGGTGTGAAATTTGCAAGTGCAGAAATGTTAAGTAATAAAATTTTCAGGGAAAAAGTTTCCTACTTAATATGAGTTGGCATTATTTGAAGAAGAAAAATTCTATTTATTAGGGAGTCTTTATCTCTTTAATATATATATCCAAGATCTATTGAAGATTATTTGAACCAAATACTAATTAGACTTGGAGTTTTACTTGAAGACTATTGAAGCAATCAGCTGAAGATTAGAAGAAAACTTCAAGTAGGAAACTTTCTTCAACAAGGTTTCGGTTTGTTTATTTATTCAAGCAACCTAAAGACGTTTTTCGTTCACCAAAATTAAGAAAGCATATCATATGCTTGAGAGATAGAAGTCTGAAAATTTTGGTGAGGAAATTCTGATGCGGTTAGTGTCAACTTGTTTCTATTAAGAAGTACCTCAGTCCCAACAATAGCAATACTTATTTCATTCATATTGTAATAGATAGTTAGGTTGTAATCTTTCTTTTTCTTTAGATACTTTGTGTTAGCTGGCGAGGGTGTTTGATCGAGTGTGTCTAGTCTAACACATAGCAAATTGTTTCAGCAAGCGTGTGTCGATTGGTATGGTCAAATTGAATACTAGTTATGCTTGTACAATTGTTCCTTTCTATTTTCCTCATATAGTGAATCGGATCAGTGATCATAATCCCGCAGAGGTTGCGTTGATGAACGAAATGTGTAAGCAAATCTCGATGTCTTTTGTTAAGTGATTTTTATTTTTATACTATGTTGAATTGACAGATAACTCTTGACATAACACAAAAGTCAAAGTTGATTGAGTGTTATTGTTAAGTTAAGAAAGAGAATTTAACATCACTTTCAACCTTACAAGTGGTATCAGAGCCTGGTCACCCTAGTAGGTTTGTTGGCATTAGCAAAGTGAGATCTTGCGAGAAGGTTGGCAAGAGTAGTGAGATCCCTACTGGGTGGCTTAATAAGGCTTATTCCCTTGCTTGACAGATGTTCATGGATGAGAAAAGTTCCTTACTATTATTTTATTCTCAATTTCATAAATCTCCATGCAAAAAGTGGTAAGGGCTTTTCGCGAATAGGCGACAAGGAAATTCAATATTACTTCTTCTCCTTCTTTTGGACTCTCAAAGGATACTTTAATTGAAGTGCAGCCTTTCCATTTTTTCTTCACCTCCTCCTTCTCCTGCCTCTCCCTCCCTTAACTTTCGTGGGCAGGTTATTGACCTCTAGGTGAATTGAGGAGGTGGAAGCCCAAAAGATGAAGGAAAAGCAAAGGAATTGCTCCAGGGAACCCCAAAAGGAGAAAGGAAAAGTAGTCAGCATAATCTATCATTTGTATTTGAATTATCAAAATCTGGGGGTGAGAGAAAGAATTCCCTATGACTTTTCTTTTAGATTAGATGGAAAGCCCATCAACAGCTATCATTCGATTAGCATAGGAGGGAAGTTATCACCTTTCAAAGAAGGGCCATGAGTTCAATCAAAGAAGGAGGATTCTCTGTTCGCCCTTAACTGTTGGAAGGTACCAATTATGCTTATTGGAAAGTGCGTATGAGAATTTTCATACAAACTCTTGATGAAGAAACACGAGGATGATGTTGAATCTGGATGGAAAATTCCTACTAAGACTAATGGAGAAAAGAAAGCAACGTCCTATTGGACCTTTGAAGAAAAGAAACAATCCATGGCTAATGCAAAGGCTCTAAACACTATCTTTGCTGGTGTTGATCAAGAGCAGTTCAAGTTAATATCCAAATCAGAAACAACCAAAAAAGCATGGGATACTCTAGAAACAGTACATGAAGGAACCAACAGAGTAAGGATAACAAGGCTTCAAATGTTAACAAGTCAATGTGAAGAATTGAGGATAAAAGATGACGAGAATATTGGGTTGTTTAATAGCAAACTGCTTGATATTGTTAATGAGGATCAACTCAGTGAAATCTATGATCAAGAGAAACTTTTCAGGAAAACATTGAGACCTATTCCAGAAAGGTTTAGACACAAAGGTTACTACTATAGAAGAAAGAAACGACATGTCAACAATGAAACTCGATGAGTTGATTGGGTCTCTACCGGCCTATGAATTGACAATCCCTGGCAAATAACATGACAAGTGAATTGCATTTCAAGTGAATGCCAATGAGTTTGATGAGACAATAAATAATGATGAACTTGTGTTGATAGCAAGGAACTTCAATTGAATTAAAAGAGCTGAGGCAATCAGAAAAGGTGTTAACAACAACAGTAAAGGATATCAACATAACAATTTTGATCCAGCAAACAAGAAGATAGGTGAGGACAACAGCAAAGGAATCAGGTGTTTTGAACGTGGAGGCAGAGGCATATTCAATCTGAATGTGCAAATTTGTTGAAAAAGAACAAATCATACTATACGATGATTGGTGATGACACGAACTATGACACTCAACCTGAGAGTGACTGTGAAGATTCACAAGCTAATAATGTTGCCTTTCATTCACAGTTAGAATCAAGTAACAAAAGTCCTACTTGGGACAATTCAGTTGTGTTAACTAATAGTGAAGATGTTGAACTTGACAAAGATGACTATAACAAGCTTGAAGAAGTATATAATCTTTTGTATACTACTTGGAAGAACCTAGACCAAGAGTATACTGTTGTTAAGGCTAAGAATGTCAAGCTGTTGGAAGAGAACTTACACATAAATGCCTTGTATGAAGCATTGAAACTGGAGCTTCAACAGACAACAACACAGTTTGAAAAAACAGTTGAAAAACTAGAGAAAGCTGATAAATACATGGAAAGACTCAACAAGGGAAAGATAAACCTGGATAAAATATTGGAGACTGGAAAAAGTTGTGGAGATCTTACTGGTTTAGGTTATGTTGACGCAACAACCAACAAGCCAACAAAACAGAAAAACATCAAAGTAATACTGGCTGGAGTTGTGAAAGTCAAGATAAAAATGCTGAAAAGAAGAGGTTTTCAAGAGAATGAAGCCAAAGAAACCTCCTCCCATGTGTTACCATTGTAACATTTCTAGATATGTGTGGATACGATGCATTAAACGTGTGAAAGATCTACAACAAGGTAAAAATTATCACTAAACCTAAACTTGTGAGTTAATGTGAATAGGTTTAAGAGGACATGGGTTGTAAAGAAAATTGGAAAGGTTAGTGTTGCTCATTTACCCTTGAAGACAAGTACATCAAGTGACTGGTATCTTGACAGCAGATGTTCGCATCACATGACAGGTAACAAGGACTTTCTCATTGGCTATCAAAGTCGAAATGGAGGTACAATTATTTATGGTAATAGTGTTAAAAATAATATTGTTGGTAAAGGAACCTTAAATGTTGATGGCATGTCTAAGATTACTAACATTCTGCATGTTGATAGCTTAAGAGTCAATATGATTAGTATAAGTGAGCTATGAGATGAAGATTTGATTGTGACTTTCACTAAAGCACTTTGTAGTATAACTAATCAGCAAGGAAAACAAATCTTTGGTGGTTTAAGATCTGACGACAATTGCTGTAAGGTGACTGAGTTGACAGAAACAAACCAGTGTTATGTGAGCGGAAAGACTGACATCACAACATGGCACCAAAAGCTTGGGCATATAAATTTCAAGCATTTGCAAACCCTAAGCTCAACACAAGCTGTGGATGGCTTACCAAGATTAAAATGTGCCAATTACTCAGTATACGGTGCATGTCAACAAGGAAAACAAATCCACTCATCACACAAAGGTATAAATAAGGTAATAACTTCAAGGTCTCTTGAGTTAATGCACCTATATTTAATGGGACCAATACAAGTTGAAAGTGTGTCGGGTAAGAAATGTATGCTTGTTTGTGTTGATGGACATTATCATTTCACATAGGCAGATTTCTTGCGTGAAAAGTCTGATACTTTTGGTTGTTTTAGAAGATTATGTCTCAGATTGAAGAAGGAAGAAAGATACTCCCCTTGTCAAGATTAGGAGTGATAATGGCAGAGAGTTTGACAATGTTTTATTCAACACGTTCTGTGAAGTATTTGGAATTCAACATGAACTTTCAGCGCCTAAAACTCCACAACAAAACAAAATTGAGTTGTGGAACGCAAAAATAGAATTATCCAAGAGATGGCACGTGTCTTGTTAAACGCAAAGGATCTGCCAAAACATTAGTGGGCAGAGGTTGTTAACATAGCAGTATACATTATCAACAATACGTATCTGAGACCTCACACAATAAAGACAACATATGAGATTTGGAAAGGCAAAAAGCCAAACCTAAAGCCATTGTCATATCTTTGGGAGTAAATGTTATATTCTCAATGACAGAGATTACCTTGGGAAGTTTCAATCCAAAAGTGATGAAGGAGTATTTTTAGGATACTTAATCAATAGCAGAGCTAACAAAGTATTCAACACAAGAACAAAGGTAATCATGGAATTTGTTAATGTTTTTGTTGATAATGATGTTGATTTTGTCAAACAGATAAATGAGAATGATGTTGATAACAAAAAGCAACAATGCAAGAACAATGACTTGACATATATCAAGGAAGCGCTAAATAAGGAGAGGGAGGTACTGGGCTCAATCACTATCGAAGTCACTGACAAAGATGATCAACCATGTGAACCATCAAGTCGTGTGAAGAAGAATCACCCAACATACTTGATCATAGGTGATGTTAATAAAGCACGAAGGACATGTGATAAGCTAAGGTTTAGTTATCGTGACATGGTGAATTATGCATACTATACTTCAACAATTGAGCAAAAAATATCAATGAGGCTCTAAAAGATGAGTTTTGGATTGATGGTATGCAAAATGAGCTTCAAAAATTTGAACAGAGTGAATATGGGAATTGGAGCAAAGACCAAAAAATGTCACTATCATTGGAACAAAGTGGGTCTTTCGCAACAAGACTGATGAATTTGGGAATGTAACCAAAAATAAAGCAAGATTAGTAGCTCAAGGTTATACCTAAGTTGAAGGAATCGACTATGATGAAACTTTTGCACATGTTGCTAGGCTTAAGTAGATTTGGTTGTTGTTAACATTAGCTTGTGCAAAAGACATCAAACTTCAGCAAATTGATATTAAGACTGCATTCTTGAATGGTTATCTTAATGAGGAGGTGCATGTTGAGCAACCGAAAGGATTTGAAAATCCAAATTTCAAAGATCATGGCTTTATATTGATTAAAGCAAGCACCTCGTGCCTAATATGAACGTTTGACAGGGTACTTGTTAAAGCAAGGATACACCAGAGGAGGAGTTGACAAGACTTTGTTCGGGCAAAAGTCAGGCGATCCTGTCATGTTGGCACTAATTTATGTTGATGACATAGTCTTTGGTTCAACAGAAGCTGACAGACGGATTCATCACCATCATGAAAGATGAATTTGAGATGAGTATGATTGGGGAGTTATCTTATTTCTTGGTCTTCAAGTTAAATAATTATTCGATGGTACTTTTATCTCCCAATCAAAATATGCTCATAACCTTGTGAAAAAGTTTGGTTTAGATTGATCTATATAGGTCTCAACACCAATCAGTGTTACCACCAAATTTACCAAAGATGATAATGGAGAAGATGTTGACCGGCGCACTTACAGAAGTATGATTGGAGGTTTGTTATACTTAACTGCTAGTCAACCTGAAATTTCCTATGGTGTTAGTGTTTGTGCTATGTTTCAAGCAACTCCAAAGGAATCACACTTGAAGGTTGTGAAGAGGATCTTGAAATATGTTGGACACACAACTGTGTTGGGAATTTTCTTTAACAAGAATCCTAAAACACATCTAGTTGGATGTTGTGATGCTGACTAGGCTGGTAATTGTGTTGACAGAAAGAGTACATCAGGAGGTTGTTTCTTTGTTGGCGGAAATATGGTTTCTTGGTCCAGTAAGAAAAAAATTATATTTCGTAGTCAATAGTTGAGGCAGAGTATATAGCTACAAGGAGTTGTTGTACTCAACTCTTATGGATGAAACAAATGTTAGATCACTATGGTCTAATATAGAAGGAGTTATTGATGTTTTGTGATAATCAAAGTGCAATTGATACCTCAAAAAATCTAGTGCAACACTCATTGACAAAGAATATTGATATTCAACATCATTTTATTCGTGACTTGGTTGAACAGAAAATTCTTACTCTAGATTATATGACAACTCATAAGCAAATGGCAGATATATTCACAAAATCTTTGGATGTTATGAGGTTTGATGAGTTGAAAAAGGCAATAGGCCTTTGCACCTTGTGAAGTCAGTCTAAATGTCTTCACACAATTCTGTACATATGTTCGATTTCTTTTTGGTTTTTCGGTTTTCTGGATTTCTGGTATTCCTTCAATTTTTTATATAAAAATACAAAAATATTTATGGATGTCTGATGAAGATTAGAAGAGTTATATCTCAAGTGGTTTTCATATTTGATATGGTATTCTTCTAAGGTGTTTGAGTCTAAAGAGGAGTATCATCATTAGAGTTATTCTTTCAAGGCAACTTATTGCAGTGGGATTCTAACTCCTCTGTACCAACTGTACTTTATTTTTCTTAAATATCGGACTTCTCAACATTGGTTTTTTTTTTCTTTCAATCTTTTTGTCTCTTTGGCTGCCATAAGGTAAACTTCTTTATCTTCTATAACTTAAAACTTCAACCTTTAAGCTCTGACAGTGGTGAAACCTACGAGAAGCTGCATCACCGACTTTGTTGAAACAACTTTTGTCGACACAACTCCAATAAATGTAACACCCATTGTCGACGTTTCGGCTGAGTCAACACCATCGCCCATGGCTCAAGCTCCGAAGGAGAAACTTCCGACAACACCTCAAGTACCTGAATCTGCTGTTGATAACACTCAATTGGGTAATACAAATTTGCCCTTTTATACTTCTTTGATGAGTCTTGATTTAACTAGTTCTGTTGCTTTGACTTGTGAGCCTTTGGATGT
The DNA here is from genome assembly GCA_028651295.1 of Catharanthus roseus. NCBI lineage: Eukaryota > Viridiplantae > Streptophyta > Magnoliopsida > Gentianales > Apocynaceae > Catharanthus > Catharanthus roseus. Next base: position 763,881 of record JAPQWS010000046.1, on the reverse strand, counting down.
AAACCTTATCTCTGTTGGTTTGGATTTTGCAAATATTGGAGGTGACCCATCTGTGTTAGATAAAACCTATATTTAATTAAAACATGTTGAAGTAGTTAGGATTATAATTGTATGTTGAGATGATTTTGCTTAGCTGAACTGATAACATGCTGATATTTTGTAACCACTTCCTAGTTTATAGGATAGTGATTTTGTATATATTATGAGAATATAGAAAACAAAAGGGACAGAAAATTCAGAGAAAGTTTTTCCCCATTGGAAACTTTATGGTATCAGAGCCAAGTTTCACGGCTTTATAATTTCAGTTCAAGATTCATTAAAAATGAGCGATCCTTGGCAGATTAATACTGCTGTTTTAGATGATGATGACTATTTCCATAATCATGGTCGAAAAGATGCATACCATCTTGCATCTTCAGACAGTCCGCATCTGATTCTCACACAAGTTCAACTCAAGGAAGATAATTATGATGAATGGGTGAGGGCAATGCGGTTAGCACTGTGTGCTAAGAAAAAACTCGGCTTTGTGGAAGGGTTAATTCCGAAGCCCAAACCCGGAACTACAGAAGAAGAAGAATGGTGGACTATCAACACTATGGTGGGTTCGTGGATCTTAAACACCATAGAACCTAATTTGAGAACTACAATGTCTTATGCAGAAAGGTGCGATGAACTATGGGCTGATCTGAAAGAACGATTCATGTCAGGTAATGCACCAAGGAAGCATGAATTGAAGATTGCACTGATAAACTGTAAACAGTCTGGTATGTCCGTTTCACCCTATTATGAAAAATTAAAGAAAATATGGGATGAATTAATTAACTATGAACAATTGCCAAATTGTACTTGTGGGATGATTAATGAGATTATTAAGCAAAGGGAAGAAGACAAAGTTCATCAATTTCTCATAGGCTTAGATGATTCAATTTTCGGAACTGTACGATCAAGTATTTTGCACTTAGAACCAATTCCAAACATTAAGAAAACTTATGCTATGATAATCAAAGAAGAAGCACACAGAAAATTAACAAGAAATTCAAAAATTGGCAGTGAAGTTTTTGTGTTTGTAGCCCTCAAATCTGTACAGAATACATTGCAATGCACTTACTGTCTCAAGTTAGGACATGAAGCAAGGAATTGCTACCTGCTAGTGGGTTATCTAGATCGTATCTCGGAGCAACGGTGGTCAGATCGAAGCACCGAAACTGGTGCCGGTGGTCGCAGAGGTTGGGGAAGGACATTCCGAGACAGAGGGCGCGAAAGAGCAGGGACTGGCCGCTGACTGGCTGGGTCTTCTTTGGCGAGCCATAGCTGGACAATGGCTGCGCCTAGTTCATCTGGTTCATCTTCTCCGATGATGCTCGGTTGGGCTGCCAGCACTGCAACTAGTTCATCCTCCTCAAACCACCTCGGCTGGGATGCTCACAGTCGTGTGGCACACTCACCTGCTCAAAGAAGCAATAGTGGAAGAGTAGATACGGACGGCACCGATGAGCGACTGGGAATGGCGGCTTCGGCATCGGCAAGTGCACCAGTCGGCATCCTGGGTCTTTCACCGGAGCAGTGGAACTCATTTCTCCAACTTTTGAGCAATCAGAAAAGTAGCAACCAAGCTTTGGAAGATCTCTCTGGTAAGATAGGAGATGAATGAATTTTAGACAGTGGATGCTCCCACCACATGATAGGCAGGAAGATTTTCTTGAAAGATACTAAACCATCTCATCCTTATACAATTACTCTTCCAAATGGCTCTAAAACAACTGGAGCAGAATTGGGTTCCATAAATCTGCCTTCTAAATTAAAAATTGATAATGTCCTTTTTATACCTCAACTCCGGTGTAATGTATTGTCTCTCTCTCTCAGCTTTCTAAAGCAAGTAATTGCGTTGTTATAATTAATGATAGTGTGTTGATGTTACAGGACCGTACCTCGGGGATGCCGATTGGAGCGGGTGAAGAGAGAGATGGGATATACTTTTTCAAACCTCTGAACAAGAAGTTGAATTTTGCTTGTTCTGCTCAAATCTCAGACATGAGTACGTTGTGGCATCACAGATTGGGCCACCCTTCTAAATTCGCAATTAAAAAATTTTTGGGATCAGATTTAACATGTGAATCTTTGAATAATTGTTCAATATGTTTGCGTGCTAAACAGACACGTGAACCTTTCCCTATTAGTTTAAATAATGCGGCTGCTTCTTTTGACTTGATACACTGTGATCTCTGGGGATCTTATAAAACTCTATCTTCTTGTGGTACAAGTTATTTTTTAACCGTAGTAGATGATTTTTCGAGGTGTGTTTGGATATTTTCGCTCAAAGAAAAAAAAAGAGGTATCTCAGACTCTTAAACAATTTTTTGCTATGGTTGAAACCTAGTTTCTTAAACGAGTAAAAGTGATATGTACAGATAATGGAACAGAGTTTACTTGTATGAAATCATATTTTTTGGAACACGGCATGCTGCATCAAACATCTATGGTACATACCCCCCAACAAAATGGACGTGTAGAGCGTAAGCATCGTCATATCCTAAATGTGGCTCGTGCTTTGCTCTTTCAGGCAAATATTTCAATTCAATTTTGGGGTGAAAGTGTGCTGACAGCTGGATATTTAATAAACCGTACACCTTTATCTGTGTTAGATGGGAAAACACCATTCGAACTATTGCTTAATAAAATACCACCTTATTTTCATCTCAAATGTTTTGGTTGCTTGGCTTATGTACATGATCACGGATTGCCCAAAGATAAATTTAGAGCTCTAGGATGTAAATGTGTATTTTTAGGGTATCCGTATGGGAAAAAAGAATGGAAATTTTTTGATTTACAAACACATGAATTCATTACCTCTCAGGATGTTGCATTTGTTGAACATGAATTTCCATTTTTGTCCAAGTCTCGAGAAGTGTTATCGAATGAGAACAGTATGAGGTGCAATTTTAGTGAAGTTCCTATACCCATTGAAGAAACTAGGGGGAGTAATCCGGCTGAGCTTTCTCAACCATTTGAAACAGCTCACACTCAGCATCAAAAGGAAAATGGTCCGGGGATTTTTTCTACACCAGGGGGGACCTCGGCTCCATTAGAGGACCAGGGCCCTTCAGATGATTTATCCAGTGCTGCTGCAAATACTCACTCAGGGTCTAGTGCTTCTACAGCACTAGACCACATTGCAGCACAAAATGCTGCTCCCTTGAATCTTCGTCGAAGTAACAGACAACATCAACCCCCAGGGAAATTGAAGGATTATATCTGTAATATGACTCAGTCGTCTATTGGTATCTCTCTCTCTCTCTCTCTCTCTCTCTCTCTCGTTTCATCATCTTCGTCGGGTCCCTCAGGTACTTCCTTGTATCCTTTAACACAATACATTTCTTATGACAAATTTTCCTCTTCACATCGGGGTTTTGTAGCAGCTGTTAATTCAGGAACAGAACCTACCAAGTATTCTGAAGCAGCATTAGTACCAGAATGGCGACATGCCATTAAACAGGAGATAAATGCCCTTGAGAAAAATAATACGTGGACTATGACTACCCTACCTCCCGGAAAGGACGCATTGGGTAGCAAATGGGTTTACCGGATCAAATACAAATCTGATGGCTCCATAGAACGGTACAAAGCACGCTTGGTAGTATTTGGGAATACTCAGCAGGAAGGGGTTGATTACACTGAAACGTTTGCTCCTGTGGCCAAAATGGTGACTGTGCGGACCCTATTATCTATTGCTGCTGTTCAAAATTGGGAGGTTCATCAGATGGATGTTCATAACGCCTTTCTGCATGGTGATCTGACTAAAGAAGTGTATATGAAAATTCCTCCCGGGTTCTGTGCTTCCAACCCTCATCAGGTCTGTCGTCTTAACAAATCATTATATGGACTCCGTCAAGCACCTCGGTGCTGGTTCTCGAAACTTATAGCTTCTCTTCGTCAATGTGGGTTTGTACAATCCTATGCTCACTATTCTCTCTTTACTTACATGAAAAATGATATTTTCCTGTGTATTCTTATTTATGTTGACGACCTTTTAATCTCCGGCAATAGTGCATCTTGTATTGCCCGATTTAAGTCTTACCTAGGGTCGTATTTTCACATGAAAGACTTAGGTCATCTTAAATATTTTCTTGGTATAGAAGTTGCTTGGAGTCAGGCCGAGTTTTACCTTAATCAACGAAAATATGCCTTGGAAATTATTGCTGATGCTGGGATGCTTGGGTGTAAACCTCTGTCAACTCTGTTGGAACCAAAATACTCAATTAGTTAAAGTCTGTGGAGAATTTTATGATCAGCCAGACCGGTATCGGCGTCTTAGTGGCAAATTGATTTATTTATCCATCACACGTCCAGATCTTGCTTACACTGTACACATCCTTGCTCAGTTCATCCAACATCCTCGCAAGGAACATTGGGAAGCTGCTCTCAGTGTGATTCGTTTCCTCAAAGGTTCACCGGGATAGCGTATTCTACTTCGTTCTAATACATCTCTTCATTTACGGGCGTATTGTGATTCTGATTGGGCCAGCTGCCTGATTACCCGTCGGTCAGTGACTGGATATTTTATCTCTCTCGGGCACTCTCCTATTTCTTGGAAGACAAAGAAACAGCACACGGTCTCTCGATCTTCTGCAGAAGCCCAGTATGGTGCAATGGCGATGACACTGTGGGAATTAAAATGGCTCACTCAACTTCTTATTGACCTACAAGTTCCAGTACAACATTCTATCCCACTTCATTGCGATAGTCAAGCAGCAATTTACATCACTGCTAATCCATTTTTTCACGAACGCATGAAGCACATAGAAATTGATTGTCACTTCGTGCGAGATGCATTCCAAGAATGATTGATTACTCCTGTTTATATTCCGAGTGATTCTCAACCGACAGATCTTCTTACCAAGGCTCTACATCTCCCGCAGTTTCGCAATTTATCTAGCAAGTTAGGCATTTGTGATCTTCATGCACCAACTTGAGGGGGAGTGTTGAAGTCGTTAGGATTATAATTGTATGTTGAGATGATTTAGTTTAGCTGAACTGATAACATGCTGATATTTTGTAACCACTTCCTAGTTTATAGGATAGTAATTTTGTATATATTATGAGAATATAGAAAACAAAAGGGACAGAAAATTCAGAGAAAGTTTTTCCCCACTGGAAACTTTAAAACACATGATTATGCTTTGTTGGGTCTGAGTAATGTTGTTGTTGGGTCATCTGGTCAGAAGCCTATTATCTCTGACACCTCTAGTAAATCTCTTGTTAGCTCATCTGACACTCTTGTTGAACATTCTGGAATGGTGAGTAGTGAAGGTGTTGGGTTGGAGGATGAACTTCTAGTGTTAAAAACAATTAAGGGAAAAAGAAAAAGGAAAAGTAGAGAATCAACTAGGCTTAAAGAATTGACTGGAAGCTCTAAAATGCCTAGGTTGTTGAAACATGAGTTTGGTCCTATACTTGCCGAATATGCTAAAAATAACAAGTTTTACGACTCTTCTTGTGTTAAAAAATTTGAGTTGCGGAAAAGTAGAGCATTTGTTGTTGAGACTTTCTTCTTAGAACAAAGTTGAATTGATCATGATTTGCTTGAATTGTTGGTGAATTCTAAGTTATTAAACTCTACCAGTTTTGCAAAAAGATACAATGAGTCTCTTGTGCATGAGTTTTATGCAAATATGAAGGAAAGTATTGATGATGACAATTCAAGTTTCTATGGAATAGTTTATATGAGAGGTGAAGTTGTTGATTTCGATGTTAAAGGGCTGTCTACATTTCTAGAAGTCCCGACACATTGTGATGTTGAGGGAACTGGTCTGAAAGATGATATAGACTTGGACATGGTCACTTTTGTGTTGATAGGAGATACTAAGACTAAATGGCAAGGAGAAGGAAAGCTATCATCTGCTCGGTTAACAATTAAATATTTTGGTCTTTACAAAATTTCTTGCTATAATTGGATTCCTTCTACTAATGTTTCTGATGTGTTAAGAGACAGGGCTGTTCTATTATATCTGCTAAGCACAGGCAAACCAATTAACATGGGGCAAGTTATTTATGACAGCACAGTGCAACTCAATTTCACAAAGGAGGAACCCTTCAAGAAATTGCTATTTCCATGTCTTATTACTAAGTACCTTGATAGCTGTCAAATTAAAGTTTATTCTAATGATGTTGTTGTTAATGAGAAAGGATTCCTTAATAAAATAGAACTTTGCTTCTTCAACTAATACCAACTCATCTTCTAATTTAATTAGGAGACTATTTCCCTAATTATCTCCCCCTTTGGCATTGTTTGATTCAAAACTTATCTTCAATAATTAGTAGTAGTAAAGTTTGTTTGTGTGTTGACAACTGTTTTGACATAACATTAAAAACAACCAAAAGTTTCAACACAATATAAAGTCTCCAATACATATAAAATGATCAGTGCATAACAATAATTCCAGGGACAAACACAATAGAATGCACTTAACACTTATAAAACCTGAAAACTAAACATAGGAGACTAATAAATGTATATATTAAGACCGAATAGTAGAAATATCCTGAGCTAACATCAAGGCTCTTAACAAAACAACCAAACATCCAAACATAATAAGAAATCCATGAAAAAAATAAAAGGAAATATCCAGTAGCGGAAAAATATAAAACACTGTATAAAAAGCTCCGCCTCAAACCAAGCAGAAGCTCCTCCGCAACACCACAACTCTTACTCCCCTTTTTTGTCAAACAAGAACAAAGTCACTGCTATGAGGCTTTAAGACCAGCAACATCAGCTTCTAGTTGTAGAACATGAACTTGAAGAGTAATAATCCTCTGGTGAAGCTCATGAAATTGTGTTCTATCAACATAATTTTGCTCTTCTACGTAAGGAACAATGGTTATTTGTCTTTTAAGCTCATTTGCCTTTGTTTTTGCAGCTCTAGTAGGAGGTCTCCTTGCCTTGGTCTCAACAGTTTCTTTAGTGTTAACATCCAGCTTCCTGCTAACAGATGCATATGAGACCTATCATTATTCATGACTAAGATAAGGTAGGCATGGGAGGTCAAGGTTGGCGACCGGATGAGAGATTTGCTTGGTGATACTCGGACTATGAGGAAGAGACCCCTTTGGATTCCTGAGATAATGTGGGAGTAGATGATAAAGTATTGGGAGAGTCCTGAGTACAAATCATTTTGTGAACGGAATAAAAGGAACAAGAATGAGGGACGGGAGGCTGGGGAATGGGGAAGCACACAAGTGGTGCTATGTCCTTGACATAGCATCAGATGAAGAGGGTAAGAACTGATGTTTGATTCTTTACTTCATTATAATATAATTAATAACTATGTTATTCTTTTGCAACTAGCAGATTTAACAGAGAGGTTCTCCAAGAGTAGACATTTAGAGGAGCTCCACAATCATCAAACTGGGGATAAAAGGGGCAATGTGTGAATGCCTTTTCAGAGGAGTTTTTAGTAAGTTTAGTGAAATTTATAACTTAAGTTTATATAATGTTTTATAACTTATAACTTTAAATTTTATATAATATTTTAAAACTTATTATCCAATTAACATTTCGTATTGTAGATGGAATTTCACGAGGCCCGACAGAAGGCCGAGGAAGAAGTTGTAGCCATGGGCGCTCCTATGCCCGATGATCTCCAACTGATGCCACTATATCTGGTGGACTGAGCTGCGACCAGTTATATGGAGCTGGTTCGGAGGCAGCTCATCTCAGAGCTGAGAGCAGTTGGGCCGCAGCTGGATTGCCATCTTGCTGTTGGAAATCTGAGTGGAGGATCATGAGACAGGTTGAGGCGGCTATTTCCAGTGTTTGCACTTCCTTCGAAGAGAACATGAGGCGTTTTGCCAAATGAGCCCCTTGCCGTACACTTCTATGCCACCAATAATGGACATCGTCCGAGCTGTTATGGTTACTGTTCCATCGACATCTTCATTGACGACAGCAACTGCGGGGATCTCAGACATGAAGGTATCTTCCTTTACTTCCCCCTGGATGTTTTATTTTATGGATATTTTATGGGTTTGATATTTATGAATATATATTATTTATGGATGAGTTTATGAATTTATATACTCTTGTTGTTGGTTTTTTTTTTTTTAACATTTTAAGGAGTTTCTGTCTGTTTTACAAATTATTTTAAAAAATGCCGACTAGAGATTAACGGCAAGACCGTAGCAAACAAGTTTTAAAAAACTAGTAACTGACAGGAAATGCAATCGATAAAATTCATCAGCCTGAACAACGGAACAAAAACCGTCGGTAAATCTTAGTGACAGAAAGTCCTTTGCCGTTAGTATTTGTTTTCGACGGAAAATTAGCATTGGTTCTTGACATATCACGAAAAAATAAAATTATGTTGGTAACGTCGTGGGGAATAGGTGGTAACAATGGGCTTTCGTCGGTAACAGTTGTTACCGGCATCAAGTGGTCGACAGTCAATTCTCCGTCTGTTTGCCATTGGTAAGAAGTTTATGCTGACGGGACGTGGACGAAATCGACCATCGATATTTGCTTGTATTTTTGTAGTGATTTTCATAATATTTATGTCATATCTTAAAGACAGGAAGTAAATGTTCTAGTAATAAATTTGTTCTTAATATTTATCTTTAAACAGCATATTAGATAATGTATAAAACAATCCGGACTGACAAACCAATACTTATTATGAAATTTAAAAAAACAAATCTCTACTTTTTTTTAACAACTACTTTTATATTAAATCTAATCAAATTGCACTCCACTTCTTAATCCTTGCAAGCAAAGTTTTCTTTTAACAATATAAACAAGTTAAATATTCCCTCTTCTTTATAATATTTTCCAATTTTTTAGACATATTAAAAAATTTGAAATTCAATAATTATTTAAGTCAAATACTAGAATGGGGTATTATCTTCGATAAAAAATATAAGTCATTTTAGAATAGTGAAAAATGATTCAAAATATAAGTAGTTGTACTCTTTTCAATGTGTATTTTTTCTATTTTTATTCATTATTTATTCATTGATTCTACCCCTACTCTCTATCTCTCTTCTTACTTATTTGAAATTTGAAATTTTTTTTATTTTCAATATCCTTTATTCGTGTATACAAGTTAAGGAGTTATATTTCTAATAAGATAGTTGCATCTTAGATTTGAAATCATTAGTTATGGGTATCTCCTCTCATAATAAGCCATTCAACTATAACGAAACTCAAAATGAAAAACTCAAAACTATACTCTATCTTAATGCATTTATTTCAGAAAGTATTTCTACCGTTTCAATTTATCTATTGTCTAGTTATACTTTTTGTCTCAAAATATCTATTGTTTTGATAAATTAATAGAGTATTAAATAAAAATTTTTTACAAATATCTCTATGTATTATTATTGAATGGTACTATCTATAAATGTTTAGAAATAATTTAAACAAACTCATTTTCCCAAGTAAATGAAATTTCGTCTATTCATTCATCAATTAACAATTTAGTATTTCTTTAATCATTATATCATATGTTAATAATGTGAGAGATTATAAATTGAAATAGAGGTATAGTAATAATAAAATTGAGCACGGATTTTTTAGATAAAGTTAAAAAGTGACTAGATATTAGTTGTAAAATGGAGTATATAATGTGAAAGTTAACTGGAAAAAGTCTTGAATAAAGTGATCAGTGATGATTAATAGCACCTAAGATGATTTGTAACATTCTCTATAGTAACTTCGATAGTATTTTATTTTTTATTAATTTTTTTAAACTTTTAATTTTATTTTTTATTTGATAAATTTTATTAATTAAATAAAAATTATAGCGAAAGTATTATAAAAAATATTACAAAAGATTCAAACTAAAATGAGGTATAGTAGTTTATGTGAATGGACACATTATTTAAAAATGTTAAGAATAAAAAGTAATTAATATTCTGAAATTCTAAAAAAAATACAAAGCAGCATCAGTAGTACTTTCTAAAAATATAAAATTCCCGGGATTTACTTTTTTAAAATAGTAACTTTCTAAAAATAGAAAATTTTCAATTCAGAAAAGCTTTCTCGAAATACTCAATGCAAAAAACATTATTAGCACATAAATAAAAAATATAATGTTATACAAATAAATTTGATCCACAATTGATTGGATTAATAAAGATAATCGTGTTAATACATAAGAAATTAATTATAGTATGACATAATTGCTCTTTGTTGATTTTCTTGAACCCAAGGATCTACCTGAATAGAGGTTATATATATATATATATATAAATATATATAAAAAAGACAAAAACTTAAGAAATTTGTCAATTTTAAATTTTGAAATCACGTCTCTTCTTTCGCCAACAATTAATTTTTTACAAATTTCAAAAACAAAAATACAAATTTAACTTAAACTCTTATCTAAATTGAGTCTAAAGTTAAGGGTATTTAAATAAGAATGTACATACTTTGATACAATCATATGTCGTTTTCTTAAAATATACAGCTTTGTGACAATGCAATTAGTTTAGTAGTAAAAAATTCTTCTTATTAGATAAAGGTCTTGGATTCGAACCACACTCCATTCCCTCAATATATATAAATATATATACACTAATTTTGTTTCATATAATAAGATTAAGTTACTTTTTTACACATATTAAGAAAACATGAAATTAATGTGTTTTTTATAACAAATATTTACAATACACCTTTATTATTTTACTACACTCCATCATTCAAAACTTTAGCTCATCTCTCCTCTCTTTTCTTTTTGTATTTCAAAGCATTGTCAAATGTGACTGAATATAAATTTTGAGAATTATTAAGTAATAATGCATTAATTATATAGACATATTTTTAAAAATATTATAATAAAATTTAACCTTATACTATAAAATCTTAAATATCACAATTTAGCAGTAGGAAAGATAAAATATTTATGAGGAGCCGTATAATCCAAAAGTGAAAATTGAGGGAAGAAAAACTCAAACTAAACTCCCCTAGTATCTGCAAATTTGGAAATAAATACATATTTTAAATGGTACATTGGTTTTGTCTTCTGTAGCACACACGTACAAAGCACAAATTTTACACGTTATGTTTGCGTGCTTTATTTCCATTTCAGGACTTTCGTGCATCTTTTCGCCACAACTCCTGTCCCATGCATGCACCTTGTTCTAATCTTTTTCCTCCTCTTCCCCTTCTGTTTCAAATTTCAAGTGATTCTCCTATTATCTGCCTTCATAGGAGATGAGGATCGTCCGCAAAATTTATTATAGCAATTTTCTTATAATATCTTTTAAGAATTTGCAGACGGGATAATATACATCCCTATTAAATTATAAATATGGGCGATGGTAAAAAGTATGGAAGGCCAGATCCACGCTGCCCTGTTAAACAGGTTGTTATACCTTGGATCGTTAATGCAAAGTATATCCCGTATCTTATTATCATTTGCACATTCATCTATGCGTGTAAAGACGAAGTTAGAATTTAGGTTTTTTCTGGCCTGGCCCATTTAAAAAAAACTCAGATTGAAGTGGGGCTTTTTTTTTCTATTTTTTTTTTGATTAAGGCCATAACGCACAGAGATGATAACGCATAATCGTTATGCGTTATCCTTAATCATCGCGTAAAAATCTGACGTGGATCCCAGCTAGGGCTGAGTTGTAGATAACGCAGAATGATTGTGCGTTATCAAGCTTAATAACGCACAACCATTATACGTTATTAAAACTGTGCGTTATCATGTTATAAAAAAAACCATAGCATGGATTCGTCCGTTGCCCCTCCCCTTCCTCCACCTTTTTTTTTCCCAACTTAGCCGCCCCCTCCCCCTTTTTTTTCCCCAGCCTATTTCAGCCCCTTTTCCCCACCCCCTTTTTTACTCTCTTTCCTCCTTTCCTCCTTATTTCTCTATTTCCTCTCCTTTCCCCTTATTGTTTTTCCAGCATTCTTCCTCCTTCATTCTTTCTTCTTTTTTCCAGCCACCTTCATCTCATTCTTCTTCCTTTTTTCATCCTTCCTCTTCATAAAATTTTTTGTTCCTGCCTCCGCCAACTGCTAGATATTTGACTCTATTTTTTTTTCTTATTATTATATATTGATTTCCTTTTTATCTAATAAATGTGTATTTTATTTTGAAAATTACAATTAAATTAGTAAATCTTGGAGATTTTCTTTAGAGTACGAACGCTATTAAGGATTTGGAGTACGAAGGCTACTAAAGCTGCATTTTAAATTTTCAGTAAGTTTTTAGTTATTTAGAATTTTTTTTGTTTATTACATATTAAGTGTGATTTTTTCGTTATTTGTTGTCTGTTAATATTTTTTTTATGAATTTTATTTATTAACTTGAATTAATTTATTTTTTGTGGAAATGGGTTTTACATTTATATTTAAAATATTTTTCATTAATGAATTTGTACAAATGTGATAATTTTATGTATATAATTGTTTTTGAATTTAAAAAGTGATATTAGGGTGATGTATTATTTTCTTTAATTTATGTGGATAATTATGTTTACTTTATTACCTTACTTTATGATTATTAGAAATTATTTAGATTATTACTTTGCATATTTCGTATAAATTATTGAGTAGAAAATATGAGAATATGTAATTCGATATTTGTAACTTTTTTTTTTTAAATGTAGAAAATATGAAAACAAATCTTTTTGTTGTAACTTAAAAATTGTAAAATTTAAATAATACAAAACTTAAAAATGTATTATTAAAATCTAAAATTTTACATTTTTTTTAATTTTTGGATTTATGTTTAAAATTGTAGTTATTAATAAATTTGTATTTGATAATTTTATGCATGTAATTGTTTTTTTGTATTTGAAAAGTGATATTAGGGATAATATTTTTTTCATGAATTTATTTGGGTAATTATGGAAACTTTTTTTCTTGCAACTTAAAAATTGTAAAATTTAAATAATACAAAACTTAAAAATCTATTATTAAAATCTAAAATTTTACATTATATATATTTTTTGTGAAATTGTGGTTTTGGATTTCTGTTTAAAATTGTAGTTATTAATAAATATGTACGAATGTTTTTTTTCATTAAAAAAGTGATATTAGGGTTTAGGATTTTTTTCATGAATTTATTTGGATAATTAGGTTTAATTTCTTACTTTATGATTAATATAATTTTTTTTAATTATTTAGGTAATTAATTTGAATGTTAGAAAATATGGGAATCTGTAATTCGGGTTTGATCTGGAGTGGGGATCGGGAGACGTGTTATACTGACCTCCAGTGTAGGCGTTTGGCCGCAAACTATTCCAGTGCTATAGTGCGGCTCCCTGTAAATTGGTTGAGATTATTGATAGAACCGGTTTGTGGGAGTCTTTAGGTGTGGTTACATTGGATTAGACCACGCACTTATCACCGCATTGGTCGAGCGGTGGAGACCAGAGACCCACACATTTCATCTAACGTGCGGTGAAGTCTCAATTACACTCTAAGATGTATAGGCGCTGTAGGGTTTAGGGATAGACAGCACGGTTGTTACCGGGCCTAGTTGGAGTTTACACCCTAAACAATACTGGATTGACGTTATCGAGAGACTTCTTGGTGTGCGGTTGTCTCTCAGCCACTTTTCTAGTTACAAAGTGAAGAAGGAACCATTGGAAGCATGGATTCTGAGAGCGTTCACCGGTTCAGAGACAGACAACAATCTAATCTTGCGCGCTCGTGGATTTATTTTCTTACTTGATACATGGACCGCAAGATGTTAACATCACAGTGACGATAATTACTGTGCATGGTAAATCCGTATAAAAAAGAAAGCCACGCACAATCGGTGGGAAATAACCAGATTCGTTAAAGAACACACATGGCTTGTACAGATAGAACAAAACAAACATAGAAACCTGTCTTCAAAATTTATATCAATGTCCATATCACACCTAGTTGCCAACGATCCTGAGATACCTGTTTCGAACATCATTCAAGAAGTGTAGGTATTGTATCAAACTAGCTGTACTTACAAGAGGGCATGGTATGCTCGAAAATTTGCCATCGAGAGGGTTTTTGGTAGCTGGGATACAACCTTCAATATTCTACCTAAATACTTACAAGCTGTACATGATATAAACCCGGGGACTGTATACGAATTTTTGCATCACATAACAAGCAGTCCCCTTAATTATGTTTTCAAATTTGTTTTCTGGTGTTTCTCGCCGTATATAGACGGATTTCCATATTGCCAGCCGGTGATTTTTGTGGATGGAACACACTTAAGAGGACCATACAAGGGCGTGCTGTTAATTGCAAGTATATGGGATGCAAATAATCACTTGTTCCCACTTGCTTTTGCAATTGTTGATAAGGAATCTTCCGAGAGTTGGAATTGGTTCTTTAAAAACTTGCGAGAATACGTAGTCAAAGATCGCCACGTATGCCTCATTTCTTATCGCCACAAAGGTATTTTCATAGCTATTCAAATCCACCATTTGCAGTTCACCTGTTTTGCTTACGCCACATTCGAGCAAATTTCAATAAGACCTTCAAAAATACAACCCTAAAAAGCTTGATGTGGCAGGCCGAAACAGAAATGAAACAATAGACATTTGACCGTGTAATGAAAGAGATTCAAGAAAGAAATGTGGATGCTTACATTTACTTGATGAAGTTGGACGCAGAGAAATGGACTAACAGTGTGTTGAAGAAAGCTAAGGTTCTACCTTTAAAAGCCCTGGCTGAACTAATATTCAACAAACTAGTTAAGTACTTTCACCAACACCGTGAAGAGGCAGAAAATTGTTTGCATCCATTTCCAACTTGAATTTTTGATAATTTTTTGCGGATTGAACTGAAATCAAGAGAACACAAAGTTACAACTTACAATCCGCGAGAGGGAATATACCTGGTCAAATCTCCAATCCGAGTTTCTGGTACAGGCAACAACGTCTATACATTACGGCTAAATAATAAATTTTGTAGTTGCGGAAAATGGCAAACATATACATTGCCTTGTTCTCATGTTCTTGCAGTGTGTAGACAAAATGTGTCAAGAATAGATGCTTATGTACCGGAGATATATTTGCGACAAACGTACATAAAAACTTACCAAGCGAATTTTCATCCGGTCTTGAGTGAGAACTTTTGGAGGGATGTCCCTTTTAATTTGACATTCTATCCTCCAAACATGAAAAAGGAATGGGGTAGGAAACAAGGCAAGCGATTTCTGGAGGAAATGGATTATAGCAATCCGGATTCTCCCCCAAGATGTGGTAGATGTCACATGCCGGGACATAATAGGAAAAATTGTAATAACCCTGAACCGAACAATGTATAAGTTTGACATTTTCTTGAAATAGTTGTAATAAAATATGTTTATATTAATGAAATTTTTCTTTCAATTTTTTCTAATTACTACATCATTGCTCGAAATTTTTACGGGTTCTTTATTAATACTTCTTCAAATAACTTGCGATATAAATGATATATTTTCCAAGAAAATGATATAAATAGCACAAAATAAGTTAAATATAATAAATACAGTATTTTTAAAAAAATTATACAATTATAAGTTTTTCCAAAACAAATTTTCATTAAAACAAACAATTCATTAAACAAATTACTAAAAAAAATTATACAATTATAAGTTTTCCCAAAAGAAATTATTATTAAAAACAAAAAAATGTTCATTCAAAAAAATAAAATAAATTAAATAACACAATTGTAAACAAAAAAAATTATTAAAAAAACATTTAAAAAAATTGAAAAAAACAAATTAAAAAACATAAAAAAATTAAAAAAATAAAAAAATAAAAAAATAAAAAAATTTTAAAAAATAATTACGTGACTGATAACGCACAACAAGTATGCGTTATATCGAGTTATAAATTTTATACAAAATAAATATAATTTTTACCATATATAAAGTATAAGAAAAAATTAAGAGTGCCAGAGCCCTCCCTAGCCCCAATATAGATCCGTCAGTGCGCTTGTACATGTCTTTGTTTAGGTTACATAAAAATAGTATTGATGTTCCATGCGTTCTTTATGAGGATTATGATTTTTTTTTAAACAAGGTATGAGTTTTGTATTAAATTTGCTTTGTTATGATATGAGATTTCAAGATTTCTATGTTAGAATTTCATGCAAATAAAATGCATGTTCCATGGATTATGTGCTAGCGTCTTATGATATTAGTATTCAAGTATCTTGTTTTCTGTGTTAGAATTTAATGAAAATTGTATTGATGTTTCATATTTTATGTACATAAACAAAATTGCCTGCATGTTCCATGGAAAAATATAATGCACATGAATTCTATATTAGAGCTCCGTAGAAATAATACTGATGTTTCATAGATTATGTGTTAATGTTTTATAGAAACAGAATGTATGTTCTATGGATTCTGTGTGAGATTCCATGAATTGTGTTAGGATTGCTTTTGTTGTAAGGTTCCCTGATTAATGTGTTACAATTTCAAGAAAATAATATTAATGTTCCATAAAAAAATATATTAATGCATGCTTCGTGACTCATGCATTAAGGTTTTATGAAGATAGTATTGATATTTCATGGGTTATGTGTTAATATATAGAATACATGCATGTTCCGTAAGTTCTCTGAGATTCTATGAGTTATGTTAGATTATTTTGTTACGATGAGGTTCCATATAATATTAATATTTTATGAATTTTATATTAAGTTTCATGAAAATATGCTGCATATTTAATTAATTATGTATTAAGATTTTATGAAAATAATCTTATTTAAGATTTCTTCAAATTGAGTTTTAAACCGTAGATATCTAAGTCACTTTTTAACTTTATCCCAAAAACTCTTCTTAATTTTATAATTACAATTCCTTCCATTTCAGTTTATCTATCAACTTAAAACATGGCAGATACAAGAATTAAGGAAATGATTAGCTCGTCTAAAATTAAAAAAAAAAAAAACTAAATTCTCTTTTGATTGACCGTTATCAATATTTCTATTGAAAGTTTCTAGACACTTATTTAGTTTCAATAAGGTAGAGGTATATTTAAAAAAATATTTATTTAATTCTCTCTTGATTTATTAAATAGACATATATTTTTTAATAAAAAAAATATATTTAGGTGACAGTTAATATGAAATGGAAGAAGCATCTCTCTTTAACTATCTATCTATTAAAGACAAATTAAATATCGTGCCAAAATTGTTTGTACCATTTTTATATAGCATTTAAATTACTTAAAAAGTGGTATTGTATCGCATGCCAACCTAGTTTTACTAAACACTCGGAGACTGTACAAATATGATGCACATTCACCGAGACTTCTTTAACTTCGCCAGCAAAGCCAGTACGTCACTTCCGTTATTCTTGATTTTGAAGATAAGCATTACTACGATCTCCTACATAAATATAAGAGTAATTTCAAATAGAGCCTAAAACCGAAAACACAGTACAAAAAGTTCTAGCGTTCTTGCTCCCTTTTCATCACTACTTACTAGAGAAAAGTTCCGAATATCAATGGGGAAA
The DNA here is from genome assembly GCA_028651295.1 of Catharanthus roseus. Lineage (NCBI taxonomy): Eukaryota > Viridiplantae > Streptophyta > Magnoliopsida > Gentianales > Apocynaceae > Catharanthus > Catharanthus roseus. Next base: position 746,437 of record JAPQWS010000046.1, on the reverse strand, counting down.
TTTGAGTTAATACTGATTCCTTCTCCCGGAATCGGTCACTTAGCTTCCACAATTGGCCTAGCAAAGCTTCTTGTTAGCAGAGATGAAAGACTTTCTGTCACTGTCCTTATAATACAAACCCCACCTGAAACTAATATCAAATCCTATAAAGACATATTTGCCACTGATTCAATCTCAGGTCTTCAGTTTATAGAGCTTCCAAGGGTTGAATCTTCAGCCCCAAATTCAGTCCTATCTGATGAATTCATGGCTGCCCAGAAAAAACCCGTTAGATATGCCGTTGAAAAAATAGCCGAATCTGGAAAAACAAGAATTTCTGGTATTATAGTAGACATGTTCTGTACACAAATAATTGATGTGGCTAATGAATTTGGTATCCCTTCATATGTTTTCTTCACTTCTGGTGCTGCAACTCTTGGTTTAACCCTTCATTTGCAGAATCTTAGAGATGAATTCAGCAAAGATATTACTGAATTTAAGGATTCTGATGTTCAACTTTCGGTTCCAACTTTTGTTAATCCTGTCCCAGCTAAAGTTTTACCTTCTATTTTACTAGATAAAACAGGTGGGGGCTCTGCCCGGTTTCTGAATATGGCCAAGAGGATTAGAGAAACAAAGGGAATTTTAATAAACACATTTCTTGAGTTGGAATCACATGCCTTGAAATCCCTTTCTGATGACGAAAATATCCCTCCGGTTTACTCAGTAGGACCAATAATCAATTTTACCAAAAAGGGAAATAATCAAGAAGAGGATTTGATCATTAAGTGGCTTGATAATCAACCAATTTCATCAGTGGTTTTTCTTTGTTTTGGAAGCATGGGAAGTTTCGATAATGACGAAATTAAGGAAATTGCTTCGGCACTTGAGCGAAGTGGGCACAGATTCCTATGGTCCTTGAGAAAACTATCACGAAAAGATAAACCATCAGTTTCAAGTGACTATGAAAATTTCGAAGATGTCTTACCAAAAGGGTTCTTGGAAAGAATATCGGCCCGGGGAAAAGTAATCGGATGGGCACCGCAGATGGAAGTCCTGTCACACTCGGCAGTGGGTGGATTCGTGTCACATTGTGGATGGAATTCTATATTAGAAAGTGTTTGGACTGGAGTTCCAATAGCGACATGGCCTATGTATGCAGAACAACAAGCAAATGCTTTTCAAATGATAAAGGAACTGGAAATGGCTGTGGAGATTAAAATGGACTATAGAAAAGATTTCTTAACGCCAAAAGGTAAAATTGTAACAACGGAGGAGATCGAAAATGGAATCAAGATATTAATGGATCCAGAGAATGAGATTTGGAAAAAGGTGAAACAGATGAAGGAGAATAGCAGAATGGCACTTGAGAAAGGGGGTTCATCGTATAATTCACTTGGAACTTTTATAAATGAGTTTATGGTCAATGCTTAAAGATAGATTGAACAAAAATGTTGGCATTGTCTACTTTATGTTTCATTTCATCTAATGGCTCAATATGCCAACCTCAATCCCCCCCATCCCATCCTCTGCTTTGATGGTTAGGACTTGCAATAGTTTTTATAAACTCTATTTTCAATCAATTCAAGTAACAAACTACTTTTGTGTTATTTCTAAATAGTTATTACTAAAATCACCCTTATTAGTTATTACTATTGATTTAGGGTAAAAAAATTCAAACAGTATTTGAATTTTTTCAAATTTTAATTTTCGACATGTATCTATATATATATAGAGGGTAAAAAATTGAAACTGTTGTCAAACTTGTACAATAATATATAATTAAAAAGTAAAAATATTAACGCCTAATTTCCTTTGGAATGGTAATCGGTTGGTAAAAATAAAAAATTACCAATAGATTTCAGTCCGTTGGTTAAAACTCATTTTTTTAGTAGTGATAATAAAATTATATTTTGTCAGTCATTTTATTTGGATCAAAATTATTTTCTTAATTTAGTATTAATTATAATTTTTGTAAGACTATAAATTGAAGGGGGTCGATAAACTTAACTTGAGAATGAATATGTATAGTGCGAAAAATTTAAAAAAATTGCATTGAATATAAAATTTCTCCAACTTCAACAAATCCTCTAAACTCTCTCTAAAATCACAAATTTCAACTTCAGATTTAGGAAGATCCGCCCGTTGTAAATTGAAAAAAGGTTAGTACTTCGATTCATACTCATTTATTTACATTTTTATTGGTTGAAAATTTGAAAATATCCATTGGGTTGAAAAAAATGACTGTTTTTTTATGCTTCAAAAATCTGCCAAAAACCCTTTGAATCTCCCGGTCCAGAGATTGGAGCAAAGTTGAATCTCCCGGTCCGGATATTGGAGTAGAGTCAGATCTCCCAGTACGGCAATTCGTAGAAGTCGCGGTCTCTGGTTCTGGCAGTTGAGAGCGGCTTTGACCACTAGAATCTGGGCGAATGGAATTTTTTTTAAAAAAGAATTGTAAAATGTTATAATCCCCCAGGCCGGCGAGCCGGAGCTAAGCGGGTCGCCCATCTGGATGATTGTTCTGAGAACGGACTGCCTGAATGGGCAAATCGCTTAGCTCCGGCTCGCCGGTCTGGGCGATTCAAGCCTATGTGCCAAAAAAAAAAAAATTTCAACTTTTCTTACCTCAAATTCGATGTTTCTTCAACAAATTCTTCAGAATGATCCATATCTACCTCCAATACAAGTTCAATATTAAAGATTACAGTTTGAGAATAGAGAGAGAGAGAGAGAGAGAGAGAGAGAGAGAGAGAGAGAGAGAGAAGTAAGAGAGAAAGTGTGTAGAGAGAGAAAGAAGAGGAAAAATAATAAATTTTTTTGCGCTATACATATAGATTCCTGAGTTAGGTTTATCGACTCCAAATGAGTTATGAAGACTTCAACATGTTTGTATTTAATCTCAACGTTTCATCTATTTAGATATAGTTTTCACATTTAAAAAGAAATCAACTTCCTTGTTGTAAATCCTAGTAATGTCACATGGAATGAGATAGTATGCAATAAGGCTATCCATAAAACATAATTTCCATATATGTGTGCTTGGTGGTAGTGATTGTCACACTTTCTTTAGCTCTAACAGATGTTACTAACAAAAATAAGCTTATTCTTGGCGACTAAGATGCATCTTTGTATATTTTTTAATCATGAAAAAGATAAAATATAAATATTTCAAATATAACTTTCTGAAAAGAAAGATATAAATTAAAAGTAAACACATTGAATACCTATATATATTTTTAAATATATGTTTTTAAGATGTTTCATATGCACAACCTAACTTATAAAAATATCACAAACCATTAAAAATTCCTTTTGTCAGAGTAATTTCTCAATTTCAAGTTACATATCTTACTTTTTTATTCATTTCATTCGAGGAAATTACTTTAAAAAAAGTTGAAGATAGATAAAGTAATTTTAGCCTTTAAAATGCACGGCAATTTAAGGATATGATCATTTAAGCTCGCAAATAATTTGTCTAATTAAATAATTTTAAAACTATGTGCAGATATTAAAAACGAAATCGTACCTAATACATTAATTGGATTATATCCATATTAATTATTTACTAATGAAACAAGAAATGTTGAATATCAAAATGCACCGACACTACAAAAAAAGCAATAATTCCTCATGCTTAGGTTGCGTCTAGCCTTGGACTTGAACCAAGATCTCCTATTTTCTTCTGTGTATATAAGCTAAAGGAGAATTCGAAGACACAAAAGAGGTCTTTTACGGGCCTGGAAAGATTTTTTAATTCAATCAAGAAAAAAGATTTTTTCCTTTCAATTAATAAGAAAATCTTATATCGTAAAATTAATTCATCAAGTTGATGATAAAATCTACAAAAGTTCAGTAGACATTATACGCTTGTTACACAACAACCCCTTAGAAGAAGGGCGACTTTTTATAGTTCAGTATGATATTATGTTTCACGACTATGCATTGATTAGGGAGATGGTTTATATGATTGTGGATTGAGGTTTAGCTTCATCTTGACGTATGCAAAGGTCTAGTAGCCAGTCTATTCTATTTTCTTACTAGATATGGGCACACTCTGTGTTATGTGGATCAGAAGATCCACAGACCCTATTTATCATTACACAACTTTCCTATTTACTATTACAGATCCAAAAAACAGAAAAAAAAAAAGACAAGCTAAAATAAACCTAAGTCTATTACAAATATTGTCTTCTTCCTCGGGATCTCCTTCTTCCGTGTTTTTCTTGGGTTGGAGCAATAGGAGAGCGCCAAAGCTTCACCACCGAAGCTGCAACAGAAAACAGTTAGCAAGAAAAGAAAGATACAAGCTCGATTGAGCTTACTTGAAGCCTCGGGAAGGCGATCCAGTAAATCGGATGATTAGCGAAAAAACGGATGATGCAGTAAAAGTAGAGCTGAGAAAATCGAAAGACCAAACCGGACCAGGGTGGCGTAAATCGGACGATCGATTTTTGCCAAGAAAGGGCTTCTGTAAAACCGGATGCAAAAATTGGACGATCTCCTCAAAACTGGATGACCGGTTTTAGTACAAAATGGGGTACTCCAAGAAAGAGGAAGACCGAAACGGTTTATCACTCAGGAATCGGTCATCCGGTTTCTAAGTGTAACAAAGAGTTAACAGAGAGTCCCTCAAAACTTTGGACTAGCCTTTCACACGCAAAAAGATCTAAGCTCTCTCCTTCTCAAGCAAACCAAGCTCGCAGTCATATAAGAGTAGACAAGCGGCGGTCAAGTAAGAAGAGAAGTTACAGAGAACAAGCAGCAAACAGCAGTAGAAGGTGCTGCAGAGAAGAAGAAGAAGAGAGAAAAGAAGAAGAGCCTGCCTCCAAAATTAAGGCAGCTAGCTGTGAGAAAGAGAGTTTATATAGGGTACCTTAAGTCACCATGGGCGGGTCGGGTTCGGCACCTTGGGCCAGAAAAATAAACTTAATCCAATTAAGTGTGAGGCCTAGTCGAATCATCATCATAGATAATAATTTTGGTTGAAATATAAAATTGAAAATGTGTGAAAATGAGCCCAAAAAGACCTACAAACTCCAGTTTGAACACATTTTCATAACTTTCCAGCCAACACCAACTCAAAAGAGTCAACCTTCATCTATATGAAGGTGAACTTTGCACAAAACAAACTTGTCAGAATTCAGAATTTTAGTACCAAAATCAGCAGGATTATTTTTAGTACTAATCTTCTCTATGTTAATTAAACCACTTGAAACCTTTTCCCTAATGAAATGGTACTTAACATCTATATACTTAGTCCGTTTATCGTAAATAGGGTTTTTGCACAAGTGAAGATAACTTTGGTATCAATATAAATAACAGCTTTGGAATTTAAAACATGCAATTCAAATAGAAGCCCTTAAAGCCAAATAGCTTCCTTAATTGCCTCCGTGGCAGCGATGTATTCAGCCTCTGTAGTCGATAAAGCGACTACATGCTACAACTATGACTTCCAAGATATGCAATTACCCGTTAAGGTAAATAAATAAGATGTGGTAGATTTCCTACCATCTTTGTCACCTACAAAGTCAGAATCAACATATCCAACCAATTTAAAATTATCGGACCAGTTATGATAAAGCAAGCCCCTATCTACTGTCCCATTAATATACCGTAATAACCACTTGAGAGCTGCCAATTATCCCTACCTGGGTTAGACATGAATCGGCTAAGAAGGCTTATGGAATAAGCAATATCGGGTCAGGTGGATATCATTGAATACATGACTGAACCTATGGCCATTCTATAAGGAATGTTTGCCATGTCTTTCTTTTCTTTTTCAGTTTTGGGGTAGGATTTTTTAGAAAGTTGAAAATGGCTCGCAAGTGGGTATAAATTGGCTTGCATAAATGCATAAAAAATTTGGAAAGAATTTTCTACAAAAAGGATTTTTGGGATATGAATAAGGAGAGGTCAGCCCTATCTCTACTAATTTTCATCCCAAGGATTCTAGAAGCAGAACCTAAATCCTTCATATCAAACTCAGACTTTAACAGAGATTTTAAACTAGCAATCTTATCGCTATGCTTACATGCAATCAACATATCATCAACATAAAGCAAAAGATAAACAACAGTTTCAACATCAGTACCATGAAAATATAGACAACTATCATAATTGCTTTTAATGAAACTAGCTTTAAGCATGAAAGGGTCAAACAACTTATACTATTGCCTTGGTGACTGTTTAAGTCCGTACAAGGACTTTTTCAAGAGACACGCTAGGTATTTCTTACCCTTTACTTCAAAACCTAGTGGTTGTCGCATATAGATAGTCTCTTCGAGTTCACCCTGCAAGAATACAGTTTTTATATCAAGTTGTTCAAGATCAAGATCGTAAAAAGCAACGATGGCAACCATTTTCCTAATCGTTTTATAGTTAACGATGAGAGAAAATATTTCATTAAAATTGATGCCCTCAACTTGTGAAAATGCTTTTGCAACCAGCTTGGCCTTGAACCTTAGGGGTTCATTGGCTGACTCAGGCTCTTTAATTTTAAAAATCTATTTGCAATCAATCAATTTTTGTTTTGAGGGTTTTGGAACAAGAATCTAGGTTTTATTTTTGTGTAAAGAGGACATTTCCTCATCCATAGCATGCAACCATAAAGAGCGATTAGGACTCTTCAACACATCAGAAAAATACAGCGGTTCTTTATCTTCCACATAGGATGCAACGGCAAAAGCATACGAGACAATTTATGAATAACCGTATCTAACGGGTTCTCTCGACACTATTCTAGCCCTATCCCTAGACAGCTGGTAGTCTCTAAGAGCTGGTGCTTATGCCTCTGGATGATCCTCATCATCATTTGAATTTTCAGATTCAGGCATGTCAGTTTCAAGTTGACTAGCCAGTACATCCGATTCTCCATTGGTTTCGGGTTCATGTGTGTGAACTTGTGAAGGTTCAGAGGTGTCCTCTACTTCTACGGGAATATTCCCATCCGTAGGAACATCGGTAGAACTATCGGGATTGGTTTTGGCCGTTAGACAAGGCATGTCAAACTCGTTGAAGACAACATCCCTACTTACAACTACCCTCACTCTCGGCTCACTTTGAGCCAAACTTTATATCCCTTCACCCCACTAGGGTAGCCTATATACACTCCCTTTCTAGACCTAGGGTCTAACTTACCCTCCTTTTGATATGCAAATGCAGCACATCTAAATACTCTAAGGTTGGATAGGTTTGGTAGTTCTCCGGATCACAACTCTAAAGGAGTTTTGAAGTTTATGGCTGTTGAAGGGGATCTATTGATGAGGTAGATAGTTGTACTTATAGCTTCTCCCCAAAAGGGTTTTGAGATTCCTGAGGACACCATAAGACACCTAACCTTATCCATGATGGTACGGTTCATCCTTTCAGAAACACCATTTTGCTGAGGGTTGTGCCTAACAGTCCTATAATGCAAAATACCATGCAATGCACACAAATCAGCAAACTTTTTGTTACAAAACTCAAGATCGTTATCTGTCCTAATTGTCTTTAGTTTATTTTTGGTTTGATTTTCGGCAAGGCGTTTCCACTCACAAAATTTTTCAAAAGTTTGATCTTTTGTTTTTAAAAGAAATACCCACACATGCCTAGAAAAATCATCAACATCAGATAAGAAATAAACATTACCACCATATGTTGGAACCTTTTCAGTTCCCCACAAATCACAGTGCAAATAATCAAGGATAGAAGTGGACTTGTGTGTACCAACTGAAAACTGATTTTATTCTGTTTTCTCAAAACACGATCACAAATATCCAATTAATCAATTTTGTCACCACACAAAAGATTTTGCTTATGTAGACAATGTATTCCCTTTTCACTGATGTGGCCAATCTGACGGTGCCACAACAAAGTCTTTTCAGGGACAGATTTTGAAACCAATATAGATGCTTTGCAAACAATTTTTCTAATCAAATAGTATAAACCATCTCTTTTAAAACCTTTGTGCATGACCAGTGCTCTTTTGCAAACTCTCATCATACCATTTTTAGATTTATAAGAATAACCGTTTGAATCAAAAATACCGAGGGAGATTAGATTCCGACGGAGGTCGGGCACATATCTCACCTCAGTCAGTTTTCTGGTCACAGTATCATGCATTTTAATGAAAACATTTCCAATGCCCTTGATGTCGCAAACTTGATTATTTCCCATGAAAACCTTTCCATGATCAAGGTTTTAAAATCTGAAAACTAGTGCTTGTTTGGTGTCATATGAAAAGTGTAGCCAGAATCAAGAATCCAATGATCAGAAACAGAGGAAGAAGGGGAAGGGGATACACACAAAACCTCAGAATACATAGAATTACCATCTGATTCAAAATCGTGGGTTTTGTCATTTTTATCACTCCCTTTATCTTGTTTACATTGTTTTTCATCTTTGATCCTCTTAACACACTTGTTTTTCATATGACCTTCCTTGCCGCAGTAAAAACATTTCACTTTCTTATCTCGTAATTTCGACCTCCCTTTATTTTTAGAACGGTGACTAAAAGATTCTCTCCGGTCAACCCTCCCTCTCACGTAAAGGTTCTCTCCGTTAGATTTGTTTTTTTTTTTTTCTCAAATCAAGGTCTTTTGATTTTAAAGCGTTTTTAACATCAGAAAGAGTCAAAACATCTCTGCCATACTTGATAGCAGATTTAACATCGTTAAAAGACTCAGACAAGGAATTTAATAAAATAACAACAACGTTTTCATCGGAGATCTTGTCTCCAACGTTTTGAAGTTCCAAAACGATTTTGTTTAAATCATCAATGTTTTTTGAAAGTGGTTTCGTCCCGTTCTTTCAAATAAATTTTATTTGATAAGGATTTTTCTAAATACAGTTTTTCGAGTTTTGTCCAAATTTCAAGAGCGTTGTTCTTTTCGTTGATTTCTCGTAAAACATTATCGGTTAAATGCAAGGTGAGGCAACTGTGAGCATCACCAAGTTTTTCAGAAAGCACTTTACCCTTCCAAGATTCCGGATACTTTTCAAGGCTACAAATTGCGGGGTGCGATTTTATTTTGGACTAAAACTGCTTTCATTTTTCTCCGTCACATTACGAAATCAGATTTATCATCAAACTTGTCGGTTTCAATTTTTGGAACAGACATGAGTAAAATGGCATATAAGAGTAATCAATAGTTAGAAAAATAAAAGATTTGAAAAAGAAGTTTGTCACAAAAATAAAATGCCCGGATTTTACTTTGAAAAACGGCGCAGTAAAAATAAGTGAAACGCAAGAATCTCACAACAAAAACAACGCAGTAGCACAAAAACCAAGACAGAGAAATAAACAGGTAAGGACTGAGCAACAACCTTCCAACATAGACAAAAGAAAAACCAACATTTACGAATAATAACAGCAATTTGTAATCAGTTACTGAAAAATCACCAAGATACAGCTACTTGAAGTCTCTATGGAACTAAGCCAGGTTTGAGTTTTAGTTTTTTTTTTTCAAAAAATAAACTAGATTCACAAAATATAACAGATCCATGATAATAGAAATAGCAGATTTAAAACAAGTAAGCAGATCTAACAGAAAATTAAACATATCTAACTAAACAGGCAGAGATAATAGTAATGGATCTATCAAAGGCCGAAAGAAAACAGAGAAAGTTTAGAGAACTCTTCCCCAAGCCAGATCCACAGAACTCAAAAGTTCCCTGGGTCTGGAGTGTCAAACCCGAGAGTGACAGTTGGCCGCAACAAGAACACCGAAAAGTTGAAGTCTTTTCCGGGCTCTGATACCACTGTTGTATGGATCTGAAGATCCACGGGCCCTATTTACTATTATACAACTTTCCTATTTACTATTACAGATCCAAAAAAATAGAAAAAAAAAGACAAGCTAAAATAAATCTAAGTCTATTACAAATAATGTCTTCTTCCTCGGGATCTTCTTATTTCGTTGTCTTCTCTGGCTGGAGCAACCGGAGAGCGCCAAAGCTTCACCACCGAATCTGCAACAGAAAACAATTAGCAATAAAAGAAAGAGACAAGCTCGGTTGAGCTTACTTGAAGCCTCGGGAAGGCGATCCAACAAACCGAATGAGCAGCGAAAAAACGGACGATGCAACAAAAGTCAAGCTGAGAAAATCGGATGACCAAACCGGACCGATTTTCGCCAAAACAAGGCTTATGTAAAACCGAATGCAGCAATCGGACGATCTCTTCAAAACTGAACGACCGGTTTTGGTACAAAATGGGGTATTCCAAGAAAGCGGACGACCGAAACGGTTTATCACTCAGGAATCGATCGTTCGGTTTCTAAGTGTAACAAAGAGTTAATAGAGAGTCCCTCAGAACTTTGGACTAGCCTTTCAAACACAAGAAGATCTAAACTCTCACTCTCGGTTCTCTCCTTCTCAAGCAAACCAAGCTTGCAGTCATACAAGAGTAGACAAGCGGCGGTTAAGCAAGAAGAGAAGTCACAAAGAACAAGCAGCAATCAATAGGCTAAGATGCTGCAGAGAAGAAGAAGAAAGAAAAGAAGAAGCGGCTGCCTCCAGAATTAGGGCCGCTAGTTGTGAGAAAGAGAGTTTATATACGGTACCTGAAGTCACCATGCTCGGCATGTTGGGCAAAAAGAATAAACTAAATCCAATTAAGTGTGAGGCCCAGTCCAATCATCATCATAGGAAATAATTTTGGCTGAAAAATAAAATTGAAAATGTGTGAAATAAGCCCAAAAAAAACCTACACTTTGGTCTGCTAAGTTATTTGGAACTTTTTTTCTAAAGTGGAATCCTTTTCTGGAAATGAAAACCTTTGCCATTTTTATCTCAGATAACTGATTAGCTAAAGAGCCGTTTCTCTTCAGGATTGTCACTGCCTCAAATATGTGAAAATTTCATAAAAGCAGCATATGATCCTCGCATTTCTGGTATATATCTTCACATTGATCGATTGAATTGTGGATGGGGTAAAGTTGAAGAAATCCGAAGCCATATTTTGGATTTTAAGAAATCAAGTTTTGTTTTTATTCAGGAGCTTCTATTTACACCGAGTCTAGAAGCTCTTTTACATAGATGATTTGAAATGTGCCTTCTTTCAGGCAAGTTCATTGTGATCTATGCACCTGCTTGTGGAGAGAAAGAGTACCACCTTGGTTGTGCCTGTGAGGAGCTTTATGTAACACTAGACTTCTTATGGCTATAGTTCAGTACTGCAATCCCAAACATAGCTTGGCTTATGTAAATTTAATTACGGTAAGTGAACACAGCTCTTAGCTTGTGAAGTACTGTTGTGCTGCTTTATTCCTGTGTCTTCTTTAGAATATTGCTTCAATGAGTTAGGTATAGTGGGATGAACTTCAATTTCGTTACCTATTTTAGTGATATGATGATTCCGATAGTGTTTTCTAAGATTTACTACCTTCAGGTTATGTCAATATTGAAAGAGCGCCTGAAATTTACCGAGAATAAAAATTTGCCTATATATTGATCGAATTTATATGTAAAGAAATTTGAATAGTTGATGTTACAGGATTTTGTAGGTTATAATTCATAGTAATTTCTTTTGTAATGATTTTAACTAGTTGATAATTCTTTTGCAGTAAGAATAACTTGGGCATCTCAATGCAATTGATTCTAAGCGGTTTAAATGGAAGTATTATATCTTATTGTTTGCATTATACATTAATAATATAATGTTATTAATATTGACTATACTCGGCTGGACAATGATGATTGATCTGTTCATTTACTGTTTATGGTTATTATCACAAGTTGAGGTTTGAGATTTTTTAGTGGATGGTGAATGTTAGGAGAACTTTGCACGAAAACACTACTGTACTTGGTTTTCAGGAATTTGGGACCAGTAAACTAAATTCAAAAAGAGCTTGACAAAATGGGAATACCTTATAAATACCCAATTGTCGTTACTGGTGTCAGTGGTGTTGTTGGTTTTATTGGGACAGGAAAGCCTCCTTTGTCACTATCAGAGCAGATATGGATGCTCTTGCTTTGCCAGTACTGATTTTTGAAACCTTATTGATTACTCACAACTACAGTTAATATATTACTTTTTGTTTGCCCAAGTTTTGATTTCTTCTTATGCATTTGTTAAAATTTTGGCTCAACAATTGGTTTTTGTTCTTGTGTAGGATATAATTCTTTAATGTTGAGCACAAAAGCCAAAGTGCCTGAAAAGATGCATGCTTGTAGGTGCTGCAAAAATGCTTCAAGAGTTTTGGGATGAGTTACAGGTTCCATTTTCCCATTGTATTTAGTTAATTTATGTTTGAGCTTTATATATGTATCAGCAGTCTCCGGTTCTTGGAGCTAAAGCAATTAAAATATCTTGATTTTGGACTTACTCTTGACATATACTTGTGAAATTAGTACGCTGGAATGAAATGAATTTTAACTTTATTGGAAATGTGATATATTCCGAGACACACACTTTTAATTTTCATTTGCTCAAATTATGTTTCTTTCTAATTTCTGTAGTGGGAGGATTTTTTTTCTCCTTATTCTTTTATATATGCTGTGAGATTGGATATTCTTTAAATTTTTTGGTTCTCCTTTCGTGCATCATCTTGATAATGTATTTACAAGTTATATTTTTATGTGTATAATATAAAAACAGCAGCTTTTACTTCTTTATCACTAGTGTAATGGAGTTTTCTGTCCTCATTGGATCTGGAACATGCTGAAATATTTATTGAAATATGAATAAGAGAATGCATGTCTTGGATCATCATTTATTGAAGTCGTTTCTTTTGCTCTTTCAGATTCTTTAGCTCTCACCAACTATATTTCTTCATGTTCCTGGTTAAAACTGAGCGGGTTCTATAATAACTGCGAATATTCTTTTAAAAAAAAATGAAGAAATAATAGCGGAGGTTTAAAACCACCCCAAAATAAAGATAAAAACCGCCACAATCGTTAACGGTCGTGCACGTAAAACTGCTGTAATTATTTAACAGCCCTTCGATCTGCGACGATTTTTAAAATCGCTAGCAAAATTAAAAATAACCTTTGCAATTTTATAATGTTTTCTAAGTGCGAGTCGCTAATATTACTATCTAGAACTTTGAGCAAGTCTAGAAATTTTTTAAAATTATTTCTGTATCTAATTTAGAATTTTTTTTGAAGTATTTTTTTTAAAAATATTAGAGATATATTTTAGAGATAAATAATATTTAAAAGATACGACTTTAGCTGGTGAATGTATAAATAGATGAAGTATCATTTTCTTTTGTTGGACATCGGACAGTCTAGTGGGATCCTTGAGAATGAGGGATTTCGCTTTTTTTTTTTTACTAAATCAAGTATCATCTTTTTTTGTTGAGTTAGTTTTACGAATGTTCTACGTATTTTTTTATATATTTAAATCAGATTGGTGTGTACTAAGACTGTAAATGGGGCGGGTCTTACCTGTACGGGTGTATATCCGTTTTTAACGGGTAATGTTTAAATTTTATATCCGCGGACTTGTATCCGTATTCATATCCGTATTTATTCTATTATATGGATTTGGGTAAAGTATGATAATGTCCAGACCCGTATAACCGTATACCAGTATTAATAAAATAATAATATATAATAAAAAATACGAAAAAAGCCTTTTAGTAGAGCCTAAATATAACCCTTCTCCAAAATGAAAGGAGTTCTTTCTTCAATGTATAGATTACCTTGAGCTCAAGTATGAGCCCAAGAAGAAGTACAATCCTTTATAGGACTTGAACTGTTCAAAGAGCTTGATACAAGCATCAACAATCCAACTGCTCACAATATTCTTTAGCAACCTGCATAAGCAAACGTTTCCAATCAAAGTGAAAGATGTTTGAGAAACGGCAGAGAACAACCAGATGAGAACTATAATTTACTCAATGGCAAATCATTGTCCCTAATTACATTTGCTATTATATATTATATTATATATATAAATATATATATATATATATATTATTATGTTAATATATCATTTATAAATTTTTTAACATATTTCTTTATATTACAGTACAACCATTACACTGCATGTTGCTCTTAGAAACTTTTAAGAAAATTACAGATAAAATACAAAAGATTTTATGAAATTGCATGTTTCAATTTATTCCCAAACAAAATCAAGATTTTAGTACACATTTTATGATTTGGTCTACTATTTCAGAACATCTCATGACTTAGCCTACTATTTCAGAATGGAAAAAAGGTCTCTATTGATTTTGTGATACAACATCACATTCAGTTATAGATTAAGATAAATTATATAAAAATAAGTCTCAGTAGAAACAGGAAATCAGTTTATCGAAATATGATTTAATAGGAAGTGAAACATATAAATTCAGATAGAACAGGGATTAATGTACTGTGAAGATTTTGAGTGTATTTGAACTTTTAATCATTTGAATTAGAGATGTTAAATGATTGTATTTGTTGAAAGAAATGTTGAGGAGATTATGTTAATCATGTTAAAATTTTTATTTTAAGATTATACATTGTTTTATATATTTTTGTTTAACAGAGAAAAAAATAGAAAAATGTCATATGGGTATGAGTATACCCAAACTCTACCCTGGACCTTGGAAGGTCAGGTCTGGGTCCATAAATTTTATACTTGGAGGATATGGGTGTGGGTCGGGATCCAAGTTTCACTATAAGGGTACGTGTATGGATCTGGGTCTGAGAGTACCGTGAGGATCTGAACCCGTTTGCAGTTCTCGTGTGTACCCGCTACGTTCCGTTCTTGTTTTCGGATTACTCTTAAACATTGAAACTTATCTCTATCTTATCTTTTAGGAAAAAAACTTATCATTTTAGTTATTTATTGATTATATACTATTTCATTCTTAAAATTTACATAGTAATAATAATGTACATACAAATATTAAATGTTTCGTCATCTACCACGTCACAAAAAGATAAATATTGATTAATGATATATTTCTATATAAATATAATTCTTTATGTATAAATATGTGTCCTTCTCCAATAATGTTTTCAACTTTTCTCAAATCTCCAAACTTCTGTACAAATTTTCTTGTACATTTTAAAGCAAATTAGGTCCGAAATGGTGAAAGGCTCATCAAGCTTTGTTTTGGTTCTCTCTATCATGATTATGATCTCAAGTGAATCTAACCATATTGTCTCTTATTTATCTCTTATGCCACTTTTTTAATTTTTTGTCTTTTTCGCAATATTTGAAGACTGCCTTTTAAATCATTCGTCTGTGCAAAAAAATTCATTATGATAGTTTCTTTTGGATTAGAAAAATTATACTATCATTATACTTTATTATAAAATTGCATACGTACCATATTCACTATTCGATGTTCTAATACAAATTTTCTATAGTCCCGGTCATGTTTCATAATTACTTCTGATTATATTTCAAAAAGCTTTCGTTAAATCTATTTAATAACTAAAATGGCGAATTCGAAATAATACTCATTTTTTCATTTTCTTACACAATCCAGATTTTATAGTACTGATTTGTTCTTCTCATAAACAACTATTTACTTGTTTATATATTTCTTTTTATTTCTTCAAACAGGTTTAGAATTCCATGTTGTTCTATCTCAACCTCGTTGCAAAACCAACAACGACTGCAAGGCTTTTGTTTGTCTCCCCGAAGAGCACAAGGATTGTGTTAATGGATTTTGTGTTTGTGAAGGTTCTTCGGCAAAACACCCTTCTACAAGGAAATCGATTGAGTTTCCTTATTAAATTAATATAAAGTTGATATTTGCTATTTTGAATTATATTCGAATTTAAGATCTGATATAGGGTGATGGATATCAATGTTTGTCATATAAAAAGTAAAGTCCAATGAAAAGTAACGTTTCATACTTTTTAGCAACTCTAAAGAAAATTGAATTTATTTCAAGTCAATTTTACGATTAATTGTTATTATTTAATTTTTCCGCCTCTTTGCCAATCTTCTCAACTTTGCAATGAGAGACTTGACTACGTTGGCGTGTTGTGTTGTAACGTACCGACAGTTTTAGAAAATCATCGATTACCGCCATCAGTAAACGGTGAAAATTCTTTTGTGTAGATTAAAAGCAACATTTCATGTCTTCACATCTCAATTGCAATTGGAATTTAGTTTGGGACCACCATACGTGCATTTGTCTATCCAGTTGACTCTTTTGATTATTTATTTTTTCCTTTTCTACACTAAAATCCTTAGAGTTCCCTTTATTTCACTTTAGCCCCAAAAATCCAATAAAATATATAAAAAAATATTTATTCTAATTAAACTCAAATTATACTAGGATTTGCATAAAATAAGCATTTGTCTAATGTGTCTATATGACACACGTTAATATGAATAAACCTAAAATATATTTGATCGCATTAAATCGTAAAAATTTTACACTAATTAATAATTGCCTATATTTATTTACTTTAATTGTGCTAATCAGAATCTTTAATATTTTCTCATCCCCTTCCTTCTTCACTTCTCCTCCCCATGCCCCAAAGAAAAGAGCATTCTAATTGGAACCCGTATGGTCACTTAAAAGTTGTTGGAGATATCACATCAGTATGTGATTCTCCTAGATTATCTCTTATTCTATAAGAGATTACTTGTTTAGAATCCTATATTGATTATAATTAGGATACTTTGTATTATAATATTATTATAGTAGTATTCCATATTAGTAGTTGGTTAGAATCCTATATTGATTAGAATTATGATACTTTGTAACCTATAAATAGTAGACATAATGAATAAGAAAGACAATCAAGTGAAGCATTCAATATTATTTCTTCTCTACACTCTAAATTTCTTAACATGGTATCAGAGCTAGAGCCAGGTTTGAAAAAGAAGAAGAAAAAGAAAAAAAAATCTTTCACATCTATGACTTTATTCTTTTTTCATTCAGTTTGAACAATTCTTTTCGTTCAGTTTGGATAAGTGTTTTTTAGGTTTCTAATATTTATTCTAATTTGCTTCAATAAAAATTTAGGAGATTATATTTTTTTATAAATCATATTCAAGTCAGGTAGCTTCATCGACAAATATTTGAACCTAGATTTAGAAATTGAAATTGGACATTGATTGTTGCTTTAGCGAGAAAAAAAACTCTAAAACGACATCAAAAAAATTTTCGATGATGGATTATGGAAACCACTGCGACTGATGGAAGAGAACCACAACGACTGCGACTAATGGAAGAAGATCACAACGACTGCGATTGATGACAGAAAAACCACAGCGACAGTGATTGATGACAAAAACCATAGCGACAACGAGTGATGGTAAAGACCACAGCGACAGATGGTAGAAGACTACCAAATGTGCAATTTGCACGTTATGAAAAAAAATTGAAAATTATGGCAAGTTGGACATGCAATTTTGCACGTTCCAACTTGAGGGAGGGTGTTGGAGATATCACATCAGTATGTGATTCTCCTAGATTATCTCTTATTCTATAAGAGATTACTTGTTTAGAATCCTATATTGATTATAATTAGGATACTTTGTATTATAATATTATTATAGCAGTATTCCATATTAGTAGTTGGTTAGAATCCTATATTGATTAGAATTATGATACTTTGTAACCTATAAATAGTAGACATAATGAATAAGAAAGACAATCAAGTGAAGCATTCAATATTATTTCTTCTCTACACTCTAAATTTCTTAACAAAAGTTGTAAAAAAATATTAGTTTAGTAATTGAGTAAGTGAAAAACAAATCAAGAAAGAGGGGAATGTTCTTGTTTAGAAAGAAAAAATAGCGGATGTTCTTTTTCTGGGTGGGGAAGAGCAGCGAGGAAGGTGTGGGGTAGGGAGAATGTTAAAGATTTTTGTTGACACAATTAAGGTAAAAATATATATATAATTATTAATTAGTGAAAAATTTTTATAGGAAATTTAATGAGATTTTTGTTATGGTTGAATTATCAAATATTATGTAGATTAATCTGTATTAACTCATACCATACTACTGATAAAAAAACTCGTGCTATAGGGATACATATTAGACAAATCCTAAAATAAATACTACCTCTGTTTTTTTTATGTCACTTTGTGTCAATTTTCAATGTAACATTCTTGAATTTTTTTCAATTATACCCTTCCATAATAAACAAATTTTAACCCCTTTAACTCTTCTAATTGGAACTTGTAAAAATAATAATGAGGAAAGAAGTTAATTTGAAAGGTAGTCTAGTCCATGTAAGAAAAAACATATATACTTCTGCATTTTCTTAGTCTGTATGATGTTCAAAATGTGCCAATTAATAAAAAATAGAGGGAGTACCAAATTATGTCCAAAAACTAGTGTAAAAATCATTACATCTTTTGTATCCGACTGTTCTAATAAAAACACATTAATGTTAAGGGGAATTTCTGCTCAGATTATGCTCTAGTTTAAAAGTTTAATGTTTGCAATCTAATTGCCAAATTCTTTCCTTTATCACATAATAAACTAAAGAAAAAGAATCTATTTTTCTTTATTAATATTTAAGATATCATGTACAACTTTTACGCTATATGCTATATTTGGTATGCGGGATGAGATAGAATAGAATGACTTTTCCAACTTCTCTTTCTATTTCAGTGTTTGGTATCCAAATCGGAAGTAAGAGATTTTCCATGTGAAAGCTTATTCCAGGAGGAAACTGAAAAGACTTTTCCACACTAAAACATATGGAAAACTAATGATTTTCCTTCGTCACCATCTTCATGAAGCCTTGAAGACTAAATACCTAACCGTGAAAGATCCATTGATTTTATGAAAATTTTAAAAGAAAGGTTCGATCACCTGAAGATGGTTATTTTAAAAGCTTTTTATGAGTGGTTGTACTTGAGGTTGCAAGATTATAAATCAATAAATACATATAACTCTGCTATGTTCAAAATTTCTTGACAAATAAAATTATGTGGAAAAAAATAATTAGAGGAAGATATGCTAGAGAAAACATTCTCTACCTTTCATGCCTCGAAAATATTCCTGCAGTAGCAATATCAAAAGAAAGGTTTTAAAAAATATTCAGAGTTTATTTAATGCAATTTAGTTGTTGAGATGAATAATGAACTGCTCATGAAAAATCATGAGACTTGACCAATTGGTTTTGTCCCAATCCCTAAAGTGAATGCAACTAGAATTAATAATTATAACGGTAGAAGGGGCCACGGACATGGTCGTGGTCGTGGATATAGTTATGGTAGGTATATCCCTGATGGTAACCACCAAAAGAATGAGAAAAATAATAAAAAAGGTAAAGATATGACCTCACATAAGCATGAAGAAATATTCTATAGATGCAGTATAGAATGACATTGTTCACGCACTTGTCATATGGCCAGGTATTTAGTTGAGCTCTATCAAGCATCAATTAAAAATAAAGGAAAAATGCTGAGGCTAATTTCGCTTCTCGTCCTAATGACAATGGTGGTGATTATTTTGATGATGCTCAAGTGGAGATGACGCACTTGGATATTGGAGATTTTTTTAAACATTCTGAAGGAAAGATTGATCACATGATTGGTAATGAGCATATTAGGAAAGAGTGATTTATTTATTTATTTTTAATTATGTTAGTTTATTCATTTATTTTTTTGGGATTGTAATTTCATTAAGGTTTTTTTGGAGATGTAATTTCTATTTAAGTTTATTTTTTATGTAAAAGTTCTTTTGTTTATGTTTTTATTTTTAATTCAGATATGGCTATTGTCCTATATTCTAACTGGTACAATTTTTAGGACATGTGTACTATTGATAGTTAAATTACACACACAACATTAAAGTATGAGAAATATTTTTCTCAATTAAATTTGGGAGAAACAAATGTGCATACTATAAGTGGTAGTGCAAAACTAATTGGAGGTTCCGGAAGAGCTAATCTCCTTTTACATGGAGGTACAATATTGAACATGAAGAATGCATTATTTTCATCAAAGTTTCGAAGAAGTTTATTGAATTTTAAAGATATTCGTTTAAATAGATATCATATCAAGACTATAGAAGAAAAGTAGTAGTGAAGACCTAAGTATCACTACAAATGTTTCCAGAAAAAAACAAACATTAGAAAAACTTCCATCACTTTTCATGCTTATATTATGCCAAAATTAATGCAATAGAAATGCATCATTTAGTAACCAAAAGTTTACTAACTCAAATAACTTTATTATTTGGCATGATCGATTAGGTCATCCTGGGTCTATAATAATCCAAAAAATTATAGAAAATACATATGGTCATTCATTAAGAAATGAGAAGATTTTGAATTCAAATGAATTCACATGTGCTGCATGTTTTCAAGGGAAATTAATTATTAGACCCTCATCAATAAAAGTGGGAGTTGAATCTCTAGTATTTTTAGAAAGAATTCATGGTGATATATATGGATCTATTCATCTACAAAGTGGGCAATTTAAATACTTTATAGTATTAATTGATGCATCGGCTAGATGGTTGCATGTTGTTTATTATATAGTAACCTGGCGTTTGCGAGATTACTTGCCCCAATAATTTGTCTGCCGGTGCAATTTCCTAACTATCCAATTAAGAAAATTTGCCTTGATAATCCTGGAATATTCTTCACATGCTTTTAATGCCTATTATATGTCTATAAACATTACTGTTGAACATCGTGTAGCTTATGTTCATACAAAAGATGGACTAGTTGAGTCATTTATTAGTTAGACCACAAGTAATTGCTAGACCATTATTGATGAGAGCCAAACTCCCAACATCTATTTCGGGACATATTATTTGCAGCTGAGGAACTCGTACGAATTAGAATCATAAATACTCTTTATTGTAATTAGTGTATTTGAGAATCTTTGGTTTTGTTGTTTGTGTTCCAATAGTGCCAAATTAACGCGCTAAAATGGGTTCTCAAAGGAGATTGGTGATATATATTGATTATGTATCTTCCTCAACTATAAGGTATCTTGAACCTTTAACGAGAGATTTATTTACTTCAAGATTTGCAGATTGTCAATTTGATGAGATAAATTTCTCCAAATTAGGGGGATAAAATAAACAACAAAGGCAAGAAATTACGTGAGCAACATCTTCATTAAATCATTTTGATCTGTATACAAGCGTAAGTGAACTTAAAGTTCAAAAGATCATTCATTTGCAGAAAATTGCAAATCAATTGCCCGATGCTTTTGTCGACTTCACAAGAGTAACAAAATCGCATATTCCTACTATGGATGCTCCTATTCAAGTTGAAGTCCTTGTAGGATAAAATGAAAATCCTATAGTAAATGAGTCCAATGCATGCCAGAAGTGTGACTGACCACTTGGATCCAAAGATAAAAATCCTCAAAAGAAAAGACGATTAAATGATCAAAGTAATCATCTTGAAGGATTGGATAAAAAGGACCAAGCACAACTAAGAAAGAAGATCCTAATGTTGAAAATAATGAAAACATAAAGAATTCAATCAACTTTATTTCTATAGGAACATATTGGAGTCATAGAGAAATGATTCTAGACAATGCTTTTGCATATAATATAGAAATCGATGTTCTACGTAATAATGAGGATCATGAACCAAAATCAGTTGAAAAATGTCAAAATAAAAAAAGATTGGCCAAAATATAAAGATGCGATTCAATTAGAATTGAACTTCCTTGAAAGTCTTGAAGTTTTTATACCTGTAGTCCGAACTCCAGAAGGAGTGAAACCCATTAAGTTTAAATGAGTATTTGTATGAAAGTGAAATGAAAATAATGAGATTTTAAGATATAAAGCACGACTTGTAGCACAAGAGTTTTTCGAAAGACTAGGAATTGATTATAAAGAAACATATTCTCCTGTGATCGATGCAATTACATTCCGTTATCTTGTGAGTTTAGATGCCATGAGAAAGTAGAAAAATGTGTCTGCTCGACGTAGTAACTGCTTATTTGTATAGAGAAATTGACAATAAAATTCACATGAAAGACTATGAAGGATTTAACATACCTGAACATGCCTAAAGTATGTAAGTCAAGTACTCGAGAAAATTATTCCATCAAATTACTCAAGTCTTTGTATTGATTGAAAGTATCTGGTCGTATATGGTACAATCGCTTTAGTGAGTATTTATTGAAAAATGGATATAATAATGATCCTATTTGTCCATGTGTTTTCATTAAGAAAACTGAAAAAGGCTTTGTTATGATTGCGATACATATGTAGATGATATTAACCTTATTGGAACTCCTGAAGAGCTTTTAGATTTAAGAGATTGCTTAAAGTAAGAGTTTGAAATTAAGATTTTAGAAAAACCAAGTTTTGTCTTGGTTTACAAATTGAACATCTTAAAGATGGAATGTTTGTACATCAGTCTACATATGTTGAAAAAATATTAAAGAGATTATACATGGACAAAGCATATCCTCTGACTAATCTATGGTCGTTCGATATTTACATACTAAGAAAGACCTTTTAGACCACAAGAGTATAATGAAGAACTTCTTGGTCTTGAAGTACCATATCTTAGTGCAATAGGAGCACTAATGTATCTTGCAAATAATATACAACCAGATATTGCATTTTTTGTAAATCTGTTAGCAAGATATAATTCTTCTCCAACTTGACAATATTGGAATGGAGTAAAACAAGTCTTACGATATCTCCAAGAGACAATTAATGTTGGATTATTTTATTGAAATAAATCTACTCCGAAATTAATTGGATATGCTGATGTTGGATATCTTTCGGATCCACACAAAAGCTCGTTCTCAAACTTGATACTTGTTTACATGTGGTGATATTACCATATCTTGGCATTCCGCAAAACAACTACTTCTTCAAATCATACTGAGATAATAGCTATCCATGAGACAAGCAGAGAATGTAGGTGGTTCAGATCATTTGTCTTATATCTGAGGTAATTGTAATTTATCCTCCAGAAAAGAAACTCCAACAATCCTATACTAGCATAATTTTGCTTGCATAAAACAATTAAAGAGAAGATATATTAAAGGAGATATGACAAAACATATTTCATCAAAATTTTTCTTTATTCATGAACTTCAAAGAAATGATGAAATTGATGTGCAACAAATTCGGTCATGTGACAATTTGACTGATTTATTCACTAAAGCATTGTTGACTGCGACATTTAAGAAACTGATCTGTAAAATTGGCATGCGTCGACTAAATGATCTAAAAAGATCTTCTTAATGGAGGAGTACATTTTATACATAAAAGAACAATATAATCTTTTTCCTTCACCAGACGTTTATCCCACAAGAGAGCATTATGAAAGTAATGTATATATAATGGATATCCAAAGGGAACTAGAACTCCCAAAACTCAATCCTTAACTCTTGTACTTAGTCTAATAAGACGATCAGTTTTTGAATTTTAAATCTCCTCTGTCTCTATATATTTTTTTCTATTCTTACTATATTGTGCTTGAATTTTACTTAAATTTATAACACCTTTGCAAAAATTTTAACTGCAATCATGTTAAAAGATGTTGTAGAAGCTCATTCAACTGGCGTTTTATTTTGAAATCCTCACATGTAAATTTGAACTCTTTATTGATTCAATACAAGATCCCTATTTCCGGAAAAAAAAATATAAAAAATCTAAAATTTTTTTTCCAATTGTAATTTGTAACTCAAATACAAATGCAGAAGTTTTGAAGGGTTGTTCACAAAACAATTCAACTTTTCTTAAATTGCCTACAAAATCTCAAAATCAAATTATTCTAATCCCATTCATTGAAAATAAATAAATAAATAAATGAATGAATGGATTTCGTAATTAAATCTTTTTTTTTTGCAGAATAAATTAAAATGTTCGATGAAGAAGTGAGCATTTATCATGCATAATCTAGTGAATGCAAAGCGACTTGAGTCTTGACATTATGTTACTAACTTCTACATTGGCATGTTTCAGCAGAAACCAGAACAACAGCCAGAATTCATAATATCTATCTCTATATATCCTATCAAAACTTAACGCATAAATATGCAAATGTTAGCTATATAACCCTGAACCAAAAGAGTGAATAAAACTAGATTGATCTCTAACACATTGACCAGGATGAATCCAAAACTCAATTGCAGAACAAAGCCCTCTTTCAGGATCCATTTAGAAGGCCATCATTCACACTTTATAGACCTATAAATATGACGAACAAAGAGCAAAGCTGCGCGGAAACCAACTGCTCCGAGCATAAGAAAGAAACCGTAGCAGATGCAAGCCATATATCCAAAGAAAAATGAGGTTTGCATTAGTCCAGACATATCTGATCTTGCATAGTAGTAGTACAGGCAGTAGCCATAGATAAAGATGCCGGTTGATCCACCACAAAGAAATGACCTGTGGGGGGAAAAACCACTGAGATCAGCCAAAGTTGCATCTAGCAAAAGATTTATCCCAAGCTAAATAGCATTGTAGATACATGAGATAAGGCATGTAAGTAGTGATGAGAAGACACCAGTGATAAAACAGTTCCCTTTTGCAAACTTTAGAAACCTTAATCATGGCATCAATCCTAGGGACTGCAGATTAAGATAAGGATAAATGGGAGGAGACACAAGCTAATAATACTTGGTTAACCAGCATATAATAGATTAAACGAGAACTTTACAGCATTAAAAGCATCAAAAGAGCAGTTAAGGAAAATCTCAGAGGAAATGGGACAGTTTCTTTACCTCCACCACCATTCATGATCCTCAGCTGCAAGCTGAAAATATGTCAATGCCACAGTGATGAAAGCAGTGACAATCAACAGAATGATGAAGACAATGAATAGGATGCTGTAGATTGTATATATCTTGTGACCCCATACACTTGCAAATATGTAATACAGCTCAATATAAATGGCGCTAAACGGCAAAAATCCTGCCATTGCCATCTGAGGAACGGTACTCCTGTACCACAGCAGCTGTGGGATCTCTCTAGGATACTTTGTGGTGCGACAAGGTGCTTGAAATTCGGTCCTGCTACTCTTTCCAGCAATTCCACCAAACACAAGCAATGGTGATGTTACTAGTGTCCAAATAAGGACTATTACAAGAATTGTCCCAAAAGGAAGAGCAGCAGTTGAGCTATAAGCAATAGCAATGGTATTGAGAAAGCAGAATGTGACAAAAAGAGGTGCACAAAAAAGACATCCTGTCAACAACACATTTCTCACCTGTCAAGAGAAATAGCTAAACTCAGATCTTAGGGTACCAATGACCAATACAGAAGAAACATTAGTGAAAGAAATTACTCCCACATACCCAATTAGTTCCCTCAAGTTGACAATAGAATGAAGTTGCTGTATAACCCGCAATTCCAGAAGTAAGCGCATACATGACCAACAATGCAGTGAATAGAGCTCCTCTGTTATAAGGATAGAATACTCCGACAAGTCCAAGCATAAATATAAACACAGTACTGTGAGAATAAACGATTACTTAGTTAGCCATATTAAATCATGAAAAACAAAGATAAGATTGGATTATTTGTAAGCTTACAGTGCAAACAGCTGAGTGCCACAACCAAGTGCTGCAGCAAAGAGTGATTTGTACTTTGGAAAACGAAATACATCACCGTGGATGTATTTCCATCCTGTTTCTTCTTGATCATCAACAGATTCCTCATCATGCGTGTACCTGTAATTGATTAACAAATTGAGAGAAACTCTTGCTTCTGTGATGTCAATTCGATATGTAGATGTTACTCACTTGATGAAATCATTCTTAAGAATTCGCATGAGTATTGTAGCTAGGAAACCAGTTAGAAGGAGAACAGTCACACAAGAATTTATGATTGAGAACCAATGAATTTCCAAGTGATGTGGTAGAGAAGATGTTTGAGAGAATTTATCCATCCTCTTATCAAAAGGAATATCAGTTTCTTTCCATTTTACACTGTATGTGAACTCAGCATCAACTTCTTTATCCTCTGTAAGGTCTAACACTGAATGAGGATCCATTTGAACATTAATCTCAATAACTCTGTCTTTATTGTATAGAATGTCAAAATGAATGTGTTTGTAAAGGTAATATTTGTAGTCCTTCTCAGCTCTTCCTTCTCTATCTACTCTTCCTATTAGACCCCAAATGGGCAAATCATCATAATACATCTGAAAATAATAATCCTTATTGACTGCTCTTCGAAACACAGCAACTTCTTTCTTTGACAGTTTTCTTTTGCAAAGAACATCAGAATCTTTGTCCATCAAAAAGTCCAGGATATATGGACCAAGAACTAGTCGGTCACCATTCAGCACCTCTCCCAAAGCTTCCTTCTTCTCTTTCACATGATCTGCAGTTTCCAAATCTTGTTTTCAAGAATATAATAAATTATACGACAAATAATAAGATGTTTAACCCATTCAACAATTATATTTGCACATTTTATTTCTTCGATTGACATATAACAAAAATTTTACTTGTGAAAGAGATTAAGTCATGCACCTTGACGCTGAATGAAATTCAAAGACACAAAGCTAAGAGTTAGAGAAAGAAAGTCAAAGGTACATTACAGTTAGTCCAAACCATAATAGACAAAAGGCACTAGAATCACAAAACTACAATCAACAAGAGTATACATGAATAATTTTGCAACATCTAGTTTTGTGATTTGCAACTTCTTTATGGATGGCTGTCAGTCAATGGTGCCCTAGTGATCAAAGAGTTTTTATTAAATCGGAGACATCACTCTATTGATCTATGAATCCTTATTTTTAATTCGTGTTTCTATAGAATGAACCACTACCAAATTATTCCAAGAAGTTCAACTGTTCACCATCTAGTAAATTAGTAAAACATTTCTTCTAATAAATTTTAAGCATGTTGACAGATCAACTTGAATAGGAGCCTAATTTGAGTTTTGTATATTCTTTTCTTAGGGTTTGTGAAAGGTAAATTGTTTGTGAGAGAAGATGTGGGCTCGAAACTAAAAATTCTTGAAAAACTCATTTTAAATCCTTGTCCAAATTGAGCCTAATTCCTTCACATTTTAGCAAGTAAACTCACTTTTTCAACTTATTCAGATTTTAACATTCTGCAGTTTGTTTGATCCTTCCAAAGATTACTTAAGAAAAATAACAACCTGCTAGCTTGGAAAACAATGATATAGCACAAGCTTAGTTTTAACACTTATCCATGTGCAGACTTTCGTATTAACTAATTAAGTTTTAAAAAATACACGTTCAAATATCAACACACTTTCATTTCAAGCCCCCCCCCAAAACACAGACACACACAAATCAGCAAGTTAACCCGAAATCTGAAGCATCAAGTAAAATTTCAACACAAATTAAGCAAATGTTGATAATTGTCACCATCACAAATGAAATCCAACCGCAATATCCTATTGAAACAGCTTCAGATTGATACGAAATTCACAAAATATGGGTTTGCATTGGTCTGCATTGTACATGAAACTAATGAAATACAGAGAATAAATGATTGTGTAACTTTTTACTTTCTTACTACTATTAGTATATTTTATTCGCCTAGTAGACAAGTCATATTACGTAACTTATTTATTTGCTAGTTCTAAGGTTCTCTTAATCTTCAACTTTTCTATTGGTTAAAGAAAAAGTTTCAGCTTTGTTTTTATTGTAATATCAACTGATAATCCTTTAATTCTGAAAAGATAAACAGAAAAGGCAGAACAAATGAATAACCTATATATTCAAATTAAAAGGAAATTCACTGCACTGCAACCACAGCTCCATCTCGAGAATCAAATCCTCAAAAAGTTAAATAGAATTAATACCTGGAATACAAAAGGGCAGGTCGAAATACCGGTAGGTCTCACTGTAAAATTAACCAGGAAAACAATAATAAATAAGTAATATCCAACATGAAACGGAAAACCATTCACAATTATCGTCAAAATTCAAATAAAGTGCCCCAATTTCATTGAAAAGATCCTTTCTTCTAAGTAATATAAAACAAATTTAAGATCTGCAGACGAATTGAGCCAACAAAATTGTACCAAATACCATACTCAAAAAACAATCTCGCAACAAAAAATAATCGGTTTTACGGCGTCGTATGCATACCTGGGATTGTGAAAGGGGCCAACCTTGTTGGCGTAAAGAGGGACAAAATCTCCGGGCTTGTAACGATGATCAGAAGCATCTGATCTGACGAAATTTGGAAATGGGAATATGGAGAGGAATATGAAAATGCATAAAATTAGATTCATAGAACTCTTCATGGAAGATAAGAAGAAGTAAGGAGTGGGAAAGAGAAACTTGAATCTAACATCAAACAATAGGTTCTGATGAGATGTGGTAATGCCGAGGAAGGTAAACTTAGGAAGAAGAACGTGTGCATGAATAATACTTGGTGCTGGTGGTATTACTTTGCTTTGAGCATGTGACTTGCACGCCCTAATAGAGTTTGGAAATATGCAAAGATATCTCCACCAAATACCAATAAAACGGGTAAAATTTGGTTCACATTAATGGGCCAAATCATGAGTCGTTATATCATGGATTTGGACACACTATGCAGGTTGTTTAATACCAAAATTACATTTTCGAAATAGAGAAAAAAATAGAAACAATCTCATTCATCAAGACACTGTTGAAGTAGTTAGGATTATAATTGTATGTTGAGATGATTTAGCTTAGCTGAACTGATAACATGCTGATATTTCGTAACCACTTCATAGTTTATAGGATAGTGATTTTGTATATATTATGAGAATACAGAAAACAAAAGGGACATAAAATTCAGAGAAAGTTTTTTCCCACGGGAAACTTTATGGTATCAGAGCCAAGTTTCACGGCTTCATAATTTCAGTTCAAGATTCATTAAAAATGAGCGATCGAAGGTAGATTAATACTGCTGTTTTAGATGATGATGACTATTTCCATTATCATGGTCGAAAAGATGCATACCATCTTGCATCTTCAGATAGTCCGCATCTGATTCTCACACAAGTTCAACTCAAGGAAGATAATTATGACGAATGGGTGAAGGCAATGTGGTTAGCACTGCGTGCTAAGAAAAAACTCGGTTTTGTGGAAGGGTTAATTCCGAAGTCGAAACTCGGAACTACAGAAGAAGAAGAATGGTGGACTATCAACACTATGGTGGGTTCGTGGATCTTAAACACCATAGAACCTAATTTGAGAACTACAATGTCTTATGCAGAAAGGTGCGATGAACTGTGGACTGATCTGAAAGAACGATTCATGTCAGGTAATGCACCAAGGAAGCATGAATTGAAGACTGCACTGATAAACTGTAAACAGTCTGGTATGTCCGTTTCAGCCTATTATGCAAAATTAAAAAAAATATGGGATGAATTAATTAACTATGAACAATTGTCTAATTGTACTTGTGGGACGATTAATGAGATTATTAAGCAAATGGAAGAAGACAAAGTTCATCAATTTCTCATAGGCTTAGATGATTCAATTTTCGGAACTGTACGATCAAGTATTTTGCAATTAGAACCAATTCCAAACATTAAGAAAACTTATGCTATGATAATCAAAGAAGAAGCACACAGAAAATTAACTAGAAATTCAGAAATTGGCAGTGAAGCTGTCGTGTTTGCAGCCCCCAAATCTGTACAGAATACATTGCAATGCACTTATTGTCTCAAGTTAGGACATGAAGCAAGGAATTGCTACCTGCTAGTGGGTTATCCAGATCGTACCTCAGAGCAACGGTGGTCAGACCGAAGCACCGAAACTGGTGCCGACGGTCGCAGAGGTCAGGGAAAGACATTCTGAGGCAAAGGGCGCGGAAGAGCAGGGACTGGCCGCGGACTGGCTGGATCTTCTTTGGCGAGCCATAGCTGGACAGCGGCTGCGCCAAGTTCATCTGGTTCATCTTCTCCGATGATGCTCGGTTGGGCTGCCGGCACTGCAACTAGTTCATCCTCCTCAAACCACCTCGGCTGGGATGCTCACAGTTGTGCGACACACTCACCTGCTCAAAGAAGCAATCGTGGAGGAGCAGATACGGACGGCACCGACGAGCGACTAGGAATGGCGGCTTCGGCATCGGCAAGTGCACTAGTCGAC
This sequence comes from Catharanthus roseus, assembly GCA_028651295.1. Classification (NCBI taxonomy): domain Eukaryota; kingdom Viridiplantae; phylum Streptophyta; class Magnoliopsida; order Gentianales; family Apocynaceae; genus Catharanthus; species Catharanthus roseus. Next base: position 716,558 of record JAPQWS010000046.1, on the reverse strand, counting down.
ATCCCGGGTCTTTCACCGGAGCAGTGGAACTCATTTCTCCAACTTTTGAGCAATCATAAAAGTAGCAACCAAGCTTTGGAAAATCTCTCTGGTAAGATAGGAGATGGATGGATTTTAGACAGTGGATGCTCCCACCACATGACAGGCAGGAAGATTTTCTTGAAAGATACTAAACCATCTCATCCTTATACAATTACTCTTCCAAATGGCTCTAAAACAACTGGAGCAGAATTGGGTTCCATAAATCTGCCTTCTAAATTAAAAATTGATAATGTCCTTTTTATACCTCAACTCCGGTGTAATTTATTGTCTCTCTCTCAGCTTTCTAAAGCAAATAATTGCATTGTTATAATTAATGATAGTGTATTGATGTTACAGGACCGTACCTCGGGGATGCCGATTGGAGCGGGTGAAGAGAGAGATGGGATATACTTTTTCAGACCTCTGAACAAGAAGTTGAATTTTCCTTGTTCTACTCAAATCTCATACATGAGTACGTTGTGGCATCACAGATTGGGCCAGCCTTCTAAATTCGCAATTAAAAAATTTTTGGGATCAGATTTAACATGTGAATCTTTGAATAATTGTTCAATATATTTGCGTACTAAACAGACGCGTGAACCTTTCCCTATTAGTTTAAATAATGTGGTTGCTTCTTTTGACTTGATACAATGTGATCTCTAGGGACCTTATAAAACTCCGTCTTCTTGTGGTGCAAGTTATTTTTTAATCGTAGTAGATGATTTTTCGAGGTGTGTTTGGATATTTTTGCTCAAAGAAAAAAAAGAGGTAGCTCAGACTCTTAAACAATTTTTTGCTATGGTTGAAACCCAGTTTCTTAAACTAGTAAAAGTGATACGTACAGATAATGGAACAGAGTTTACTTGTATGAAATCATATTTTTTGGAACACGGCATGCTGCATCAAACATCTATGGTACATATCCCCCAATAAAATGGACGTGTAGAGCGTAAGCATCATCATATCCTAAATGTGGCTCGTGCTTTGCTCTTTCAGGCAAATCTTCCGATTCAATTTTGGGGTGAAAGTGTGCTGACAGCTGGATATTTAATAAACCGTACATCTTTATCTGTGTTAGATGGGAAAACACCATTCGAACTATTGTTTAATAAAGTACCACCTTATTCTCATCTCAAATGTTTTGGTTGCTTGGCTTATGTACATGATCACGGATTGCCTAAAGATAAATTTAGAGCTCGAGGACGTAAATGTGTATTTTTGGGGTATCTGTATGGAAAAAAAGGATGGAAATTTTTTGATTTACAAGCACATGAATTCATTACCTCTCGGGATGTTGTATTTGTTGAACATGAATTTCCATTTTTGTCCAAGTCTCGAGAAGTGTTATCGAATGAGAACAGTATGAGGTGCGATTTTGGTGAAGTTCCTACACCCATTGAAGAAACCAGGGGGAGTAATCCGGCTGAGCTTTCTCAACCATTTGAAACAGCTCACACTCAGCATCAAAAGGAAAATGGTCCGGGGATTTTTTCTACACCAAGGGGGACCTCGGCTCCATTAGAGGACCAGGGCCCTTCAGATGATTTATCCAGTGTTGCTGCAAATACTCACTCAGGGTCTAGTGCTTCTACAGATAGTGACCACATTGCAGCACAAAATGCTGCTCCCTTGAATCTTCGTCGAAGTAACAGGCAACATCAATCCCCAGGGAAATTGAAGGATTATATATGTAATATGACTCAGTCGTCTCCTAGTTTATCTCTCTCTCTTGTTTCATCCTCTTCGTCGGGTCCCTCAGGTACTTCCTTGTATCCTTTAACACAATACATTTCTTATGACAAATTTTCCTCTTCACATTGGGGTTTTGTAGCAGCTGTTAATGCAGGAACAGAACCTACCAAGTATTCTGAAGCAGCATTAGTATCAGCATGGCGACATGCCATGAAATAGGAGATAAATGCCCTTGAGAAAAATAATACGTGGACTATGACTACCCTACCTCCCGGAAAGCGCGCATTGGGTAGCAAATGGGTTTACCGGATCAAATACAAATCTGATGGCTCCATAGAACGGTACAAAGCACGCTTGGTAGTATTTGGGAATACTCAGCAGGAAGGGGTTGATTACACTGAAACGTTTGCTCCTGTGGCTAAAATAGTGACTATGCGGACCCTATTATCTATTGCTGCTGTTCGAAATTGGGAGGTTCATCAGATGGATGTTCATAACGCCTTTCTGCATGGTGATCTGACTGAAGAAGTGTATATGAAAATTCCTCCCGGGTTCCGTGCTTCCAACCCTCATTAGGTTTGTCGTCTTAACAAATCATTATATGGACTCCGTCAAGCACCTCGGTGCTGGTTCTCGAAACTTACAGCTTCTCTTCGTCAATGTGGGTTTGTACAATCCTATGCTGACTATTCTCTCTTTACTTACACGAAAAATAATATTTTCCTGTGTATTCTTATTTATGTTGACGACCTTTTAATCTCCGGCAATAGTGCATCTTGTAGGGTCGTGTTTTCACATGAAAGACTTAGGTCATCTTAAATATTTTCTTGGTATAGAAGTTGCTCGGAGTCAGGCCGGGTTTTACCTTAATCAACGAAAATATGCCTTGGAAATTATTGCTGATGCTGGGATGCTTGGGTGTAAACCCGTGTCAACTCCGTTGGACCCAAATACTCAATTAGCTAAAGCTTGTGGAGAATTTTATGATCATCCAGACCGGTATCGGCGTCTTATTGGCAAATTGATTTATTTATCCATCACATGCTTACACCGTACATATCCTTGCTCAGTTCATGCAACATCCTCGCAAGGAACATTGGGAAGCTGCTCTCCATGTGATTCGTTTCCTCAAAGGTTCACCGGGACAGGGTATTCTACTTCGTTCTAATACATTTATTTATTTACGGGCGTATTGTGATTCTGATTGGGCCAGCTGCCCGATTACCCGTCGGTCAGTGAGTGGATATTTTATCTCTCTCGGGCACTCTCCTATTTCTTGGAAGACAAAGAAACAACACAAGGTCTCTCGATTTTCTGTAGAAGCCGAGTATCGTGCAATGGCGATGACACTGTGTGAATTAAAGTGGCTCACTCAACTTCTTATTGGCCTACAAGTTCCAATACAACATTCTATCCCACTTCATTGCGATAGTCAAGCAGCAATTTACATCGTTGCTAATCCAGTTTTTCACGAACGCACGAAGCACATAGAAATTGATTGTCACTTCGTGCGAGATGCATTCCAAGAACGATTGATTACTCCTATTTATATTCCGAGTGATTCTCAACCGGCAGATCTTCTTACCAAGGCTCTACATCTCCCGCAGTTTCGCAAGTTATCTGGCAAGTTAGGCATTTGTGATCTTCATGCACCAACTTGAGGGGGAGTGTTGAAGTAGTTAGGATTATAATTGTATGTTGAGATGATTTAGCTTAGCTGAACTGATAACATGCTGATATTTTGTAACCACTTCCTAGTTTATAGGATAGTAATTTTGTATATATTATGAGAATACAGAAAACAAAAGGGACAGAAAATTTAGAGAAAGTTTTTCCCCACTGGAAACTATAGACACTAACCACAAGTGCCACCTCCCAAAAAACCATAGCATGATTCGCTTTTCCAAAACTCAAACGATTCTGCAATTCTTCGATTTACCTCAATTTTTCTCCTCTTCTTCTATCAACAGTTTGATTCCAAGTTCATTTGGTATCTCAGAAACTGTGGGCTATTTTAATACCGATTGAAGGGAACTACTGATAAATACGGTGGAGAATTATTAGTTCTTGAAAATTCTTTGAGAAAGAATTATGTAGAAAATCAAAGGATGTAACCAGCCATGACAAAAGTGAAAATACATCCATGTGAAGTGAATTTTGATTTATTCTACTGGGTTTTGATTTGGATTGATTTTGAGAGTTCTTTGAAATAGTCGTGTGGGAAGATGAAAGAGTTACTCCATGGAGGCATTTTGTTTGTAATAACTACGTAAGATATGAGGGATTGAAAATAAAAAGACATTTTTGTTTTACTATCATCTTACTGTTATCGGCTATTCATGTGCATGTGGCTTATTTTGTCTTTGATCCTACCTTTAGGTCGATAATTACTTAAATTCGTGTCTACGAGTCAATTTTCTAGGGAATGAGTTCTTAGGAAAGACGATGTATTTGATGTATTTTACTACGGGTTGCATAATAGATATCACTATTTTTTCTTCGAAGAAAAGGATCTATATTAATTGAAAAGCAATTAACAAATCACTGAATATAAGCGCTGTGTAGGTTTAGAGTAACTCCTTCAACCCATCTTGTATGTCATATAAAATAAGCATCCCTACTTATTAAAATAAGGACTCCTAGTTGTAAAAATAGATACCCTTAGTCAGTGGTGAAACTAGGACAAAAGGGTTGGGGGCTGAAGAACAATACAAATTTTGCTAGAGTTTTGGGACTCTATAAAAAAAAATTTTGGGACAGTTTGAATGTAAAAAATCCATAATTTCTAAAGTCTTTAAAATTTTTCGGAGGGGCTCAAGACCACCCAAGCCACCCCTAGTTCCGTCCCTGCCCTTAGTTATAAAAATAGACATTCCTCCTTAAGTAACTCATCTTGCATGTAATATAGAATAAGCACCTCTAGTTATAAAAATAAACACTCCTGCTTAACTCATCTTGCATGTAATATAGAATAAGCACCCCCTAATTAGAAAAATAAGCACCCTAATTGTAAAAAATAGGCACCCTTAGTTATAAAAATAGCCACCCTTGCTTAAACTAGCTCACCTTGCATGTTATATAAAATATGTACCCCTAGTTATAAAATAGGCACCCTTAATTATGAAAATAGGAACCTCGCTTATAGTAACTCATTTTGCATGTTATATAGAATAAGCACCCTTATGTATAAAAATAGCACCCCTGATTATAAAAATAGACACTCTAGTTATAAAAATAGTCCCCCCCTTCTTATAGTAACTCATCTTACTGTTATATAGATAGGCAACCCCTAATTATAAAAATAGGCACCCTTAGTTATAAAAATAGGCACCCGTGCTTAAAGTTGCTCATCTTGCTTGTTATATTGAATAGGCACCTCTAGTTATAAAACTAGCCACCCCTAATTGTAAAAATAGGCATCCTTATTTGTAAAAATAGGCACCCCTGCTTACAGTAACTCATTTTGCATGTTATAAAGAATAGGCATCTCTAGTTATAAAAATAAGTACCTCTAGTTGTAACATAGGCATCCTTAGTTATAAAAATAGACACCCCTTCTTACGGTAACTCATCCTGCATGTTATATAAAATAGGCACCCGTAGTTATAAAAATAGGTAGCCCTAGTTATAAAAATAGGCACCCTTAGTCGTTAAAATAGGCATCCTTGCTTAAAGTAACTTATCTTGTATGTTATATTGATTAACACTCTTAGTTATAAAAATAGGTATCCTAGTTGTAAAAATAGGCACTCTTAGTTGTAAAAATAGACACTCCTGCTTAAAGTAACTCATCTTGCATGTTATACAGAATAGGCACCAAAGTTACAAAAATGGGTACCCTTACTTACAAAATTGGCACTCTACTTACAGTAATTTATCTTGCATGTGATGTAGAATAAGCACCCTTAATTATAAAAATAGGCACCCCTAATTGTAAAATAGGCACCCTTAATTATAAAAATAAGCACTCTTAGTTATAAAAATAAGAACCCTTAGTTATGAAAATAAGCACCCGTACTTAATGAAACACTTAACTATATATATTCTAAAGAAACATGAGAGTTTTTTAAAGGAAGATGTCATAATGCATTAAGTAGTAAATTTACCTACCATAATAGCAGAGTTTACAGAGTTCGGAACTTCTACCATCCAAATCAGAAAATTAAAGATATTACAAACATATTGCGATAGGGGATGAGCTGGTACATTAAAGTTTCTACTAATCATCTAATGCTAGAATTGGGGTTTGATGAGAAAATTTCTTGTAGAACCTCCACCATATTTCCTATGATAGAGAGGCATCTCTTGCCTTCACGAACCTTCATCTAGAGGCGGTTCCCAGTGCCCTCCAAACTACTGCTTGCTACTCCTCCTCGGACCATTACTTGGGATTTCAAGTATTCTTTGCACAAGTCCTCGCTACTACTGCCGTTTCAGTTGGTTGGGTGGGTTTGTTTTCAAAGATCAACTTGTTTCTCCCACTCTATATTCCCTAAAGTATAAGAAAGAACTCCCCAACCAACTCCTCTCTCTATCAATCCAATCTTAGCACCTCCAAATGACCTTCAAGCATGGAGAATCACTGAACTAAAATGGAAATGAATGAGGCAGACACATCAAAGTTGCAAAGTTTATGGTTGCAGTAACTTCACTTCCTCTATTCCCAGAGAGCGTGACCCTCCTCTTGCATCTCTGATGAAGGTGGCAGAATTGGTCCATTTGACGCACTATAGTCACCATCCAACGACCCTCTATTAACTTCTGGTGAAAATCTCGTTGGATAAGAGCAAAACCACCGCCGGAAACGTATATCGGAGGTGGAGAGCTGTCAGCAGCTGAATCATCAGACTCTGCGAAATTGGAAAATGAGTCGAAATGCTGTGACTCGTTGTAACCACCTTCGAATGGTTGAGTCAGACCGGCGGGTGAGTTTCCACCGAGGTGATCGAAGGAATCCGTAAAAGAAGACATTGTTTTGCAGTGATATCTTTCTTTTCTTTTTCTCAGCTTTTTTTTGGAGATAAAATGGTGGAAATGAACATCGGCGGAAATCTCAACCACTCATCGGCTTTGACAAGAAGGGCAAGAAGTACATGGAGGTGGTGGTGGGGTTAAGTGTTTCCAATTCTAAATTTGATTAAATCTACGTAGTTTTAATAATTAGGTGTACCAAACGAGGTGTGTCTAGCCCATGATATAAATTGCCCCAAATCACTCATATAAAATAATCATTTGTTAAGAATAAGTTAATATGAATTTAACTTTTCAATTTTTTCCATATTCATATGTGCTACAGGAGTGCAAGTTAAACAAATTATATATATATATATATATATATGATACCAGCAATATTACTTCTTGGTCGATTAATAGAGTCGGACATGTCATCAAATAAGAAGTCATTATATGACAATCTCCTAAAACGATGATTTACCTTAAGTAAATGAGTGCCTTTCTTATGAGCAACTATGCAAGTGTGCTTAAAGCACATATAACAAGACTATGTGGTATCAATTTAAATTCTTGAAAGTGATATGAAGATAGAGAACTAAAATTCTCACAAAGCTTACTGCGCTGACCAATGCCTAGTGGTCTCCATATAGGTTGGCGATCTAGCAAAGTTAGATCTTGCCTACTTAGATGTACTATGGGTGAATGTCTTTACTCATGGGAATGATGTACTTTGTATGTTGAGTAGATGAACTTAATTTGTTAAGATGGACTCAGTTTGTATACTGAGTAGAGGAATTTATAGTAAGGGCCTTTAAGTATTTTACAAGCCATGAACAAATGGTATTTTAGTTCGTGGAGTAGCTCCCTAAACCAAAGTGATTATTTGTTAATCACTACACGAAAGATATTAGAATCAATTTAGAGATATTTAATTAATTATACTCTTGGTATTTAATAGGGCAAAGTAATTAATTACAAGAGTACTTAATTTATTTAATTGAGCTTAACAATTTAATTAATTAAATTAGGCAAAGCAATTATTTGCAATGTTGGATTTTAATAATTTAATTAAAAGCCCCCAAAGATAATTATATATTGAATTAAGGAAAGTAGATTGAGCTCAGGGTTGACTAAAAGTCAAAGACCCGAATCCATTAACCTTACTATGGCTGAAACCCTAAGGGATTATCATAAGAGATGGCCGATAATGAGTTATGCTACCCACCCTTTATGTGAATCCACCTGCAAAACATACAGAGAAGAAAACAAAGAGGAGTTATTCCCCGTTTCACCTCTGATACTTAAGTCAGCACACAATTCAACAAAGTAATGATATGATAGAAATAACATAGAGCTAATATAGTAATAGTACTTCCATTTATAGAGAGGAATATCCTCTTCGGATCCGTCGCTGTCCTTTGTGAGGATAAATATGGTAAGGGATAAAATGGCTTTTTTCCCTTGTGCTATTAAGCATATATATTTAATATGGGCTTAACATTATTAAGATTTGGGTCAAATACTATAACCTTATAATATAAACGAAATGGGCTGAACCATGGGCCAATTATCTTAAGTTAAAAAATAAAAGCTCGATGGACTGTTCCATCATAAGCCCTTTTGATATGAATCCTCTTATGCTGGTTGAATTGGATCCAAATTCTTCCCAAGATCATCTCCTCTTGAAGAATCTCTATTGAGGATTTTGAAGCTTCACACTCCAATGAAAAACCTATGAGGAACAAGCCTCACAAACCTAACATTGAGAGGCTAAGCTCTTTCCCATATTGATGGTAAAACCTTGAGGGAACTAAGACCTCAAAACACCTACCACACAATCTAGAAGACCTGAGATCAAATGAATCACAGAACAAGAACTCTAAGATTCAATTCAATGAAAGGAATTTGCATGATCAATTGATTCCATAGATACTTCAATCTAGGCTCAATTGCTCACAATGCCAAAGACATTAACCCTAGGCAAGCTAAGCTAAGAAGGAGAAGAAACCAAGAGACTACTTGGAGAACTACTACAAAAAAAAAAAAAAAAAAAAAATTAAATAGCGGAGGTTTTTTTGCGGCAGTTTCAAAAACCTCTACTAAACGCGTTAATTTTTGGCGGTTTTTGAACCACCCCTAATCAAAGCATTTAGCGGCGGTTTATTTGTGGCGGTTTTTTAACCGTTGCTAAATGTTTCGATTAGCTGCGATTATATTTAGCGGACGTTTGAACCTCCACTAAATGTTAAAGAGAATTTTTATTTATTTTGCTTTTATAATTTTTTCAACATAATTTTATCTTGATTTTGTAATAACTATATAAGCAATATTTATGATTATTTAAAAAAAAAATGTTTTTTTTTCATTTTTTTTCTAATTTATATTCGTATAGATATATCAATTCCCTCAATTTACACAAGTTTTTCACACTTTCCTCTAATTTAGACAAGAGCACTAACTATGACATAGAGACGAAGCATTAATGATGTCTATATCTTAATAATATTGAGTTCATATAGAGATAAATATTATGATCTCGATCATAAACTAGTTAAGCATATGATTAAACATGAGTGGTCTCCAAAATTAAAGACCGTATGATCTCTAGATAGTGGTCTATATATATATCACATCAACATATTTTTGTCTCTAAAATTTATGTAAATTTGAAATTTGTAACTAGATGTCTCTATTTTCATCGAGCAAATGGCAATGAGTAATTTGCGTCTCTATATTTATGAATTTTTAGAGACGACATAGTGTCGAATAGTAAATTGTGACTATATCTTTTTAATATCGAGTCTAAATGGAAAAGAATATTGTGGTCTCTATAGACCACTTAAGTATATGATTGAATATGAGTGGTCTCCGACACTTGAGACCATATAGATGGTCTCCATATAGTCTCGCACATTAGCACAATGGAGACCGACATATCGTTTCTATTTATCATTATATTATTAGAGTAGCAATAGAGTCAATTTGGTGAATGTTTCCTTGCACTTGAATTTTGTTGCACATTCCATATTCTTGCTTGAATTTTGTTGCACATTCCATATATATAGAATATTGGATCGTTATTCATGGTATTACTTTGCTTATGATAAGAAATGGAGAATGAGTTAAAATGCCTTTCAAGTATTTGCGTTTCGCTCATTCATGGCATATATATATATATATATATATATTGATGCTAAATGGTTATACTTGAACTTCATTTAATTAGCTTAATCAGGTTAATAGGTAATTTCAATAGAAAACAAAATATAGTATGTCATATTACCTTTTTCCCTATATTTTATTCATCTGAAATTGAAATCAGACAACACTTGAACAAGGATTGAGTATTTCAAAATTTATGTCTCTTTATCTAATTAATCAAATTAATTTGTATCCCCCTCATCTAAATTAAATCCCTTTTCATCACTATTTTTATTTTTCGTCAAAGAATAGTTCTGAATTGTTCGCTCCTTCTTTTTTTTTTTTTTTTAGTTTGATCGAAAACTTTCCATATGAGCTTTAACCAAAAAAATAAAAAAAGTGTCGTAGAACCTATCCGATTACAATGGACTACCCATGCCACAAAATATCCTTCAAATATAATATTGTTGCAATTATTCATATTTTCTTAATTATTTATCAAAAAAATATTCTTAATAATGAAAGCAAATCTTGTAATTTCATAGTTAATATCTTTTATCTCTTATTTGCGCTAAATCAATTTGGGTTGATTCTCAGATGACTGTAACAATAGCGATTCACTGCTACTGAATAAAACATAAAAAGAAATATTAAAAAATTTGCCACAACATATATTTTGTTGGGAAAAAATTTTTACCAACGATGCTTTAAACTCGAAAAACTCTTACACCCTGTCTCCCAAAAAACTCCCATTCTAAACTCTTACACCCTGTCTCCCAAAAAAATAAAAACAAAGGAAAAAAAACTTTTCATACCCCAATATCAATCAATCTGGTTGGGAAGAACCATTCTTCTCTATTTCCCTTTCACTAGTAAAAAACATAGCTACACCTTTAGCTAGCTAGGGCTTCTTCTTGGTGAGTTGTTCGGTTTCTTCTTGCCGTTGCGTTGAGCCGTCGGTTTTTCTTCCGCTTCTTCTTGCCGCTGCTTGCCGTTTGGTGAGGGTTTTTGAGGCGCTGATCATCAATCGCTCAGCTGCTTTGGAGGTTCTACAGCTGCCCCATCCTGTTGGTGTCCCGTCTTGCCACTGTCCCTTTCTTTCTCTATTATTTCACTGCCGCAGCGGTCTTCGTTGATTTAGGTGAGGATTGATTTTGGTCAATAAAAATAGAAATTGTAAGGGAAAAAGAATAGAACCCATTCTTTTCTTGTCTTTCTCCTCTATTTCTTTTAGAAAACCCTTCCGAATCCATTTGCTTGGCTTCTCCATTTACTTCTGATTTTTTTAAATTAAAAAAGAACATTAGAAAATTTCCTTGTTTTTCAATTTTAGTAGAGTTTACAGTTGAGCTGAACTGAAGCTTGTTACTGCTTTTTTACTCTTATTCTGGTCGATGGGAAGAAACCAAGAGACTACTTGGAGAACTATCTCAATAATTTCAGCATATCATCATTCATCGATGTTGGTTACAAAATGGTTATGATGGAGTATTTATATGTATCAAGCCTTAACCTATCTAAGCAAGTGTTTAAGGGGTTGAATTACTCTTAAACCCCTTAAATAAAAGCTATAAAATCAACTTGTAGTTCAAATTCCCATCCAAAAGGGCGGTTACATCTTTGCCAGCTAGCGGCCTACCGGCGACGATAGGATAGGACCTACCGCCGGCAGTAGATTGCTAATGCTTAAAGAATTCCAAACAAAATCCTACCCGCGACGGTAGGGGTGACCCTGCCATCTGCGGTAAGGTGCATGCCTTCCAATACTTAGCCAAAATTCATCCTAAGTTGACCCTTGATTGATCATTGTCAATAGAATTTATTTTAAATAACTTAGGACGCTTATCTTGGAATTCAAACTCTCCATCTTTACTCTTCAAAGCTTCTATTATGTGAACGATCATACCGTTGTTTTCTTGATTGTCTTCTTGGAGCTTGAGCCTCTTCCTTTGGGCCATAGTCATCGGTCCTTGCTTAACTTCCATTGATGATGGACTCATCCGGTTCATATGACTTTAAAAAAGAATCATAAATGGGTTATGATTTTTGTATTTTCAACTTGCTTAAAATTTTGGGTGAAAGTTCAAATTGGCTTCTCAAGGAAAAAGTCCTTTGATGTCGATTTAGGTATAGCCACCTCTTCTATGATTATAAGTTGTTTTCCTTTCTCAATAATTGATATCATTTCTTCTCTATAGATCTCTAATTGTGCTTCAAGATGTTAGGTTCAAAAGAAATATCTTCCAAGAACTCCAAGCAAGCTTCTCAGATATCCTCAACATTTAAAACCTACAATGCATGTAGTTCCTCTGAGCTGCGTGTTTCAATTATTCACTCTAAATCTGATACTACTCTCGGTTGGTGAAAATACTCGATTGGAGACTATAAAATTTTATATCCTCCTGTTGATCCTGACCAAGCTGCTACCCTTATGATCAAACGTTTTCGTTCTTTAGAGCCTCCAATTCAATATGATGATAATGATGGGGCTGATGTATGTGGATCGGGAGCTGTATTATACCATTCTAATATTCTCTTTACTAATCTAGTAAATTTTCGAAAAACCTTTAAGATATTACCCCAATATGGATTGGTGGCTGCCGTTAGGGAAGATAGGGCCCACATGCCTCTTCGAGGGTATTTCACAATCTATCAAGAACAACCGAAAGCGGGGTTGCGATTTCTAGTACAATTTTTATTTATTGAGATAATGGATTATTGGGAAAATGAAATTGGACAAATAATGCCAAATTGAATACGCCAAGTTGTGACATTTATTTTGATTTGTAATGCTTTCGGGCTTCCAACAATTTTGAAGCATTTGGGCTCTAGAAAGTTGTGAGTTATTGTTCCAAAGTAGGACCTCTAGAAAGTTGTGTATTATTGTTCCCAAGTTGGACGGTAAAAATGAAAAGAATAAGAAGATCACCAGAAAGGGAGAAAGGGGTGAAAGAATCGACTTTGGACCCATTAGAGATAGGTGTAGTAGCAAATTGGTCTTGGGATGGATTGATGGATAGTTTTGCAATGAATGCGTTTTAGGTAAGAAAACTTATATATGTATAAAAATGATGGGATGACCAACATATTACCAAGAAATAAAGGTATTTAAATGTTGTTTTTTGTATTTAGAATAAAAATATAGCAAATGAAGCTACTCAATGCTTTGCAAGTTTACATGCTTTACATTGAGAGATACAAGAGAGACAGGGAACGATGAACAAAACCTTAGAAAAAGCTCAACAAAGAAAAGAACGTTTGGAAGAACGAGTGAATGCTCTGGAAAAGAATGTAACATATCTAAAGGAAGAAAATGTAATATTAAGTAAGACAATTTCTACCAAAGAAGGAGAATTGAAAAGATTGAATGAATTGAGGAATCGAGAACGTCTTGAATTTGAAACACAAGGGAGGCAATCAAGTATGATCAGGAAGTGACAGATTTAAAAGGTCAATTATCTCAACTATTGATGAAAAAAGGAGAATTCGGCCTTGGGTAAAGGAGTAAATTATAAAAGAATTTGTGAATCTTCAGATGAGGAATGTTAGTTTTTAAAATTAGAACAGTTGTAACTGAACTGATGAAAAAAATACATGATACCAATGAAGATATGGTATTCCCTAAGGTGGGAAAATCATATTATAAAGAAGGTGCAACATGTCCTAAATTCCCTTGGAACAAGCAACAAAGGTCAGCGGTCGAGAAATCAGCCACAGAATATCCTGAATTCCAAATACTGGAAACAAAAAATCCAATGTTATCAGCCAACCACAGAGGCTGAAAATCCTGTCTTTCTAGAATAGAATCAAGAAGGGAGTACAATGCATGAACCTTCTAGAACTAGCATTCCCAATACACCCTTCTTGACTGTAAAATATCCTCAATATCTTGAAATGCGACAGGGCCAACTGAGAGCACATAACCAAGAGAATATTCCCAAAGTGACTGTGCCAGAAAATGATGAACATCTTGTTCAAGTAATCTTTGAAGAAAAAAGTGTTATTCGAATAGAGACACAAAATAAAGGAAAAAAGAAGATGGTGCCAAACAAATCTCCAAATAAGGAGAAAAATGTGCATGTTAGGGAGGAAATGACATATCCGGTGGTAGAAAGAAAATGCGTCCCCTAACGGGAAGGGAAAAAATGTAAATTAAGAGGTTATTCCTCTAATAAATTATATGTTATGATCAAATAATTGATGTACGTAGGATGAAGCCTCAACCAACTTCAAATGAGATAATGCATTGTCATTTTGATGTATCTATATTTGGGCTTGATTTTAATGGAAGGCTTGTTTTGACCTTGTCCAAAATAAAAGATGTGTTTTTATTTAATGGGCTAAAATGTGAGCCTAGTTTTATGAATTAACTTAAAAATGAGAGACTTAACTGTGGTAAAGTTAAATCCAAAGTTAAACACGAATATAACGCAAACGTCGTGTCCTATCAAATATAATTCAGAAGGAAGGCCACATGTTAAATGATAATTGACGGCAGCTGAATTCCCAAGATGAAAAACAATTACTGCTCTGAACTGAAGGGTCTTTGAAACTATTCGACTTGCTAAAAAATAATTATAAAAAGGAAGAGGTAAACTAGAAGGTATTCCATTCAGTATATTATCTTCATGAAAGAAATAACCCAATATTTATCAGAAGAACAATGGTCTCCATGGTAGAAGCTATAGAAGGTTGTGCTTTACCATACTGCCCTCTAGTAGGATACTTTTTCAAAGATACATTCCCCGAATTGCAACTATGACGCACACACTTTCACAAAGAGAAGGAATACATGAATATTCCTTTAGTGCGTGCATTAAAAGAGCATGACAACTTCTCCTTTGAAAGGTTTTGCACAATGGTGAATACATACTTGGCTTTTCGAAGAGAGTTAGTATGCGTGGAATTGGATGCACAAGAGGTGTGCCATCATATAGCTACCCAGGAAGGCCGGTATGTCACTCAAGCCTGAGACATCTTAGCTCGCAACAGGCGATTGCACATATTGACATGCGATTTAAGAATGTGAAATGACGTTTTCCAAACCTTACTTATTACTGCATGCAGATTTTAAATCATTCAAACGGGAGAGCCTAAAGCGCAAGAAAAAATATGAAAGATGATCTCCGGGAGAGAATTACCTTGATCTTAGAAGAAGGGTAAATTGTTTTTAAAATATATTAAAAAATGAGGGAAATGCAGGTCACCTACCGAGTGGGGACAGAAAGATGTAAATTTTCCCTGTTCACACTTTGGTGGAACAAGAAAGATAGATTAGGTTTATCAGGGATGGCCTCCTGATAGATAGAAAATGTATCAAGCCCTCCGTCTAGTTATTTTTGTATTCAAATTTGAACGGTATAATATATATATCGTGATACCCCCAACCCTCCTGCTAGGTTAACTGTGGCTGAATAAGGTACTAACGTACCTTTTGGCACTAAACTACAAACATCTAAACTAATACAAAACTTGACTAACACTTAGGAACATATATATACACTGCGCAACAGAAAAAAGAACTGAACACAGGTATGGCAATCATTACATAAGATTCAGGGAAACTTCTTATAATATCTCTAACATAGGAAATACTTTACAAAAACTAAAAAACAATTCAAACCGGTCAAGCATAAAAAGTATAAATATCTTTCCTAAAACGACTATACATAACATGTCGTGACCCCAAAACTCCATTCAAAATACTCTAACAGTTTACTGCGCCGTCTCTCTTCCCACATCTTCAGGAAAACATGCCATTTAAAGATGTGAGAATGAACGCTCAGTTAGTCCATGTGAGTGTGTACTTTTGTGCTTTTCTAGAAAATAATGATGCAATTTTTCCATAAAATAATTCATGCAATGTCAAAAGAAATCATTTCCCTGGTTACTTGAAAAGTGCACATAAACCTATATGAGGGATTTGAGTGCAACTGAGAAGTCTGAGCGAATCAAGAGATATCAATACAACTTCTATACCCTAATTCGAAAATCGTGCCATACGAAAATTTGGCTCCATGGACAGAATTCGTAACCTATAACGAGGTCATTGGAAACAAGTTTTGGCATATCGCAGTTATTATCAGCCAAACACCATGCAAGCGCTCGGTTTTCATAACAATTGCACTCGCTCAGTACATAAAACTAGGCCACAAATCCTAGGGCACCTACCAGGTTCGTCATGAGACCAACCTTAGTTTCGAGCCCCTCCTGACTCTCCACTAGGCGACCATCCCACTAAAGAGCATGATGCAATGTCCGATGCAATAACGGTTGTGCCAAGCCCTCAACGGTATTACGACCTCTTTCAAGTGGATCTACCCCCAAGAATTGTAAGCGTTTACTTCATGAAAGAGGCCCTAGTATAGAGGACTAGCCATGTATCATGCAATTCTCTAACGCTTCCAACCACACCTAATCATGTCAAAAACTTCGTCCCTGGTCGGAATGAGGTTTTCACTTCCATTTATATACCAAAAGCCCACGCACTCAGATGTTTACATAAATTCAAGTTACAACCGTTTTAGAATAACAAAATTCCCACCCATCAGTCAAGACATGCATATGCAGATTTTATAAATATGTCAAGTTTACATCTACTAGGTCTAACCATGCAACTAATCAACATCAAAACATTCTCAACTTGTAATAATAACTCTCGTAAAAAACATGACAATTCTTTTTACAATAAACACACCTATACGGAGCACTGTTCCTATGCGTTTCTAAGGTACAAGTTAAATACGTTTTGTGGATAATATCTCTAATTTAAAATAATACTATGTTATATCGCCCCAAAAGCAGTAGATATTTTATAAAGTGCGTAGCTATAAAAAAATTATATACAATTTAAGCAACACCAGAAACACTGTTAAAATATTTAGGTGAGATTTGTGGACTCACCTGAGTGCAGACTTGGTGCTATAATCCTACAAATAGGTTAACAAAAAAATAAAGAAAATACTTAATTGCGAATCACAATATTTCTATTCACTAGTGAAAATAAATATCTCCTTAACAATCTTAGAATATATTATACACATATACTAACCCCTAAAGAAGACCCAAAATCCTATAATTTCAAGAATCTTTAATTTGTATACTTACCCAAAGCACCTAAATTTCTTAAAATATTATGAATTAAACTCACAACTAAAATATATGCTAAAAATCCATTTAAATCATTTAAATATTTGAGGAAAAATATTAAGATTTTTTAATTTTTTTAAATAATTAGAGATAAATAAATGAAGTGAACCAAAGATACTAAAATTAGCTAAATGAAATCTTAAACCAATTAAACCCTAAATTATATCATATCTCAAATTTCTGAAATCAATAATACTTTCTAGTTGTAAACTATTATAAGCTAACTAAAGAAGGAAAAGAAAAAAAAGAAAAAAAGAAAAAAACGAAAAAACTTACCTAGGAGAGCCCCTGTGTATGCTGGAACGAAGAGGAGGAAGAAACCAAAATTTATCCATCTCTACATATGATATAGAGACTAATGGGTAGTGAGGTGTTGAGAAGTGGTGGGGTGCATGGCAATGGGGAAAAATGGCTTTTTTTTTTACTTCCTAAAAATACTACTACTACCACTAATCATAACAATAAAAAAAAAAATAATATTAATGATATTGAACTTAGTCCAAAAAAATATGTCTAACATATCTAATACTGTCCCATAAAAATTATGTTTGGATCCTAGTGGTATTTTTCAAAATATTCATTTCCAAATACAATATCTTTTTCTTAAATTCACCACTTTAAACCTTACACAACAATGTCAAGTATTCTAATCCCTGAAATGTGCATGCTAAGCATACTAAAAAATAAATCTAGTTAAAGATATTCGTAAACTCTACTAACAAGTACTTGCCTTGGTAAAATTTTCTCTCTTTCCTAAGCATCTACAAAATAACCATTACGTTCCAAATGTTTTATTCCACTACGTTAGATCCAAAAATCTACGTTCGTGATGTCTGCACTTTTGGGATCATACGAGGTGCTTATCGGGTAGAGGGTTACATTCTACCCTTCTTAATTAAAATTCATTCTTGAAATTCAAAACCACATACCTATAAGTTCCGGGGTACTACTTCTTCTTCATATACTCCTCAATCTCCCAAGTTGCCTTTTCAATTCCATGATGTCTCCACATTGGGATCTGCCTCCTGCATAGCTCCTTTACGCTTCGCTCCACGATCTCAGTTGATTTTTCTTCATATGACAAATTGGCTCTTAACCCTAATATGTCATCATTTAGAACATGATCAGGTGCTAGATGGTACTTTAATTGGGATACATGAAACACGATATGTATTATTATTGGCTCTCTCGGCAAAGCTAACCAATAATGTCACTTTACCAACTTTATCAACGACTTCAAACGGTACGATATATCTGGGACTTAATTTCCTCCTCTCTGGTATCTAAGCTTCCTGCGATGAGGTGTAAGTTTTAGGAAAACTTTAACCCATATTAACGTTCAAATCTCTCATATGATTGTTGGCATAGTTCTTCTATCTATTCTTAGCTGTTAGAAGTTGATCTTGAATTATCTTAACCTATTTCTACATCCCTTTCAATTTTGGCATCAGGTTCCTTTGCTTCCAATAAGACCGAACTCCAACCTCATCCCAATACAGTGGTATTCTAGACCTCTTACCATATAATGCTTCAAATGCTGCTCTCCCTGTCGAGGAGTGGTAGCTATTGTTGTAAGCAAACTCAGCACAAGCAAGATTGTCTACCCTCTTGTTCCCAAAATCTAAAGAGCTAGCTCTCAACATATCCTCTAGGGTCTGAATCATTCTTTCAGACTGCCCTTTGATCTGGAGATGTGCCGATGTACTATAACTCAGATTGGTCTCCATGGCCGATTGAAACTTGGGCCAAAATCTTGAAGTGAACCTTGGATCTCGGTCCAATACAATATCAACATACCTCATTAAGTTTTACAATCTCTTCTACGTAAATTTGTGCTAACTTGTCCGAGTATATGGCATATTAATGGAAATGAAATGCGAAACCTTTGTTAGTCGATCAACTATTACCCAGATAGTATCTTTATATCCCTTGGTTTGTGGCAATCCAGTAACAAAGTCCATAGTCACAAGATCCCATTTCCATTCTGGGATAGATAACGGTTGCAGTAGTCCTGTTGACTTTTGATACTCCACGTTAACCTTTTGATACGTAAGATAAGCTGCCACATCCTCAACAATCTCTCCTTATTCCATTTCACCAACATTTTTGCTTTAAGTCTTTATACATCTTATTCTGTCCAGGATGCATAGTATATTTATTTCTGTGTGCCTCTTCTAGTATTCTATACTTAAGTTCGGCTTTATCGAGTGTGTAAAACTGATTCTGAAAATACAAGCTCTCATCGGCTTTTAATATTTGAAACTCCATCAATTTCTTGGCTCCTACACAGTTCTTAAAATTTTGGAATCTCATGTTATCCTTTTGGGTGCTTTTAATATCTTGTTGTAAAGTAGATGTTAAGTTGAGACTTGATATCTTTAACTTTCTACTCAGAGCACTCGCCACCATATTCACTTTTCCTGGATAGTAGTTAATTGGGCATCGATATTTCTCCAACAGCTCCATCCGTTGACATTGCCTCATGTTTATAATTGTTTTAGGAAAACAATTACTTTAAACTTTTATGATCAGTAAAGATCTCATACTTTGCCCCATACAAGTAGTCTCATTGCTTTTGAAGTGTAAATACTATAGCTGCTAACTACAAATCGTGTGTGGATAATTCCACTCATGATCCTTCATTTTTCTCAAAATATAAGCCATAACCTTCCTGTCTTGCATCAACACTGCTTTTTTTGGTCCATGAATGAATTTTTGGATTTTTGACAAAAGAGTATTGACACTGGATGGCTCTTTTTGGCCCAACTCCTTAGAGAAAATGGGGTTGGTTAATGCATGTCGGTATGCTAGTTTATATTCTTTTTCATATAAGATGGGGATTTCTTATGCATCCTGATTGAATCGAGCAGTGAAGTCCTGAACTAATTCGGATGGTCTTTATCTTACACTCAGCAGAAAATCTGAGGTGGGTTGAAAATTGGACTGAGGAAGAAAGTTTTGAATGAACTTTTCCTTAAATCTTTAAAATTGGTGATGTTTCTTGGTAGTAGAAGTACATAATACTCCAGAGCCCGTAAGCGAACATGGGAATAACCTACAACATATGCTACCAGAAGCATTGTAAACATGCATTTGGGAAGTAAATCACATCATATGCTGGGTTGGATCCGAAGACCCATCATAAGTTTCTAACTTTAGCTGAGAAAACTGATTAGGTACCGGGGCACAGGCGTAGGATTCAATCAAATATTTGTGTTGTAAAAAATCCTAACTACTTTCCAAAGGATGCTTAGAAGAAGTCATTCGACTGAGAATTTGATTAACTAAATCATGAATAATTTAGGTTTGTGGAACAAGTGATTCTCTTTGAGAAAAAAATGTCCCCTGAAGCAATATTAGAAGGAAATGATGGAGATGGACATTGTGGAATGGTAAATTGTTAATGTGGAGCAAAAGTAGTTACGGTAGAAACAACACGTAAAGAAGGCTGAGCCAACATCGCTTGTGAAAAAGCGAGAAGAATTTGAAACTGTAAGATGTGCTCGGGTTGCAAGGTGGAACTAGTTGTGCTAGCACCAGGGAAAGAAAAATGAGAAGTAGAAGGTCCTGTTGTTTGTGTGTTAGGAATAGGGAAGGGAAATGGAAGTGTTAAAATGGTTGGTGGTGCAGATAAAAGCGAAGGAAGAGGATCAATAGAAGGGATTTCCTCTGTTATCAGGATCAATACCCATAACTCAGGATGTGGGTAACTATAAAAAATGAAAAATAATATGGTGAGCATCAATTGATGAGTTATGCTATCCACCATTTATGTGAATCTACCTGCAAAACCACAAAAAAAGAAAACAAAATGAGGTTGTTCTCCCGTTTCATCTCTGATGCTTAAGTCAGCACATAATTCAACAAAGTAATGGTGTTATGGTATGATGGAAATGACATAGATCTAATAGAGTAATAGTACCTCTATTTATAGAGAGGAATATTTTCCTTGGATCTACCGCAGTTCTTTGTCAGGATAAATATGGTGGGGATAAAAATGACTTTTCCCCTTATACTATTAAACCTACATATGTAATCGGGCTTAACATAATTAAGAATTAGGTCAAATGGGCTGACATTACCATGGGCCAATTATCTTAAGCCTTAAAATATAAAAGCCTGATGGGCTTTTCCCATCAGCCAGACCCTATGTAGTTAAAAAATAATCCTTTAGGAGATCTTGAAATTAGCATGTGATGGAATTTCAGGAAAGCATCATTATCTAACTAGAATACTAGTTTCCTACTCCTCATTCTCCAAGATTACATATGGAAACATTTTCAACTATTTCCTAATTCCAACTAGGAATGGGTAGTCTTCCATTTGATACAACAATGGGGGAAAATTCCAATAAGGTTTGGAAGAAGAATTTCGACCAACTATTGTAGAAGCACGAAGAAAATTTTCTCTAGCTCTGTCTCTAGTTTTGTAGTCCTCTTGTTATCACTAAAACATATATATATATATATATACACATTCATATATACATACATATATATATATATATATTGTGAAATTTGCAAATGCACAAATATCTAGCAAGTAATAAAGTGATTAATAGAGATCGTCCCATGAGGATTGCTAGTGATCTTTATTGATTTGATTCAATTGATTTTTTGTAATTGTTCTTTTAGAATAATTGTTTACGTTAATTGATAGTTTTATCCATACTTAATTCTTGTAGTCTTGGGTATGAGCGTTATACGATTTTTCCAAATATATTGTGAATTAAGAATTGAATAATTCATACTAATGGTTGAAGAAGTTATGTCATAAATTTAATCACAATACTTTTCTTAGTGAATTAATTGTAGCCTAGATTACTACATAAATATAGGCTTTTGGGCCTTAGTCTTCCCAATATTTTTCCATTTTTCTAGCCCATTTTCTCTATACCCAATGATGACCATGGGCCTCAGCTGAAGAGTAAGCGATTTGTTTTGATTGGGTCAGAAATGCCAGGCCAGGCCGGGCAGGGCCCAACTTGGGCTGCTCGTTGTGACTTGACCTATTTATCACTGCCTCCCCTTGGTTTCCACAACACAACTGACTCTTCTTCTTTACTACTCTCCGTCTCTGACTTTTGGAGTGTCGTCTCTATCTGTTCTTCTTCCTCTTTTTCTTCTCTACGGTCTGCTGCACCGCTGGTCCTCTCCGACCTTTGGTTTTTCTCTGCGATGCTGCCTTGCTGTGAGCGGTTGTCTTTTAGTGGTCTTCCTCGATCATTGTTTCTGGTGAGTTCTCGAGAGAGAGCTGAGAGGGTGTGAGAGAGGGAGACACCCGTGACTCTTGTCTTTCAGAGGCCTTCTGGACTGAGGGAACCTATTTTGATCTCTGTTACCGGCGCTTCGACGCACCATTGCTCGGCGCTGCTATGGTTGAAGGTCGTTTTGTCGCCCGGCAGAACCAACCTGCGGCAGCAGGTAAGAAATCCTTTGTTTTGTGGTTTATATTTTTCGGCTAACCAGTTTTGCAGGTAGCTTTCAGCATTAAAGATCGGCTTTTACCGATCAGTACAAGGAGAAGGAAAAGGATTTTATTTGTAATAGAGTTAGGTTATTTCTGCGGTTTATTCCAATTTGAGTTTTGTAATAGTAAATAGAATTTGTAATAGTAATTAGATCCTACGAGTGGTATCAGAGCCAGGTTATCTCGACGGCCCTGACAACCTCAGAAGAATCCAGATCTGAGGGAACTGTTGAGTTCCTCAGAATTGGCTAGTGAAGTATTACTAAACTTCTCCTTTTTTTTTCCAATTATGATTTTTTCTCTTCTGTTTTTTTTTTTCGTTGCTTCAGCTTGCTGCCGGTTTGAGGGTTGATTGCTATTTCTGTTCTTGCTATTGAATCGCGTTACAGTTCAGTTTTTCTATTTACTATACTTGTGTTATACCTGCTTCTGTTTTTTTTATTTATTCCGATATATCTGTTGCTATTGTTGATTGTTCTGGTTTTCATTCTGTTTTTGTTTAACAAAACTATAAACCCAAGCCTGGCTTGAATCCGAGAGATTTCAAGTATCTGTGCCTTGGCACGTTTTTCAGTTTTTCAAATATTTGTTTATTCTTTCTGTTTGTCTTTTTCTACTCTTTCTGAGATAGTTCTGTTTCTGCCGTTTTTCGGTTATATACATTGTTGCTGTTTGCATTGCGTGTTTATTGGGATCCGGCTCGAACATTGTTATGTCATTTGTTTTTTTCTTTTTTAAAAAAAACTAAACAAAAAAGAAAACCAGTGCCGTTTTTCCTTAATATATATATTCCCTACGAAAAATCCGGGTACTTTATTTTTTTTTTAAGCCAAACTTTTCAAATCATTTATTTTTCCTAGCCACTAAATTACACTTATTTGCCTTTTAAAAAATGTCAGTTCCAAAAATTGAAACTGATAAGTTTGATGGCAAATATGACTTTGTAATGTGGCGGAGGAAAATGAAAGCAGTTTTGGTACAAAATAAAATTGAACCCGCTATCTGTAGCCCTAAAGAGTATCCGAAATCTTGGAGGGGTGAAGTTCTTACGGAAAAGTAGGTGATGCACACAGTTGGCTTACCTTGTATTTAACCGACAATGTTTTACGAGAAATCGACAAAAAAGACAATGCTTTTGAAATTTGATCTAAACTGGAAAAACTATATTTGGGAAAATCACTTTCAAATAAAATTTATTGAAAAGAGCAGCTTTTTGGTTTTAAAATGAGCGGGTCAAAAACACTTTCAGAAAACATGGATTATCTAAATAAAATCGTTTTAGAATTGCAAAACGTTGAAGAGAAAATCTCTGATGAAAATATTGCTGTTATTTTATTAAATGCCTTACCTGATTCTTTCAACGACGTAAAATTTGCCATTAAATGTGGCAGAGATGGTTTATCTCTTTCCGATGTTAAAAACGCTTTGAAATCGAAAGATTTGGATTTACAAAAAGAACATAAATCAAACGGTGAAAACCTTTACATGCGAGGGAGAGTTGGCCAAAGAGAACCTCTTAGTCACAGGTCTAAAAGGAAAGGGCGATCCAAATCTCGAGAAAAGAACAAAGTGAAATGTTTTTATTGTGGTAAGGAGGGTCATATGAAAAACAAGTGTGTTAAGGGGAAAGGGAAACACACAAAACCTCTGAAAACATAGAATTACCATCTGGTTGTACATTTCACATGACACCAACAAATACTAGTTTTCAGATTTTAAACCCTTAAATAAAGGAAATGTTTACTCCCTAAACAATCAAGTCTGTGATGTTAAAGGCATTGGAGATATTTTCATTAAAATGCATGACGGCATGACTAGGAAACTCACTGAGGTGAGATACGTATCCGACCTTTGTCAGAATCTTATCTCTCTTGGTCATTTGGATTCTCTTAGTCTTTCTTTTAAATCCAAAAATGGTAATTTACGTATGTGCAAAGGAAAACTAGTCATGCTAAAAGGTTTTAAAAGAGAAAGTTTATACATTCTTATTGACAAAACAATTTGTAAGTCAACTGCTTTGATTTCAAAAACTATTCTCGAGAAAACTATGTTTTGGAATCGGCGGATTGGCCACATTAGTTAAAAGAGACTTTATTATTTACAAAAACAAAATCTTTTATGTGGTGACAAAATTGATTCCTTGGATTTTTGTTACCATTGCGTTTTGGGAAAACAACATAAAATAAGTTTTTCAACTAGCACACACAAGTGTTCTACTATACCTGATTATGTGCATTGTGATCTGTGGGGACCTAAAAAGGTTCCAACTTATGGTGGTAATGTTTATTTCTTGTCTATCATTGATGATTTTTCAAGGCATGTTTGGGTTTTTCTTTTAAAAACTAAAGATCAAACTTTTGAAAAGTTTTGTGAATGGAAACGTTTTGCCGAAAAGCATTCTAGAAATAAACTAAAAACTATCAGGACTGATAACAGTTTTGAATTTTGTAACCAGAAGTTTTCTGATTTGTGTGCATCGCATGGCATCTTACACCATAGGACGGTTACGTATAACCACCACCAGAACGGAGTAGCTAAGAGGATGAACCGTACCATTATAGATAAGGTTAGATGTCTCCTAGTTTCTTCGGGTGTCCCAAAACCTTTTTCGGAGGAAGCCAATAGTACAACTGTCTATCTCATTAATAGATCCCCTTCTACAACCAGGACTCCTATAGAACTTTGGTGTGGTAAACCTCCTAATCTTTCCAACCTTGGAGTTTTTGGGTGTGCAGCTTTTGCACATCAGAAGGAAGCTAAGCTAGACCCTAGGTCTAGAAAGGGAGTGTTCATAGGATATCCTAGTGGGGTGAAGGGTTATAGAGTGTGATTAAAGGGTGAACTGGGAGTAAGGGTAGTTATCAGTAGGGATGTCATTTTCAACGAGTTAGATATGCCCTGTCTTAAGGATAAACCTGTCTTTGATAGTTCACCGAGTGTTTCCACACCTAGTAGTATTCCTGTGGAGGTGGAGGTCACCTCTGCACCCTCTTTAGAACCACCTCCGGAACTCGAAACCAACATAGAGTTACCTGCACCATCCAGTAGCACACCTGATCCTCCTAGTATCCCTGAAACCCTTGATCCTGTTTTAGAAGGTTCTGATGAGGAGGAAGAGCATCCTGAGGCCCAAGCTCAAGCCTTTAGGGATTACCATCTTGCGAGAGATAGGGTTAGAAGAGTGCCTAAAGAACGTCCTCGATATGGTTATTCCTACATAGTTTCATATCCTTATGCTGTTGCATCTTACGTGGAAGAAAAGGACCATTATGTTTTTCTGGTGTTTTGAAAAGCCTTAATCCCTCTTTATGGTTACGTGCTATGGATGAGGAAATATCTTCTTTAAATAAAAATAAAACCTGGAATCTTGTTCCAAAACCCTCAAAACAAAAATTAGTTGATTGCAAATAGATTTTTAAAATAAAAGAACCTGAGTCTTCTAATAAACCTCCAAGGTTCAAGGCCAGGTTGGTTGCAAAAGGTTTTCCACAAGTTGAGGGCATTGATTTTAATGAAATATTTTCTCCTGTCATTAAATACAAAACAATTAGGATTATTCTTGCTCTTGTTGATTTTTATGATCTAAATCTTGAACAACTTGATGTTAAAACCACTTTCTTGCAAGGTGATCTCGAAGAGACTATACATATGCGTCAACCACCAGGTCTTGAGGTTAAAGGTAAAGAACACATGGCGTGTCTTTTGAAAAAGTCCCTATATGGACTTAAACAATCACCCAGACAATGGTACAAGAGGTTTGATTCTTTTATGTTAAAAGTTGGTTTTACTAAAAGCAACTATGATAGTTGTCTTTATTTCTCTGGTAATAATGTTGATAGTGCTATTTACTTATTGCTTTATGTAGATGATATGCTAATTGCTTGCAGACATAAAGCTAAGATCGATAATTTGAAATCTTTGCTAAAATCTGAATTCGATATGAAGCATTTAGGGGTTGCATCTAGGACTCTTGAGATGAGTATTACTAGAGATAGAGCTGATCGTTCACTCTTTCTATCTCAAAAGCCCTTTTTTCAGAAAATTCTATCCAAATTTTCTATGCACCTGTGTAAGCCCGTTATTACCCCTCTTGCAAGCCATTTCAAACTTTTTGGAAAAACCTGTCCTAAAACTGAGAGTGAGAAAAGAGATATGGCAAATATCCCATACAGAATGGCCATAGGCTCGGTCACATACTCAATGATATCTACCCGACCAGACATTGCTTTTTCTGTAAGCCTTCTCAGCAGATTCATGTCTAACCCTGGGAGAGATCATTAGGCTGCTCTTAGGTGGCTGCTACATTACCTTAACGGAACTCTAGATCGAGGCTTACATTATCACAATTAGTTTAATATATTTGAACTTATTGGTTATGTTGATTCTGATTTTGCAGACGATAAAGATGGTCGAAAATCTACCTCATCCTATTTCTTTACCTTAGCGGGTAATTGTGTCTCGTGGAAATCTCAACTACAGCCCGTAGTTGCCTTATCAACTACCGAGGCTGAATACATTGCAGCTACGGAAGCTATCAAAGAAGCCATTTGGCTTCAAGGGTTATTGAATAAATTACAAATTTTACATTCAAAAGCTATTATTTATATTGATAGTCAAAGTTGCTTACATTTATGTAAAAATCCGGTCTATCATGAACGGACAAAACATATAGATGTCAAATATCACTTTATTATGGAAAAAGTTTCTAGTGGTTTAATTGACATAGATAAGATTAGTACTGATAATAATCCTGCAGATTTTGGTACTAAAATTGTGAGCTCTGACAAGTTTATGTTTTGCAGGGATTTCCTTCACTTGAACGCGGTCTGACTCTTGTTGAGTCACACACGGTTGGAAAAATATTGTTCGAGGTGGAGATTGTAGGCTTTTGGGCCTTAGTTTTCCCAATATTTTCCCATTTTTCCAGCCCATTTTCTCTATAGCCAATGATGACCATAGGCCTCAGCTGAAGAGTAGGTGATATGTTTTTATTGGGTAAGATATGCCGGGCCGGGCCGGGCCAGGCCAACCCGGGCTGCCTGTTATGACTTGACCTATTTATCACTGCTTTCCCTCAGTTTCCACAACACAAACGACTCTTCTTATTCTTCTTTACTCATCTCTGTCTTTTACTTTTGGAGTGCCGTGTCTATCTCTTCTTCTTCCTCTCTTTCTTCTCTGCGGTCTGCTGAACCGCTGCTCCTCTCCGACCTTTGGTTTTTCTCTGCGACGCCACTTGTTATGAGTGGTTGTCTTTTAGTAGTCTTCTTCGTCCATTGTTTCTGGTGAGATCTTGAGAGAGAGCCAAGAGGGTTTGAGAGAGGGAGACACTCGTGACTCTTGTCTTTTTGAGGCCTTTTAGATTGACGGAACCTGTTTCGATCTCTATTATCGGTGCCTCGACGCACCGCTGCTCGGCGCCGCTGTGGTTGAAGGTCGTTTTGTCCACCTGTGGAACCAACCTGCGGTGGCGGGTAAGAAATCTTCTGTTTTCTCTTTGTGGTTTATATTTTTCGGCTAACCAGTTTTGCAAATAGCTTTCGGCACTGAAGATCAGCTTTTACCGATCAGTACAAGGAGAAGGAAGAGGATTTTATTTGTAATAGAGTTAGGTTATTTCCGCTGTTTATTCCGATTTGAGTTTTGTAATAATAAATAGAATTTGTAATAGTAATTAGATCCTACAATAAAGATTCAATCTTTTCACCTAAACAAAAATAAGTCATCGTTATATTGGTATTAGTGTTCGATTCAAGGTTCTAAGCCTGCTTAGTTGGTTAAGCTTATGGTTTCAATTTAGTTAATTTATTTTATTAGTTTTAATTATATTTGGAATTATTTTAAATAACAATATATGAATTCTTTTTGTTATATAAAATTAGAAATACCATAGTTTAGGTAATTACACTTTTCTATGTTGTTATGCATCATTTTGCATATAAAACTCAGTAAAATAAAAGCCCTATCAACCCCATCTCCTCCACCTAAATCTAGCTCTGCAAGTAGCTGCTTAGATTTTTTCACTTTCCTATCCAAATGCCCAAATTATCCCTTTCCAATCCTTCAGATCCTTTTGTAACACAAGCTAATAAAGAGAAGGAGACACTGTAAAGGATTACCAACCACCATCCATCCGTATCCCACATAACAATATGCCACATCCATCGTCTTCTACCCACATTTGTTTAATGCGAGATCATCGACACCCTTTGTTTTTTTATTTCCACCAACAATTTCTAATTTCAAAACTAACAAAGAGTTCTCAAAAAGGGAATCTTTTAGAATACGAATGTATACATTCAAATTAATATGACATATTGAAAAATTAATTAAAAACACATTCACATCTTCATTCCACATTAAAACTAGATCACCACCTAAATCAACCCTATCTAGAACAAAACAATGAAAAAAAAACTAAGTAAAACATGTAAAATATATATTTTTTGTTTTTTTCATTTGACAAACAACCGTTAGACATTTATCTAAATAAATAATATGTGATCTAGTGGGATATGAGTTCTATATGAACTTGATCTACTTTCGTCCAAAATTCAAACTTTTCATTTATTTACGTGCGTAACTGAAAATTTTGGATCAAAATTTACAAAAGAGAAAAAAATTGATACGACTATAAGTGGAGACAATAAAAAAAGAAAAGAAAGTCGCAAGATATGATGTACATTGGACACACTTTGATCACCACAAAAATAAATCCAATATGAATCATACTTCCTTTTGCACAGATATTTTAATCTTACTAAAATCAAAATAAAAATATTCTTTGTAGAATGCTTTTAAAAGCAATCATTTTCCCTTTAATTTCAAAAAACTCAAGAACACAAATATCAAGCCAATTTGTAATACATAAATGAAAAAGAAATGTTTGATATTAATATATTAATTCTTCGATGTTACAAAAAAGACTAAAAAATCCATTCCCCTCGTACGCCATCTTTAGTGCTACTATTTTGTCTCATCAGAACTTTCTGTTTACACGATCTTATCCGACCTGGTTTGGCTTCTCAAGTACAAGACAACTACAAAATCCACCAACACAAAATGGTTCGCCAGCTTCACTGCGGCAAAAGACCCTGCAATCATCATTGAAACTGCATTTTGGTGCTGTGGCAGCATAAACCTTTAAGAATGTAGATCCTGCAAATCAGCAAAACTAATAGTAAAATTATGGTCTGATATTGAGTAACATTTTTTTTAATCATGTTTTTAATTATATATCAAAAAAATCATAAAACATGAATTCTAATTTTTTTAAAAAATAAACGTTATTAAAAAATTGGATATAGCATTCATAGGGATACAATTCTAGTTATAAAATCAATATGCTAGGGAGAAATAAAGAAATAGGAAAACTAACCAGTTGAGATAAGTAAGAAGAAAACCATGAAAAACAAGACGTCGGAACTCTTCTTCATCTTTAATTTGTCTTTCTTTTTTTTTTCTTGTTAGAACCCTTTTATATTTGTTTTATTGGAAATGTAGACTCATGTATATATATACTGAGAAGATTATATTGTTGACGTTAGATAGAGTAATGAATTCTTCTCTTTATGGACCGAGTCTTTGTGGACCACAAGCTTTAAAATGTTATACATTTCTAGAACGTACAACATTCAATATGCACAATAAATCATAAAGCTTCTGGTCCATAAAGATCCCGTTCATAATAAAATTTTTCCAAAGTAAGACAGGATGATACAATGACATAAATGTTTGGGTCACATGGATATATCTTAATTTATAAATTTAAGGGTAAGTAATCTTTAAGGATGGTTCTACCTACATTGGAAAATGATATCTCTTCATCTTTAATCTGTTTTGCTTTTTTCTTGGGAGAATCCTTTTATATTTGTTTGATTATAACTGTACACTCATGTATATATATATTGAGAAGATTATACTGTTGACGTTAAATAAAGTAAGGAATTATTCTGTTATGTGGACCGAGTCTCTGTGGACTACAAACTTTAAAATGTTATAAATTTTTAAAATATACAACTTTCAATATATGCACATATAAATTATAAAGCTTTTGGTCCACAAAGATCTCGGTCATACATAAAAGAATTTTCCGAAGTAAGACATGATGACACAATGACATAAACATGTATGTCACATGGACATCTCTTACGTTTGGAAAGGATTTCTCTTAATCGTCTTTAATCTGTCTTGTTTTTTCTTGGAAGGATCCTTTTATATTTGTTTGATTGGAATTGTACACGTATGTGTGTGTGAGTGAGTATGTATATATATATATATATAGAGAGAGAGAGAGAGAGAGAGAGAGAGAGAGAGAGAGAGAGAGAGAGAGAGAGAGAGAGAGAGAGAGAGAGAAGATTATACTATTGACATTAGATAAAGTAAGGAATTATTTTGTTATATAGACTGGGTTTTTGTGGACAACAAGCTTTAAAATGTTATACATTTCTAGATCGAATACACACCTTTCAACATATGCACATATAATTATAAAGCTTTCTGACCCACAAAGATCCCGTTGATAATAGAATTTTTTAAAAGTAAGATGGGATGGTACGATGATATAAACGTGTGTATCATATGAATATATCTTAATTAATAAGGATAAGTTTAATGGGTAATTAATCTTTAAGGATTTTCCTCCTATGTCTGGAAAGGTTTTGTTTTATGAATGAGAATATATATTATGACTTGTTCGGAATCTCTTATGATAATCATTCACAACTAAAAAAATATATTAATGGATCAAAGTTGGATAGGATGGTTGTTATAGAAAGGACTATTTGACCATATTAGCATGTTCATTGCTTGGAATGAAATGAAAAAGAATTACTATGTTTTATGCACCACAAGCTTTAGTATGTTATACATTTCTAAAGTGTACAACTTAATTACCATATATGCACATATAAGTTATAAAGCTTCTGGTCCACAAAGACCTTGTTCATAATAGAATTTTCAAAAGTAACAGAGAATGATACGATATAAACTTATGCATCACATGGATATGTCTTAATTAATAGGGGATACGTTTTAATGGTAAAAAATTGTTAAGGATTTTTCCTCCTACGTTTCAAAAGGATATCTTTTCATCTTTAATCTGTCTTTCTTTTTTCTTGTAAAAATCCTTTTATATTTGTATGATTTGAATTGTAGAATCATGTAAAGTAAGCATTATTCTATTATATGGACTAGGTCTTTGTGTACCACAAGCTTTAAAATGTTATACTTTTCTAGAATGTACAACTTTTAACATACGTACATATAAATTATAAAACTTCTGGCCCATAGAGACTCGTTCACAGAATTTTTCCACAGTGAGAGAGGAGAATACAATGATTTAAATGTATGTGTGACATAGATATATCTCAATTAATAAGGATAAGTTTTAATGGTAATTTATCTTTAAGGATTTTTCTCCTACTTTTGAAAAGGTGTCATTTTTTTATCAATGAGAATATATATAATAATATATATAGTATATGTAACGCCCTACCCCGTAAGTACCTAACATGATTTAAAAATTACGGACGTTATGAAAATAGAGTTTGGATCTATATTGGTGGAATATAGTGTTTTTGACACTTAGTGGTATTTTGGGGATACTTAGGAATAAGAATAAAATTTTATTATATTGAGGTTTTATTACTAAGGTGTATGAGTGCCTCTAAATGGATTTTGTTTTTAATACATAATAGGTGTATTTTAAAATTTAAATATTTGACATTCTTATATAAAGTTAAAAAAAAAAAAAACTTAACTATTAAGATTGCCGCCACCTCAACGGCACAGCCGTCACCACCACCATTTCCCTTGTATTTTTTTTTTTCTTTCCTTTCCCTTAATCGCCATTATGGCATATATATATATATATATATAGGTCATAAGACTTTTGCTTTTGTTTTCTTTTTTTCTAGCATTTGCTAGCAATATATATACATATATATTAGGAGTTTTTTTTTTTCTTTTTCTTCTTCTTTCTTTGATAGAAACAATTTGGAGCAGCCATTAACATTAAAGGTTAGTTGGTATGTTTTTTATTTCCTTTGTATTTTCATTATAATACCTATATATATAGTTTAAGTGTATTGTTTTTTTTTTTTTCTAGACTTTAGTATATAGTGAGATTTATTTTTAGTTAGATTATATATGTGAAAATATATATTTTAAGTTAGTTATTTATTTTAGGATTAAATGTTTTAAATGGATTTTTAGTATATAGTACATAGTTAGTTATGGTTTCTTGGGAGAGTATATATATTTTTTAAGAGTATAGGGTTTTCGATCTTTTCAAAGAATTATTACGAGTATATATATAAGTATATATATATCTCCTAAGCTTATTTCGTAGCATCTCGATATTATTTAAGGAATAGGGCTATTTGATCGGTACCCAGGTATTAAGTATTTTTGTATTATTATTTTGTAGGATCTTAGCACCAGATCTACATACAGGTGAGTCCACAAACTCCATTTTATTAGGTTATTTCAAAAGTTACGGGCTATACAAATATGGTTTCTATACTTATCATAAAATAATTACTATTTTTGAAATGATATAACGTGCCTTGTTTTTTTCTTAATTGGAGATGTTCTCCACAATGTATTACATGTTCATTAGAAATGCATGGGAGCGGTGCTCCATAGAGGTGTTGTCTTTTTAAAACAAATTATTATTATTATTGTGAAAAAGAACTAGTTTGTACATGGGTTTTCTGGAATTATTTATTAGTTAGAAAATACTTTATTTTTGAAAAATTATATGATTTGGCATGCATGAATCTAAATATGGCATGTTTATAAAATCTGCATAAGCTGGAGAATGCTTTGATCTTGAAAAGTTACATGCTTCAACCTGTATGAATATAGGCCTGGCATTGGCATAATTGTGAAATTCGTATAAGCATGTGATGACTGGCGGATGAGGATTATTGGTGCTCTGAAATGTTTACGACTTGAATCTGTTATTATGGTCGGCAATTGGCCTTTCGATTTGTAAATACATATGAAAACCTCATTCCGACGAGGGTTAAAGTTTGGTGAAAATCAAGTGATCGGACGCGTTAGCGGATTGCACTGTACGTGGCTAGTCCACCGTACTAGGGCCTCTTCCGATGACCTGGACGGGTTTTTGACTATGAGGGTGGATCCACTTGACGAGGGGCGCAGACCGTGGAGGGTGTGGCCCAATCGGTCTACGTGGACACCGCATCATGCTCTGCGGTGGGGATCGGCCGCCTAGTGGAGAGTCAGTAGGGGCTCGAAACTGAGGTTGGTCCCAGGACAGACCTGGTAGGTGCCCCAGGAGTCTGTAGCATGTTTTGACCAGTGATATGGAGTGTGGATGTTTGTAATTGAGCGCTCGTATGGTGTTCGGCTGGTATTGACTACGAGATGCTGGAACTTGGTTCCGATGGCCTCGTTTTGGGGATCCAGACTTTGTCCGTGGAGGCTCAACTGTTGCATTATATTATTTTTTAAATTTGGGACGTAGAAGCTGCGCTGATGTGTCTTGATTTGCTCAGACTTCCCAGCTGCGCTCGAAACCCTCATGTAGGTTCAAGCATCAGTTTTGTTAAAACATTAAAAGGGAATGTTTTATAATAATATTGCATGAATTGTTTTATGAAACTGTATCATTGTTGTTTTAAAGAAATCACTACAGTGTACACACACATAGACTCACTGAGCATTCGTGCTCACGTTTTTTTTCCATATAATATTTTCTTCTCGGATTAACTCAGGAATTTTGGTTCGAGTCTCTGCAGAGGGACATATGTTTTTGTGTTACTCTCTTGTACTCGAGCCGTTTGTATAGTATTTCTATCTTTGTATCGGAATTACCATAGGATAAGAAGTTTTCTTGAACCCTATATTTTGAGCGCCTTTTTAGTGTTCAGATTGTTTAGTTTTCCGCTGTATATTGTATATATACTTCTAAGTGTTGCCCAGGGGGTTATGCTCTTGTTATTAGACTTATAGTGACTGCCGAGAGGCACGCAGATATCCTACTCAGCCGTTGTTGACCTAGTAGCAGAGTTGGGGGCATCACAGGTGGTATCCGAGCCCTAGGTTCTATTTGTGGTTAGAGTCAGTAGATTCTAAACGAGTACTAGGTGCCAAACGCATAGCTTTATTTTACTCAAAGAGTTTTAAGTTCCCTTGTCTCTTTCGTTTTTCTCATCGTGTTACTAAACTTATGGGAACAGTGTTCCTTTGTATACTATGCCATATCTCTGGTCATAATCACAATGAGAGGATATATAGATATGTTAAGCTTTTGAATCGATGATGGTCCAAATGACAACGGGCTAAGATTATTTGAGTCATCAAAAGAGGTTGCTTGTTTTGAGACTTGTAGCTTGATTAAGAGATTTCGTAGGACATAAGGTATTAAGGGGAAGACTCTGATGACTTGTGGTGTATGAACTACACGAAGAGTGAGTGTGAGGTTCTTATTAGGTACAAGATGTAATCCGTATCGATTCTTATCATCCCTACTTTAGTGATACCAAAGAACTCCATATACCTTGCAAAATGGACGCTTTCATTATTGTTGTCACAACAAAAAGGGCTCTTCGGTCTTTGGTTCTGTATGTATTAAGTATTACCTCACGCTGCCGATCGGTGAATTTAAAGATGGAGGTGAGCTAATGATGAGTTCAGCACGATAAGGAGAACAATAAGTAATGACGAGGATGGGTAGACTAGAAGCTAAGTTTCTTAAGATTTAAAATATTGGTATATCTTGTGAATGAGAGATTGGTAGTTTAATATGAGAGCGGGGAATAATTGATATGGTTGTTGAGATCTTTCTATGTGTTTGCTATGAATTACATCCAGAGTGCTTTTGATAAGCTCAGTGTTAGACCATAGTCTTTAGGAAGAAGATATACCTAAACTAGGTGGTGTACTTGCATTCTTTAGTTTACACCATACATATGTGTTAAGTATAAACCTGATTTTGTGAGTGTGATTCTTTAGTGGCTGTATATAATTTGGAAGAGCTTAGGACTGTCTGATCGCAAATTATATTATGTATGGTATTAATGGCATATTTTGTATACATGCTCTATCTTGTGCACCAACGGCTATTTTCATTAGTAGAGAGGATGTTCCACTCTTTATTTCATATACAGTTCTAGTGTGCGGTGTTTTTTATGTAAGTTTTAACCTATAAGCTAAGGTTTAAGTATTTAACATCGGGTAGGTGCTTCTGGAAAGGACAGTAGAAGTGCAAGGGGATAATAATTGTTTCAATCATTTAAGGGATCGGGTGTGATAGTAATAATGGATTGGTTGGCTAGATAATTGAATATATGCATTGTGGGTGGAATTTATTTAAGTTTAATCATTCAATCTTTCTAATCTTTAGAATTACAGAAAATCAAGAAAATAGAGAATCACTTTATATGCAAGAGTAACACCAGAAACTCATGATAGAAGACTACCAAGAATATCTAACGTACTAGTGTAACTAGTCTGGCGAGAAGTTGATTTAATGATAAGGGAATTACTTGATATCTTTAAAGAAACTGGCGATCGCATCTCCAGCATAGGAAGTTGAGCCTAGGATAGATTCCAAAAATAGAGGATGAACCGATATTTCAAATCACATATTGGATGGACTGTCCGTAGGCACCAAAGCAGAAGTAGTTGAAGGTACGATTCAAAACTTTCCTCAACTAGCAAGAATACTTATTGATCCTGGAGCTACGTATTTTTTTGTGAGTTTGCATTTCATAAAACCTATTCCTGTACCTTCTGTTGTCATGTGTTATCAGTTGATGGTTAGCACTCCTATAGATGTGAGTAAGATAGCGGAGGTAAAGTACCTAGATTGTGATATCTATATCGAGAATGTGACTCTATTCAGTGATTTGATTGCCTTGCCATTTGAGGGTTATGACATGACGCTTGGTATGGATGGTTGTCTAAACATTATGCTCAAGTAGACTATCGACGAAAATTGGTTAAGTTTAGCCGACCGAGTATGTCAATCCTTGTATTCCAAGGGAAGCGAACAAAATGGGAAAATCCCTTTTTGTCTGGCATGAAAGCCAGGAAGTTGTTACGGAAAGGATGTCAAGGGTACCTAGCATATTTACTCAACAAGCCTAAGGAAGAAGTAAAATTAGAGACAGTACCCGTTGTGAAGGAGTTTACAGATGTTTTTTTTTCCGAGGAGTTATTGATGTTGCCCCCAGATCGAGAAGTGGAGTTCAGCATAGAGTTGGTTCTCGGTGCTAAACCAATATCTCGAACCCCCATAGCGGATGGTATAAGAAGAGTTGAGAAAGTTGAAAGAGCAACTGCAAGAATTGTTGCAACGAGAATATATCCATCCAAGTACATCTCCTTGGGGTGCATTAGGTTTGATTGTAAAGAAGAAATATGGAACCTTAGGCCTATGTGAATAGACTACAGATGATTAAATAATATGGTAATTAGAAACAGGTACCCACTTCTACTTAATTATAAGCTATTTGATCACTTCGAGGAGTAGGATGCTTTTCCAAATTAGATGTAAGATAAGGATACGATCTGATACGAACAAAAGAAAGAAATATTCCCATGATATTTCCCAACACCCGATATAGGCATCATAAGTCTGTCTTATGCCATTTGGATTGACAAGTGCACCTGCGACATTCATGGAATTAATGCATAAGATTTTCTGTCTTTACTCAGATAAGTTTGTGGTGATTTCCATTGCTGATATTCTTATGTATTAACCTAACGTCGAAGTACATGAACATCTTTAAAGAATGTTGTAAACCCTATAGAAGCATAAGCTGTACATCAAGTTTAGTGAATGTAGATTTTGAATGGCGACAAGTGACTTCCTTAGGGCATGTGATTACTCTGGAAGGAGTATCAGTAAACTCAGTAAAGGTGGAGCAGACAGAATCCTAGAAAAGTACCAATAGAGTTACATATCTTCTTAGGTAAGAAAGGGTATTATCGAGATTCATAACAAATTTCTTTTAGAATTGTTAGACCTTTTTAGCACAACTTATAAGTAAAGCCATCATGTTTAAATGGATGGAGAAGTGTGAGAGAAGTTTCTAAGAAGTAGAGCATCGACTAACTTCAGCACGAGTTGTGCTACTACCCAATTCAAGTGAGGAGTTTTCCCTATAAAGGGAAAGCCTAGAGACAGTTTTGATGCAAGATAGATAGGTTGTTGATTATATTTGAATTATATTGAAGGATTATGGGAGGAACTATCCAACAAAACATTTGGGGCTAATAACTATAGTGCGACTAGGGAGTGGTGATTTCACTTATATGGGGAAAATATGAGATCTTTATTGATCATAAAAGTTTATAGTACTCGCTTTCCTAGAAGATTTAATATAAGACAATGTCGATGGATGGGGTTGTGGAAAAATACTGATGCCAAGTTAACTACCATATAGGAAAAGTTAATGTGATGGTGGATTTAAGTAGAAAGGAGGCAAAGATATCAAGTCTCACCGTCACCTTTACCTTGCAACAAGATAGTACAAGCACCCAAAAGAATAGCATGAGATTCCTAGAATTTAAGAATCAAGCGAAAGCTAAGAAGTAGACATATTATTAGATATTAGAAACTAATAGGAGCTAGTACTTTCATAATCGGTTGTACATTCCTGACGATACCGAGCTTAAGTGTAAAATACTAGAAGAAACAACCAGAAGTAAGTATTCAATACACCCTGGAGAGAATAAGAAGTATAAAGATTTAAAGCAAAAACTTTTGGTGGAATGGAATGAAGAGAGAGATTCTGAAGTATGTAGTGGCCTGTGTATATGTCAAAGGGTTAAGGTAGAACACCAAAAGTCAGCAGGACTACTACAACCGCTACCTGTTCATGAAGGGAAATGGGATCATGTGACAATAGACTTTGTCACAGTATTGCCCCGGACCAAGGGGTATAAGGATGCTATCTGGGTGATCGTTGATCGTCTAATAAAAGTGGCACATTTTATTGCCATTAATATGATATACCTTTTGGACAAGTTAGAGCAAATCTATGTAGACAAGATTGTACGACTTCATGGGGTACCCGTTGATATTGTATCAGATAGAGACCCAAGGCTTACCTTAAGGTTTTGGCCCAAGTTTCAGGAAGCTATGGGAACCAACCTAAGTTATAGCGCCACAGCACACCCCAAACCGATGGATAGTCTGAAAGGACAATTCAAACCCTGGAGGGTATGCTAAGAGGTTGCGCCTTGGACTTTGGGAATAAGTAGGTTGACAATATTGCTTGTGCTGAGTTTGCTTATAATAATAGCTACCACTCTTTGATAGGAATGACACCATTTGAAGCATTATATGGTAGGAGATGCAGAACACCCTTGTACTGGGATGAAGTCGGAGTTCGATCCCACTGGAGACAAAGAGACTCGATGCCAGAGTTGGAGGAAATGTAGAAACAAGTTAAGATAACTCAAAATTGACTTCAGACAACTAAAAGTATGCAGAAGAGCTATACCGATAACCAAAGGAGAAATCTGGAGTTTAGTATGGGAACTCGAGTTTTCTTAAAACTTACGCGTTGTCACAAAAAGTTTAGATATCTGAAGAAAGGAAAATTAAGCTCTCGATATATGGGACCATTTGAAGTTATTGATAGGTAAAGTAGCGCATCGGCTAGCCTTGCCAAGTGAACTGATGGGGTATACATGACGTATTATGTATCATAATTGAAGAAGTACTATCATGTACCTGATCATATTCTTAACGATGACAAATTGGAGTTACGAACCGACCTATGATACGAAGAAAAAAAATTTAGATTGTAGAGCGAAGCATACAAGAGTTACGCGGTAGACAGATTCCAATATATAAGGTTGTCTGGAGGCATCATGTAATTCAATAGGCAATCTGGGACACTAAGGAATATCTGAAGGAGAAGAAGTATTTAGAAGTTATGGGTATGTGACTATTAAATTTCGAGGATGAAATTTCTTTTAAGGAGGGTAGAATGTAACGCCTTACCCCATAAGTACCTAACATGATCTTAAAATTACGGACGTTATGAAAATAGAGTTTGGATCTATATTGGTGGAATATAGTGTTTTTGACACTTAGTGGTATTTTGGGGATACTTAGGAATAAAATAAAATTTTATTATGTTGAGGTTTTATTATTAAGGTTTATGAATGCCTATAAGTGGATTTCGTTTTTAATACATAGTAGGTGTATTTTAAAAATTTAAATACTTGACATTCTTATATGAGGTTAAAAAAAAAAAAAACTTAACTATTAAGATCGCCTCCACCTCAACGGCATAGCCGTCACCACCACCATTTCCCTTGTCTTTTTTTTTTCCTTTCCTTTCCCCTAACCGCCATTATAGCATATATATATATAGGTCATAAGACTTTTGCTTTTGTTTTCTTTTTTTCTAGCATTTGCTAGCAATATATACATATATATATTAGGAGTTTTTTTTCTTCTTTTTCTTCTTCTTTCTTTGATAGAAACAATTTGGAGCAGCCATTAACATTAAAGGTTAGTTGGTATGTTTTTTTTTTCCTTTGTATTTTCATTATAATACCTATATATATGGTTTAAGTGTATTTTTTTTCCCTAGACTTTAGTATATAGTGAGATTTATTTTTAGTTAGATTATATATATAAATATATATTTTAAGTTAGTTATTTATTTTAGGATTAAATGTTTTAAATGGATTTTTAGTACATAGTATATAGTTAATTATGGTTTCTTGGGAGAGTATATATATTTTTTTAAGAGTATAGGATTTTCGATCTTTTTAAAGAATTATTATGAGTATATATATATAAGTATACATATATATATATATATCTCCTAAGCTCATTTCGTAGCATCTCGATATTATTTAAGGAATAGGGCTATTTGATCGGTACCAAGGTATTAAGTATTTTCGTGTTATTATTTTGTAGGATCTTAGCACCAGATCTACATACAGGTGAGTCCACAAACTCCGTTTTATTATGTTATTTCAAAAGTTACGGGCTATACAAATATGGTTTCTAAACTTATCATAAAATATCTGCTATTTTTGAAACGATATAACGTGCCATTTTTTTCTTAATTGGAGATGTTCTCCCCGATGTGTTACATGTTCATTAGAAATGCATGGGAGCGATGCTCCATATAGGTGTTGTCTTTTTAAAACAGTTATTATTATTATTATTATTATTATTATTATTATTATTATTATTATTATTGTGAAAAAGAACTAGTTAGTACACGGGTTTTCTAGAATTATTTATAAGTTAGAAAATACTTTATTTTTGAAAAGTTATATGATTTGGCATGCATGAATATAAACATGGCATGCTTGTAAAATCTGCATAAGCTGGAGAATGCTTTGAGCTTGAAAAGTTACATGTTTCAACCTGCATGAATATAGACCTGGCATTGGCATAATTGTGAAATTCGCATAAGCATGTGATGACTGGCGGATGAGGATTTTTGGTGCTCTGAAATGTTTATGACCTGAATATGTTATTATGGCCGGGCAATTGGCCTTTCGATTTGTAAATACATACGAAAACCTCATTTCGACCAGGGTTAAAGTTTGGTGAAAATCAAGTGAATGGATGCATTAGCGGATTGCATTGTACGTGGCTAGTCCTCCGTATTAGGGCCTCTTCTAATGATGTGGACGGGTTTTTGACTCTGAGGGTGGATCCACTTGAAGAGGGGCATAGACCGCAGAAGGTGTGGCTCAATCGGTTTACTTGGACACCGAATCATTCTCTGCGGTGGGGTTCGGCAGCCTAGTGGAGACTCAGTAGGGCTCGAAACTGAGGTTGTTCCCAGGGCAGACCTGGTAGGTGCCCCAGGAGTCTGTAGCATGTTTTGACCAGTGATATGGGAGTGCGGTTGTTTGTAATTGAGCGCTCGTATGGTGTTCAGCTGGTATTGACTACGAGATGCCGGAACTTGGTTCCGATGGCCTCGTTTTGGGGATTCGGACTTTGTCCGTGGAGCTCCACTGTTGCATTACATTATCTTTTAAATTTGGGACGTAAGCTGTGCTGATGTGTCTTGATTCGCTCAGACTTCCCTACTGCGCTCGAAACCCTCATGTAGGTTCAAGCATCAGTTTTGTTAAAATATTAAAAGGGAATGTTTTCTAATAATATTGCATGAACTGCTTTGTGAAACTGTATCATCATTATTTTTAAGAAATCACTACAGCGCACACACACACACGTGGACTCACTGAGCGTTCGCACTCACGTTTTTCTTTCCATATCATGTTTTCCTCTCAGATTAACTCAGGATGGTCAGAGATACAATAAACCGCTGAAGTTTTCGGCTTGGAATTTTGGTTTGAGTCTCTCCGGAGGGACATATGTTTTTTTGTTGCTCTCTTATACTCGAGCCGTTTGTATAGTATTTCTATCTTTGTATCGGAATTACCATAGGATAAGAAGTTTTCTGGAACCCTATATTTTGAGCGCCTTTTTAGTGTTCAGATTGTTTAGTTTTCTGCTGCATATTGTATATATACTTCTAAGCGTTGCATAGGGGGTTATGCTCTTGTTTTTAGACTTATAGTTAGTGCCGAGAGGCACGTAGATATCCTACTCAGCCACAGTTGATCTACTGGCAGAGTTGGGGATATCACAATATATATACAATATACATATATATACATATATACACATA
Organism: Catharanthus roseus; assembly: GCA_028651295.1. Lineage (NCBI taxonomy): Eukaryota > Viridiplantae > Streptophyta > Magnoliopsida > Gentianales > Apocynaceae > Catharanthus > Catharanthus roseus. The sequence continues at coordinate 674,472 of JAPQWS010000046.1, read as the reverse complement.
CATATATATATGAATATATATGCATAAATATATATTTTTTTGAAACTTCTTATTATAATCGTTTACAACTAAAGAAATATCTTAGTGGATTAACGTTGGATTGGAAGGCTCTTATAGAAAGGACTATTTGCCCCTATCAGCATGTTTATTTCTTGGAATGACATGAAATGACTTTTCATCCAGAATTCTTTTCACACGAAAGGAGTTCATAATTCTTTTCTCCCTACAAAAAGTAGCAGATGACAGATCGCAAAATTGGTCCATATCAGTAAATAACGATAAAAAAAGAAGTGGTTAGTAACTACTAACGACCAATTTTTAGAGTGGGTCGAGAATGTGGCTGGATCCGGCTACTCAATCTTCACATCATGCCTTTTAACCCAAGGCCTACCAGGAATGGTAGGATGGGAGCTTACCATCGCCAGTAGGTTCTTTTTTAGCGTTTTCTCTGCGATTTGGCACCTCCTCGGTTATCGATTTTTTTTTTTTTTTTTACCTTCAAAGCTTTCAAACTTGTTTTTGGTGTCTTTAGAAAATTTTTAAAGCATTCTCTTAGCTTTCCAGTGAATCTTGAAGCTATAACTCCTTTTGATGTAGAATGATCTTCAAGAGTATAAAATTTCGTCCAAGAAGTGAAGGAGAGAACAAAAAAATCAAGTGTAACAAGTAGAAGAGAGAAAGTGCCTTTGATAGGACTTGAAAATGTTAAACTTCTAGAAACCTTGGATATATTAAATCTAAGACCTCAAGAAGGTTTTAAACAAAATACTTTCTTCAACATTCAAGCAACCTAAGGTATTTTGAACCTTAGGCCTCAATGAAACAAGAAGAAGACCTCAAGACTAGTTTTCTACAAGAGTGTAGTAACTAGTATGAAGGAATTTTGATGATCAACCTTGAAGCTCTTGGAACTTTCAACAAGTCTTCAAAGTGATTTTTCGTCCAAAGGAAGTTCACCCTTGAAGAAGATAGAAAACTAAGCTATGAACTAAGAATACTAAGAGAAGAACATTTGTCTTGAAATATTTCTTGATTAGCTTCTTCAAAATGGAAAACTACATAAGGGAACAATTAGGAATTCTTCTTTCTCATATTTTCAGCCCAAAATTTAAGCCCCAAAATATAAGTCTCAAATTTAAGCCCCATAACGGCACATTGCAACCCCCCCCCCCCCCCTCCCAATATTTTCGACCCAAAGGATATATATAACCTATACATTCACTAGATAAGACAATAAAGGTGTTTTAATTGCATTTGGACTATTCTCTAGTCAAGACATTGCCAAAAATAGGAGGCAATTTTCCAACTTGGGCAAAAGGGCTTCCAACCATCTAGCAAGGTGAAATTTCAATTTCTATCTTATTCAAAACTTTAGCATATTTCCCCATAAAGTCTTGGACATCCAAATTTAACCCTAGAAACTTTTCTTGCTCAATTTGATCCTTGTGACTCTTTAGTTATTTTGCCTTGGCTCTTGTCACAACTCCTTGATGTTCTTGCATGTCTAAACAGTTCACATCATCCTCTCCCTCTTAAAAATGATTCGTCCTCGAATCTCCATCACCTATATCAAATAAAGAGAGATCGGATACATTAAAAGTGGCACTAACATTATAATGTCCCGGAAGATCAACTTTATGGCATTGTCGTTAATTTTCTAAAGGATTTGAAATGGACCATCTAATGGTGTGTAAAGTCCATGTGGAAGAATTCTAGATTTAGCTTTCTTGCATTCAATACAACTTCCTACAAATCTTTCTGCATCTCTTTTTAGCCAAAAAAACTGTTCATGAAAAATTTCAAGGTTTTAGTGACACCAAAATGTCCCATTAAACCCCTACAATGATGCAAAAAATATTTTTCAAAAGGTGCTAACGAATATTTCTCAAAAATTTCCTTAAGGTCATGATCCCTAGAATACATTTCTTTACGCATTTCAAAACCCAAAATTTTTGTTTGAAGGGTGGATAAGAAAGTATACCTTGTAGATAGAGCATCGGCCACCACATTCTCCTTACCTTTCTTGTAACTGATAACATATGGAAATGTTTCAATGAACTCCATCCATCTTGCATGTCTCTTATTGAGTTTATGTTAGCCCTTGAGAAACTTTAAAGCCTCATGATTGGTGTGCACAAAAAACTCCTTTGGCCATTGGTAGTGTTGCCAATGCTTTGATGTTCTTATTAAAGCATAAAGCTCCTTGTCTACCTCATGGCTTCCCCCTTTAAGTTTTTCACTAAAATAAGCCAAGGAATTTCCATCTTGCATAAGTACACCTCCTATACCAATGCTGGATGCATCACACTCCACCTCAAAAGTTTTCTCAAAGTTTTATAGTGACAAAAGGGGTGCACTACACAATTTTTCCTTCAACAATTGAAATGCTTGTTCTTGCTTTGTTTCCCACTTAAATCCTTCAGCTTTCTTGATCACATCGGTCAAAGGGCTAGCAAGTGTGCTGAAATTTTTGATGAACTGCCTATAAAAACTTGTTAGGCCATGGAAACTCCTCACTTCCGATGCATTTCTTAGTGTTGGCCATCCCTTAATTGCTTGGACCTTACCTTCATATACTAGAAGTCCTCGTAAGCTCACCACATAACCTAGAAATATTACTTTCTCCAAACAAAACTCATATTTGTCAACGTTAGCAAAAATATTTTCAATTCTCAAGACATTTAGCACTTCCCTAAGTGTTTAACATGCATTTCATATATCTCGCTATAGATCGAAATGTCATCAAAGTATACAACAAAAAATTTCCCAATAAAATTCCTCAACACAGGATTCATTAATCTCATAAATGTATTAGGAGCATTAATTAATCCGAAGGGCATAACTATCCATTCATACAAAGCAAAGTTAGTCTTAAAAGCAATTTTCCGTTCATTCCCTTTTCTCATCCTAATTTGATGGTATCAGGATTTCAAGTCAATTTTAGAGAAAATATTAGAACCATGCAACTCATCAAGTAAATCATCAAGTCTAGATATGGGATGCCCATACTTCATGGTAATGTTATTTATGGCTCTACAATCTACACATTATCCATGTACCATCTTTTTTTGGAACAAGTAAAACCGAAACTGCACAAGGACTCATGGACTCACGCATATGCCCTTTTGAATTAGATCCTCAACTTGCCTTTTTAGCTCCTTAGTCTATTCCAATGGACTCCTATAGGCTGGTCGGTTTGGCAAGACCGCCACAAAATCGATTTGGTGTTCGATTCCTCTAATTGGTGGAAGACCTCTGGAAATCTCATCGGGAAATACGTGTTTGTAATCTTCAAAATTTCACTTGAAAAAGAGGGTGAGTGTTCTTTAAATGAAGTAAGATTTCCGATAATACAAGAGCAACACCACTTCTTTTCTTTCAATTGCTCCAATCACCTCACTAGGTTTTTCAAAGAAATAATTCTTTTCTTTCATCTCACTCTTTTTGGTCACACTTTTTCTTTTTAATCTTGTTTTTCATCACTTTTTCTTCACTCTTTGCTGTTTTTTGAACTCTCTTTCCCTCCTCAATTTTTTTTCTTTTGAGCTCACTTTCGACCCTATTTTTCTCCCTCATCTTTTTTTTTTTTCATCTCTTACTTGTTGAGGTGTAAGAGCGTTTATAGTGAATGTTCTTCCATCTTTCACAAAAGAATAAGTATTGTTCTCCCTATTGTGGAGGGACTTTCTATCAAATTGCCAAGGTCTTCCCAAGAGGAGATGGCATGCTTGCATGGGCACCACATCACATAGTATCTCATCTTTGTAAGCTCCCATTTCTATTGGTACCACTACTTGTCTCAACACTTTAATTTCTCCACTATCATTTAGCAAATGGAGTTTGTAGGGTTTATCATGTTTTGTAATAGGTAGTTTCAACTTCTCAACAAGATAAGCACTAGCAACATTTACACAACTATCACTATCAATGATAAGGTTGGCAATCCTTCCCTCAACTTTACATTTAGAATGGAAGATGTTTTCTCTTTGTTCAATCATGTTATCATCAAAAGCTTAAGCATTCAATCATGTTGTCCTCAAAAGCTTGAGCACTTAGTGCTTTTATGGTAACTAAGCTCAAGACATCGTCATCACTTTCTAAAGGGTTCAAATCAACACGTTCATCATCCTTAACATTTTCTTCAGCCTCAACACATTCACTGCTTTCATCCTCCTCCTTCTCAGTTCAACCATTCAAATCTTCCCTAGAGATCAAAGCTCCATTTGTCGGACAACTACTTGTATAGTGTCCTATACTGTTACATTGAAAGTATATTGGAGGGTTAGAAATGATTTTACCTCTCTCTTCCATCTTTAGTTTGGTTGGAGGTTGGTAAGTACCTCTTGGAGCCTCCTCCATTTTTTGCCATTGCTTGATGTTGGAAGCAGATGGTTTTGTTGTTGCAACTTGTCTTTGGCTGGGAAATAAGGATCGTATCATCCCACTTCTTTTTCTTTGGGTTTCGATCTTGTTGGCAAGGTGGCACATGTCTTCATAAGTTTCATGTGGATACAACTCAAGTTGGTTGGCTATCTCCCTATTGAGAACACTAAGGAACCTAGTCATTAAAGCATCCTTGTCTTCTTCCAAGTTCAACCTCAAGATGTAGAGCTCAAGCTCTTGTCTATATTCTTCTACACTTTTTGCACCTTTAAAGTCAAGAACTTGTAATGAAGCTCTCTATAGTAGTGCTCGGGCACAAATCTTTCTCTCATCAAAGCTTTTAACTCTCTCCAATTATCAACCGGTGGTCTACAACTTCTAACTCTTTGGTTTACTACCCTTTCTCACAAATGTAAAGAATAGCTGGAAAATTCGGCTATTACAAGTCTAGCTTTTAAGAACTGATTACAATTTTTCAACATAAACATGTTTTCTACTTGCTTCTCCCAATCTAAGAAAATATTTGGGTCATTCTCACCCTTAAAACTGGGGAACTTCCACTTCATTTGGTCCAAGGTTCGGTCACCTTGGCCTCTTCCACAGTTGGCAACAAATGAACATGCTCATGATCATCATGTAATAGCTCTCCATGCCTAGCTTGTGGTCTTTGAACTTCTTCAAAGTGTATAGGCATGCCTCTTCCTCCAAAACCGCCTCTTTTACCATCGTAAAGAGGTGGATGAAGTTCTTCATCAAAATGTGGAGGTTGGTGGAACTCGGTTGTCCTAGAGCAATTGAATGGTCCATTGCTCCTTGGGGTAGTAACATTGAGACTACCGTGAGGACTAACCTCCCTTTGTTGATTAGCGAGATTAGTGATATCCCTTCTAATATCTCTCATCTCATGTTTTAGGGATTGTAACTCTTGCATTATAAGCCTCAAAGGGTCATCATGTTGGGAGTTGCTAGAATCTTCTCCAAAAGAAGTTGGTGCTTGAGCTTGGGTTGACATCTTGATAGTGTTTGCCTCACAAAACCCTCTTATTTAACTCTCTTTAGCTTTTTTGAGGATATTCTCACAACTCTTGCCTTTTCCTAAGGTTAACTCTCAAAGATTTCTATGAGTTCTTAACAAAGGTTTAACACCTCTCTCAAGTTTAAGACAACCAAAAAAAAAAAAAAAAATCACAAACAAAAACTAGTTGAGAAATATGAGAAGCAAGAAAAATGATATTGAGTCATCCATTCATTTTAAGGAAGTTCAACAACATTTCCAAGAGCATTTGAGTGAATAATGGTAGATTGACCAAATGAAGAAATAATTACTAAAAAAGGAAAGAAATTCGACCACAAAAACAAACACAAAGCTAGGATACTTCAAGAACACAAAAGAATACAAAACAAAAGTTTCCAGCAAGCAGAGTAGATGACATACTATGCTTGTTTGAAAGCTGGTATTGAACCACAAGTCTAAATTGAATGAGGTTTGGATAGAAAGAATTCTCACTCAAAATTTTTGCTTTTAGGCTTAAGAATCAAAGAAAAAGGATAAGTACAACAGAAGATATGCTCAGATCATTTCAGCACTCTATTTTTGTGTTGCCATTTTCTAGCAATCTTGTCTCTTTTCTCTTTTTTTTGTCCTCTTTTTTTTTTTTTTTGGGTATGTAAGATATCTCAAAAACACTTACTTGAACTTGCCTCTGATACCAAATGTTATAGAATAACCTTCTAGAGCATAAAATTTCGTCTAAGAAGTGAGGGAGGGAACAAACAAAATAAGTGTAAGAAGTAGAAGAGAGAAAGTGACTTTGATAGGACTTGAAAACGTTAAACTTCTAGCAACCTTAGATATGTTAAATCCAAGACCTTAAGAAGGTTTTAAACAAAATATTTTCTTCAAAGTTCAAGCAACCTAAGGTATTTTGAACCTTAGACCTCAATGAAACAAGAAGAAGACCTCAAGACTAGTTTTCTACAAGAGTGTAGTAACTAGTATGAAGGAATTTTAATGATCAACCTTAAAGATCTTGGAACTTTCAACAAGTATTCAAAGTGATTTTCTTACAAGGAAGTTTACCCTTGAAGAAGATAGAAAAAAAACTAAGCTAAGAACTAAGAATCCTAAGAGAAGAACCGTTGTCTTGAAATATTTCTTGATTAGCTTCTTCAAAATGGAAGACTAGATATTTATAAAGACTTGTGGGAAAAATTAGGAATTCTTCCCTCTCATATTTTCAGCCCAAAATTTAAGCCCCATAAATTTAATCCCCAAAATTTAAGTCCCGAATTTAAGCCCCATAACGGCATATTCCAACCCTCCTATATTTTCATCCCAAAGGATAGATATAACCTATACATTCACTTGATAAGAGAATAAACGTATTTTAATTGCATTTGGAATATTCTAGAGCACTAGTCAAGACATTACAAAAATACGAGGTAATTTTCCAACTTGGTCAAAAGGGCTTCCAACCATCTACCAAGGTGAATTTTCAATTTCAAATTTATAGCATATCGCCCCATAAAGTCTTGGACATCCAAATTTAACCCTTGAAGATTTTCTTGCTCAATTTGATCATTGTGACTCTTTGGTTGTTTTGCCTTGGTTCTTGTCACAACTCCTTGATGTTCTTGCATGTCTAACCCGGTCATATCCCCTCTAACGCAAGTCACGGCCATTTTACTGAAATGTGTCATCTTTGCAATCGAAGGTAGAATCAGTTATTGGCTTTTTTTGACCTTCAAAACTTTCAAACGGTTTCTTGGTGTCTTCATAAAAGTTTTAGAGAATTTTCTTAGCTTTTTAATAAATCTTGAAGCTACTCAATTGCACTCTTATAACGCAAGGTATGGCCATTTTACTGGAATATGTCATCTTTGCAATCGAAGGTAGAATGTCTAGTATAAGACTAGTCATAGGATATCAAAATGAACTCCTTTAGGAATGAAATATAACATTATGGAAATCTCAAGAAGTCTTATAAAATCTTCATGAAGACAACTTCTTCATTTGAATTCATTAAAAGCTCTGAAATGAAGTTCTTCCGAAACTGGTCTAGAAATTCTAGAAATTCCAGTTTATCTCCATTCCGACCATTCTTCTAGCTTTAACTCTTTGACTTGAATCTTCAAACAATTCATGCATATCCTTGGTCATATTATACCCCCTCTCTTAAAAAGAATGCGTCCTTGAATTTTCACCTTCATTTAAGTACAAAAGGTAGGCAACAGTAGAAATGAAATCTTTCAAATGAACAATGCTATGAGCAATATTATTGCTAAAGCACTTAAGAACTAGTCAAGTAAGTCCAATGATCATGTAAAACACAAGGAGAGAAAGATGTCTATTACTTCTTTGAATGGTCTATGATATGCAAAGGTTGTATGAGCAAAGAAGTTCAAGACAAGATGGCTCAAGGAAGGACTATACAAGAAACATTCTAAGTTTACAAGACTTCTTCCAAGGAAAGCATAAGTATAGAAATCTTGTAAATAATACATGTTTACAAAATTTTCCATAATGTCCTTGAGAGGTCGATAAAATTGGAAACTCAAATTTGGTAAAGCTTTCTGAATAAAGAACATGAAGTTTGGTAGCAATTCAAGTTTCCACATGAGAAGCATTCCGCTTTTAGCAAAATGTTTGAAATGAAGTACTTAGGAACAACTTCTTTGAAAATTCTTCGAGAAAATTCTTCAAGGAAAGGATTAATACTAAAATCCTTAAAAGGCAAATGATAACAAAAACTTGTTTCCTTTCTTAACTCAAGAAATAAGTCAAGAAGATCAATAGTTTGAAACATGACCTATTTAAAAGGATGATGATATGCAAAATACACTATTGAAGTGAAATTAGAAGCTTTTGAAAATGAAGCACAAGAGAAGTTCTTTTGGAAACCAACAAGAAAAATAATCAAATTCCTACACCACTACTTAAAAGGTAAATGGTAGGAAAGATGTGTTTCCATGAAATCTTTCCAAGATTTTGCAAAAAAAAGCTTTCTCAAAATATCTTTCAAGAATCACAAGGAATAATATTAAACATTTCAAATCCGGTTTCTACCATTTTACCAAAATCTCTTAGCATGAAATCCTTAAAATGTAAATGGTAGAATTTGAAACCATGGTCATTTTCATTCAAAATGTTTAAAGAATCGATTACACTTGGAAGCTCTTTTCTATTACAAGAAAAATCAAGTTGGACGTTTTCAAATGCTAGAAATCAGTTTAAAGGAACAAATCAACCAGATTATCTATAGAAGTATCCAGGAAAATGATATGTGTCGTAGTGTCATTACTTTTATATGTTAATCATGTCGTTTTACAAATTTTTAGTATATTAAATGTTAATTTACATAATTTCCTTTTACTTTTATCTCAGGTGCTTCTTGATGAAGAAGTTGGATAATAAAAGTGGAAACGGGTGAAAACGGAGAAGACGGAAGGCGCCGACACCGAAGACAGGAGCCTGCCACTGATGGTGGGTTAACCTACCGCTTGCAGAAGGTATTTCGCTAATAATTAAAGTTGGATAGAAGCCTACCGATGATGGTAGGCTACCCCTACCACCGATGATACTTCCTTGATAAGTCTATTTTTACCCTCTTAAGCATTTAACTTTTTATTGATTTTTTGTGCTTAAATGCTTATAAAATAGAGCTTATTGGTTCGTTTCTTTTGTTATTAATATAGGTACTTTTGGAATGAAGATTTTGTTGAAAACGAGCTATAACGAAGGAATTTGGGTGAAAACGAAGCAAAAAAGGGGAAGAAATAACAAGCTGTCCAAAAATAAGGTCTATAGCCGAGCAATGCAGAGTCCGGTGGATTTTTTCCCTCTTTAGTAACTTAAATTGGAGAAGTATGCTCTTAGATATTTTAGAAGACATATTGAGGTTTCTAGAAAGCTAAATGTTTCCTCAATCGGAGTTCATTTGGTCATCCAAAGTATTGTGCTAAGATTGATTTTCTAGCATGGCGTTCCAGTTTGACACCTTTCGGTAAAACGATCATAACTAGAGATATAATAGTGATTGCTATTCAAAAAAATCTATCGGATAACTCCAATTGATATGATTCAAGATGTTCTGGATATCTACGTGAATTATCTACAAATCATATGAAGACTCCAAGACCTGAATTGTCCATTAAAAGGATAAAAAAGACTCAATAATCGCAACATACGTACTTGATCCGAAAACTAGAACAAATAAAGAAATTTTTAGGTAGAAGTTATCCGAATCTGGATAGTCCCACTATCCTTATTCTAGATAGTTGTATAGTGGCTGATTTGAAAATTTTTAGAACTTTTCCTTTCTGCACTTTGATTCCTTTCCTTTTTGTAATTTAATTCCAAACCTTTTTATAAAGGGATTAGAGTAATTTTAGAGTAGGATTTGGAGATTTTTCTCCTATAAAACCCCTTTAAACACATTAATTCATTAGCTAGAGTTTTAGATTCAATTCCATATTTTGTAAGAATACTTTGAAGACCCAAAATTTTGGAGTTCTTTAGACGACTCAGAGACAAGCTTGAACATTCACCGGAACCGCGAAAATCTTTAAGACTTTCCCTAAGCTCCTGTAAACTCTTTCGATTTCATAAATTTGTATATGAGTTTATGTTTTAGAATTATGTTTAGAGGCTAATTTTATTTGTGTTTAAATAGGGATGAACCCTAGAAGTCTTTGTTAATATTTTATTTGAATCTCTTTTTTTGATTATTTAATTCTTGTTTGGTTGTTATTCAATTGTTGTGTTTGTTTACCGATTTTTGAGAGATTGGTAATTTCACAAAATTAATTTGAATTGACAAAGGAAGATTAATCTAAGCCATAAACTAAATAATAAGAATTGGTAATTGAGTAGACATACTTGTTACGGTTCTTAGGTCACTAAAAATCACTCTAATCTATAATTCATTCATAATCGGGTTAGAGTTAGAAGACATTCTTCTCTAAACGGTTGAGTTGAGTAGGAGGATAATAGCCTAGACATAGGGTTTATTCGACTTTTGAGTGAGATCCAACCAACGGGTTTTAATAATTAATTACAACGATTTTATAATTGAAATTAACTTAGGGTACTAGGGGGATTCTACAATTTAAACACTCTTTTCCAAACTTGTTTTAAAAACCTTTTTAATTGTTTCTTAGTTTTTAATTCTTTATTTATTTTTAAAAATATTTTCCAAAATTTTTATTTCATTAAATAGTAGAAACATAGTAAGTACTAGTGTTTGGCCTTTTCGGGAGTTCGACTCCTCACTTTATTACACTGATAGATATGCTTCCCTAAAGGTGGAATTTTGTTAGGATTAGAAACCACATATCAGGTTTCTGGCGCCGTTGCCGGGGACAGTAACATTAGGAACGATATTCATTTACTGCTTTAATGATTTTTCCTTTTTTTTTAAAAATTTATTTGTACCTTTGTCTAATTTGTTGTTTCTTTAATACATCTTATTTCATTTAATAGTTTGACTACAGGTTTTTATTTTTTATTTGTTATTATTTTTTATAATTTGTTTGTACTGTTGTTGTATAATTTGTTGTGTCTTTAATGCATCTTATTTCGCTTTATAGTTTGACTTTAGTTTCTATTTTTGTTTTTTATTTTTATTATTATTATTTTATGTTCTCATCTTGTATTTGCTTTGTTTGAATTTTTAAAGTAAGGACAAGAGTTAGAAATTGTATAATTTGTTGAAACATTAGTGCATGCTTGTTTTGTTTTTATGATTTGTTTTCAGTTTTTGTTATTTTATGTCATTTCGTCTTGTTATTTTTGTTCTTGTTTGGGTCAATAATCAGAGTAGGTGAGTTTTTTACGGTCATAAAATACTTTTAATGAGCCATTGTATTGTTGTTCTAGAGAAAAAAGTTAGAAAACGAAAGAAAAGGGACCAGATTGGTGAATTCCTACAATAAATAGAACTTTCCGGAACCGGAAAGTCAAAATTTCACGCGATAACAAGAACAGTAGCAAACTCGGAGCAACCACAATGGTATTGATTTTTGGAATCCCAAAGTAATGACGGTTCGTTCGAACAATGAACTGGGGCTAAGTTTCTCATTTCGAGTTTTTTTTTTAGTTTTGGTGTTTACTTGGAATTAATCATCATTATTTGGGGAATTAGATAAATTACTTGTTGATTGCTTGGTTTATACTATTGCATCACACAATTTCACCACACGGACTACATAGTAATTTTTTTTCATTTATAATTGTGTGATTTTGTCTTTGGTTGTTGAGTTTGTACTTTTGATCATTGTTTTTCTTTTGTCACAACAACTCATTGACTGTTATGTTTAGTTGTGTTTGCTATTTTTATGTTGCACCATTTTTTTTTCTCTACCCGGCATTGTTAGTTTGTCTCTATTTTTTTTGAGTTGCACTAGTCATCCTTAGAGTAATTATTGGATCCGTTTTTTTGTTGCTCTCTTGGTTATAGTTTTCGTTTTTATTCCATTATCTTAGTTTTGTTTAACCCCACATTAAGGACAATGTGGTTTTAAGTGTGGGGGAGTGTTTAGTTCTTTTACTTTCTTAATTGTTTTTATTGTTTATTTTTACAAAAGTCAAAAAATGAAAAATTCCAAAAACTCCAAAAACATGGAAAAATTTTGAAAATTCTCAAAAAAAAATTTTTTTGCTACTAAATAGTCGTTTGTATAATTCTTGAAAAAATCCAAAAAGATTTTCCATTTTTTTTGTCACTAGGAAAGCATTAAAAGAGGTGCATGTAACTTGTTAAATCTTGGAATAGGCATAGTATGCAGTTAACTTCACATTCTACCTTTTTTTATGTCTTGTGAATTGATGGTTTTTATGCACAATACTTTGCTTTAGGAGTAGGAATATGCTTCGAGAATCTTGTGAAATTGTCTTGTATAATTTATTTTTCAAAGCATCATTCTAGAGTTTGTTTTTCCACACATTGAAATCCTTTGAGTCTAGTTTTGTTAACCCCAGAGATAATAGTCTTAGGCCTTCTTTCATCCGTTCGAGCCTTGTCTTAACTAACCTTTTAACGCTAAATCCTTAGTAACCTTTTTTAGGTTTCATGCCAAGGGTTTCGCTCCCTTCTTTTCTTTGTCTTTAAACTCACATTTAATAGTAAAAACCTCAATCGATGAGCTAATGATTCTATACCTAAGTATGGGAGAAAAAGAGTGAGAAAAAAAAATTATGAGAGAAAGGGTATATTGGAAAATTATGTGAGAAAGAAATCAAATGAGATGAAAAAGTCGCAAGGGAATTAGATGTTTAAATAAAATAAAATATGAGAAACCCTTCGTGAGAAATCTTGTGTTCTATCAACCATTTGTTGAAAAAGAGAAAAAAAAAATGAGGGAGATGAAAGAAATAGTGAAAAGAGAATGAAAAGAAAGAAAGAAAAGGAGATTTTTTAGCCTTTTATCGCTTGATATCTTTTATTCCCTTCTTCTCGTATATATACTTCCTTGTGTTTTTGATTGATTGATGTGATCTATAAAGTTTATAGGGCTATGAGTGAGTTGAATGAAAGGTAGAGTGTTTCATGAGAATTGAGTGAAAATGGCTTAAAGGTTATATTTAACTTAAGTTGTTTTCTTTTCAGTTGCATTAGCTTGTGTTCTTATTCTTCTTATTTTTCCTTTACCTTTGTTTGATAGCCACTTATGTCCCTAGCCTAATGCTACAAGCTTGAGTCCTACCTAATTAGGGAATGACTTTAGCTACAACTTGGAGTAGAAAGGTGTTGGAAAAGTCAAGCATATAGAGTATAGTTTGATAAAGTGAATTATATAGTTAATTTCATGAAATTTTTTTTTCATATTTTTTAAATTAAACATGAGTAATGCACACACACAAACACCATTGATTCTCGTGTGCTAAAAAAGAATGTTAAATATATTAGTTAACTTGAATTGTGTCCTGATGAGTTTTAGTGGTTTTTTTTGTAACTCCTGGGGTTGTGTTTTGAAGGTTGCATGCCTTTGTTTTATTATATAGTTCTAGCTGTTGTGAACTTTGTTTTATAAAGGTTTTAGTGTTTTTTTTACGCGATTTTGTGCGTATATCGTTCGCAAACCCTCACGAGACCTTACTCGTCTACTTTGGTAACATAGGGTTTTATAGGTCTTGTTGCACGTGCTAAGTGCAATCGTGAGAGCTATGATGTTGGCTAGTTAATTAGTTTTTATTTTGTTTTTCTTGTTTGCTTTTAGCCTTTGATCTAGGATGATCAAAGCTTAAGTGTGAGGGAGTTTGATAAGTCTACTTTTACCCTCTTAAGCATTGACGTTTTTATCGGTTTTTGTGTTTAAATATTTATAAAATAGAGTTTATTGATTTTTTTCTTCTCTTATTGTTATAGGTGTTTTCGGAATGAAGATTTGTTGAAAATGAGCAATAATAAAGGACTTTGGAGCGAAAACGTAGTAAAAAAGGAGAAGAAATAACAAGCTGTTGAAAAATAGAGTTTATGGCCGAGCAATGTAGAGTCCAGTTGAATTTTGGAGAAGTATGCTTCTTAGACATTTTAGAGGACTTAATGAGGTTTCCAGAAAGATAAATTTTGTCTCAATCGGAGTTCATTTGTTTATCGAAAGTATTGTGCAAAGATTCATTTTATTAAATGACATTCCAGTTTGACACCTTTCGGTAAACGATCATAACTAGAGATATACAACTCCAATCAATAGGATTCAAGATGTTTTAGAAAGATACAAAATTATCTACAAATTATATGAAGACTCCATGACTGAATCGTCCATTAAAGGGATAAAAAAAGACTCAATAATCACAATATACGTACTTGATCCGAAAAACAGAACAAATAAAGAAATTTTTAGGCAGAATCTATCCAGATCCGGAGAGTCCCATTATCCTAATGTGGATAGTGCATAGTGGCTGATTTACAATTTTTTAGAACTTTTCCTTTTTGCACTTTGATTCCTTTCCTTTTTGTAATTTACTTCCAAACCTTTCTAGAAAGGGATTAGAGTACTTTTAGAGTAGGATTTGGATATTTTTATCCTATATAAACCCCTTTAAACACATTAATTGATTAGCTAGGTTTTAGATATTCCATTTTGTACGAACACTTTGAAGACCCAAAGTTTGGGAGTTCTTCGAGCGACTTAAAGACGAGCTCGAACGTTCCTTGGAACCGCAGAATCTTCAAGACTTCCCCTAAGGTCCCCTAAACTTATTCGATTTCATAAATTTGTTGATAAATTTATGTTTTAGAATTATGTTTAGCAGCTAATTTTATTTATGTGTAAATGGGGATGAACCTTTAATTCTTTGTTAATGTTTTATTTGAATCTCTTGTTTTGATTACTTAATTCTTGTTTGGTTGTTATTCAGTTGTGTTTGTTTACCGATTTTTGCGAGATTGGTAATTTTGCAAGATTAATTGGAACTGACAAAGAAACGTTAATCTAGGGCATAAATTGAATAATAGAAATTAGTAATTGAGTAGACATACTTGTTACGGTTCTTAGGTCACTAAAAGTTACTATAATCTATAATTCGTTCATAATCGTGTTAGGGTTATAAGACATTCTTCTCTGAATGGTTAAGTTGAATAGGAGGATATTCGCTTAGACATAGGGTTTATCTGAGTTTTTAGTGAGATCAAACCAACGGGTTTTAATAATTAATTATAATGATTTTCTAATTAAAATTAACTTGAGGTTCTAGGGTGATTCTACTATTTAAACAGTCTTTTCCAAGCTTGTTTTAAAAACCTTTTTAATTGTTTGTTTATTTTAAAAAATCTTTCCCCAAAGTTTTACTTAATTAAATAGTAGAAATGTAGTAATTATTAATGCTTGGCCATTCTGAGAGTTTGACAATTCCTGGATTTTCCTCACCTTATTACATTGATAGGTATAATTGCCTAAAGGTGGAATTTTGTTAGGATTTGAAACCACATATCAGTCCTAAAGAGTTTCAAGACAAAGAAGAGAGAACTTTACTGCGGAGGTAGGGCTCAACCTACTGCAAGCAGTAGGTCCAGTCTGAAGCATTACTTTATCCATTCTTGGGTGTTTTATATGTAATTATCCCCCTTTTTGCGACATTATTCAGTTTTCGTTTAGAGAGGAGGAATGGGAGCAAAAATTGGTCTCAAAACACTTCTCAATTCCTCTTCAATTTATGAGTTTTCATAAATTAAACATAAAATTAAGTGTCTTGGGAGGAGATTGACGATGAACAATAGAGTAATTTCGAGTTTCCTCAAGCAATTCGAGAGATGAGCTTGGGTGACCCTCAGAACCGTAGAAGCAATTCTTCTCATCCATAAGCATTCTTTTCCTCTGTTATTTATGATTGCTATTATTGAATTAAGTTTTGCTAGAATGTTTAGCGGCTAATTTTAGTTTTGTTTGAATGAGGGTTGAACCCCAGATTTTGAATTATATGGATGTTTTATTTGTTTTTATAAAATTTATGTTTAATTTTCATTGAGTTGTTATTCAATTGTGTTTTTTTGCTTAATTGATTCTCGCAAAATCGATTGTTTCACAGAGTTGGTTGGAATTGAAAAAGGAAAACCGATTCAGGGCAATTAATTGAGTAATAAGAGTTGGCAATTGAATAGAGATAGTCTTTGCACTTTTAGGTCCTTTTAATCACTTAATCTTAACGTATTCCTAATCAGTTAGAAAGAGAAGAGATTCTTCTCTAAGGGTTAGTGAATAGAGTGATTCTCACATAAAGATAGAGATTACCCGAGTTAGCATGTGATGACTCAACCTTATTTTCTTCAACATTGTTTTATGTTCTTCCAATTGAAATAGTTCACAAAATCTAGGGTGAATTCCATCATTCAACATTTTCCTTTATATTTTTGTAGGCCAATTGGGCCAGTGTTCACACATTTTCTCTTCTTAGCCCATGTTCTTTAATCTCTGTGATGAGTTGGACTAAGCCTCACAACCCAAAGAGGATAAGTGTATGTCTAATTCAAGATGTCGGGTGGGCCGGGTTTGTAAACAACCCAATCTCCTTGAGTCTTCCTAGGTGACTTGACTGTTGCTTCTTTGAAGAGGTCTTCCAGGTAACAGGATGTTCTGTTTTTGAACGATCCTTCCAGATGACCATTCTCTTGTTTGAATAAGTCTATCATAGAAACTCTATAAATACTCTTATCCTTTCTTGTTACTAAAAGATGAGACATAGCTGTTTATTCTGTGTGAAGTGTTCTTCTTTTCTCTCTTCTTCATCTCTACAGATTCTTGTTTCTGTTTGTTCTCTATGAATTCTTCTGTTACTGCTGCCATTAGTTACCATTTCTGGTTGACCACGTGCTTGGGTAGTTTATGAAGGAGGGAACCGAAAGTGAGTCCATCACTGAGGGTTTGATCAAGATTCTGACATACAGAGAAAAACCGATCGTCCCGTTTTTCCCTTTCTCATACGTTTTGATCGTCCGAATATCTCTGTTCCCTTCTTTCCCAAAAATCGATCGTCTATTTTCTTCTGTGTTGGCATCCATTTTTCATAACCGGACGTCCGATTTTGTTTCCGTCGTCTGGTTGTATATTGTGGCAAAAATCGGATCCGATTTTTGCCAGGCTCATCTTGTTTTGTTTATCTGTTTTGCAGGTATTTAAAGAAAAAATGGAAGTCTGTTTTTTAGACTTTTCATCCAATTTTGAAGAGCTTTAATTAAGAGTTGTTATCCGGTTCCATCATCTGGTTTTTGTAATAGATTAGTAATTTCTTGTTCTTCCGCTTTTTTGCTGTTGTAATAGTTTTCTGTAGAGGTTTTATGTTAATGTAACTGGGTTGATCACCAGAGCAACTATACTTAACAATGGTATCAGAGCTTAGGCTCTTCCCAACAATTTTTACTTCAAAAACAAAAATCTTTTTATTTATTTGATTTTTTGTTAGTTTGTCAATCTTTTTCTCAAATAAAAATCAATTTTCAAGCTAGAATTTAGAATAAACAGTTAGTATTTTAGCTTCCTATTCCCTGGGTTTGACAACGTGCTTAAATCTCTTTTACTACAGGAATAGGTATACTTGCTTGTTGCTTGTTTTTAGAGTCTACCTGATTTTAAACCTCAAGTTTTTTGCACCGTTGTTGGGGAACGACAACTTAAAGAACACTGTTTTTCTTTTGCTTCAGTCATTTAAATTCATGTTTTGTGTTTTAGTTTGAATTTTATTTTGTTCTTACATTGATTGGTTGACATTCGTGGCTTATATTTTTTAGAGTTGTGTTTTTGTTACTTAAGGATTTTGACTCGGGGTGTGTCTGTTTCAAGTTTAGGTCAACTAGTTTATGCCCTAAATTCAAAGGGGTGAGCTAGTTGCCTACGACCCATAGATCGCGCGTATGTTGCAGAGCACCAACCGTGTCTTCGATTCGAAACGGCGAACAACAAAGCCATTATTGCTTTTGATAAGACGGAAGAGGGTCAACAGGATCCACGTCAAGCAAATCCTCCATTCGTATAACCTCTACTACCTCCAATGGCAGACTACTCTCGATTGTCCATTACTGGGACGAATTCGAGAATTGCTAGACACGCTTTACAAGCTCGTAATTTCGAGGTCATGCTGAATGTGATCCAAATGGTGCAGACTAATTTGCAATTTGATGGACTCCAAGAGGAAGGCTCGAATGCCCACATCGCCAACTTCTTGGAGGTGTGTAACAGATTCAAGATAAATGGACTTTTTGATGATACTATCAGACGTCGCCTCTTCCCATTTTCTCTGAGGTGGAAGGCAAAATCTTGGTTGAAGTCACTACCTTCCGGCTCGATTACATCTTGGGATTCCTTATCCAAGAAGTTTCTGCGGAGGTTCTTTCCTCCCAATTGCTCTACCAAGCTTCGGAATGAGATCTTGTCATTCCAACAAATTGATGGAGAGAGTTTACATTAAGCTTAGGAGAGATGTAAGGAGTTGCTCAGGAAGTGTCCACATCATGGTTTGTATTTGGGTATCCAAATCCAATCGTTTTATAATATAGTAACATTTGGGGCGAGACAACCTATCGATGCTTCTGTTGGTGGATTCACAAACCACGAGAGTCCTCAGCAAGTATATAATTTGATAGAGCAGATAGCTATGAACAACTATATCTTGGAAGGATAGAGATGCAAGCCTGAGTCTGTCAGGATATATAATACGGATGCTATTACTGCTATGAAGGCTAGATTAGCAGTATGATTGAGCAGAAGATAGGGAACATGACTCTTTCAACTTCGACTATAAATCCTTCGCAAGTTATGTTCTGTGATTTCTACAGTGGAGAGCATCCCAATCATGAGTGCCCCGTAAGGGAACCGGCAGAGGAACAACCTCTATTCTAATACTTATAATCCAGGTTAGAGGAATCACCCCAAAGGCCACAACAACCCCTGGATTTCCATAATAGAGGTCCTAATAAGCCATTACCCTACGATGCAGCTCCTCAAAATCCCCCAACAGTAAAAGCCAATCCCGAAGAACTTATGGTCCAGTTTATGAGTGCCATAGATACCAGAATAAACAGTATAGAGGCTAACTAACGAAACCAAGAGGCCTCAATTCAAAATCTTGAGAAACATATTGGGAAGCTTGTCAAATTGGTATAAAAAAGGACTCTAGGAACTTTCCCAAGAAATACTGAAGTGAATCCGAAAGAGGATGCCAATGCTATGTCGGTAAGATTCGATAAGGATTTTCCTAAAGAAAAGAAGGTGATGATCATACAAGAGAAGATTTTTTTGGAAAGGAAAGGAAATTATTTGATACTCTTGATCCTAAAGCAGTAGAGCCAAGCTAAAAGGAGAAGAATAAGAAGCTAACAATTGTAGAATACAAGCCGAAAATTCTGTATCTGGCAGCTCTTGTTCATGATCGCAACCAAGACGACATGAGGAAATTCATAGAGATTTTTAAAAAATTTAAAATATACTTACATGTATGTGATTTACAGTTGCAAGTACCCAAGTATGCCAAATACTTAAAAGAGATACTAACAAACAAAAGTAGACTTAACAATGTATCAACACATATCTTGGGTGAAGAATGCTCAGCTATTCTTATCAACAAGGACAAATTACCACAGAAATTAGAAGATTCAAGGAATTTCTCTTTCCCTTGCAGTATTAGCAGTTCTCAAGTTGATAAGGCATTAGCTAAAATTAGGTGCTAGCATCAATGTTATGTCATATACTATGTGTAAGAGAAGGAACTCCAAGACCTATTAGGATGTCCATTAGTCTAGTAAATAAAAGTGTTAGACATCCTAAGGGGGTCATAAAAGATGTCTTGATCAGGGTCAAGAGCCTTGTTTTCCCTGTAGGTTTTGTGATTCTCGATATGGAGAAGGATGTGGATTTCCCTCTAATCTTAGGATGCACATTTCTGCGTACTTCAAGGGCTTTGATAGGTATTGAGAAATGGAAGCTACTCTTAAGGGTTGGGGAGAACAAAGTATTGTTTAAATTTCTCCTAACTCTTGCCCCCTCATCTAAAAGTCAAGATACTTTATTCTACATTAATCATAAAACTCAAGAAGTGTCTTTATCTTCACTGGAAACTCACACATCGCAGAATGATGGCCCAAAGAAGTTGAAGAGAAAAAGAAAGACTCTTCTCCCTATGTTGAAAGTTGGTTTAATGAAATGGGTGCCTATTCGGCATATTGAGAATGGGAAGATCAAGAAAACTCAAATTTTATTAATTAGGGAGCTTCTTTTGACACCTAGAAGGGAGTATTTCATATGATTCTTTGTAACCTTGTTGTATCATGTGATTGTGTTCTGGTAGTCTCCCTTTTTGGTTTGATCTTTTTATTTGATTGTGTTGTTCCAAGGTCTTTTAGGGAGTTCAACGCATGCTAAATGGAGATTCTTTTCTTAGAAAGAGCACAAGACTTTAGTGGGCATGAAACAGGGCTACGAGTCATCTAACGAAGGAAATTCAGAATTTAGGCAGAACCCTACTGTAGACGGAAGGGTCAAGGCTTAAAATTCTTGGAAAAACAAAAGCCTAACGCAGATGGTCGGTGAGACCTACCGCTAACGGTAGGTCCAAGGGAAAATTTTTTATTGAGGAACAGAAGTCTACCGTGGAGGTAGGCCTCGACCTATCGTACGCGGTAGGGTTCGGATAGGGCTGGGGACAAATGGGTCTGGTCTTGTGTTTTTCAATCAAGTTTAGTCTTTTCCCCCAAATTTCTATGACAATTTTCTCTCTTTTTTTCTTCTCCAAAATCCCTAAACCTCCACTACTCTCTCCTTGTCCTCATCCCCTCAGCTCCCACTCTCCTCTTGACTTTCTTTCTACTCCGGTGATAATCCTCCATTCTGGCGACCACCATTTCCGGTGACCATTCCCACTCCTTCCAGTTGGTTACTCTCTCTCTCTCTCTCTCTCTCTCTCTCTCGATCATTGGTCCGAAAAGTCTATCTTCTATGAGCTAAAAATGGGTAATCGATAGGGAACACCTAAAACTCATTGTAAAAAAGCCTTTGATGAACATGTTATACAACATTTAGGCTTGGATACTCTATTTGGTAGTTTGTGATGGGACCCTCTTTTACACATCTCTGATGTTTACTATCCAGAACTTGTCCATTAGTTCTATATTAGCATGCTCCATAAAATAGACAAGGACCTATCTACCATCATCTTTACGTTAAGGGAGTAAAAATTATTTTCGATATAGAGCATCTAGCACCAATTCAGGCATTAGGGACAAAGGGAACACCATCAATGTCGATTTAAACAGTAAGTGCATTGATGAGGACCTAGACTGGGATTACGTGGCAACTTGTTCTCACCTTAGAATACCCCACGTTTGGGCAAATAGAGGCGCATCCTTCACGGGGGTGATTTTCTCTAGCTCTGACCCAGAGTCCTTACTTCTTTGGTCATACTTTGGTACAAAAAGGAAGTGGAAAAAGTGATTTCTGGATTGTAGGCCTCTACATGATTGAAAAACTTCAAAAAATTAGTCCCCTTTTTCTATAGTATCCTTAATGATACACAGTTGCAAAACACCGCTTGTGATACCACTCTTACACGTGTGTTTCGTTACCCTTTTTCTATAGTATTCTTAATGATACACAGTTGTAAAACGCCGCTTGTGATACCACTCTTACACATGTGTTTCGTTACCCGGTGATACTTTCTTGTGTTTTTGCATATTTTAATGTTGATTTCATAGGGGAGCATCGAGCGATGACTAGGCGATTGTAGATCATTACTTTTTCCACTTCTAACAACTATTGTTACGCTTGGGTTGAAAATAAAAAGAAATGGATACCATCGAAAGAGGAGGATCAGCTAATGAACCAGAACGCATATGGCTTCTGAAAAATCAAGAAGACTACACAGACCAGCCTCCAGGCATCCTCTTCCCAGCCAGCAAATGATAACGACGAGGATGAGGACTCGTTCGGTGAGGACGATTCTTATGTTCCCTCGAATAAGGATGCCCTTTCCACCACATCCGTGGATGCTTTTCAAATGGAGATGCGAGATGCCTTTGAGCAATTTTGTTTAACTCTGGATGCACATGGCGTTCAGTTAGCGAATCTCGTAGAGTCTTCCCGCAAATATGCAGATGAACTAGCACATCAATGGACATCCATAGATACCAGGAGGTGATGTAGGCCAGACTATGCAGCAGGTTCCTGCCTAATCAGGGCAACGCGGACATGGTTCTGCAGTGAGGAGTTTTCTTCCCTCTCTATATATTTTTTACTATATTTTATTATCTTTTCCGTTTTTATGGTTTGTGGTGTTTCTTTTACATTCTATTGTGTTTTTTTTTTCCTTGATGGGGATTACTTCTCGATAAACTTGCCTATTTTATCTATTTATGATAGCTTCTCTTGCTTGTCATTTTTATTTGTTTACATTTCGTCCTGGCCCCCTATTTTAGGACAATGTGGTTTTAAGTGTAGGGGTATTTGTGGCTTTTAGCTATTTTGTGTCCATTTTTTCGTTTTTAGTTTTGTGTGTCACAAGAAAAAGAGTTTCGTCTTTCTTGTTAGTTTTCTCGTGTCTTTCAGTTCACCCCTTATTTAAAAGCGCAAAAATATTATCTTGTTTTATTTTCTTCTCCTTTTTAGTCTCTCAAAATTCAGAAAAATCCAAAAAGATTTTTATTTTTTTCACAACCAGTGGGGGTCTTGATTGGAAAACCCTAAGGATTTTAAAAAGCCATTTGGCTTGATTGACTAGAAAATGCACTCACTTATTAGTCTTACAAAATCAATGGGTTTTATGCCTACAAGTGTCGGTTAGTTGTAAAAGCCTGGGAATCTTAGAGGATTAGCATAGTGAGTAATTTTCGAGTCTTTGCTTTGAAATGAAAAGGTCTAGTCTTGATTTGTCTAAGAAATGACGGTATCAAGCCTTTATTATATTGTTTGTGCCTCTTGCCTATCATTTTTAAAGTCAACCCTTATTTTCCTTTTTGTGCCTTCATGTCAAGGGTTTTCAATCCCTTCCGTTCTTTGCTTTTAAAATCACACTTTATTAAACCTTCAATTTGTTACGCAAATGATATATGACTTTTTAACTGTTTTAAGTGAGAAAAATAGATAAGTGGGGATACGTGTGGGGGTATTTGAGTGAAGAAAAGTAATTTTGAATAAAAAGGGGTATTTTGGGTATTCTTATAAGCAAGGCTGCTAGCAATTAAAAGAGAGAAAGTAAAGTATTTTAAAAAAAGAAAAGAAAGAAAAAAAAATGAGTACTTGAGATTTTCTGTGGCTTCATCTCTCAAAGTCTTAAGCTGCCTTCTCTCATGAAAAATTTCCTTGAAAAATATTTTATTAATGAGAGTTAGAGCATGTTAGGGGGATTTGTGTTATTTGAACAAAGAAAGATTTT
Source organism: Catharanthus roseus (assembly GCA_028651295.1). Taxonomy (NCBI): domain Eukaryota; kingdom Viridiplantae; phylum Streptophyta; class Magnoliopsida; order Gentianales; family Apocynaceae; genus Catharanthus; species Catharanthus roseus. Next base: position 651,236 of record JAPQWS010000046.1, on the reverse strand, counting down.
CAGGGGTAATTGGAATGAGTGAAAGGGGCTAGAAAGTTGTTGATTATATTTGATTTCTTTCCCTTCGGTTGCATGGACTCTAACTCGATTACTTTTACTTTTCCTTTCCCTTCGTTTGACACCCTTCATGTCCCGAGCCTAATATTACAAGTTTAAAAGTCCTACGTAATCGGGGAACAACTTAGGATAGAACCTAGAGCGGAGAAGTTTTGGGAAACATGAGCTGTGTTATGCATTTACCATTAAAGTTTTTCACCATGTTAGTCAATTGAAATTCCCTGTTTTCTTTGAAGGATGGCACAAGAAACTGACACACACATACACCCACCATTGGTTAGTAAGTTTGTGGTGGGATATTCGATATTTGTGCTCTGTCCTTCAAAAATTCCTTATATGGTCAAGTAGTTATATCCTCTACGGAAGTGACTCTGTAATTCGATTTTATTGTGTGTTTTGTTCTTTGAGATTGTTCGTTTCTAGAGTCTTGATTTTTGGCCATTATGTTTTGCATCTTTGTATGTCATTTTTGTTGAATAATATTTTGCACGCTTCTCCGGTGTTTGTTCTCTAGTTTTTGCCTATTTTTTTCGTGGCTTGAGGGCAAGCAATAGAAATTGTGGGGGTATTTGGTATATGCCATAGTGTCATCACTTTTATATGTTATTTATGTTATTTTAAAGTTTTTAGCATATGAAATGTATAATTTACATAATTTCCCTTTACTTTTATATGTGGGCAAAAATGGAGCGAAAACGGAGAAGACGAAAGCTGCCGACACTGAAGACAAGAGCCTACCGCCTGTGGTAGTTATTGGACTACGCTTACCATCAATGGTAGGTCCTAAAGAGTTTCAAAACAAAGAAGACAGATCCCTATAGCGGACCATAGGGCTCGACTCACCGTATGCGGTAGGTCCCGACCGAATCATTACTTAATGCATTTTAGGTGTTTATATGTAATTTTCCCCCTTTTTGAGACAATATTCAGTTTTAGGTTAGCGAGGAGGAATGGGGGTGAAAATCGGACTCAAAAACCCTTCTAATTTGTCTTCAACTAGTGAATTTTCATAAATTAAACATAAAATTGAGTGTCTTGGGAGGAGATTAACGATGAAAAACGGAGTAATTTTGAGTTTCCTCAAGCAATTTGAGAGAGTGGCCCTTGGAACCGTGGAAGCAATTCTTCTCATCCTTATTCTTTTCATTTGTTATTTATGATTTCTATTATTGAATTGAGTTTTGTTAGAATGTTTAGTGGCTAATTTTAGCTTGGTTTGAATGGGGGTTGAACCTTAGATTTTGAATTATATGGACTTTTTATTGGTTTTTATAAATTGATATTTGATTTTCATTGTGTTGTTATTTAATTGTGTTTTTTAGCTTAATTGATTTGCGCAAAATCGATTATTTCGCAGAGTTGGTTGGAAATAAAAAAAGTAAACCGCTTTAGGGCAATTAATTGAATAATAGGAGTTGGCAATTGAATAGAGATATTCTTTGCACTTTTAGGTCCTTTTAATCACTTAATCTTAACGCATTCATAATCGGTTAGAGAGAGAAGAGATTCTTCTAAAGGTTAGTGAATAGAGTGGTTCTCACCTAGAGATAGGGATTTCCCGAGTTAGCGTGGATGACCCAACCTTATTTTCTTCAAAATCGTATGTTTTCCAATTGAAATAGTTAACAAAATCTAGGAGGGGGGGTTTACATCTTCAACATTTTCCCTTATATTTTTTACTTCTCAAACCAAAATTTTTTTATTTATTTGATTTTTTTTTTTAGTTTTTCAATCTTTTTCACAAACGTGAGTTGCTATGCTGAATCCCCCGCTGGCCATCGGGGACCGAGTGGTAAGGCCATGATCTGCAGGGGAAAATAAAAATCAATTTTCAAACTAAACCTTTGAATAGACGGTTAGTATTTAGCTTCTTGTTCCCTGAGTTTCTGAAAACCCGACTAAATCTCTTTTACTACGGTGATAGTTACACTTTCTTATTGCATGTTTTTAGAGTCTACCTGATTTTAAACATCAGAAAGAGGAAACATAATCAATATTCTCAACAAACTTTCCTAAACACTTATCATGTAGATCTCAAGTATATTACAATCTAATCCTAAATCAAAAACTTTAGATTCCACTAAGGAAGCATCATTCAACAATCCAAAATCATAGCAAGAAGGACCAAAATTAGCACAACTATTCAACAATGAATCCTCAAGAGAACCATGAGAATAAAGGCATTCAGAAGTACAAGTCACAACAAGAAAGAGGCCACTGCCAAAAGATATAGCATATACATCTCCAATTATGTTCACATGAGAAATATAAGATTCTGAAATCCACTTTAATTCTACCAAAGAAACTTCATGACAGAGAAAGGTTAAGAAAAAGGCTCATTGATGAGTTTTCATGGCTTAGAATTAGCTCTTTCTCAATGCTTTTTTCTTGGTCTTCAAGCTCCATGGTATGGTTATTTCCAAGCATTGATGCTTCAAGAGAAATCCTATCAAAATTAACTACAAAAGTATACAATTTAGGTTCCTTGAAAAAGTGATCAAAACGTAAGTAAGAAGTAAGAGTAAAGAAGCTTATTGTCTTGTAGATGTTGTAGTCTAGGCTCCTTCATTCTCCATGTTCTGTATAAAACATTTCTGCACACATGAGCAATTACTAACAAGAATAAAGTTAGTTTGGTTAGTGAAAACACTCATACCTCACTCTTGTCAAGTATAACTACCTCTTTTTCCTTTTGCTCTTCTTTAATACTTTCTTTTGTTTCAATGAAGCACTCATTTTCTTTTGCACTGTCACTTTTATCAAGCTCATACTCTTTCTCTTCAATCTCAATGCCCACTTTTTCAATATTCTTATCATTCATGAGATTGTAGCATCCTCTTTGGATGTCTCTTCTTCAACATGTAATTTAGCACTTTCTTCAGCTACCTCTTGAGCTTGTGAAAGCTAATTCACTCTTGGAAATTCTTCAATCATTGACAGTTTCAAGGTTTCTACCTTTGCAACTCCTTGAGCTCTTGATGCTCTTTTCCTTTTTCTCATGATCAAATATTATTATCCTTTGTTTCAACTTCTTTTGCTCTTCATAAACTTGGTAAAGCGCCCAAGAATTTAGAATAAATCTCTAGCCATCTTTAGTGAAGTTGTAGGAATTATTCTCCCTATTGTGTATAGCTTTCCTATCATATATCCAAGGACTTCCAAACAATAAATGACCCGCTTGCATGGGTGCTACATCAGACACATCATCTTTGTATAACCCTTTAGAGATAGACACCCACACATGCTTAGTAACTTTGATCTCATCACTATCATTTGACCAATGGCATATCTAAGGCTTAGGACGTCCAAGAATATGTACATTCAACTTTTCCACAAGGTAAGTACTAGCCACATTAGCACAACTACTGCCATCAACAACAAGATTGGGAACTTTTCCTTCCACGTGGCATTGGGTATGGACTACATGCAAACTTTGATTTTCCCTCCTATTGACATTTTCATTATATAAGCTCACAAAGTGAACTTTTCTGCCACAACTATGATAATACTCTCATAACAATCATAAGGACTATGCTCATAATAATCATATTTAGCATTATCTCTATCATAACCCCCATAATCATCATAAGAAGTATGCCCAAAAGATTTAGCATGAGAAGAGAAGTTACCAATTCCAACATGTCTTCTAGGAGTGAAGTTTCCATTTCCTTGGTTTTCCCACCATAAGCATTGACTCTATTGCCACTACCATGATAGAAATTATATTTATCTCCTTGCAAGCTTGGAATTATAATCCTCTTGTTTGCTCTTTGCTTCTATCCTTTTGCATGGTAGATTAGACCAATTATACTCCATTTATTTCTTATTTAGACCTGCACAAAAAAAGGTTAGCCAAAAAAACAAGGACCTCCCATCACTCCCGTAGTGTTTACACTCTTGAAGATGATCACTCGTTTATCTCGTGTAAGCTCTCTTTATGAATTTTGATAAAATAAGCTCACCCTTTTACCATTTTCTCAACTCTCAACTCACAAGGTTCTATAGATCCTTCAAAATTTTTTACCAAATAACCCAAGAGAACCAACCAAAGCAAGTATCACAATCAATGCACTTAGTTGGAAATAAAAGAGTTCAAAGAGTAATTGTATGAAACACGTGTAGTGTAAGAGTTTGTAAATTTTGTCTAAGGAAATGAACCAATAAAAATCATTGATCGTTAAAAAAATGAATAAGAGAATTCAAGGAAGGAATTAGAATCCAAACTGAAGAATTTCAAAGCAAGGTTAAGCTAAACAAGAAGAAAAGCGTACTAAAAACAATTTCCAGAAAATAGAGGATAATGATATCCTGTTACTAAAACACCAATATCCCAATGAATATAACTTTAAATCGAGTCAAATTAATTTAGAAACATGAACAACTCGAAGAGGATAATTTTTAAGCACAAATTACGATCAAATTGAATAGGCATAACGATAGATACGATCAAATTAATCCACACTTTTCTACAACTGAGTATTCTGGACATATCTAAAGAATAATCGATCCAACGAATAGTTTGCATAAAATTTCACAATTTATGATTTCTTTTGATCTCTTTGTTTTATAACAATTTTCTGTACGAATTTTCTTTTGCATGATCTTCATTGTTTTTCAAATGTCATCATGTATCTCTTTTTTTCTTCAACGAATTTTTAACAAAATAAATAGTAATGGACCTTCAATTTGACGTTTTTCTTATACCAATTTGAAATGAGTCCCTAATTCGATTGCAAATTGAATCCATCAACATCCCAAGATCACCTCCATACTTGAATAACTTCTATTGAGGATTTTGTAATTCAAACACTCCACTAAAAAGACCTATGGAGATCAAAGCTCCATAAACCCATAATGGAAGGAAGAACTTTTTCTCACCTTGGCAACAAGAACCTTAGGGAAACAAAGGCCCTAGAACATAAGCTACAAAAATTAAAAGATCTAGATCAATCAACCAAAAGAAACATAACTTTAGAATTAATTAAAAAATGAATAGTTGATGATCAGTTAGAATCCTTACACCTCCAATCCAAGAACAACAATTAATCAAAATACTAAGGAATAGAACCCTTAGGAACTAGCTAAGAGGGTTGAAGAACCCGTAGAACATTAAAGAGAAACTCTATCAAATCAATTCATCATATTTCATTTACTAATTACAAAAAAGGCATAATGAGGTATTTATAAGAAAACCCAATTCCTTTCCTAAACCTAATTAGTGTTTAAAAAACCTAATTAACCTTTAGTAAAGTTAATTAAAAAAAACTTGGAAATAATGAAACCAAAAATTAACACCAAAAATCACATTGTTGATTGGACTCGGCCGGGTCTGATCGAGAAAGTGGTCAGGTCCGGCCACTCAATCTTCAAATCATACCTTTTAATCCGAGGCCTACCAAGGAAAGTAGAGTTGGAGCCTACCATCACTGGTAGGCTCTGTTTTAGCCTTTCTGGCATGAATTTGCATCTCCTCGGTTATCGGCTTTTTTTACCTTTAAAACGTTCAAACGGGTCCTTGGTGTCTTCAACAAAGTTGTAGATCATTCTCTTAGATTCCCAATGAATCTTGAATCTACTCAATTTGACTTCTATAACGCAAGTTACGACTATTTTACTGGAACGTCTCATATTAATTAACCCAAAAAATATCCAATAGGGAAAAATAATAATATAAATAATCAATAAATATTTTAGAAAAGAATGCTTAAATGTTCTGAATATGGTATGCGGTAAAATTGTTCCAAATGATTTTTCTCTATTCGATTTTACGTGCAACTTAAAAAGAAACTGATAAATGGTAATTACACGTACTAAAACAGAATTAATGAAATATGGTATAGAGAAAACTACAAAATATATTGGGAAGAATAGAAAATTTTGAAATTAAATCCCTAATGTTTTATTAAAATTTCATTTTAATTTCAATATTCCCAACCAATTAAATTGGGTTAAGTGGCGAGTTTGGAAGGCTTTAGCCAATAAGAATACAAGGAGTTGTCCAGCACATGGAATTACATCATGTCACTTATGGAAAATGGCTTGACCCATCAAATAATTCCGCCTCAATATATATTTATTTCTCAAACATCAGAAATAAATATTCAAATTTCAAATATGATCCCATCCCTCTCAAATATGCCTATAAATAGAAGGCCAAGGCATAAGGGAAGACACACAAGAATTCCATCAAGCAGAAGTGTTGAAACTCTGAAACATTCTCTATTTCCAAAATCCTTCAAAGCATAACTAGCATTCAATTTCAAGGCTAGAAGTTTCTTCGAGTTCTTCTTAGACAAAGTAAAAGAGGAAGTTCTCTTGCAACTTCCAGATCAAGGTGCGAAGCCCTCGGAATAAGTTTTAAAGAAAAGAATCAACAGACCTTATTCTCTCAACGAGGAATTCCAAAGATTTCAGGCAAGAATTCTTTGTAAACAAATTTTTGGTGGGCTTAGTGGGACCATCTTTGCCACTCATCTCTTCGCTTCAAGTGCAACTATCAATAATACCTTCAACCAACAACACTTCAAATGCTACTTCTTCCAGAGCTAACTATGCCAGTTGGCTACATTGGTCTGATCTCAAGAAGTAAGACAAGAGCTCTTACAGAAAAGGATTCGCAGGAGCAAGTTGCTGATAGCCTAATTCTCAACTATACAAATCCGTGTTCAAGAGCACCTCTTCCCTAGAGGCAAAAGAAGATATTCAAGCTGCGATAAACAAAAATCTATCACTCTTGGATGAGGATTCTTCTTCTAGCCATGAAGAAGATGAGGACATTAATGATGACTCTACTTTATTTGTTCCACAAGTTTTAAAGTCAAGCATATCCTATTATGAGGCTTCATCTGCAACTTGTTTAGTTCATGGCAGATGTTTCATTAGTCGAAGAACATATAGCAAATCTGACAAAGCTGGTGAAAGGGCTTGCAAAACATTGCCAGCAACAGGATTTGGTAATTGCTCAACTGCTCATTCCATTTGATAATTATGGAGAAATAAGCCAGGCTGCTCCAAAACAACCCGAAAACTCAAACAATTTGAGATATGGTAAATATTCTAAACAACAAATTGCAATTGAAGAAGGCCCTGGATCAGCAAAAGAGGCTCACAACATTCAAGCCTCCTCTGATGGATCAATTCCGATAGATCAACTGAAGGACTTCATTATGGGGACGATCAAGGACAAGTATGAAGGAACTACTAAATCTTCCTCTGCATACGTGTAGCCCTAAACCGAAATGATTGATAATCTCAAAGCGCTGGCAGGATATCAACCTTCCAAGATGCAGCAGTTCGATGGCAAAGGAAATCCCAAGCAGCATGTTGCATATTTTGTTGAAACTTGCAACAATGCAGGAACTAATAGTGATCTCATAGTCAAGCAACTTTTTCGTTACCTCAAAGGGAATGTGTTTAACTAGTACACCAATCTCGTACTAGGATCCGTTGATAGTTGGGAGCAACTTGAAACTGAATTTCTGAATTGCTTCTATAGCACTCATCGAATTGTAAGCATGCTAAAACTGAGCCATACAAAACAATGGAAAGATGAACATGTGATTGATTACATTAATCGGTGGAGAAGCTTAAGTTTGGATTGCAGAGACAGACTCTATGAAAGATCTGCAATTGAGATGTGCATTTAGGATATGAATTGGGGTCTCCAATACATTCTCAAAGAATTCAACCAAGGAACTTTGAAGAGTTGGACACTTGTGCTCATGATATAAGTTAAGTCTCAAAACACATAGAGATCAAAGTATTCTAGTTTCAGAGCCACGTAATAAAGAGAAGCAAGATATCAAGAAAGTTAACAAATATTCTTCAGTGGCTGAGAAATCCAATACAACGATTGTAGCACATGTTAAGTTCTCTGCAAAAGTTGAGTAAAAAACTCAGGTAGAAAGTAGACACCTTTTTAAGATGGCAAAAAAAAGAAAGTAACCTTGAAAGAAATGTAAGGTAAAGTGTATCCTTTTCTAGATTTTGATGTTCCAAAAATGTTTAATGAAATATTGAAGGCAGGAATGATTAAGCTACCTGAGATGTACCATCCAGAAGAGGCGGGACGGACTAAGGATCCAAACTATTGCAAGTATAATTGTCTTCTCAATCGTCCTATTGAAAAGTGCTTCATCTTTAATGTCAAAATCATGGAGTTGACACGTAAAGGACGAATTTTGCTAGAAGAAGATAAAGTGTCCGCAAACTAGACAAGCATAAGACATGGATCTCTTATGTCCATAGTCTTGAATCAATCTAATCCTGTCCCTCAGTTTGTGATGATCAAGTTTGGGTAGTTTGATCACATTAGAATTGATGTCAAAAGTTCAACAAATTCCTTCTTGAAAAATAAAGTGGAAGGCATTTATCAAAAATCTCTTGAGAATTTTCATACCATATCTATGGTTGATAGTGGAGTTAACTCTGACTTAGAAGGATGGATAGTTGGGAAACATCGAAAGGGTGGCAAATCAAAGCGAGCAAATGGCAAGCCAATTAAACTAAATAAATTGGGAAAAAGAAAAGTGAATCGAAACAAATTTTCTACTCCCAAAAAAGGTGAGATAAAAGATGTAACTCATTTCAACAATCGTCAACCAATTACCTTAGGAGAATTCTTTCCGAAAGCATTGCTGAATGAATCTGAGATTGTACCTTATTTTTGCTATCCATAGTGAAGTGGAAGATCCTTCTTCAAGTAAATCTTCTATACTAGATGACAAGCATGACAATAATGTGGTTCCACGAAAGTCTGCAGAATGTAGGGCCGCAATCACATTCAACGATGTCGACCTATGCTTGGTTCAAAGCCTCACAATACACCTTTGTTTGCATCTGTTAAGAGACGTGAAAAGAAGTTGAACAGAATATTATTGGATGGAGGTTCTTTTATCAACATTCTTCTTGGGTAAATGTTTAAAGAATTGGAAATTGCTATAGAAGAACTGTCACAAAGTCGCCTCATGATACAAGGTTTCAATCAAGATAGGCAAAGAGTACTTGGCACAATCCGTTTGGACTTGATGATTGATAAAATAAAGTCCAGTGTCCTTTTGCATGTTATTCATGCTAAACCTTCATACAATTTCTTCTGGAGAGGCCGTGGCTTCAATATAATGGAGTTTTACCATCTACATTTCATCAATGCTTCAAGTATTCTAGTAATAGAGTCGTAATAAAGGTCATTGCTCATGAAAAGCCTTTTACTGAAACAGATGCCCACATTGCAGATGGTAAACTATATTTGAAAAATAAAAGTGTAACCTTTGCAGAAAGCAAGTGTCATTAAAATTTGAAGCTCAAAGTTCAAAAGACACTTCAAGAAATAAAGCTGCAAGTGAAGACAAAGAAAAGAAGATTAAATCGTCGCAAGAAGATTCTCCCATTCTATGATACATCCTAAAATCAATGAGGGAAAACTACTAGTCCGCCTTAGTTGAAGTGGACAAGTTGAAGAACGACATTGTTCCATTGACTAAGATTGAAAAGTCAAAACAAATCAAGCCTCTTGAAAAGGATTTGTACATCCTGAACAAGGACCAAAAGTGGAACATGGCACATTTCTTGTTAAAAGAATTGAAGAAGGATTTGATCCCAATGCATACAAACTTTTGGTGATGGCTGGATATGATCCTCAAAAGCCGAATACTTTAGGTAAGCTCATTCCTGAGGTAATTGTTCAAAAGTGCATTGGTACTCAGAGAATATTGAAAGTAAATGGACATCACGGACTGGATTGGGATATAAACCATCTTCTCCTGTGCGACTCACAATCAAAAGGGCAAATAATCATTACATTTCTGTGGAAGATGAAAATTCAAAAGTGAACCCAAGATAAGTTTTCGATTGACTAGGGAATAAAAATCCTCGTAGGTTAGCATTTGAGCATTTGAAGGCAAAGGCAAACAAGATATCAAGAAAGCCTTCTTTCAGAAAACATGGATTACCATAGAAGTTTCCACTGAAAGAAAGGATTGGAATGATGCCACGTTTGGATGATGATACAAACAACTCCTCATCATAATTCCTTCTAGAATGAGGAGAAAAACTACACTCCTTGTGAATTGCAATAGTTTGTTGAAAGCCAAATTACACACTATTATGGAGACAGGGATAAAGAAAGAAGATAAAGAAAGTGTAGGGTAATCAAACTTTATTATCTTTTCACACAGTGCCACTCCTCGACCTATTTCTCAACAAACCATGGTACTTGTTGGAGAAATCGAAAGATCGATCAGAGCTGGCTACATTCAAAGGGATGCAAATTTGTTTATGGAAAACATTCGAATGAGAAATTGAAGAATATGTAGTGTTGTTCGATTTGTTGTGGATAATTCAACAAGTAATCATGCTAGAAGAGAAATTCACGAGGAAGATGATGAAGAAATTGTCACTTCTAATAATATCAGCATTGTTGATCTAGAAAACTTTGAAGAAGAAGATGCTCCTCTTGAACTTGATGAAGGCATTAAAAGCATCGTGAATGAGTTGAAAGAAGTTAACCTGGGCAATGATGATGATAAACGCCCAATCTACAAAAGTTCGCTTTTATCACCAAAAGATAAGGAATCTTACATTTAGCTTCGACATGAATTCAAGGATGTCTTTGCCTGGACATACATAGAAATGCCAGGATTGGATCCAAAAATGGTCGTCCATCACTCGACTGTAGAAAGAAGCGTTCAAATAATAAAGCAAGCTTAAAGGTGCTTTCATCCTGAATTTATTCCTTAAATTGAAAATGAGGTCAACAAATTAATCAAGGTTGAGTTTATTTGTGGGGCCAAATACCCAAAATGGATATCTAGCATTGTGCCTGTGCGCAAAAAAAATAGACAACTGTGAGTTTGTGTTGACTTTAGGGACCGGAATAATGCATGCCTAAAGGATGACTTTCCTCTCCTAATTACTAAAATCATGGTCGATGCTGTTGCTGGTAATGAAACTTTGAATTTCATAGATAGATCTTCTGACCACAATCAAATATGCATGGCCCTAAAGGATGAAGAATTAACAGCCTTTCGCATGCCTAAAGGTATTTATTGTTATAATGTAATGTCGTTTTGTTTGAAAAATGCAGGTGTAACATATAAAGAGCAATACAAAGGAATTTAACGATATGCTTCATAGAATTGTTAGGTGCTATTTTGATGATTTGGTGGTGAAGATACGAAGAAAAGAAGACCATCTGGATCATCTGAGGAAAGCTTTCCAACAGCTTCATCGTTAACAACTGAAGATGAATCCTCTGAAATGTGCATTCAGACTCACCTTAGGAAAATTCCTAGGCTTCATTATACGTAAGTATGGCATTGAAATTATCAAGCTAAAATTAATGCCATAGTAAAGATGTCAGAGCCTCATATTGTGAATGAAGTAAGAAGTTTATAGTGAAGGTTAGATTTATTTCAAATCTTGCAGGAAGATTCGACCATTCACTCATATCAAGAGAAAAGGAGTGCCTTTCAAGTGGGATTATTCATGTAGCAATGCATTTAAAATTATTAACGCTTACTTTACAAGGGCTCCAATTTTAGTTCTACTTGTACATAGAAAGCCTTTGCTTTTATATATTGTTGCAGCAGAACGTTGATATGTGTCATATTATACTGCATTTAATTATTTTATTATCATCATTTACAATGTTTTTACTGTATAGAATGTATAATTCACACCATTTAGCTCTATTCTTATCTTAGGTGCTTCCCGATGAAGAAGACAAAGAATAAGAGCAGAAAATAGGCAAAAACAGAAGATGTCAGCACCAAGGAAGAGAACCAACCTAAGACGATAGGCCAACCTACCGCACGCAGTAGGTCCAGGAGATAAAAGAAGAATGCCAACAGAAGCCTAGTGCAGACAGTAGACTAGACCTACCGCACACAATTCGGTCCCGAGCACTTCAACAAATCTTCCAGCAAAACCCTACCGCGAATGGTAGGGCTCGACCTACTGGACGCGTTAGGCCCCATCAGTAATGCAGTTAATGTGTTTTCAGCTATTTTTATGTGACTTTTCTCCCCCTTTTTTATTAATGAACAATTTCTACGTTATAGGGGTAGAATTAGTGGGAACTTTGGTAAGAAAAACCCTCTTAATTCCTTTTTAATTAGGTAGATTCTCCATAATTAACATCAAATTGAAGCTCTTGGGTGAAGATATAAGAGATTATACGAAGTAATTTCGGGTCTCATCAAGCGAATCGAGAGAAGAGCTCGGTAGCTTTTGGAACTGTGGATTCAACCTTTTTTTAGCCTAAGCCTTTTTTTCTTTTGCTAATTATGAATTCTGTTATTGAATTGAATATTGTTAGGATATTTACAAGCTAATTTTACACTGTTTGAATTGAGGGTTGAACTTTAACTTTCGGATAAGATGAATTTTGATTGAATTTTATGAAAGTAATGTTTCTTTTATTGTTGGTTGTTGTTCGATTACATTTTCATGATAATTGATCTGTGGGGAATCGATTATTTAGCAGGATTGGTTAAAATTATAAAAGAAAGACCAATCTAGGGCAACTAATTGAATAATAAAAGTTGGCAATTGAACAGAGATATTCTTTTCACGTTTAGGTTATTAGATCACTTATAATGGCATTCATAATCAGTTAGGGAGAAGAGAGATTCTCCTCCAAATGTTAGCAAGTAAAATGGCCTTTACCTAGAAATAGGATTGCCCGATTTGCTTGTGATAACCTAACCTTAGTTTTCAAACATCGTTTTAAGAGTTTTCCAATTGAAATAGTTAATAAAAGTTAGGGGAATTCCTTCATTCAAACTATTTCCTAAAATTTCATACCTCTTAGTTATTGCTTTCATTTAATTGTTTTTAGTAGTTCTAAAAATAATTTCTCAAAAAGATTGATTTGTTAGACTAAACATTAGCTAATATGGTGAATATTTGAGCTTTCCTGTTCCTTGAGTTCAGCAACTCGGGTGTATCTCTAATACTATGTTGATAGGTACACTTGCCTGTTGCATTTATTTTAGTTATACCCCATAATAAACATAAATTTTTTGGTGCCGTCGCCGAGGAACGACAACTTGAAGAAAAACATTTTTCTTGTGCTTTAGTCATTTTTATTTTTCTTGGATTTTTATTTTGGATTGTTCGTTATTCCTGCTATTATTTGTTTATCTTTGGCTTATATCTTGATTGGTGATTTATTATTTGTGGACTTGACTGGATTTGTCTATTCCAGGTCTCGTGTACTAGTTTATGCCCTGAAAGAAAATGGTGAATTAGTCCCATTTGATCCAGAGCCCGAGCATTCTCTATAGAGTGCCTGTTACGCTCTTTGGTTCGAGACGGTGAACAACAACACCGTCATAGCCATCGAGAAGACAGAAGAAAGTTAGAGGCTCCACTTTTCATAAATCTATTATTTGTACCAGATCAACCACTACTAATGGCATAGAGGACAATGGCAGATTATGCTTGACCGTCCATCTCTGGGACGCAGTCAAGCATAGCCAAGCCATGGGTAAAAGCAAAAAACTTTATGATCAAGCCGAACGTGATCCAAATGTTACAGAACAATGTACAGTTCGATGGACTCCTAGAGGAAGATCCTAATGCACACATCGGTAATTTCTTGGAGGTTTGCTACATATTCAAAATTAACGGAGTCTCAGAGGATGCCATTAAACTTATCCTTTTTCCATTCTCTGTGAGTCCTGGTTAAAATCATTACCTTCTGGCTGGATTATATCATGGGATTCACTAGCCGAGAAGTTTCTAGGGAGGTACTTTTCTCCTGGTCGTATAGCCAAGCATCGAAATGAGATTCTGTCATTCCAGCAAATTGATGGAGAAAGCCTATATGAGGCTTAGGAAATATGAAAGAGCTACTCAGCAAGTCTTCCCACCATTGTCTAGATTTGTGGATTCAAATTTAGTCCTATTATAATGAAGTCTCAATTGGGGTAAGATGGTTGATTGATGCCTCTACTGGTGGTTTTATAGATCACAAGACCCCCCAACATATATATATGATCTCATTGCACAAATAGCTATGAATAGCTATACTTGGGGAGGAAAGAGATCCAAGCCCAAACTCACGGGAGTACATAATATAGATGCTATCACTACCATGGAAGTTAGATTGGTAGCAATGATAGAGCAAAAGATGGAAACTTGACTACTATACCTTCAAGTAAGAATAATAGCAAGTCATATTCTTCGATTTCTGTAGTAGAGGGCATCCCAATCATGAATGCCCTAGAATGGGAGGCCCTATGGAGTAAGTAGATTTTGTTCAAATGAACCAGTAAGATAACAACCCCTACTCAAATACCTATAATCCGGGTTGGAGAAATCACCCAAACTTTTCTTGGGGTGGACAAGGATAGTAAAGACGACAACCTTAAGTTTTTCCAGAATAGAGGTCATATCCAGCCACTTACCAATGATGCAGCTTCGCAGAATCCCCCGCCAACAAAAGCTAATTCTGAAGAGTTGATAGTTAAGTTTATGAATGCCACTGATATCAGAATGAGCACTATAGAGCTACCCAATGGAACTAAGAAGCCTCAATTCTGAATTTGGAGAAACAAATAGGGTAGCTAATAAATTTTGTATCAGAAAGGACTCTAGGAACTCTCCCAAGCAATACCGAAGTGAACCCGAGAGAGCATGTGAATGTTATCTCGATAAAATTTGATAAGGAGGTCCCTAAAGAAGAAAAGGTATTGATCATACAGTCAAAGAGCTGTGGTGAAAAGGAAAAGGGATCATCCAACACTCTTGATTCTTAAGCCTAAGAGCCGAACCAAGAATAGAGGAACGAAAATATGGTGATTGTTGAGTTCAAGCCCAAAAATTCCATTTCTAGCGGCTCTTGTTCGTGATCGCAGCTAGGACAACAGGAAATTCATAGAGATATTTAAGGAATTGAAAATAAACCTACCTCTCTGTGATTTACTCTTGCAGGTACCCAAGTATGCCAAATACTTAAAGGAGATGTTGACAAGGAAGAGCAAACTTAATATACATCCACACACGTCCTGGGAAAAGAATGTTCGGCTATCTTTATCAATAGGGATAAACTTCCACAGAAGCTAGAAGATCCAGGGAGTTTTTCTTTTCCTTGTACTATTGGTCATTTCTCAGTTGATAAAGCATCAGCAGATTTAGGTGCTAGTATAAACGTTATGTCATATTCTATGTGTAAGAAACTAGGCCTAGAAAAGCCAAGACCCATTAAGATGTCCATTATTCTGGCGGATAAAAGTGTTAAATATCCTAAAGGGGTCATAGAAGATGTCTTGATCAAGGTCAAGGACCTTTTATTCCCTGTAGATTTTGTCATTCTAGATATGGAGGAGGATGTAGACTTCTCTATAATCTTAGGATGCCCGTTTTTGCGTACTTCGAGGCTTTAATAGATATAGAGAAAGGAAAGTTGCTCTTAAGGGTGGGGGATAACGATATAGTGTTCAAATTTCCCTTGAATCTAACTCCTCCTTCTCAAAGTCAAGATACTTTATGTTATGTTAATCATGAAACTCAAGAAGTGTTTTTGCTTTTGCAGGAAACTAACCCGAAATGGGATGATGGCCCAAAGAAACCAAAGAAAAAATGAAAGACTCTTTCCCCTAAATTGAAAGCCAGATTGACAAAATGGGCACCCGTATCGAGAAAGGAAAGGTCAAGAAGAACTTGAATTGTCGTGATCCGGGAGGTGCTTTTGGCACCTGGAAGGGAATATTTCTTACAACTCTTTGTAAGCTTATTGTAATTGTACACTTGAATTGTATATTTTCTCTCATTTTTTACTTTGATAGTATTGTTGTTTTTGTTGTTGCAAGGTACTTTTTGGAGAGATGAAGGCCTGTTTTAGACCTATTTTGAGCTTAAAATGAATCCATAACATTAGAAGGTGTGAAACGGGGCTAAAACTCACAGAAGGAAGAAAATTCGAAGATCAGGCAGAACTCTACAGCGAAGGGTGCGGTCATGGCACAAACATTTTCCACAAAGAGAAACTTACCATAGATTGGAAGGGAATATTTCTTACAACTCTTTGTAAGCTTATTGTAATTGTACACTTGAATTATATATCTTCTCTCCTTTTTTACTTTGATAGTATTGTTGTTTTTGTTGTTGCAAGGTACTTTTTGGAGAGATGAAGGCCTGTTTTAGACCTATTTTGAGCTTAAAATGAATCCATAACATTAGAAGGTGTGAAACGGGGCTAAAACTCACAGAAGGAAGAAAATTCGGAGATCAGGCAGAACCCTACAGCGAAGGGTGTCATGGCACAAACATTTTCCACAAAGAGAAACTTACCATAGACGGTAGGTCTAGATGATCAAAATCAAGCTCGGGCAGAAGCCTACCACGGAACTCGACTTATCGGATGCGATAGGGTGGTTTTAAGTTGTAGGTTGGGTCAAACCTGGGAGAACGGGTTGGGTCGACCCGATTTTAATCCAATTTCAGCAATTACTCCAAATTTTCTGCAATTGAACCCCCAAAATCCTTCTCAAATCCCTAATTTTTTTCCCTTTTTCTCTTATTCCTTTCTCTCTGGTTTTCTCCCTACTCCCTCTCCCTCTCAGTTTCCTTTCACCTCCGGTGACACCCTTCTTCTCTGGCGACCTGTTCACCGTTGACGACACCACCACCGGCTTGTAACTCCTCTCTCTCTCTCTCTCTCTCTCTCTCTCTCTCTCTCTCTCTCTCTCATCTCTTATTCTTCTTTTTTTCTTCTTCTCCTTTTTTCTTCGTTTTCTCCCATTCCTTCTCACACCACCCACTATCTTCATCTTCCATTTTTTCCCTTCTCTTTCTACTACATCAAAATCCCCACTCCACCCTCCTACATCCCCCTCCCCTCAACCGTTCCCCACTTCCTTCACCATCCCCGTTTCTCTCTCTTTCTTTTTATTTTATTTTCTTTTTATCTGCTTGGTTTGATATTTCTTATTCTACTAACAATGGTGTTATCTTTTTCTATGTTTTTTTAAAAAAAAACGTAAAAAATTTCAAAAAATATTTTTGGTGAATATTCCAGTAATTTTGACAGCACACTGTTCGAGGCAAAGTACGCGTTTTACTGGACTTCTGGTGACAGTTTTTTTATTCAAGCAAACTCAGGCTAACTCTTACACTCTTTGCCTCACTTTAGAGTAGTGCATTTTTAGTGTTATTTATGTTTGTTACTAGTTGTTTTTGTGATTTGTGCTTTTATTGTGTTTTACTATTGGTATTCAGTTCATTATGTTACTTATTTTTCCATTAGTTTATTTCGTATCACTTTTCATCACACACGGGCGACATGTAGGACATATGTATACGCAGGCTATGTTAGTTTTGGTATATCTTTTAAGTGTGTTAATTGTTTTTGCGGCTCATCTGTGTTATGTTTTGTCTTTGTACTCTTCCTGTTTTATGTCTTTTTTTCACATTCATATGGCACTCAAAAAGTCCACAGCCTCCTCCTCCAAATCCAAAAGGGCTCGGGTTGATGATTTCGTGTTCGACCCCACCAACCCTACTATTTCCCCTTATCTGGAGTGCCTCCTTATGGCAGTTTGGAAATTGATAGCCGATAAGGAGCACCTTAAGCTTATAATTGAAAAATCATTTGATGCTCCTATCGTAGAACACTTAGGATTAGATGCCCTTTTTTGTGGGTTAGGGTAGGAACCCCTGTTGCATATTTCTAGAACCTATTACCTTGATCTTGTCTGTGAGTTCTATGCCAATATGTTTCATAGAACGGATGAGGACCTTTCCACAATCATTTTCAATGTGCAAGGGAGTACGGATAATCTTAGATAGGGAGCATCTAGCTTCAACTCTAGTGATTACATATGAAGGTTAGGCTCTAATAAGAAAACAATCCACGAGAACCAAGACTGGAACTACGGTGCGACTTGTGATCACCTCCAGATCTGCCCACGTCCGAGCGAATGCTGACATATCTTTCACGTGGGTGATTTTCCATAACTCTCTTCCCGAGTCCTCACATATTTCTTTGGCCACACTTTGGTGCAAAAAATGGTGGATAGAGCGATGTTAGGATTCTCGGTCTTTACATGATCGATAAACTTAAAAAAGAATCCCCCTTCTCCATAGTATCCCTTATTATATACACTATGCAGAACATTGGTTGTGACACTACTTGCACACGTATGTTCCATTATCTTGTGATACTTTTACATGTTTTTGTTTTTTTTAATGTAGATTTCACAAATGAGAGGAGAGCGACTATAGGGCAGCCACAGATTATAGAATTCACCACCTTCAACAACTGCAGCTATGCTTCGGATGAGGCCTAGAAGATTTTGATACTTTCGGCAAAGGACAATCAGTTGTGAGAATGCAACATTACTGGTATTCGTTCGATAAAGGAAACCACAAGAATTGGCATTGGAGCAACCTCTTCCCAGCCTGCCAATGATGAGAGTGAGGATAACGAGTCCTATGAACTCTCGGTCGAGGATGCACCTCCCACAATCTCTATGGACGCCTTTTAGACCGAGATGTGGGTTCTTTTCGAGCAGCTCTGCCTTACACAAGAAATCCATGGGGCACAACTAGCGGAGATAGTGGAGTCTACCCATCGATATGCGAATGAGTTGGTGCATCAGAGAGCATCCATAGACCGCCAGGAGGTGATGCAGTCCCAGCTATGCATCGATTGCTACGCGATCAGGGCAGAAGCGGAGGTGGCGGTGTGGATTTTGGTCCGCAATGAGGGAGTTTCTTCTTTTCTATTCTCTATTCTTGTTGTACTTTCAAGTTTTTCCTTATTTGTTTTTCTTTTATGATCTATGTGGTAACTGTTATCTTTCCTGTTATTTGTTCTCTTTTTTATTTTGACTTTTCGCGGGGATTGCTTCTCGATATGCTTCCATGCTATATTTCTATAGGATTGCTTCCCATATATGTGTTTTTAACTGCTTTTTCACTTTATCTGGCCCCCTTATTGAGGACAATGTGGTTTTAAGTATTGAGGTATTTATGTCTTTTGTCTATTCCCTTTTGTTTTTATGTATGTTTATGTTTAGTTATTGTTATAGTTAATGGAGTCATTTTTCTCTTTTTCACACTTGAAAAATCCAAAAAAATAGATAATATGAGAACAAAAAACTTTTCCTTCTTTTCCTTTTTTTCAGTCTTCCTATACTTATAAAAAAAATCTAAAAAGATTTTTGTTTTCGTCACATTGCAAAACTTGTAAGACTTTAAAAAGGCATTTTACTTGATCCGATTAAAAAACGAACTTGCTGTAGAAGCATTGAAATCTTAGGGGATTAGCATAGTGAATACTTTTTCGAGTATTTGCCTTCACTTTTGTGTTTTCTTAGCTTTGAAGAGATAATTTTAGTCTAGGTTGATCCCATAAATAATGACAGGCCTTCATTTTATCGTTTGCGCCTTTCTTGCCTATCCCTTATATGAAATCAAACCCTAATTCCCCTTTTGTGCCTTCATGCCAAGGGTTTAATCCCTTCCATTCCTTGACTTTTTAACTCACATTATATAAACCTCAATTCGTTGAGCCAATGATTGAATACCTTTTAGATGTTTTCAGTGAGGGAAATAGTTAAGTGTGGGGGTATTTATGTAAAGAATAGGACTT
This sequence comes from Catharanthus roseus, assembly GCA_028651295.1. NCBI lineage: Eukaryota > Viridiplantae > Streptophyta > Magnoliopsida > Gentianales > Apocynaceae > Catharanthus > Catharanthus roseus. Next base: position 631,579 of record JAPQWS010000046.1, on the reverse strand, counting down.
CTTTATAAAAAGGGTATTCTAGGAAATATTAGCAAGAAAGTACGTGCAGCGGTTGGTTGAAAGAGAGAAAGTTTGTTTAAAAATAACAGAGAAAACAAAAATAATGATATTTGAATATCTTTCTAGTACATCTCTAAAAAATCTCGAGACGTTCACTCTCTTATACTTGAAACAAATATATGGTTCGTGAGAAATAGAAAAATTGTTAGGCGGTTGTGCATAATTTGAATGAAGTAAGAAATTCAAGAGTATATGGGAATGAGTGAAAAGCAGCTAGAAAGTGTTCATAATGTTTGATATCTTTTCTTTTGGTTGCATTAGCTCTATCTAAATTGCTTTTGTTTTTCCTTTCTCTTTATTCCATTCCTTTTTATGTCCCAAGCCTAACATTACAAACTGAAAAGTCCTATCTGATCCAAGCTTAACATCCAGGAATCTTAGTTGTGTAGTGCATTTTCTGATAAATTTTTCACTATGTTAATAACTTGATATTTCTTGTTTTCTTTGAAAGGAGACATGAGCAATTCACACACACACACACACACACACTATTGATAATTAGATGATTACAACACATATCAGTTAATTGGATGAATGCCTTTCAATAAGGATATTAGTAAGATAGTGGTGGGGTTGTCAATTCTTGTGATTCTTCCTTTAAAAGGTCTCTATGTGGTTGAGTAATTATATCCCCCACTCAAGTGATAAGTTTCCTTGTTTTTATCCTTGTTCTACTCTTTCTTTATCTTTTTCATTCGTAGAGTCTTGTTTTTCTTTGGTCATTTGTGTTGTGTTTCCATGTGTCATTTTCAAAAAGAATAAACTTTGTGCACTTCTCTTTTTACGTTTTCCAGTTTTTGCCTAGATTTGTGTTGCTTCTAGGCAAGCAATAGATATGTGTGGAGGTATTTGATATGTGCCATATTTTACTACATTTATATATATATATATATATATATATTATTTTCGTTGTTTTACGATGTTTTTTAATGTATAAAATGTATAATTTACACCATTTACCTCTATTCTTATCTTACGTGCTTCCTGATGAAGAAAACAAAGAATAAGAGAAAAAATGGGCGAAAACGGAGAAAATGGAAGCTGCGGCCACAAAGGAAGAGGACCTACCGCCAACTGTAGACCAACCTACCGCACGCGGTAGGTCCAGGAGCCAAAAGAAGACTTTCTAGCAGAAGCCTACTGCAGACGATAGGCTAGACCTACCGCACGTGGTAGGTCCCGAGCACTTCAACAAATGTAGAATAGAACCTTATCGCAGACGATAGGACTCGACCTGCTGGACGCGGTAGGTCCTGTTAGCAATGCAATTAATGCGTTTTCAGCTATTTTTATGTGATGTTTTCCCCTTTTTCCATCATTGAACATTTTCTACGTTAGAGATGAGGAATTAGAGGTGAACTTTGACAAGAAAAACCCTCTCAATTCCTCTTTAATTAGGTAGATTCTCCATAATTAACATCAATTTGAAACTTTTAGGTGAAGATTAAAGAGATTATATGGAGTAATTTCGGGTTTCATCAAGCAAATCAAGAGACGAGCTCAAGTGGCTTTTAGAATTGTGGAATCAACCTTTCTTTAGCCTAAGCCTTCTTATTTTTTGCTAATTATGAATTCTATTGTTAATTGAATATTGTTAGGATTTTTGCTAGCTAATTTTCCGTCGTTGGATGAGATGAATTTTGATTGAATTTCATAAAATTGATGTTTGTTTTATTGTTGGTTGTTGTTCAATTATGTTGTCATGATAACTGATTTGTGATGAATCGATTATTTCGCAAGATTGATTGAAATTGAAAAAGTAAGACCAATCTTGATCAACTAATTGAATAATAAAAGTTAGCAATTGAATAAAGATGTCCTTTGCACTTTAAGGTTATTAGATCACTTAAGTATAATTGTATTCATAATCGGTTAGGGAGAGAAGAGATTCTCCTCTAATGATTAGTGAGTAGAGTGGCATTCACCTAGAGATAGGGATTGCCCAATTTTTGTGTGATAACTCAACCTTAATATTCAAACATCGTTTTAAGAGTTTTCCAATTGAAATAGTTGACAAAAGTTAGGGGTATTCCTTCATTCAAACTATTTTCCTAAAATTTCATACCTTTTAATCATTACTTTTATTTAATTGTTTTTAGAAGTTCTTACTCAATTTGTTAGACTAAACATTAGTTAAGACGGTGAGTATTTAAGCTTTTCTATTCCCTGAATTCAACAACTTGGCTGTATCTTTAATACCACAATGATAGGTACACTTGTCTGTTGCATTCATTTTAGTTATACTCCATAATAAACATCAAACTTTCTGTGGGAGCCTTACTTGCTCACGAAAATGAAAAAGGTAAGTAAAATGCTTTTTATTACCTGAGCAAGATGATGACTCCCAACGAAGTTAAGTATTTGTCGATTGAGAAGTTATGTTTGGCTCTAGTTTTTGCAATCCAAAAGTTGAAACATTATTTTCAAGCGCACACTGTCCATCTAATGTCTAAAGCAAATCCAATCAAGTACGTGATAAAAAGCCTGTCTTGTCTGATCGTCTAGAAAGGCGGTATCTACAACTCTAACAATTTGAAATTGTATATGTTCCAAAAAAATATATAAAAGGGCAACTGTTAGCTGATTTCTATCTGAACACCCTACACCGGCAAAATGGGAGTTGACTGATAACTTACTAGATGTGCTTTTAATTGAAATTTTACTGACTTGAAATTTGCAAGTATAGAAATATCAGGCAAGTAATATACTGATGAAGAACGATCGTCCTACAAGGATTGCTATCTAACTACTGAACTCGTCTACTTCTAACTAGACTTAAACAAAAAATATATAAAGGTGATTTGTTTGTATCTAATAATTAAAAACTAATGAAAATTAATAATGAAAATTAAAAATAAAAGAAAATTAGTTTAAGAAAAGATTTATGATAAAAAATGGACTAAGGCACCCCTAATCCAACATATCCTTTTATTCCTGTGGCTGATTTATTCTTGATCTTGTTAACAGTGGAATTCCCGTGAATAAGCGAGACTCACTCTAGTACAGAAAAACTCCTAGACTCGCTAATAAACCAACTGTATCTCTACATGATTTTAAGCAACAAGACCACATACACCTCCGTAGATCTTCTTTAACTTTCGTTTCCTACTTGTTAGAAAACGCACAAAGAAACAAAATCTATCACTAGTCAGTTCTACGATACGTTGTTATTATCTTAATCCAATTAAATCTAGTACTGCTCGGTCACCAAAAACAATTTATGAACGTGCAATAACTGGCCAGAAAATCGAAAGCATTAAGAACCAATAATAATAATTAACCAAGAATAAGATGAAAGATAAAATCTTTAATTAAATAAAAACAACCATATTTATAAAAGTTTCGACCTTCAAAGAAGGTATTAGTCACAAAAGATTTGGCTACCCATAATAAACGAATAAATAAAAAAAAAGTTTAGAAGAAGCCTGGAGAGCCACTCCCAGATCGTCTTTTGAGTCTTCAAAAATAAGAGAGATATCCTATACTAAGCCTAAATCCTCTACATATACATATTACAAATCAAAACCTAAAAAGGATTAGAAAATTACTAAAAACTAAAATTCTAATCAAAACTAAATATGGAAAAGGAAGTTAGTTAAAACTGTAATTCTAAAATTATTTAAGACAAACCATTTCTAAAAATAAAATAAATAAAAAATAAAAAATATTGAATTGCTTCCGAGTATTTTGGCGCCGGTTTGACCCAAATCCGGTGCCAGAATTTGACGAAAAATTAGTTGCCGGGTGCATGGCACACTTTCCAAGAAATTGCAAATTGAATTTCAATTTTAGAGATATCCCACCTGAGTCTTTTCCTATCTTTTTTTTCTTTAATTTCCTTCTATTATTTACACTTTAGTCCTGTAAAATCAATTCGTCTTCAATTTTGTCCCACAAATAAAAAAAGTATAAAGGAGATTATTTGTTCTAATTAAGCTCAATTTTTACTAGAATTTAATTAAAATAAATATCTAAGTGAGCCCCAGAACAAGTAAAAATATCAATCTATCATTTACCTCCATGGAAGATGTATTTTGATGGGGCTAATCATTAAGATGGAGCTATTATAGGAGTAGTGTTCGTCACATATGAGGTTGACAATCTGTCATATTCATTCACCTTGATTCAAAAGTGCTCAAATAACATAATTGAATGCCAAGCACTCACACTACAAGAAAAATACTCTGTAAGGGTGTTTATATACACCCTAATAGAGGGCTATTAAAGCGTTTAAGAGTTAGCTGCATTTATTTAAACATCGCGTATGTCGATGTCTTAGTAGCCCTTTGGCATTTATAAATGCCTCAATAGATATGCCGTTTTTAGTACATATTAGGGAGTTTATTAATGCCTACTAACAATGTCTTTAACGACGTTTATTTCTACCTCTATGGTTTACTTGATTTATAAATTTTGAATTATAATGACATATATAAACGCCTTAAAAGCTTTTTTTCAATTTGTTTTCTTATTATATGCCCTTAAAAGTTCATTTAAATGCCGTAAAAGTCTTTTTAATTTTTTTTGTTAGGGAAACGCCCTTAAAAGTCCATATACAATCATTTATTTTTATAAAAAAAAGACTATATAGACTTTTTTTCAACACATTATAAATGCCTTTAAAAATTCATGTTGATATATATTTATATATATAATTTAATTCCTGACATTGAGGTATAAATATCAAAATTTTCACTATTACATAACTCATACATGAATACAATTCTCAGTTACGAGTGTCGTGCATGTGTAAGCAAGACTCCGTTAAGAGAATTATGATATTCTTGAAGCTAACCACCTTCGAAGTCTCAAGGATGTCTTCTCCATATTTCATGAAGAAGACTGCGTAGAAAATATGTAAGAAGAATATAAAGGTACCACAACTGAGCAAAAGCTGCCAGCGGAAGAAAGAGAAATGTGAGAGCAAGAAAGTGTAGGAATGAATACGAGCATAAAGACACAGAAAAAACCAAGAGTCCAGCTTACTGCAGAGCCAAAAATGCCGTGTATTATGTTGATTAAAGGAATAAGTTGAAGTCCAAGAGTTGTGAACAAATATGATACTAAAGCATGAATATTTACAGGGATCTAGCAGCAAAAAATAGAACTTCATAAAGAAAAACGCATGCACAGACCGAATGAAGCACAAAGTATTGAATAGGAGAAGAGAGAAAGAGATGAATATTACCAAACTAAGTATGTTTTCTTCAATTAAAAAAATGAGGACAGTAGCACATATCCTACAGAACCCATTGCACGGACCTGCAAAACAGATACATGGCGCAAATCATACATGAACAAAAGTTAAACATGTTCAAACAGAAATAGTTGAAAAGAGCAAACTCTACAATGCTGCAGAAGAAGATTGAGATAGCCCAATTTGTTCTCAACCTATAAGAAGAAGATGAAGCACAAAAGAATTGAATTACAATAGTGTTCAGAATTCAATAGGTCAGAGAACGAGTGGCACAAGGGCCAATATATACCACAATAAAATCAAAATCATTTAGTGAAAAGTTTGAGCCAATTGCTACTGCAGAAAAGGTTTGACCACATGATACATCCTAAGAAAGAGTTAGAAATTCAGGGGATCCAAAAAGGAGTAAAATAATATAGTGTCAAATATGGACAAGAGCAACATAGTAAGAGAAAGAATGTGGATAGAATTTTCATGTTTGAAACAATTTCCTTCTTGTCAAGAATTTTGAAAACTACTCAAGATGACAAAGACTGGTAAGAAAGACCAACCATCATAGAAGTTACATGAAATTAACAAAGCACAATATTTTAGCAGCAACTAAAATACAAACATTTATGGTTGCATACCTCCAGAAAGAGCCCATCGCAAAACCAAGTAAACCATGCATTAACTGCAAAATTAAAAGGAAACGCAATAAGCTATTTTCCCGATCTGCCATTCAGCATATAGCAAAAAAATAAATATAACATCAATATGGAGTTAAAAAATAACACTAAGTTAAGGCTTTCACTGGACCAGATAAGACAAACAACAAAACAAATGTTGCTACCTGTCAAGAAAGAAACATTGGTTGTAAAAACATCATCTTAAGATATTAGCATTAGGATAATAGGCTAAAAGTAAAGAATACCATAGTTTTTCATGCAGCAAAAATGCGCCATCTCATTTAAGAGAATACTATTGGCAAGGAAAAAAAACAACCAAAGTAGTTCGGCACGAAATCAAATGTTAAATTTAGTTGTTTTAGATAGTGTAGGCATTTTGGCCTATTTTTCTTCCCAATATTTTTTTTATCTTTCAGCCCATATTAGCATCCCCATGATGATTCAATGAGCCTCAACAAAAAGACAAGGTGGTTTGAACGGGTCAGAGATGCCGGGTCGGGCCGGGCCGGGCCAACCCGGACTACTCGTTGTGGCTTTGACCTATTTAAGTTTCTCTTCCTCTCCTCGGTTTTACACACAACCAACTCTTTTATTTTTCCTTTTTTCTCTTCTCTACTGAGTTGCGTCTCTGTCTCTTCTTCTTCCCTTTCTGCACTGCGGCTTGCTGCGTCCATTACTCTTCTCCGTCTTTTGATTTTCTGTGACGCTGTCACTTTTATTGTGAATGGCGGCTTGTGATGGTCCTCGATCAATCACCATTTCTGGTAAGTTTTGGAGAGAGCCGAAAGGTTTAGAGAGAGAGACACCGGTATTTTTCCTTTGGTTGAGGCCCCGTGACTGAGGGACCCGTTTTAGACCGATCGTGCTGTTTTTCGTTCGCCACCGGCGTCTGGACACAGTTCGTGATCTCTCACCACTGCTCGGTGCCATCTCAGTCTCGGTACTGGTTTTTCTTCTACCGGTGGAACAGACCCGAGGTGGTGGGTAAGTTTTTCGGTCTCCTTTTGTTTATTTCTTCTACCATTTTTGCTAACTGCTTTGTGCAGACCTATTCTTGGTGTCCCACTCAGCTTAGACCGATGGTGGAGGAGAAGAAGGAAGATACTCTTGTAATAGTGGTTAGGCTGTTTTATTTTTCTGCTATGTTTATTCTGATTATTGTAATAATAATTAAAGGTTATAATAGTAAATAGATCCAACAAGTGGTATCAGAGCCTGGAAACGACTATAACTTTCTGGTGCTCTTCAACGGCGCCAAGGCCCTCTCGGAAAATTCCAGATTTGAGGGACCTGTTGAGTTCCTCAGAACTGGCTAGTGAAGTATTGGTTGACTCTTCTTCTGTTTTTATTTTTCTGGTTAGTATTTTTCTGTTGCTCAGTGCTGTTTTTGTTATGTTGAGTGCTGCGTTGTGATTAGTATTACTATTATTGTTTGGTGATTTCTGAACTGGGTTACGGTTCAGACTGTTTTTGTTTTGTTATTATTTCTGTGAACCGTGTCTTGGTTCTGGCTGTTTTTGCTACCCCTTGTGCTCTCCTTATTTCTGTTTTCATCTATCATTTTGTTCTGCTGTTTTTCTGGTTTTTCGATTCTGTTTCTGTTTTTTAAAAAATACAAAATCCAAGCTTGGCTTGAATCTGAGAGACTTCAAGTAGCTGTGTGTTGGCGCGTTTTTTTGCTTTTAATTTTTGTGGTTATTCAGTTTGCAACATTCTTCTTTTTGTCTTTTTCTGTTCTGTTGATTAGCTATCACAGCCATTTATTTCTCATTGTCTTGGTTATATATTACTGTTGCATTTTTCTATTTATTGGGATCCGTGCCTCACACATTTTTTGCGCCGTTTTTCTCAAAAGCAAATCAAATTCGAGTGTTTTTATTGGTAAAAGTCAAACTTTTCAAATCTTTTATATTTCTAGCCATTAAATTACTCTTTTGCCATTAAAACATGTCGGTTCCAAAAATTGAAACCGACAAGTTTGATGGCAAATCTGACTTCTTAATGTGGTGGAGAAAAATGAAAGCAGTTTTTGTTCGAAATAAAATTGCACCCGCCATTTGTAGCCCCGAGAGTATCCGGAATCTTAGACGGGCGAAATTCTTGCTGAAAAACTTGGTGATGCACACAATTGTCTCACCTTGTATTTAACCGACAATATTTTGCGAGAAATTGACAAAAAAGACAACGCTTTCGAAATCCCTATCAAATAAAATTTATTTAAAAGAACAGCTTTTCGATTTTAAAATGAGCGGGTAAAAAACGCTTTCAGAAAATATAGATGATTTAAATAAAATTATTTTGGAACTTCAAAACGTTCGAGAGAAAATCTCCGATGAAAATATTGCCGTTATTTTATTAAATGCCATACCTGATTCTTATAACGATGTAAAATGCCATTAAATATGGTAGAGATGGTTTATCCCTTTTCGATGTTAAAAATGCTTTGAAATCGAAAGATTTAGATTTAAAAAAAGAAAATAAATTAAACGGAGAGAACCTTTACGTGCGAGGGAGAGTTGACCGGAGGGAACCTCTTAGTCATAGGCTTAAAAGTAAAGGGATGTCCAAATCTCGAGAAAAGAACAAAGTAAAATATTTTATTATGGCAAGGAGGGTAATATGAAAAATAAGTGCTTTAAAAGGATCAAAGATGAAAAACAACGTAAACATAGTAAAGGGAGTAATAAAGTTAACAAAACCCTTGATTTTGATTCAGATGGTAATTCTATATATTCAGATGTTTTGTGTGTTTCCCTTTCCCCTTCTTGTTCTAAAGTTGTTGATCATGGGATTCTTGATTCTGGACGTACATTTCACATGACACCCCATAAACACTGGTTTTTTCAAATTTTAAACCCATAAATCATGGAAAGGTTTACATGGGAAACAATCAAGTTTGTGATGTTAAAGACATTGGAAATATTTTCTTCAAAATGCATGACGGCGTGACTAGGAAACTCATTGATGTGAGATACGTGCCCAACCTTCGTCGGAATCTTGTCTCTCTTGGATATTTGAATTCACTTGGTCTTTCTTATAAATCTAAAAATGCTATTTTAAGAGTTTGCAAAGTAAACATAGTCATGCATAAAGGTTTCAAAAGGAAAAGTTTATCCATTCTTATTGGAAAAACAGTTTGCGATTCAACTGCTTTAATTTCAAAAACTCTTCCCGAGAAAACTATGTTGTGGTATCGGGGGATTGGCCACATTAGTGAGAAGGGACTGTATTACTTAAAAAAACAAAATCTTTTATGTGGTGAAAAAATTGATTATTTAGATTTTTGTGACCATATTGTTTTAGGAAAACAACAAAAAATAAATCAGGGTTTTTAACTGGCACACACAAGTTTTCTGCAATACTTGACTATGTGCATTGTGATCTGTGGGGACCTGAAAAGGTTCCAACGTATGGTGATAATGTTTATTTATTATCTACTGTGGATGATTTTTCAAGGCATGTTTGGGTTTTTCTTTTAAAAAAAAAAAAGATCAAACTTTTGAAAAATTTTGTGAGTGGAAGTGCCTTGCCGAAAATCAATCTAGAAATAAACTGAAAACAATTAGGACTGATAACGGTCTTGAGTTTTGTAACCGGAAGTTTGCTGATTTGTGCGCATCACATGACATCTTACATCATAGACGGTTAGGCATAACCCCCAGTAGAACGGAGTAGCTGAGAGGATGAACTGTACCATAATGGATAAGGTTAGATGTCTTATGGTGTCTTCAGGTGTCCCAAAACCCTTCTAGGGAGAAGCTATAAGTACGGCTGTCTACCTCATTAATAGATCCCCTTCTAGAGCCATAAACTTTAGGACTCCTATAGAACTTTGGTTTGGTAAACCCCCTAACCTGTCCAATCTTAGAGTGTTTGGGTGTGCTGCTTTTGCACATCAGAAGGAGGGTAAGCTAGACCCTAGGTCCAGAAAGGGAGTGTTCATAGGATATCTTAGCGGAGTGAAGGCTTATAGAGTGTGGCTAAAGGGTAAACCGGGAGTGAGGGTAGTTATCAGTAAGGATGTCATCTACAATGTGTTAGATATGCCTTGTCTTAAGGATAAACCTGTCTCCGATAGTCCATCCAGTGTTCCTACTATAGGTAGTATTCCTGTAGAGGTGAAGGTCACCTCTGAACCCTCTCTAGAGCCCACACAGGAGCCTAAAACTAACGAGGAGTTAGTTACACCATCCAGTAGTATACTTGATCCTTATAGTGTTCCTGAAACCCTTGTCCCTGAGTTAGAAGGTTCTGATGAGGAGGAAGAACGCCCTGAGGCTCAAGTTCAAGCCCTTAGAGGTTACCAATTGTCTAGAGATAGAGTTGGAAGAGCGCATAAGGAACTCTCTAGATATGGTTACTCATATATAGTATCATATGCATTTGTTTGCATCATATGTAGAAGACAAGGAACCTTGGTATTTCTCTGATGTTTTGAAAAGTCCTAATCACTCTTTATGGCTACATGCTATGGATGAGAAAATGTCCTCTTTAATTAAAAATAAAACATGGATTCTTGTTCCAAAACCCTCAAAACAAAAATTAATTGATTACAAATATATTTTTAAAAGTTAAAGAGCCTGAGTCTGCTAATGAACCTCCAAGGTTTAAGGCCAGACTGGTTGAGAAAAGTTTTTCACAAGTTAATTTTAATGAAATTTTTTCTCCCATCGTTAAATACAAAACGATTAGGATAATTCTTGCTCTTGTTGCCATTTATGATCTCAATCTTGAACAAATTGATGTAAAAACCGCTTTCTTGTATGGTGATCTCGAAGAGACCATATATATGCTTCAACCACCAGGTTCTGCGGCTAAAGATAAAGAACACGTGGCATGTCTCTTGAAAAAGTCCTTATACGTACTTAAATAATCACCTAGACAATTGTACAAGAGGTTTTATTCTTTTATGTTAAAAGTTGGTTTCTCTAAAAGCAATTATGATAGTTGACTTTATTTCTCTGGAAATAATGTTGATAGTGCAATTTATTTGTTGCTTTATGTTGATGATATGTTAATTGTTTGCAAACATAAAGCTAAAATTGATGATTTGAAATCTTTGCTAAAATCCGAATTTGACATGAAGGATTTAGGGTCTGCATCCAGGATTCTTGGGATGAATATTATTAGAGATAGGACTGATCATTCCCTTTTCTTATCTCAGAAACCCTTTTTCCATAAAATTGTTTCTAAATTTTCAATGCATTTATGTAAGCCCGTTATTACCTCGCTTGCGATCCATTTTAAACTTTCTGATAAAACTTGTCCCAAAACCGAAAGTGAGAAAAGAGACATGACAAATATTCCCTATAGAATTTCCATAGGCTCTGTTATGTACTGAATGATATCCACCCGACCTGACATTGCGTTTTCTATAAGCCTTCTCAGCAGATTCATATCTAACCCAGGGAGGAATCACTCGGCTACTCTTAAGTGGTTGTTACGTTACCTTAATGGAACTATAGATAGGGGCTTACACTATCACAATTGGTCTGATATTTTTGAACTAATTGGTTATGTCGATTCTGATTTTGCAGGTGACAAGGATGGTAGAAAATGTACCTCATCCTATTTCTTCACCCTAGCGGGAAATTGTGTCTCATGGAAGCCTCAACTACAGTCGGTAGTTGCTTTATCAACTGCTAAGGCTGAATATATCGCGGCTATGGAAGTTATCAAGGAAGCCATTTGGCTTCAAGGGTTATTGAGTGAATTACTCGTTTTACATTCAAAAGCTATTATTTATACTGACAGTCAGAGTTGTTTACATTTATGCAAAAATCTATTTTATCACGAAAGGAGAAAGCATATAAATGTCAAATACCATTTCATTAGGGAAAAAGTCTCTAATGGTTTAGTTGACATAGACAAGACTAGTACTAATGATAATCCTGCAGATTTTGGTACTAAAATTGTGAGCTCTGACAAGCTTATGTTTTGCAAGGATTTCCTTCACTTGGACGCACGTTGACTCTTATCGAATCATTTGGAGGTTGGAAAAATATTGTTCGGGGTGGAGATTGTAGGCATTTAGGCCTATTTTTCTTCCCAATATTTTTTCCTCCAACCCACATTAGCTTTCCTATAATGATCCAATGGGTCTCAACAGAAAGATAAGGTTGTTTGAACTGGTTAGAGATGCCGGGTCGGGCTAGGCCGAACCAACCCCGACTGTTTGTTCTGTCTTTGACCTATTTTAGTCACTCTTCCTCTCCTCGGTTTTACACACAGCCAACTCTTTTATTTTTCCTTTATTCTCTTCTCTGCAGAGTTGTGTCTCTGTCTCTTCTTCTTCCCCTTCTTCACTGTGGCTTGCCGCATCCATTGCTCTTCTTAGTCTTTTAGTTTTCTGTGACGCTGTCACTTTTATTGCAAACGGCGACTTGTGATGGTCCTCGATCGATCACCATTTATGGTAAGTTTTGGAGAAAGCCGAAGGTTTAGAGAGAGAGAGAGACACCAGTGTTTTTCCTTTGGTTGAGGCCCCATGACTGAGGGACCCGTTTTAGACCGATCGTGCCGTTTTTCATTTGTCACTGGTACCTCGACGCGGTTTGTGATCTCTCACTGCTGCTCGGCACCATCTCAGTCTAGTTACTAGTTTTTCTTCTGCCGGCGGAACAGACCCGCGGCAGTGGGTAAGCTTTTCGGTCTCCTTTTGTTTATTTCTTCTACCATTTTTTCTAACTACTTTGTGTAGATCTATTGTTGGTGTTTCGCTTGGCTTAGACCGATGGTAGAGGAGAAGAAGGAAGATACTCTTGTAATAGTGATTAGGTTGTTTTATTTTTCCATTGTGTTTATTCTGATTATTATAATGGTAATTAGATGTTGTAATAGTAAATAGATCCAACAAATAATTATGGGAATCTTTGATTGACTGCTGACCAAAGAGTATGATTGATAGGAAAAGAAAGAAAATTTAGCAACAACATCAAAATTTTCATCCATTATTGATTCTGAAAGATTTTTGTTCTCAACTCCACTCCATTACCAAGGCTAAACTTTCTTCAAATCATGTCTTTTATTTTCACGATATTCTTGTGACCAATAATGACCAATGGATGTCTTTTCATCCTTTATTTTATGATATTTTCTATTTCCATTAGTTCATTTCTCTCTGTCATGAAATAGTTTAGAGTTATCTTCCAAACATTCTAATGACAACAACATCTATATTTCCTATTTACATTATCACACTAGAATTCAGTAAGCACCTATATACCTCACCCTAGGCAACAGTTTAATGTGACATTATCCAGAATTTGATACCACATTAATCCCCAAGGAGGAAATAACAAAATCCCATGTACAATAAGAACTGGCTATTCCAAAAACACGAAGAATTTACTGAAAAAACTAAAAAAAATTACAGAAATCCAGCACAAGATTCTACCTCAATAGAAAGGGTATTGCTCAAGATATAGGTTAAACCAGAAATTGCAACAAATATAGCACATTCTACAAGCCTGATAAGAGACAAGTTAGAAGTAGAACATTTATACCAACTTGATCAATCCATGGGTAGAAACCTTCTTTCATCTCATCCAACGTTCTATTTCCTCACCGCAAGCTTAATTTCCTTGTTATGAATAGCTATCCCTTGCTCATAGAGATGAGGAGTCTCACTAGATAGACTATTTAGAGAGATATAGACTTTTTGGGACTAGTAGATAGGTTTAAAGACTGTTCAGCGACTAAGTTTATCGACTCTCACGAACCACAATATTACTGAACATAATACAATTGGGAAACAATTATATCATATAGGCTATCCATCAAAATAGCAAGAATTGTTTCCATATAAATGATATAGAAGCAGCAGAAACATTTGGACATTATGGATAAATAACAAAATTGACACATAATAAAAGCCAACATAACTCATTTCACATGAGAAAAGTAACATTCACTATACTCTCATTTCACATAAAAATGAACTGGTCACAAATTCCAAATAACTTATCATATCTTAAACATACTGGCAATCTTTTGTCTGGTTCCAATTTTTTACGGTTTACAAGTGACGTGGAATGATATTCAAGAGCATAAAATTTCGTCCAAGAAGTGAGGGAGAGAACAAACCAAAACAAGTGTAACCAGTAGAAGAGAGAAAGTGTCTTTGAAAAGACTTGAAAATGTTAAACTTCTAGCAACCTTGGATATATTAAATCCAAGACCTCAAGAAGATTTAAACAAAATATTTTCTTTATAGTTCAAGCAACCTAAGGTACTTTGAACCTTAGACCTCAACGAAACAAGAAGAAGACCGCAAGACTAGTTTTCTACAAGGATGGTAACTAGTATCCAGGAATTTTGATGATCAACCTTGAAGCTCTTGGAACTTTCAATAAGTCTTTAAAGTGATTTTTCTTTCAAGGAAGTTCACCCTTGAAGAAGATAGAAAACTAAGCTAAGAACTAAGATTACTAAGAGAAGAACCTTTGTCTTGAAAAATTTCTTGATTAGCTTCTTCAAAATGGAAGACTACATATTTATAGAGACTTGAGGGAGAAAATAGGAATTCTTCCCTCTCATATTTTTAGCCCAAAGGGTAGATATAACCTATACATACACTTGAGAAGACAATAGAGGTGTTTTAATTGCATTTGGACTATTCTAGAGCACTTGTCAACACATTGCCAAAAATAAGAGGCAATTTTTCAGCTTGGGCAAAAGGGCTTCCAACCATCTACAAGGTGAATTTTCAATTTCTAACTTATTCAACACTTTAGGATATCGCCCTATAAAGTCTTGGACATCAAATTTTAGCCCCATAAAGTGTTGGACATAAACTTTTAGCCCCATAAATCAAAATTTAAGCCTTGAACTTCTCTTGTTCAATTTGATCCTTGTGACTCTTTAGTTGTTTTGCCCTGGCTCTTGTCACAACTCCTTGATTCTTACATGTCTAACTGGTTCATATCATCCGCCCCCTCTTGAGAAGGATTCGTCCTCGAATCTCTATTACCTATATCAAATAAAGAGAGATCAGAAACGTTAAAAGTGGCACTAACATTATAATGTCCCGGAAGATCAACTTTATAGGCATTGTCATTAATTTTCTCAAGGATTTGAAATGGCCCATCTCCTCTATCATCAAGCTTAGACTTTCTTTGTTAGGGAAATCTTTCCTTTCTAAAATACACCCAAACCCAATCACCGGGTTTGAATACCACTTTTCTTCTTCCCACATTTCTTTTCTCTACAAGCTTTCTATTAGAGTTGACAGTGGCTTCATGGATCTTAGCATGAATTGCTTTCACAAAATCAGCCTTCTTGCTTGCATCCTTACTTAATGCTTGATCTATAGGCAGAGGAACAAAATCAAAGGGAGTTAGAGGGTTAAAACCATAAACAACTTGAAATGGATAATAAGAAGTAGTAGGGTGAGGTGCCCTATTATAGGAAAATTCAATGTGTGACAAACACTCCTCCCATTGCCGCAAGTTCTTCTTCAAAATAGCCCTTAGAAGTTGGCCAATTGTTCTATTTACCACTTCGGTTTGTCCATCTATTTGTGGATGGCAAGCTGTAAAATAAAGCAAGTTAGTACCCAGTTTCTTCCAAACAACTCTCCAAAAATGGCTTAAGAATTTGGTATCCCTATCCGACACTATAGACCTTGGAATTCAATGGAATCTAACTATCCAATTAAAGAACAAGCTAGCTACATGACTAGCACCATCTGATTTCCTGGAAGGAATAAAGTGTGCCATTTTAGAGAACCTATCCACAAAAACAAAAATAGAATCTATACCTCTAGAGGTCCTAGGTAAACCAAGAATAAAATCCATAGAAATATCAACCCAAGGTTCTTTAGGAACTTCTAATGATGTGTAAAGTCCATGTGGAGGAGTTCTAGATTTAGCTTTCTTGCATTCAATACAACTTCCTACAAATCTTTCTACATCTCTTTTTAAATGTGGCCAAAAAAATGTTCATGAAGAATTTTATAGGTTTTAGAGACACCAAAATGTCCCACTAAACCCCCACAATGTGCTTCTTTGACAAGTAGAATTCTAGTAGAATAAGATGGTATGCACAATCTACCTTCACAATAAAGAAATCCTTTATGTAAAAGATATTTTACAAAAGGTGCAAACAAGAATTTCACAAAAATTTCTTTAAAGTCATGATCACTAGAATACATTTCTTTAAGCATTTCAAAACCCAAAATTTTTGTTTGAAAGGTGGATAAGAGAGTATACCTTCTAGATAGAGCATCGGCCACCACATTCTCCTTACCTTTCTTGTAACGGATGACATATGGAAATGTTTCAATGAACTCCATCCATCTTGCATGTCTCTTATTGAGTTTATGTTGGCCCTTGAGAAATTTCAAAGCCTCATGATCGGTGTGCACAACAAACTCCTTTGGCCATAGATAGTGTTGCCAATGCTTTAATGTTCTTATTAAAGCATAAAGTTCCTTGTCATAAGTTGAGTACCTCACGGCTGCCCCATTAAGTTTTTCACTAGAATAGGCTAAGGGCTTTCCATCTTGCATAAGTACACCACCTATACCAATGTCGGATGCATCACACTCCACCTCAAAAGTTTTCTCAAAGTTTGGTAGTGACAAAAGGGATGCACTACACAACTTTTCCTTCAACAATTGAAATGCTTGTTCTTGCTTTTTTTCCCACTTAAATCCTTTGATTTTCTTGATCACATCGGTCAAAGGGCTAGCAAGTGTACTAAAATTTTTTGTGAACCGCCTATAGAAACTTGCTAGGCTATGGAAACTCCTCACTTCCGATGCGTTTCTTGGTGTTGGTCATTCCTTAATTGCACCTTTCTTTCATCTACTTGAAGTCCTTGTGAGCTCACCACATAACTTAGAAATGTAACTTTTACCAAACAAAACTCACATTTGTCAAGGTTAGCAAAAATTTTTTCAATTCCCAAGACATTTAGCACTTTCCTAAGATGTTGAACATGCATTTCATATGTCTTGCTATAGACCAAAATGTCATCAAAGTATACAACAAAAAATTTCCCAATAAAATTCCTCGACACATGATTCATTAATCTCATAAATTTACTAGGAACATTAGTTAATCGAAAGGGCATAACCATCCATTCATACAAACCAAAGTTAGTCTTAAAAGCAGTTTTCCACTCATCTCCTTCTCTCGTCTAATTTGATGGTATACAGATTTCAAGTCAATTTTAGATAAAAATATTAGAACCATGCAACTCATCAAGTAAATCATCAAGTTTGGGTATGGAATGCCTATACTTAATAGTAATGTTGTTTATAGCTCTACATTAGGGCTGTAAACGGGTCCAGACCCTCAGGGTACTCCCAGACCCGGACCCGTACCCTTATAGTGAAACTTGGACCCGGACCCGGACCCATACCCTCCAGGGTATAAAATTCTGGACCCAGACCCGACCCTCCAGGGTCCAGGGTAGGGTACGGGTATACCCGTACCCGTATGACATTTTTCTATTTTATTTTCCTGTTAAACAAAAATATGTAAAACAATGTATAATTCAAAAAATAAAAATTTTAACATGATTAACATAATCTCCTTAACATTTCTTTCAACAAATAAAATCATTTAACATCTCTAATTCACATAATTAAAAGTTCAAATATACACAAAATCGTTATAGTATGAGTGTGATGTGATGTGAGTGTAGTTGGTTGGTAAGTAGGTAGAGTAGAGATAGTAGGTTCGGGTTAAAGATAAGAGTAAAATAATATGTTAAAAAAATTATAAATTATATATTAATATAATATAATATATAAAATATATTATTATTTTATTAGTACGGGTATACGGGTCTGGGTATCACCATACCTTACCCGGACCCATATAGCAGTATAAATACGGGTACGGGTACGGGTACGGGTCCGCGGGTATAAAATTTAAACCTTACCCGCTAAAAACGGGCACAGACCCGTGCGGGTACGGGTAAGACCCGCCCCGTTTACAGCCCTATCTACAATCTATAGACATTCTCCATGTACCATCTTTTTTTGGAACAAGTAAAACCGGAACCGCAGAAGGACTCATGGACTCACGCACATGCCCTTTGGGAAGATCCTCAACTTGCCTTTTTAGCTCCTTAGTCTCTTCCACTGGACTCCTATAAGCCTGTCGGTTTGGCAAGACTGCCTCGGGGAGAAAATCGATTTGCTGTTCGATTCCTGTAATTGGTGGAAGACCTCCGGGCATCTCATTGGGAAATACGTCTTTGTAATCTTCAATAACCAACAAAATTTCACTTGAAAAAGAGGGTGAGCGTTCTTTAGATGAAGTTAAAGATTCCCTACAATACAAGAGCAACACCACTTCTTTTCTTTCAATTGCTCCAATCACCTCATTAGGTTTTGCAAAAAAATAATTCTTTTCTTTCATCTCACTCTCTTTTTTTTTTTTTTTTTTTGTCATTCTTTTTCTTTTCACTCTTGTTTTTCATAACTTTTTCTTCACCCTTTTCCTTTTCCTCAACTCTCTTTCCCTCCTCGATTTTTTTCCTTTTGAGCTCACTTTCGGCCCTCTCTTTCTCCCTCATCTTTTTTTGTTCATGTCTCACTTGTTGAGGTGTAAGAGGATTCATAGTGAATGTTTTTCTATCCCTCACAAAAGAATAAGTATTTTTCTCCCCATTGTGGAGGGATTTTCTACCAAATTGCCAAGGTCTTCCCAAGAGGAGATGGCATGCTTGCATGGGCACCACATCACATAGTATCTTATCTTTGTAAGCTCCCATTTCTATTGGTACCACTACTTGTCTCAACACTTTAATTTCTATACTATCATTTAGCCAATGGAGTTTGTAGGGTTTATCATGTTTTGTAGTAGGTAGTTTCAACTTCTCAACAAGATAAACACTAGTCACATTTACACAACTACCACTATCAATATAAGGTTGGCAATCCTTCCCTCAACTTTACATTTAGAATGGAAGATGTTTTCTCTTTGTTCAATCATGTTATCATCAAAAGCTTGAGCACTTAGTGCTCTTATGGTAACTAAGCTCAAGACATTGTCATCACTTTCTAAAGGGTTCAAATCAACATGTTCATCATCCTCACTATTTTCTTCAGCAACACATTCGCTACTTTTATCCTCCTCCTTCTCAATCTAACCATTCAAATCCTCCCTAAAGATCAATGCTCTCTTTGTCGGACAACTACTTGCATAGTGTCCTACACTATTACATTTAAAGCACTTTAGAGGGTTAGAAATGATTTTAGCTCTCTCTTCCATCTTTGGTTTGGTTGGAGGTTGGAAAGTACCTCTAGGAGCCTCCTCATTTTTTGTCCACGGCTTGAAGTTGGAAGTAGGCGGTTCGGTTGTTGCAACTTGTCTTTGGTTGGGAAATGAGGATCGCATTATCCCACTTCTTTTCCTTTGTGATTCGATCTTATTGGCAAGGTGGCATATGTCTTCATAAGTTGTATGTGGATACAACTCAAGTTGGTTGGCTATCTCCCTATTGAGACCACTAAGGAACCTAGCCATTGAAGCATCCTTGTCTTCTTCCAAGTTCAACCTCAAGATGTAGAGCTCAAGCTCTTGTCTATACTCTTCTACACTTTTTGCACATTGTTTTAATGTCATGAGCTTATAATGAAGCTCTCTATAGTAGTGCTCGGGCACAAATATTTCTCTCATCAAAGCTTTTAACTCTTTGGTTTACTACCCTTTCCCACCAATGTAAAGCATAGCCGAAAAATTCAGCTATTACAAGTCTAGCTTTTAAGAACTCATTATAATTTTTCAACATAAGCATTTTTTCTACTTGCCTCTCCCAATCTAAAAAAATGTTAGGGTCATTCTCATCCTTAAAGTTAGGGAGCTTCCAGTTCATTTGGTCCAAGGTTTGGTCATCTTGGTCTCTTCCACAGTTGGCAACAAATGGAACATGTTCATGATCATCATATAATGGCTCTCAATGCCTAGCTTGTGGTCTTAGAACTTGAAAAACCTTAGAGGGGGAGGAGGAGGGGGTGAATAAGGTTTTTGGCTAATTATCGAAAATTCTTTGTTAATTAAAAGATGAACCTCCAATTTTGTTTGAAAGAGATTTCTAAAAATCTTTTAATAAAATTCCAAACCAAACAAAATTTTGTGGTTGAGACAAGTAAGAAGCTTAAAGAAGAACACAAGGAGTTATAGTGGTTCACTCTCTCAAAGAGTTACATCCACTACCTTGAGTCAACACCCAAGGATTTTTCAAATCCACTAAAAACACAAAGATATACTAACTACAAATATGAGGATCACCCTACAAGGATTTTGCACACAACCTCAAATCACAACACAATGTAAATCAAAAGATTACCAAAGGGTTTTTCAACACAAACCTTTGATATCAATAAAAGAGAAAGATAGGTTTAAGAACAATGTTACCACTTTTGAGCTTGAGAAATAATAGGTACAACTCAATGAAATGTTCTTCAAGCTCCTCCTTTCTTCTTCTTTGATGATGATCAATAATGAAGCTCAAGAAGATTTTTGTTTTTGGAATGGAAAGTGTTTGCAATAAATGTTCTTTTGAAGCTCTTGAAAGTTTTAAATGTTCACAATGAATATTTCACCAAACTTGTCTACTTTATGGCTGATCATAAAATCTATTTATACTGTCTTAAAAAAATGACCGTTGCATTCAGTGCAACGGTAATATTTTATACAGTAAATGTAAAAATCGGACGACCGGTTCCTGAAATCGGACGACCGGTTCTTTAAACAGAAAGATTCGGACTTGTCCAGCTAGAAAACGGACTGCCGATTTTTTGATTTAGAGAAAAATTGGACGACCGGTTCTAAAAACCGGATGACCGAATTTTTGGACAGAAAGATTTGGACTTGTTCATCTGAAAAACGGATTGCCGAATTTTTTTGATTTAGGGAAAAATCGGACGACCGGTTCTAAAACCGGATGATCGAATTTTTGTTTCTTCAGCCAAGTTTCTTTTTAAGACAAAAACTTTCTTCATTGTTTCAAAAACATGTATTCTTGACAATCATTTTAAAGAGAAGAAAAACCTTCCAAAAACATCACAACTTCAGTCAAGAATACTTAGATTTTAACAAAAGTTTATATCTGAGAAAATCGTAACAGGAGCTTCATATATGATCAATAATCAAAGAGTAAGACTAGGGAGTTTTACAAGGTAGTACCTAATTCCACTCTAGCATAGACAATGCATTCAATATCTTCAATGATTTGATCTTAGAATGGCTTGGTCTCTTCTTCTCCATTTTGCCCTCATCAACAAGATCTTTTGCTTGTAGACTTTAAGACTTCACAGGTGCTTCTTTTGTTCTATGAAAGGTTAGCTAAAATAGTCACACAAGCATGTGTTAATCATAATCAAAACATAAGTATTAATGCCCTTAGGGCTAACAGAACTTATTCAAAGTGTCTAGACATGCCTCTTCCTCCAAAATCGCCTCTTCTACTACCGTAAGGAGGTGGATGAAGTTCTTCATTAAAATGTGGAGGTTTGTGGAACTCGATTGTCCTAGAGCAATTAAATGGTCCATTGCTCTTTGGGGTAGTAGCATTGAGACTACCATGAGGACTAAACTCCCTTTGTTGATTAGAGAGATTAGTGACATCCCTTCTAATATCCCTTATCTCATCTCTTAGGGATTGTAAACCCTTGCATTCTGAGTCTCAAACAGTCATCATGTTGGGAGTTGCTAGACTCTTCTCCAAAGGAGTTGGTGCTTGAGCTTGGGTTGACATCTTTATAGTGTTTACCTCACAAAACTCTCTTATTTGACTCTCTTTAGCTTTTTTTGAGGATATTCTCACAACTCTTGCCTTTTTCTAAGGTTCAAGTCTCAAAGAGTTCTTTGAGTTCTTAACAAAGATTTAACACCTCTACTCAAGTTTAAAACAACCAAAATAAAAAAATCACAAACAAAAACTAGTTGAGAAATATGAGAAGAAAGGGAAATGATATTGAGTCATCCATTCATTTTGAGGAAGTTCAACAACATTTCCAAGAGCATTTGAGTCACTAATGGTAGATTGACCAAATGAAAAAATAATTACTGAAAATTGAAAGAAATTCGACCACAAATACAAACACAAATCTAGGATACTTCAAGAACATAAAAGAATACACAACAAAAGTTTCCAGCAAGCAGAGTAGATGACATACTTGGCTTGTTTTGAAAACTAGTATTGAACCACAAGTATAAATTGAATGAGGTTTGTCTAGAAAGAACCGTCACTCAAAATGATTGAGTTTAGGCCCAATAATCAAAGAAAAAAGACTAGTAAAATAGAAAATATGCTCAGATCGTTTTAAAACTTTTTGTCTACAGAAAAGCCAAGTGCACCTTCAAGTTTTGACTATTTTGAGATATCAAATGAAGTCCAAATTAGATGAGACTTGTTTCATTTGTTTCCCAGATCAGTGTAGTATAACTCGATGTAAAAATATTGCAAGGTTCTAGTCATATTTCAGGTCATTCAAGTACTCTATTTTTGTGTTGCTATTTTCCAGCAATTTCTTCTCTTTTCTCTCTTCTTTTTTTTTTTTTTTTTTTTGTCTTCTTTTTTTTTTCATGTAAGATATCTCAAAAAACTTACTTGAAGGTGGCTCTGATACCAAATGATGTGGAATGATCTTCAAGAGCATAAAATTTCGTCCAAGAAGTGAGGGAGAGTAGAAGAGAGAAAGTGCCTTTGAAAGGACTTGAAATGTTAAACTTCTAGCAACCTTACATATATGAAATCCAAGAACTCAAGTAGATTTAAACAAAATCTTTTCTTTAAAGTTCAAGAAACCTAAGATATTTTGTGTTAGACTACGTAGGCAAAAACAAAATAAAATAAAACTACAGAAATCCACCAACAGGATCTGCACATACTAGAAAAACCGATTGGATAGAAATTACCTCAATGTTTTGATTGTTCGTTGTGGAGGCGCTGCTTTGTACGCTTCGCCCTCTACTGGTATCCACGTGATGAACTCCTCTGCAAGCGATCGGGATGCAGCCCCTTCTGTGTTTTGAAAACTGTTCAGAACTGATCCCGACTATTTGGTAATTAGTCGTATTTCGGAGAGAGGAGGCTAGATACTATATCGCCGTTCTAGGGTTTAGGGTTATGTTTTTCTTTAATCAGATATAGGACGGCCACCAAGAAAAGGTTAACATAACCTTTAATAGCTGTCAATATCAAAACCCTAACTGTCATCTAATGACAATTTAATCTCGTCCATCTATTCCTATAATCATCCAACGATTGGATGAGTAATATTAAGTAATTAATTTCATTTATTCGATTAAATAAAATTAATTACTTATTAACTTACCAGAAAATACAATATGGAATCTGATTCCCCTTTTTTATACGTTCAATGAATCTGGACACAATCTAGATTCATTGAACGTGGACATTAAGCTCACAAGATCGTCTATGCGTGTGACCCTGTAGGTTCACTTAACGTTGGCAGTGAATGAAAAATGTCCTAGACATTTATTCACAAAACATAAGCGGCCTCTAGCAAGACATTATGCTTACCCAAGTTAAGTAAATGTAATAATAACCTAGCATCAGATTTAATATTTAGTCCTTTTGTCACACGATATCCTAATTAAGTACAAGGCATGGACCAAGTCATCCCTATAAAAACTTAATTAACCATTTACTTGATCACCAGACAGACTGTTCCAACAAAAAATATTAATAACATCTTATTAATACTTATTTGAGCATGGCCATGCATATTTTCCAATCTTCCTTATCAAGGGGCCCATGGATATCTCTCTCTAAAAAGAGAGAGACAAATCCCTTTCACTATCTCCAATATTCAAGCCATGACACGAAAATAAGCCAACCAATAGTCATAATGATCACCTAATTAAAAGTGATGTTTGACTATGTCACAACATATTTTCTCCCAATGCAAGAAACATTAGGTCAAAGGACACCAAATATAAAACTGAGAAGAAATACTTATAACTTAAACCCATGCAATATTTCTTCTTCACTTTGGGTCATGTCCAATACAATATTCTCAATATGTATTTATGAATTGATTTTATATCTCATATTCATGATCAGTAAAACTTGACCATCAATCAACTTCACACTAGCTTACAAGATGTAATAAACTAGGGACAAATAAGAATAGTATTTTATTCGCTATAAGGGTTACTTGATGACCAAGAGCATAAAATACAATTCAAAAAATACATGCTTCATAAATCATAAATGTCAGTCAATTGGTCTTAGGGCATATACTAACAATCTCCTACTTGCCCTACCACCAATTTGACATGACTCTCAAACCCATTAACCTAGTATGACTCTCATGCTTAAGTTGTGGGAGTGGCTTTATCAATGGATCTGCGACATTGTCATTGGTGTCTACTTTGCAAATTTTAATATCTCCACGCTCAATAATTTCTCGAATGAGATGGAAACGCTTGAGAATATGTTTGGATCGTTGATAAGATCTACGTTCCTTAGCTTGTGCAATGGCTCCTGTATTATCACAATATAGGTCCACTGGGTTCACAATGCTAGGAATTACACCTAGTTCTGTGATGAACTTTCTAATCCAAACTGCCTCCTTGGCTGCATCAGAAGCAGCCACATACTCAGCCTCTATAGTAGAATCGACCACGGTATCTGATAGAGTTGATTTTTAGCACAAATAAACACCTTAATTTTAATTATTAGCCTTTGAAAATATTTAATTTATTTATTAGTCATAATTATTATATTTAATTTATTTTATTTATCTTTGTGCAGATTTCTAAAAAAAGAATGGAAAATAAAGATTCCATATTAAATTTGGTAAAGGGAAGCTGCAGTATTTGAATCCTTTAAGGATTAGGATTAGAACTTTAATAGAATCCTTTAAGGATTAGGATTTTAGTAGAATCCTTTTAGGTTTAGGATTTTTCTTCTCTTTTGTCTATATATAGAAGAGCCACACAAGAAGAAAAAGAGTAAAAAAGGGAAGAGCGGCAGCGATTTTCAATTGGAGAAGAAGAAAGCCATGATCTATTCCAAGAAATTGGTTCCTTCTGTCCCTTTAGCCACGAACTAAATTTATTTTTAGAATTTTGATGAAACCCTAGCCATGTGACTTTGGTTTATTTTATTTTTGGGAGATTTATTCTATTATTTATGTGATTACATATCTTTGGATATTTCTTAGTTTGATGCAATTAATTCTTTCTGATTATTCTTGTAGAATAATTATTTGGGTTAATTGATATTTTTATCCATGCTTGATTCTTGTAGTCTTGAGTATGAGAGATATGTAATTTTTGCAAGTATATTGTGGGTTTTAGAATTGAATAGTTCATGCTAATTTTAGATGACTTATGTCATAAGAATGAATAAGTCATGCTAATGGTTAGATGGATTATGTCATGCATTTAAACACAATATATTTCTTTAGTGAATCGAAGCTTGTAGCCTAGATCACCGCATAAATGTTTAATCTTTTCTCCTAAATAAAATTAAATCATTGTTATATAGGTTAGTGGTGGATTCAAGGTTCTAAATCATCTTCTTTGGTTAAGCTCGTGTTATCTTTAATTTAATTATTTTATTCATTAGTTTTAATTATTTTAGTAATAATTCTTAGATAACAAAATTTGATTCTTCGTTTTATGAAATTAATTTAGGAAGATAATAATTTAGGTAGTTAAGCCTTTCTCTGTGGTTCGATACCCTAATACTTTCATATTACTTTGATCTTGTGCACTTGCAAGTATTGGGTTAAAACTTAGTTATAAAAATCCCGATCAGTATCTTGCTTTGAACTCTTCCAGCTCACAGCACCTCCATTCAAACAAAACGCAAATCCAGATTGCGATCTAAAATCATCTACATCAGCCTGAAAGCTAGCATCATGTAACCATTTAAAACAAGCTCTCCTTCCTGACCTCCATAGATCAAAAATATCTCTTTAGTCCTTGTTAAGTACTTGAGAATGTTTTTTACTGCAGTCCAATGCGGTTCACCAGGATTTGACTGGAATCTGCTAGTCATGCTTAATGCATACGAGACATCTAGGCGAGTGCATAACATGGCGTACATGATAGATCCAACTGCGGAAGCGTAAGGAATCTTACTCATGCGTTTTGTATCCTCCCTTGTCGTAGGACTTTGAGACTTACTGAGTTTAACGCCATGTGACATTGCAAGAATCCTCTCTTAGAATCTTGCATACTAAACCTTTTCAGTACCTTGTCAATATATCTACTCTGACTTAGGCCAATAAGGTTTTTAGATCTATCTCGATAGATCCTAATGCCTAGAATATAGGCTGCTTTGCCTAAATCTTTCATTGAAAAACACTTCCCCAACCAAGTTTTTACACTTTGCAAAGTGGAGATGTCATTCCCAATTAACAAGATGTCATCGACATAGAGTACTAAGAAGATTACTGCATTTTCTGTAACCCTTTTGTAGACACAAGGTTCATCATCATTCTTGATGAAATTGAATTCTTTAATTGCTTCATCAAAACGAAGATTCCAACTTCGAGTTGCTTGCTTCAAGCCATAAATGGATCTTTGAAGTTTACACACTTTACTAGAATTCGAAGGATGAATAAAACCTTCAGGTTATGTCATATACACATCCTCCAGTAGATTTCCATTAAGAAAAGCAGTTTTAACATCCATTTGCCATATTTCATAATCATAATATGCTGCAATGGCAAGTAGAATTCTAATTGACTTAAGCATTACAACTGGAGAAAAGGTTTCATCATAGTCTATACCATGAGTTTGTCTATACCCTTTTGCTACCAATCGTGCCTTGTAAGTGTGCACATTGCCATCCATGTCAGTTTTCTTTTTGAAAACCCATTTACACCCTATGGTCTTGCAACCTTCAGGTGGATCAATCAAAGTACAAACTTGATTATCATGCATGGATTGCATTTCTGATTTCATAGCCTCTAGCCATTTACTGGATTCAGGACTATGAATAGCATCTTGGTAGGAATTAGGTTCACCTTGATCAATAAGATCAATATTATGATCCTCAGTCACAAGAAATCCATATCTCTGTGGTATCTGAGAAATCCTACCAAACCTTCTTGGTCCTTGTGTCAAAGGTTCAGGCTCAGTATGAATACGTCAGTCCAACTAAGTATCCATACTCGGTTCAGAAATGGTCTGCTGTCCTTGAGCTTCTTCAATATGGATTCTACTCCCACTAACTCTTTTGGAAACGAATTCCCTTTCAAGGAAAATTCCATTCCGAGCAACAAACACTTTGTTTTTAGATGGAAGATAACAGTAGTATCCTTTAGTTTCCTTAGGATATCCCACAAATAGACACTTATCAGATTTTGGTGCTAGTTTTTTAGATAATGATCGCTTCACATAAGCATCACATCCCTAAATTTTGAGAAATGCTAAACTAGGTTATTTCCTGGTCCATATCTTATATGGTGTCTTCTGAACAGCTTTAGATGGAACTCTATTTAATATGAATGAAGCAGTTTCTGGAACATAACCCCAAAAAGAAATTGGAAGATCTGTTTGACTCATCATAGATCGAACCATATCCAATAGAGTATCCAATAGAGTTCTATTTCTGCGTTCAAACACACCATTCCATTGTGGTGTTTCTGGTGGAGTAAATTGTGATAATATCCCACAATTTTTTAGATGTTCGTCAAACTTTTGGCCTAAGTATTCACCACCTCAATCTGATCGAAGTAATTTGATACTCCTTCCAAGTTGATTATGTACTTCATTTTGAAATTCCTTAAACTTTTGAAAGGAATCAGATTTATGTTTCATTAGATAGCCATAACCATATCTACTGAAATCATCTGTGAATGTAATGAAATACTGAAAACCTCCTCTGGCTTGTGTGTTCATTGGCCCACATACATCAGTATGTATAAGTTCCAATAAATCGGTAGCCCTTTCTCTTTGCCTTGTAAATGGACTTTTAGTCATTTTGCCCAATAAACAAGAATCACATTTTTCATAAGACTCAAGGTCGAATGAAGATAAAAGTCCATCTTGATGGAGTTTGGATATGCATTTCTCATTTATATGGCCCAAACGACAATGCCAGAAGTAAGTTTGATTTAAATCATTAGATTTAAATTTCTTTGTATTTATGTTATAGATGGGCTTACTAATGGAATCATGTAGGTTAAGAATGTAAAGTCTATTACATAAAGAGGCATCCCCATAGAAAATACTATTTTTATAAATAGAACTTTTACCATTCTTAGTATTCAACTCAAAACCATCAATATCCAAACAAGAAACTAAAATGATGTTCCTACTCATAGCAGGAACATAATAACAATCTTTAAGTTCAATTATAAGCCCAGTAGGCAAAAGTAAATCAAATGTCCCTACAGCTATAGCAGCAACTTTTGCTCCATTTGCAACTCGTAGGTCCACCTCTCCCTTTGCCAAAGGTCTACTCCTTTTGAGTCCCTGCACATTTACACAAATGTGAGCTCCACATCCGGTATCTAATACCCATGAAGTAGGAGTAGATATATTATTTTCTATAACGAAAATACCTAAAGCGGCAGTATCACTGGCGTTTTGCTTCTTCTTTTCTTCCAAGTAGAGCTTGCAATTCCTCTTCCAATGACCAAGTTCATTGCAGTGGAAGCAAGTCCCTTCCTTTGGTGGTTTAACCTTGGGCTTGGGCTTCTGCTTGCCTTTACCCTTTTTGGCCATATCCTTTCCCTTTCCCTTTCCCTTGTTTTTATTGAACTGCCCCTTCTGAACCATCAGAACATTAAGAGTAGACTTCCTAATGTTTTGTCCAGCCTGCTTGAGCATCCCGTGCAATTCATTTATGGAATTTTCCATGTTATGCATATTGAAGTTCATGACAAACTGATCATAGTCAGAGGTCAAAGAGGCCAAGATCATATCAGTAGCCAAGTCATGACTTACAGGTGCTCCAAGTTTTTCAAGCTGATCAAAATTCCCTTTCATTGTAAGGACATGAGCACTAACTGAAGTGTTAAGGGTCATTTTGCAGCTATTCAACGCCTTAGTGGTAAGATATCTCTCTTGACGTGCCTGCTCTTGGAACATTTCCTTGAGCTGTTTTGTCATCTCATAAGCCTCAACTTCCTCGAATTACTTTTGCAACTCAGATCCCATTGTAGCCAACATGAGACATGTCACATCGTTAGAATCATCCTTGTGCTTATTATAAACATCCTTTTCGACTCTAGGGGCATTGTTAGCTAGTTGATTAGGGATAGGGTTCTCAAGTACATATAGCTTTTTTCTTGTTTAAGGATAATCCTTAAATTTCGTGCCCAATCAAGAAAGTTAGTTCCACTAAGCTTATTCTTTTCAAGCACGGATCGCAACGAGGTGTTTGAATTGTTTGACACCATTGTTTACATAGAATTTGCAAAGTAAAATTAAATAAATGAAGCATTAAATTTTCCCTGAAATATTCAACACTTGTTATAAATCATGGGTATAAAAATTCATTTAATTCTAATCATAAGTGAGCTTTGGCTTAACACCCATAATTAGAGAAAAATGTATTAATGGGATTTACATCTATATGTACCGGCAAAATCCCATATGATGTCCTAGGCTCAAAACCGTTTTGATAGTTTAATTAAGCGAAACCATTCCAAGCATATGGAAATCACCATTTTTCATCTTCCCCTACTTAGGTCACCATTTATCTCTTGCTTTGGCAATGAGACAAAATGATGATCCAAGCATGGAGAAGTGCTTATGATAATGGAAGGCATTTTACGACTTCATTTTTACATGGTTTCAAAAACCTTCTTCCTTTTATTTGTATATTATTTCACAAAACATATATCCAAAACTAAAAGGAAATAAACTAAACATCACATGCATAATATATATACATCAAATAAAACGTGTCATAGCATGGCCCCAATCCTATATTAACTTCCACGAGCCTCATGGAAGTCAAAGGTCAATCTAGGTAAGTCTTCATCTCCATGAGCTTGTCTCCAATGTCTTGGCCTTCTAATCTTGTTACATAGGACAGAAAACATACATAGGAATAGGAAATAGAATTAACCTATTCTAGTAAAGCTTAATAATATTACATCAACGAAAACAACGACATGCAGGCTGTATTTAAAAACATACAACCCATTAACAAAATAAGCCAATCAATCGCAAGAGGTAAAGGGTCAAGCTATGACCCATACATCTAAAGATAGAAAGAAACATGCCAAAAACAACAAGGGGGTTCCGGGGGCGAGTTACTGCCGTCATAAACCCTAAAATCATGCCACCAGAAATTTTGTTTAACATTTAAACATTAAATTATGTGATTCTGCATATTAGTTTAACAATTAAATTCCACAGAATTACAGACTGTACACCAAACAATTTGGCAGTAACAACATTCTGTTTAATTAATCGCATTAATAAGTAAAACAGAATATGATATATGCGAATCCTATAATTCAATTTACTCTGATTATTATACTAATCAGAAACCTTACTATAAGGCCGATTGAAAACAACACATGTAATCAAAGCGGTAACAGATAAAATCAGTAAAACTAGTATGTACGAGGCTCTGATACCACTGTTAGACTCCGTAGGCAAAAACAAAATAAAATAAAACTCTGAAAATCCACCAACAGGATCTGCACATACTAGAAAAATCGATTGGATAGAAATTACTTCAATGTTTTGATTGTTCGTTATGGAGGCGCTGCTTTGTACCCTCTACTGGTATCCATGCGACGAACTCCTCTGCAAGCGATCGGGATGCTAGCCCCTTCTGTGTTCTGAAAACTGTTTTCTACAAGAGTGTAGTAACTAGTATGAAGGAATTTTGATGATCAACCTTGAAGCTCTTGGAACATTCAACAAGTCTTCAAAGTGATTTTTCTTTCAAGGAAGTTCATCCTTGAAAAAGATAGAAAACTAAGTTAAGGACTAAGAATACTAAGAGAAGAATCTTTGTCTTGAAAATTTTCTTGATTAGCTTTTTTAAAATGGAAGACTACATAATTATAGAGACTTGAGGGAGAAAATAGGAATTTTTTCCTCTCATTTTTTCAGTCCAAAGGATAGATATAACCTGTACATACACTTGATAAGACAATAGAGGCATTTTAATTGCGTTTGGACTATTCTAGAGCACTAGTCAATACATTGCCAAAAATAGGAGGTAATTTTTCAGTTTGGGCAAAAGGGCTTCCAGCCATCTACCAAGGTGAATTTTCATTTTCTAACTTATTCAAAACTTTAGGATATTTCCCCATAAAGTTTTGGACATCAAAATTTAAGCCCCATAAAGTCTTGGACATCAAAATTTAGGCCTTGAAACTTCTCTTGCTCAATTTGATTCTTGTGACTCTTTAGTTGTTTTGCCTTGGTTCTTGATGTTCTTGCATGTCTTACCGGTTCACATCAACAAGTGTCTCTAAATACTCCCAAAAAAATTTAGATTTTTAATCCATAGTAGAAATGGGGAAAATAAAGCCAATTGGAAAGTAGAAACAAAGCTATTCATCCAAATTTATCATCAGTGCAAAATCTACTACTATGAAATCTAGGAGCAATAATTACGTCTCTCTTCATTCTGGAGAAACAAAAAACAGAGAATGAATACGTGAGAGAGGGTTTAAAAAGTTACTTGGGTTCTTATCAAGCCTTTTTTAACCTCTCCCTTCTTTATATCAACAACAAAAACCTCTTCTTGAAATCTAATTTCCTATTAATTGAAGTATATAATACAAAATTAAATCAAATCAAGTACCACAAAACATCAATTACAAATGAATTAGAGAAAACACTTACTCCAAAGAAAAAAGAGCGAAGAATCAGGCTAATCTTTCTTGTCCATTTAAACAAATTTCTTCTAAGAACTCTGATTAAAGAAGACAAATATTGAAGAACACAGAGTGAAAGCTAACAAACCAGAAAAAAGGCTAAGGTATGGTGATTTATTTACAAAGTTACAAACTTACCGAGAAGATACAACAAAACCGTGGGTGTCCTGGATTCTAGCGTGAGGAGAGGAGAAGAAGAAGAACCATTGTGGTGAGATGAGAGGAGAAGAGGGTGTGAGGTGCTCGGAGAGTCGCAGTTGTCCGTTGTCATCGTGGTTTGGTGGTGATGGTTAGAGTGTAAAAGGGTCCAGATCCTGTGGGACCCATACCTATACCCTTATAGTGAAACATGGATCTAGACCCAGACCCAAACCCTCTAAGTATAAAATTTATGGACTCGGACCCGACCTTCAGGATCTAGCGTATACCCGTACCCGTATGATATTTTTCTATTTTTTTCTGTTAAACATAAATATATATAAAAAAAATTTCAGAAATCTAACCATAAAAAATCATGTCTCTGTTATTTGCCTTTGGAACGAACAACCACTGATATAAAATTTTGAGTGAGAGAAAGAAGTCTACAACAAACATCGAATGAAGAAAACAGTAATATTGATGGCTCGAAGAAGAATGAATCTTGAAGAAAATTTCTCTTCTCTTCTCTAAACCAAGAAAATAAACTACTCTTATTTTATTATAACGGATATAGGGGTCTATGTGTCATCGTACCCTACCTAGACCCCTTTAATAGAATCTATATAAGTATGAGTATGGGTACGAGTCCGCGGGTATAAAATTTTAACCTTACACGCTATAAATGGGTATAGATGCGCACTATAAATGGGTATAGATGCGCACGGGTACGGATAAGGCCCACCCCGTTTACAGCCCTAGTGCTGGTAGGTGAAGAGAGAGGTTTCTAAAGGAGGAATTTTGCCCGATTCTTTTATTTGATGAAGGAATCACGAAAAGAAGGTTCCTCTCCCATTTTTTTAAAATATAACTTTGAAGTTTCTTGGGTTTGTAATTCAATCCAAAAAATTAAAGGTGTTTATGTGATTTTTAAAATGTTTATAAGCGTCGGGATAGATATCTTTGAAGGCATTTAAATTAGTGCAGAAAAAAAATAGATATGTTACTATAGGAATTTTTGTTTTAGTAGGATCTATGGAGATTCAAAGTTGGATGTCAATCGAATTCTTGACATTTATGATGTAAAGAAATCTGAGTTTCCTTATTACAAATATGTCAAGATGTGAAATGGAAATAAACAAGCAAATGCATTAGCGAAGTTCACATCTACCTTGTCAAATTCAAGCAATACATTCATCAACCACCAGAACTTTCATCCTGGCCATTTGACCCATTTGACGCATTGGAGAGCATGTCTTTACATTAGACACAAATTAAAGGCAGTCAAGAAGGAAAGTGTGGTCAACTTCATTCATAGTAATATTATATATTATCACTAAATAATGGGTAGCCCTTTCACAATATAGTTCGATGGCTATACTTTGCGAGAAATTTAACTTCAAGCAATATCACTATTGCAACTTATTAAAAAAGTCATTGATAAGTTCCCAAAACCAAGGAAATGTATTATTAAAGTTTAAAGTCCTAAAAGACTTGGATTGAAACCTTTGTTCGCTCAAGAAAATGACCACCAAAGTTTGAGTTTACAAGGTGTCCACTAAAGTTTGAAACTTCCAAGGTTTGAAATTAGAGTCTTGATTTACTCAAGAAGTATTCAAAAGGCTTAAAATTGAGGCCTTTTCTTTCCTTTCCTCCAAAGACAAGTTCTCTAAGAAAAAGAATGCCAAAATCTCCAAAAGGTCCACCAAAGTCTCCACAAAGAGATCCTCTAAGGTCTTTACAATAAAAAGTCCGAGGTCCACCAAGTTCTCTACCAAAAGGCTTGAAATTGAAGTTTGGCTCATGAAGCAAGCCACCATAGACTTGAACTTGAAGCCTTCTCCACGAAAAAGTCTGCCAAGACTTGAAATTGAAGCATTAGTCCGTCCATAGGTCGAAGATCTCCAAAGGCTTGAAATTGAAACCCTTTTCCACGAAGATGTCCTACTAGGCTTGAAATTGATGTCCTTCTTAGATTTGAAATTGAAGCCTTTGATGCCATGTAGACATCCATCTAAGCCGAAGTCCTTCAAGACTTGGAAGTAGAAGCTTTCCACAAGTCAATGTCCTCCTAGGATTGAAGTAGAAGCTTTCCACAAGTTGAAGCCCTCCTAAGCTTGAAATTGAAACCTTTGATGCCAAGTAGGCGTCCCTCAAGTAGTCCAAGACTTGAAGTATAAGCATTCTACAAGTCAAAATCCTCCTAAACTTGAAATTGAAGCCTTTCCTTGCTCAAGTAGATGCCCTCTGTTCTGCACAAAAATAAATAAATAAATAGCTTCGTGCAGTGAAGAAATAGAAATTAAGGAGAGAAAAGCCAAAGTTGAATACATCTAATCATGATGCTTGTGGAACCCAAATTTGAGATTCAGGTTGAACAAATGGAAATAATCAGCATCACAAAAGAACAATGGCTGCTGCAAAATCCGAGTTAGTTATCAAATAACACTGAACAAAAGGATGCCTCTACTCCAAATGTTACCCATGTTCACAACAATATTTGAAGGATCCATCTTCCCTCTCAAAAGATTACTGCTGTTAAGAAAATTGTGTTCTACTTCTACATCTAAGAAGAGAGAGACATTTGATATATTTTTCATCAGAGCCGAATCAGACAGAACTTGCTCTATCCTAGTGGCAAATGCAAGCATTGCCCGGTCATTGCTAATAAGTCATGATAATAATGAGTTGAGAGGGCCAAGTTCCAACTAGACCATTGTCACCTCGAAAATGAGAAATTCTTCTATAGTGCAAGTTGCAGAAAAGAAAAAGGATAAAGAGATCTCTATAAGATCAGTAGGATACATCAAGAAGCATTTGTCTCTAGAACCGGCATTAAAAAAGGGAATTTCCCTATTAAAAAAAAAGAAAAGGGGACTTGTCAAATATGCTATTATTGGGAACAAAAGAGAAAGAGGACAAGGATGGCAAGATTGATTACCTTATGATAAAAGAAGAATTTTCTCATGTATAGCAAGAGAAGGATTGCATGTATGGGGAAACAAGATTGCATGTCGTGGGCTTCACCATGAAAGCTCCTATATCAATTGATCTATTTAAAAGCATACAAACGTTGTCTCGGAGATTGTTGGCACTATCAAAGCTTTCTTCTCTTTTCGGATGCTCTGTACAGAAGGAGGAGATGTTGAACGCTTCTTTAAAATTTAAAAAAAAATGTTAAAAAAAGGGGTGAATTCAAATAAAGCAAACAATTCATGAAAATCAACAATATTCAGGCGGAAGTAGTAAGAGATCGGTGGAGACAACCTGTTTTAATCGTTGATATTATTGTTGATGATGTTGTTTGCTTGAAAATTGGAGATCAAATTCTGACGATGATTTATTCTTGGATGGTCATTCACTTAAGTGGATATACATGTGTTCTTGGCCAAAGGCACTCGAACAGACTTGAGAAAATGCAATGCAAGTACTGGAAGCGGAACATATATCAGGTAGGTCTGTAGAAGTTCAGATATATCCAATTTGTTGAGGAAAAAGATATGGAATTTAGAAGACCTATGTGATATGTGAGTTTATCAAGTGGCTTCGGAGAATATTGGAGTTCAATTACCAATTGATAGTGGAGTCCAATTAATGCTTCATGTTGGAGTTTGATTACAATTGGTAAATTAGATTCCTGATGTATTAAGAGATCATCTTTCTCAAATTCTATTTTATCAAGATATTTAAAATAAAAAAAAAAATGCATCTCGATCATATTAGATGTTCACAGATATGGTTTCCAGAGTAGCTTGCAGAGACATTGTTGCGAACGCATGATCAATTATCCTTATCATCTTTGTACTCAAGTCTACCCAATTGTACATTCCATGAACTCCAATATCTAAATGAAATTAGGTGATTGTATTATAATAGTTGTCTTCTATCCTGATACATCTGTATATGTTTTTCTCCTAAGTTAATAGACGAGTTTAGGAGTCTGTAATATTGAAGAGTTACGTTTCCAGAGAATATTCTTGTGTTCGCATTCTATTTTGGCTGAAGATTCATAATTGGGTCATTAATTGGGTCAAAGAATTGGCCCATGAAATCTAAATTATACGGACTTTTGGTTAGATTGGTATTGGTTCATTAAAGATATAGTTTCTTAGCCAAACTAATTTAAATATTCATATTTGTCTACTCAAAATACAGTTCAAGCCCCTGAATAAGTCTCAAGGGGCAATTTGTAAGAAAAGAAAATTTGCAAATTAAATGTATAATGTTTTATTGGAATTCTATTTTAATTCTAATATTCTCACCAATCAAATTGGGATAAGTGGTGAGTTTGGAAGGCTTTAGTCAATACGAATGCAAGAAGTAGTCCAGCAAATGGAATTGCGTCATGCCACCTATGAAAAATGGTTTGGCCAAATATTAGAAAATAAATATTTAAATTTCAAATGTGATCCTATACCTTTCAAGTGTGCCTATACATAGAAGGCAAGAGAAGAAAAACAAAAATTCCAAGAAGAAGCAATACTAGCCTTCGATTTTAAGGTTAAAAGTTTCCTCGAATTCTTCTTCAACAAAGTAAAAGAGGAAGTTGTTCGACAATTCTGAGATCAAGTAATAAGTTTTCAAAGAGAGGAATCAGCGGACTTTATTCTCTTGACGAGAACTTCAAAAGATTGTTTGTTATTATATTTCTTTTGTTTGCTTTAATTATTTTGCATGCAAGAATTCTTTGTAAACAATGTATATTTTAAAAAATGCATATTCGAAAATGATAATATACTAAAACAAAAGTAATAGAATATGGTACAGAGAAAACTACAAAACATGAATTTTTTAGAAAATACATATTTGAAAATGATATGTGTAAATACACAAAGAAATGAAAATAAAGATATCCCATAAATGGTACTTTAACAAGGAATTATATACGTACCGTTATTACTTTATGTATTTTAATTGTAATATTATTTAGAAATAAGAAATATGCAGTGAAAAGAAGTTTTGAAGTGAATTAGAATTTTTTTTATGATTGTTTCTCAGATAATGTGAATAAAAAATTTAATGAGCTATTTATATACGTGCCTTTCAAAAAGGAACTGGAGTGGTAATAGTAAGAATTTATATTATTTTGTTTAGAATTAAATTATGCATGTATTCTGTTTAGTTTAATTATACAATATTCAAATTATTTAAATGATTTTTGGTAGATGTGAGTTCAAGGGGTGTTGGTGAAAAAGAAAATTGACATTTCAGGATGTAGTAACTATATGAATGTTGGATATAATGAGTATGTGGCTACATGCAGAATTGAAAGGGGTTTGGATAAAGAAGAACAAATAGAGGAATATTCTAAAAATGAAAGAGATCGAAAAGGTTAAGTATTGATGATTAATTTGAATAAGATTACACTGAAGATAATGGTAATTACTTCAATGAGGAAGATTCTTACGAGGAGGAAGTTTTTTTCAAAGGATGGGCGAGATGGTATATTTAAAAATCCAATAGGGATACTTGAAGATGTTGAGGTACATATTGCTATAAATAGTCTTGTATCAGACTATGTTTCAAAAGAAGACACAACGAGTATGAAATTTGATTTCATTAATGATGCCGATTCATTTTATGATATCTATAATAGATGTGTAGAATTGAGGGTGCGAAGAGGTGTTAAGAAAAGTGATAAGAATGATATAGTACATTTCAAGAAATTGATGCATAGTATAAACAAGGTTTACCGAAACAAAATTGGATAGATAAGCCGAATAGAGATAGGAAACACAAAGCAGTCATTCGCATGAAATGTCCAGCATGTTTCAAAGTCGAGAAATTGTAAGTATCACTATATATAAACCAAGAAATCAAGAATAAATAAGTGATATCCAACATAAAAAAGAAAACCATTCACAATTATCTTCAAAATGAAAATAACATGCCCCAATTTCATTGGAAAGATTCTTTTCTTCTAAACAATATAAAACACAAAAATAAAATTTAATATCAGCAGACTAATTGGGCCAATAAAATTGTACCAAATATCATACATACTCAAAAGCAATCTCCCAACCGAAAATCATCACTTTTAGAGCGTCGTATGCATACCTAGGATTGTGAAAGTGTAACGCCCTGCCCAATAAACACCTAACGTGACTCTAAAATTTTTTGGGTATTATAAAAATAGAATCGGGGATCTGATGTAGTGGAGCATAGTGTTTTAACACTTAGTGCTAGTTTGGAGATACGTAGGAATGAAAGTAAAGCTTTATTATATTGAGCTTTTATTAGCTGGGTTTATAAATATTTTTTTAAGTGGGATTTTGTTTTAGAACACTTAGTATGTGTGTTTTAGAAATTTAAGTACCTGATATTTTCATATAAGGTTAAAAAAAATTTTCGTATTTAAGGATTTATTACCACCTCTTCTAGCCACCCATCACCCCCATTATTTTCTTTTCTTTTTCTTTCTCTCCTCCAAACCGCCATCATCTCCCTACATATTTATATACTTGTCATAAGTCTTTTTTTTTCCTTAGCTTTTCGGCAGCCATATACATATATATATATATATCTATTATGAGTCTTTTTCCTTAAGCTTTTGAGCAGCCATAGTAATCTCCAATTGAGGTTAGTTAATTGTTCTTAGCTTGTTCTTGATTATATATTTGCATGTGCTTTGCATGCTCTATACTTTTATTTTTATTTTTTTTTTACTTTTCGTAAGATTATATATATAGTTTAGGTTATGGATTTTGTTAGGATTTTTAAAAGTTTTATATGAATTTTAGTATATAGTATATACTTAATTATGGTTTCTTGGGAGAGTATATTTTTTTTAGGAGCATAGGATTTTTTATCTTTTTAAAGAATTATTATAAGTATATATGTAGATATATATATATATACATCTTAAGTCATTTCATAAGATCTTGATATTATTTAGGGAATAAGATTATTTGATTGGTACCTAAATATTACTTATTTTCTTATTACTATATTTGAAGGATTGTAAGCACCAGATCTGCATCCAGGTGAGTCCACAAACCTTGGTTTAGTATGTTATTTTAAAGATTATGGACTATGTAAACTTGTTTTCTAAACCTGTCACAAAATATTTACCGCTTTTGTAACGATATAACTTAGCATGTCTTTTTCGGAGATGTTCTAAACAATGTGTTACATGTTTATTAGAGATGCATACGAGCGGTACTCCACATAGGTGTTTTCTTGTTAAAATAGATTATTATTGTTGTGAAAAAGAACTAGTCTATCCACGGGTTTTTGGAAATATTTACGAGTAGGGAAATGCTTTGGTTTTGAAAAGTTATATGATTCGGCATGCATGAATGTAGACCTGACATATTTATAAATCTGCATAAGTTGGAAAATGCTCTAACCTTGAAAAGTTACATGTTTTGACATGCATGAATATAGATCTGACATTGGCATAATTGTGAAATTTGCATAAGAATGTGATGACTGGCGGATGGGGATTTTTGCCGATCTAAAATTTTTATGGCCTAATTATGTTCCGACAGCAGGGCAAGTGGCCTTTCGGTTTGTAAATACGTATGAAAACTCCATTCCGACCAGAGTTACAGTTCTGGTTATAATCATGTATTCGGAAGCATCGGAGGATTGCACTGAACGTGGCTAGTCCCCTGTACGAGGCGTGGACGGTTTCAGACTCAGGAAAGTGGATCCACTTGAAGAGGAGCGTAGCACTGAGGAAGTTTTGGCCCAATTGGTCTATGTAGACACCGCATCATGCTTTGGAGTGGGGCAGCCGCCTTGTGGAGAGCCAGGAGGGGCTTGAAACTAAGGTTGGTCCCAAGGCAGACCTGGTAGGTGCCCCAAGAATCTGTAGCCTGTTTTTACCAGTGATATGGGAAGAGCGGTTGTTATGGAAATCGAGTGCTCGTATGGTGTTTGGCTAGTATTGATTACAAGATGCCGGAACTTGGTTCCAATGAACTTGTTATGTTATGGGATCCGGACTTTGTTTGTGGAGCCCGACTATTGCATTACATGTTCTTTTGAATTCGGGTGTAGAGGCTACGTTGATGTACCTTGATTTGCTCATACTTCCCAGCTGCGGCCGAACCCTTCATGTAGGTTCAAGCATTAGTGGTATTAAAGCAACAAAAGAAAAAAAATTTCTTATGACATTGCATGAACTATTTTTGTGAAGCTACATTACTATTGTTTTAAAGAAACCACTAACGCACGCACACACGTGGACTCACTGAGCGTTCACGCTCACTCTTTTCTATATTATGTTTTCTCCTAAGATTAACTTAGGACGGTCAAAGGTACAATAAGTCGCTAAAGTTAGGGGTGGAGTTTTTGGTTCGAGTCTCTCCGGAAGGACATGTGTTCTTTTTTTTTTTATTATGCTCGAGTCGTTTGTAAAGTATTTCTATCCCTGTATTTGTATGATTATAAGAAGATTTCTTGAACCTTGAGTTTTGAGCGCCTTGTCAGTATTCAGTTTTGCTTAGTCTTTTTGCTGTGTATTGTGTGTATATATAGTTATGAGTGCTATCCCAGGGTTGTGCTCTTCTTTTGAGACTTATAGCTTAGTACCGAGAGGCGCGCAGATACTCTACTCAGCCGCAGTTGACCTAGTGGCAGGGTTGGGGGTATCACAGGTGGTATCAGAGCACTAGGTTCGATTTGTGGTTAGAGTTAGTAGATCCTAGACGAGTACTAGGAGCCAGCAGCATAGTTTTATTTTGCTCGAAGACTTTTAAGTTCTCTTTTTTCTTTCATTTTGTTCATCGTGTTATTAGTCTTGTGGGAACAATACTCCTATGTGTATACGATGACATATCTTTTGCTATAACCACAATGAGAGGACATATAGATACATTAAAATTTTGAATTATTGATGGTTCAAGTGAGAGAGTACTAAGATTATTTGAGTCATCAAAAGAGGTTACTTCTTTTCAGACTTATAGCTTGATTGAGGGATTTCGTGGGATATAAGGTATTAGAGGAAAACTCTGATGACTTGCAGTATATTAACTGCATAAAGAGTGAGTATGAAGTTCTTATTAGGTATAAGATGCAATTCGTATCGATTTCTATCATCCCTACTTCAGTGATACCAAAGAACTTCATGCACCTTGTACAATCGACATTTTCATTATTGTTGTCACAACAGAAAGAGCTCTCCGGTCCTTGGTTCTGTATTCGATATATCATAAGTATTACTTCACGTTGCCGATCGGTGAATGTAAAGATGGAGGTAAGCTTATAAGGATGGAGCTAATGATGAGTTCAGCTTGATAAGGAGAACAATAAGTGATAACGAAAGTGGGTAGACTAGAAGCTAAGTTTCTTAAGATTTGAAATATTAGTACATCTTGTGAATGAGAGAGATCGACAGTTCAATATTATACTGGGGAAACGATTGATATAGTTGTTGGGATCTTTCCGTGGGTTCGCCATGAATTTATCCAGAGTACTTTTCATAAACTCAGCGTTAGACCATAGTCTTTAGGAAGAAGATATACCTAAACTGGGTTGGTGTGCTTGCATTTTCCTAAGATTCTTCAGTTTACACTGTACATATATGTTAAGTATAAATCTAGTTTTGTGAGTGTGATTCTTTAATGGCTGTATATAACGTGGAAGAGCTTAGAATCATGTTGATCATAGATTATGTTATGTATGGTACATCAATGGCTTATTTTGTATACATACTCTACCCTGTGCACCAAAAACTATTTTATTAATTGAGAAAACTTTCTACTCTTTATTTGATGTACAGTTCTAGTGTGCGGTGTTCCACATGTAAGTTTTAACCTATAATTTAAAGCTTAGGTATTTAACATTGAGTAGATGCTTTTGGAAAGGACTAGGGAAGTGCAAGGGGATAATAGTTATTTCTATCATTTGAGGGATGGGGTATGATAGTAAGAATGAATTGGTTGACTAGACATTTGAATATATGCATTGTGGTGAAACTTAGTTAAGTTTAATCATTCAATGTTTCTAATCTTTAGAGTTAGGAAAAATCAAAAGAATAGAGAATCACTTTATACGCAAGAGTAATATTAGAAACTTACGATAGAAGACTGCTAAGGATATCTAACGTACTTGTGTAACTAGTCCGGCGAGAAGTTGAAGTTTGAATTTGTATCAGTGATAAGGGAATTACTAGATATCTTTAAAAGAAATTGACAACCTCACCTCCAGAATGGGAAGTCGAGCCTAAGATAAAATAAAAAACAAAGGACGAGTCGATATTTCGAACCACATAATGGATGGACTTCCCGTACACACCAAAACAGAAGTAGTTGAAGGTACGATTCAAACCTTTTCTCAACCAGCAAG
The DNA here is from genome assembly GCA_028651295.1 of Catharanthus roseus. Taxonomy (NCBI): domain Eukaryota; kingdom Viridiplantae; phylum Streptophyta; class Magnoliopsida; order Gentianales; family Apocynaceae; genus Catharanthus; species Catharanthus roseus. The sequence goes on along the minus strand of JAPQWS010000046.1, from coordinate 589,425 downwards.
AATACTTATTGATCCTGGAGCTACATATTCCTCTGTGAATCTGCATTTCATAAAATATATTCCTGTACCTTCTAGTTGTCATGCATTATCAGTTGATAGCTAGCACTCCTATAGACGTGAGTAAGATAACTCAGGTAACGTATCCAGATTGTGACATCTATGTCGAGAGTATGATTTTATCCGGCTACTTCATTGCCTTGCCATTTAAGGGTTACGACGTGATGCTTGGGATGGACTGATTGTCTAAACATTACGCTCAAGTAGACTATCGACGAAAGTTGGTTAAGTTTAGCCGATCGAGTATGGCAATCCTTGTTTCCAACGGAAGCAAACAAAATGGAAGAATCTCTTTTCGTCTGACATGAAAGCCAGGAAGTTTCTATAGAAAGGATATCAAGGGTACCTAGCATATCTACTCAACAAGCCTAAGGACGAGGTAAAATTAGAAACAGTACCCATAGTGAAGGAGTTTGTAGATTTTTTTCTCAAGGAGTTAACGACGTTGCCCCTAGGTCGAGAAGTGGAGTTCAGCATAAAATTGGTACTCGGTGCTAAACCGATATCTCGAACCCCATATCGGATGACACAGAAAGAGTTAGGAGAGTTGAAAAAGCAACTATAAGAATTAGTGCAATAAGGAAATATCCATCCAAGTATATTTCTTTGGGGTGCGTCAGTTTTGCTTATAAAAAAGAAATGTGGGACCTTGGGATGTGTGTAGACTAACGATGACAAAATTAGTGTGACAATTAAAAACAAGTATCCACATCCATTTATTAAAGAGCTGTTTGATAACTTTGAGGAGTAGGATGCCATTCCAAATAAGATGTAAGACAAGGATACTACTAGGTACGAATAAAATAAAGAGATATTCCCAATGACATTTTTCAACACACAATATAAGTATTATGAGTCTATCCTTATGCCACTTCGATTGACAAATGCACCTGCGACATTTATGGAATTGATTCATAGGATTTTTCTGTCCTTACTAGGAAAAGTTTGTGGTGATTTCCATTGATGAATAACATCTTTGAAGAGTGTTGTAAACCCTATAAGAGCATAAGAGTTTAGTGAATGTAAGTTTTGAATGGCGACAGGTGACTTCTTTAGGGCATATGATTCCTTAGGAAGGAGTATTAGTAGACCCAGTAAAGGTAGAGCAGTGACCGATTGGATACAACCCAAAATACCAATAGAGGTACATATCTTCTTAGGTGAGAGAGGGTATTATCGGAGATTCATAACAGACATTTTTTTTAGAATCGTTAGACCTTTAGCACAAACTTACAAGAAAAGCCATCGAGTTGAAATGGGTGGAGAAGTGTGAGAGAAGTTTCTAAGAAGTAAAGCATCGACTAATTTCGGCACAAGTTGCGCTATTACCCAATTCAAGTAAGGAGTTTCCCTTATAAAGGGAAGGCCTAGAGGCAGTTTTTGATACAAGATAGATAGGTTGTTGATTATACTTCAAATATATTGAGGGATTCTGAGCAGAATTATCCAACACAAGATATGGAGTTAGTAACTATAGTGTGACTAGGGAATGATGACTTCACTTATATAGGGAAAATATGAGATCTTTATTGATCATCAAACTTTATAATACTCGTCTTCCTAAAAGATTTAAATATAAGGCAATGTCGATGGATGGGGCTGCTAGAAGAATACCGATAATGTGGTGGTAGATTTAAGTATAACGGAGGCAAAGATATCAAGTCTCACCTTAACATCTATCTTGCAACAAGATATTACAAGCGCCCAAAAAGAATGGCATGAGATTTCAGGAAATTTAAGCACCGAGTGGAAGCTAAGAAGTAGACAGATTTTCAAACATTAGAAACCAATAGGAGCTTGCACTTTCTTAATCGGTTGTACATTCCTAATGCAACCGAGCTTAAGTGTAAAATACTAGAAGAATCACATAGAAGTAAGTATGTAATGCACCCTGGAGAGAATAAGATGTATAAAGATTTAACACATAACTTTTGGTGGAACAAAATGAAGAGAGAGATTACGAAGTATGTAGTAGCTTGTCTTACATGTCATAAGGTTAAAGCGAAGCAACGAAAGTCACTAGGATTAATACAACCACTACCTATTCTTGAATGGAAATGGGATCATGTGACAATGGACTTTGTCACAGGATTGCCCCAGACCAAGGGATATAAAGATGCTATCCGGGTGATCGTTGACCGACTAACGAAAGTGGTGCATTTTATTGTCATTAATATGACACACCCCTTGGAGAAGTTAGCGTAGATCTAGGTAGAAGAGATTGTACGACTTCATGAGGTGACTTGAAGTCATCAGACCAAGATCCAAGATTTACTTCAAGGTTTTGGCCTAAGTTCCTGGCAGCTATGGGAACCAACCTAAGTTTTAGTACCACAGCATACCCCCAGACTGATGGACAATCCGAAAGAACAATTCAAGCCCTAGAGGACATGCTGAGAGCTTGCACCTTAGACTTTGGAAATAAGTGGGATTGACAATATTGCTTGTGCTGAATATGCTTATAATAATTGCAACCACTCCTCGATAGGAATGGCACCATTTGAAGTATTATATGGTATGAGATGCAGAACACTGTTGTACTGGGATGAGGTTGGAGTTCAATCCCATTGGAAAAAAGAAACTTGATGCCAGAGTTGGAGGAGATGCAGAAACAAGTTAGGATAATTCAAGAGCAACTTCAGACAGCTAAAAGTAGACAGAAGAGCTATGCCAATAATCGAAGAAGGGATCTGGAGTTTAGTGTAGGAGATTGAGTTTTCTTAAAACTTACGCCGCATCGCAGAAAGCTTAGATATCTGAGGGGAGGAAAGTTAAGCCCCCGATATATCGGATCGTTTGAAATTATTGACAAGGTTGGTAAAGTGGCACATATCGACTAGCCTTGCCAAGTGAACTAATGTGTATACATGACATGTTTCATGTATCACAATTAAAGAAGTACCATCTTGCACCTGATCATGTTCTAAATGATAACCAATTCGAATTATGAGCTGATCTGTCATACGAAGAGAAACCAACTAAGATTATAGAACGAAGCATAAAAGAGTTACGCGGGGCACATATTCTAATATATAAAGTTATAAGGAGGCATCATGCCGTTGAAGAAGCAACTAGGGAGACTAAGAAGTACCTAAAGAAAAAGTATCCAGAGCTTATAGGTATATGACTATTAAATTTCGAGGACAAAAATTCTTTTGAGGAGGATATAATGTAACACCCTACACAGTAAGCACCTAGTAGAATGTGACTCTAAAATTGTGCTAGTTAAAATAGAATTTGGGATATGATGTAGTGGAACATAGTGTTTTAACACTTAGTGGTATTTTGGAGATACTTAGAAATGTGAATAAAGCTTTTTTATATTGAGCTTTTATTAGTGGGGCTTACAAGTATTTTTTTTTTAAGTGGGATTTTTTTTAGAACACCTAGTATGTGTGTTTTAGAAATTTAAGTACATGACATTTTCATATAAGGTTAAAAAAAAAAACTTCGTATTTAAAGAATTACCGCCACCTCTTCTAGCCACCTGTCACCCCCACCATTATCTTTTCTTTTTCTTTTTCTCCTCCAAACCACCATCATCTCCCTATATATATATATATATATATGTCATAAGCTTTTTTTTCCTTAGCTTTTTGGCATCCATATACATATATATATATATATATTAAGAGTCTTTTTCCTTAAGCTTTTGAGTAGCCATAGTAATCTCCAATTGAGGTTAGTTAATTGTTCTTAGCTTGTTCTTGATTATATATTTGCATGTCCTTTGCATGCTCTTTTTTTATTTATTATTATTTCTACTTTTCATAAGATTATGTATATATAGTTTAGGTTGTGGATTTTGTTAGGATTTAAAGGTTTTATATGAATTTTAGTATATAGTATATAATTAATTATGGTTTCTTGGGAGAGTATATTTTCTTTAAGAGCATAGGATTTTTTCTATATATATGTAGATATATATTATATAATTATATATGTAGATATATATATATATATATCTTAAGTCATTTCATAAGATCTTGATATTATTTAGGGAATAAGGTTATTGATTGGTACCTAAATATTAAGTATTTTCTTATTACTACATTTGTAGGATCATAAGCACTAGATCTGCATCCAGGTGAGTCCACAAATCCTATTTTAATATGTCATTTTAAATATTATGGGTTATGTAAACTAGTTTTCTAAACCTATCACAAAATATTTACTGCTTTTGGAACGATATAACTTAGCATGTATTTTTTGGAGATGTTCTCCACAATGTGTTACATGTTCATTAGAGATGCATAGGAGAGGTGCTCCACACAGGTGTTTTCTTGTTAAAACAGATTATTATCGTTGTAAAAAAGAACTAGTTTGTACACGGATTTTCTAGAAATATTTACGAGTTGGGAAATACTTTGGTTTTGAAAAGTTATATGATTGCGCATGCAAGACTGTAGACCTGGCATATTTATAAATCTGCATAAGCTGGAAAATGCTCTAACCTTGAAAAGTTACATATTTTTATGCATGAATATAGATCTGACATTGGCATAATTGTGAAATTTTCATAAGCATGTGATGACTGGCGAATGGGGATCTAAGCAAGTGGCCTTTCGGTTTTTAATACATATGAAAACTCTATTCCAACCAGGGTTACAGTTCTGGTTATGATCATGTGTTTGGAAGTGTTAGAGGATTGCACTGAACGTAGCTAGTCCACGTACAAGGGCCTCTTCCGATGGCATGCATAGTTTCAGACTCGGGAGAGTGGATCCACTTGAAGAGGGGCGTAACACCATGGAGGGTTCGGCCCAATCGGTCTACGTGGACACCGCATCATGCTCTGCAGTGGGACGGCAGCCTTGTAGAGAGCCAAGAGGGGCTTGAATCTAAGGTTGGTCCCAGGGCGAACCTGGTAGGTGCCCCAAGAATCTGTAGCTTGTTTTGACCAGTGATATAGGAAGAGCGGTTGTTATAGAAATCGAGCGCTCATATGGTGTTTGGCTGGTATTGACTATGAGATGCTGGAACTTGGTTCCGATGACCTCGTTATGTTATGAGATCCAAACTTTGTCCATGGAGCCCGACTATTGCATTACATGCTCTTTTGAATTCGGGTGTAGAGGCTGAGCTGATGTGTATTGGTCTGCTCAGATTTCCCAGCTGTGCCTGAATTATTTTCTTATGACATTGCATGAATTATTTTTGTGAAACTGCATCACCATTGTTTTAAAGAAACCACTAACGCATACACCCACACACACATAGACTCACTGAGCGTTCGAGCTCACATTTTTCTATATCATGTTTTCTCCTTAGATTAACTCAGGACGGTCAGAGGTATAGTAAGCCGCTGAAGTTAGGCGTGGAGTTTTTGGTTCGAGTCTCTCCGGAAGGACATGTGTTCTTTTTTTGTTTTCTTATGATCGAGTTGTTTGTAAAGTATTTCCATCCTTGTATTGGTATGATCATAAGAAGATTTCTTGAACCTTGAGTTTTGAGCGCCCTGTCAATATTTAGTTTACTTAGTCTTTCCGTTGTATATTATGTGTATATATACTTATGAGTGTTATCCCAGGGTTGTGCTCTTGTTTTGAGACTTATAGTTTAGTGCCGAGAGGCACGCAATATCTTACTCAACCGCAGTTGACCTAGTGGCAGGGTTGGGGGTATCACAGAAAGAGGCCAACCTTGTTGGCGTAAACAGGGGCAAAATCTCCAGGCTTGTGAGGATGATCAGAAGCATCTGATCTGACGAAATTTGGAAATGGGGAAATTGAGAGGAATATGAAAATGCAGAAAATTAGATTTGTGGATTTCTTCATGGAAGAGAAGAAGAAGAAGAAGAAGAAGAAGAAATGAGTGAGAAAGAGAAGCGTGAATCTAACATTAAACATTAGATTCTGATGAGAAGTGAATAGCGAGGAAGGCAAACTTAGGAAGAAGAACGTGTTTATGAATGATACTTGGCGTTATTTTTTATTTTATTTTATTTTTTTTGAAGGGAAATGATACTTAGGGCTAGTACTAGTACTTTATTTGAGCATGTGACTTGCAAGCCCAAATAGAGTTTGGAAATATGCAAGATATCTTTACCAAATGCCAAAAATATAGGTAAAGTTTCATTTACATTGATGGGCCAAATCACTAATATAAAAATAGTCATTTTCTATTTGCACTTGATTTTTACTTGTAAAGTTCAATAAAAATCTCATTTTCTCCCTTTCATTTTTCTATATAATTCTCTCTACAACAACGAATGAGTTGAAATAGTTTTAGGTAATTCAGCCAAAAAAAAAGTACTTTGAGGTGGTATGAATAAAAATGAAGACATGAACAATCTTTGAGGGGGTACTTTGAGGTTGTATAATAAGATTGACCAGTGTTGATTTCTAAGATATGCTACTTTGTTCTCTCTTTTTTCTATTATTCTGCAATATATTTTATTATTATTTCAAGTAATCGATATATTATGTTCATCAAATTCATAACAAACATCAATTTTTAGATTAAAAACATTTTAAAATTTACAATTTTCTGGTTCTTTTTCTAAAAATCGCACATACCCTGATTCCCCACCTGTGTAGTTTAAGAAAAATGTTGCATGTACTTGTTAGGATGTATGCCAAAAAAGACTACCCTTTGAGGTAATATTAGGAATATAAATAAAATGATTTATTTATTAAATCTTTGAGTTTTGAATGCAAATTTTACTTATATAAGATTCAAGTATCTTAAGTAGATAGTAAATGTGATAGGTCATACTTCACAGTAAGGTACGGACTATTATTACTCATGATATAAGTAATACTTGTTCTTGGTCATTTGATGGAGTTTGGCATGCCATCAAGCAAAAGGTCACCGTAGTTTCCCAAATCAATGACATACCTTAGGTCAATGAGTGTCTTTCTCATGATTGACTATGTAATTGAAGCTTTGAGCAAATAAAACTTGACTATGTGATATTAGTTTCTGGAAAGTATTATAAAGGTAGAGAAACTAAAGATTCACAAGTTACCGTATGGGCGAATACCTTATGGTGTTCACATAAGTTGGTGGTGTAACAAAACTACGGATTGTCTACTCAGATCTACTATGGCGGAGATATCTATGCACAGAATTGATGTACTGCGTATGTTAGGTACATGAATTTAGTTAATCAAGACCAGTCGCAGAGCTTGAATACTATTTTTGAAGGGTGTTAACTCAATGACTTCTTTAACTATTTTGTTTCTTTCTATTTTTTCCTTTTTGTAGAAAGAACTGATACTTTCTATAATAAATAGTCTACTTAAATATCTTTGAGTTTTTATTTAAGGATTTGCAACAACATAGTAACTCAATTATTTATAAGAATCTTTTATTAGGAGATAAATTATAGGGCTTGATTCACACCCTTGCCACTTAATATGTATTAAAAAAGTTTATTTCAATTACTTTGTTTGGATACCATTAGCATATAGGCAATATTGTTAAAGAAAAGACAACAATTTTTTCTTTTCAATTTAGGCTCAAATGGCATTGGTTTTCATTTTACTTTGAGAATGTTATTTTTTTGTCCCAAAATTCATAACATTTAAATTATTTGAGAGAAAATATTTGAGTTTTAAAATAAAAAGTAAAGAATTTTAATTCAGAAATGCCATCCAATTGAGCCCACATAATTATAATTATAATTAATTTAATTTTTAAGGAAGTAAATATATAAAAGCTTTTACTATCAAAATAAATTTAATTTAATTAGTATATATAGTTATAATTTTTTTTTCTAAAAACAAAATTAGAGGGTAGGGTTGGGGGTAGTTGTGTATCTATTATGCTCTGTCACTGGTCAAGATGGACTTGTGTGTTTGATTCTATGAGAATGCCCCTTGTGATTGTTCATGATAATCTAGAGTCTAATGCCTAGGTAAAGAAGACTCTAAATGTTTGCTTAAGGGGCGCTCCCTAAGAAAGTAATAACATAGTTTAGAGTATCGGATTATCAGTTTGCAGATCTAAGCATGGTAGATTTTATAGAGGAAGGAGACAGAATACTTCAACCTAAACTCAATGATGGGTGCGAATATAGAAGGGAGTTTTCGTCTTAACACCTATAGGGAAAAGACCATGTAATCACAGGTTTGTACTTGGGGTTAATATTTCAATATGGTGATAAATGAAAATATTTAGAATGAGAAATACTGCTATTTATAACAACGACGTTTTGGTCATCTTACAAGCCTTCAACAAATTGTCTTTTAGCCCCAACGTAGATTATTAAATCGGAGTGATTATTTACTAATCAATACATGAAAATAACGAGAATAAATTAGAGAGAAATTTAATTCATTATGCAGATATATTTATTTATTCAATCAAAGAAAAGAAATTAAAGTAATAAGAGTATTTAATTCGTTGGGCCCTAATTATTTATTAATTAAATTAAACTAAAAATTTAATTATAATGGGTACATATATGCATACATATATATAGTATAAATAGACATGAACTATTTTAACCTCTTAAATATGGAAATTTATTAAAAATAGTAAACTGATAAGAAAATTTGTGTTTATAAATAAAAAAGTTAAAATAGTTTATAGTAATTTATTACTCTCTCTCTCTCTCTCTCTCTCTCTCTCTCTCTCTCTCTCTCTCTCTCTCTTTATATATATATACATATATATGTATGTATATAATATATATATTTATATATGTATGCATATAATATAAATATATACATATATACATGTCAATATAGGTATGTAAATAATATATATGTATATATATGTAAAATATATATGTATATATATGTATGTATATAATGTATGTATATATGTAAGTATGCATATAATATATATTTTATATATATTCATATATATTTACATATTAATATATATATACGTATTAATATATATATGTATATGTACATAAAAATATAGCTACATATATGTATATAATATATATAAACATATATACATATATACATGTATATGTACAAATATGTACATAAAAATATAGATATATATTTATACTTATATATACATGTACAATATATGTACATATATATTTATAAAGATATGTGTTTGTGTGAATATATATATATATACACACACAAAGACTAATTTTAAATATGTCAGAATATATAGACTACAACTTTCTGATAAAACGGAATCCAAAGCAGAAAAGATAAGCCCATTATTTTAGTTGTATCAGAGCCAACGGTAAAAAAAAAAAATTGTTTCGTAAAACAAAGACTAATTTTATGCTTTATCTTTTCTAACTGGTCTTTGTATTATTTTATTAATTTAAGTAGCACTACACATATACACTATAATATTCTGATAAAAATGTAATCCATAGCTTAATAAATAACGCCATTTTCTAACTAGGATAAACAAATTATAATATCCTAATCCTGTGGGTTATATCTCATAGATCTAACTCTTATAACTTCATCGTTATCTTTCAGGTCTATTTTAGCTTCATATTTGTTTTTTTCCCAAAATTCTAATGGCTATTTGGAGCAACAAAGACTAATTTTATGTTTTATCTTTACCTTTTGGTATACTGGGATGTTTTTGATATGTTGGACGAAAGAAAAGAATAAATGAATGTCAATGCTATTATTGTAAAGAAAAAGGACACTATGCTAATGAGTGCCCAAAACGATTTAATGAAAAGAGAATCTCAATAGTTGAGGATATAGAAGAAAATATTAAATTAAATGATAGTATTCTAAAAGGTACAATGATTTTAAAATTAGAAACTAGATACAAAAATAGTATTGGTAAAACAATAAACAATACCAAACTAGTTAGAATAAATAAAGTATAAAATTAATGTTTGTTACTCTGAAAATTCATTAGAATTTTGGGAAAAAAACATCCCAGTATACTAAAAGGTAGAATGATATTAAAATTAGAAACATTTTTAGATACAAAAATAGTATTTGTAAAACAATACCACCGAGTACAAGGGATTAATTAGGTGGCAGACATATTTAACAGAATTTTCTTTCAATATATCTGTTATAAAATCTGAAAAAAATGTTTGTGCAGATTTTTAACAAGGGATGGAAAACCAGATGCAGCAAATTCTTGATCTCTTAGGACAAATGGGAGAAATAGTATATAAGCTTCCTCTTTGCACAGAAGAAATTATTGAAATATCGAATTTTGGATCTATATCTAAAGATAGTTTCGCAAATACTTATACTCCTTCAGCAATAAGCAGAACAACCCCAATTCTTTTCCTACCTTAGGGTGTATGGAGTAAAAAATAGAAATATGAAAAGTTTTTTTATTCGGGAGGAAATATTTTACAAAGGGTGTACTATTTACATTCATAGTACACATATAGACTACAACATTCTTATAAAAACGTAATCATAGCAGAATAGATAAAGCCAATGGTTTAAATCTAAAAATTAGAATAGATAAAGCCAATAGACTACAACATTATGTTCTGCTATTTTGGCTTAAATTAAACAATAGTAGTTGGTAAAACAATATTTATCTTTATATTTCAACTCTATTTTGGCTTCATCTTCGTTTTTCTCCCAAAATTCTAATAAATTTTCGGAGTAACAAAGACTAATTTGGATATAAAAACCAACCCAGTATACCAAAAGGTAGAATGATATCAAAATTAGAAATATTTTTAGATACAAAACTAGCATTGGCAAAACAATACCAAGACAAGTTAGAAAAGATAAAGCATAAAATTAGTCTTTGTACGAAATTCCATTTGAATTTTGGGAGAAAAATAAAGATGAAGCCAAAATAGAGTTGAAATATAAAGATAAAGTTATAAGAGTTAGACCTATGAGATATAACCCTCAGGATTAGGATGAATTTAAGAAACAAATAAAAGAGCTCTTAAATTTAAAATTAATTCAGGATAGCAAGTCTCCTCATTTGTCGTTTCTTCACTCTTTTATTTGTTCTTAGATTCATCCTGATCCTGAGGGTTATATCTCTTAGGTCTAACTCTTATAACTTTATCCTTATCTTTCAACTCTATTTTTTGCTTCATGTTTGTGTGTTTCCCAAAATTTTAAAGAATTTTCGGAGTAACAAAGACTAATTTTATTCTTTATCTTTTCTAACTGGTCTTGGTATTGTTTTGCAAATACTATTTTTGTATCTAAGAAAATTTCTAATGTTAACATCGTTCTACCTTTTGGTATACAGGGATGTTTTGGATAATGTTTACTAAGGATTATCATTTTTAAATTTAAAATATAAATTATTATGAAAACCAATGTCATTATCATGTATACAAGATGATTAAAAGCAGATGACAGTGTTGATTATGAATGTAAATATCTCTCATAGAAACAATAATCCTTAGTAAAATACTACTTAATTAAAAGGCCTCAAGTAATACCCGGTAATTAGATGGTCAAAAAGGAGGTAAAAAGTTACGGAAGTGTGGTTGGGCCTTAACCTTAAGCAGTATTTTATTAAGGATTATTGTTTTTATACGAGATATTTATATGCATAATCACCACCTCATCTGCTTTTAATCATCTGATATACATGATAATCACAATGGTTTTCATAATAATTTATATTTAAAGTTTAAAAATGATAATCCCTGGTAAATATTATAATAATCTAGAAATATTGTTTAATTTTTATACAAAAAGGTAAAACAATACCAAGACGCAGTTAGAAAAGATAAATCATAAAATTAGTCTTTGTTACTCCGAAAATTCATTAGAATTTTTGGAGAAAAACAAAGATGAAGCCAGAATAGAGCTGAAAGGTAAATATAAAATTATAAGAGTTGTACCTATGAGATATAACTCTCAAGGTCTAGATGAATTTATGAACCTTAAGCTAAAAATGTTTGATTATGAATGTAAATACCTTACATTTTTCAAAAACATCGAAATATACCAAACATACTGTTGAAATACATATAGAAACATGTCGTAGGAGAAGTCATTTCTCTTAAAATCTTGTATTAAGGACAAGACCTTATTAAAGTCTTTATCTCCCAAACTATAAGAAATCTACACATCCCAATTAAACATATATATATATATATATGTATACATATATACATATATATGTATATAAATAAACATATAAGCACAAACACACACACACACACACACATATATACATATATGCATATATTTACAAATATATACAAATATAGATATGTATATGAATATATATATATATATTTATATATACATATATAATTTATATAGAAGGCTAATCCTTTCATATTAAACTATGCTATCATATATATCATTATGATTATGTTGTGAAGATCCTTATTTTGTCTGGTTGGTTAGTAGTCTTATGTAAGAACTCACGGTTTGGGTTAGCAACTCTGGATCTGGCCATAATTATTGGAAGATAAGGGTTAACCTGTTGTAAGCCGTTGTGAAGGCGAGTTAAGGCGTTGATCCCGGTTTTATTTTCTATAATTATGTTGACAGATCTAGATGTTCTGTAAAAGTTCTACCTTAAAACCTGGGGTCTTACATGGAAGACTACCACCGGACCTGATTTGGTATCAGAGCCATGTACTTATCATGATATATATGATAGCATAGTTTAACATGAAAGGACTTAGCCTTCCATGAGGCTAATCCTTCAAAATATATAAATTTATTGAAACAAAATAAAGAAAAGAAAAGGAAAGCTTACCAGGGATGGAGAGAAAACTTGAAAACTCTTGTATTAAAATATAAAAACTTTACAATGAGAGAGGAATGGAGAAGTAGAGAATTCTAACTATGAGGTCCTACCTTAAGAGAAGGAGAACGCCTCCTTATATAGACAATTGGGAAAGGCGGACTTCCAATCCTATCTATTACAATTTTTACAATTGGATTTTAAATCCGGAACAGTACAATTTACAAAAGGATTTTAAATCCGTAATAATGCTATGCACTATTGCTGGGTCCCATTTAAAGGACAATTATTGTGTTTAACAACAATATTGTCGGCCACATTACTTTAACTTTTGTTTGGCTTCATCTTCAATTTCTTGGACCATCTGGTCAATTGCTGTCTGAGACAACTCTTCATCCATATCTGGATCTTGTGATTCTCCGGCTAAATAATCTTCATTAGAAGAGTCGGTCATGGATATATCCGCTTTATCTTCTGTAGGAAGCAAATTTTTAACCAGCTCCCTTTTAACTTCTTCTAAATAAGATTTAATCAATTCTTCTTTGGATATAACATCATTTTGTAGCTTTAACCTGGTAGTAATATGATGGAAGGGGCTGAGAGATTTAATCTCTCCTTGTTCCTTTGAACGTCTATAAGACTCATTGTGACTTTGGATGTTATCCAAAATATTTTTACCATATATGGTTTTTTGTTTCTGGGTCTGTTTTAATCAGGCGATCCCAGAATCTATTATAAGTAGTTCGTTTTAAACATGGAATATGTTGAGGAGTATAACTCACTTCAGGAGACCATTTCCACACCCATGGTATGGAAAATTCAATAAAAAATATCATTGAGGCTATATCCTCAGAATATAATTCCATGCTGATATAATCAGCCAACTTTGGGGATAAATTTACCCACTAAGCATATAATGCTTTGAATTTGTCAGGGAGTATTTTCCCAGATGTTCCATATATGGACCACCAGTGTATTAACCAATTTGGTATGAGACTGTTATAAACATTGTCACAGATCTTGATTAACCAAGTATGCTTATGCATAGGATTTTCATATAAAAATGCTTTATAAAATGCATCTTTATAATCCCAATAATTATATTTTAAAGACATTTTTGTCTCAGGAATTATAAACTCCCGTTCTTTGAGAGGGGAAATACCCAATTCTTCAATGGATATAATCCTTTTAATAATAATTTTGCTAAAATTATAAATTTTAGCATCATTGTATCCACTGAGGTGGAAATGCGTTATATTGCATGAGCTAACTTTAAGTATCTGCTCATAAAATAACCTGTGTTTATACGAGGTTGAGGCATATGCCGATGTATCCAGGTATCTTTGCATTAATAACCATGGATCATGTTTCCATTGTAAATCTTTACTCTCTAAAAGAAATATAATTTCTTTATGAGAATGTGTATGATATGAAGTAGTATTATCTTCATCAGATATAATCTGAGCATATGAACTTGAAGAGGAGGTTTGACCTTCCTTTTTAGCAAGATATTGCTTTTTGAATTCCTCATATAAGAGGGCTTCATCATCTTTAAGATTGGCAATATTTTTAGCTATAAGCTGTTTGTTGCCTTGTTGTATAACAACATTTTTGCCTTTGGCTTGTGAGGTATTACCTCTGCCACGACCGCGGAAAATATTTCCCCTGCCCTGCATGCTGTAAAAATTCACGCGTAAGAAAATCAGGAAGATTATTTTCTTCACCTTTTTTATAAACAATATCAAAATCAAAAGGGGCTAAATGAGCTTGCCACCTTGCAAACATCTGCTTAGAGACATCATGTTTAAAATCTTTATTAAACATAAATTTTTCCGCTTGGCAATCCGTTTTAACAATAAATTTCTGATTATATAAATCATCTTGGAATTTTAAAATACATTTAACAATAGCTAAGATTTCTTTAGCCACAGTTGCATAATTTTTCTGACTATCAGTCCATTTGCCAGAATGATACCTGACTAAATGTGTTCTATTATTAACAGGACAGATTTGGGTGAGAATACCGCCATAGCCTATATCAGAGGCATCAGTTTCTATTATTTTCTGCCAAGTAGGATTGGCTAAAATTAAACAAGGCAAAGATTTAATCTTTTCTTTAATCCTTTTAACTGTCTCAGTGTGTTGAGAAGTCCAGGGTTTAGGATTCTTTTTCAACCTATCATATAAGATAGCTGTGTCTGAGGCTAAATTTTTATAATAAGGTAGAATATAATTCAAACTGCCTAAAAATCTTTGTAATTGAGTTTTATCCAGAATTTCATCTGGAAATTTAGAAGCAAAATCTATACTTCTATTAATAGGAATTATTTTTCCCTTTTCAATATTATGACCTAAAAATCTAATATTCGTTTGAAATAAAAGCATCTTGGGTTTGGATATAACTAAACTATTTTATATAACCAATTTTTTAAAAATATCTAAATGTTCAAAATGTTGTTGAACTGTTTTGGAAAATACCAAAATATCATCAATATAGACTAATATAAAGTCACTATATGGAATGAATATATCATTCATAATCTTCTGAAATTCAGAAGGGGCATTTTTTAATCCAAAGGGCATCACTTTCCATTCAAAGTGGCCTATAAGAACATTAAAAGCTGTTTTATATTGGTCAGCTTCAGCTATCTGAATCTGCCAATATCCTGATTTTAAATCAAATTTAGAAAATATTAAAGCCTCATATAATCGGTCTAATAAATCCTTTTTATTAGGAATAGGATGCCTAATCCATTTTAATACTTTATTGAGAGGTTTATAATTAATAACCAATCGTGGTACCCCTCTTTCTATTTCACTATGTTTATTAACATAAAATCCTGTACATGACCAGGATGAGTTTGACTCTTTTATTAATTTTTTGTTTAATAAAGAAGCTATTTATTCTTTACATAATTCTAAATATTTAGAATTCATTTGACAAGGACGTGCCCTTGTTGGTATCTGACTTTCATCAAAGTCATCTATGTAAGGAAGTTTAACTTCATGTTTTTTCCTGCTCCAGAAAGCATTAGGATGATCATTGCAAATTTCTACAGAAATATTATTCTGCAGTTTTTTAATTTTATCCTGTAATTTAGGATTTTGTAAAACTTCTTCTATTGTAGAAGAGTTAATTTCAAAATTTATAAAATTTATTTGATTTTGTTTTCTTAAAATAAAATCTTTAATTTCATTTACAAATCTTGTATTGGGTTCAGTTATAAACTGAAAAGAAACAGGTGTATTGTCAAAAGTACCTATAAGGCAATCCGTTCCTATATGAGTAATAGGGAAAATCTTTTTTATAAAAGGGGTTCCAAGTATAACTTGGTTTGTTATATTTTTTGCCAATAAAAAGCTTTCAGGAATGCAAACTTTATTATTGCAAATGTATGCACGTGGTAGTTTAAAATTGATTTGTAATCTTTCACCACCTGCATGACGTAAACTATGAGTTGTTTTTTGAAAATATTTCGTAGGAATTAATCCTTCCTGTATAACACTGATATCTGCACCTGTATCAATTAGTGCAGTGAATTCTTTAATTTCATTATGATTTATTAATAAAGTAATTTTAACATAAAATTTAAATGATGTAATCATGTCTAGAACAGTTAAAAACTGATCATTACCAATCTTATCAAGATTGTCAAATAAATTTGGTGTAACCAAAGTATAATCTTTTGTAGTTTCTAAATTAGAAACTCTAATGTCAAGATTTTTATTTATTTGTTTTAACATCTTAATTTCTTCTTTAAGATTATTAATTTCTCCATACAAATCATTTAATGTAGTAGGAGATTTATGAGAATTATTATATCTCTATTTCATTAGTTTATAAACTTCTGTCACAGAATAGAGATTATTATTGGGTATAAAATTCTTCTTCTACTTTAGTACTATGAGTACTAGTAGAGGGAATATCATCTAAATTTTCTATAATCCTAGACCTTAATTCTTGGTCTTTTATGGATTTTAAGAATTCTAAAATATGATTATTAGTTAAAACATTAATATCTGAATCTTTAAATTGAGATATTAATTTATAGTAATCATCTTCTGAATTTTCTTTTTCAGATTCACTATCTCCTTGTTTACAAGGACACATGTTTTCTTCTGAATCATCAGAAGAATCAGAGATATGATCTACTTCTGATGCTAAAGTAATATCTCCAGAGTCATCGGATTCTAAAAATAATTTTTCTAAAGAATCTTTTAATTCTTCACTAATATTAAGATTATTAATCTTTTTCGTCATCCTACACTTATTAGCGTAGTGACCTATACGTTTACACTTATAACAGACAATGTTACTTTTGTCTTTCTTACGTTCTAATCTATTAGATTTTCTCTTAGCTTTTTTCTCTAGCTTAGCCTAAGAATATCTTCTCTTTTTCTTTTTTATATATTGATCATTTTTTCTGTAGTTATGAACTACTTTTCTTTGTGATGGAATATCCATCCCAAATTGGCTACAAAATTGGCCTAACTGAGCCCTTTCAGTCAGCCTTTGTCTTTTAAGCTGTTGATTTAACTTAATTTCATTACATAAGGCTATACCTTCAGTTCTGCAAGTCGCTATAAGACTTCCATAAGTATGACTTTCATAAGGAATAGAAATTTTATCTTTCCTAAGAGTTTTTCTAACTCTTTCCGCAAATAATGGGGGTAATCCATCTATAAACTTAGATTTCCAATGAGAGCTATTACTCTCAGGTAATTCCATAACTCTATTAAGAAATTGGTCTTTATACCACCTAAATTCTGTAAGTGTTTTACACCTAGTATTTTGTAATAACGTTCTACTAGTTTCATTATCATCCGAAATTTTTCCGATAAAATGTTCTAATATAGTAACTATCAGTGTATAAACTGACTGTTCGCTAGTACGACCATCTTCTTCCTATTTAACAGAATGATAAATTTCTTCTTTATCTTGAAGGGAAAGATAATGATCCCACCAACCTTTAAGTTGGCCAGTAAATCCTGCAACTATCATTTTTGCAATATTACTGTCACTATTACCAATCAGTTTACTGACTGTGCTATACATAAGCATTCTATGAGCTAGATTATAAATCTGTTTTTCAGTATAACCATCTAAATTCCATTCATATATACTTTTACCATTATAACTATTATTATAAACATATTCTTGTTCCTCATGCAGAATATCTACAGGAGAGGGACGATTATAATAATGAATTCTTTGGGTTGGCCTATCAGCAAACCTATGTAACTTATTAAGTTCATCTCTAATAATTGGCTTATCATCCTTTGTTTCTGATAATTTATCAGAAAATTCATTTTCCAAAGTATTAATATTTAATTTTTTAAGTTTCTGATCTAGCATTGATTCTAGATCTGACATCTTTTTTAATTTATAATCTTTAATTTCAGGAGGAGGCTGCAAAGGGGGAGTAGGGATAACTGCCTTGTTTCCTGAAGATTCTATCGAAGAAGATTTATCTAACTTCTGTAATAATAAATCTATTCTCTTATGAAGAGAGAGAATTTGTTCTCCTAAAACATTCAAATACATGTTTGTATAATTTTGTTGTTCTATAATTTTATTAATTTGTTTTACAGTAATGTTTAACGTATCATTCTCAAAGAGTTTCGAGAATGCTGCAAAACTGACAATATTATTTTCCTTTTCTAAAAGAAAAGGTTGTTGAGGAGGCCATACTCCTTTAATTATATTTCCATTTAAGAGCTTATAATCTCTTTCTAAAACAGAAATGTAAGGTTCAATATACTTAGACATGAACCATGGAACAAAAGGAAATAGAATATTATGAAAAGATAAGAATTTGTAAAATTCTTCTGAAATATAATATTTTAATTTACCATCAAAATTAGGGAAAAACCACTTCCTGAATGGTTCCCATCTAGGTAAATCAAATTCAGTTTTAACTCTTTTCCTGGCTTCAGATCCAGGACTAAAATCTATTTTTGGATTATTATTCATAATGAAAAATTCATTTCAGATTCGGTTATGTCCGGATCTTTAGTGTTAAAAACACCTTTTACAATATTTTCTTTTGTTTTTAATACTTTGTCAACATGATGATTATGCTCATCACGTTCACTTACCTGTGAGGTAGAAACGCGGTAAGGAATATAATCCTTGTTCTCTGTAAGAGGTGAAATATAAGATCTTTCAGATCTGGTTGAAAAAGTCCTTGGGATATTTTCCCAATCTGGATGGAGTATTATCCATCTGTATATAAACAATTCCTTCTGTAGTCTGTTCGATATGATCGATAGTATGTTCAGTTTTTGACTGGATATAACCAGTTTTTTCCAATTTCTACTGTGGAGGCATAGGGATTTCATCCCATTTTATAATTCTTCTTGTTGAGATCTTAGATCTATTAAAGTTTGTTTCTATTAAAACAGTCTCATTTATCTTTTTATCCATTAGTTTACAATTAGGATTTAATGTAAACAATGGTTTATAATAAATGCGATAACAGATACATATAAGTTCTGATCCAGCAATATAATTATATCCATGAGTTTTAACATTTAATGTTAAAGAATCAAGTATATTAATATCACCTTAAAGAAAGTGAGATATTAGGATAAACATTATAATAGACTGGTCCATGTGCCAGACTAGATTGAATTACACCTATAAGTGATTGTTTCCAATTTAAGTTCCTTGCATCTCTTAGGCATGCAATAAAACTTTCAGGTAAACCTTCTAAAGTGAGAGGTTTAAATGCAATTTGTACTAATCCAATATGGATAAATTTATATAAATCTTTATATCTATTTATATGTACATATATATAAATTTAGATATGATAAATAGGTGAATATATGTATATATATAAGTATTTATACACATATATATATATATATGTATATAGATATATATATATATATAAGTATATACATATATTTATATATATACATATATATGTGTATAAATACTTATATATATACGTATATTCACCTATTTATATAAATATATACATACATAAATACATAGTGATTCATAGTTTAACATGAAATTAAATTCAAATGAATTTATTAAGAGATAAAAGAAAAATTAAAAATTCTCATAAACAAGAAATGGAAATCCCTGATAAATTGGAAGAACTTAATAAGTGGACAATCCCTAGGATTGAATTAAAAACTGTATATCAGTTAGGTACTTTTGAAAAATTAGGCTTAATGCAAGTAGTAAAAACTACTGAAGAATCAGTTTCATTAGATGATGAAGAAACTGAAATCAAATTATTATCTTCTTATGACATAAATCGATATAAAAATTTATATAAATTTATCCATATTGGACTAGTACAAATTGCATTCAAACCTTTAACCTTAGAAGGTTTACCAGAAAGTTTCATTGCATGTCTAAGAGATGCAAGAAATCATAATTGGAAACAATCACTAATAGGTGTGATTCAATCAAGTCTGGCACATGGCCCAGTTTATTTTAATGTTTATCCTAATCTTTCACTTTCTTTAAGTGATATAAATATTCTTGATGCCTTAACATTAAATGTTAAAACTCATGGATATAATTATGTTTCTGGATCAGAACTAATATGTATATGTTACAGAATTTATTATAAACCATTATTTACATTAAATCCTAATTGTAAACTAATGGATAAAAAGATTAATGAAATTGTTTTAATTGAAACTAATTTTAATAGATCTAAAATTTCTACTAGAAGAATTACAAAATGGGATGAAATTCCTATGCCTCAACAATGGAAACTTGAAAGAACTGGTCATATCCAGTCTAAGACTGAACACAATATTGATCATATTGAGCAGACTCCAGAAGGAATTGTTTATATACAGATGGATAATACTCCATCCAGATTGGGTCATATCCCTAGATCTTATTCTACCAGATCTGAATATTCTTTTATTTCACCTCTGATAGAGGAAAATGATTATATTCCTTACAGAGTTTCTACTTCACAGGTTAGTGAACGTGATGAGAATAATCATCATGTAAAAAAATTATTTAAAAATAAAGAAAATATTGTAAAAGGTGTTTATAATACTAAAGATGCGGAAATAACCGAATCTGAAATGAATTTTTCATTATGAATAAACCAAAAATTGATTTTAGCCCTGGATCTGAGGCTAGGCAAAAAGTTAAAACAGAATTTAATTTACCTAGATGGGAACCATTCAGGAAGTGATTTTTCCCTAATTTAGATGAAAAATTAAGAATTCATATTTCTGATGAATTTTATAAATTCTTGTCTTATCATAATATTTTATTTCCTTTTGTCCCATGGTTTATGTCTAATTATATTGAACCTTATATTTCTGTGTTAGAAAGAGATTATAAGCTTTTGAATGGAAATATCATAAAAGGAATATTTCCTCAACAATCTTTTTATATGGAAAAAGAAAATCATATAGTAAGTTTTACAACTTTTTCAAAAATATTTGAAAATGATACTTTAAGTATAACTGTAAAACAAATAAATCAAATAATAGAACAACAAAATTATACAAACATTTATTTAAATGTTTTAGGAGAACAGATTATATCTCTCCATAAAAGCATAGATACATTAATACAAAAATTAGAAAAATATAATATAGATTCTTCAGGGAAAAAGGCGATCATAGCTACACCAACCCTTCAGCCTCCTCCTGAAATAAAAAATTATAAATTAAAGACTATGTCAGATCTTGAAATGTTGATAGATCATAAATTTAAAAAACTAAACATTAATACCTTAGAAAATGAGTTTTCAGAAAAATTAGAAGAAACTAAGGATTATAAAACTATTATAAATGATGAAATTAATAAATTACATAAATTTGCTGATAGACCAACTCAAAGAATACATTATTATAATAGACCTTCTCCTGTACATATTCTATATGAAGAACAGGAATACATAGGTAATAATAGTTACAATGGGAAATGTATTTATGAATGGAATTTAGATGGTTATACAGAAAAACAGATTTATAATCTAGCTCATAGAATGCTAATGTATAGTACCATTAGTAAAGCCATTGGTAATGATGATAGTAATATAGCAAAAATGATACTTGCAGGATTTACTGGCCAACTAAAAAGTTGGTGGGATAATTATTTATCTCAACAAGATAGAAAAGAAATTTATCATAGTATAAAACAAGAAGATAATCAAATTAGTGAAACAGCAGTTTATACACTGGTAGTTACTATATTAAAACATTTTACAGGTAGAATATCTGATAATAGTGAAAATATTCGTACCTTATTACAAAATTTAAGATGTAAAACACTATCTGATTTTAGATGGTATAAAGATGCTTTCCTCAATAGGGTTATAGAATTACCTGAGAGTAATAGTACTCATTGGAAGTCTAAGTTTATAGATGGACTACCCAATTTATTTGCTGAAAGAGTTAGGAAAACTCTTAGGAAGGATAGAATAACTATTCCTTATGAAAGTTATACTTATGGAAACCTTATAGGTACCTGTGTACAAGAAAGTATAGCCTTATGTAATAAAATTAAATTAAATCAACAAATCAAAAGACAAAGATTAACTGAAAGAAATCAATTAGGACAATTTTGTAGTTAATTTGGGATGGAAATTCCATCACAAAGAAAAATAGTAAATAATTATAGAAAAGATGATAAATATGTTAAAAAGAAAAAGAGAATATTTTCAAGAAAAACTAGCTAAAAAATTGAAAAGAAAATCTGATAGATTAGAAAGAAGAAAAGATAAAAATAATATTGTTTGTTATAAGTGTAAAAGAATAGGACATTACGCTAATAAGTGTAAAATGAAAAAGAAGATTAATAGTCTAGATATTAGTAAAGAATTGAAAGATTCTTTAGAAAAATTATTTATAGAATCTGATGAATTTGAAGACAGTACTTCAGAATCAGAATTAGATCAGATAACTGATCATTCTGAAACTTCAGATGATAATACATGTTTTCAGATGATAATACATGTTGCATTCCTTGTAGAAAGGAAAATAATCCTGATAAGGATGAAAATGAAGAAGATTATTATAAAATAATATCTCAATTCAAAGATTCTGATATTAATGTTTTAAGTGATAATAATATCTTAGAATTCTTGAAATTAATAAAAGATGAAGAACTAAGATCAAGAATAATTGAACAAATAGATAATATTCCCTCTTCTAGTCATAATACAGAAGAATTAGAATTAATATAAAATAATAATCCTTATACAATGTCAGAAGTTTATAAAATAATGAAACAAAAGAATAATAATTCTCAAAAATCTCCTACTACAATGCATGATCTATATGGAGAAATTAATACTCTTAAGAATGAAATTAAATTGTTAAAACAAATTAATAAAAATTTAGATATTCGGATTTCTAATTTAGAAATTAAGAAGGACAATACTTTAATAACACCAAATCTTTTTGAAAATCTTAATAAGATTGGTGAAGAAAATTTTCTATCTGTTTTAGATATTATAACATCTTTTAAATTTTATGTTAAAATAACATTATTAATAAACCATGATGAAATTATAGAATTAACAGCATTAATAGATACAGGTGCAGATATTAGTGTCATACAAGAAGGATTAATTCCTACGAAATATTTTGAAAAAACAACTCATAGTTTGAGACATGCAGGTGGTCAAAAATTACAAATTAATTTCAAACTACCACGTGCATATATTTGCAACAATAAAGTTTGCATACTTGAAAGTTTTTTATTAGCTAAAAATATAACTAACCAAGTTATACTTGGCACTCCTTTCATAAAAAAGATTTTCCCTATTACTCATATAGGTACAGACTGCCTTATAGGAACATATGAAAAAACTCTGGTTTCGTTTCAGTTTATAACTGAACCAAACACTAGATTTGTTAATGAAATTAAAGATTTTATTTTGAGAAAACAAAATCAAATTAGTTTTCTTAATTATGAAATAAATTCTTTTAATATTGAAGAAATTTTACAACATCCTAAATTACAGGATAAAATTAAAAGAATTCAAAATAATATTGCATTAGAAATTTGTAATGAACATCTTAATGCTTTTTGGAATAGGAAAAAGCATATAGTAAGTCTCCCTTATATTGATAATTTTGATGAAAATAATATACCGACAAAGGCAAGACCTTGTCAGATGAATTCTAAATATTTAGAATTATGCAAAGAAGAAATAGCTTCTTTATTAAGAAAAGAATTAATCAAAGAGTCAAACTCACCCTGGTCATGCACAGGTTTCTATGTTAATAAACATAGTGAAATAGAAAGAGGAGTACCAAGATTGGTAATAAATTATAAACCCTTAAATAAAGTATTAAAATGGATTAGACACCCCATTCCTAATAAGAAAGATCTGCTAGACAGATTATATGAAGCAATAATATTTTCCAAATTTGATTTAAAATCAGGATATTGGCAGATTCAGATAGCTGAAGATGACCAATATAAAACAGTTTTTAATGTTCCAATTGGACACTTTGAATGGAAAGTGATGCCTTTTGGATTGAAAAATACACTTTCTGAATTTCAAAAGATTATGACTAAAATTTTTATTCCTTATTGTGAATTCATACTAGTTTACATAGATGATATTCTAGTATTTTCTAAAAATGTTCAACAACATTTTGAACATCTTGATATATTTAAAAAATTAGTAATACAAAATAGTTTAGTTATTTCCAAACCAAAAATAGTCTTATTTCAGACTAATATTAGATTCTTAGGACATAATATTGATAAGGGAAAAATAATTCCTATCAATAGAAGTATTGATTTTGCTTCAAAATTTCCTGATAAAATTCTAGATAAATCTCAATTACAGAGATCCTTAGGAAGTTTAAATTATATTTTACCATATTATAAAAATTTAGCATATGATACAGCTATCTTATATGATAGGTTAAAAAAGAATCCTAAACCATGGACAGATAAGCATACTAAAATAGTCCAGAAAATCAAAGCAAAAATAACAACATTGCCTTGCTTAATATTAGCTAATCCTAATTGGGAAAAAATTATAGAAATAGATGCCTCTAATATAGGATATGGAGGTATTCTAACTCAAATATGTCCTGATGATAACAGGGAAAGATTAATTAGATACCATTCAGGTAAATGGACTGATAGTCAGAAAAATTATGCTACTGTTGCTAAAGAAATTTTGGCAATAGTAAAATGTATTTTAAAATTTCAAGATGATTTATATAATCAAAAGTTTATTATTAAAACTGACTGCCAAGCAGCCAAATTTATATTTAATAAAGATTTTAAACATGATGTTTCCAAACAAATGTTTGCAAGACGGCAGGCTCATTTAGCCCCATTTAATTTTGAAATTGTTTATAAGAAAGGAGAAGATAATAGTCTTCCTGATTTTCTGACACGTGAATTTTTGCATCATGATACCGCGGGGAAGAGGAAGTAATTTCCGTGGCCGTGGGAGAGGTAATACCTCTCAAAACACAGGAAAAAATGTTCTTGTCCAAATGGGCAAGAAACAGCTTATAGCTGAAAATATTACTGATAAAGATGCCTCATTATATGAGGAATTTAAAAAATTTCTTGCTGATAAGCAAAAACAGTAAGGTGAAACCTCCTCATCGGGATCATATTCCCAGGTTATATCAGAAGAGGATAATATAGCCTCATATCATACAAATACACATAAAGAAATTATATTTCTTTTGGATAATAAAGATCTCCAATGGAGAAATGATCCCTGGACTCTCATGAACAGGTATCTAGATGCAGCATCATATGCTGTCACATCTTATAAACAAAGACCATATTATGAGCATATACTTAAAGTAAGCTCGTGTGATATCACACATTTTTATCCAAGTACTAAAATTGCTAATATTTATAATTTTAGCAAAATTATAATAAAAAGGATTATATCCGTGGAAGAGTGGGGTTTATCTCCTCTCAAAGAGAAGGAATTTATAATTCCTGAATCTAAATTATCATTTAAATATAATTATTGGGATTATATCGATGTCTTTCATAAAGTATTCTTATATGAAAATCCTAATAGGAAACACACCTGGTTGATAAAGGTTTGTGGGAATGTTTATAACAATCCCTTACCAAATTGGTTTTTACAATGTTGGACCATTTATGGCACCTCGGGGAAGATACTTCCTGATAAATTCAAACCATTATATGGTGAATGGATTAATATATCCCCAAAAATAGCTGATTATATCAGTTCAGAACAATATTCAGAGGAAATAGCCTCTATGTTATTTTTTATTGAATTCTCCATACCATGGGTGTAGAAATGGACACCTGAAGTGGGTTATACTCACCAAAACATACCATGTCTCAAAAGAGCTACTCATAGTAGATTTTGGGACAGGTTAATTAAAATCAACCCAGAAACAAAAGAAATTTATGGCAAAAATATTTGGATGAAATCCAACAGAAAAATGATTCCTACAAAAGAATGAAAGACAAAGGCGAGATCAAATCTACAAGCCCTTTCCATCATATTTCAACCAAATTAAAATTACAAAAAGAAGTGATAAGGAAGGAAGATCTTATCCGTTCATACATGGAAGAATTAAAGAAGGATCTAGTTAAAAATCCGATCACAGATGATAGAACTGATGTGTCAATGATGGGCTCCTCTAATGAAGACTGCCTAGCAGGAGAATCTCAAGATCCTGATATGGAAGATTTTTCAGAAGCAGACATTGACCAAATGGTCAAGGAAATTGAAGATGCCGCAAGAAAAGAGATAAAGTAATAAAGATAAACTGAATTATTGTAATAGACATTATTGCATAGCAATAATGGTACCCTCATAGAAATTATTGTATAGAAATAATTATATCCTGATAGGGTCCACATGTAATAGTGATAGTACTATGCGGATTTAAAATCCTTTTGTAAATTAGAATAGAGAAAAACAGCTGAAGTCCGCCCATCCATTTGTCTATAAAAGGATGAAATCTCATCCAAAGAGGGCAGAGACTTAAGCATTTAGATATCAGTTAGCAAGTTCTCCCTCTCATCTCTTTGTAAAAATTTTCTATCAATAAGAAGTTTCCAGTTTTCTCTTCTTATCCGTTGTAAGTCTTAAAGACTTTCTTATTTTAATTTTCTTGTTATAAGTTTTTATACTTTATTGTTTTTAGGTTTAGCCTAATGGCAGGCTAAATCTTTCCATGTTAAACTATGCAATCATATATATCATGGTAATTATGTTGTGAAGATCCTATTTTGTCTGGTTGGATAGTAGTCTAATGTAAGGATTCAAGGTTTGGGTTATGAGATCTGGAACTGGCCATAATTATTTCAAGATGAGGGGTAGCCTGTTTAAAACCGTTGTGAAGGCGTGTAAAGGCGTTGATCCCGGTTTCATCTTTTTTAATTATATTGACGGATCTAGATTTCATGTAAAATTTGTACCTTCTAACCTGGGTTCTTACATGGATGACCATATACATATATATGTACATATATATGTATATAGATATATATGTATATAGATATATATAAGTATATATATATATATTTATATATATATACATATATATGTGTATAAATACTTATATATATACATATATTCACCTATTTATATAAATATATACATACATAAATACATATATTTATGTATGTATACATATATATATGTATATATACATATATATATGTTTGCGTATATATACTTAAATTTATATACATAATACATATTAAACTGAAACGTGTATATATAAATATATATCTAATGAGTATTTCTATATTAGATAATATGAGAAGAAAGAAATGTTTGAATATAACTTTATAATAAAAGTTTCTCAAACTTATACATAGGTTTAAGGCCTCTAAGGCCATAGTCTACATAACCGAAATCTTTCTAGAGGTGAAAAACTTCAATGATGCCGACTCCAATGGCTCACCATGGCTCCACTAGCCAGATTTGGTTATGAAGTCATCTGAAAGAGAGAAGAAAAAACATTTGAAAAACATGAGCGATGGATGCCCAGTGAGTTCACGTGCACGTGTGCTATCCGAGTCTTTTCCGTACGGGCAAAATATATATATATATATATATATCTATTTGTTTCCAAAAATGGATTGTCATCCCAGAAAATAAGTGCCTTCGAAACAAATCTTTTTATGCAACATATAAATATTTCTGAGGGGTTCGGGCGTAGCCGGAAAGTCTGAGCGAATCAAGACACATCGGCGCTGCCATGACACCTGAACTTTTAAGGAAAGACATGCATGCCCCATGATAGGCTCAACAGACAAAGTCCGAAACCTTAACAGGGTCATCGGACAAATTCTGGCACCCCGTAGTCAATACCCGCCTAAACTCCAAAACACACTGTACGAACGTTCGATTTTTCAACCTCACACAACAAATACACAAACAGGTAATGAGCCGTGGCATACTTACCAAGCCGCCATGTGCTACCCTAGCCAGTGGGCCCCTCCTAACCCAAACTTCTAGGAAATAGCCACTACCGCAGAGCATGATACGAGGTCAAATGTAATACCGCCTTGGGTCTAACCCTCCAACGGTGCTATGCCCTCTATCAACTGGATCCAGATCAAGAGTAACACTACCAAGCATGTCGTTAGGAAGAGGCTCTCGTACAGGGACTAGCCACACACAGTGCAAGTCCTTTCGACATGTTGATAAAAAATGTATACCAAGCCCCTTTTTGCTGGATTAGGGTTTTATTGTACTTTATAAAATTATATGCCATCTATCGGCCACATAAAACTCTTTAGATAATGAAAAATCTCTATTTGCTGGGCCAAACTCGTAGCCATGTAAATTTGAGGTTGAAATGTAAACTGTGAATCACATTACCGAATATAAAATAGGTTATGATAAATATTTCTCAAAAGGAAATTTTTAATACTTCCAAAACTTAAAGTAATTATAAAACTGTAGAGAAATATTCTATTTTTTAAAAAAATAACTCGTAAACATTTTTTTTGAAATCATACTATAAGAATATCCAAACTAAAAGTATTGTGAAAATATTTTCTTAACTCAAGAAAGCCTTTTTAAGAATATCTAGAAAATATGTAAAGATAATTTTAAATCTCAAACCCTATAAAAATATTTAAAATATTATTTTCAAAGGAAATTAATAAATAATAACTATTTTAAGAATAACTTTTCCAAATAAATAATATATCTCAAAATCCTTTTAAGAAAAACTTAAAGTACATAAAAATATTATTTCCAGAATGAAATAATAAATATATTAAGTATAATCACTCAAAATAATTTTGAAACTCAAGACATTTTTCAAAAATATATAATATTTAAAACATATCATTTTCCAAAAAGAAATGATAAATATTTTGAAAAAAAATTTCTCAAAATAATCTTAAAACTCAAAACTTGTAAAAGAATTTAAAAGCAATATTATTTTTAGAAGAAAAAAATAATAAATATTTTGAGAATAATTTCTCCAAATCATTTTAAAACTCAAAACCTTAAGAGAATTTAAAATATTTAAATATATTATTTTCCAAAAAGCAATAACACTTATTTTGAAAATGTTTTCTTCAGAATAATTTTAAAACTCAAAATTCAAAATAAAAGGATTGTTAAAAGAAATCTTTCTAGTAAAAGCAATAATAAGAATATGGCACTAACCTTTATAATATTTTTTTAGTGCCATAAATGAATATTTAAAAAATAAATACGTTAATTACTTATCACATTTTAGCATAACCCGTAATATAACACCGATAATTACTTTGCGCATTTTTTCAAGATTCGATAACAAAGTAATATGCTTTATAAGAACAGTTTTTAAATTTCTTTTAACAAAAAAGGGATCGTTGAACTCACATTGAGCCGCGGAATGAGTTAAACCTACAAAGAATATCATTTTAAACTTAATCAAATAGCTCCATAAAAAATATAACCATGACCCCATGATGACCCTAGGGTGTACCTATAATTATTTTAAACCCAAAGAAATTCTAAAACCATCTCTAAAATAATTTATAATAATTCCTTAAGAAAAATCATGAGTTCCCAAAATAAATTCATAACTATTAACCTTAATATTATCTAATAAAAAATAAAATAAAGCTCCCAAAAAAAAAGAAAGAAAGAAAAAAAATATATACCTGAAGAGAAGGAGAGCCGAGAGATGAAAGAAAAAAAAGAAAGAAAAACAAAGAGGAAAGTGGGAGAGAGAGATAGAGAGAGAGAGAGAGAGAGAGAGAGAGAGAGAGGGAGAGAGAAAAAAAAAAAAGAAAAGAGGCTGCTGGTGTGGTATTGACCGAGAGGGAGAGGGGAAAGAGGAAAACAGGAGAGAGAAAGAGTGGAGGTAACAAAAGAAATGCTGTAAAAAAAATTTCCAGCAAACCCCCCGATTTATAGCAATACTTGCATGGTTTCTAGTGTGCATGCATGGGACACATGGCAATAGCAAGCCGTGTGTCACTCACCTCCTAACCCACTTGTCATGCCCTCTCCATGTGGCTGCCCAATGCCCTTCCACATGTCCTACCCAGCTAAGTCATTACCTCCTCTCCAAGTAAGTAGTCCTTCAACTTTCTAAAACTTCCACGTTGGCCCCAAATCTTTAAAATGACTAAATCCTAAACTTAAAATTTCCATTTGTATTTTAAAGCGTTAAACCCAAATAATTCTAAAACATGTCCGAAAATTTTTCCCCCGAAAACTCTTCCCTTAATTTTTCTAAAAATTACCAAATGACTCTAAAACTTACTATTCTTTATAAACTAACCCCGAAGCTTTTATTTGAACTTACCGCAACCAAAGATAACTTTGAGGTGCTTAGTCGGGATGTTAAATATATTTATAAATTTATATATATAGACATATATAAATATATAATTATATGTACATATATATAACTACATATATAAATATAGATATGTATATGAATATATATACATTTATATATACATATATTCATATATTTATATATATATATATATGTATGTGTGTGTGTGAATTATGTATACATATTACACACGTACATTGATACATATATATATCAATACATATATATGTGTATATGTATATATATAGATATACTTATATCTACGTGCGTGTATATATACATATATATACACACACATGTGTGTATATATATGCATATATGTATATGTAATACACATATAGCAAGTGAGTTTGTGTTTGTGTGTGTGATATTTTTTTTTTTTGGGAGAAAGTCGTGCAGAAGAAGAGGGCAAAGTTTTTTTTTGGTAAAAGAAACTGCGAATTGAAGGTTTTAGATTACTCTTGATTTTGGTTTCCTCTCGGTTGCATTGACTCTCTTTTCTATTCTTTTGTTTTTCCTCTTTCTTCGTTCGAAATTCGTTTTATGTTTTGAGCGTTGCATTTCAAGTTTAAAAGTCATACCTAATCCGGGAATAACTTGAGTCTAAATTACTAGAAGAGATCGTAGAAAGGTCAAGCTTATGGGGCATTACTAGTAAACTGATCATGTTGTTATTAACTTGGCATTCTCTTTGCATTCTTTGAAACATGATAAACACACACACACTATCGGTTCATATTTGTGCAAGTGGGATGTTTGGTGGGATGTTTTATTCTTGTAGCTCGTTCTTTTATGATTTCTTGAATGGTTGTGTAGATTGATCCATGTTAGGAAATGACAATACCTCTGGCTTTGTTTTGAACTTTCATTTAGCGTTAGTTGTGTTTAATCGTTTGTCATTTGTTTTTGTTCGTTCAGTTTTGTTGTATGTTTTAAGTTCGACAGGTTAGTTGTTCTTTTTTTTCTTTTTGTTGGTGTTTAGTTTTATGTAACTTTAGGGCAAGCAGTAGATAAGTGTGGGAGAGTTAGATATATCTATTCTAATCGTAGTTTTATATGTTATTTATTTCGATTTCAAAAGTATTTAGTGTTTAAAATGGAAAATTTACCCCCAAGTCTTCTCTTATTGATTTAGGTACATTCCGAAGAAGTTAGAAGTGAATACAAGTTGAAAGGGAGTCTAAGGAGTGAAAATGGAAGAAAAATGAAGAATAGAAAAGCCGACAACACTATGACTAGAACCTAACTGCGGCCAATTGGTATTCAGCAAACAACAATAAATTGAGCTGAGAGCAACTGTGGCCGGCTAGCTTAGCCCAACTGCAGTCGGGTTCGTCTCTCAGACTTCTTTTTTATCTCGGATTTTGATGCCTTATACTAGCTCTTTCTTGTTTTTATTATTCTATTCAGACTTATGATTTTGAGGGTAATCGACTTAAGGGGAGATTTTCCTTAATAAATTCCTTTAAGAAACATCTTAATTCTTTCTCTAATTTACAATTCATAGATTAGATTAGGGTTTTTTTTAGAGGAGATATAAGCATTCCATCGAAGCAATTTCAAAGACGAAGAATGACGATTCGAGAGAATTGTTCAGGCCACTCCAAAACCATCAAGAATCTTTCAATCGATCCTAAGCTTTCCATAATCTATTTTCATAATGAATTATTCATATTTCATGATTGTAATAGAGATTATGAGTAGCTAGATTTTTTTTTTTTTTCTGCCCTAGTGGATTTTAATTTACATTTTTTATATATATTTATTGATAGATTTGATTTTGTGATTTGGTTGTTGCTTACTTGGGTTTATTTGTTGCCAATTTGTGCTTGATTGATTAACTTGCATTTATTTCTTGGAATTGAGAAAAAACAAGTAATTTGGGGCATGAATTGAGCATTAGGGGTTAATAATTTATTAGAGATAATAATTATTATACTTAGGTTTAATTAGATAAAGCTAATCTATTCACATTCTTGTTAAGGCATTCATAATGAAGTTGAAGAGAGAAAATATTCTTCTTTAATCAATTAGGGAGTAGTGTTGCGTAGAGATAGATTAGTCCTATTTAAAAGAATGAACGCAACCAATACATTATATCCATATTAATTTGATCTAAGGAATCAGCTAATAGAAACTAAGGGATGCTTATATTTAAACAAACCTTTAATAATATCATCTAAATCATTGATTGGTGATCATTTGAATCCGTAATTGTGGAATTTTGCCATTTTCATAACTTAGTTGATAATCTTTAAAACCTTAATTATATTGATTAGAAAGTAGAAGAATAGTGATTACTAGTGCTTGTCAACCCATGAGTTCGACAATCTGGAGACTTTTCTAGCCTAACTAAAACGATAGATTACGTAAGTAATAGTTTCTTGTTAAGAACCTAACAAACAAGTTTCATGACTAGTTTTTTGTGCTCACTTGGTTATCTTTACTTTGCTTTCTTGCGAATTCGGGCTAGATATTGTGTTTTGAGTGTGTCATATTGTCTTTAAATAATTAATATTTGTTTTAATTTAATTGGTAATTGTGTAAAGAAATAATTTAAGCGGGTCTTAATACCCAACAAATATTTTATTTTTTTTAAAAAGGAATAGTATTTAGCAAAGATTTAAAACTGTTGGAAAATAATTGCAGCTATATTTTCAAGTGGCTGCAAACATTTAGCAGCACACTTATGTGAGGGTGTTCAAAACACCCATGTAAAACATGGGGGGGAGGGGGGGAGGGGGGGAGGGGTTAACCCCAGCTAAATGCAAATAAAACTCCCACAAAATGAATAGTTTTTTTGTATTATCTTCTACACATATGGCTCTTTATGTGAAAAAATCCTATGGTTTTGTCAATTCTAAGAAAATTTTTAGATCTCAACTCATAACCTCTTTCAAAAAGACCACAAAACTTCCACATTTCCATGATTTCTTTGGGTGGCCAATGAAATTCATAACTCATACACCAAAAGAAATTCAAGGGATGACTTTTCGAAAATAAGGCAGGAACATTCCACGGATATTTTACCTGATTCCCTTCCAAAAGATCACAAATAAAAGCGTAAGAAATCATGTCCAGCTTCAAAGATCCAAACAAGAGGATTACCTCAAGAACTGGAGAAAAGAAATTTAGAATGCAATTTCTAGAGAGCAATTTACATGACAATCCCACAAAGAAAGCTTAAAAGAAAAAATCCTCAAAAGTCAAATGAAAATGCAAGCTTTCATTCTCATCACGCTCCAACATCCATTCAAGAGCTCTTAAGACATGAAATTTCTCTTCTTTGATGGGAACATGGTATTCAAAATGAGGATTGCAATGGAAAATCAAGAAAATAGAATGAAAGATATAGGCCATAGAATCTCAAAGGTGTAAACCATAATAATGAAGATAAAAAAAAATATGAGAATGAGAGTTCCATCAAACACATGTTTCACATAATAGGAACTCCCAACAACTTGTTTGTGAACATATTTTCTGATAAAGACTCTTTGAAAGGCCAATGATACTCAAAACTAGCATTCTCAACACTTTTTCAAAAGCTAATCAAAAGGAATTAAGACACTAAGCTCCCAATATCTAGACTCATCGTGAAACCTCCAAGATTTTGTAAAATAAAAAGTTTTGAAATCAAGACAACAGATAGCAAGAAATGTCTCTTTGAGTATCAAATAAATGTCGTTAAATTCCGAAAATCTCCATCATTCTCTTTGAAACTATATTATTCCAAAATAGTTCTTTGTAGGGTAAGTGGTAAAACAAATACTTCTCAACGTAATCTCTCAAATAAAAATTGCAAGAATCAATCCACAAAGTACTCTTATCAAGGTTCCAATAGGGAATTTAACAATTGAAAACCAACTCATTGTCATAAATTAATCTCAACCATAAATCCTTGAAATGTAAATGATAAAATCAATTCCAAAATCAATGTCTTCACACTTCAAAGATTCCACATCACTTAAGAACTTAAACTCATAACAATGAATTCAAGTTGAATACTCTCAAACCATAAATAAATTTTTAACAAAAGCAAGGTCGTGAAGTTTCATCACACTATTTTCAAGAGAAGG
Source organism: Catharanthus roseus (assembly GCA_028651295.1). Taxonomy (NCBI): domain Eukaryota; kingdom Viridiplantae; phylum Streptophyta; class Magnoliopsida; order Gentianales; family Apocynaceae; genus Catharanthus; species Catharanthus roseus. The sequence continues at coordinate 554,920 of JAPQWS010000046.1, read as the reverse complement.
TAACGGGTAAAAACAACTTTCAGCATTTATTCCCAAAAAACCTAACATGAAAATCATCAAAAAAAAAAAAAAGAACAAATTAATCCTTCCATCTCTCGTAGCATAACAATTCTCATCAAGCAACTTAAAGAACTGAGGAATCAAACTCCAAATAAGCTCACACGCTAACAAAGTATTAACAACTTTTTATCTATATGGAGCAAATCATATTGAGATAAGTCATCAACCACAAGAAAGGAATTCCAATCTAGATTTTGCCCCAACACATTAAAAAAGGATAATGATCTCTTTGACAATTTAAAATGAGAGAAAGTGACTTAATTTCCTTGAAGAAAAGTTCATAACACAACACACGCTAACAAAGGATTAACAACTTTATGTGCATGGAGAAAATCATATTGAGATAAGTCATCAACAACAAGAGAGGAATTCCAATCTAGATTAGGCCCCAACACATTAAAAAAGGATAATGATCTCTTTGACAATTTAAAACGAGAGAAAGAAACTTAATTTCCTTGAAGAAAAGTTCATAACACAAACAAGAAGTATAGGGAAAGAAGCTAATTGATTTTTTTAACATGTTGGCAAGTCTTCTATCTTCCTCCGAATTTAAAGCTCCATGATTCTACACACAAGAAGAAACAGAAGGAAAGGATTAATTTAGTTAGGAAATGAAGTCGTCTCCTCACTAGTAAGTGAGTTCATTAGTGGACCAAGACAAGGAAAGCTCTTACTCTTTCCCCTTTGGTGTTTACCCTCATTTCATCTATTTTATCTTCCTCAAGAAATTTAATGCCCAACTCTTCTTTTGTGCTCTCTTGTGTTTCAAACAAGCACTCTTTTTCTATTGTTTGTTCCTTACTCTTTTCAAGATCATCTTCTCTTTGATTTGATCTCTTATCATTCTCACGCTAGTCAATAAAGGTAGAGATGGAATCTAAAACTAATATTTCCTCAATTGTACTGCTTTTTTCTTTCACCGTTTCTTTTCTTTCAATATTCTTGTTTTCTTCAATACTTCTTTCTTTTCTTTGAGCTCTCATCAATTTTCAAATTCTTCAAACAAAGTAATGTTGCATTCAAAGAAACAAGATTCCTTAATAATAATCTATTTTTCTTCCACTCTTTCTTCTCTCACATATATCACTTTCTCCTCACATCTTTAAGTCTTTTCTAACTCAACTCCTTTTTTCTTTATCCTTGCACAAAGAAGTACTATGTCCTCCAAGGATTTTTTCTTTTAATCATCTCCACTAGTCACAATCTCAATAGCCTTTACTTGCTCTTCCATCCCATCTTTCTTTAGTTCTTGAGATTTATGTAATTCACTTGAACTTGCTAGAGGTAGTGGCATATTTTTCCCACCAATGGCAATGTTGTTGGACACCTTCACATCATGGGGAGAGGACTTATTCTCACTTGGGACCCATAAGGATCCTTCTCATAACTTCTAGTCTTTTAATATCTTGCTCACATGGAATCCACACTCCTTAGATATCTTCTTCATACTCATTATCCATATAGCCATACCTTTCAACTTCATATTCTCTCAATTGTACTTTTGCCCCCATTTACATAGGTATATCTACTCCTCTCATTTAATGTGGAAAGTACTTGTACAGGAGAGGGTAAAAAATACATTTTTCTTATCTTTTATAATCATATCCCCTTTTTATACAATTGATTATCTCAACATTGATCCCCATACATTTATTGAATTGGAAAAAGAATAGAGTTCTTTGAGCTTATTAAGAGATGCCAGAGAAGGATTTTTTTACATTTTGTTTTCTTTAGCTAATCTCTTTTTCTTTCTTCTTTTTAGCAAAAGCAATGAAAGGGAAAAAGAGAAATTTGCTATTGTTTTTTTGCGACATTAACCAAGATAAGGGATGTTCTGCTTAAAAGAAAGGGAGAAGGGTGTTGTTCAAAAGCAGAGAGATGAAGTCATATTTTTCCTAAGAATTAAGTGTTTTTGGATCATTAATTATGAACCAGTTTCTTTTTAAAATCTTCAAGAAGCCTTACCCTTGTAATTCATTGGATTATTTTATGTGATTGCGTATCTTGGGATCTTTATTGATTTGATTCAATTAATTCCTTCGTAATTTTTCTTTTAAAATAATTGTTTAGGTTTATTGATAATTTTATCTATGCTTAATTCTCGTAGTTTTGAGTATGAGAGTTATGCAAGCTTGCTAATATATTGTGAATTACGAATCGAATGATTCATTCTAATGGTTAAGGAAGTTATGCCATGAACTTAATTGCAATATGTTCCTTAAGTGAATGGATTGTATCCTAGATTATAACATAAAGATTCAATCTTTTCACCTAAACAAAAACAAGTCATTGTTATATATGTTAGTGTTCGATCCAAGGTTCCAAGCCTGCTTAGAATTGGTTGAGCTTGTGGTTTCAATTTAGTCAATTTATTTTATTAGTTTTAATTATTTTAGAAATAATTTTAGATAACAAAATTTAAGTTCTTTTCATTATATTAAATTAGAAAAACAATAGTTTAGGTAATTACATATTTCTATGTGGTTCTACACCTTTTTACATCTAAAACTTAGTAATTTAATAAATAAATAAATAAAATATCTACCAATCCCATCTCCCCTACCCAACTCCAACTCTGCAAGCAGATTCTTAGATCTTTTCACTTCCCTATCCAAATTCCCAAATTACCCCTTCCCAAGCCTTCAGATCCTTTTGTAACATAACCTGTGTGTGTGAGAGAGAGAGAGAGAGAGAGAGAGAGAGAGAGAGAGAGAGAGAGAGAGAGAGAGATTGTAAAGGATTATCAACCACCATCGGTCCCTATCCCACAACCTATTAATTGTTAGAGATTTTCAGAATACTATAAACATGAAATATGAGTCATGAAGGAACCTAACTAATAGATATATCTTTATATATCAATTATGAATATTCATAATAGCTATAATTGTTTATAAAAGTCCATTTATTAGAGATATAATTCTAAACTAAAGAATTATAACCTTAAACTAGAGATGTAAGACTATCTATAAAAGGATAGGTAGCACACAGAAATGGAAGGACTTAAGATGATATCAGTTTACTCAAAGTCTCATTAGCATCTATATGTTTATATAGTCTCTCAATATCTTAGAAGGCTCTCATATATTTGAAGTATCAGTAATACTTTAGAGTTTGATATCGTTAATGCAAGATGTTATCAAAGATAGGGTTTCATTGTAGCCTCGGGGATATTTCACTGAACCCAGTTGCATACCAAGGTATTGATAGGGTGAAATAAGCCTTAAAGAAAGCAACATTGTAACGCGCCTTGGAGTCATGTTAATTCAACTATTGTTTTTGTTCTAACATTAACAATGTCCCACATCTATCTTCTTTTACCTATATTTGCTCAACACGAAAGATCATCGACGCCCGTTCTATTTGCATTTCAACCAGCAGTTTCCAATTTCAAAAGCAATGGAGAGTGATCAGAATTAGAATCTTTGACATTCTGAATATATACAACCAGATTAATATGACATATTGAAAAATTGACTAAAGACACATTCATATCTTCATTCCACATTAAAACTAGACCACCACCAAAATCAATCCCATCCACAACAAAACAAAAGAAAAAAAAACCAAGTAAAACATGTAAAGTCTCTATTTTTTGTTTTCTTCATTTAATAAACAACCCATTAGATAGTTATCTAAATTAATAATATGTAATCCAGTGAGATATGCGCTCTATGTGAACTTGATCTACTTTCATCCAAAATTCAAAACTTTTCACTTATTTAAGTATGTAAACTAAAATTTTTACCAAAATCTACAGAAGAGAAAAAATACTGACACGACTATACTTGGAGATAATAAAAAGGAAAACGAAGTTGGAAGATATGATGTACATCAGACACACTTTGGTCACTGCAAAAATAAATCCAATATGAATCACACTTCCCCTAGCCCAAATAATTAAGTTTTATTAAAATCAAATTAAATACGTTCTTTGTAGAATCCTTTTTAAAGAGATTGTTTTCCTTTTAATTTAATAGAACTCAAGAACACATATATAAAGCCAATTTGTTAAACATAAATGAAAAAGAAATGTCTGATATCAATATATATATTAATTCTTTGATGTTACCACAAACACTAAAACATCCATTTCCCTATCTCATCAGAACTTTCTATTTATATGATCTTTTTCGACTTGGTTTGGCTTCTCAAGTACAAGACAAGTACAAAAACCGTCAATACAAAATGGTACTCCAGGTCCTGTTTTGCAAAAGAACTTGCATTCATTGTTGAAACTGCATTTTGGTGGCTCGACAGCAGAAACCTTCAATAATGGAAATCCTACAACCAACAAAATAAATAATAAAATTATGGTCTAAATACTAAGTAACATCTGTATAATCAGGTTTTTATTTATATATCTAAAAATCCTAAGATATAACTTCTAAACTTTAAAAATGTAAAGGTTATTTAAAAAATTGATGGAGGATTCATAATGATACAATTCCAAATGTTTTGTTCAACAAGTTATAAAATCGATATGCTAGTGAGAAAGAAAGAAATAGGAGAACTAACCAATTGTGACAAGCAATAGGAAAACCATGAAAAACAAAGTTGTTGGAGGTGTCTTCATCTTTAGTTTGTCTTTCTTTTTTTCTAGGAAGAATCTTTTTATATTTGTTTGATTGGAACTCTAGACTCATGTATATGTATATATATATATATATATATATATATATATAGAGAGAGAGAGAGAGAGAGAGAGAGAGAGAGAAGATTATACTGTTTATGTTAGAAAAGGTAAGGCAATATTCTATTATATAGACTTGGTCTTTGAGCACCACAAGCTTTAAAATATTATACATCTCTAGATTGCACAGTTTCCAATATATACATATATAAATTATAAAGCTTCTGGTCCCACAAAAACCACATTCATAATTGAATTTTTTTCCAAATAAAAACAAGATGACATAATGACATAAACATGTGTGTAACATGGATATATCATAATTAATAAGGATAAGTTTTAATGGTAATTAATCTTTAAGGTTTTTCTCCTATGTTTTGAAAGGATATCTCTTCATCTTTAATTTGTCTTTTCTTGAAGGTATCCTTTTATATTTGTTTGGTTAGAACTATAGACTCATGTATATATATATATATACTGAGAAGATTATATTGTTGATGTTAGATAAAGTAAAGAATTATTCTATTATATGGTCCGGGTCGTTGTGGACCATAAGTTTTAAAATGTTATACATTTCTAGAATTTACAACTTTCAATATATGCATATATAAATTATAATGCTTCTGGTCCACAAAGGCCCCGTTCATAATGGAAATTTTTCCAAAGTAAGATAGGATGACACAATGAGATAAGCGTGTGTGTCACATGGATAAATATTAATTAATAAGGATAAGTTTCAATGGTAATTAGTCTTTAAGGATTTTTCCTCCTACCTTTGGAAAAATGTCATTTTTTATGAAAGAAAAATATATGTATATATATACACAATCCTTTTTATCTTTGTGGCGGATGTCTTGTCCTAGGGTTTTAATAATATGCAAAATTCTGGCACTTTGGATTTTTATGTTCTGCCCAAGGTTGTATCCCTATTTCCCATCTCCTTATGATATTATTCCTTTCACTTCTAGTTCTTCTCGCAATCTCACTCACCTTATGAACTTCCTTAGGGATTATGAGAGTGCTTCTAGCCAGCTTATCAATACTTCTAAAGTGCTTTCTATCCTTCTAAGGATTTTCCTCTCTCTTATCTTAATACTATTTAGTGTACCATTGGTTTTTCTCATAAAAATCTCCCATTCACCTACCTTGGTTGTCCCATTTATACTGGGGGTAAAAACATTTCTCATTTTCATGATTTGATTCATAAGATACTATCTAAGATTTCAGGCTGGCAAAGTAAGATGCTTTCTATGAGTGGCCATCTTATCCTCATTAAACATGTCCTTCAATCTATCCCTATCTACCGTCTTTCTGCTATTGACCCCTCTAGGCAAATCTTTGTTGAGATTAATCATATCTTTGCCAATTTTTTATGGGGTTCTTTTCAGGGGACAGACAAAAGACATTGGATGTCCTGGGATAATATTTGTCGGCTAACCCTCCATAATGGTCTTGGTAGTACCTCTCTTTCATACCTCTCTTTCACACCTCTCTTCTACTTTTACTGGAAAGCTTTGGTGGGTCTTTTGTGCCAAAGACAATCTTGGTCTCATTTTATGTGCTCTAAATTCGAAGATCTCATCCATGCCTCTTCTGCTCTACCTCTTTCATCACCTTTCCGATTCTCACACTTTGAAGTGTATGCTTGATGTTTTGGAACATATTGATCGAAACATCAGTCTTTGTGCTCGTTCTGGTGCTCTTCCTTTTTTGGGGAAAAATTGGACCTTTCGGAGCAAACTAGCTGATCGTGCTCTTGGTACCTCCTTGCTGGATCACTCCTCCCTCAGAATTAAAGACCTTGTTCATCAGGACTTTTGGAACTTTCCCCTTCTTAATACCATTCTTCTTGAGTATTACAGTAATTTTCTTACATCCTCTCTTTCTTGCCTTTCTAATGGTACGGATGAGTATAAATGGCTTCTTGATCCTTCAGGGTAATTTTCATATCAAATCGGCCATTTTTATTTTTCGATCTCTTATTTCCCCTTCTCTTGCCGCTTACATGTCTTAGGACCCTCTCCTTTCTAATAATGTTTTCATTTTTATATGGAATTTGACTAATAGTTTTTTACCTATTGACAGCATTGGCCAAAGCATTGGTTTCCATTTGGCCTCTCAGTTTCACCTTAACCAAGGCCATTCTATTAATCATATTTTCCTAACCTGCCCTTATGCTATTAATTTATGTTCATAGGTTGTAAATTGGTTTTCGTTTATCTCTATTCAGGATTTACTTCGTTACTGGTGGTCCCTTGGTCTAATAGGAACACTGTCCTTTTTAAGTTCATTCCTGTGATGGTGCATTTGGAGAGCTCGTTGTTCCTTCCCTTATGAGGGCACTCACAATACTGACACTACCGGTTCTCATGCTTTCTTGCAGTTGTCTCATGAGCTTTCTCTTGTTAAGCATGTTAATTTTTCCATTTCCCCCCTCCTCCCCAATCATCCTCCACCCGCTATACTGCCCTTCATTGGTTAGATTATGTTTCCTCTCACCAAGTCATTCTTAATGTAGATGGTGCCTCCAAAGGCAACCCTGGTTGCTTTGCCATTGAGGGGATTTTGCGGACCTATCAAAGGGGAATTCATCACTACTTTCTTTGTTTTTCTGGGGCATCATGGCGCTAATAGTTAATATGACGAGGCCGCAATTGTTCTTCAAGGTATTAAAATCAGCATTTGATGTGGGATTTCTCACTTTCATGTTCACTCTAACTCTCTCATGGTTGCTAATTATATTTCAGATAAGAACCATATTCCTTGGCAGTTAGATTGGATCTTCTAGGATCTGACACTCCATTTTTCTTTCTGAGGTTTTACACATCTTTCGGGCAGCAAATTCAGTAGAAGATGCCCTTGCTAACTATGGTTTCACTATTTCTACGAGGCATTGCTTTACTACTTTTTGTGATTTGCCCCCTCATATTCAAGGCCTTCGTACCTTGGATAAATGGGGTACCCATACTTGCTTAGACTTTCTTAATTTTAGGGTTTTAGCCTTCTGGGTTCTAGCTTGTCTTCTTTCTTTTGTGGCTTCTTGTCTTTTATTTGGGGTAAGTTTTATACACTACCACCCTCTGTATCTTTTACATTTTCTTAATAAAGTAGGGAGATGCCCACCGATTGCTGCCCTGGTATATATATGTATATATATTTATATATATAAATATATATACATACATATATATACATATATATACATATATATACACACATATATGTATTTACTTATATATGTATTTATATATATACATATATATGTATATATGTATGCATGTTTATACATACATATATATGTATATAATATGATACCAAATTTGTAGTGCATTATCTACTATGGTTTATGGACTTATCTTAATGGTGCAGTCTATTTGCTTAGTGCTACCTAAATTAAACAACAGATCGAAGATATTATAATGTTTATCGAATTTTTCATTTTCAAACTTAGTACATAAATTATTATGAAAAAACATTGTTATTATCATGTATATCAGATGATTAAAATCAGATGAGTTGGTGATTATGAATGTTGATATCCCTCATAGAAACAATAATTCTTTATAAAATATTTCTTAATTAAAATGCCTAACCACACTTCCGTACCTTTTTGCCTCCTTTTTTATTATCTAATTACTAGGTATTACTCGAGATTTTTATCGAGCATTCCAGCTCCAACCTAGTGATCCTAGGTAACTTCTCTGGAGTATCCTTTAGCAATTAGCAGCACAACCCTAATTCATTTCCTGCTTTAGGGTGTATAGAGTAAAAAGTTGGAAATATGAAAAGGCTTTTATTCAAAAAGAAATGTTTTGCAAGAGCATCTCTTGCTTATATAAGAGATCAAAAAGTTCCTAGCCTAAATAGATAACAGAGATTTTTTTTTCTCTTGTTTTTTCGATGATCCCCTATCTATTACATAGTCCTCTTTTTTATAGGCAATTCTGGATGTGATTTCTGGATTTATTACATCTTTCATAGAGGATTTCAAATGTGTTGGAGTCCATTCTCTTATCAAATTGGTTTCTCCTTTTTCGAGTCTTCACTTTTTTGTAACCTTGAAATTCGTTTAATTGGGCTTTACTTAATCAGCCTTTAAAAGTTTTGTATTTATCTTGAGGCAATGGTAGGCATATCATCAGCCACTTTTGCTTTTCCTGAAATACAATTAGGACACGTATCTTTTTCATGTTTTCGAAATAGACAAAATCTCTACATGACGTCAGGACTTGACTTTATCTTTTCGGTTTCAATTAATTGTATTTTTCAATTAATTAGATTGGAGGTTGCAACTGGAGTTGCTTAAGCTGGCGAGGTCATTACCAGGGAGAATGGTCCATTTCCAGTATAGGTCCTGAACTCGTTCTTTTAGATGACCTCCCTAGTAATATAAGTGGCCTTGTACCTATAGCTCTTCCATAATGAATATCTTTTTAGTAAATATTAGCATTCCCTTCCATTCAAGGGGACACCTAATATCAGTACTTTTCAGCTTTATCGATTGAATAAAATGGTAGGCATCATACATTTCATTCTCATAGAAGTCTGGTCCTTCTTACATAAATTTGAGTAATAATATGTCTTTATGTGAGATGGTAGGATTGCGTTGATACCAATCCTTGACTTCTTCTTGTATTCATTTTGTTAATTTCATTATCTCATCAAAACTTCCAATAGTCATATAATTCGTATTTATGACTCCAAAATTGTACCATTTTCTTATCTTTGGAGTTAGCCCCTTGAAGAAAATTTAATATGGGATAAACTCCTGAAAATCTATATAAAGAGTATCCGTTTTTTGTAAGAAATATAATTCCTGCATTATCTGTATTGTTCCATTGTGAGAACTGGTAATTCTAGTATTCTATTTCTGGGATATATTCGTATGGAGTCTTTGAGATATATCTTCAGAAGAAGTTCTGGAGTTATCTAAAATTGAGTCTATGTCAGATGTTTCATCTTCAAATGCTGGAGTTGAAGGACTTAGTGCAATTATTTTAGTCTGTTTCAAAATATCATCCAATTCATTTTAAAAAGTGCCATATTTTTTAATGATTTTCTTTACAAATTTGGATTGAGTAATCAGTATTTGTGAAACTTCTTAAATATTGATCCAAGATTAGCTATTTCAATCATTTCTTCAATGCAAAGCTAAAGCAGATCTACTATCTCTCCTATTTGTCCTAGGATATCAAGAATTTGTTGCTTTCAGTTTTCCATCCCTGGTTAGAAAATCTGTACAGACATTTTTGTAAGATTTTACTACAGATATGTCAAAAGAAAATTCAGCAAAATATGTCTCATCTAATCAATCGTTTGATGGCAAGTTATTTCTAATAAAAGTCTTGACCTGCGTATTGTCAGTATGTAATAATAATTTTTAGGTAATAGAAAATAATAACATTTAATACAACTTTTAACAACAGCAAGTAATTCATTTTCATTTATATGGTATCGTGTTTTAGTATCAGAAAATGGCCCTGATGCATATCTACATACCTTTTAGAGGATTCGTCAGAGAATTTTTTCAAAATAGCCCCCCAACATTCTTCATAAGCATCTGTTTCTAAAATTAAACTATTTTATTCATTGGGCAAAGACAAAAATGGTAGTTTCTCACATAATACTTTTATCCTTTTTACCTGGTCAACAAGTTCTTTGGAGAATGAAAATATATGATCTTTCTTTAACTTGGGTAAACCCTCCTCATCAACTTCAAAATTGGCAATCTTTTGGTCTTCACTACTTTCATCTTTGTCAACAATACCTTCTTGGAATAATCATCACTCTTCTCAATCCAACCATTTAAGTCTTCACTAAAAACCAAAACTCTCTTGGTAGGACAATTTATAGCAATACGCCCCACTCCATTGCACTTGAAGCACCTTGTTGGATTAGTGATCACCATTCCTTTCTCTTCCACCTAAGGCCTAGAATGATCTTTGAAAGCTACCTTAGGTGTATCTTACTTCTTAGCCAACTCTTATAGGTTGATGCTTGAGGTTTAGGCACCACACTTCTTGAAAAAGAGAGATTACTTTTTGAGAAACCAATCCTTTTCCTTTGATTTTCAATCTTAGTAGCCAAATGACACATATCTTCATAAGTGGTGTAAGGGTACAACTCTAATTAATGAACAATGTCCCTATTTAGACCACTTAGAAATCTAGTAGTTGAAGCATCCTTGTCCTTCTCCAAGCTCAACCTCAAAGTGTACAACTCCATTTCTTGCCTATATTCTTCAACACTTCTGTTGCCTTGCTTAAGAGTCATCAATTTGTAGTATAAATATATAACTCTAATTGATTAGCAATATTCCTATTGGGACTACTTAGAAATCTAGCAATTGAAGTATCCTTGTCCTCCTCCAAGCTCAATCTAAAAGTGTACAACTCCATTTCTTGCCTATATTCTTCAACATTTTTCTTGCCTTGCTTAAGAGTCATCAACTTGATCACTCTTTTCAATCTCATCTTTTTTTTCTTCCACTTGTTCTTCTTTTAAATTCTTATGCTTTTTAATCAAGCACTCACTCTCTTTTATTTTTGTCACTTTCTTTTGTACTCACAACATTCTTCACCTTTTTCTCTCTTATTTTTCTTTTTTTTGCGAACGCACAAGTGTTTTTCTTCTCATGGTGAATGACTTTTCTACCAATTACATCTTGAGCTTGTGAAAGCTCATTTGCTTTTGTAGACATTTCACCCATTTAAGATTCTATGAATTTTTCCTTTACTTGAACGTTTCTTTGTCTTTCATGGTTTTCAACTCCAAATTTGTTCCTCAATGACTGCTTCATTAAGCTCCAAGTCTGGACTAGGTGAGCTCCCATTCTCTTTCTATTTTCACATTTACAATTCCACCTAACATTGACCTCATAAGAAAGAGATTTTAACACTAATTGGAACTTTTCTTCTTCTTTTACACAATAGAAATAGAACAATGATTCCACTTTTTGCTCTCGTGCTTCATAATCATAAGGACCAAAAGTTCCACATAAAAGAGGTAATTTCAACTTCTTGTAACTAAAACGTTTTGATGTAGTTTCAAAAGTTGGAGAACTTATTCTATAATTATATCCTCCATAGTTATAACTAGTATCCCTTATAATCATCTCTTCTTTTATGGAACCTTTTATCCACATTCACATAATTTCTTCCATTTATAACTTCATTTCTTGGAAATCCTTTACAAGATATATCCTTAAACAATCTCTAGCTACAAGTCTATTGCTCTCATGGCAATCATAAGAATTATGGTCATAAGATCTAGCATGAGGAGAAAAGTTACCATATCCCCATTAATTATCATGCATTGGATGTCCACCAAAGTCTCTTCTACTACTTGCTCATAATTAGCTTCTTCTTCTCTTTTTAAGTCCTTTACATCCTTTGCTAGGCATGAAAATTGTCGTTCCAATCCTTTCAAGGCTTGTTGCATTCATTGCACATGATGGAATGCATCTTCCATATTGAAATAGATGTCTTAAAACATGAAACTTAAACAAAGAAAAACAAAACAAAAGGACCTCCCAATCACTCCCTTAGTGTTTACACTCTTTTATGATCACTTAATTAACTAGTGTTTAACACTCTTTATTGGCTTTTATCAAGATAAGCTCACCCTTTTTCCATTCCAATAACTCAACACTCAAGTCTATATGATATCCTTCAAACTTCTTAACCAACTCAAACAAAGAGCATCATCCAAAGCAAGTAAACAATCAAAGCACTTAGTGGATAAGTGCTCAAAGAGGCAAAATATCAAACACTTGAGGTGTAAGAGTTTCAAAGAGTTTAATCTACGAAAAAGAGCCAACAAACTTAATTTATCATCAACAAATGATGAGAAGCACAAAAGAAAACAATTAGAAGTCGAAAACAGAGCAAATAAAAAAAATTAGGCTAAACAAATAACATAAGAATACTAAAATAAAATTTTCCACGAAACAGGGAATAATAACACCCGTGAGACTAAAACGACAATAACTCACAAACTACGAATCAAAAACAGATGAGACAAATTCATGAAGATTCCTATCAAAGTGGATGAATTTAAGCACAAATTTTGTCGGAATTGGATCAATATAACACAAGATATGATCTGATAAATCGACACTTTTTTGCAGTTGCGAATCCGAAACACATTCCCCAATTCAATCAATAGAACAAACAAATGAACTCAAACTTGAGCACAACTTAATTCAAATGAAATACAACTCAAAGGAGAACATCTCCAACAAAATTTGCCAACAAACTCGCACAAATTTCAAATGAATTTTCTTTTGATATTTGCAACAATTTTTCTATGATTTTTCTGTACTACTATTGCAGATCTGTTTGTATGTTTTTCATAGATCATCAAGTACTTATTCTTTTTCTTTGAATTTCAGCAAATTTAAACAACTTAGAAATCAAATTGATGTCCGATTGGAGGTTGCTATGGTACCACTTTGATGTGAATCTTCAATTGCAAGTAGATTTGATTCAACACCTTCCCAAGATCACCTCCTTAATGAAGAATCTCTGTTGAGGATTTTGTAGCTTCAACACTCTAATTGAAAACCTATGAGGATCTAAACTCATAAACCCAATAAGGAAAAACTCTTTTTTAATTTGATAGGAAGAACCTTGAGGAAACTAAGGCCTCAAAATCCCAACTACACAAATTAGAAGACCTAAGATCGATTGAAACAAAGAACAAGAACTCTAGGATTCAATCAATGAAGTAATTAAGATGATCAATTAAATTCTATAGATTCATCAACCTAAGGCAATCAATTGTTCATAACTAAGGACATTCACCCTTAGCAAGCTAACTAAGCAAGGGAGAAGAACCCTTTAGACAAAGAGAATTTCTCTCTCCACAATTTCAGCAAAATTCTTCCAAGATTAGTTACAATGAGTTTATAATGGGGTATTTATAGGCCAAGCATTAACTCTAGCTAAACAAGTGATTAATGGCTTGAACTACCAGTAAACCATTTGATTAAAAGCTGAAAAAAATAACTTGAATTACAGATTCTTTCCTAAAGGGCGCACAAGCCAATTCCCTCCCAAGACCTACCGGCGATGGTAGGGTGGTACCACCGTCAGCAGTAGGTGTCATGCCTTCTGAGTTGTGCCGACTAAAGCCTACCGCCAACCTTCTGAGTTGGGCGGTAGGGTAGCTCCCTTCCAAGACTTCGCCATTTCTCCTCCAAATTGTTCCCTTGTTTGATACTTTCTGATTGAACACATTGAGAAAAACTTGGTAACCTGTTCTTAACTCCCAAACCCTTCAAGCTTTCTCTTCAAAGCTTCCTCTAAATAAGCAACCATTCAATTATCTTCAAGAGCTTTGAGTTTCTTCCTTTGAGCTCTAATAATTGATCCAATCTTCACTTTCATAGGTGATTGACCTATCCGGTTTACATCAGGTGCCCTGTTTGATAGCAATTGGTGCTCATTTTTACAAGTATGGGTACAAACTGTTCATAACCAAGAGTGGATATAATGTTAAATATACAAAATAGATGAATGTAAATAGGTGTGCCTACTTTTGTAATATGGTGTGCCTTATTTTATAACTTTGTGTGCTTACTTCTAAAACTATGTGTGCCCACAATATATGGCATACACAGTTGACCTACTTATTGTATTTGTGGCCTTCTTAATGACAATTTGTGCTTATTTTTACGAGTAGGGATACAAATTTTTCATAACCAAGAGTGAATATATAATGTTAAACATGCAAAATGATTTATTGTAAATAGATGTGCCGTATTCTATAACTATATGTGCTTACTTCTATAGCTATGTGTACCTACAATGTATACCATATATAGTTGACCTACGTTATTCATTGGTGGCCTTTTTAATGACAACTGGTTCCTTATTTTATAATATTATGGCCTTATTGGTGTGCCTACTTTTGGCCATATTGGTGTTCTTACGTTTGGTGTACCTACTTTTATAAAATATTGGTGTACCTAAAATATGGTGTACCTTACAACTTTTGGCCATATTGGTGTACCTACTTTTGTAATATGGTGTGTCTTATTTTATAAATGTTTGTATCTTATTTTATTATTATGTGTCCCTGCAATGTATGATATACATAATTGACCTACTTTATTCATTGGTGGTCTTTTTAATGACAATTGGTAATCATTTTTACAAGTAGGGGTACAAATATTTTATAACCAACCATGGCTATTATGTTAAACATGCAAAATTTTTTACTGTAAGTAAGTGTGCCTACTTATGTAACATGATGTTGCTTTATTTTATAAATGTGTGCTTACTTTGTAATTATGCGCGCCTACAATGCATGACATACAGGTAAAAATTCTACACACTTAAATATACAATAAATCATAAAAAACACTTATTACTACGTATAAGAATACAGAGTTTTAGTTTAGTGATATAAAAAAAATAAAATATAAATTTAGAGATATCGTGCAACTTAAGTAAATAATTGAGGGACATTTTAAAAAAAAAATTTCCTCAATTAAATTCTGAAAAACAAAAGCCCAAAAATATATATAAAAGTTTCCAGAAATGTGAGCTTTGCTTAGCTCCACTACCTCCTATTTACAAATATACAAAACTACCCCTAAATGATAGGCCGTTAAATGACACTAACTGCTTGACACCTCTCCTTTGCCATGTTCGAATTGCATCATCCGTGCACATTATTTTCTGCTAATCCACTGCTTCAGTTTCTCTCTTCTTTTTCATCCAGCTTATCAAGCCTCTCTCCTTTTTCTTTCTGCTTCAATTTCAACACCCCCACCCCAAGCTGATCCCCTCTGTACATCACAAACTTCAAATTGATTCACATGAAACTTTGCATTTATAAATTGGAATCTCACATGGAAATCTGATGCAATTTGAACTTGTTTGAGCCCATTTATAAGGTATCTCTTTTTATTATATTATTCACTGAGATTACTGATGTTGTTAGCATTAACTCTTTTTTAAAAGAGGAGGATATATGAAGAATCAGAATATATTATCAATGGAGAATCTTATTGTGCACTTTCTTCTCCTGAAAACTTATAAGATTAAACACTTCTATTAATCAGGCACCTTTAGAGACACAAGATGCGAAGGAACCTTATAGCTGAAAATGCATGGAAGAATCCTTGGTTTCATTCTAAATTTCATGGAGATTTGTTCATTTGATGGAGTCTCTTGCTCTAAAATGCTTAAAATGCAATGAAGATTTGTTGATTTGATGGAGTCTCTTGCTCTAAAATGCTTAAAATGCAATGAAGATTTGTTGATTGATGGAGTCTCTTGCTCTAAAAGAATTAAGAAATAACTAAAACATTATCTAGACTTTTTAATATGAATGAAATGACTAGTTAGGAAGTTGAAAGTCGAAAACAAATCCGAAAAACCAAGGAAAATTAGCCAAAACAGCCTTTGAACTGCAATAGACCACCAGAACCGCTCTTGAACCGGAAGAAAATAAACTCGAGCCGGCCTCTCTTCATTTATTAAAGATTAGATGCCAGTTCAAAGAGGCTGGACCAGCACTGGACGTTCTAAAGATAGAAGGGATTGTTTCTTTTTTTATGATTTCAGCGTTGTTTCCTATTGTTTTAGGGACGGTTACAAGTGTTTCTCCATCATTCGTCTTATTTTCCATCTTATTTTCATCTTTTGAGAAGTTCATTACGCCTATATAATTAAAATAAGATTATAATGAGCCTTTTACACAAATTTATGCCAAAAAATATATGTTCAAAACCATTTCAACCATAAATGTAATACCCCTAACCCATTCGCTAGGTTAACTGCAGTTGAGTAGGGTATCAGCTTGCCTCTCGGCACTAAACTACAAGCCTCAAAACTAAACCAAAACTCTAAATAACATTTAGAAATATATACATATACTACTCACGAAAAAAGAATAAACTAAATATAAAAAGGGGATCACTACAAAAGATTCAAGGTTCCTCCTTATAGCGTCTCTCATACAGGAAATACTTTACAAGACCAAAACCAATGCTTCAAACTGGTCAAGCATAAATAGTACAAATATCTTTCCCAAAGTGACTACATACAACATGCTCTTACCAAAAAACTCCATGCAAAATACTTTAACAGCTTACTGGACTATTTCTCATCCTGTTAATAAATTTAGGGCGCAGAGAAGAATAATATTGAATGCTTCAATTTGATGTCTTTCTTATTCATAATGATCTACTATTTATAGGCTACAAAGCATCCTAATTCTAATCAATATAGGATTCTAACCAACTATTAATAAGGAATACTGCTATAATTAGTGCTAATCTAAAATAATCTCCTATAGAATCTAAGGTAATCTAGGAGAATCACATACTGATGTGATATCTCCAACACCATCCATTAAGTTAGAACATGCAAAATTGCATGTCTAACTCGCCAAAATTTTTCAATTTTTTAGAACATGCAAATTGCACATCCAACTTGCCACAATTTTTTTAAGAACTTTTTTTTTCCGTCGCTAATGGTAATTTTCCACCATCTGTCCCTGTGGTCTTTACCATCACTTGTTGTCGCTATGGTTTTTGTCATCAATCGTTGTCGCAATCATTGTGATCTTCTTCCATCAATCGCACTCATTGTGGTCTTCTTCCATCAGTCGCAGTGGCTTCCGTCATCCATCTCCGAAAATTCCTTTGATGTCGCTTTGGAGTTTTTTTGATAAAGTATCCATCAATGTCCAATTTCAATTTCTAAATCTAGGCGCTTCAAATTTTTTGTCGATGAAGCTGTCTGACTTGAATATGATTTATGAAAAGGAGCAAATTAGAAGAAATATTAGAAACCTAAAAAAGTTTAGCTGAATGAAAAGAGAATAAAGTCATAGATGTGAAAGACTTTTTTTTTTTCTTCTTCTTCTTCAAACCTTGCTATGACTCTGATACCATGTTAAGAAATTTATGATACAAAGAAGAATAATGCAGAATGCTTCAATTTGATGTCCTTCTTATTCATTATGATCTACTATAATTTATAGGCTACAAAATATCCTAATTCTAATCGATACAAGATTCTAACCAACCACTAATAAGGAATACTGCTATAACAGTACTAATCTAAAATAATCCTCTATAGAATCTAAGTTAATCTAGGAGAATCACATGCTGATATGATATCTCCAACACATCTCGAGTCATCTAGAAACATGACATGTAAAGACATGAGTGTAAACACTTAGTGAGTCCACGTGAGTGTGTGCTTCTATGCTTTCTAGAAAATAATGATGCAACTTTTGTATAAAAACAGTTCATGTAATGTTAAGTGAAAATATTTACTTGGTTACTTTGAAAGTGCAGATACATAAATCTACATAAGGGGTTCGAGCATAATTGGGAAGTCTGAGCGAATCAAGACACATCAGCGCAGTTTATACCCCGGATTCAAAAATCCTGCCATGCAAAATGTTTGGCTCCACAGACAGAATCCGGAATCTATAACCAGGTCATCGAAAGCAATTTTCGGCATCTCATAGTTAATATCAGCCAAACATCATACGAGCGCTCGGTTTTCATAACAACCACACTCTCCCAGTACATGAAACTAGGCTACAGATCCTGGGACACCTACCAAGTGCACCCTAAGACCATCCTTAGTTTTGAGCCCCTCCAGACTCTCTACTAGAGGGCTGTCCCATTGCAGAGCATGATGCAATGTCCGACGCAATACCGATCGACAAAGCCCTCAACGGTTATTATGCCCCTTTTCAATTGATCCACTGTATACTTTTAATCCCCTCAATTCGGTTTTACAAAGCAAATTAGACCAGATTATACTCTTTTCTTCTTTCCTTTGATGAGAAAAAGTTCTTTACTATCTAGTGGTAATCACCATTAAACTGATAGAGGGAAAACTCATCAAATTAAGGAAAGATAAAAGAAATAGAAGCCATACCTTATTTTCCTCTTGAGTACACACGAAAACAAAGGGATGAAAATTTATCCAAACCATCTCTCTCTCTCTCTCTCTCTCTCTCTCTCTCTCTCTCTCTCTCTCTCTCTCTCTCTCTCTCTCTCTCTATATATATATATATATATATATATATATATAGGTCGTAGGTCTATTAGTGGGTAAAAAACAAAAAGGAGTAGATTAGTTTGTAAAGTCTTAGGGACCAAGTTTTAATCCCCATATCCTTAGTAATAAGGTTAGATAGTCACCATGTGTAAGGCTAGTAATCACAACAACAACAGTAGTAATAATAATAATAATAATAATAATAATAATAATAATAATCTTAAACTTAGTTAATTAAAAATCTTCATAATATTTAATTATCTCGTAAAAGGTACGCGTTGATCTTAATGGTATTCCTTCAAAATATTATTTTTTAGAGTCAATATATTATTAATGAATTCATCACTTTAGACTTTATACGAGAATATCAAGTGTTAAAATTCTAAATGCGCGTGCTAGGCATACTAAAAAAGTAATCCACACTTAAAGGTATTCGTAAAATCTAATACATTAGACTCCAAACTCTACGTTTGTAACGTTCGCCTTGCTAGGGTCATGTGAGATGCTTATCGAGTAGGGCGTTACAACAAAGGTAAATGTTAAAGCATGTAAGATAGATAAATATATAATTTATCATACACCAATCTCTCATGCTGGATAAATTACTTAACTCGCTAATATTAGTTTCATAATTATTAAATTTCATTGAGAGAGGGAAAAACAAACATAATCTTGTTACTATATCCCCTAATTAAGTGCAGAAACTTCAAATTTTGGGATAGCCCCAGTAAAATAGACATTAGAGTAAGAGTGACAGACAATGCATTCAAGATCATTTGGTTACTACGAATAAAATTTTGATACATACATAAAAACACAAATTATCAATGCTCAATTCTATTCATACATAATATAAGAGAAATAAAATTAATAATTTGTCACAAACTCTGAAATAACAGGTTCATAAAGTTGTAGGATAGTCACATTCTCTTGCCTCACACATTGATCAACCCTAACTTTAAGTAAAATTATAGTTTCAAAAAGTGATCATTCTGAAATATGTGTTACAACATAATGACTTATTTGATCTCTAACTTACCTCATTTTGCGCTACCGAGTTCAAATTCTCCAATTCTAGGTCTTTTGCTTTGTTGTTCTTCTCACCTTGTTCAATCTTCTGAAAACGTTACAACTGTCCTAGTAATATGGTTATTTAACTTAATTCTCACTAAGTTCACGTATACTATTAATTTTTTTAATTAATTCCAAGATATCTTCACATAAAATAACTTAACAAAATAACCCCAAATTGATATGAAATTTCATGTTTTACATAATTGGTCTAACCGCCGATTCGATTTGGCTTTCTCAATACCGATAAAAACAAATCTAGTTCAACAAAAGTTGAAAAAGAAAAAAGTTTACATGTTTATAAGTAATATATATTTAGTAATGTTAATTCTTTCTTTTGACAATTATGTTTCATGTATTTTTAAAAATACTTTTAAAATGATTATTAATTTATCATATTAAATGTCCTAAATATTGTTGGAGGGTGCGAATGAAATTATCCCAGTGCTTTCGTTTCTGTATCGAATATTGTAACACACAGCAAGGTATTTTTCATATTCTCCTATATCTCTTATTTTTCTTTTTTTTTTTTTTTATGAACAAGTTTATTCTCCTTTTAAGATTTTCTAAATGGTGAGAAGAATAAATGTTAGATGTCTATGACTATTATGAAAAATATGAAAACCTCTAATTTTCTTTATTATTTGTAGGCTTTTTGGGTCAATTTTCTCCCGATATGTTTATTTTTCCAGCTTAATTTATTTTAAAACCCAATAATGAATCCATGTGCCTCAAACCAAGATAGGTAGCTGAAGTTTAAATGGGTCAGAGATGCCGGATCGGGCTGCCCGTTGTGACTCTTGATCTATTTATGTATCTCCCTTCCTTGGATCCAGAGTCATTCTAGACTCTTCCTTCTCCTCTCTCTTTTTCTGCTATCTCCTCTCAGCCTTCCCGAGAGACGTCTCTGTCTCTTCTTCTTCTCCCCTTCTTTACCGCGGCATACCGTGTCCGTTGCTCTCCTTTGGTGACCTCCGTAGTCTTACGTCACGCCATCTCTGAAAGCGATTGTTTCTGTGGTGTTCTTGTTCGATCGTTTATGGTCTTTTGGTGAGGAGAGCCGTAAGGGTGAGAGAAAGGGTGAACGCCGGTGCTCTTTTTCTATTTGAGGCCTTGATCTGAGGGTATTATTTTTACCCTTAAAGCTGATACCTTTTCTGCCGGCGCCTCGACGCGGTCGTCATTCCACGCCACTGCTCGGCCCCATCCAGTCTCAGTGTGTGCCGCTGGTGGTTCCAACACTGCAGGGACAGGTAAGTATCTCTTACCGATTGGTGGTTCAGTTTTTTTTTTAACGATTGTTGTGTGCAATTTCGGTCTTGCCGATCGGCTTGAACCGGCTATGAAACAGGAAGAGGAAGAAGGATTTTTTTTGTAATAGAATAGGTTTATTTTTTTGCTATTATTTTTAATTCTTTTACTGGTTTGTAATAGTAATTAGAGTGTTTAATAGTAATTTAGATCCTAACAAGTGGTACCAGAGCCTGGTTTCGACGGCGTAGGCAACCAAGAAAACCGAATCTGAGGGAACTGTTGAGTTCCTCAGAACCGGCCAGTGAAGTATAGCTAAACCCTCTTTTTTTTTCGAGCATTATTTTTCTTTTGCTTCTGTTTTTGTTTTTCTGTTTCGGCTTGCCGCCGATTGTGTTGCTTCTGGTCTTTTGGTTTCTGTTTCGACTTCCGCCGTTTGTGGATTGGTTTACTGTTACTATTATGCTTCTTTTCTGAACCGCATTACGGTTCGGTTTCTTGGATTACTATTGTTCTTGTTCATTTGTGTGTTATTCCCGCTTATATTGTTCTATTGTTTTTCTGGTGTTACACTGCCGATTACTGTTTCCAGTGATACAGCGTTATTGTTGGTTTCAATTTTTCTAGATTTCATTTTTTGTTGCTGTTTTTTTTTTTTTTTTTTTTTTGAAAATTATAGAAAACACAAGTCTGGCTTGAATCCGTGAGATCTCAAGTAGCTGTGTCTTGGCGCGTTTTTCAATTTTTCAAAACTTTTGCAACATTCTTTTATTTTGTCTTTTTCTGTTCCTGCTGATAAGCTGTCATACAGCTCATATACGTATATTACATTGTCTGGGTTATTATTTTTACTGTTGCGCTATCTGTTGTTTGTGAGAATCGTGCGATTCACAATTCTTTATTATGCGCTGTTTTTCAAAGCAAAAAATTTCGGGTATTTTATTTGAGTGACTTTTTAAAAAAAAAAAAAAACTTTCATTTTTCTAGCCAATAAAATTACTCCTATTTGCCATTTTTGAACATGTCGATTCCAATAATTGAAACTGACAAGAGCAATTTGTAGCTCTGAAGAGTATCCGGAATCTTGGACAGGCGAAGTTCTTGATGAAAAACTGGGTGATCCACATAGCTGCCTCACCCTGCACTTAACAGACAATGTTTTACAAGAAATTGACAAAAAGACAACGCTTTTGAAATCTGGATCAAACTGGAAAAACTATTTTTAGGAAAATCTTTGTCAAATAAGATTTATTTAAAAGAACAACTTTTTAGGTTCAAAATTAGCGGGACGAAAACACTTTCAGAAACATGGATGATTTGAACAAAATTGTTTTGGAACTTCAAAACGTTGGAGAGAAAATCTTTGATGAAAACATTGCTGTTATTTTGTTGAATGCCTTGCCTGATTCTTATAATGATGTGAAATTTGTCATTAAATATGGTAGAGATGGTTTGTCTTTATCTGATGTTAAAAACGCTTTAAAGTCAAAAGATTTGGATTTGAAAAAAGAAAATAAACTAAGCGGAGAAAACCTTTACTTGCGTGGGAGAGATGACCAGAGGGAACCTCTTAGTCATAGGTTTAAAAGTAAAGGGAGGTCCAAATCACGAGACAAGAATACGGTGAAGTGTTTTTACTGTGGCAAGGAGGGTCATATGAAAAATAAGTGTTTTAAAAGGATCAAAGATGAAAAACAATGTAAATTTGGTAAAGGTAGTGATAAAAATAACAAAACCCATGATTTTGATGTAGACGGTAATTCTATGTATTTCGAGGTTTTGTTTGTATCCCCTACCCCTACCCCTACTAATGTTGTTAATGATTAGATCCTTGACTTTGGTTGCATTTTTCACATGACACCTTACGAGCATTGGTTTTCAGATTTTAAACCCCTTGATCAGGGAAAAGTTTTTACGGGTAACAACCAAGTTTGTAACATTAAAGGCATTGGTAATGTTTTCATAAAATCTCATGATGGCATGACTAGGAAACTCACTGAGGTGAGATCTGTCGGAACCTTATCTCCCTTTGTTATTTAGTTTCAAATGGTTTTTCTTACAAATCAAAGAATGGTGTTTTAAGAGTTTGTAAAGGCAACTTGGTCATGCTAAAAGGTTTTAAAAGAGAGAGTTTATACACTCATTGGAAAAACTATTTGCAAATCATTTGCACTTATTTCAAAAATAGTTCTTGGCCACATTAGTGAGAAGGGACTGCATCATTTACAAAAACAAAAACTTTTATGTGGTGACAAGATTGACTCTTTGGATTTCTGTGACCACTATGTTTTGGGTAAACAGCACAAAATTAATTTTTCAACTAGCACACACAAGTCAACCATAGTACTTGATTATGTGCATTGCGATCTGTGGGGACCTGAAAAGGTCCCAACCTATAGTGGTAATATTTATTTCCTATTTGTTGTTGATGATTTTTCCAGGCATGTTTGAGTTTTTCTTTTAAAAACAAAGGATCAAACTTTTGAAAAGTTGTGAGTGGAAATGCCTTGCCAAAAATCAAACCAGAAATAAATTAAAAACCATTAGGACAGATAACGGTCTTGAGTTTTGCAACTGTAAGTTTTCTGATTTATGTGCATCTCATGGCATCTTGCATCATAAGACGGTTAGGCACAACCCCCAGCAGAACAGTGTAGCTGAGAGGATGAACCGTACCATAATGGATAAAGTTAGGTGCCTTATGATTTCTTCTGGTGTCCCAAAACCTTTCTGGGGTGAAGCTGTTAGCACGGTTGTATACCTCATTAATAGATCCCCTTCAACAGTCATAAACTTTAGAACTCCCGTAGAGTTGTGGTGTGGTAAACCTCCAAACCTTTCCACCCTTAGAATTTTTGGGTGTGCCGCTTTTGCACATCAGAAAGAGGGTAAGCTAGATCCCAGGTCTAAGAAAGGTGTTTTCATAGGTTACCTTAGTGGAGTGGGTTATAGAATTTGGCTCAAGAGTGAGGCAGGTGTGAGGATAGTGATAAGCAGGGATGTGGTTTTCAATGAGCAAGAGATGCCTTATCTTAAGGATAAACATGAGTCTGTTAGTACATCCTATATTCCTACAATAGATAGTATTCCAATGGAGGTGGAGTCTAATCCCGAACCCCCTCAGGAACCACCTCCTGAGCCAGAAATCCAGTAGAACCTGTTGTACCATCCAGTGTTCCTGATACCAACGAGCCTGGGTTAGAAGGTTCTGATGAGGAGGAAGAACACCCTAAGGCATAAGCACAAGCCCTTAGAGATTATCAACTGTCTAGAGATAGAGTTAGAAGAGTGTCCAAGGAACACACTAGATATGGTTATTCATATATTGTCTCATATGCATTTGTTGTTGCATCTTATGTTGAAGAAAAAGAACCATTATATTTTTCTGATGTTTTAAAGAGCCCTAACCGCTCTTTATGGTTGCGTGCTATGAATGAAGAAATATCTTCTCTTGACAAAAACAAAACCTGGATTCTTGTTCCAAAACCCTCTACTCAAAAATTAGTTGATTACAAATGGATTTTTAAAATTAAAGAGCCTGAGTCTCCTAAAGAACCTCCAAGGTTCAAGGCCAGGCTGGTTGCGAAAGGTTTTTCACAAGTCGAGGGCATTGATTTTAACGAAATCTTTTCTCCTATTGTTAAATACAAAACGATTAGGATTATGCTTACTCTTGTTGCTTTCTATGATTTACATCTTGAACAACTTGATTTCAAAACCGCTTTCTTGCATGGTGATCTCGAGGAGACCATATATATGCGTCAACCTCCAGGTTTTGAGGTTATGGGTAAGGAACATATGGCATGCTTGTTGAAAAAGTTCTTATACGGACTTAAACAATCTCCGAGACAATGGTACAAGAGGTTTGATTCTTTTATTTTAAAAGTTGATTTCTTGAAGAGCAATTATAATAGTTGCCTTTATTTTTTTGGAAATAACGTTGATAGTGCTATTTATTTATTGTTTTATGTAGATGATATGTTAATTGCTTGCAAACATAAAGCCAAAATTGATGATTTGAAATCTCAGCTTAAGTCCGAATTCGACATAAAGGACTTAAGGTCTGCATCCAGGATTCTCGGCATGAGTATTACTACAGATAGAACTGATCATTCCCTTTTCTTATCTCAAAAGTCCTTCCTTCAGAAAATTGTTTCTAAATTTTCCATGCATCTTTGTAAACCCGTCATTACCCCACTTGCTAGCCATTTCAAGCTTTCTGACAAGACTTGTCCTAAAACAAAGAGTGAGAAAAGAGATATGGCAAATATTCCCTATAAAATGGTCATAGGCTCGGTTATGTATTTGATGATATCCACCCGACTAGACATTGCTTTCTCCATAAGCCTTCTTAGTAGATTTATGTCTAATCCAGGGAGGGATCACTGGGTTGCTTTCAAGTGGTTACTGCATTACCTTAACGAACTACGGATAGGGGTTTACACTACCGTAGTTGGTCTGATGATTTTGATCTAATTGGTTATGTCGATTCTGAGTTTGTAGGTGACAAGGATGGTAGAAAATCTACCTTGTCCTATTTCTTTACCCTTGCAGGTAATTGTGTCTCGTGGAAATCCCAACTACAACTAGTAGTTGCATTATCAACTACCGAAGCTGAGTACATTGCCGCTACGGAAGCCATCAAGGAAGCCATTTGGCGACAAGGGTTATTGAATGAATTACATGTTTTACATTCTAATGCTATTATTTATACTGACAGTCAGAGTTGTTTACATTTATGCAAAAATCCTATCTATCACGAAAGGACAAAACATATAAATGTCAAATATCATTTCATTAGAGAAAAAGTCTCTAGTTGCTTAGTTGACATAGATAAGATTAGTACTGATAATAATCCTGCAGATTTCGGTACTAAAATTGTAAACACAGACAAATTCATGTTTTGCAGGAATTTCCTTCATTTGGATACAGGTTGACTCTAATTGAGTCATTCGAGGGATGGGAAAATATTGTTCGAGGTGGAGATTGGAGGCTTTCTGGGCCAATTTTCTCCCAATATTTTCATTTTTCCAGCCCAATTTATTTTGAAAACCCAATGATGAATCCATGGGCCTCAAACCAAGATAGGTGGCTGAAGTTTGAATGGGTCAGAGATACCGGGTCGGGCCGGGCCGGGCCAGCCCGGGCTGCGCATTGTAACTCTTAATCTATTTATGTCTCTCCCCTCCTCAGTTCCAGAGTCATTCCAAACTCTTCCTTCTCCTCTCTCTTTTTTTGCTACTCCCTCTCAGCCTTCCCGAGAGCCATTTCTATCTCTTCTTCTTCTCCCCTTCTTTACCGCGGCTTACCGCATCTGTTGCTCTCCTCTGGTGACCTCTGTGGTCTTTTGTCACGCCGTCTCTGAAAGCAATCGTTTTTGTGCTATTCTTGTTTGATTGTTTATGGTCTTTTGGTGAGGAAAGCCGTAAGGGTGAGAGAGAGGGTGAACGCCGATGATCTTTTTCTATTTGAGGCCTTGATCTGAGAGTGTTATTTTTACAGTTAAAGCTAATACCTTTTCTGCCGGCATTCGACGCGGTCGTCATTCCACGCCGCTGCTCGGCGCCGTCCAGTCTCAGTATGTGCTGCCGGCGGTTCCGACACTGCAGCGACAAGTAAGTATCTCTTACCGATTAGTGGATCAGTTTTTTCTTAACGATTGTTGCGTGCAATTTCGGTCTTGCCGATCGGCTTGAACCGGCTATGAAACAGGAAGAGGAAGAAGGATATTTTTTTTTTAATAGAATATATTTATTTTTCTGTTGTTATTTTTATTCTTTTACTGGTTTGTAATAGTAATTAGAGTGTGTAATACTAATTTAGATCCTAACATTACTCTTTTTGTCTTTCATTCCAAATTGTGAATGCAGCAAATATGTTGATCTAAGGTATATGCGTAGACATCCTTTAGATAAAAACGGTCATAACTGATTAATATGAATGTAATTGCCATTGTTTTGGGAGAGGGCCAGTATTTGCCCCTTCTCCTTCCTTGGGTATTTGTATAGTACCCTAAAATGTTATTCAAACTAAAATAAGCATCCAAGTTTTGAATTTCTTGCACAAAAGATAAAGATTGAAATCTCCTATGTAGACCGCCCACATCGCACACAAGGGGAGAAATTGACAAAACAAGAACAAGGCCTACAAAAACTAGACAACAAAACCATGCTCAGAGAAATTGAAGAAGAATATATCAAGGCCCCGCAACACAAGTTGCAAGGGCATGACAAAAATAAAACAACATTCCTTGAAAAGCAAACACAAGAACTAAACGGAAAAGGCTACCAGAAAAAGGATCATGATGGCAAGAAAAAAGAAGAAGAAAGAAAGAAAAAGGAAGAAGAAAGCAGGAAAAATGAAAAAGAAAGCAAGAAAAAAGTATATGATAGCAAGGAACAATAATGGATAGACTGTAGTATTGGCGATTTTCATAAATGTAGAGAGAGATAAAAGGATTACATAGAGGAAAATGGGAGAATAATTCTTTTGTGTTTATAACCTTCAAGGCTGCACATATTTACAGTGCATGAGAAAAATAAAATCTTAACTATAGAACAAACTATTATATACGATCAAAATCAATCAATCATAAATCATAACCACTATATTTCCATAACAATATAACTATCTCCTTTACATCCCCTCATACGACACGATAAAGAGGAGAATAGAAGCTTTGAAAAAAGAAGTTGAAACCGCTAACGAGATAAGTTCATAGTAAATAAAATCTGTAAGTTGACCATGAGTAGAGACATAACTAACACAAAGAACACCATGAAATATGAGATTAGCAACATATTAGAGTGGAAAAAATGTTATCACGACAGATAACATGCAGAGAGCATAAGGGAAGACTAAGTTCACGGAATAAATAACATAATTACAAGTCAAGGTGCTAAGAAAGTTCATGAGCATCTTATGCCACTTAATTACAAGTCAAGGTGCTAAGAAACCAATTTAAAAAGTCAAAATACTCTCAAAGAGATAAAATTTGATTCTCCTAGCTGAGAACTACTGTCAATGATAGGTCTACCTACCGTCCAAATTGTAGGTTATAGTGAAGGGGGTGGTTCTTGGAAAGTGAGTGGGGTAGTATATGTTTTGCCTTGTTTGAACTCCAAAACATTCAAACTGGCTGTTGGTATCTTTAACAAAGATGTAGATCGTTCTCTTAGCTTTCTAATGCATCTTGAATCACCTCAATTGGACTCATATAACTAAAATTTATGGCTATTTTACCGAAATGTGTCATCTTGGCAATCGAAGGTAAAATGTCTAGATTAAGACTTGTTATAGGATATCTAAATGAACTCACATACGAATCAACCATAACATTTTGGAAACCTCAAGAAGTCTTCTACAATCGTCATGAAAGTCACTTGTTCATGTGAATTATTTAAAAGCCCCAAAATAGAGTTCTTCCAAAGCGGGTCCAGAAATTAAGCTTGCCTCCATTTTGACCATTCTTCTAACTCTGACTCTTAGACTTAAATCTTCCAAGCATTTATGCATATCTGTGGTCATATTATTATGTCTCTTAGATTGTGTTGTACAGGTTCTAGGGGCTTGTTCTTCTAAGGTTTTTGTAGCCAAATGGGGAAAGAATTTAACATCTCATTACAAGTTGTTTTGGCCTTAGTTTCTCCAAGGTTGAGTAATGGATTAGGGATTTAAACCAAGTTACAAATAAGCGTTATAAATAATAATTCTTGGGAGTGTGATGTACTTCAATCTTCATCCAAGCAAGCTCACATCAAATTCCTATCAAAGAAACCTCCAACTGATTGTCAATTATGTGTTTATTTCATGTTTTGATTTAATTAAGAAAAATAGTTCGTAGAAAAGGCAATTGAAAATTTTGACAAAAAATTGGAGGCTATAAAAGGCTATTAAAATTAATTTGGAAATGAAAACTATGAAAGAAAATTTCAAAAGATCTGTTTTGTTTGAGTCAGGAATATAATTGAAATTAATTTCACTCAATTCGTAGTTGATTTTATTGGTGAATTGTATTCAAAAGTTGCAAATTGTTTTGTGTTCTCAGTTGCAGATAATTTATTGATTTATATAATCATAAAATATGTTATACAAATTGTATTTGTGCGAAATTCATGCTTAGCTTCACCAACTATGAGTGGGAAAGCTTTTGGAACAAGTTTGAAATGATTTCGAGCAAAAGGGAAAGCGTTATTATGAAATTAATAGAAGGGTGACTTAAGCCCCTGTTTTCTGGAAAAATTTTTCTAGTACTCTTATTATTATTTTTTTTTTGCTTAGTGTTGCTTTGTTAATGGTTGTATTGTGCTGCTAAGTTCTTTCTTAAGTGCAATTAATGTTTGAATGATGATCAATGATCTTTAGCTGTCTAATTTCCTTGGATGAATTTTTGAAACTCTTTGCATCACAAATACTTGATAAAACTCTACTTTGAACTTTTTCACCAAATAAACTAAGTACATTGATTGAATTTCTGAGTTTTGTTGATCTTCCTTGTGGTTATGGTACAGAAGTTTAAAGGGCCAAAGAATCCTTGTGAGGTGGGAGTTTGGAAAAAGCTAAGAGGGTGTGCCCATTTTATCAAAAGCAATTAGGAGGGCATACTAAGTGGATTGAGTGATCATCTAAAGAGAGTAAATACTTCAGAGGGATTTTAGAGGTCGTTCTTTGTTTTCTTGTTCTTTGGCAGGTTTAATAATGTCTATGGGTGGTCATTTACCTACTCCTTATTATGGGGAAATAGTAAAGCATCTGGACCGAACTTGGATACTATGGCAATGATTATGAAAAAACAACAATGTATGAGAAAAGAATTGGTCGGCTTAAAAAGAGGAATGGGAGAATTTACTTTTGAACAAAGATGATATAACATGAGATGAGCTTGAACCCACGGATCTCTTTCAAGGATCAATCACAAGAGCTAGAGCCAAGAAGATCAAGAAGCTTGCCAAGAACATAAAAAATGAGTTGCTCGCACTTGCGGAGAAAGCTATGAAGAAAGGACTTTTAAGTTCATGAATGAAGATTTAAAAGATGTCTCCAAAGCACCGAAAGTGTTCATGTTTCATGCCATAACCAAGGAGCAACATGTGGAGCAAGTAAGAGGACAAAAAGTGATGTGAATCGGAAGAGTCAAGCACCTATGGAGTTGAAGCTTGGACCAATCACTAGAGCTTAAGGAAAGAAACTCAAGATTCATTATGTAAAAGTTGATAATGGCTTGGTCGTTTATATGGAGGAAGCTTTGAAGAATAAGTTTGAAGGATTTGAAGATCAATGAAAGGCTTCCAAGTTACTTTCAAATAGCTTGATTTAATGCCTCAAAATATGCTACAAATTCTGCCTCCATATTTAAAGAAGCAATGAGTGTCTGGTAGACACTTTTCCATGATACCGCCCTTTCAGATAGCAAAAATATATCCTGATGTAGATCTCATGCAATCTTGACATCCACCTAAGTTGGAATCTGAATATCTAACGATCTCAAGTTTGTCCGACTTTCTATAAGTGAGCATGTAATGTTTTGTTTTCTGCAAATACCTAATGACCCGCTTGGCAGCTATCCAATGTACAGGGCCCGGATTACTCAAATATTTACCCAACATACAAATTAGAATGCAAGGTCTGGACGAGTGCAGACTTGTGCATACATAAGGTTTCCAAATACTGAAGCATAAAGAATACCTTCCATTTTCTTGGATTCAAAGTCATTATTAGGACTCTTTGAGATGAAACTTATCTCCTTTTGCCATAGGAGTATCAAGCGGTTTACCATCTTGTATTCCAAATCCCTGTAATACCTTCTCGATGTATCCTTTTTGTGACAATCCAAGAATTCCTCGAGAACGATCTCGATGAATTTGGATTCCTAATACAAAAGATGCTTCACCAAGATCTTTCATCTCAAATTGCTTCGAGAGAAATTTCTTTGTTTCATGCATTAAACCTACATCGTCACATGCAAGCAAGATGTTATCCACATAAAGTACTAGAAAAATGTACTTATTTTACAGAGTTTGTGATACACACAATCGTCCACAACATTTGTAGCAAAACCAAAAAATAATATCACATTGTGAAATTTATAGTACCACTGATGAGAGGTTTGTTTGAGCCCATAGATTGATTTCTTATGTTTACAAACCAATTGTTTAGAATTTTTGGATTCCAAACCTTCAGGTCGCACCAAATAAATTGTTTTATTAATGTTCCCATTGAGAAAAATTGTTTTGACATCATCTAATGTAATTCAAGATCAAAATGTGCTACTAGTGCAATAATTATTCTAAAAGAGTCTTTCGAAGAAACAGGAGAGAAAGTCTCTTTGTTGTCAATGCCTTCCTTTTGAGTGAATCCCTTAGCGACTAAACGAGCTTTATATCTCTCCACATTGCCTTGTGAATCCCTTTTGGTTTAAAAACCCATTTACAACCAATTGGTTTCACACCTTCTGGCAAAGGAACGAGATCCCATACATCATTGCCTTTCATGGATTGAATTTCTCCATCCATAGCATCTATCCATTTACAAGCATTCAAGCTTTCGATGGCATAACAAAAGGTGGTTGGATCATCTTCTGTCGAGTCAATGTTTTCCATATGCTCATTAAGATACACAACATAGTCATCTGAAATTGCGTTTCTTCTTTCTCGAATGGATCTTCTTAAGGGCACTGGTTCTTTAAGTTGTTGAGGTTGCTCCACAGGAATAGGTTGAGGAGTGATTGGATGATCAATTTCAAGCAGAACCTATTGAACTATATTATGAGGAAGCACAGCATTATCTTGTACAGAATTTTGTTCTTGAACAAGATCAGGTACGAGAACCTGCACACGTTCAAGAACAACCCTAGGAACGAGAACTGAGTTCTCATCAGACAAAGTTTCTTACCCTATCTTCCCTTCCAACCTCAATATCCTCAAAGAATCGGGCATTTCCCGTCTCAAAAAATTGTTCTGTTTTGGAAATTATAAAACTTGTAACATCGTGACCGTTCAGAGTATCCAACAAAATAGCAACTAACTGTTCTTTAATCCAATTTCTTCTCATTAGGCCTATAAGGCCTTGCCTCAGCTGGACATCCTCATACCCTTAAATGTCTTAAGATAGGTTTCTTACCTATCCATAATGCATATGGAGTTTTTGTTGTTGCTTTAGTTGGAACTCTATTAAGTATATAGACTGCAGTTTTAAGTGCATCCCTCTAGGGTGATTTTGGTAAATTAGTATGACAAATCATACTTCTTACCATGTCCTTAAGGGTTCTATTTCGTCTCTCAGCAACTCCATTCATGCTACGTGACCCCGGCATAGTATACTGAGGGACGATCTCATACTCTTCTAAGAATTTGGCAAATGGCCCTAGACGTTGTTCACCTGAACCATCATTTCTGCGGCAATATTCACCTCCACGGTCAGATCTGATGCATTTAATCCTTTTTGCCTAGTTGATTTTCAACTTCAGTTTTAAATGTTTTGAACTTATCCAAAGCCTTTGACTTCTCATGTATCAAATATAAGTATCCATAATGAGAGTAATCGTCTATAAACGTTATAAAGTACTCTTGACCATTACAAGAAGCTACAAAGAATGGTCCACATAACTGCATGTACTAGTTCTAAAATGTCTTTAGCTCTCTCGGCACCTATCCTGTTCTTGAATGTTAATTTACTTTTAATACACTTGACACATTGTATTATCCGTATTGTTAAGTGTGTCAAGAATTCCTTCAGACACAAGTCTGTCAATTCTCATTTTGGAGATATGACCTAATGAATTGTGCCATAATGTATAGGAGTTCTCATTAGTTAATTTTTGTTTGGTACCACGTGTACTTACATGCAAGGATTCATTAGAAGAAGTAGTCGCAAGCTCATATAAATTATCATAAGGATATAAAAAACCAGTTCCTAACAATGTAGAATCAAAATAAAGACAACACTGTTTATTACCAAATGAACAAAAAAAAAAAAAAAACCTTCTTTTTCCAAAACAGGAATAGAAACTAAAAATTCCATCTGATGGTACAACAAATGTCTCTTTTAACTCTAAAAATAAATCAGTCTTTAATGATAATTTAAAAATGCCTGTAGCTTGAACTTTTGTCGTACTGCCATCTCCCTTATAGATGAATCTTTCATCATCCCTTTGTTGGCGGTAACTCTGGCAACCTTGCATAGATATACTTATGCGAGTAGTGGCAGCAGAATCTAACCACCAAGTATATCTTGGCACCGAAACTAAATTAACCTCTGAACAGACAAAAGTTAGAGGAATACCTTTCTTCACGTGCCATGCGTGATACTTAGGTACATTCCTTCTTAACATAAGAGGAATCCTTGCAGAAAAAACACTTGATGTCTTTCGACTGATCCTTCTGTTTTTTCTTGTCGATATATCCATAGTCATTTTGCCCTTTCTTTTCTTGTTACCTTTTGAGAAAGTGAGATTAACACTCTCAACCTTATGTTGTCTCGTTCTTTCTTTCTCCTGCACTAAATGTGAGATGAGTTCATTGACTGTCCATTTGTCCTTTTGACAGTTGTAACTCTCCTCAAACTGGCCAAATTGAGGAGGAAGAGACATCAAAATAAGGTACACCAGTAGATCATCAAGAAAATCCAACTTTAGTGTCTTAAGTTTTGATATAATATGAGACATCTCGAAAATATATTCCCTAATGTTTCCCAAACCATTGTACCTCATGGCAGTGAGTTTACGCAGTTGCGTAATAATCTCTGCCTTTTCGCTTTTTATAAAGCGTTGTTCCAACTGTTCGAGAAACTTAACTTCATTATTCTAATCTGTCATGTTAGCAAGAAAAGTCTCTGGAATTGTACTTTTCATGATCATTAGACTTAACATATTTGACCGTTCCCACTGAGCCATTTCCCTCTGTTGTTCAGAGATACTATTATCAGTCAGCTCAGGCAGTCGTGACTCCCTAATGGCCAAGTCTAGATCCAGACATCTCAGATGAATTGCAACCTTATCTTTCCATGCTTTAAAGTTGGTACCATTTAATTGCAGAATATTACTTAAATTTGCAGATAATTGAATAACAGAGATACCAGTAACTGTAATAGAAAACGTAATATAACAAACATAAATAAAGCTTATTCATATATATATATATAAATTTTAACAACTCATGGGCTATATTATAACAACATTCGATCACAAGAATATCGGTGCAACACTGAGTCTAGCCTTTGGACAAAGAATTAGCTTGTAAATGATTTTCTTGATATAATAATTGAGCACTAATAGTAAAATCTAGTCAAGTATCAAGCCTTCCTTTGGGCCGACTTAACACTTACTATGGTACTTAATAACTATTACATGTTCATCACCACATATGTTTGTAACTCTCAACCTGATAATAACAATCTTCCTTTAGGTCGATTGCTACCCGCATAAGAAATACGAAACCGACATTTAAGTAGTTCATTATCGAAAGATTTTCATGGGAGAGCCTACTTTGGTAGGATGCCACTTCTACGAATCAATGTAAAGCTACTAGAAATGCTCATTAGAGCAACTTAAGTTATTATGAATGAAAACTTTAATTACATACTATTTCATATTATGTATGTATCACAATTCAGGATTAACAAATAAATTTTGACACATACAAGAATCACACATAATATGTAAATAACCATATATATCGACATATAAATGATGATATTAAAAAAACTGAATAAATAAAATCTTCATAGATATTATCTGAGTAAACAACAGAAAAACCTTAAGTTTTCTTTTTCGAATTTCATTTAAAGGAAATAAAATAAGATTATAGCCATAAAGTCCATATTTTGGAAAACAAATCCTCTGATCTCAACACAATAATTGTGGAACAAATTCAAACCATGAATCCTTCTGGCTGGTGAACATGCAGAACATGCATATTACCATTAAATAGAGACATGAAAAAACATGCACATTACCAAAAAACGAAAAACACATCAAAGCAATTGAATTGCCGATCCTTTTTATTTTAATAAAAAATTACCATTATCGAATATGCATGCCAAAGGCACGAACAAGAAGACCAGAAAACTTGACCAATACTATTGTATAATGATAACCATCCTTTATTGGTGGTTTTTAAAAAACGCCAAGCCCTTGATCCGAATTAAATCCAAAGAACAGAGAACAAAGCGAAGATAGAAAAAAATTTCATCAAATTAATCATCAGAAGAAATCAAATCTCGAACAGAAATACGATCGGTTAGGTTTTTTTTCTTTTCTCTCTTAAAAAATGATTTTTAAAAATTAAACCACAAATCAAGAATTCAAACAATCATTGATATAAGGAGGCTCTGATATCATTGATGGAACTTAAAGGGAAATTAAAAGAAATAAATCCCAAGAATTAAACCTTACTCAATAGATATTTAGAATAAAGAATCGAAACATGTACCTTGATCCATAGCGATTGAAAGATTAAAGATCGAGTTTGAATATTCTGATTGTTACGTACGTAGCCATTTTCCTCAAAGAGATGGGGACTTTCAGAGGAGGCTAATAATCTAAAGCATATGTGCAAACAATCCATCATAGTTTTGCAATACAACCCCTAGATTTCTACACATTTATAAAGAAACGCCACACTTTTATTAAGATGACAGACCCACCTATATAGATTACCTTAATTGGGTCTCAAAATATATATAATAACGAATACATAATTAAATTAAGCAATACATATACGTCTCCATGTCTAAATGCTATATGTAGAATACGTGTGCACATGAATTAAGTGCAAAGATCTAACAATAAGATGTTTTTGTTCGCTCTTTTTCATTAAATTTCATCTAAAAATTGAGTTTAGGCATTTTATGATAATTGATATGTATATGATTTCAATCTATTGATGAATTATTGTTGCCATCATATTCTTTTGAGAATTATTGGTTGGTTTGTGAACTTTGAAGAATTAAATGTTTAGAGATTTGATTTTGCAAAATTTTTAAACTTGAAGAATTACATGATGATTGATATGTTACATTATTTAGATTACTTAGAGGAATTTTTGAAGAATTTTGTAAGAAGTTAACATTTTCTTTTTAAGTTATGTGATAGATTAGTTAACTTAGTTTTATAACAATATGTTTATTAAGATGACAACTTTAATTTGAAACATTTGATTATTATTATTATGATTTCATTATTTCTATGGATAAATATTTGAAAAAATGGAAGGCGAGTTCAACCCATAATAGAAATATTAATAATGAAGATACTTGTAAAGAAAATTTTGGGTTAAAGTATTTGTATTAATATTATTTGTTTTTATACTAAGCTTCTAAACAGTTTATATTAATCAAACATGTTTAGTTTGCAGTTATTGTCTTTTGATCGTGCACGATTGCTTCATATTGTGATAGGGTATGAAAAATACCTTTTATGCTAAAAGGACATTTAGGTCACATTATACATAATTTCATCTCATTCCGACATAAAATAATATTTTTTCCAAACCAACAAAAAAAAATCATTATTTTATTCTACCTTTTTCTTCCTAACACCGGAATGGAAAGAAGATTTCGTTCCATTCAGGATGAAAAATGATTCTAGTACCAAACATGTTGTAAGTTTTTTTCTTATTATTATTTTTGGATAACTCTGCGATGAGACTAATGAATTAAAAATCAAGCACTAAACAATGAATCAAGTATTAATCTTTGAGAAAATTGCCTAAATAATTTATAGTTTCTCTTTTTACTAATTTATATTTTCTTTTTACTAATAAACAATTTTTCGTTTATTGTATAGTCGAAAGTAATTTTCTTTTGACTAATTATCTCAAATTATTAAATACTCGGCGGAAAAGGACTTACCTAACTCAGGTGCATCTGGCGAGAGGGACATTTTTGTCCATCAAGCAGAAGATGGGTTTCAAGGAAAGAAATGAGGTTTTGAGAGAAAATGAGAAAAAGGATACGAAAAGTAATGAGTTTTCTAAAATGCTCATATCTATAACCATAATACTACTTCTTCATGGAAGCTCCTTGTTGCAAGCAGCACCTTCGACACCGTGCTACATGGCACTGTATTCACTCCTATGGACAAAAACTGTCCCTCTTGTCGATGGCAGGTGAGTTAGGGGTATCAAAAATAACCATCTTCCTCTAAATATTCAACAATTTGACATTAACAATCAAATCAAAATTATTTTTAAGTATACACTAAACCAAAAAAAAATATTTATAAATAAAAATATAAAAGTATAAATTACTAATGGATAATTATGATGATTTTCCCATTCCTCTTTCAATATCAAAACATTTATTACAAACACACAGGAAAAAGAATGTGGCCATTAATTTAAGTAGATTTCTTCTCCAATTTCTGTGGTCACGATTTCCAGATTCATGATACAACTAACTAGAAAAATTTAGAAGAATAGCAGCAAAACTATGTTGATTACTAGTCACATTTGATATTACTGTATATGTAACGAACAAAAAGAAGGGAAGCTCTAAAGCCCACAGTTCCTAAAAGAAGAAAGAGGGCATAGCTGAAGCATGTCATGTAACCAAAGAAGAATGAGGTTTGCATTAAACCTTTCATGTCTGACCTTTGAAAGTAATAGAAGAACGAATAAGCAAAGAGGTAAAGACCAGTTGAACCTCCACAAAGAAACGACCTGTTCATGAAAATACAACAAATCAATCAAACAAGAAATTCCCAAAGGGTTTATGAACAAATTCATAGAAAATTTGTCAGACAGACTCTATAATCATTTGCATCTTTCACTTAAGTAAATTTTTGTTCAAGAAAAAGCTTAGAGTTCTTGTTTTGTTGCATTTCTTCGTGTCTTTGAAGGCGTAAATTCCTAGTAAAATTCTAACTTTTGATGGAATATAAAAGCATCATACTCAAGAAATCAAGTGGCTCTAAGTACTAACCTCCACCACCACCGATGATCTTCAGCAGCAAGCTGAAAGTAAGTCAAACCAATAGAAACAAGAGCTGTAGTGATGACAAGAAGCGAGAAGGCAATACAAAGCATGCCATATAATGTGTATATCCTGTGACCCCAAATGCTGGCTAAGATATAATAGAGCTCAATGTAAATAGCACCGAAAGGTAGAAACCCTGCCAATGCCATTTGAGGAAGAATGCCTCGGTACCATCTCTGTCGGGGAATCTCTCTAACACACTTTGTGGTACGGCAAGGAGCTTCAAATTTGGAAATAATCCTTCTCCCATATGAGCCACCCAACAAGAGCAATGGCAAACCCAAAAATAACAACATGACAAAAATCATCACAACTGTGCCTAAAGGAAGTTTAACTGTGGTCCCGTAGATACTGGCAACGGTATTAAGGAAACAAAATGCAAGAAATAGTGGACCACAAAAGAGACACCCGGTTAGACATAAATTCCTCACCTGTCAAGACAGAGGAAGGGATCATAGATTAGAACTCAAAAAGTACTAATTACTAAAGCAATAGAGAACTTAAAAGGCAGCAATACCGACCCATTCATTTCCCTCAAGTTGATGATAGAAAGAGCCTGCTGTAAA
The DNA here is from genome assembly GCA_028651295.1 of Catharanthus roseus. NCBI lineage: Eukaryota > Viridiplantae > Streptophyta > Magnoliopsida > Gentianales > Apocynaceae > Catharanthus > Catharanthus roseus. The sequence continues at coordinate 516,332 of JAPQWS010000046.1, read as the reverse complement.
TCCACCAAGGCCACATGTAAGAGCATATGTGATTATTAATGCAATCTGTATAACTCCACGATCATATGGACGAAAGAACCCAAATAAGCCTAATATTAGAATTGACACCACACTGCAAAACACCGAGAGATCTGTTACATATATATTTACTCTGCTTGACACATTTCAAATCCATATATTTCAAAAATGCTAACACTAACACTGCCAATAGTTGGGTTCCACAACCCATAGCTGCAGCAAAGAGAGCCTTGTAATTTGGGTACCGAAACACATCACCATGGAGGATCTTCCACCCTGTCTCTTCTTGATCATCGGCCAACTCCACATCATTTCCAAATCTTTACAAGATTGAGAAGAGAAACAAAATTAATTGAGAAAGAAAGAAAAATGATAATGTTAGATGAAAGGAAGAGAAAATAATTAATAGAAGAACTGAATCTTCAGTATGTTATGGTCATGCCATATTATCATTGACATCTTACTTGTAAAAATCTTTCCTAAGGACTCGAACATATAATGCCAGCAGAAAACCAATTAAGATAAGAATTGTCCAAAATGAATTCATGATCGAGAGCTGATGTATTTCCAAATGACGAGGCAATTGGGCTGATGCAGTGTATTTATCCATTCTCTTCTCAAACGGTGAATCTATTTCCTTCCACTTTACACTGTGCAAGAACTCCACATCCACAACCTTGTCCGCTGCCAATTCAGTCAAACCTGTATCGGCACTCCGGACACTGATTTCTATCACATTATTTCCATTGTAAAAGATGTCAAAATGAAGATGTGTATAAATAAAATATCTATACTCATCTGGGCTGGATTCGCCATCACGCTCAGTCTTCCCAGTGAAAGCCCATATTGGTAAATCATCATAATACATTTGTAGATAGTAGTCCTGTGCTACAGCAGTTTGAAACTGAGAAACTTCATCTTTAGTCAGATTTTTCCGACATACGACTTCGGATGATTTATTCACCAAGAAGTCTAGCTTATATGGAGCAGTAACAAGATGGTCTCCATTCAAAACCTCCCCAAGAGATTCTCCTTTCTCTTTTGGATAATCTGTTATATTCCAGGTCAAAAGAAATGTATAAACATGGGAGCTGAAAGATACAAGAATTCAAAGAACAGAAAAATAGACTGAAGGAAAGAAGAAAACCTGGTGTGCAGAATGGAAGATTGTAATATGGATATGTTTCGCTGGATTAAACCAAAAGCAAAAAAGAAAATACATTGAAATTAGTTACTTGGAAGATAAATAAAAAGAAACTAATATGAAACCTACCTAAGAGATATAGAAGCAGCTGCAAATAATATGATAGACCTTTTTTTTTTCTTTTTTTCCTAAGCATTGTAGTCCTTTCTTGCAATGAAGAAAACTATCCACAATGAACAGAATACAACATTTACCTAGGATTGTGAAATGGTCCAATCTTGTTGGCATATAGAGGGACTGAATCTCCCTTTTGATACTTGTGGTTGATAGCATCTGACATTATTGGGCTAAAAGTACCCACCAAAATGACAGTTATAACAAGAATTTCTGCAAACTCTGCCATGATACTGTGCTTCCTAGAACAAGAACTGGAAAAAGAAAAACAAAAAGAATTAGGTCAGAGGAACAAGTGCTGATTTCTCCATTTGTCATCCGTGTTAGGTTCGATGGTAGTGCAAAAAGCAGTTAAAGGATCAAAGCAAGTCTTAGTGAAGATAATATATTCGGAGATGGCGCCAATGTAGAGAATTGGGAAAGTGGTGGGCACTTGATAATTAACCAAGAGAACAAAAGAAATTTTATTCTCTCAATTTTTATCACACGACTTTTATTCACTCACTTGCTCTTCACGCCACTCACCACACTCCCTGATCACTCTTGATCACTTATGCTACTTACTCTTGCTGATCACTCACTTGTGCTCACTTTTCTTAATCACACTAGGCTAGCTTACTTCTATTTATAGTTGCCTAATGTGGGTGATCTCTTCTCTAGAAGAAGGCTTCACCGAATTAGAGCTATTTCTAAGTTTTTCTAGATTTTTCTTTATTTTACACTTTTATCCATATTAGTTTACTTATTGCTAGAACAGCCTAGAATCTAGTGGTGATTTTCTAACAGCAAACACCAAAAATGAGGGTACATTACAAATCCTCACATATAAAGTTAATATTCAAAATTAAATTAAAGATACATGGGAAAGGGCGAGATGAAGAAGATGAGAAATGAAACATGAATAAACTGAGATTAGACAGCCAGTTCTTTTTCACATCCATTAGGAGAAAGTTTAGGAAAGTGCCTTAGTTTAGAAAGGTTGAAAGCTAGATCTAGAGCCAGCAGAGTAAGACTGGGCAAGGGATTGCTCAAGGGACAATAGAAAAAGCTGAAACTGAAAGATGATATAGGGAATTCAGTCCTGTAAAGGTCAGCCCTTAGGCTTAGACCTTCCTGGTGCTTTCCTTTATTCTGTTCAGTTCTACCCAGTAAAACCAGTTTCCTGCTAAGCTTGTAGAATCAGTGACAAAAGTAGCTGCCAATGATGCAGAAGGGATAGTACCAACAAATTCATTCTATAACAAGGGAGAAATCATGCGAGATCGGAAAACAAAGTGAAGAAAAACTAGTAATTTCTGTCCTCCTGCTTAAGGAGGTGATTTTTTTATTTTTGCAGAATCAATTGGTAACATATTTCACCACCATTCGCTATACTGATTATTGTATGACAATTGTAAAGTTGATTGGATCTAAGCATTTCGTGGAAGCAGGAAAGCTCACACATCTTGAATATTTGGTACTAGAAGAACTTCAAAAAACATAGGATTTAACAAGAAATCATGAGGTTGTTAGTTATAAAATACCCACATAAAGCCATTGTGCCTTTGGATAACGAAAGTGATCTTTAGCTAAATATGAAATTTGATTATAATGTTTTGTTTTTCAGATTGCATGGCTAACTTCAAGTGCTTCGAGGAGTCAAATGAGTTCCATGTCTGAACCACTTCCTTCTTCTGATTTAGAAAAATCTGGCAGTAAGTTTTGTACCAGTGAATCAAACTCATCCCTAGCTTTTCCAGTTGTCCTTGAGCAGTTAGTGCATTTAACCATAATCTTGAAAAATAGAGGTAAATCTAGTCTTAAGCTGACCTGGTAGACAGTGACAATGTTCCAACAGAATTTTAAAAAGTCCAGTTTTTAATTAAAAAAATATTTCAAAAAGGGAAGATAAGAAAAATTTGTGAGGTAAACCGAGTGTATTAAAAATAGAAGTAAATCTTTTGTGAAAAAAAAAAAAAAAAAAAAAACAGAGGAAATGAAAATTCATATTATACTAGTAAGAAGTCCAAATCAGAAAACTATCTCACAAACTGCTTTGTGAAAAAGTGTCAAACAATTGAAACTTTGATCTCCCCTTTAATGTATTTGAGCAAGGACTTAATGTTTTGTTAAAATGGATCAGACTGTCTACAAATCAAACCAGAAGTTTGTATCACTTCAAAGAACGCAGGCAACAAAATTCATCCAATGGGGTCCTAATTCCTCCTAGCCACAGCCAAAATGCATCACTTATCCACAATCTGTCCACTTAAGCCAATGCCAAAACCTTGCTAGTTAATCAAAATTCTATCTTCATTCACCTTTGAAGGAAACAATTTTAAATCAAAAGGAAAAAAAGGGAACTGCTGTAGATAAACCAATACAGTGACAAACTTAACCAAATAAATACCAAGATTATCAAACTATAAAGACCATAAAAGTTTTGCCGGTAAATCTTTGGCAAGACAAATTACTAACAGCAATCCCTATCCTAAGTATTTTAATTTTACCATGAAAAAAAAAGAAAAAGAAGAAAAAAGGAGCAAATATTTCATGCTAACAAAAATCATAATTTCCTCTAATCAATGTATCAATTCGGGAAGAACTCCCCACTTCTTAACTTTAAAATTTCAAACCCAGTTCTCAAATACGGGACAGATGAGTGCCAAGTAAAATAAGTCAACGCCACAAACAATGCAAAGTCAACGGAATGAACGAATCATGCTTTTTTTTTCCTCAGTTCAATATTCAAGTGGTTGAAGAAAGTTTACTTGCAGTAGCAGAGAGATTAACTGAATGCAGAAAGAACACTGCTCCAAATTCAATGCAAGCAGCTTCAGAAGCGAAAGCAGTGAACGGTAGAGCAGAAGACGAGGGAATCTTTGATGGGTTTGTCGGAGATATTAATTAATATGAACATAATGGGAGAAAACTCCGGATTTTGGGAAGTTGATGTTCTACTATCTTCTGATCTTCAAGCATTTGGTGCATTCAAATGGAGACTTTAATTTAAAGAGTTGAGTATTGTAAATGTGAGATCAAAGTGATAAGTTTTGGAAGGGCCCCTTTAGGTACACAAGTGAAGCTAACCACTTGGGACTGTCACTCAAAAGCCATTAGTTTGATGCAAAGATATAGGGGCTAATAAATAGCATATTGTTAGATTTTTTGACTTAATTTATGTGTACTTGCACTTGTATGGTATTTGAATATATAAACGTACTTGTATTATTTAATTTTAATTATGTATTTATTATATATTTTGAGACTTAATTAAAGTAATTTATATTTATATAGATAGATTTATCATTTTAATAAAAGTTTAGAATCTCTTTATAAATGTGTAAAAATTTAGGAATTATATTGTAAAATTATGATGCGGTGTTTAACAAATATATCTATATAGGGTTATAGTTACTGATTGCATCTATATTTTGGATCATTAGCCGCTTGTAAAAATTCTCATTTATTTAAGGAAAATGGTTACGTATGAACCAAATCTGATCTCTAATCTTTCACTTCTCATGAATCAATGTACATATTTTAATTATTTATTCTAAATAATATGTTGAGTAAGATTTGATTTCTTTAATCTCCCTTTTAAATCCATTGATATCAGAGTACCCTTATGTCATAGATTATTTGGGCTTATGACCAATGTTTTCCTTTTGGAAATCTTTTTATTTTACCGATTCCGTTTTGGTTTAATACTTGGTCAGACTCTTTGAGATTAATTTGTTGAAGCGTTTTCCGCCGTCGCTTCTTTTCTGTTGTTTGGGTTTGGTTTATGGATCAAAGTCTCGGTGATTTGTATTAGGTTTCTAAAAACAAAAAAACCTTCTCAATTCAGATTGCTTGTTGTGGTTTTCGTTTTTCGATAATTTATATATTCTTCGGTTTTCGGTTATAAGATTTGAAAGCCATTAATGGCAGATGGTTAGTCATTAAGAATCGGTCATTGGTTTTTGTTCTCCTTGTCCGCATGTCTCAGCATGCATATGAGTTATTAATATGCTTATTATATTATATTGATATTGATGTGAATTATGGATCTAGCAGCCGTGGTTCTCTGTTCTGCAACTTTTGTGTTGAACTTTTTTTTTGTTTCTAGGATAAATATATGCACTTGACGACTGGTTTTTTTCATCATTTATATGTCTACATATATACATATATGGCTATTTACTCATATTATTTATGTTTTTTATGTGTAATAATTTATTTGTTAATCTTAAATTTTGATATATACAAAATATGAAATAGTATGTAATTAAAATTTTTTATTCATAACAACTTAAGAATTTTATATTGATTGATGGAAGTGGCATCCTACTAAAGTAGACTCTCCTATAAATATCTTTCGATAATGAACTACTTAGATGTCGTGTTTCGTATCTTGTATGCAGATAGCAATCGACTCAAAGGAAGATTGTTATTGTCAGGCTGAGAGTTACAAACACATGTGGTGATGAAAATGTAATAGTTATTCAGTATTCATAGTAAGTGTTAACCCGGCTCAAAGGAAGGCTTCATAGTTGACTAGATTTTACTATTAGTGCTCGATTAATACTTCTAGAAAATCACTTGCAAGCTAAATCTTTGTTCAAAGACTAGACTTAGTGTTGCACCGATATTCTTATGATGGGATGTTGTTATGAATAGAGACCATTGGTTAAAGTTTTTCTATACAAGAGTGAGTTTTATTTATTTGTTATATTATGTTTTGTTACAGTTACCATTAAATAGTATCAACTTTAAAGTTCGGAAAAATAAGGTTGCAATTCATATAGGTTGTCTTGATATGGACTTAGCCATTAGGGAGTCACGACCAGTTGCACTGACGGTTTTAGTGCTTCCGAACAACGGAGGAAAATGGCTCAATGGGAACGCTCAAATAAGTTAAGTGTGATGATCACGAAGTGTATAATTCTAGAGACTTTTCTTGCTAACATGACTAATAAGAAAAAAATGTAAAAAAATGACTAAGTTTTACATACAATTAAGTTTCTCGAACAGTTGAAACAATACTTTGTAAAAAGAAAAAATACATAGACTACTACGCAATTATGTAAAACTCACTATCATGAGGTATATCTCTTCCTCCTCAATTTGGCTAGTTTGAAGTGAGATACAACTGTCAGAAGAACAAATGAGCAGTTAATGAACTCATCTTACACTTGGTACAGGAGAAAGAAAGAATGAGGCAACCTAAAATCGAGAGTGTTAATCTCACTTTCTCAAAAAGTAACAAGAAAAGAAAGGTCAAAATGATTGCTACATCGATGAAGAAAAGCCAGAAGGATCAATCGACAGAAATAAATTGTTTTTTCTGCAAGGATCCCTCTCATGTTAAGAAAGGATGCTCCATGTATCACGGATGGCGCGTGAAGAAAGGTATGCTTCTAACTTTTATCTATTCAGAGGTTAATTTAGTTTCGGTACCAAGATATACTTGGTGGTTAGATTCTGCTACTACTATTCACATAAGTATATATATATGCAGGGTTGCCAAAGTTACTGCGAACCGATGATAAAAGATTCATCTATAAGGAAGATGGCAGTAGCAAAAGTTCAAGCTATAGGCATTTTAAATTATCATTAAAAACTGGTTTACTTTTAGAGTTGAAAGAGACATTCGTTATACAATCATTTAGAAGGAATTTAGTTTCTATTCCTTTTTTGGACAAAGAAGGATGTTTTTGTTCATTTGGCAATAAACAATGTCGTCTCTATTCTGATTCTAAATTATTAGGAACTAGCTTTTCATATCTTTATGATAATTTATATGATCTTAAGACTACTACTTCTTTTTATGAATCCTTGCATGTACGTACACGTGTTACCAAACGAAAATTAACTAATAAGAATTACTAGATATTATGGCACAAAAGATTAGGTAATATCTCCAAAAGGAGAATTGACAAACTTGTATTTGAAGGAATTCTTAACACTCTTGAAACTTCGAATAATACAATGTGTCAAGTGTGTTAAAGGTAAATTAAAAAATTAAAAAAAAAAGTTGGTGTTGAGAGAGCTAAAGACATCTTAGAACTAGTACAAACATATGTGGACTATTCTTTGTGGCTTTTCGGAATAGTCAACAGTACTTTATAATGTTTATAGACGATTACTCTCGCTATGGTTACTCTATACTTGATACATGAGAAATCAGAAGTCTTGGATAAGTTCAAAGCATTTAAAGCTGAAATTGAAAATTAACTAGGCAAAAGGAGTAAATGCATTAGGTCTGACCGTTGAGGTGAATATTACGGCAGAAATGACGATTCAGGTGAACAACGTCCACGGCCATTTGCCAAATTCCTAGAAGAGTGGGATCGTCCCTCAGTATACAATGCTGGGGTCATCTAGCATGAACAGAGTTGCTGGGAGATGAAAGAGAACCCTTAAGGACATGGTAAGAAGTATGATTTGTCATATTAATTTACCAGAATCACTCGGGGTTGCACTTAAAACTGCATTCTATATACTTAATAGAATTCCAACTAAAGCAACAATAAAAACCCCATAGGAGTTATGGGCAATTAAGGAACCTGTCTTAAGATATTTAAGGGTATGGGGATGTCCAGTTGAGGCAAGGCTTTAAAGGCCTAATGAGAATAAATTGAATGAAAGAACTGTTAATTGCTATTTTTTTATACTTTGAACGGTCACAGGGTTACAAGTTTATAAATTCTCAAACCAGGTCATTTTTTAAAAGGGAAATACCCGGTTCTTTAAGGATATTGAGGTTGGGAGGGAAGATAAGATAAGAAACTTGTCTTTGATGAGAACCCAATTCTCGTTCCTAGTATTGTCTCAAACATGTGTAGGCTTTCGTACCTGATCTTGTTGAAGAACAAAATTCTGTATAAGACAATGTTGTGCTTCCTCATAATATAGATCAACTGGCTCTACTTGAAATTGATCATCCAGTTGCTCCTCAACTAATTGTTCCTGTGGAGCAACCTCAAGAACCAGTACCTTTAAGAAGATCCATAAGAAAGAAAAAACGCAATTTCGAATGATATGTTGTGTATCTTAATAAGCATATGGAAAACATTGACTCGGCAAAGGATAATCTAATCACCTTTTGTCAAGCCATTAAAAGCTTAAATGCTCGTAATTAGATAGATGCCATGGGTGAAGAAAGTCAATTCATGAAAAGACAATAACGTTTGGGATCTCGTTCCTTTGCCGAAAGGTATGAAACCAATTGGTTGTAAATGGGTTTTTAAAACCAAAAGGGATTCACAAGGCAATGTTGAGAGATATAAAGCGCATCTAGTCGCTAAGGGATTCACTCAAAGGGAAAGCATTGACTACAAAGAGACTTTCTCTCCTATTTCTTTAAAAGACTCTTTTAGGATAATTATGATACTAGTGACACATTTTGATCATGAGTTACATCATATGGATGTCAAAATAACTTTTTTCAATGGGAACATTGATGAGACAATTTATATGGTACAACCTAAAGGTTTAGAATCCAAAAATTCTAAACAATTAGTTTGTAAACTTAAGAAATCTATCTACGGGCTCAAATATGCTTCTCGTCAGTGGTACTATAAAATTCACAATATGATATTGTCTTTTGGTTTTGAGACAAATGTTGTGGATGATTGTGTGTATCACAAGTTCTATAGAAATAAATACATTTTCTTAGTACTTTATGTGGATGATATTTTACTTGCATGTAACGATGTAGGTTTAGTGCAGAAACCAAAAAATTTCTATTGAAGCAATTTGAGATGAAAGATCTTGGTGAAGCATCTTTTGTATTAGGAATCCAAATTCATCAAGATCATTCTCGGAGAATTCTTGGATTATCACAAAAGACATACATCGAGAAGGTATTACAGGGATTTGGAAAATGTAAGATTGTAAACCACTTGATACTCATGTTTTTCATCTCAAACAGTATCCTAATAATGACTTTGAATCCAAGCAAATGGAAGGTATTCCTTATGCTTCAGTGTTTGGAAGCCTTATATATATATATATATATATGCAAGTCTCTACTCGTCCAGACCTTGCATTCATAGCTAGCATGCTGGGCAGATATTTGAGTAATCAAGGCCTTGAACATTATACAGCAGCCAAGCAGGTCATACATCGAGAAGGTATTACAGGGATTTGGAAAATGTAAGATTGTAAACCACTTGATACTCATGTAGCCAAAGGAGATAAGTTTCATCTCAAACAGTATCCTAATAATGACTTTGAATCCAAGCAAATGGAAGGTATTCCTTATGCTTCAGCGTTTGGAAGCCTTATATATATGCAAGTCTCTACTCGTCCAGACCTTGCATTCATAGCTAGCATTCTGGGCAGATGTTTGAGTAATCAAGGTCTTAAACATTGTACAGCAGCCAAGCAGGTCATGAGGCATTTGCAGAAAACAAAAGATTACGCGCTCACTTATAGAAATTTGGACAAACTTGAGATCATTGGGTATTCAAATTCTAACTTAGGTGGATGTCAAGATAGCATGAGATCTACATCAAGATATATTTTTCTACTATAGGAGGAGCGATGTCATGGAAAAGTTTCAAACAAACACTTATTGCTTCTTCAACTATGGGGCATAATTTGTAGCATGCTTGAGGTATCAAATCAAGCTATTTGGCTGCATAATTTCATTACAGGACTGCGTGTGGTTGACAGTATTGAGAGACCACTTAAATTATTTTGAGATAATAAAGCTACAGTCTACTATTCTAATAATAAAAGGAGCTCAACAAAATCTACATATATAGACCTCAAGTTTCTAGTTGTAAAAGAGCGAGTTTAGAATGGTATAATTAGTATTGAGCTTATTAGGTCAGGCTCCATGCTTGCGGATCCACTAACTAAGGCATTGACACCAAAGGTCTTTATTGAACATACTACCCATTCGGGTGTTGTATCTTTAGATGGTGTCTAGGTTCAATGGAAGTCTGTATATATATTTATGCTCAAACTTTATTTATTTATTATTGTTATATTGCTTAAATTGTCAATAATTTTCTACCAATTGCTCATTGAGACTATGTTGTTGAGTTGTTTATTTCCTATTTATATGTTACAATGATCTCAATTTTTGTTGGACCAGTTTAAAATAGGCATGCATAGATTATATTCACATGTAATTTTCATGCTACACATCCACACTCAACTCAGGTTGTTTAGTTGAATTAATATATATATGACTAATGATGGGTTTAACTATTCTTTTAATCCAGCGAATGTCTCATTGATCCGCGTATTAATAAAATTAATGGATAAAGTTAGTTTAAGGTGACAAATTAAAGTGTGCTAGCTACTATAATGATAATCACATAATTGTTTGGACGAGTGCATACATGAATATTAGTCCAAGTGGGAGATTGTTAGATCTTTGGACTTAATTTATGCATACTCGCACTTGTATGGTTTGGGTATATAGATGTCCATGTAATTTTTAATCTAATTATATGTTTATTATTATATATATTGAGACCCAATCGAGGTAACCTATATTTATATAGGTGGGTCTATCATCTTAATAAAAGTGTGGCGTCTTTTTATAAATGTGCAAAAACCTAGGAGTTGTATCGCAAAACTATGATGGGTTGTTTAGCAAATACATCTATATATTGGGGTTATAGTCCTTGATTGCACGTGTGTTTTAGATCATTAGCCTCCTCTAAAATTCCTCATCTCTTTGAGGAAACGTAACAATCAGAAGAACCAAACTCAATCTCCAATCTCTCAATCATCATGGATCAAGGTACATGTTTTGATTCTTTATTCTAAATAATATGTTGAGTAAAATTTAATTCTTGGGATTTTTTTCCTTTAATCTCCCTTTAAGTTCCATCAGATATGACAAAGATCAAGCATCTAGTTAGGAAATAAAATGTCACTTAAGTCATTAATTAGATTCAGTGATATAAAGCTAATTACAAAAACATACTACTTGATAAACTTTTTTTTAAAAAAAAATTAACAACACAACAAAGTGAACTCTATTTAAGTAAAATTAGTTCTCAGAGAATAAAACTAACATGTAGTTTAAAACTCGAAAACAACTTAAGATTGTAGAAACTATCAAAAATAGAAAGTATACCACTGAAGATATTAGCTCCACTTAATGATGCGAAGCTGAAAACAAACTTATGGCAAAATCAATTATGACCATTCTTACAAGCTAAAAATTCATTAAAAAAAAAATTTCATGAGAAGATGAGGAGGGAAAAACAAGATAAACAAAAGATAAAGGAGGCATAAAGATTTTTGTAATGGTTCAGTAATACACCTACATCAACTTTCCCCTAAAACTCTCATCCCAATGTTTCCACTAAACAATTCCTTCCAAGGAGAGATTAAACCATTACAAGTTGTTTTCAATAGCTCATCAAACTATATATTAGTTTTAAATCTATCTAGCAAACCATCTTCACTAGTTTTAAATGGACTTAGCAAACTATCTCAACTAGTTTTATAATAGATCTAGTAACTATATACCACTCTCACCATGAGAGAAACTCCACAAGTTTTTGTAATAGAACTTGTAAATCTGGAGGAAGAAGATGTTTAGACACACTTTTCAGCTCACCATATCTCTCTATGAAAAAACAACTCTCTCTCTCTCTCTCTCTCTCTCTCTCTCTCTCTCTCTCTCTCTCTATATATATATATATATATGTATATATATATACATATATATACATATATATCTCTTTCACATATAGGAAATTTTTGCTCAAAATCGAGAGGGAAGAAGAGTTCTCTTTCTCTACAAAAATTCTCTTTCTCTTCTTGCTTCTATCTTTTCTGCACTTTTTGGTTTCTTCTTCAATTTTTTAGAGATGAGATCTTCACACACACACACACACACACATATATATATATATATATATAATGCCATCTCATAGTTGCCTCACAAGGGCATGCTTGTCAAATAGCAAAAGAAATATGCCTCTTCATCTCCAGCAGTAATTTCCTTAATCATTAAACATATGCCAATTTACATATTCTCCATTTAATTTTGAGATATATCTTCAAAAATATTTCTTCAATTGCAGCCCATTTCTCTCACTTACAATACACATCTTCTCTCTTGATTCCTTATTTATATTCTTAATTGAGAGTATTACCACTTCATCTTTGGCCACATGGTAGTAAGTAATAGGAACCTTCCTTCCACTTGAGATAAACACCTTTTCGTGAGTATTTTCCTGTTTAGCTAAAGAGGAAAAAAATTAAAACAAGTACAATAGACTACAAAGAGAAAAGCAAAAAGTGGATGATTTTGTAGACAAAGTAACAAATAGCCCTTTCTAATAAAAGATATTTTGTCAAACCACAAATCTTCATTTGATAAACATCTTTTATGTTTGTCATATTAGCTCGAGTCTCGTATATAGACCTTAGCTCAACTCTTCTTCCCCTCACATTAGTTATACTATTGGCTTTAAAAAAAAATACTTTGTTAAATTAACTTGAATTATTACTGAAAAACCTTATAGAGGGGCTAATTTTTGAAAAACTTTTGTTAATTAAAGGATAAACCTCAAATTTTGTTTGAAAAAGAATTCTAAAACTCTTTAATAAAATTCCAAAGCAAACAAAATTTTGTGGTTAAGACAAATAAGTAAGAAGCTTAGAAAAAAAGGCACAAAGATTTATAGTGGTTCGCTTTCTCAAAGAGTTACATCCACTACCTTGAGTCAATACCCAAGGATTTTCCAAATCCACTATAAACACAATATACACCAAATACAAATTTGAGGATATACACAACCTCAATTCACAACACAATGTAAATCAAAGGATTACCCAAGAGGTTTTCCAACACAAACCTTTGATATCAATGAGAGAAAGAGATAAGTTTAAGAACAATGTTACTAATTTAAACTTGAGAGATAGAAGATACAACTCAATAGAATGTTTCTACAAGCTCCTCTTTACTTCTTCTTTGATGATGATCAATAATGAAGCTCAAGAAGATGTTTATTTGAGATTGAAAGTGTTTGAAATAAATATGATTTGAAACTCTTTAAAAATCTTAAATGATCTCAATAAATATTTCACCAAACTTGTTACTTTTTTGCTGATAAAAAAAGTCTATCTATACTTTCTCAAAAAAATGACCGTTGCACTCTGTGTAACGGTAATAATTTTTTACAGAAAAATAGGAAAATCGGACGATCGACTCTTAAACAGAAAGATTTGGACTTGTCTTGCAAAAAATCGGACGGCCGATTTTTTCTACACTTAGAGAAAAATCAGACGACCGGTTTTAAAACTGGATGGCCGATTTTTGAGATTTTACAGCCAGTATTTTTTTTTTTTAAGACAAAAGCTTTCCTTTCTATTTCAAAGACATGTATTCTTAATACTCATTTTAAACATAAGAAGAAACTTTCAAAAGCATCAAAACCTTAATCAAGAATACTTAGATTTTAAGAAAAGTTTATATTGAGAAAATCGTCAATGGAGTTTCATGCATGACCAATAATCAAAGAATAAGATTAGGGAGTTTTACAAAAAAATACCTTAGCACACCCTAACTTATACAAGATCTTCAATGTCTTCAATGACTTGATCTTGGAATGGCTTGGTCTTTTCTCCTTCATTTTGCATTCATCACCAAGATCTTTTGCTTTTTGAAAATGTAGACTTGAGACCTCAAAAGTGCTTCTTTTGTTCTATGAAAGGTTAGCTAAATACTCACACAAATATATGTTAATCAAAATCATAAGTAATAGTGCCCTTAGGGCTAATAATTACTTATCAAAACAGCATGGCTAACTAGTTATGCAGATGAAGCAGGCGACAGCTTCAGCAAGCAGACGAGGATTGTTGTCTTCGTCCTGGATAAACTCGTGAAGTATTGTGTACCACTCTTTTCTTCTTGTACTCTTACTCTTTTAGCCTACCTTATGGAGGTCTTTCGGGTGTCTATGATTCAACCAGATTGAAGCTTATAGCTAGTTCAAAGCTCCATCAGAACAATACCAATACTCGTTAACAAAAAAACGAAGAAAGAAACCTCCACCACTTGAATCAACCATTTTATAGAGATTCAATATGAAATTTTTTTTTTTAAATACAAACACACCACTTTTTTTTTTAATAAGACACAACACTTGCCTCCTATCTTGCTGTTAATAAATTAATAATAGGATAAATTTTATTTGAAGCTATACTAGAGAGGTAAACAGTATGAGCAAAGTCATGGCAAAATAATAGCTCAAGTAGTAAAACATTGTAGGTATTACTGGCCTATAAATCACGTTTTACGTAGGATACTATCTCTTAAATGAAAAGAAAATGTCAATTATAAGGGAAAATGACATATTTAATCATAAAGTTTAAGCATTTACATGATATGATATTTAAATTCTGATCATAATGAGTAACATAAAGGATAAAGTAGATAATACATGCTATTCATTCTAAACGAAATACGCCTGAGGTTTCGTTTGGGTATTTTTCCTCTCAAAATCGCACATCACATATACTTGTTTTAACAAAATGACTTATAATACATAGTTTATCTTTCAGATTACTACAATTGAATAATAAATCAAGTGTTTGATGACAAAAAAATCTTATTGTATTATTATAAGTTATATAGGGACCTTAACGATAGAAAATAAAATTTGCTAACGATTATGTGACCAAATCTAAACCTAAATAGACAAATTTTCCTTTATAACTTTAGATTAAAAAAATATGAAAATTAAATATTTATAGTGTCTTTAGATTTGAAATGAAAAGGAAGAAAGTTGATTTTTTTTTTTGTTAAAAATAAATTTAATGTGAAAGAGGGAGTGAAGTAAGTGTGGCTAATGCAAAAAAGTAAATGAATTTTGAAAATTATTTCTAAAAGAAGAGGACCATTTAGTTTTATTTTTAGTTTTCCTTTTTTACCCCTCATTTCTCCTCCTTGCCGACGGCAGTGTTCCGCCACCTCCAACTCTGCAACTTTGTACCTATAGTAACTTCCACTTTTTAAAGAAAAAAGCTCGACTTGTTGAACTCAACTTTTGACTACACTCGGATCATTCCCACTGCTAAGTGCTAATCCTATCATATGCCAAGTCCAAAATTCTATGGCGCTTCAATACTGTGAGTTGGTAAAAAACTTGACTTGGATGAGCTTCCATTCAGCAACCAAAAAAGACAAAAAAATCCTAAGCTTTCCTGGAACGAATCGATAATTCTTCTATTGCGAGTTTTGACTTGAATAATTACTGGCAAACCTTCACAGCGCATATGTGTAAGGCAGGGATTGGGGGCTTTGGATGTCAGATGCTCAATGCGAGCTCCATCTTCTACTGAACCCACTTGACGAAGAAATCATGCGAACATGTTCATGAGCACCAGGTTTCTGGCAATGCAGCCTTTGTCTTGTAGCTTTGCACGATGTTATTGTACTCTTTCAGTTGTTAACTTAAATCACATTATCAACGGCTTCATACGCGTGGGGAACTTAGATTCTGCTCGCCAGCTGTTTGATAAAAGTTCTCACCGTTTAAACACTGTTTCCTGGAATTCGATGATTAATGGGTATATTAGGCACAACCATTTGCAACAAGCAGAAGACTTGTTTGATAGGATGCCTCAAAGAGATGTTATTTCATGGAACACTATGTTTTCTGGTTTTCGTAAGGCCAACAAATTAAAAAAATCCCACCAGTATTTTTTACAAATGAGTAGACTTGGTGATAGGCCTAATGATCTTACCTTTGCAATCCTGATTAGCTCATTCTTGGAGACAAAGTTCAGTGTTTTGACGCCTCAGCTTCACGGTCAAGTGATTTGCTCTGGACTAAATCTAAATGTTGTCCTGGGATCTGCATTAATGAGGGGTTACATAGACTTGAGGGAGAGAAAGAACTTTTGCAAGGTGTTTGATGAGATTTTAGTTAAAGACGTGGCACCCTGCAACGTGTTAATACTTGGTTATATGGAATTTGGTCTTGTCAATGAAGCTCAGGAAACTTTTAGTTGTATGCCGGTGAAGAATGCTTTCTCATGGAGTACTCTGATTAATGGGTATGTTAAAAACAAAATGTTGTATCAAGCTCGATACACATTTGACATGATGAATGGAAAAGATGTTGTCTCATGGACTGCTATGGTAAAAGGTTATGTGCAATGGGGAAAATTTGTTGAGGCTTTGGAGCTATTTGTGCTTATGTTGAGCACAGGGATCCGTCCGAATCATTTTACATTCTCGAGTGTGTTAGATGCTTGTGCAGGTTGCTCTTCTCTTCTCATGGGAAGTCAAGTTCACTCTTGTATCTTGAAGCTGGGTATACCACTGGATGTCATATTATCAACTTCGCTTCTTGATATGTATGCGAAATGTGGGAATATTGAGGCAGCATTTTATGTATTTCAGTCTATGACAGAAAAGAATTTGGTGTCGTGGAATTCTATTATTGGTGGATATGCAAGGCATGGTCTTGCAGTGAGGGCATTAGAAGAGTTGGAGAGCATGATAAATGATTCCGTTAGACCTGATGAAGTCACATTTATCAATGTTTTGTCAGCCTGTGGGCATGGAGGATTGGTTGAAGAGGGTGAGATGATTTTTAACTCCATGGAGATAAAGTATGCAGTGAAACCAGAAAAGGAGCATTATGCTTGTATGGTAGATTTATATGGAAAGGCAGGTAAGCTTGAAAAAGCAGAGAAGTTGATTAAAGGGATGCCTTTTGAGCCCGATGTGGTCGTATGGGGTGCATTGCTCGGGGCATGTGGTTTGCACTCTAGTTTGGAGCTTGGTGAGGCTGCTGCCATTGGAATTTACAAGTTGGAACAAGATCACCCTGCTGTGTATTCATTGATATCTAAGTTGCAAGGTGAAAGTGGTATGTGGAGCAGTGTAACTGAGATTAGGAAAATGATAAAAAGTAAGCGTGTCAAAAAACAAAAGGCTGGCAGTTGGATTGAATCTTCTAAATAAGCTTGTGAAATATGTACATTACATGCTTCCAGGGGCACTTTGACCATGAGGAATTTCCTCTTGGCTGCATGCTATTGATGAATCTTTTGCAGTCTGATTTGGCCTCTCAGGGTCTGCCTAGTACCAGAAATTCTTTTTCTTGAGTTTCTGACTTCATTCTTGAGTTTGTTACTATCAAATGGAGAAAGAAAGTTACACTCAGAAGTCGAGGCTGATAGCTGCTTGGGATTCTGGTGGATAAAAATATCCAAGCCAAATGCCAGTCCGTCTTCTATCCTACCCTTTTTGTCGTCCTCTTTCACACATTATCTTTAAGGAGGAACATTAAGGAAGAAAGTGGGACGTGTAGTAGCTTTATGATAATGTCACAGAGGATAAGACAGAGACAGGGGCAGAGCCAGGTGATACTAAACTAAGCCGGAAACACATGACAGGTAGATTGTAATTTCAGCAGTATTCTCTAAGATTTTATGTTGTCCTAGAACATTTTTTTGCTGATGAATGGTAAATAAAGCAGAACAGGGACTAGAGTCCTTGGTCATGTTTGTGCACTAGTTGCAGATTTCAGTAAAAATGTTGCAAGATCTCATCATTTGCTAAAATTTCTATCAAACGGTGCTTCATCTATATGTGTTCAATCTTCTCTATTGTTTCAGCGACAGATTTTCTATTCACTTGCGAAATAACCTCTTATTCTATGTTTCAGGAATATTATTCTCTTGGTCTTGCACTGATGATTGATAATCTATACAAAATATGGCGTGCTAGAAACTGAAGGTTGGCCCCATTGAACTATGACTTAATCCTGTTAACCTTAGGATGCTTTTTAATTTCCATGAGGTGGCTTTGAAACCCTGCTCCTTGGAATTTGATCTTTGCTTTGTAATATCAAATATGACTAGGTTGTGGTGCTTATTATGCTCTCTGTACATTCATGCTTGATTAATCTCTGTCCCAGTTTTTTTTTTTTTTAATCAGTGTCCCAGTTATGTGTTTATGAAGAGAGGAGTGGGTGCTTTTAGAAAATGCTAGATAATTTGAAGCATCTTTTATTTAGAGATAACTCTGAAAAACGTCCCTATATCTTTTAATCGAACCTGTAGTAGAGGAACAATAATGCAGAAGGTAGGAATACCCTTTGTAGATGGAGTGTGACTGCGATTGTTCTCTGAGCCTCTGGAAATTATTCAAATTCAGGTTTGATTTTATAGTTGGGAAACAGATGCCAATTGGTACCGTATACGAATATGTGAGTCCAGAAGATCTCTGATTCCAGTTTTGTTGATAAAGGATATTTCATATAAGCAGCAGAAGTGGTTTTCTTCATTGTATGCTTTGCAAGTCGCAATGGATCAGATTGACAAAGGCTCGTGAAAGTTGTGGAACTCAAAATAAACTGTATTACTCTCTGCTTGCTTGCTTAGTAGAGGCTTTGGTCTTCTTAAACAGCTAATTAACTGGGAAACTTGCTCTATCTCCCTACTACAAGGATGTAATGGAGCTCAAGATAGATGACAATCCTGTCACTGTCATTTGAAGAAGAACACCTCTATACCAAAGGCTGTGCTGGAATCTCCCTTGGGCACTTTGTTGTGCGGCATGGAGGTTCAAACTTAGAATTTTTCATTTTCCCCAACATTCCACCAAATGCAAGTGATGGAATTCCTAAGAATATCCAAAAAAGAAGAATGACAAAAATTGTGCCCAAAGGAAGTGCTGCTGTAGTCCCATAAAAGGTTGCAATGGTATTTAGCAAACAGAATGTAATAATAAAGAGTGGACATCTGAAGAGACCCAGTTAGGAACAGATTTCTGACCTGTCATTCTCAACAGTAAAACAAAGACCTTAATGAATATCTTATAAAATACCTCCTCCAATTCATATTATATACAAATTTTTTCCGATTCAAAATATCTGTTGCTTTTAACAATCAATGGAGTATTAAATGATGATATATCCTATTTTGTTGGAATTAAACAATTATTAGAAACTTTCACTACAACTATTAAAGGCAGTTAAAGGGTTATTTAATCTATGTTCCTTTTGAATCTAAACAATTTAATCATTTTCTTAATTATTGTGTATTGTCTTAAAAGGACAGAACAATTGAATGTTTAAAGCATAACAAAAGGATAAAAAACACTATCCTTACCCATTTTGTTCCTTCGAGAGCAATTGCTGCATACTTGTGCATTCTCTTATCAAATGGAATGTCCGTTTTCTTCCATGTTATACGAGAACTCTAAAGTAGCATTTTCCACAGCCATCCTTGATTGAGGGTTCATTTCGAAGATGAACTTTCTATCAAATGGTTTCAATTGAAATGAATTTGAAAGTTGAAGTACCAAGTATTTGTACTCATCGTGGTTGGATTCACATTGGCAAGTCATCACAGTACATTTGTAAATAGTAAGTGCAAAAGCAGTTTGAAACCGGGATACTTCTTCCATGATCAGATTTCTTCTACCCACTCTTACACAATAAAATTTTCAATTAATTTATTTAATTAAAGACTAAATAACAAATATTTAGTCTTAATTATTTAAATTAAATAGATGAAAAATAGATTAATGGGCCATTTAAATAGGATCGAATTATTTAAATAATATCAAAGTTCGTTTTATATAAATTCTAATAGAATGAGATTTATGTAATTGGATCTCAATTAAATTGAGCACAAATTCATTTTATATTAAATTCATTAAATAATAAATTGAGTCTATTAAGCCGCCCCAAATAAAGAATTAGGCTAACCCAAATTTGTGATAGGCTACAACTCACAAGTAAATAACCAAGAAACCAAGATGATGCAATAAAAATTATCAGATCATTGTTATTATTCTACTCTGGAGCAATAGGCAGGATTTTTTAATAGAAAGTATTACATGTTGCATCATATTAAGAAATTTAAGTGAGACGTGACATATACCACTCAAAATCATCTAATTATCTCTTTATACAATTTCTAGTACACTTCTTTTATAGTACACTTCTTTTAGTGGTAAATTTTTTCTCAGGGTTCATATTTTAGAATTTAAGATTTATCTTTTATTCTGTATGATTTTATTAATAAAATTATTATAAAAAAGAGTGTATTAGAAACTATATTGAACGATCCGACCGAACATATATACCGTTAAAGAATCACATAGAATCTAGCGATTAATTTCACAAGGTTAGACATCTTATATTAATTCAAATCATTCTTGTAGCACATTAAAAAGAGATTAAATATGTACATAATTGATAGTACCAGCACCTGAAAATTTTTTACAGTATTTCAACAATTTAGAAGAGTAAAATGAGAACAGTATGCCTCTTAGAACCTAGAATATGTTTATAAATGGCTTACTACAACTTGATACAGAAAACACATATGAAAAGTTGTATAAAGCTAATAGTACTCATAAGGAAACATGAACGAGGATTAATCACAGCGTAAGGCATACCTATGAATGTTAAATGGTCCGACCTTGTTGACATATACAAGGACTGGTTCTTCCTTTTCATACTTGTGGTTCAAGGAATCTGAAATCACTTGGTTAAAGACAGAAGCAGTGACCAAAATGAGAGTGATAAGAACTCTCATAATAAATTCTATCATTCTCTTGTTCCTTTTCAGAAGAAAAGATAAATGCAGACAAATTAGATTCAGAAAGTATTATCCAACCTTTATAGCAAAAGTAAAAGAAAATTCATCGCTTCATTAATCTTAACTTAATATTCTAAAATAGTCATGAGAAACTTTTAAGCCACAATTTGTATATATGAACTAAATGGCACTTGAAGCTTACTACTTTTTGCTTCTAGGCATCAAAACGTTATGACGAAAAATTCGGACCTTTTACTAAATGAAGAAAAGGACATTTTATAATATTACATTGGGCTTTAAAATATGGACACAAAAGCTTTCCTGTTCGTACAAGTGTTATTTTTTCTTCAATGTGAGGGAAGAAAAAGAATTCAAAACTTAGCTTCTAACAATTTCTAGTACCCAATTGAACACTACATCAAAATCTTCTTTCCGTTTTAAAGACACTAAATTATGTCCAATAAAAAAAAAAATTATAGATGCCCTGGTTTATCTCCAAGAAAGAGTTTTAGATGGATAATTCTTTTCACAAAACAAGAATAGTTCTCCAAATGGTTACTATAATTAGTGAGGAAGGAATAGATTGACTACACTAAGTAATTATCAAAGCAATAGTCTCGTTGAGAAAATAATACCTTTGAACCATAAATACTTCACTCACAAATTGAACTAAATATGAGCATGATATTGAACTCAAAGAAAAACGAAAATTAGCAAAAAGAATTCTCTCACTTACTCTATGATTTTGATATATCTGAACTTAGAAAGATTAGGGACCGTCAAAACAGAACATCAATTATCATGTCAAAACAAGAAAAAAAAATCATATTTGATTTAAGCACAAAAAATGGTCCTCTAAATACTTTTAGGGAGTCGATAAATCTAACTCGAGAATCTATATGAATAGAGTGAAAAAATTTATTATTTTTCCTCCTCTTCCCTACTTTTTCACTCTGTACAAAATTTCTCTTTTACTTCTCTTTACTCTCTCTCTCTGCTCTAAAACTGTAATATTTAACATTGAACTTATATTGGAGGTAGATATGGATGATTATGAATAATTTGTTGAAGAAAATATCCATTTTAAAGTAAGAAAAGTTCAAATTAACTTTTTTCGCCACTGAGGCTCGGATCGCCGGGGCTGACAACCCGGACGTGCATCGTTCACCCAACCGAGCGGTCCATCTTCCTGACGGTCGCCCAGAGGCACGAACCGCTCAAGTCCAAACCGCCGACCTGGGCGACCCGAGCACAAGTTTTTTTCTTTTTTTTAAGAATGTTACTATATGAAATTCATAACGCACTACCCCATAAGCACCTAACATGACTTTAAAAGTACGGACGTTATGGAAATAGAGTTTGGATCTATATTGGTGGGATATAGTATTTTTGATACTTAGTGATATTTTGGGATACTTAGGAATAAGAATAAAATTTTATTATATTGAGGTTTTATTATTAAGGTTTATAAATGCCTTCAAGTGGATTTTATTATTAATACCTAGTGTGTGCATTTTAAAAATTTAATTACTTGACATTTTCATAAAAGAATTAAAAAAAAAAACTTAGCAATTAAGAAAACCTGCCGCCACCTCCCTAGCCACCCATCACCCCACCAATTTCTTCCCTTTCTTTTTCTTTTCTTTCTCTCCTCCACTAACCGCCATAATGTTGTATATATATATATATATATGGTTTGCATGCCATTTTGTTTTGGCAACCAAAAAAAACAGGGGGGGTGAAGAGGAAGTAGACTTCAACCTCATATTAGTATTTTCTTTTTCTTTTTTTATTTTATTTCCATTCCCATTAAAATTATATAAGTATATAGGTATATATATTTTTTAAATTGGTTACTTGTTTTAGGAATTAAATGTGTTAAATGAATTTTTAGTATATAGTATATAGTTAATTATGGTTTCTTGGGAGAGTATATTTTTTTTAAGAGTATAGGATTTTCGATCTTTTAAAGAATTATTAAAAGTATATATATCATTATATAGGTATATATACATCCTAAAGTTCATTTCGTAGAATTTCAATATTATTTAGGAAATATGACTATTTGATCGGTACTCAGGTATTAAGTATTTTCGTATTATTATTTTGTAGGATCTTAGCACCAGATTTACATCCAAGTGAGTCCACAAACTCCATTTTATTATGTTATTTCAAATATTACGAGACGTGTAAATATGTTATGTTTTTCCGAACCATCACAAAATGTTGCTATTTTTTAACGATATTACTCAGCGTGTTTTTAGAGATGTTCTTCACAATGTGTTACGTGTTCCATAGAAAAATGCATAGGAGCGGTGCTCTATATAGGTATTTCTTTTAAAACAAATTATTACGGTGGTAAATAAGAAGTTTGTTGTATACAGGTTTTTCAGAAAATATTTATATGTTGGAAAATTTTCTAGCTTGAAAAGTTACGTGTTTTAACATGCATGAATATAGATCTAGCATTGGCATAATTGTGAAATTAGCATAAACATGTGATGACTGGCGGATAAGGATTTTTACTACTCTGTAATGTTTATGACTTGAATATGTTCCGACGGCCGGGCAAATGGCCCTTCAGTTTGTAAATACATAAGAAAACCTCACTCCGACCAGGGTTAAAGTTTGATGAAAATCAAGTGAACGGACGTGTTAGCATATTGCACTATATGTGGCTAGTCTCCCATACTAGGGCCTCTTCCGATGACGTGGACGGGTTTTTTACTCTAAGGGTGGATCCACTTGAAGAGGGGCGTAGTACCTTGAGGGCGTGGCCCAATCGGTATTTACGTGGACATTGCATCATGCTCTGCGGTGGGACGGTCGTCAGGAGGGGCTCGAAACTGAGGTTGGCCTGAGGCAGACCTGGTAGGTGCCCCAGGAGTCTATAGCCTGTTTTGACCAGTGATATAGGAGTGTGGTTGTTTTGTAATCAAGCGCTCGTATGGCATTTGGCTGGTATCGACTACGAGATGCCGAAACTTAGTCCTGATGGCCTCATTTTTGGGATCCGAACTTTGTCCATGGAGCTCCAATGTTGCATTACATGTTGTTTTAAATTTGGGGCGTAGAAGCTGCGTTGATGTTTCTTGATTCGCTCAAACTTCCTAGTTGTGCTCGAAACCCTCATGTAGGTTCAAGCATCAGTTTTGTTAAAATAATAAAAGAGAATGTTTTCTTATGACATTGCATGAAGTTCTTTGTGAAACTGCATCATCATTGTTTTAAAAGAAATCACTACAGCACACACACGTGGACTCACTAAGTGTTCGCGCTCACATTTTTTTCCATATCATGTTTTCTTCTCAGATTAGTTTAGGACGGTCAGGGGTCCAGGAAGCCGCTGAAGTTTTAGGCCAGGAGTTTTTGGATCAAATCTCCCCAGAAGGACATATGTTTATGTTTTATCTTTCCTAGACTCGAACCTTTTGTAAAGTTTTCTCTTTTTATGTTGTCGTGTAAAGTTGTTAAAGCACAGTACTTTTGTTTTCATATTGAAACGAACGTGAGAAGTTTTTTTTAAATCTTGTGTTCTGAGCGAACTAGTAGTATCTAATTTACTTAAGTTTTTTTTTCGTACTTTGTGTGTATACCTGTTAATATTGTTCTTGGGTTGTATTTTATTGTGGAACTTATAGTTTAGTGCCGAGAGGCACGCAAATGTCATACTCAGCTGCAGTTGACCTAGTGGCAGGGTTGGGGGTATCACAAAATTTGTGTTTTTTTATGCTTTTTTTTTCCTTAAATGTTAGTATATGAAATTTTTTTTTTAATGCCAGTATATGAAATTTTTGTTTACTACACTATTTTTACAATTTTATATTTAATATATAATGTGTTCATATTTTAATTTTTTCACACTATATCGTAATAGAACAACGTAGATCCAAATACATTTAAAGAATTTTTGGAACCAGAATAATATGTGGATCACGGACATTTATTTGCAACGGATCTAATCTTTAATTCGAAAGCAGAGTTGGTGAACTGAGCAAAATAAATAGCTATAAAAGTGAACACGTATTTTATTGTCACTCGGTATTTAAGTTCAAGAACATCCAACCGTCGACTATATGTTACATTGGGTTGCGAGCATGTAAGTGCAAATAAACCGATAACGAAGCCCGTAGTTGATGATTAAGAAGAAGAAATTCAAGTAAAAAGGCGGGGTCCTTGCGGGACTAAAAAGTTTGGCTATCCCTTCAAATTAAAAGGCGAGCAAATAGCGATGTGTGAAAATTGGTAAGTATTCATACACGATGGGAGGCATAACCATGCAATAGGTGTATATACTTACAGTCACGCTCAGGGAGCAAAACTGACAGACTGAGCAATTCAGGAAGAGTCATGTGTCACCCCGTAATATCTTACAATTTTTTTGGGAATAGAACGTGGGTTGTGCTGTCAGGTATGTTGCATTCACTCTAATGCATCCTAGTTTTATGTTTAGGGTTTAAATTGAGGTTCTAACAATATGATTTGCATGATTTTTTGTAGTGTCCAGAAAATATGTAACGTCTTTGCAAAGATTAAGAAGAATAGGATGTAGGGCCGAAACACGATTGAAGAAGTTCTCTGTCTAAGTGCCAAACGGGGTTACACGGTCTTCTATAGAAACCGTGTGGACAGCAACGTGCTCAGTGACATTGTCGTTACACACCCAACATCAATTGAAATGATGAGAACGTGGCCATATGTACTTATAATGTATACGACATATAAAATAAATAAGTTGTATTAAATTTGTTATATTAATTGTACATTTAGGTGTTATTTGCAAATTGACCGTTTAAAGTTATATTATAAATATGGTTTAGGACTAACCCTACATATTTAAGTTAATATTTGATGAATACTTGAATGAAATATGTCATATTTAATCGGTTTTGGTTTAAGTTTACTGGTTTTATGTTTAGTTTCTAAACAAGTTATCTGCTTTATGTGTTTTTTTAAAAAAAGGTACAATATGCTATTGTTGGAAGTCGTAGGGATGACCCCGACTGGTAAAAATTTCACTGTGGCCACTGCTTTTATGAGAAATGAGCAGGCTATGACTTATGGATGGGTTTTTCAACAGATTAAGCATCTATACTTTTCAAATGATATGTCAATTGAGAATCAAGAAGATGTTTGTGATCATGAGCTGAAGGTAATTATTACAGACACGGAATGCGGTTTAATGCCGATGATCGGCGATGTATTCAATAAAGCATACCATATGCTATGTAGAAGGCACATCAATCAGAACGTATTAGCCAAATTAACCGAGTTGACAAAAGATAAAGAGGTTGCATCACGGTTTGTGAATGGATCATGAAAGAAATTGTTGGATGAAATCGATGAGCAGGAATACATAAGGAAATTGGATGCTCTGAAGACGAAGTGGAAGAGCAGGTCGGACTTCCTACACTATTTGTTCAACAATTGGTTGAATCTCTTTGCTCATAAATTTGTTAGATGTTGGACTAAGAGTCATATGCATTTTGGGGTGGAAACCACCAACAGGGCTGAGAGAACACTCAGTGCTGAAGCTATGGCTTTCAACATGCCATGGTGATTTGGATACTGTATTCCTTAATATTGACTCGCTTATTGAAGGTCAAATAGTAGACATTAAGGCAACAATAGAGTTTTCCAGGACTAAAGAAAAGTTTAACACGAAGAGTAATCAAATATTTTTTATTGTAAGTAATAAAATCAGTCACTTGGCATTGAAAAAGATATGGTCTGAGATACCGAGAGCTACTGGGATATATGATGATCCCAAAAATAAGTACGGGCACTATTTGAGGATGTCACACGGCTTTCCTTGTGCTTGCGAGTTGATTGCACAGTTCGTCCACGTTCTTCTTATACATTTATTTGATATTAAGGCCTTTTGGAAGACATTAGAAATTGGCAGTCGTCATCCTTCAGCCCGGTAACAGGACATGGATTCTGAGATTCATTCTTTAACTAACCTCTTGCATCAAATAAGTACAAGACCCATATCCAAAGTTAGAGAGATGCTCGTCTTGTGAAAGGGGTATTGAGTCAGGTTTTGCCTAAAGATTCGGGTGTGACATCAACATCACCTCCCGAGGTAGCAGTCACTAAAGGGTGGAAGAAGAACTCAACAAAAAGAGACAAGTCACATTGGGAGCACGTGTCAATTGTTCATCGAAAGATACGAAAGTCAAGCGGATCTGGTTCTGGTTCTAGCTCTGGATCTGGGTCGTGGTCGGGTTCAGGTTTTGGGTTGGGATCCCGTGGGAGAGGGAGACCACCACGAGCTCCTAGGGGAAGGGGTAAAGGGCACGACCATGGCCGAAGTAGTTTATCTTCTGTGACACATGCGTCTCCGTGTTCCACATTCCCTTATACAAACACTTTTCCTGCTTTCATTTATCCTTTCATCCGCAATTGGAAGAACGTGATTGGTGATAGAAATTGTGGCTATTGGGTTGTGGCATATTTTGTGTTCGGTGATGAACATCAATGGCCAGAGGTTCGTAGACGAATGCTTTATGAATTGGAGCATTCGGCAAATGTGTATCTTAATTTAGTGGATTCAGTGGAACGTGTTAATGGGCTCGTTCATAGGATACGGTGGTAGGATGGACCTGTGCTGTACGAGCATTGCTTGGAAACACCTTATTCGTTGTACATCATAGCTAATGCATTCAATCTGTGTGTGATACTAATTACATAGCTTTGGTTCTACGACTGTATTACCTTTGTATTCGTATTCGGATAATCCAGGAGATACATTGGTTATTGGTCGAAGAACAATAAAAGGGTCGAATATCAATAGGTTTTCACGTTGTTCTGTATTATATTTTGTTTGGGTTTACGGTTTTTCTGATATTTATATATTTCTCTTTGTTTAACACAGCTACAAATGCATGATGGGTGTCCGATACCTCCTTTATAGTTCATTGGATTTATCATCGTACCGAACAAGTCAACAATTGGGCAGATTAGCATAAGGAGAGAATTGCAGATTGGAACGCAAAGGTTGCTAGAAATACAAAGTAAATAGGAATTTATTTTTTGATTAAAAAAATTATATGTACGAACTTCTTTAACTTAGTTTTAAAACATATACACGTTAACTTTTTGGGTATATTTTTGGTTTTTGATTAGTTTAAACTCATTTTATGGTTCAATATCTTTACATTTAATGTGTTTTGAGTTTAAAGTGCTTTATATTTATTCTATTACAATTGTAAAAATACTGAATGCATAAAAAATGTTCCATCAACCAAGTAATAACAACACTACAAAATAAGTCATAAACTACAACCAGTCAAGCACATAAAACAACAAAATAACGTCGAGGACACGTAGCGGGACCTCGGCTTCAAAATGCCTCTATCCTGCATTTTAAACCAAAAATAATAATGTAAACACCAGAAATAAAAATAACAAAATATTCAAATCTATAATCAGAAATAAAAAATATACAAAATATTTAAATTACCTGTCCACGCCATAAGACCACTATACAAAGGGGCAAGGACTGGATCTTGTGGACCTCCATCAGCTAGACATGTCTACTCCCAACCGTCATTCTTTGCTTTCTTCCTCTGCGTAGGGTTTGTAGGAGGACGCGACTTCTCTAGTCTTTTTTGTCGCGACCCAGCAGTCTTACTCATCACTGACATGAAACTGGCAGTCAACCCTTTCCCCTTACCCGGAGCAAGCCTATGGCTGGACGATGAGGCCTGAGCTACAGGAACAGACTCATCATCATCACCGTCGCCATCATCATCATCATCATGTCCACCATTATCTTCACGCTCATCCTCATCGTCCCCACTGTAATGAATGTGGAGGGAACCAAACCTGATAGCCTCCTCAAACCGGGATGTACCAGAATTCCTACCCAACCCAGCATCAAATGAGGGATTGACACAATCAGGGTCTCCATAGTAAGCACCACTGTAAGATGAGTCCACCGGAACTGACCCAGCAAGCTGCTCGAAGAAATGTGCACCTAACTGCAACCCTGGACCACTGACCTTATTTAATGGAATCTGAGTTTTAGAAAAATACTGCGTCAGATCCAGGCTAGGCATATGGATAGGCAGAGAAAGAGCATGTGTATATGGATCATATGATGTTTTTGGTGGCTAAGAATATCCGTAAGGGTCATAGGGTACGGGGGTGTACGGATGGTGTGATGTGGTAGGAGGACGGGTCCTAAAAGGTATATGAGGTGGCTGGGTGGAAGATCCCGGTGCACCAGGGTCATAATACATACCCAGTCCAATAGGTGCATAAGTGGATGGTATGTACTGTGGCGCCCCCTCACACCACGGGATGACGCAGTCACTGCACGACCTTCAACCCGACTGGTCCTGTCTATCACAAGACTTAAATCATCATCACCCCTACGTGCTCTAGGTCGAACCATTTAAACAAATTACAAAATAACATATATAAACTAAATAAAACAAATTAACTCATACGTAATCATAACTTTAAAAAAATAACATGATCATTAATAATAATATCATCATAAACAAATAAAAAATAAATAAAACAAATTAAATAACATTAAAATAAGCTTAAATTAAACAAATAAACATGAACGTAATGATAACTTTAAAAAAATAACATAATATTTTAATTATAATAAAATAATCATAAACAAATGTTAAAAAAATAATAATAACTAAATAATACAAATTAACATAAACGTAATCATAATTTTTTTTAAAAAACCCTTAATCATTAATAATAACATAATAATAAACAAATTTTACATCATAATAAAATTAAACAAATTAAATAACATAATATAAACTCTAAATAAAAAAACATAAACATTATCATAACTTTAAAAAAATAACATAATCATTATTAATAATAATAATAATAATAATAACATCATTGTAAACAAATAAAAAATAAATAAAATAAATTAAATAATATTAAAATAAACTTAAATTAAACAAATAAGCATGAACGTAATGATAACTTTAAAAAAATAACATAATATTTTAATTATAATAACATAATCATAAATAATGTTAAAAAAATAATAATATTTAAACAAATTAAATAACATAATATAAACTCTAAATAACACAAATTAACATAAACGTAATCATAATTTAAAAAAAAAATAATCATTAATAATAATAACAAATAATAAACAAATTTTACGTCATAATAAAAATTAAACAAATTAAATAACATAATATAAACTCAAAATAAAAAAACAAATGTACAAAAAATAAATAGATAAAACAAATTAAATAACATAAAATAAACATAAATTAAACAAATAAACATAAACATAATCATAACTTTAGAAAAATAACATAATCATTAAAAAACAAAAAAAACCGATCGCCCATAAACCGGCAAAATGCGCCGGTTCGAATTGCCTGACCCAAAGATCAGAGACGGGTCAGCTCGCAGGAGCAGGCGACCGCTCGCCATCCGGGTGGCTTGAACCAGCGACCTAGAATGCGCCTGGTTGCTAGACTTGGCAACCCGGCCATTTCTGGGCAAAAAAAACTCCGTTTCAAAAAATATGTCTTTTTTTCAATCCAACAAATATTTTCAAATTTTAAAAATAAATGTAAATAAAAGTATATAGATAAAAGTACTAATCTTTTTTTTAAATTCCAACGGTCGAATCTTTCTAAATTTGATGTTGAAATTTATGGTTTTAGAGTGAGTTTAGAAGATTTGGTGAGGTTGTTGAAATTTTAGAAGTTAAAATGATTTTTTTGAAATTTTTCGCACTATACATATAGATTTATTAACTCATATTGTTATTAACCAAGAAACATGATTTAAAATTAATTGATTCCTTTTTTTTTAATTAAAAGAACACTAATTGATTCCTAATATTAGGATTTTTATATATTCATAAAATCCTCCTCTGAGAACCAAATCCACCCCAAAGTTATCATAATAACACCAATGTAATACAACTGAACTGATCAAAAAATTAAAAAAACAAATGTAATACAACAGAAAAGGAAACTCGGCCGAATAGGAGAATTTTCTCCAATTCAATCTTCATTTCATCTTCAAGTCAACGGAGTCAGAGGCCAAAACAAAAAGTTAACAAATTTTCTTTTTCTTTTTCAGTAAAATTATCTAAAAGGGGAATTTATCTTATATAGTCTTAAATTATGTTTTTACTTTACAGTCAATAACTTTTATTTTCTCTTTTTATAGAAAAAAATTATTTTGAACATTTCAGTGCAGGTATAATAATTTAATAATTGTATATAGAATTTGCTATATTTTGACACATAAATCATACATGTCACTAATTAAATAATATAAAATAATTAAATCTTTCAAATTGTAGTATAAACAGGTGTCAAAAAATATCGAAAGTCTTCAAAATCATTAAATTGTTATAAATTAAATAATTTAAATATTGTTTATGATTAAAAAATAAAACAAAAATTTTTAGATATAAACAAATAAATTAAAAGTTGATGACTATAAATAAAAAGTAAGGTAAAGATGGTTTCAATTTCTCTTTGGGAAACAAACGGTCACCAAAATTCTACTAAAAATAATGATCCTTCAGTTCTTAATATCTAGAATTGAACCTGTTTCGGGATTCTGGCTAAGAGCAAGTAAAACACAATACATCATTAAAAAGAAGAGATGATTAACCTTCATAGTGGTGAATAATAAGCACTTTTGGTTTCAGTACTAATTATATAAGTATTGAAACAAAGGATTATTACGGAAATATGAATGAAAATTGGCGGCTATCACTTTAATATTGGTCTTCAGAAAGCTAGAACAATCAAAGACAGAACGATCAGAAAGGATTTTTTAGCGAGGAAAAACGAAGGAGGAATTCGTGATGAAGCTGTTGTTGACTGTGCAACAGTGGGACAGCGAGTGGAGTCTTCTCTTATGAAGACTCAAGTGTTGTTTTTGTAGTAATCTTTCTTTCGTTTTGTTTTGTTTTCTTTGTGTTCTTTTTTTTTTATGAGTTAAATGTTGTCTTTAATTCTCAATAAATTTTCATTTTTTAGTTTTGATCCCTACAAATAATTTAGTCATTAGTTTTTAGTCCTCAATAAACTTTCTTATTTTAGTTTGAGTCTTTTTTATCCTCAACATACTTTCTTTTTGTCTTTTTTACGGAATTCGTTGCTCAATCTAAAATATTTTTTTTAAAAAAGATGTAAGGCAACATACATATTAAAAAAATAAACAAATAGAGTAAACAAATAATTTTAAATTTCTATTTTTAATATATCTTGGCTTGAAGAGTTACTTTTAAAGATGTTACAAAAAGATTAGATGTACCATTGTTTATAGGTGCGTAGTCCCATTATGTGACCCTCTCACTTAGGTACCTCCTCTTAGCTTGTTAGATGAGAAGTTTTGAGTTCGAATTACCCAATAAACAGTTTAACGCCACTTGTTAGCCATTTGCTACTAATCCCTCACAAATTAATCAACGACTCTCAAATTGTAAAGTTGAAGTTTTTTTCTATTTCCATAGATATTTTTAGTTTTTCTCTTATTGTAAATTATTTTCTGTTGTTTACTACAACAAAATATTTAGGAAATAATAATACTGATCACGCACATCAGCTTTATGACAAAATGATGACTTGAAATGAGACTATTCATAATCGGAAAATAGCAAAACAAAAAATGCGTATCGATAATAAAAACGCGCGTAAATAGAAGAAATGCGCGAAAAAAAATTTCTTCTGAAACAAAACATTTCTCTCACTACCAAATTTATCTCTGAATTTTCTCTACATTCAACCGATTTAAAACCCTTACATTTAAAAAAAGATTAATATTTCAATTTATATTCATTTGTTTACGTAAATTAAAAAAAAAAAAAAGTTTAGGATCAAAAGATGGGTCAGGTGCAGACCCAGCCAGTTCTATGCCCACCTTAGCTATGGGTCCTCAAGGGACTGCAGCTAGGCTGTGCGCAGAACTGGCTGGGTCTGCGCTTAGCCCAACTTTTGACCCTAAAATCGGTATTTTTAAAAAAAAAATTAATAAATATTATTTATATTTTATTTAATTGTTTTTATTATTTTTATTTGTAAATTTTATGCAATTAAGTTAGCTTTTTTGTTACGATTTTTATATTTGTATGTATACGTTAGTATGTAATCGATATAATAATTTAGAATGGGATAATACTAATATTTACAATAATTATGAATTAGTCTATTTAATTTGTTAGTTAATCAATATCCCTTATATATGTGTATATGTTAGTGTTTATTATCGTAATTATGAATTTCTCCAATTCATTTATTTACTTTAAACATGTTTTAATATTAGCGATACCCTAATTATAATATTATTAGTGTTCCTGTTTAACTTATGATTTAAAGTATTTAATTTCCTTTTAGATATTGAACAGATATTTAATTAGGAACTTAACATTTAGAGATTCTTAATACAAATAGAGATTTAGAGATTTAATTAAATTGAACATTTATACATTTGAACGATTTAAAATAGGGATTAAATAAAATTTATATATTAAATGATAGTTAAATATTTAGACGTTGAAAATTTTGGGGTGAAATAGGCAATATAACTATATTAGAAAGATAGTGATTAAATAAGATTTTTAGAGATTAAATAATAATTAATAAACTTAATTAAAAATTAGAGCTTAAATAATATAATGTAATAATTAAATACTTAGGTAGATATGTACGTAGTTAGTTATGATTATTTTGAAATTCTTTTAGTGAAGTACTAAAAATAAGGATTAAATAAAATTTATATATTAAATAATAATTAAAATATTTAGACATTTAAAAATTTGAGGTGAAATAGGAAAATATAACTATATTAAAAAGATAGTGATTAATTAAAATTTATAGATTAAATAATAATTAATAAAGTTATCTAATAATTAGAGCTTAAGTAATATAATTTAATAATTGAATACTTAGGTAGATATATACATAATTATTTATAATTGTTTTGAAATTCTTTTAGATGGATCGTGAGCAAAAGAGACGTCGAAGAGGTTTAAGACCCATCGCAAACATGAGCGGTCGTACTCACGGCATATTGTTACAACCTTATCCAGGTTATTGAGGGGTAGGCATAATACTAATGACATACCTACTACTCCTGCCTTTGTTGGTCCTAGGATGTTTCATGACGCCCCGGGGTCTTCGGCATATCCTCCTTTGATTCCTATTCGAATGCGTATGCATCATGACCCTTACACATGATTATTATATTAATCATTGTCATCTTAATAGCCTCTACCTTACCAGCCATCCTTATTTTGTACTCAGCCTATTTTCATTGACTCCATCTACCAGTATCCAGTCGGCAATTTTAATAGTAGAGATGCACAGTTGGTGGCTTCATTCGTAGACGATCTTATGAGAGGGGTTCCGTCACCCATCCCGTAAAGTCACCAGAGATATTGTGACATATCTACAGGAGTTGCTTCTGTTTTTTATACGGATAGTGATGTCTCAGTTCATTTGGGTAGAGATGAGGGTCATGAGGACTCAGTTCAGATAGGGGAGCTGAGGGTAGTGAGGCCTCAGTTCAGATAGGGGGAGATGTAAGCGATATTCAGGGTGATGCAGTGGATGTTCAGGTAGACATGGAGGAGGGATGTGAGGATGAGGGAGATAAGGAGGAGGGAGAGGAAGTGATGGCTAAGAGTGAGGTTCCTGCGTCGGCATCAGGTTGTAGGCTAGGTAGGCAAGAAAGGACCTATGGCTAGTTTATGGCTGTCGCGAGAAATGAGGCGAGAATTTTTACGGGGTCCCGGTCAACAAAGGCTAGGAAGTCCGGCCCTCCAATCGGATCTGTTGATTTTTGGAAAGTTGAGAACACACAATTACCATCTCTACCTACATCCATCTACCTTTCTATGGATGGGTAAACAAAACTATGGAACGCACTAGGGTAGGGGAACTCATGGTAAGACAAATTGGCAGTAAATGATAGCCCAAAGCTGGGTCCCTTACTACGGCCTCTACTTCCCCTACTGGGAGCACATGGCGGATTGCATCTACTCCGAGATCCAGAACACGATCCTCTCCACGATCTAGAACCTAATCCACTGGATTTCTTCATTTTCCAAACTGCAATAGCAATGTGTTCCCAGTGTGATTTGGCCCTCTTTGTAGAATCTGTCTTCTGCCGGCCTTTAGTGATGATTGTTACTAGAGGAATTGACTCTGGCCTGGCAAGGTCCAACGGAATAATAAGATATAGTATGTTCTTTGCATACCGTCGCAATTCTATAACCTGTAAAGAATATAAACAATACTTAACTACAAAAGTATACGATATATTTTCATTTTATTCAATGAACTAGTACATTTTAAAAAAATGTTCTAACATACAACATTACTAACGTACTAACCAAAAAAAAAAAAAAACTCAAAAACATGTGATGGACTGCTAGTGCTAAACTGCTGTAGAATATTAGTCATTTCCTACATCTGATGATCCATATCAAAAGGTTGGGACAAATGCCATTTATTACAAGAGATGTCCAGAAAGAGTGAATATCAGACAACTGTAGAGGGATGTAACCTTGGTAGCTTTTAATTAACTCGCAACCACAAGGGACGCCGTGTGAATTTCTAATCTAATGCCCGCACATATTATCAGGGCTAGCCATGATCTTTGGGGTGCTTTTTTATCTTTGTGGTCATAACCATCATTTCCAAATGACTTACATTGTAGCAAAGCTTCGATAACTCTGGATTTGATTTTACATCATCCTTCTCCTTCATTCAGGAATGTTCCAACATTGCCTTAATCTGAGCAATCTGTCCCTCAATCAAACCACATCTCCAGGAATACAGTATCTAAATCACCATGGTATGTTTCCATCCATGTCTTCAATACATGGTGTCTGCTCTTGACCTAATTCGTTGTCTCCAACTCGAAGTATAAAATCTAACTCGTCCAAACCTTCACAAATTTGGGGAGACATGTATTTAACCACTTATCACACAAGTATCCCAAAAAAGCAGGCAACTTACGCCACTTGGTCTTCAAAAGTTCCAATTTCTCGGTAAACTCTTCAATAGTATTTGAGTCAATTAATTTTTGCCGTGTCGTATTTATGAACAACTCGACCTTTTCTCATAATTTATGGATCAAAGTAACTTTCCTTCGACGTTTTTGGCAATATGCCTCTGCACAATATGTGGTAAGCATGATTGAACATTATAGAGATCACGAGCGTCAAATCTGTCTCCTTGTTCGTTATAACAACTACGGGTACTTCATTTTCAAAATATAATTTCTTAATATGCTCAAGCACCCATTGATAAGTCTCAGCTTGTTCATTCCGCATGAACGCAGTAGCTATGATGAAATTTTTTTCGTAGGAATCATCCCGATAGCCTCAAGTAGTAGCATATTATACTAATTAATATAATAAATATTTAATAATAAAAACCCCTAAATACATGTTATAAATAAGAATTCAACTATAACAATATATAAAAACAACTAACATAAAAAGACAACTACATAAACAAATATAATAATATACATATAATTATAAACAACATATTTTTTAATACACCTAAAACTATACGGATTCATTTCAAATAATATTAAAATTTTAACATAAAAAAATAAATTACTAACATAAAAAAGCATAACTAACAATATAAACAATATCTATCTAAAAAATCAACTAACATACTAATAGAAAAAAACTAAAAAACAAGTATAACAATATACCTATACCTAATTATAAACTGCTAAAGTGTTAGAAACTCACTTGCTTGTCTTGTACATCGAGTCCATTATAAGTATATACAGCCGTGTCTTCATCATAGCAATGGATAGTGGATAGTGGGTGCGCAACAATTATATAACTTAGAACATTCGTGTCATCACAGTTTCTCTAATAACACGTATATCCTTTTTTCAAACAGGGATATTGTACTTCTTCTACTATGTTACGTCCGGTCATCCTTTCTCTCTTCATCTTGGTACGTACATTATAAACAGTTTGAGCATTGTAAAAAAAGAAATTATATGAATTGAATAATTAAAATGCTAAAAACCATATAAATAATATAAAATCTTATCAATCTTAAATAATTAAAGAAAACATATCTAACTGGACAATCTCGATCATTTTCTCAGAAATTGACCAATATATTCAGAGGTGCTATATTAGCCCTGGTCAATTCCGCAGTCACTTTTAACTGTTCCTCTATCATTCTTGCGACCTGAGAATACCCGTGATGATAGACATCTATCTGATGATTGTGCCTACCATTTTGTACTGTTAATTTCCATCGTCCTCCAATATATAATTGCTCCCATTTTAATTGAAATGGATAATTCAATTTCTTTGTTCCATAAAATTCCCTACATTTTATAGGAACTTCTTCTTTGGCAACTTTTTTTCCTTCATTTTCTACGTTCGCAACCAATAGTACAATATGGGCGACAATCAATAATATTTTTTTATTAGTACTGGGTAACAATTATATATATATATATGTATGCAATTCCATTGCCTTTTTTTTTTCGTTTGCCATTTAATCAAATCGTTTTTTTTTTTTAAATAAGTCATCTGTTTGAGAAAAATGGCGATGTTCTACATAGTATTTCGTTTCTGGAAATTCCTCAATACCCCATCCATCTAGCGTTATATAATAATAAATAACATGTAATGACTTACAAAATCAAAGAAATTCAACAATTAACTATAAGCTAAACAAATTAAACACTAATCACTCATAAATATTAACTAAAAGACTAAAAAACTAACAACTAATACAAATATTTATAATTAGGGTTGTAAATAAACAATTTAACAATAAGAATAATATAAATATAAACTAAATAACTCACTTTATCATACAAAAGTATTTAAAAAACGAAATTAACTAAAGAACTCTACTAAAAAAACAAAGAATGAATACCCACAAATGAATATTTAAAAATTTAACAACATAAATATAAACTAAAGGAATTTAACAATAATAATATATTAAAAAAATCAATTTTGGGTCAAAAAGCTGAGCCAGAACAAGAAGGGAGTACCTGCGTCCAATCCAACAATAGCCCTTTACAAACAAAACTTGGGCTGGGCGAGAATACTCCCTACCTGCACCTGGCTCGGCTTTGCAACTCAAAATTGTTTTTTTTTTTTTTTTTTTTGACAATTTTTTACTTGATCTTTTCTTCCTCAAATTTTCATAATTATCAAAAGCATCCATATTTTTCTTTAAAATCTTCAAAATTATTCAAAAAACGTAAAAAGAGGCGAGTGTAAAAAGAAAAAATTAAAGGAAAATAATTTTCATTCAAATTTTGTCGCACATTTCTTTTATTTTCCAAAGCGTTTATTACCCAATACCCAAAAAACAATGGTTATTGATCATCTTCCATAAGTGAATAGGAAAGGAATGGAAAAGTCAATATACCTGTTGAGCATGAAAATTAAACAAAGTAAAGTAACCTAGCAAAATAAATAAATGAAGATGACATAATGTCATTGATGCGCCACAAGCCGAATTCCCCAAATTTTAACTATGTTATATTTGCTGCATTATGATTTTCAACTTCACAGACGAGTAAAATAAAGTGTAAAAGAAATCTCTATTTGTTCTTCTATGAAATATTCCAATTTCAAGCAGGCAGCATTGCAAAACAAGATGAAAGTTGATATCAGCTGACTCCTCAAGTCCTTCACAATTTGCATCAAAGGAGTTAAAAAATACACTCTTTGTATTGCATTTCTAATCTGGAAATAAGAAGTTGACAAAACCAGTATGCAGACAGTGGCTAAATCTCCAAGAAGTTACATTCTGAGAGGGAATGGTCGTATTCATTTGGTGACGGAGAAGACTATTGCCTAATAAGTATTGAGTACATGTACGTCAGGTCCTAGTCTTCCACTCCGAAGGGGAGAAGTGCAGCAGCTACAATCCTGCCTTCTTCGTTTAATATATTGTATGTTGATGCAGCATTCCTCTGCAAAACAAGGAAAATTAGCAACTATCACAATTAAGGATCAAGGGTAACTCGCAACTGCATAACACTCTGCTTATCATATGCGTGTTATATGTCTGTGAACATAGAAATGGAAGTCTGTTTCTTATAAACTATTCATCTGCTATACCCCGTCTCCCAGCAGTACTATTACACAAAATTATCAGATTGAAGTGTGGAGTGGCCTGATTCATCATAAACATCTCACTTATCAACTCCTAGTAGATTGCCCTGATATGGTGAAAAACCAATTAACATACTTACAGAATCAACTGCTTCCAGTTTCATGCCAGTGGAACGAATGAATTGCCGAATCTCGGGTTTCACTGGTTGAATATGCTTCCCACAGCCAATGATTAAGATTTCTGATAGAGCAAGTACAAAAATTTACACGATTAGCAAATAAGCAAATAGCAACAAGCAGGTCCTTGAAATGGCATTTACATTTTCTACTTTTTGAGAGGTTCACTTAATATCTCTAAGGGAAAAACCAAATAACAAAGTAAAAATATTCTCACAATAGGGTAGAGAATCAACCAGAGAAGAGAACGAACTGTATTTTTGAACCCTAACACCAACTTAATTGATGCAGTATAGAGCTTCCTGTGACTCAACCCCTGCAACCACCTACCCCTACCCTCAACTGGAGAAGGGACATCAATGACAGTCGAGCAATTGAAAGAAATTGCGCTCAAGAGCATCTGATAAGTAGCTAATGAAATACGTGGAGGGGATAGATTTCAAAGTTCACTTTCTGATGATTAATACACATGAACCTCATAAACGAAAAGGTTCCAAGCTCAGGGTTTATTATTATTATTATCATTATTATTTTATTTTGTGAGGGGGAGAGCTTATGTCAATTCTACCTATCCAAACTAGTCAAATATCAAATGTTGGTGGCAAAGGGGAAAGACTAGGTAATATTTGATAAATGCTTTAAATTCAATGAAGAATTTTTTGTCTGCCTTTGATATTTGATATGATATTTGATACTTTCCGATGAGATGAGCTTGTTTTCGATGATCTACTGCAATAACAAGTAAACCATGCAAGGAAGTAAACAAATGCGTAGAATATCATATTTGATGTAAACGAAAGCTCAAGTCTGCAGGACTCAAGAAATGGACCAACATGTTTCCGGAATATTTCATGTCATGTGAACAAAAATTCAAACTCAATGAGCTCCAGACTTCAAAGAATCAGTGAATGCCAAGAGAATCCCGATTTTTCAAGAAGAGAGAGAAAAAATGCATTGCATATCTAACAAGGATCTCTGTATGTGTCCTACTGAAGTAAACAAATGATCACAATGAATGATATATTCAGCTTAGAGAAAGTTACTGGAAGATAAATTATAGCAAGAAAATTCATACTCATTTCAATATGCCGAGCGCGAACAAAGTCATCACAAGGATTCTTAAAGATTCACATGGTATAGTGTATAAAACACATACAAGAGTTTCAGGAATCAGAACTTATATCCTATATATGGGTTCTGCACTTGGGGATGAAGATTACCATTTCTTAAACAAAGTTAATGGACCAAAGCTGAAGTTGTAGAGGGTTTCTTGAATATTTTTTTTTTTTTTTAATAAATTTTGTAGTAAATAAGGAAATGAATCTCAAATCCTTTCAACTTCTCACCCGGAATAGGCCGCAGAGTCTTGAAAATCGTTAAGCTGCATAAAAATAAGAAGGCATGTTAAAGAGATCATTCTCCAATCAGCTAACGATAAATTTCAGCAAACCAGGTCTAATTTGCTAGCATTCAAATGGACTAAACTCCAAGGATATAGGAGAAAATAATAGTCCCAAAATTAATTTTTTGAATAAATAACAGACACCATGAACCAAAGAAACAGATAAAATGTGAACGAAAGACAGGAGTTTGTAAGCTATTATTCATCTGCAGGTTCTGAATTTTTTGACTCAAAGGACCAAATGTCTTATCCTCAATTCATCCTCTCTATAATTCGAATTCGAGATTCAACCTATAAACATTTGAGACATTCAAAATAATAGTGACCTCATGGTGCATTCATTACCTTTCAGCATTGACTTCTGAGAATTTTTTGGGACTCCAAGACATTAGCAAATTTCCCACACAGATCAAGCTACCTTCATATTTAACACCATTTACAGTGAATCCAGTATCTGTGAACCTAAAATACAGAAGAGTAATAAATAAGACTCAGACATACCCTAAAATGAAAAGAACATTTAAGAGCCTCCTACTTTGTTGAAGAAATTGAATATCCTAAGAATTTCAGTAACTTAAAGTTGAAAATATACAGAGAATAGTAACATTTTGATCCGAAACACAAGAAACAATGAGGTTTATGCCCATAAACCTCATTGTTGCCTAACGTCAAATTTCTGCAATAAAAATTCATCGCTTATGATTTAAATCATCCCCCACCCCCCACCCCTCAAAACAGAAGGGGATAAAAAATCTACAAGGACGAATGTAGAAATAATCTAGCAATAGAAAGCCTAAAAAAATGCAATGAAAATTATCTCAGGGAAAAAACACAGAAGCACCCAATAAAAGCATTTCTGCAATTCGCAGAGCTAACAATAGGTAGGGTTCAAGGTTGATCCAACCCCAACCCCAATCCCCCGACCCTCTTTAGAGACTGTAAGTGACCCAAATTTCAACCTCATTAAAGAACTTCAGATATACATATTCGTCATCCTATTTACTTTCTAGGAGATTATACTCTTACAGAATACGGACGGGCATGTCAAACAAACAGCTATGAGCTAATCAAGTAAAGGATAGAAAAAGAAACTAAATAATTGAAAATTACAAGATACGGAAAAATGAAGCTTGAGTGGAAATAATTACTGTTGAAATCGTAATTGGTCTTCAGGAACATTGTCGATGAGATTAATTTGATCGTATAGAGAAAAAGCTCGTCTAAGCGAAGGCAACCGTTGTCCGGTGAGACCCATACTATTAGGTTTGAAGGACTCCTTTCTTAGAGCTCGCATAAGCGTTGGCAGCGTCGCCACCGCCCTCTGCCTCACCGCCATTTCTGTCTCTAGGAGGAAATTACCTGTCGATGCCTCCTCTCCTTAGCTTCGTCTCCATTTTTCGGTTTTTTGACCGGATTAAATCTCAATTTCGACCTTGGAAATATACATTTGTTCCAATTTCATCCCTAGAATTTGCAAAGTCTATAAAGAACCTTTGGAATTACACAATTCGTCTCAATTTCGTCCTTCAGCCAACACCCGTTAAGAATTTAACGGTCAACTGGCTGAAGTCAACCCAAACTCAACTTTCTTTGTAATTTGTGAGTATGAAAAGGGATATATTTTTGTCACTTTTCTTCATTAGTCGGGAAAACAATTGAGGTAAGATCATTTCCATTCCCCTCAAACATTCTTTCAGTTTCTCCTCTCACTGCAACCCAATGTCTGAGAGGTTAAGAGCTTGTAGGTGAAAAGGAATCAGCTTTCTAGTTTCCTCTAGAGCTTTTTTGAAGGTCCGATCTTCACGAGGTAAGAATCTAAGCTTTTTTCAATAATAGACATAATTTTTGTTGATTTCCATTGATTAACATATTCGGCTCTGATCACATTATATGATTGAGCCATTATCCACATGCACCAAAGTATCCATTGTTCTTAAGAAACACCCATTTAATCCAAAGAAAAACCATGATATATGCACTTTAATTTCTTTAATTACTGTATTATTAGTTGTTACCGAATGGATCTAGTGACCAAGCCCTATTTACTATTACAAACCTCCTATTTACTATTACAAACGCAGCGGAAAAGTAAAAACAGGAGATCTATACTATTACAAAACCGGATGATCAACACAAAATCGGATCTTCAAATCGAACGAAGAGGGTGAAAATCTTCGACCAATTTTCACCAAAACAAAGGTTCTGTAGAACCAGACGAACAAAATGGATGACCAAGGACAAAACCGGACTACGATTTTAGTTATAAAACTGGTTCTCTAAGAAAGCGGACGACAGAAAGGAATTATCACTCAGGAATCAGTAGTCCGGTTTTAGAGATCAACGGTAATCCCTTGAAACTTAGGATGAGCCTCACACAAGAAAAACTAAACTCTCACTCTCAGCTCTCTCCTTCTCAAGCCACCCAAGTATACAATCAGCCAAAGGGCTACTAGCGGCGGCAGCAAACAAAAAAGAAGTCACAGAGAACAAGCAGCAACAGAAGAAGAGGCTGCAGAGAAGAAGAAGAGAGAAAATAACGAGAAGGGGCTGCTCCACAAATGGTGTCAGCAACAGGTGAGAAAGAGAGTATTTATAGGAGCATCCAAGTCACCTAGGGTGCACTGGGTTTAGCCCAAACCGCCCGACATCTTGGGCCAAACATTAAACTCATTCCACTTTAGTGTGAGGCCCAGTCCATCTCATCATAGGGTAATAAAATGGGCTGAAAGGAAAAATAAAAATGTGTAAAAAATTGGCCCAATAAGGCATACAAACTCTACCTTGAACATACTTTTAGTTAACTTCCTAGCCAAAACAGACTCAAAAGAGTCAACCTTCATCAATATGAAGAAGGTCCACCTATGTGTTTCGTTCTTTCATGATATATAGGATTTTTATACAAATGAAGACAACTTTGACTATCAATAAAGATGGTTGCTTTAGAATGCAAAAGATGCAATTCAGATAAAAGTCCTTGAAGCCAAATAGCTTCCTTAATTGCCCTGTGGCAGCAGTATATTCAGCCTCCGTAGTCAAAAGAGCGACTGCAGGCTGAAGATGTAATTTCCATGAACACAATCACCAGAAAGGGTAAAGAAATAAGATGTGGTAGACTTTCTACCTTCTTTCTCACCTGCAAAATCAGAATCCACATAACCAACCAATTCAAAGTTTTCAGTCCAGTTATGATAATGCAAGCCTCTATCAATAGTCTCATTAATGTACCTTAGCAACCATTTAAGAGTGGCCTAATGATCCCTACCCAGGTTGGACATAAAATGGCTCAAAAGGCTTATGGAATAAGCAATATCAGGACGAGTGGAGAACATGGAAAATATGACAGATTGTATAGCCATTCTATAAGGGATGTTGGCCATGACTTTCTTTTCATTTTCAGTTTTGGGACAGGTTTTTGAAGAAAGATGAAAATGACTCGCAAGAGGGGTACAAACAGGCTTACACAAATACATGAAAATTTTCTAAACAATTTTCTGCAAGAAGGATTTCTAAGATATAAACAAAGAGTGGTAAGCTCTATCCCCATCAATGTTCATGCCGAGGATTCTAGAGGCAGATCCTAAATCCTTCATCTCAAACTCTGATTTCAACAAGGATTTCAAATTCACAATCTTATCTTTATGATTACAGGCAATCAGCATATCATCAACATAA
Source organism: Catharanthus roseus (assembly GCA_028651295.1). Lineage (NCBI taxonomy): Eukaryota > Viridiplantae > Streptophyta > Magnoliopsida > Gentianales > Apocynaceae > Catharanthus > Catharanthus roseus. The sequence goes on along the minus strand of JAPQWS010000046.1, from coordinate 472,130 downwards.
AGTAGCAAATAAATGGCCTTATCAACATTATCACCACAAAAATACAAGCAACTATCATAATCGCATTTAACAAAACTAGCTTTAAGCATAAAATAATCAAACCTTTTATACCACTGTCTAGGAGATTGTTTAAGCCCATACAAGGACTTCTTCAAAAGATAAGTCATATGCTCTTTACCTTTCACCTCAAAACCAGGTGGTTGGCGCATGTAAATGGTTTCATCAAGTTCATCTGCAAAAAGGCAGTTTTTACAATTAACTGTTCAAGCTCAAGATCAAAGAAGGCAACAATAGAAAGCATAATCCTAATGGTTTATACTTAACGGCGGGAGAAAAGATCTCATTAAAATCAATCCCTTCAACTTGAGAAAAACTTTTTGCAACCAATCCAGCCTTGAACCGTGGAGGTTCATTAACAGATTCGGGTTCTTTAATTTTGAAAATCTATTTACAATCAATCGGTTTTTGTCTAGGTGGTCTAGGAACAGGTACCCAAGTTTTGTTCTTATGCAAAGAAGACATCTCTTTATTCATAGCATGCATCCACAAAGAGCGATAAGGACTCTTTAAAACATTAGAAAAACATATAGGTTCTTTCTCTTCAACAAAAGATGCAATAACAAAAGCATAAGATATAATGTATGAAAAACCATACCTAGCGAATTCCCTGGTCACTTTTCTATTCCTTTTCCTAGACAATTGGTAGTCTCTAAGGGCTTGTGCTGGTGCTTCGGGATGATCCTCAAAATCATCAGAATTTTTTGATTCAAGCACATCGGTTTTAGGTACACTAGTTGGGTTAACCGACTCTTCATTGGTTTCAGGTTATAGTGTGTGCTCTTGTGAGGATTTGGTGGTGTCCTACACCTCCACAAGAATGTTCCCAACTATGGGAATATTTGGTAGTATTCTCGGGATCGGTTTCAACTTTAAGACAAGGCATGTCAAGCTCGTTAAGGACCACGTCTCTACTCACAACTATCCCCACACCCGACTCACCTTTGAGCCAAACTTCGTAACTCTTCACCCCGCTAGGATAACCTATAAACACTCCCTTTTTAGACCTAGGGTTTAACTTCCCTTTCTTTTGATGTGCAAATACAGCACATCCAAACACTCTAAGGTTGGACAGGTTTGGTGGTTGGCCGGTCCACCACTAGATAGGAGTTTTGAAGTTTATGGCAGTGGAAGGAGACCTATTAATAAGATATACTGCTGTACTTACAGCTTCACCCCAGAAAGGTTTAGGAACATCGGATGACACCATGAGGCACCTAATGTTGCCCATTATTGTTCGGTTCATCCTCTCAGCAACACCATTTTGCTGAGGGTTATGCCTAACGTTTTTATAATGCACAATACCATGCAAAACACACAAATCATTGAATTTCTTGTTACAAAATTCCAAACCGTTATTAATTCTTATAACCTTTAGTTTATTTCCAGTTGGATTTTCTGCAAAACGTTTCTACTCATTAAACTTTTCAAATGTTTGTCCTTTGGTTTCCGAAAGAAACACTCAAACATGCCAAGAAAAATCATCAACAACAGAAAGGAAATAAACATTGCCACCATAAGTGGATACCTTTTCAGCACCCCATAAATCACAATGCACATAAACAAGAACAGCAGTGGATTTGTGAATGCTAGTGGAAAAACTGAGTTTGTGTTGTTTGCCAAGAACACAATGATCACAAAAATCTAAAGAATTAATTTTGTCACCATTCAGAAGATTTTGTTTGTGTAAATAATGCAAACCCTTTTCACTGTTGTGGCTAATCCGCCGATGCCACAACATGGTCTTTTCAGGAACCGTTTTTAAAAATAATGCAGATGATTCACAAACGGTTTTTCCAATTAAATGTACAAGCCATTTTTCTTAAAACCTTTGAGTATGACTAGAGATCCTTTACAAACATGCAAAATCTCATTTTCAGATTTATAAGAATAACCATTTGTATCAAAAACACCAAGGGAGATTAGGTTCTGCCTAAGATCAGACACATATCTCACTTCGGTCAATTTTCTAGTCACCATCATGCGTTTCAATAAAAACATATCCAATTCTATTGATATTACAAACCTCATTGTTTCCCATAAAAACTTTTCCATGATCAAGGGTTTCAAATCAAAAAACCAATGCTTGTTGGAGTCATATGAAAAGTGCAACCAAAATCAAGAATCCACTCATTGGAAACTTTAGAGGAAGATAGGGAAGGGGACACACACGAAACCTCAAAATACATAAAATTACCATTTGGTTCAAAATCTTGAGTTTTGTGTATTTTATCATTCCCATTACCTTGTTTACATTGTTTCTTATCTTTGATCCGTTTAAAACAGTTATTTTCATATGACCATCTTTGCCGCAGTAAAAACACTTCACTTTATTCTTATCTCGAGATTTGGACTTCCCTTTACATTTAGAGCATTGACTAAAAGGTTCTCTCCTGTCAACCCTCCCTCGCACGTAAAGGTTCTCTCCGATTGTTTTGTTTTCTTTTCGTAAATTCAAATCTTTTGATTTCAAAATATTTTTCACATCAGAAAGAGTCAAGTCATTTCTGCCATACTTGATAGCAGATTTCACATCATTAAACGACTCAGGCAAAGAATTCAACAAAATCACAGTAATGTTTTCGTCTGAAAGCTTTTCACCAACATTTTGGAGTCCTAAAATGATTTTGTTCAAATCATTAATGTTTTCAGAAAGAGATTTTGACCCACTCATTTTAAAACCAAAAAGTTGTTCTATCAAATAAATCTTGCTTGACAAAGACTTTCCTAAATAAAGTTTTTCAAGTTTTGTCCAGACTTCAAAAGCATTATCTTTTTCATCTATTTCTCTCAAAACGTTATCTTTCAAATACAAGGTGAGACAACTATGTGCATTACCTAGTTTTTCAACAAGTATTTCACCTCTCAAGATTCCGGATATTTGTCAGGGCTACAAATAGCGGTGCAATTTTGTTTTAGACTAAAACAGCTTTCATTTCTCTGCGTCACATTATAAATCAGATTTGCCATCAAACTTATCTGTTTCAAGTTTTAGAGCGGACATGTTGTATAGAGGCAAATAAGAGTAATCAGAGGCACGAAAAATAAAGATAAAAAGTTTGTCACATAAAAACAGCCCGAATATTTTTCGAAAAAACAATACAACTAGAAAAACAAGTAATATACAAATAATAAAATCTCACAACAGATCAACAGATAGCACCGGCCGAGCAACAGCCACAAACAGATAACCAATAGAGAAATAAATAAACACAGGCTGAGCAATAGCCCCCCAAACTGAGAATAAGCAGATCTCAACGGGCATGGACAATAAAAAAAATTTGCAATCAACGAGAGAAACACCAAGACACAGATACTTGGAGTCTCAATAGGACTCAAGTTAGGCTTGGGCTTTGGTTTTTCAAGAAAAAACTAAGTCACAAAAATTTAGATCCGTGACCAAAGATATCAAAAGCAGAATAATAATGACAATATATATATCCAGACAACAAAATAGAACTTGACAATAAAAATAAAATCTTTAAACGAAAAGAAAGCTGAGAATAGTAATAGTAGGCTTCTCTAAGCCAGATTCTCGGAACTCAATAGTTCTCGTGAGTCTGGAAAAAGAAACTCGAGAGGTTTCGGATGAAACCACGTTGATCGAGGGACTCCGGAGTAGCAACGCTGCCGCTTCTACGACTGAAAAATACAATAGTCGCCAGAAAGATCAAATCTTTCTGGCTCTAATACACTGTTACCGAATGGATTTAGTGACCAAGCCCTGTTTACTATTACAAACCTCCTATTTACTATTACAAACGCAGCGGAAAAGTAAAAACAAGAGATCTGTACTATTACAAATCGAATGATGAAACCGGATAATGAACACAAAACCGGATCCGCAAATCGAATGAAGAGGGAAAAAATCGGTCTACCGATTTTCGCCAAAACAAAGATTCTTTAGAACCGGACGAACAATATAGCTGACCAAGGGCAAAATCGGACGATCGGCTTTAATTATAAAACTGTTTCTCCAAGAAAGCGGATGAAAGAAATGGTTTTATCACTCAGGAATCGATCGTCTGGTTTCAGAGATCAACAGTAATCCCTCAGAACTTTGGATGAGCCTCACATAAGAAAAATAAACTCTCACTCTCGGTTCTCTCCTTCTCAAGCCACCCAAGCACACAGTTAGCCAAAGGGCTACTAGTAGCGGCAGCAAACAAAAACGAAGTCACATAGAACAAGCAGCAACAGAAGAAGAGGCTACAGAGAAGAAGAAAAGAGAAAAGAACGAGAAGGGCTACTACACAAATGGTGTCAGCAACAGGTGAGAAAGAGAGTATTTATATGAGCATCCAAGTCAACTAGGGAGGCCCGCCCGGCATCTTGGGCAAAAAATTAAACTCATTCCACTTTAGTGTGAGGCCCAGTCCATCTCATTATAGGGTAATAAAATGGGCTGAAAGGAAAATTAAAAATGTGTAAAAAAATTGGCCGAATAAGACCTACATTAGCTACATGAGTTTTTGTATTCAATCGATCCATCAATAATGGAAGCATTATGCTTTGTTTTGACATGGGTTGAGTGTTGTTTAGCAGAGAATGATATGGTCTTTAAGAGATGTCAGGCTTATAACAGATCCTAAACAAAGGGGCTCAATATATGGTAAGAATATTATGCTCTGTATTGAATGTATTAAACATTTTAATGCTTTAGTGGTCTAACTGAGGATCCTATTTGTTTGATGAACCATTAGTGTCTTTTTTCAAAAGAACTATTCTTATATCTTCTGCTTGACAGAATCTCTTTTTTTTTAAAAAAAAAAAATTTGACTTGAAACATGTGAGGGATGAAGGTTTTCTTTAATCAATTTTCTTGTTTTTTTGTGAATAGTGATCATTTTTGAAGAATAATGTGCTTGTTAGATTCTTGTCTTTACTTTATGGAAAAATTTATGAAATGTTCTGCTATATCAATTTTCTTAGTGAAAGATGATGTTCATTTGAAATCTTAAGTGTTGTTGTTTTTTTTTTTTTTTGTGAAATAGTGAGATTGTTAGTTTTTTTGGAATCAATTTTCTTGCTTGTTTTGTGAATAGTGATCGTTGGAGGAATAATGAGCTTTTTGGATTCTTGCCTTAACTTTATGGAAAAATTATGAACATCTTCTAAAATGTTCTGCTCTGTTAGCTGTGTTAGTGAGAGGTGATATTTTTTTGGAATCTAATTATTGCTTTTTTGTGGAATAGTAAGCTTGTTATATTCTTATCTTCTTGTCCTTTAAGTCTAAAAATTTTTTTAAATGGTCTATTTTATTAGTTGCGATAAAGACGAGGAAGAATATGAATTGTTGTGTCGTGTAATAAATTTTTATTTGTGATATATTTGATAATAATGTATTTCTTTTCAATGTGCCTATGTTGTTAGTGGAGGTGAGTCCACGTTACATTTTAAGGATGCATTATTTTGGGAAGTTTATCGGAATTCAGTATAAGAGCTATATTGGGAGGAAAGATTAGTCACTTTGATTATTGTGAGGCTGACTTGATGTCTCTAGTAGAGTTGAATGAAATGGCCAAAGAGTGGGTTGTACTAATCTTAGAAATTATTTCTGTTTTATACCAAGGGTTGGATGGAAATTATTGGAAAGATGTTAATGCTGTTGACACAGCAAAATGGGTTAACAAAAATTGAGTTGTAGACATATATGTTGACAATTTAGATGACAAACTTGTTTACTGCACTAAAAAATCTCCAACTCCAAAAGCTCCTAGGTCTAGTCCTATATTTGACACTAAGAATTCAGACAATAAGGAAGAAGTTGTTGATTATGAAGATGAAAATGAGGGACCCCTCGTTGCTGTTTAGGATATGATTACCATAGATGTCATAGATGATTCTATGGTATATGGAATTGTGAATATTGAGAGTACTTGTGATTTGAATGGGATAGAATGTTTTGAAGGTCCATTTGCTCCAAGTATTTTTCTTGATGTAGTTGAAAGTGAAATAGTGGACCCCATTGGACTTAGTAATTTTCCATCTGCAGCTATTGAAGTTGGTGGTCCAAGTTTATCTCAAATTGTTAGGACTGCTGAAGTTTGTTTGATTGAGGGTGCTATTGAGGGTGAACCTGATGGGATAGTCAGTGACAGTGAAGCTCATGATGAAAATGATGATCGAAATAAACAACGTCAAATTAGAAGGAGATTGTTCCGAAACACCAAATACGATGAATTTAATCCAAAAACTGACTTAGAAAATCCTGCTTTCAGGATGGGGATGAAGTTTGACTCTACTGTTATAGTGAAGAGAGCTATAATTAAGTCTGCTATTAAGGAGGGTAGAGGATCAAGTTCGACAAGAATGATACCACTAGGGTTATTGCAAAATGTGATGAAGGATGTGGTTTTTATTTTCTTGCTTCTAAGAATAAGCATGAGCATACACTGCGAATTAAGATCTTGAGGCCTCACAATTGCAAAAGGACTTTTGATGTCCTTTTGGTAAGTAAGAAGTGGCTTATGGAGAAATATACATACCGAATCATATCTATCTCTCAAACAAGACATCAAAAAAGGGAGCATATAGTAGAGGTATCCAGGTCGATGTTGTATAGGGTTAGGAAGGATTCAAATGCTAAGTTTGTAGGATGTGAAAAAGAGCAGTACAAACAGCCATGGAGTTATGGAGCAGAACTTATGAGGTCTAATCCTGGAACAACATATATTATTAAGGATACTCTATTATGTCCTAACTCAGTTGTGTTTAAGAGGGTTTACATATGTCCAGGACCTTTGAAAAAGGGCTTTCTTGAGGGATGCAGGCCTTTATAGGCTTAGATGGATGTTTTCTAAAAGGACCAACAGGTGTACTGCTCACAGTTGTTGGGTGTGATGCAAATAGTCAAATCTACCCTATTGCATATGCTATTGTTGAGAGAGAAATGTACAGGAGTTGGAAATGGTTTATTGAGAATTAGATTAATGATTCGGGGATTGAAAATGACTTTCGTGACAGTTTCATGAGTGATAAACAGAAAGGGTTAATCAATGCAATTGAAGAATTGATGCCTAATACGAAACATAGACATTGTGTGAGGCATATGTACAGTAATTTCAAGCTGAAACATAAGGGAATAGCACTAAAAAAGTTGTTGTTTGAGGCTGCTAAAGCTACAAGAGAGCCTGATTTTCTTAAGGCAATGGAAAGGATGAAGAATGTTGATAAGGAAGCTTATTGGTGGTGCAAATCAAGGAATCCAAAAAATTGGTCGAAGGCTTATTTCAAGAGTTACTGTAGATGTGATCACTTGCTAAACAATTTAAATAAGTGTTCAATGGGGTTGAATAGATAATAGAGGCAAGAAGTCTGCCATTCTTCATATGCTTGAAAAGATCAGGGGTTATCTAATGGAGAGAATCCAAAAACAGAGAAGTACAATGCTTAAATATTCAGGAAACATTTACCCAGCAATTCAAGAGAAACTAAACAACACTCAGGAGGAGGCAAGGGTTTGATACCTATTTGGAATGGGAAATCTTTATTTGAAGTTTCAGATGGTGGAAATATGAGTAGGATTGTAGATCTTCAGTCCAGAACTTATAGTTGCAGAAATTGAGATTTAACTGGTATCCTATGTGCCACATGTTGTTTCATCTTTCATGTACATTATAACTCCACCAGAAAATTTTGTAGATGATCTTTTTATGAGGTCAACCTTTATGAAGACATATAACAATATCTTTAACCTTATACTAGACAAGGATCTTTGGCCATCCACACCTTACAATGAACTGCTCCCTCCAGAAGTGAACAAGATGCTTGGCAGGCCGAGAGTGATGAGAAGAAAGGAACCACAAGAGCTGGAACAACAAGGAGTTTATGGAAAATTAAAGAGAATTGAGACAAGAAATAGATGTGGTAATTGTGGAGGAGAAGGACATAACAAAAGAGGGTGCAAGAGACAAAAAGTTGCAGTTAGAATTTTTGGAAATACAAGCAAAGAGATGCCATTTGAAAACTCTAAATCTCAAGATCGACCCTCCCAACTCAGTATAGCCATGCTCCAATGGTTAGCGGACATAGTCATGCAATTGAGGTGAGCCTTTTCTGGGAAAGCTCAACTAAATTCAACCCAATATTCAACTTTATTCAAACTAATATCATATATTTTTTTCTGAGGGGCAATTCCAAACTTTTGCAAGTATGATAAGTGTGTTGCCCACTAATAGTGAGTCCAATAGAGGGGATGCAACAAGAGCTAAATATCAGGTTTGTTATATATATATTGATTTTATTTATAGCTCAATAAATGCATTTTCAAATCTGCTCCAACTTCTTCTTCTTCTTCAACAAACTAACGTGTTTTCTCTTTAATTGCAGAGAGTCAAATCCTCATATGGACTCATTCCCCCACCACCATCACAAAATAGAGATTTAAATAAGAGGAATTCACACACACACACACACACACACACACACACACACACATATATATATATATATATATCAATAGAACAACAATTCAACCTTCAGCTATGAACTAGAAAGGGAAGCAGTCCACTACTTTGGGCAACCTAGAAGCAGCAGTACAAAAGAGGTAAAAAAATGAAGCTGAGAGAAGACTTTTTGAGAACATGTGAACTAGGGAATCATATTTTATTTTGTACACAGGCTATGGATATGTTAATTCCAAAACTAAGTCTTTTAATTTATGATATTTGTAAGGATTTTTAGTCCTTTGAAAGGCTTTATGTGATATTTGTGTTTTTGGGGATTTGAACAGGTTATTAGAATGGTTTGAGAATTTTCAGCTTATGCATGTGATATTTGTGTGAATTTTTAGTCTTTTGAAAGGCTTATGTGATATTTTTATTTTTGGAGATGGGAACGAGTTGTTAGAATGGTTTGAGAATTTTTAGCTTTTATACATGTGACATTTGTGTGGATTTTTAGTCCTTTGAAAGACTTTCTGTAATTTTTTTGTTTTTGGAGATAGGAACAGGTTATTAGAATGGTTTGAGAATTTTCAACTATTATACATGTGATATTTTTGTGGATTTCAGTCCTTTGAAAGACTTGTGCGATTTTTTGTCTTTTTGGAGATGGGAGCAGGTTGCATTTTGTTTTGCCAAGAAGCAACTTTTTATTTTTTGGTGAAACAGATTGGTCATAGGAAGCCATTGAGTTGGAATAAATAGGGAAGCAGTAATGAGATTCCATTTCTTTCAATTTTGATTGACTTCAGCCAATTAACCGTTAAATATTAAACGGTTGTTGGTTGAAAGATGAGATTGAGACAGATAGTATATTTGCAAGAGTTCTTTATAGACTTCGTAAATTCTAATGACTAGATTGGAAAGAATGTACATTTCTAAGGATGAAATTGAGATTTATCCTTTTGTGACCTGTTTACCATTGAGCTCTGCAAAATGGCGTTTTTTTTTAAAATCACAAGGGGATCAAAAAGTTAAGGTCCAAATATAAAATTTACACACAAAAAAATTCAAATATTTTTTTCGGGGTACTAAATTACGCGCCATAATATAAAATTTACGCGTGAAAATTTTGAAACGAAAATTTTCCCTGCAAAGCACTTTCTCTCTCAATACACATAATTTCTTCGCTTCTCTCTAAAAATTGTGATAATTATTTGAAGAGTTGAAGAATTTGAAGTGAAATATGGATATTTTTGGAGATTATCTACACGATACGATCAATCTTGGGGTAAAAATACTCAAAATGGGGTAAAAATTCAAAAACTCTTTATGACTTGCTGAAGACATAATCTAGCGCGAGTAGGGGGATTTTTTTAGTTATTAATATTAATTATTTTTAATATATATTTTAGTATACGATTATGTTAATTTTTAGTTTAACATTATAAATTTGTTTTAGTTTATGTTAATACATACGTTTTATGTTAATATATGTATATATTAGTGTTTAATTTATTTTTTGTTTATAAAATGTTTAATTTTAATTACATAATTGTTTGCTTATGATGCCTTTTAACATGTTTAAGTTTCTTAGAGATTAAATAATAATTAAATTAATTAATATTTTGAAAATACAATAACAAATTTTAAAATTGTAATTATTTAAGATAGGCTTAAGTAATAAAATAGACAAATATACAATTAATATAACAGCTTAAAAAAGTAATAATAAATAATAAGAACTGCAACTTATAATTGAATAATTTAAAAAAAAAAATGAATAATAGTGAATATTTTCATTAAGTTAAAAGGTTATATTAATAAAGTTATAATCATATAGTTGTCTATGTTTTTTTTAATAAAGTCGTAATATTATTGTATAACAGGAAGACGTAGATCCTAAAACTTTTGAGGAATTTATAGAAATAGAGGAAGAGTATGTGGACAGGCATGAAATTAGAGCATTGGAAGGGGGGTCAACCGCCCCCCCTTTCGCCGGAAAATCACCATAGCTATCTATGGTAAGGGAGTGAATTTTGGGAGGGAAAGGGGGCGAATTTCAGGAGGGGGAGGGGGAGGGAGAGGAGGGGGCAAAGACCATAGAAATAGGGGACAGGGACTAGTGGAGTGGAGGTTTGTTGCAAAGATTTTTTTTTTTCTAGTGATGTTGTTGTAGGTTGCAGATGGATGGAAGCGGAGCTCCCCATGAGGAAGATGAAGAAAATTAGGATTTTGATTTTTTTTTTGTTTTGTCTTTTTTTAAGATAAAAAAACGTCGTTTCATTTAATGAAATTTTTTTTTTAAAAAAAAAAAAATCTCCTTACTAAAATTTTTGTTTTTTATTTAAACCCCTTAAATCAAAGTTAAGGGGTTGAAATTAAAGGTCTTTACGCTTAAAAAGTGTCCATTATATAAACAAAATTTTGGCAAAATTTTTAGTATAAATTCGCCCCTCCCCATCTTGCAAATCCTGCTTATGTCCCTGTATGTGGATCATAGTTATTTGTTTGAAACAGATATATTATTTGATTCGAAAACGGATTTGGTTAAATTGGCAAGAAAAGAGCGAAGACAGTAAATACGTATTTTATTATTACTCGATACATGTGAAAAAAAAGATTTGATCGTCAATCTTATGTGACTATTGGTTGTGAACATGGGGAAGGAAAGAAAAAGAAAGTAAGGTTGTATGCCAATGATGAAGACAAAGAAGAAGTACTGGTAAGGCGTTGGGGCCCGTACGGAACAAAGAAGTGTAATTGCCTCTTTCAATTGAAAGGAGAAAAATCGGGCATTGAGTATAATTGGAAATTATATGTTAAAGTGGGAGGCACAACCATAAGATAGGTGTTTATTTTCACGCACACGCTCAGGCGGCAAGGTTGACGAATGACCAATTAAAGCTCACTGAGGAATTTTGTAGGTGTCAAGTCACTCCTTGGAATATTATGACGAGATTGTTAGAAAAGTATCCAGATTGTGCCGTGAGGTATGTGAGAAAAATACGTTTTGTTGTTTGGCTTAATTATTTAAGATTCATATGATCTTATATGATTTTTGCAATTTATTAAATCACTTTATATGAATTTTGTATTAAACAAATATATAGTGCCCAGGCAAAGATGACGAAGAAGAGGATGGAGGGACGTAACACAGTAGAAGTACTACATCAATGTAATCAACGAGGATATAGGTGTTACTATAAAAACTATGAAGAAAACAATATCCTATGCGATATCGTTGTTGCACACCTGGTATCCACTCTTATGATAAGGACATAGCCCTTTGTCTTGATTATGGACACGACGTGGCACAAGTGAGTTCCCCTTATTCTTTTATTGTTTTACTTGGTAACTTGGTATTGTATTTTAAAAATAAATACATATTTAACTAATAAAATGAACTATTTTCTTATCATTAAATTTATATTACATTATATTGTATTACTTAGGTATAATATGTCGTTGCTTGAGGCTGTCGGGATGACTCCTACAAGAAATACTTTTATCGTAGCTACTGCCTTCATTCAGAATGAGAAAGCTAAAACCTATCAATGGGTGCTGCAACAGCTTAAGAATTTATATTTCGAATCTCCCGAGCCTTTCGTGATTGTAACTGACAAGGAGTCAGGTTTGATGCCAGTTATCTCTTTAGTCTTCAATAATTCTTACCACATGCTCTGCAGAAGACATATTGATCAAAATATTATTGGAAAGTTAACTCCAAAGATTGGAAAGGAGAGAAAAGAATTGTTTGTAAATACTACATGGCACAGATTAATTAACTCCTCCAATGAGCAGAAGTACAAATAAGAGATTGGAAAAATTGAAGACCAAGTGAAATAGAATGCAGTGGTTCTTAGGACACTTCTTTGATGAATGGTGAAATCCATGCGCCTCTAGTTTTGTAAGATTTTGGAAGGGTAAGTTTTTTCATTTTGGATCGGAGACCACGAATCGTGCCAAGAGCGGACATTCGTTGTTGCAGGCATGGATTGTAACAAGACATGGCGATTTAGACACAGTTTTTCTCAAGATTGATTCTTTGATTGAGGGACAGATTACTGAGATTAAGACCACCATTGGATATGCCCGATTGAAAGAGAAAGATAACGACAAGAGTAATCCAGTAATAGCTCAGTTGTGTTACAATGTGAGCCATTTGGCACTAAGAATTATTAAAGATGAGATAAAGAGAGCCCCGAAGATCCTCGTTGATCCAGAGGATCTGTGCAGACACTGGGTTAGAACGTCGCACATGCCCCCTTGTTCATGCTAGTTACTCAATTGATACCAGATGTATACTCCACTAAAGTTGGAGGACGTCCAATTTTTTTTAAGGTCGCTCAAAATAAATGGGCTATCAGGAATAGGAGGACAGCAATCTACTCAAGAGAGTGATATTCAGAAACAACTGCCTGATTTTACGTGATTCTTCAAGAGTTCTCTACACAGTCACCATTAAATGTTCGTATATCTAAAAAACTTTATTTTGAATCATTAAAATTTTGTATAAATATGCTTTTAATTTATAAAAGTACTGAATTTACAATTTAATCTATATATTTATTATAGGTTATGGAGTTGTGTAGAGCTGCCAAAATATCTTATATTCTGTTATCCCGTTAAATCCATAAGGTCCGGGTTTGGGTGTTCCAGTGACGGTGTTTACTAAAAGGAGATGTAAGACAGACTACTAAGAGGGATAAATCACACTGGGAACACATACAGATTGACCATACAAGAATAAAGAAATCAAGTGATTTGGTTCGAGGATCGGGTTTCGGATCAGGGTTGGTATGAGTTCCCCTAGAAGAGGGAGACCGCGACGTGTGCCTGGGGGTCGAGGTAGAGGCCAAAGTAGGGGACCGAGCTCAGGGCTATCATCTGTGTCACTCCAGGACTCAACAGGTCCCATGAGTTTCCGTACACAAGTGCTTTCTACAACTTCGTTTACCCTTGCACTGTAGACTGGAAAAATGTAGACGGTGATGGGAACTGTAAGTTTAGGGTTTTATCCTACTTTTTATATGGCGATGAAAATTAATGGCTTAAAGTGCGTAGGCATACGTGGAATGAGATGCATAGTAAACGGGATTTGAATTGGAATTTCTTTGGTGGTGAGAGGTTCTACAAGATTCTTAGCGGTTGTGCATATTGGGATGGTTTTGCACCTAGGTATTACTGGATGAATGTACCTAATCATCTTATTCTCGCGGCAAACACATTCAATTTATGCATCTTCCTAATTGCAAAGTAGGATAGATGCAAGATTTTATCATTTTATTCAGCATCGGACCACGTCGGGAACACTATTGTCGTCGGTCATTTGGCAGATAATGAACACTTCATTGCGGTAAGTTTTTCCATGTTTATTATTTATTTTTTTGTGATTGTTTATTAACATGGTTATAATATATTATTTTGTTTTCTGTTGCAGCTACACATGAAAAATAACTTTCCCTTACCCCCTATATACGAGCAGTGGTGGTGGTGGTGTTAGAGTGATGCAAGTAGCTAGAATATTCCTTTGAATAATCGTTTAGCAGATTGACACGAATTGTATGTCAGAGAATTTCCTCCAGTATATGGTCTTCCTAATATAAATGTAACCAATTGAGATATTACTTGTAATATTTTCGATTAGAAGATTGTCACTATTGATGTTTTACTTTGCAATATACCAAAACAATATTACCTTTTTGTAATATAGGAAAAAAATAATTAGGAATCTGAATATGGAAATAAATATGCAATAGAATCAAATATAGAGCAATACAACATACAAAATACGTAATAAAGGACAACAATAAATGAACCCTAAATCTAAAAACGAAGGCCTCGATACATACAGACAATCCTCGAGATCTCTAAAAAATCTCGCTTGAATAGTAGTAGGATCATCAGGATCATCATCACTAATATACGGATCTAATGCATCAAGGATCATAGCAGCTAGAATATGAGGATGTGTCGAGTAAACCGAACTGAAAGGAAGTCTATTGGGATTCTGAATCTGCAAGTAGGTCTGGAATAGATACCAGCCCATATAGCGAGCCATAGTAGAATAAGGAGGCATGGCAAGCCGTCTCATATACTCCGGATCTATGCAGTGGCTCGTCGCGTCATCCTAGTTGGCACTTACAAATATGTGCTCCACCACATACCTAATCTTCGTGCTAGCCGGTCGACGATGCTCATGTGGTGCAACAATACGAAGAGTGGGAATGCCTACAATCGACCAAACTGTTGTATACATCTCTCAGGCATGTGCGGCTCCACAATATCGAAGAAGGCTAATGATTTGTGGTATATGGAAAATCATACTTCCTCTATCTCCTGAGCATGTACGGTGTCCATTGAACCTCTACCACTCTCATGGTATCTGACCGCAAACGATATTCCAACATAGAACTGCCACGTGTGTCCCGAGCAACTCAAATTGCTGGATGTATGGACTACAAGCAACTACACATGCAAACATGGGGAAATAGAGGTATATACATGCCTAAAAAATAAAGTTCATAGAAATATTAATATAATACATATACATATTATAAAATGTCAAAGACTTAGTATGTAAAATAAATCAATATACATACCTCTAACGGTGAGTAGCATCCCCTAAGTCTTTCGCATCAGTGCATAATGCCTTACCCAAATTTTTGTAAAGCCATGCCAAAGTCGCAACACCCCAAGTCATCCTGTTGTACCTCCGAAGGTTCTTCACTAGAGGCCATAAATGGTAAGGAACAACGTCCAAGCCGCTCTTGTCAGTGAATATGGAATTCTCGATCATGGATAGCACGTAACAAGATGCTCTAATATCCATAGGAAGGTCTGGATCATCCACGGCAGCTGAAATAGATCCTATAGGAATCCCACTCTCAGAATCACCTCTGCCAGTGAGACTAATACCGAGGTCACAGTTCACTAAGGCATTGAGATGTGCCAGTGGCATAATCTCACTGGTAACAGTATCACTGTAGGCAAGTATGCCGAGAATAAGCTCTACGTTGTTAGAGTAATAGTCATCTCATCGAACGACATATAGAATGAGTTGGTGCTCGGCTGCCACCTCTCAACAAACACGCTCAAAAGTGCACTATGCACATGCTGGAACATACAGGACTGTAGATAGACAAGTCCTGATGTAACTGCCCGCTGTCTCACATCAGGATCACTTGATGTCCAAGAGGTAAGTGTTGAATGACAGCCACATAACCTCAACATAGGTCGCTCCTGTATTTTATAATAATAAAAAATATACAAAACACATTATATATTTCAAGATAACACATTTAATTAATTAAAGTACTATAAAATGAAGTTAAATACATATATTAAAAAATTGTAAAATGTATCTCTTCCGCGCCAAATGGCAACGGCAACATGTTCGCCATATGATGGTATGATCTCTGGATCCTGTGGACCACCAGGAGCTGGTCCTCTTTATATCTAATAATCATCATCACCCTTCCTCGCCTTCTTCTTCCCAGCACTTAAACCCTCAGCAACGTCTGGCTCAGTATGTCGTGCTGATGAAGGTCGTGACTGGCTCATAAATCCCATCATGGATCTTGTTCTATCTTGCAGAAACCCCACTCCTTTCCCCTTACCAGGCCTACTCCCTGATGAAAGTGGATGGACCTTGGCAATCATCCTCCCACCCTCCATGTCTACGTCCTTCTCTCCCTCGCCCTCTACATGCTCATACACATCCTCTAAGTCATTTCCCTGAACATCCATGTCATCTCCTCCTACCTGAACTATCTCCTCATGATCCTCATCCCCGCCATGCTCTCCTAACCTAAGTGTACAGGAAGGCACATGTCCAGAACTTCCATAATAATCCATGTGCTAGTTGCTATAGGAACAAATATCTGGAAATCCTGACAATAGCTCGTCCATGAATAACGAACCCAACTGCGGATCTGCAGGGCCTGTACCACGGTGTTGTACTGAAAGTTGGTAATAACTAGGCTGACTAGATGGCTCATACGGGTTACAGAAAGATGAGGGTGGGCGGTGGTAAGGAAGCTGTGAAGATAACTGATAAGGTAGTGAGGGTCGTGAGACATATGAACTCTACTTGGGATAAGAAGAGGCTGGATCGAAGACCCTAGACTAACAGGATCAACAAGGGCGGGAGTAGTAGGTATGTAACAAACACTATGCCTACCCCTCAATCCCCAGGATGAAGTTGTGACCATACGACCACTCCTATCTGCTACAGGCCCTAAATCATCTCTCTGTCGTCTCTGCTGCTCGCGATCCATCTAAATGAATTTTGAAATAACCATAATTATTATTTATTTTTTATCCCAGAATTATTATATTATTAAAATTATTATTGTATTATTATTTAAATTATTATTATAATTTTTATAATTATATGTTAAAATATGAATCAATTAACTAAAATTATTATTTCTCCTTAAATATTATTATTCATTATTCTATTATTCGTTACTTTTGTTATTTTTTAAAGGTAATCCCTGAATTAATAACAATTAAATAATTCAAAAATATTGTAGAGTAATCATAAATATTAATAAAATTAACAAGTAACATAATATATATATATATATATAAGAAATTAAGACAGCACCAGTAACATGTACACATTTTAATATAAAATTAACAAAAAAAAAAAAAACATAATGTTATAAAAAACCAATTAATACAACAAATTAATAAAAAATTCATTTAACAAAAAAAATAAAAAAACCCCGAGCCAGGCTTTAGCGAGATCATCCGGTACCCAGCGCCATCGGTTGGCGCGAGTGTCCACCGATCAATGCCATCGCTTGGTGTCGCCGTCACAAAACTACATTCAACCCTCCGCGCCATTCTGTTGGCGCTACCTTCACTCACTCTGCGTCATCGGTTGGTGCGAATATCAGTGTTTTCCACTCCATCGATTGGTGCCAATGAACAATCAGCCGCGCCAACCGATATTTTCCCATTTTCAGTACATTTTTTAATTTTAAACGGTTAAAAAAGTAAATAAACGAGTGTAGGACAATATATTAACTTTTTTGACGATTTTTAAAAGTTAGATTTGACCGGATCGTTGTTTGAAGTTTTTAGGTATCTTGAGAACTTAGAGAGGAAAGAGAGTGTATTTGGTGGAAAATGAAATTTTTTCGCGAGTAAATTTTATATTATGGCACGTAAATTATCGACCCCCTTTTTCCCTTCAAAACATTCTATTTACACAAATTTTCTTCACTTTCTCTCTTAAAAAATGTGGTGATTTTTTGAAGATTTGAAGATTTTGAAGTTAAAAACGGATTAGTTTTGAACATTATCTATACAATGCAATCAATTTTGAAATAAAAATTACAAAAAAAAAACACACCAAAAGTTTGAAAATACATCATTTGTACATTTGAGCCACACCCTGATGTGAGTAGAGGTATCCTCGCATCAAGCCTTGGCGCAAACAATGAGAGAGTTGCACCAAGACCTGGCGTGAGGATACCCCTACTTGTGACACAATGTGGCTCAAATATGCAGATGGTGTTTTTCGAATATTTTGCGTGTGTGTTTTTGTAATTTTGTAGTTATCAATTTTAATTATTTTTTACTATATACTTTAATACCATTATGTTAATTTTTAGTTTAATATTATAATTTGAGTTTTTTATGTTAATACATGTGTATATGTTAGCGTTTAATTTGGTTAGTTGATAATTACATGTTTAATTTTAGTTATATATAATGGTGTTCATTTTCTTAGAGATTAAATAATTATATAAAATATATTTAAAAATTAATTATTAAAAACAATTAGTATAACAACTTAAATAATATTAATAATAATAATTTTAAAAAAATAAAAAGTAGTTTTGGAGTCAAGCATTGGCACAAACACTGGATAACCTACGCAGGCCTTGGCATGAGGTCTACTTGGTCTGCGCAAGGTAGCCCAGGTCCACGGCAATGCCTGATTTTTTGATTCGGTGCATTTTTTTTAATTCTTAAATGATAAAAATGTAAACAAGCGAGTATAGAACGATATATTAAACTTTTTTCGGATTTTTAATAATTAGATTTGAGTAGATCATTATTTGAAGTCCTGGGATGTAGAGAGAAGTTGGAGAGAAAGAGAGTAGAAAGAGAAAATTATTAGGTGAAAATGAAATTTTTTCGCGCGTAAATTTTAGATTCCTAAATCACAAATGGGTTGTTCTTAGCAGTTGGTTGGATTGGATATAACGTGAAGCCAGAACCTTTATGTGTACTCATATGCCTTTGTTTTGGAGTGGAGGATTGGTTTGGAGGCTAGAGATGATAACAAAGTTTATTTAGGGGATTTCATATGCCTTTTTATTTTTACTCATCTTTTTTAAATAGAATAGCTTCAACGGATAAAAATAAGTTATATTTGGCAGGAGAGGTAAAAAGATCTTATACGAAACTCAAAAATTAGTTAAGGGCATTAAAAATTAAAATTAAATATTGGTAACCATAAAAAAATAAAAATTTATTAGAAACTAAATATGACATTTACTCACAAAATAATTTGTAATTCCTTTTTCCAGAAAAAATAATGTGAAATACCAATTGCTTAAGATTAATTCCGAAATAACACTTGAAGTAAGGGTTACTAACACTTCTTACCCTGGGTCACACTTTTCCTCTCCATAAAAAAATTTCAATTTCACGTGCTCGAAGAGAAAATAATATACTTTACTAAAATTAGCAATCCTAGTAGAGCCTTAATTGATAAAGGTAAAATATGCACAATTTAACTTTTATGATTATTATGGGATGATTATTGTACCAATTTTTTAAAGTTTTTCCTTTTACTTTGAGAAAAAATATTATTATTATTAGAAGTTAAAAAATTTTTGAAGGTTAAGATTCATTAGTTCGAGAACACTAAAATAAATAACTTAAAAATTGTTATATCTGTAAATATGAAAAATTTGTAAATTAAATCCTCAAGTTTTATTTGAATTTCTTTTTAAATTCAAATGTTTCTCGACTAATCAAAATTAGACAAGTAACGAGCTTAGAAGACTGCAACAAATTAAAATTC
Organism: Catharanthus roseus; assembly: GCA_028651295.1. Classification (NCBI taxonomy): domain Eukaryota; kingdom Viridiplantae; phylum Streptophyta; class Magnoliopsida; order Gentianales; family Apocynaceae; genus Catharanthus; species Catharanthus roseus. The sequence continues at coordinate 452,636 of JAPQWS010000046.1, read as the reverse complement.
AAGGAAGAATTCGAAAAATAAAATTACGCCATGTCACTTATTGAAAAGAGCTTTGCCAATCAATTAATTCCCTATGTGTATTTATCTCTTGAAATATTAGAGAGAAATAGTTTGAATTTCAAATGTAGTCTTATTTATTATTTTTATCCCTATAAATAGAGGCCAAGATATAGTGTTTTGAATCATTTCTAAGGGGAAAAGTTAAACCCTAAAGAAAAAATATAATATAAAAAGAAATGTTACAAAGGATTCATGTGACAGAAGCATTGAAGTTTTGAAGCATTCTTCCCCTTTTCAACCTTCGACTTCATCAAAGCTAGAAGTTTCTTCGAGTTTTTCTTCCACAAGTAAAGATGAAGTTCGACGTCCGAATCAAGCTATGAAACTATCGGACCCTAGTCCCAAAGAGAACAATCATCGAATTATGTTCTCTATATGATAATTGTTCTCTATCCCCCCCCTCCCCTTTTTCTGTCCTCTTCTCTGGTTAGATCTGGTCGACAATTTTGGTTGGAGTTTGGATCTTAGTCAAATTTTCCTCCATTATTCCTTTATTATATTTTATTTTTATTTTTTCTTTTACAGGTCACAATAAGCTTCTTTGAGATTTAAGATGCAAAGACAAGATCTATCTCTGATATTTTCAAATCGGGTTTTGTTCCTCTCTTTAGAGCACATTTTTCAATCTAGATTTGATTGGGACCTCCCTCACATTTCTACATCTCTTCGATGCAATTTTAAAAGTTGATATGATTGCCTTTCTGTAAATTATTTTCATTGTTGTGTCTGTTTAACTTACTAGAATTAATATACTTTGTCCATCTAATGTGTGGTGTGGTTTTAAAGCTATTACTTTTATGGTTATCCCAATCTCTTAATTGTTCTCTTTTAGTATACTAGCGAAAAAGTTTGAGATTTATTTCTATTGTAATGGATCTAGCCTATCTCATATCAATGAATTATCTTTTTTCAGCAAAAGGAAAAAAGTTCATTTTACTACCCACAAACTATGCTAAAGGCTATAAAGTTGTAACGATTGATTACACAATCTCAACACCATGACCATTGAGAGCTAAATTGGGGTTAATATGCAATACAAAATTTTATTTTTCACATTTCTCCAAAAATATTCATGTCACTTAGAATTGACAGTATACCCTGTAAACCTATCTCATGCCTCGATAGCATTCTCCCATGTAGCGTATTCGGCTGGCAGTCATTTTCATTTTATCAAAATTTCCTCAACAAACTTAGATCCTCTTGTAATCTAGCGGGTAATAAAAATGGCTTCTAGTTCCACAACAATGTTTCTGTAATTTGTAAAGGGCCAAATCTTAAATACATTAATTGATGCATTGTAGATATGCCAAATCCTAAAACTTAGCCTATGTTAGTATTATAACTAGCTTGCTTAAGAATAGGTCAGTTCGTTATATTTTTTAGTTGCTTTTAATTTAAATAAATAGCTACTCGCTGCTAGAAGTAGATAGAGTCATATTTCTTTTTCTATTTAAAAGATTTTTTAGCTGATAATAAGACAGGCAAATTGAAAATACAATTATTGTGGTTCATTCTCACCTTAAGTAGACATTCTTTTTACAGCAAGGATTCTGTAGTACAAATTCTAAAGGAAGTGTACTAAAAGCATTGTTGAGAAAACGAGATCGAACTGCCGGATAATGAACCGGACAAGAGACCAGTTTGGTTTTTTCAAAAAAATAATAGAGGAGTGAATCAATCAGACTTCATTAACAATTGATTGAACTGACTAGTTGGACCAGCCGAACCGGCCATTTGAACTGATTGAACCGCTTTTGTATTTTTTTAAAATAAAACTTATATTTTTTATATATTTTTTGGGTTAAGAAGTTTATAATGTTCTTTAATTAGACTTTTTAATTATATTTAGTGCTATTTCATGTATAATCTATGTGTGAATGAATTATTTAAAATTTTTATATATTTATAATGTTATCCGGTTCGACCGGCATAACCTGTTACAAAATATTGTGAACCCGAATAAACCTATCTCATAAAATATTACAACCAAATTGAAGATGCAAGAAAATAAATTCCTAATCTATTACAAGATTAAGATCTTCATAGCAACAATCTTCAAATATGAGAAGATGAAGAGAAGTAGAAGATTAACCCTCAGAAGATGAACCTCACAACACTTACAAACTCCTCTCTATAAACATTTCTCTATCTCCAAACTTTCTCCAAAATCAGTCAAGCAACAAAGTGCTGACAAGATCTTTAATGGAGGCACCAGGAGACACAAGGTGGGGAGAAGCAAATGGAGGTCCTAGAGAGAAAGAAGGATGCCAACTTTTACTCCCAAGAGAGTGAGAAAGTGGCGGTTGCCCCGGAAGAGAAGAGAGGAGAGTGTCTATAAAATGAGAGATTATGGCACAATAATGAGAATGAGATGAATCTACAATGAGGAGCCGTCTGGGGTGGGTCGGGTGGAGCCGACCTACATGGCATCTCTTAGCTCAAAATAGAACTTCATCCCACCAAATAAAATAAAGGGTTGTGAGGCCCAACTTAACTCATTATTGGGTTACAAAAAAATTGGTCCAAAGACGTGAGTTGTGGGCACAAACCCAACAAAACTAATGAATCAGTGAACTAGTAGCTTGACTGGTTCAATTTTCGATCCGATTTTTTCTATATTGACTAAAAGCTATACTAAAATATGTACTACCTCCATAGACTGATGCAGCTGGGGTCACGAGCCCCCACTGCCTCACCCCAAATTTCCTAATATATGTGTAGGTTGTCATAGTAGTTTCAAAAGAATATTAACAATGCCATTGGGTAAGACTTACCAAACATTCTTTTTTACTACATAATTGTTAGTATAGTAGCTTACTTAATAGAATTACAACTATACATATAGTTTCTATTTATATAAGTAGTTTTCATAGTTTCAACTAAACCAACGTGTCCATAGGCATATGCAAATTAGAATTAGAAATTAATTTTAATTAGATTAATTAGAATTATGGATAAAGTCCAAAAAACACCCAAAGTTGGAGGCCTAGTATAATTAAAGTTCTGAACTTTTTTCTGACAAGTAATCTCAGCTTTCTCCTATCATTAGAACATTGATGAAAGTAAGCCTATAATTCTCAATATGTTCTTTAACGTAGAGAAAAGCTTTAGAAATTTAAATTCAAAAACCTAAGTAAAAGGTTTGTCAATCTAGGTCATAATTATTCAGTGTTCTTGAATAATTATGACCTTAATTGACAATTTGAACTTAAATCCTTAAACTTTTTCCCTCCAATTGAGGATATTCTAGGAATCATAAAGTTACTTACACCAGTTTAAGATTGAAAAGGTAGGGGTTCCTTGTCCCCAAAAAAAATTCAGGTTCTTTGTTTTCCAAACCCCCTAAGATTGAAAATGAAAAAAAAATGATGAAAAAAGAAATCATTTAGAAATTCATAATTATTAACCTGAGAAAAAAATTACAAATTATGATAAGATATTATTTATAGAAAGGACCGTAACAATCTTGAACATAATATTTTGCAAAGATTTTACTGAAAAAAACAATAATAGTTTTTAAATTTTAATTTTACATATATTTTATTTTAATTCTATTTATTACTTTGAATTGAAGTATTAGCGTGCCTCCACTAGATTAAGAAGTATTAACCCAATGTACTTCTTTTGGTATTGTTTAAAAAGTGACTTTGAGTTTTTTTAATTATTTGAAACAGAAAGACAATGTATTTTATGTTTGTTTCACTTTATGTGTTTTTTTCATTTGTTTGTCTTTTTTTTGTGAAAAAGTATACTTAAGAAATATACTTTAAAACTATAAAAGGAATGTAATTAAGAAATAAGTAGTAGTAATTGCAAAGGAAAAATGGCATTAATATAAAAGGACAAATATTACAACACTTCTAAAGAGAAAAGAAAAATTACACATTTCTACTTGAGCTAGAGTTAGGACAATTTTTTTTACTACGCCCTGGCCTTCGACATCTGCTACATTCAGGAGGAGAATATGAGTTTTGATAATCCATCACTCCACGATACCTTGTACCTTATTTTCAACCTTTTTATTCTTCATGTTTGGAGCATACCATGTCAAGAAAGGGACCAGTTTTCAAAAATTCTCATGCACAACTGGATAAAAGTTAGATTCATACGTACTTAAGTTTCCTGCCAAAATATTACTGACACGAGACTATGAGGTGTTTTTCTGTTTTCTTTATAAACCGCAAAAGCATGTGAACATGGAAATGTGTAGACCAACCATTTCCCACAAGTGTAGGAATTTGATCGCATGCGCAAAGTATAAGTGTGGTCACCTCTACCATCGCCCCTTAGACTAGATTTAACCTTGTAAATTCCATTTTGTGCATTATACTGCACAACTGTGTGTGATCTTGATTTGACTTCAATGTCCATAAACTTGTCAAGAACTCTCTTAGGGAACGGATTGATGCAGCCCTGGGCTTCTTCACGGTGTTCATCAAAATATCTAACAAGTTTATTGAACACCACTTCACCTAGGGCTTTCAAAACTCTAGTTTTTTAAGGATACTGTTGAATGATTCTGAAATATTTGTAGTCATTATCCATGCCATACACCCACCATCATAAAAGAGTGTCAACTTTTCAAAAGGGATTCCAGTTAAGTATTCCCATGCTTTTACATTTTTCATCTTGATTTTATTCATAACAAATTTGAATTTCCATATCTTTGTTGTTGTGCCCGCCTCCCACATCAAACTTTTCACTGCCGAGTCCTTAATTTGTTTATTAAAATTAGCTTGGATGTGGCGAAGACAGAATCTGTGATCAACAAGTGGAGGTTTCCAATATGGTTATCTTTCAATGGCATCTATAATGCCTGTATGACGATCAGATCAAACCCTCCTATCCTTCACCACTTCAAAACGCAACAATTATAAGAACCAATTCCAACTTTCTTTTGACTCCTTATCCACAATGGCAAATGCTAGCAGGAACACATGGTTGTTCGTATCCCAAATGCTATGCTAGCAATTCGGAGTGTGCCCTAATAGAATCCCCTTAGATGGGTGCCATCAATGGAAATGACCGGCCGACAGTGTGAGAATCCGTCTATAGAAGGTTTGAAGGACCAAAAAAGAAAGAAAAAACATTGTATGTTAATGATATTGTATGATGTAACCAGTGGATGATGGTTTGTGGATTAGAATCCAGCATAGCTTGGAGTTATTGGGATGGAACAGCAAAAGTGAATTTTCAATTACCGAACGCCCTTTCTATTGCTTTTGTCTGAGTGATCCATAACTTCTTGTATGTGCAACTAGTTTGTATAAATATTACACTTCGTTCATTATGTTTGCCAACGGAATCTCGGGATCTTTGGCAAGGATATGACTTATTTTCATTGAAATAAATTTTGCTGTCATATTTCAATGACGGTTTCCTTAAATAGAATAAACACATGTGTGTGTACCTCTGAAAATAGCGATCTGCCAAAGACCATGAGTTGCTTTTTTCTTCATTTACCATTGGCAATCACTCTCATTTTTATGATAGCATTTTGCTATCTACTGGTCACTCCTGCTTGTTATTACCCTGTACTCACGTGCTATCCGAATTGACCACTTTTGAACAGCATAAATCGCTTGGTTTTTTTATTGGAACCTCATTCCTTTTCTAATATCAACCATTGCCTTATTCTAGTCATCAAATTTGACAGTTCCCTATTCGAGAAGGTCATCTATTGGCTCTCTCGAACCCATATCTTGAAAGGCTCTGGACAATGTGTAATCGTACGGTGCATCCCATTTATGATTTTAGGATTTAGGGTTTAGACTTATATGGTTTAGGGTTTTAGGTTTTAGGGTTTTAGGCTTTTAATTTTAGTGGTTTAGGGTTTAGGGTTAAAAGATAAAGATAAGCATAAAAGATAATGGTTTTAGGGTTTAGGCTTTTATGATTTTTTACCGTTTTAGGCTTTTAGGCTTTTAATTTTAGTAGTTTAGGGTTTAAAAGATACTACATCAATTAACACCAATTTCATGTTAATTCTAACCATTTCTGAAAGCAATCAAAATTTTTAAATGAAGGAAAAAATTCTAACAAATTTCCAAGAATAAAAAATTTCAAACCCTAAATTACCACACCATTTTCATACAAAAAATTTACTCCAAAATTACACAAAACTAATACCAATTTACTCTAAATTTCTCAAAGCAATCAAATTTTTTCATACTAAAATTAATTCTAACAAATTCTCAAGAATAAAAGATTTTAAACCCTAAATCACTACACCATTTTTATACCAATTTCACACCAAAAGTTTCATCAAATTATACAAATCTCATACCAATTTACTCTAAATTTTCTAAAAGCAATCAATTTTAACAAACTAAAATGAATTCTAACAAATTCAAAAACAAAAAAATCCAAACAATAAATCACTACACAAATTTTATACAAAAAATTCAATAGTAAACAATAAAAATTAATTTAATTTTATATTGCTGTTGTATATCCGATGCCGCCACCGCTGCTGACCTACTCTGTTGCCACCGCCGCCATCTACTTTCTTTCTTTCTTTCTCCTCTCTCCCCTACTTTCTTTCTTCTTCCTCTCTCTTCTCTACTTTCTTTCTTCTCCCCTCTCTACTTTATTTTTCCTCTCCTTTTCTCTTCCTCTCCTGTCACTGTTCCGGTTTTTTTTTTTTTTTCTAGAAAGAAAACTGCACACTTGAAGGGTTTTTTTTAACTTTATCGTGCGATATTCTAAGAGTATCGCAAACAGCATATGCGCGCATACACTGTATGAGATATAGTCACCTCATGCTACGTCGGTCCACGTCAAATTCTTAACAATGATTAGTGTGGGATTACAAATATCTCATATGTCATATGCAATATTTCTAAGTATTTCGCATATGGCATATATGCGTAGATTAGGGAAAAAATAAAATATGCATATTCTAATATTAATTTTTTAAAAACCAGTCAAAGTGGTCAAAAACCCCTACTCTTGCATACCTTTTGACTTGTCAGTGCAAAAAATGGGAGGAGAATTTTCCAAATCCTATGGAATTTCCTATTCCTATATGTTTGAGCACCATTTTCGCTAGTATAAATTAAGCAGATCCAATTATAATTAGAATGCAAAATCCCACATATTACAGAAAAAATGGCAGATAATCATGAGAATTCTAGTGATGATAATAAGCTCATACTTCTGCAATCTCATCGTGCTCATCTCATCTTATGGTGAGTTATAACAAACCTCAATCCCTAAGATCTGCCGTTCAATTAGGCATACCAGATGCCATTCATCAACATGGCAAACCTATGAAACTTTCCGATCTAGTTTCTTCTATCCAAATAATCCTTCTAAAGCACCATCCCCTGATGCGCGTATTAATAGATTCCGGCTACTGTGTCCTCGAAAATCCAGCCCCACCACCGCGATGATGATAATCGAAAAGAAGAACTAGCTTATCCTCACATCCGCCGGTCACATTGTTGTAAAAGACGCATTTCTCCCTAGTCGTTATGCAGTTTTACTTATGCTTGACCCTATTTATATGAAGCCATTTCATTTCTTAAAGGAATGATTTACGAATGATGATACGATGACGTTACACGCGGCATTTGGGACGAGTTTTTGGGATTATACAGTTGGAGATTCGCCTTTTAATGAATTATTTAATAGGGCTATGGCTGAACATACATAAATTTTTTCTAAGGTTTTCAATAACAGTCTGTGGAATAATATATTTGAAGGATTGACTTCTTTGGTGGATGTGGGAGACGGCAGTGGCGCTTTGGCGAAGACAATTGCGGGAAAGTTTCCTGATTTGGTGTGTATTATTGTTTATCCTCCTCATGTGGTTGCTGGTTTGGAAATGGAAGAAAACTTAGAATTTTGAGTTTGTTAGTGGAGATATGTTTGAGAAGATACCCTTTGCCTATGCATCTTACTCAGGGATATAATAACCCTTTTCTTTTTATTTGGAATTGGTGAATGCCGCTAGATTATCTGTCACATCTCTGATATCACCATCTGTCTCGTTTTAGATATACATGACTCCTTTAACTAGGTCAAAGTTAGAATTTCGATGCCTGAGAGTCAAATTTTAAAAATAAAAATTTTATATTATACAAAATACAAAAAAAAATTAAGGAGACCAAAATAGTAAAATATACTAATTTTAATACAAAATAGATTAATTATATGTACAATATTATAAAGTACCAAAAAATTGTGGGTGGCTACTGCCTTCCCCAGCCCTCTCCGCCTCTGTCCTTTACAAAAAGGAGAATTATTTTTAGAACTTGACAATTTTATTTTTTATGAAAAAAATATATAATACAAAAAATTTAGTTAAATATAATATCGTTTTCAGAACTTGATAATTAAAAATATATATATATAAACGATAAAATGTGACTGGTAAAAAAATAATGGAATCTTTTTATTTTCAAAATAAATTATGTTTATAAAAAGAAGATTGAAAAAACGATGGAATATTATTTATTCTCAAAATGACATGTTTATACCAAAAACTGACGGAATACCTTTCATTTTGAAAATAAAATCGTGTTAATTATGCTCATTTCTCAAGATCTAGCTAGAAAATAAAATTTCTTGCAGATAGAATATAAAGTATTTTGTCATTCTTGCATAATTTAATAGGGGATCTTATTAGATGACTAGAACGACGAAGAATTTGTGAAGATATTGAACAAGTGCAAGGAGGCGGCGAATACCGGCAACGGTAGACAGAAAGGCCGTGGGAAGGCTATCATTATTACACTGCTAAGAGAATGCAAGAATGAGAATGATACATTAGAAGCAATTAATTGGTCTGCAACAATTAATTTATTTGATTTCCAAATGATGGTTGTTCATGGTGGTAAAGAAAGGAGCATAAAAGACTGGGAATCACTCTTCTTCACTGTTAGTTTCTCTAATTACCAATTTCTTCCGGCTCATAAGTGGTGTCTTTTTTTGCCCTACTTTAATTAATCATGGCATTGACTTAATTTACTATGGGGTATTTTCTGTAACTTCACAAAAGAAGTAGAGATATAAAACAATCCAAGTGTTATGAAAATATTTATTTTAAGGATGTCCATTTTAATAAATATATATATATTAAGGCGATAACTAAAAAAAGTTTTAAAAAATATTTTGAATTTCAATTGATATTTTTTGGGGGAAAAAAGTTATATTAATAGAGAGCGACTCATAGAGCCAATGTTACATTATGAGAAATGTTCCTAATCTATTCAATAGGAGAATCTTGGCTCATCTCGTTGAGGTTCGTAGCTATCGAATAAGAAAGAGGAAGAAAGTAAGGTTCGGTTTCGGAGCCAAGCCCAATCTTCTGAGAATCTACCGATCAAGCATCAACATAGTAGCCAACGGATTAGTGCTAGATTACATCCGATGCAATAGTATCAATATCGCTTGTTTACAAGAAGATGGTTGATTTATTTCCTAGTCTACTAATATGAGAAAAAGACAAAAAGAGAAGTTCTAAACTAAGAAAAAAGAAAGAGAGCAAACAACCAAATTCATAGAGATCTTATTCATTATCTTTCAGCTTGTTGATCACACTAGAGTCACTTTCCAGGATGATATGTTGTAGTCTCATACATCTTGCCACTTTCTATCCTTCTAAGATAGCTAATATTTCTTCATAATCCACGATAAAAAGTTTCTTTTTTAATATAAAGATTTTACCAGTAAGCGAATTTCGAGTTACTATTCCAATACACAAGGAGTTTTCTTCGAATCTACATCCGTGTTTATTTTATGTAATGAGTTTTGGGAGCTTCTCAGGAGTGCTTTGTGGGTTGCGAATTTTGGATGATGTAAGGAAGATTGTGGTGGAGATTCAGGTACTTGGAAGTAGAGTTTGTAACTTTTAGAGTTAGGAAATGAGCTTGGAGACAATAAATTTTCAATTAATTTATTTAATTAAAGACTGAATAAAATAAATATTTTAGTCTTTATTATTTAAATTAAATTGATGAAAGAGGTTTTTCGGCAATCTAAATTGGGCTCGAATTTAAATAATATTCAAGCTCATTTTATATAAAGTCCAATAAAATGAGACTTATGTAATTGGGTCCTAATTAAATTAAGCCCAAAGCCTTTTTAAATTAAGTCTTAAATAATTGGTTAAACCCATTGGGCCACCCAAAATAAAGAATTGGGCTAGCCCAAACCACTGATGGGTTGCCTGGCCACCAAGTAACCTAAAGCCCCATCTCCGTCTATAAATAAGGGTCTTCCCTAAGGTTGAAAGATTATTCAGAGTCATCCAGAAGAAAGCACTCAGAAGGAGTCAGAAGAAGCATTTAGGAGCATTCAGAAACATTCAAAAGATTCCCAAGAAGCATTCAGAAGAGACTCCAACTTCAGGCAAAGCTCCCAGAGGCTCTCCAACAAAAGTCCCAGAGGCTCTCCAACAAAAGTCTTCTTCAAATCATCATGTGTTCTTCGCGTTCTTCGTCTAAAGGAGTGAAAAAAGATTCAAAAGCTCTGCAGTCCGAGATCAAGTTCCCAAGCCCTTGTTCGTTAACAAAGTTCATTTGATTTGAGATAAGAGTCTCAAACCTTCGATTCACAAAGTCCATATGACTCGACATCAAGCTTCCAAGCCGATGAGTTAAAAATCCAAGTGCATCCAATTACTCGACATCAAACTTTCAAGACGCCGAGTTCAAATCAAAGTTTGACAGACTCGACATCAAGCTCTTGAGCCGTCAAGCTCACGATCGAAGTTTGTCCGATTTGAGATTAAGCTTTCAAGCTCTCGATTATAAACCAAAGTTCATCCAATTCGAGAACCAGCTTTCAAGCCATCGAGTTCACAAATCAAAATTCGTTCGATCCGAGATCAAGCTTTCAAGCCCTCGAATCAACGTTTTGCTGAAGAGAAGAATCAGAGGATTCTCCTAGACTTAGGAACTTCTCTAGAGATTGTTGTAACTACTTCAAATATTAAATAAATCACACTGTCGCTATATTTTTCTTGTCTTTTGATTTTCAGACTTGAGATTTTGTTGTGTATAGAACTAATGTAAAGGAACTTCAATTTTTTGTTAATTTCTAGAAAGCCAATGAAACCATGTAGTGATCCCAAATGGGGCCACTTTATCCGGTCCTCAGGGAGGATGATATGATGTAGAAAATCCTTGAAGGATAGAGCTTGGAAGGAACTCTACCTTTTACCATGAGGGAAAGCAAACTCTAGTTTTACCTAGCATGATATACCCACTTAGTGAACTACATCGTTTTGAGTAGGTTTTATTATCTCATTTTTAAGTAAAAATCCTTCTTGATTTTATAAACCCACGCACCTCCTCTATTTGAAAAATAAAAATCAAATTTTTTCTTCCCGCGATCTCGACTATCCCATGATCTCTGCTGCGGCAATATATGTTTGATTTCCTTTCATCGATCACTGGTGTTTTTGTAATTTCCTTTAATCAATCATAGTCGGTTAATTATCATCAACATTCATCATCTACAATTTTGCTTCAATAGAGAATTGTGAAGAAACCAATATTCTGTTGTGTGTTGATGTGGAGGATTTCAATTGTAATGTTTTTAATCCTTCTACGTGTGTACATGGTAATTCAATGTTCCGGAAATCTGTGGAAGAAGAAGATGCACATAAGACATTGTTTATTTGTCTATATGTTTGTTGTTTAGTGATTTCTATATTACTAAATGCATGTGTGCCTAGGTTAATAACTAGGTGTGCCTAATTTTTAACTAAGACTGTCTAGTTTTGAAACTAGTAGTGCCTATAGTTATAACCATTGGAATTTCAACTTTTTTTTTTGCATATTTAGACGCTTTTAATTGAGTTTATTGTTAAATTTTTGTGTTTTTAAAATTATATTACTTCTACACTACAACAAAAAGTGACTATAATGATATATCTATTAAGACATTTAAAAACTATATCTCAAACATTTATTTTTCTCTACACTCTTTTATACGCCTTAAAAGACACATATTCAAGCGTTTATAAACGTTTGGAATATTATATATGCTCCTTTAATACCTTTCGAAGTTTGAATTAGAAACTTCCGCACCTTTTTTTGGGGGAGTTATTATTGGGAGAGAACCCTTCTAACGCGATTTTTCCCCTTCAGAAACCCTTCACTCTTTCTCACCCCCAGCCTTCCATGCCACTGCACCACTGTACCGGCGACTTCCCCTCTTCTATGGTTAAATTTTCCTCCCTCCGACCAGCTTCTCCTTCCGCCTCTAGCTTCCCTCTTTTCTCTCCTTTTCCTCTGGTAATTCTCTCAACACGACTCCCGCTGGAGCTCCACACCCCAGCGAGGCACCTCACGCCCTCCTCTCCTCTCAGCTCACCCTTAGCTATCGTCCAAGCGCCGCTAAACTCTAGCAGACCCATGGTTATTCTTGTATCTTCTCGGAATCTCTGTGAATCTTGGTAACTTGGTAAAGTTTTTAATTTTGTTGTTTAATTTGTGGGTTTAGTTAGTGAATCTACTGATTATTGAGTCTTTTCTCAGTTGAAAATAAGAATAAATTTTTTAACAGTTTAATTTGTGGGTCGTGACTGGAACCAAGCTATACATGTCGAATCTAGACTATGGAGTTTCTAACGAAGATGTTAAGGTAATCTTTGTCTATCCAACTTAAGTTTTCATCTGCATTCATTATTTTTTTTTTTGGGTTTTTTGTTTTAAAAAAATTTAATTTGATATGAGAGATTGAAACAGAAGATGAAGAGGGTTCTTCCAATTTGGATCAATTTAATGTCGTGGATGAACAGGTTAAAGCAAAGCTGCAACATCAACTCCATTAGAATGAATATTTAGAATTGCTGAAGGTTGGGTTCTGTTTCTTGTCTTTTTTTAAGAAAAAATCTTCTTCATAGAGGGCTTTCACTTGTTCATAGGTTATCACTACTACATTGTCTCCGGACTTGTTTATTTTCTTTTGATATCTTTTTGTTCTTTAGTAAAGTTTTTATTCTTGAATAAAGTTTACAAAAGAAAGTATGTTTACTAAAGTTTTGCCATGACTCTTTTCTGTTGAATGTATTTTGTCATGGCTCTTCTCTGTTGAATGTTTCTTTAGTGTTACATTGTATTTTGAAGAAAGTATGTTTACTAAAGTTTTGCCATGACTCTTTTCTGTTGAATGTATTTTGTCATGGCTCTTCTCTGTTGAATGTTTCTCTGTTGATTTGGCTGGGTTTTGTTCAGCTCTACGTTGTGAAAACTTGATAGCATCCTTGGGATTTTAATATATTCTGTTTATTCTTTTTCTACATAAAGGACAACTTGGAGTTTGGGATTTTGAGAAGGTATATGAAAAGATAGTGTATGGTGATATACATGGTTGCATACTTAACTACATAAAGTGAGTGTTCTCTGATTACTCTATGTTGTTTCTGTTTTAGGACCTCTAATGCTCTGATGCAAGCAATTGTTTCTTGTGCAATTTTTTTTTGTAATTTGATGTTGATTCTCTACAAAAAGTAGCTGCTTAAATGCACTTTTCTGTATACATGATTGCAGTTCTCTTGGTAAAGTTTCGGCCCCTAGTGTAAAATTTATTAGAACACACTACAACAAATTGTAGCTGTTGTTCTTGATATAGACTGCAGAATGCTCGTTTTTATTGAATCTATAGGACAATGTTATTCTGGTGGTTCCTTTTTGATCAATTTGAAATCATGTTGATTATGAGCTGAAGTTTCTTTCCCTGCTTTTTTGTCTTTTTTTCTTTTATGTTTCTGTTCAGGAACTTTGGTCTACTGTTCTCTTTGCATTTGAAAGAGAGTGAGTTTTCAACATTATCATTTAAGGGTTTTAGGGTTCTTGCTTTCTTAAAAATGTTCTTGTTTCTTGCTTTCCTTTTTGTCCTTTTCAATGTCTCTGTTGTCAGATTTTACGCATGTTAATTAAGCAGGCTGATTATTGTACAATACAAATTGAGGAGGTTTGCTTCTATCTTCTTCATAAGAATTACAAGTATTTGCAATTTTAGAGTGCCTGATTTTGTTAAAGCAGCCGACTTCTACACTTTTCAAAAAGCTTTAAGCTTTACATTCTCTTCTTCATTTTCTAATTTATGCGACTGTACAAAAAAAAAATTTGTACATACATGTAAGTGTAGAGTATTGTTTACCCTCCTTTAGAAGATGATGTATTTTGGTAAGTTTGGAAACATCAGAATGTTATTGGCGTCTTAGAACTGTGATCCTAAGTGGGTTTCAAGGATTAGCTTTCAATTGTACTTTTCTTCTATTTGGCTCAATTGTTCGGCTTATAGCTTGTGCAAGGTTGGTGTTCATTAAACCAAACTGAGAAACGCTTAGTTCTGTGTTTGATTTTTGCTGAAATTATTTAGTACTACTAAAATTGGCTTTCTCATGTGTCATTTTTGTTATTTATCTATAAATGCCTGATGTTGCTGCTTCTATGTCTTGTGTATGGAAATAATTCTTGCTAGTTTAGCCTATATGATAAAATTGTTTCCCAATTGTATTATGTATGGTACTATTGCTATAAAACTTAGTTGCTAAACAGTCCTTATACCTATCTACTAGTGCCAAAAGGTCTATATCTCTTGATGAGAAACTTGCTTCATTAGGTTGCATAGTGACAACAAAGCCTGATTAGCTAGTCGTTTGGCAGATTTATCAAGTGATTCTTGGCAAGATGGGCTACTTGGAACAAATTGTCCCATTCCTTCAAAGTGGAATTGGACTTACCAATTTCAGGTTAAGGATCAGATTGGAAGCTTCTTTTACTTCCCTTCTCTCAATTTCCAGAGGGCTTCTGGTGGTTTTGTTAGCTTCATAACTAATAACAGGGTTGTGATTCCTATTCTTTTTGGTACCCCTTATGGGGATATTACAATTGTGATTGGGGACTTGTACACCTGAAACCACACGGTTAGTATTTAATGAATACAGACTTCAACTAACTATGAACTTACGGACAAAGAAACTTTAGTATGAACAAACAGGGGGGCTCTTATCTCTGTTACAAAAGATTAAAGAACAGAGAGCATTTCTTCCAAGAACAAAAGCAAACAAGTTATCCTGCAAACTACTTTTACAAATCATATAGAAATCACCATCAAGCAGCAAACCCGAAGAACATGTGGTAGCCTTTTCTGTGGCTTTCTATTTTCTCTGAAAACTATCTGTCATTTAATGAGGTTAAGCTTTAACTTTTGAGGAAAAGAGAGAACATGTGGTAGCCTTCTCTCAAAAAATGTAACTATGGAGATGCAAAAACACTTCAAATAGCAGGGAAATGATTTTGTCAATAAACAACCTTAGGAGTTCTTAACAGCTGAGAGATATATGACTTCAACTAATACGGATTGTTGGCTTTCATAGCACATTCAAACAAATAACCATTCTAGAAGCTTAGACTTGGCAAAGTTGCTATCACATTGTCTAACTAGGAAGCTAGAAATGTAACATTTGATACATCCAAGAAGTATTTGAACCCCAGCATATCAAACATTCTCCTAAAACCAGAACTACTCATTATTAAGAGATTTTCGATCAATTCTTCCAAAAAGGGAACTATATACAGGGGAAAACAATACATACTGGCACTCAAATTTCCCACGTATGCCAACCTGGGTGCACTGTGATTGTATCTGTATGGTCCTTTTCCATTAATTAGAACACCATCAGACATCCCACGATCTTTGCCACCATTAATAGTTCTCCTTAAAGTCTGTATTCAAGTTTAAGATTGGCTGCACTGATTGATATACTTCTTAATATTTATTTTCTTCTAACCATTTTGAAATCATTTAAAAACATTTTTATCTACAATAGTGTTACGGTCCTTGTTTTTATTCTTGGATCAGGTGGCAATGGATGTTTAACTGTTTCAAGATATGGATTCAGGTGTAATTCAAGACATTTTCCTACGTAGCTAATTAGATTTTAAGATTCTACATAATTACTTTTTATACAAAATACTCAATTTGAAGGATTTATTATTTTATTTGGCTAAGCTCTTATTATTTTTGTATTATTACACTTGAGTTTGAATTTTTAATGGACTTATTTGCATTGAATATTTAGTATTTTAATATCTTTCCGTTTGAACTTTAAATATTGTTATAGTAGTATTAATTGATTTTGAGTTTCATGAGATTGCAAAGAAAGAAGAATATGAAATATATTATTTTTGTGTAAAACTTTAAATATTGTTATAGTAATATTAGTTATGTAATAGTGAATATTTTAATTATATATATAAATATAGATCAAACATGAGTTTCTAAAGGCATTTATAATGTGTTGAAAAAGTGTCTTTATATAGTTTTTTTTATAAAACAAATGAGTTTACAAGGACTTTTAAGGGCATTTTCTTAGCAAAAAAAAAAAAACTAAAAAAGACTTTTAAGGGCATTTAAATGGATATCATTAGAAAAAAAAAATTGAAAAAAAGGCTTTTAAGGGCATTTATATATGTCATTAAACGTCCTAATATGTACTGGTATGAGCATATCTATTGAGGTGTTTATAAACGCCAAAGGGTTATTAAGGCATTGACACACGCGACGTTAAAAATAAACGCCGCTAACTCCTAAATGCTTTAATAGCCCTTATTAGGGCGTTTATAAATGCCCTTACAGATCATTTTTCTTGTAGTGCTAATAAAGTTTGGGATTTTTTATTATAGTTTCTTATGTATTTGAACATCTATAGATGGTAGGGTAGATTTTTTAATTGGGGGTGCGAAAATCGGTAGTCCAATTTTCGCCCCCTAGTCCAATTTGGTCATCCGATTTTTTCGGTTTGACTTCTGCTGCATCATCCGACTTCTGCAGCTGCTCATCCGGTTTCACAGTTGATCAACTGTGTTGGTTTCTTTCCTATTTTGCTAACCCTTCCTTGCAAGTTTTCGGCTTTCCCTTCTGTGTTGGACGGAAGGAGATCGGCACTCTGATCTGTTCCAGCTGAAAAATATTTCTGTAGTAGATTAGGTTCTATTTTTGTTTCTTCTTCTGGATCTGTAATAGTAAGTAAGGAAAGTTGTAATAGTAAATAGGGGCCTTGGATCTTCAAATCCGCACAACAGTGGTATCAGAACTCGGAAAAGACTTCAACTTTCCGGTGATCTCGTCGGAGGCGGCTGTCGGACCTCTCGGGTTTGGCATTCCAGATTCAAGGAGTCTGTGGATCTGGTTTAGGGAAGCGTTCCCTAAACCTCCTTTGTTTTCTTTCAGTTTTCTGATAGATCTATTGTTATTATTTCTGTCTTCTTGGTTAGATCTGCTTGTCTTCTGCTAGATCTGTTTGCTTGTGTTAAATCTGCTATTTTTGTTTGGATTTCTCTGTTATACTCGCTCTTCCGATTATTACTGTCACGGATTTGTTATTTTTGTGAATCTGGTTTATTTTTAAAAATCTAAAACCCAAACCTGGTTTGTGTCCACAGAGACTTCAAGTAGCTGTGCCTTGGCGATTTTTCTGTAACTGATTACAAATTGTCATTATTATTCGTGACTGTTGAATCCTTCTGTTGTCTGTGTTTAGGGGTTGTTGCTCATCCTATGCTTAATTTGTTTTTGTCTCGGTTATTTTTGTTGCTACTGTGCCGTTCCGTTGTGAGATTCTCGCGTTTCACTTATTTTTACCGCGCCGTTTTTCAAAGAAAAATTCTGGCCATTTTATTTGTGTGACAACCTTCCTTTTTAAATCTTTTATTTTTCTAGCCACTGATTGCTCTTATTTGCCATTTAATCATGTCTGTTCCAAAATTTGAAACCGGCAAGTTTGATGGCAAATCTGACTTCGTAATGTGGAGGGAAAAAAGGTAGTTTTTTAGTCCAAAATAAAATCGCACCCGCAATTTGTAATCCTGAAAAGTATCCGAATCTTGGAAGGGTGAAGTTCCTGCTGAAAACTTGGTGATGCATATAGTTGTCTCACCTTGCATTTAACCGATAACATTTTGAGAGAACTTGGACAACGCTTTTGAAATTTGGACAAAACTCGAAAAACTGTATTTGGAAAAGTCCTTGTCGAACAAAATTTATTTAAAAAAACAGCTTTTCAGTTTTAAAATGAGCGGGTCGAAATCACTTTCTGAAAACATAGATGATTTAAATAAAATCGTTTGGAACTTCAAAATGTTGGAGAGAAGATCTCTGATGAAAACGTGGATGTTATTTTATTAAATTCCTTGTCTGAGTCTTTTAACGATGTTAAATCTGCTATCAAGTATGGCAGAGATGATTTGACTCTTTCTGATGTTAAAAACGCTTTAAAATCAAAAGATTTGGATTTGAAAAAAGAAAACAAATCCAATGGAGAGAAACTTTACGTGTGAGGGAGACTTTTATTAATAAGAGTGCATATTTTTATAACTGACAGTGCGTAGTTATAAGGTTTTGTTGGTTTTAATGTAAAGTTTTTTGTGCTTCAAACCTTATATTTACTTCTAGTTTGGCTTGGGGTTATTTAATTATATTTTATTGTGTGTTTGAACTTTTGTAGTCAGTAGTGTCTACCTTTATAACGAGGAGTGCCTACTTTTATAATTGTCAATGCCTAGTTTATAAGCAATTGAACCTTCAACTTCTCTTTTTTTTTTTTTTCAATATTTAGATGCTCTCTGTTGCATTTATTTACATTTTTTATGTGTTTTAATCCTCTTTTTTTTTTTTGTTGAATGCAACTGTTATGGAAACATCGAATGAAAATTCGTTAATTGAAACTGTTGTTTCATCCAAAGAAGATGCATTCAAATTGAATAATGACCATGCATTTAGATTGGGATTTAGTGTTTTTAATGGCAATCAAAAGTTTAAGGCAGGAAGCAATACAAAGTATTTGAAGTAATTTTACTGTTACAGACAAGAGAAGAAGTGTGATAAAGAGAATTAGAAAATGTATTTAACTTTCATTTCAAATATTGTATCATAAATTACAAGATATTTTAGTGAATTAGGATCTTGTAGAAGATTGATGCTGCAGTTTTTACACTCTCTTTTATCATTCATTTCAAACATGATAATTGTATACAATATTTTGCTCCAAGTTTTGATATTATAATAGGGTCTTCCTTTGATTTGTTCAGCAACGCATCCCAACTTAAATTCCTTTGTCCTTACACATTTTAATGTGTAGCATGCAAAAGGCTCCACAATCTATAGTTCGTATTGTCTTTCCATGTCATCATCCTCATTTGTGTTTTGTATATCATGTTTATAGTTGGTTCTCATTTCTGCCATTTGATCACTGTTATAAGAGACATTTAAATGGTTAGTGTAAGTAAGAGTGCCTACTTTCATAACTAAAAGTACCAACTTTTATAATTAATAGTACCTAGTTTTGTATAACATGGAAAACCAGGAATGCATTGTTTTAAAACTGTGAGTACTAAGAGTACATAGTTTTAAAAATAAGAACGCCTAGTTTTAAAACAGTAAGTGTTTAGTTTTATAACTGACAGTGCCTAGTTTTAAAACAAGGTATTCCTAGTGTTAAAAGTAAACATTCTTAACTTTAAAACTAGGCATTCTCAGTTTTAGAACTGTGTTCAAAAAAAATTTCAAGGTAGAACAGATATTTTATACAGGTAGAGACCATCTACAATACAAAAATCCTTTCCTTCAAATACAATTAACAAAATTATGAATGCATAGTTTTAAATTTAAGAATCCCTAGTTTGAAAACAAGGAATGCCTAGTTTTAAAACTAAGAATGCTTTGTTTTAAAACTGGAAGTGCCTAGTTTAAATCTGGCAGTACCTAATTTTAAAACTTAGGTATTCTTAAATTTAAAATTCGGCATTCTCAATTTTAAAACTAAGAGTGCATAATATATATTAGTAATCAACATATTTTAAACAAAAAAATTTCAAGATAGAGTGTGTATCTTGTACAAGTAGAGAACATCTACAACACAAAAATTCTTTCCTTCAAATAACATAGAAAACTATGAATGCCTAATTGTAAAACTAATAATGCCTAGTTTTAAAATTGAGAGTGCTGATTTTTATAGCTGACAGTGCAAAGTTTTAAAATTAGGTATTCCTAGTATTAAAAGTAGGTATTCTTAACTTTAAAAACTAGACATTCTCAATTTTAAAACTAAGAATGCATAATCTAAGCAATATTGCATACTTTTATAGTTTCAAAACAAATGAAAACGAATCAAAAAATACTGAATGTACAGTAAAACACAAAATCCATGTCTTAAATTTGGAAATCATGAAGAATAGATGCCAAAGCACAAATATTCAGTTTCCAACACTAAAAGCACAAATATACAACACAAAAAACCTAAATATAGATACACATATATGCCTACTTCTATATATAAGATGGGAATCACTTCGATTAACTAATTTTTTGGGTTAAAAACTACATATTCATGTTGGGTTTTGAAGAATAATAACCTGCTATTATTTGAAGAACCGTTGCTTCAAGAACTCATTCTCAATGGTTTTTTATCGCGAAATTGAAGAAACAAGCGTGAAATTGAAGTAAGGAACAAAGGAATTGAAGAAAAAGAGAAGAATCCGAAATTTAAAAGCTTGAAATAGCCGGAGAATTGCTTGAGAAATCAGAAGTTTTCTGTAGAATTTTTGGTAGTTTTTTTGCCCGTGCAGGTGAAAAGGTTGAATACACCTTACATGATGTCAACTAGATACATGGTATAACAACCCAATAGTTTAACTAGAGTAAAAATTTCAACATTGCAAATCAATGCTTTGCAGATATCCTTTCCTAGACATTTTAATTATTACACACAATTTGAACAATACACAATCTCCAACACTTCCCCTTGAGCTGAAGTGTGGAGATTTTGAACACCCAACTTGAACAAAATAGGATAAAATTGAGATTTACCAAGAGATTGTTAGGATATACGTCCAAACAAACTACCTTTTTATATAATTTTTTGGAATATAAATTAAATCAAGTTTTGAGTTTAGGAAGCACATTTAACTTACATATGATCTAAGTATCTTAGATAAATAATGTGATGGGTCGTGTTTCACAGTAAGGTATAAATTGTCGTTACTTACAATACAAGCAAGATTAGTTCATACCCATTTGATGGAGTTGGACATGCTATCAAATAAAATGTCATTGCATAGTATTTTCCTAGAAGGATGGCTTACTTTAAGGGCAATGAGTGTCTTTTACATGCCTAGCAATGCAAATATGCTTTAAGCACATAAAACGAGACTATGTGATGTTAGTTTCTAGAAAGTGTTATATATAAAGTAGAGAAATTAAAGATTCATAAAGCTATAGCGTGGACAAATTTCTTATATATGGGTTTGTCTAATATATCTTTTGAGGCATACGTTTAACTTTCCAATTTAAAATATATATATTTTTAAGATTCAATAATCTTTATTAAAATTTTAAATTATATATATGTATATATAATCTCTCGTACAAAAAAAATGAATAAACTCTCCTGAAGAAAGAAAAAAAAAAAAAAAGAAATACCCACACCATGTAAATGTATCTCATCCAGTTTTCTTCTTCCCCTTTATTTAAAAGGCTGCTTTCTTTTCTTCTTTTTTTAAATATTTTTTAAAAATAATATTAAATAAATATTATAATCTCCGATAAAAATATAAATCTTTTTAAATTTTACACATAAATTAAAAATGAAGAAAACAATATAACTTCTAAGTTAAGGTTTTTATTTTACCTTTAATGGAAAAAAAGAGAAAAAAGAAGAGAGAAAGAAACATAAATAAATTAAAAATAATAGAAATGAGAAATAAATAATAAATATATATTAAAATGTGTAAAATAATTTATAATTTTGACTTTAAAATGGGTGAAAGGTTTATATTTCCTACCTATAGTAATTTTTCTTTTCTCCCTATGGCTCTCCGGCGTTCTTTCGAATTCTGAAAGCACTAAGAAAACGACGCCGTTGTGTAGGGCGGAAGCACAAGAGGCCCAAATTTCCGCAAATTCTTCTTCTAATGCGTGTGAAACCGCGTTCTTCTGCCCTCCGCGGTGCCAAATCGTGGCACTCTGGATGACCAGGTGAATCTTAATTTCTTCTCTGTTCATCTTTTAGAAGTATTAAATTTGCTTACTGTAGTTTGTTGTTAAGTATTTTTAGAAGATGGATTGGAACTAGGAAAATTCTTGGGCATTTGGAATATGGCTTCTAAGAAAGCTGTTAGATTGTGTTTGGTGTTCAAGAGACAGCGAATAATTGTGTTATAGTCAAGGCCAGAGCAAGCTTAATTGCAGACCGTTGTTTTCTTCATAATTTCTAATGTTCATGCATGAATTAATTTTACTTTTTGCGTCCCATCCCATCTTTGAAAACCTTATTATTTGATTGCTCTGTTATATCAATTAGAGTCTCCGGGTCTTATACCACAATTAATCTATCATAATTTATAAACATAAGGACTTCCACCTTCAGCTCCACTTAAACCAGGGGGATTGTGGTCTTTTGGCTTAAGGCATACTGACTAGACTGTAACTATTTCAAAGTCAATGACTTTATCAGCCATAGTTGTTTAAGATGTTGGAGTTCCTTGGTATCCTGAGGTTTCAGTTCTGAAATTTTTATGCGAGGAATGAAATCTTGGAGTTGGATGTAATTCTGCTGGGCTGTAAAAAGGAATCAGTGCCTCAAGTACTCCTGAAGGGGACTAACTTGTATATAATTAACTGATGTATGCCTTGGAAAAACGTTAGGAAACTCATAACTTTTTATTTGAGATGATTAAAGAGATATTCATTAGTTTGCAACCATGAAGCATCAGTTTTTTCTATGTTCGCTGAGTAATATATTTTACCTGTACCGTGATCATGTAGCTTATTACTCCCAAGCCCTGGTCCCAGCACAAGCTGGTTTGGGTTTTAATTTTAGACATATTATTAATTATTTGGATAGTAATTAGTCATTGTATAAGAAGAATGTTACAGCAATTAGTCATTTTAAATGTGTATTTATTTTTAGAGGAGATCTTATGTAATGCTTGTATTATTCTCGAGATTTATTTAAGAAGCGTTTTGGTGACATTTATTTTCCCTTTCTTGACAGTGGAAGGTTAGAAAATCAGATCTAAGTGGCTTACTCAGAGAGTGCTCAAAAAGGTTTTGAAATCAGCAGACAGAGAGAGAAAATTTTCTTGGGTATTTCAGTGGAGAAACAACAGATAAATTTCTGCAAAATCAAAGAAAACCTGGGATTACTTTCCTGATCATCTATCGTTTAATCCTCCTTGATATAGTTGTGAGTTAGCTCACTTTTCATGCAATGGCCAGCAACTCTCAACCATCAGGTCTGCAAAGCTGAACTTGCTCTTTTCTTTCTGTTCCATTTTTTCTGTTTGTTGTATGATTTTGTTGCCTGAAGATGGCATGATTTCTTTTTTTACTGTAAACAATAATGTTTTCTTGATACATTCTTGATGATATGACTAAAAATACCCAAATACAGAAGTGGAAGATGAAAAAAATGTATGTATCAGTAATAAAGGAAGTGCAAGGGTTAGAGGTTCGTTGAGCAAAAAGGAAAAATAAAGAAGAAAAGGAGATAAGATCTGGAAGAAAGCATTAGTTTGAGGTTTCAATTGGAAATGCAAAAATCTTAGAAAGTTTTGAAGACTCAGGATTTTGTGGTTTCAGGAAAAGAGAGAGGAGATAGTGATCTTGACATAAGGTCAACTTCTGCAGTTTGGATATAAGGCTATCCAGACATTTTCCCTTTTAAAATAGATAAAAGGCTGCATTATGTATGTACTTATTACTGAGTTTTGAATTGGTGCTGTTCTTGAGAGTTTTACTGTTTAGTATACCAGAAATGATTCTTGCTGTTCCTTGTATTGAAAGGATATGAATGTGTAAGTGCATTTGGCTTCTTTTATGATAATATATGATGGTGTAAGTTTCAGGATATATTAGTGAGTCAATTATTGGATGGCCATAATTGTGGCTTGTGTATCACCTTATTTTCTATTTTTCTAATCTTTCTGCCAATGCATTATGGTATTAAGCTATAGCTCTGTGCCAGTTATTTGACTTCAAGTATTGTGGTTTCTTTTTAGGATTTCACAGCCTTTATCCTTCTATTATCAATTGATTTCTGTGCATATGTTTCTGTACATACTGATAATCCATTTGCATGCTTAATTTTCATTACCTTGTCACTGCAGCTAGTAACCCCCCTCCAAAGCCTTGGGAACAAGCTGGATCCTCTTCTGGCGCAGCACCTTTCAAGCCCCCATCAGCAGGCAGCACAAGTGACATTGTAGAGTCTTCTGGAACAGCAAATCCTGGCGAAATTGTTTCAGCAGCTGATAGGAATACAACTGTGAACAGAAACACTCTTGGGAGGCCTATGCCCACCAGGCCCTGGGAGCAGCAGACATATGGCAGCAGTTATGGAGGTAATGTCCTTGTTTGCTTTATGCTGAAATCAAAATTCTATTACTAGTAAAAGCTATATGTTTTCTCTTGGACATAAATTGGACTGCAAGCTTGTCTCATCTTCTATTCTGTTTCGGTTTAGAAGCATTTGATGATTCTATATAAATAGCTAACCGTTGGCCTTACTTTTTACTAGACCCGATGCAACAAAAAGACGATAATCATGTTTTAAAATATATTAGTGGCTCTAGAATATGGGGATCATGCATATAGTTAATGGGAGATGCGTCCTTAGATTTGTGAGGCTAATGATAAAATTGGATGAAGATCATGGTGATCAACGATTTTCTAATATCTCATAACTTAGGCCAGCTGGCAGTATATTTTGCTTTTGATATTTTAGTAAGTTCATTCAGGGATTTTTGTTGGGGTTGGGGGGTGGGGTTGGGTGGTTGTATGAAATTCATATATCTACTTTCCCCCCTTCATAACCTTTTTAATAAAATTGTCACGGAATTGAGCTTTTTGTGCAATTTGTTTTCATGATTCTAATACTTATTAAGATATTGCTTCCAAGTTTTGTGAAGCAGTTGGTCCATATAAAGATTTCACATTTCCTTGTGGACTTTTTGATGATTTCAAAAGTATCCTATAGCACACACAAAAGTTTCGCTCTTAAAGGGTAAGCAATATCTTAGAAGTTCTTGGACCCTTAGGTTCTCCAATATTTACTGATTGACCTCTTACTAAACGGAAGATGATAAGAGCAATCTCTCTCTCTCTCTCTACGTTTTTTTTTTTGGTGTCTCCAAGAAGGTGAACAACTTAAATTGCATTTCCAGTGGAATATTAATACCTTCTATATTTGGTGTATGATGGGCATTAGTACTTTTTACCCTAAGCATTTATTCCATTTTCCTAATCTATTGACTTAAATACCTAGTGCTACTTGCTTGATTTATTTTTCAAGTCCAGGTTATGGTTCCGGCCTGAACTACAACACTGGTTATGGGTCTGGAATGTATGGTTCATATGGTGGACTTGGAGGGTCTTATGGGGGTGGTGGACTTTATGGAGGTGGCATGTACAACCGGGGAGGCTATGGTGGACTTTATGGAGGTGGCATGTACGGGGGAGGTATGTATAACAGTGGCTTTGGAGGGCCCATGAGTAGTTATGGTATGGGCATGGGAGGCCCATATGGTCAGCCGGATCCGAACAGCCCTTTTGGTTCTCCATCTTCACCCCCAGGCTTTTGGATTTCCCTAATGCATGTGGTGAGCCAGGATCTCTCTCTCTCTCTCTCTCTCTCTCTCTCTCTCTCTCTCTCTCTCTCTCTCTCTCTCTCTCTCTCTCTCTCTCTCTCTCTCTCTCTGTTTGTGTGTGTATTATTAACCAAGTGTTAGATATATAAAAATTAGACCATTGTGTTACACATTGGATCAGCTTCTCAAGATATTCGGCTGAACTCTCGTCTAGAATTTACTTATAAGCATGTGGATATTTCAAGATAAAAGAAATTCAAATTTTGCCCAATTGGAACTTATAGGCAATGTAATCTTGCATTTGAAACTTTTACTTCATGATTCTCTGCTATTTCGAAAAGAATATCAATCCTTCAAGACCATTCCCTTACCAATTTCCCTTCAAACCTGACTGCTGTCTTTTGTTTTGCTGAATTTGGGATGAGAATATTTGCTGGGAGTGCTCCAAGTTATTTTTCTCCCATATCTCCATGCTGAAGCTTCTCTCCAGGGTCCAAATATGATTTTACATAGTAGTATGTTTGGTTCATCTGTCAGAATCTTCTTCCTTAGCGACCATAACTAGTTTCCAAGAATTCCTTTCAAGATCAAATGTCATCTGTATTTCAGTTCCATTCAACACTCAGCTGAGAATCGAATTTAGTTCCTAGTGTTCCTAATAATACACAAGTTATTTCATGCAAAATAAATAAAAGAATATATCCTGACCTTCTCACTGAAACCTCCTTCTTTCTAATATGGAATACTGAGACCTTTCTCTGCTAGGGGTGCTTGTTCCTACTTTTATATGTATAGCTAATTGTGAGGTGTAGTAAGTGGAACCCCACCACACTATTCTCCTTTTCTTCTCTTTTTCTGTTATGACATGAAGAAAGAAAGAACTGTAGTAAATAAGTCTTTCTTTTATTTCTTTTTTACATCACAGTAGTGAGCTAAGATACTCTTGACTGCAACCTTGCAGATGGGAGGGGCTGTAACGTTCTTTGGTCGAGTTGCCATGTTAATAGACCAAAATACCCAAGCATTCCATATGTTTATGTCTGCTCTTCTCCAGGTATTCCAATGGCTTTTATTATTTTTATTTTTGTCCTTCCTATTCTTGTGCTTTAGAAGAAAACCGACATCATAGCATTGCGCATTTGGCTAGAAGAAGATTGAACTCTTTTTTTTAAAAAAATTATTCGCTGTTGTATAGCCAAGATCTTATATATTTCTTCAAATCACTGTTTATAATGCTCTGTATGCAGCTCTTTGATCGCTCTGGATTATTATACGGAGAGCTTGCAAGATTTGTGCTTAGAATTTTAGGGGTTCGGACAAAACCCAAGCAATTTAACGTTCCCGGCCCTCACCCTCACGGTCATCTTCCAGGTCCACAGGATCATCCTCATGGAAACCAAAACCTTATTCAGGGACCTAAGGCTCCTTCAACTTCAAGTGGGGGTTGGGACAATCTCTGGGGAGCGAACCCAAGTAATTGACTGATGTAATGCGTGCAGATGCTAATTGAAATCAGAATCAATCTCTTTGGAATGCAGAAGGTGTTGTCTCTGTAGACCACCAACCCCCCCAAAAAAAGAAAAAAAAAAAAAAAAAAGGCACCATATTGTGTTTCAGTTATGATAGAACTACTTCCGAAGGGAAGGAACAGTGATAAAAAAAATGAATTATGTGAAACAATGGCGATTTTATTAATAAATATTGTTATCTGAAGAAATTAATATATACACAGTTTCCTGCCTATGGAATTTTTTTTTTTTCTGATTGTTAAGTGCAACAGCTGTTTTATGAAACATCAAATTTATACATAATGTTTATTTTTTTCTATTTATATACATACATTATTTTCGAGATTTTTTTATTTATAACTATTTACATGCAACAATGTAATCAAACAAGAAAAATTATTTTCGAGATTTTTTATTTATAACTATTTACATGCAACAATGTAATGTATTTATAACTATTTACATGCAACAATGTAATCACATAAGAAAAATCGCGTATGTGATATTACAAAATTACTTCGGAAAATATTGAGCGAAAAAGAGTTTATTTCCTTTGTCAAGACCTTTCAGAATTCGTACTATTATTATGGATATTCTAAACTTCCGACATATTGGTTAGAATTGAAGGACAGTGTAGAGGGAGGTGGGTTTTAGCTCCTAACCCGCACGCCTGTCCAATCCCTTCTTGTCTATGAGAGGTTATGGCGGTTTTTCGGTGCTTCCATCACTACTAATCTCATATTGCTACCGACTTCTCGTTCACTTCAACACAGTTTCAAGATCACATACATACGTACTGCAGCTTCCACCTGGTAACAAGCGTATTGAAATCCTGCAGTTAAAGAAGGTAAGTAACGGATTGTAACTAGTTGTTGTTCTTAATGTAGCTAAGGGTAACTGTTAACGGACTGAATGTAGCTAAGGGTAACTGTTAACGGACTGTAGTTCCTGTACCTCCTCCTATAGCTATGAAAAAGAATACCAAATCACTTTGATCTTCTCTGCTCCCCTATACAATTTGTGTACTCACTACTTAAGTAAACTACTATAAAATAAGCCAACGTATACCACCTCTTCATTGATATACGAGACATTATGGTTAAATATTGGAACTATGAGAACCATTTTAGTGAACCACTAACAAGAAACCAGATTTATTTAGTTTAAAAAAAATAAAGAAGGTGCATAAAAGTGCACATAAGGTCCAAAACCAATACCTTGAACAAGCAAACAGGCTAACGAAAAAGTTATACAATTTTCAAAATCCAAGTGAAAGTGATATCCATACAACAAATGAAATATATCAATAAAGTTAAAAGTAGATGAGATTGGCTTATTAAAGATGACCTATTGCTTGGTTTTACTTGTTAATTTTTTACATCATTTCAATCTTGACCCCATAATCCTAAAAAATAATAGGAGTGATGAACTAAAAGAAAATATTAAGAGATTCATAACTTGTAGAACTAGAGATGCAAAGAACATTTTTGCATCACCAAACAGGACCCTTCATCCCCAGAGAGCAAATTGTTATTAATCTAAAGCAAATATCACTGACAAGACAACACCAGTCCCACATATGTATGCCTGCATCATCATGTAACAGCAACGAAGACAATATCAAAATTTCTCTAGCCAGGACTTCTGATGAAAGGAAGTCTTGCTAATCAGGCTGAACTAATATGCCTTTCTCCTATATATACAAACATAACAAAAGATTTACCAAATACTTTAAGCACGGAACAAGTGCTACAAATCAGTCACTGAATGTCCACAGAGGTATTATAAGCCGATGACACAAGAATTAGAAAAGTAAGAAATACATGACTGCTAAGTAAAACACATAAAATCATTAAAGCGCAACAATTTTCAAAACAAATAAGAGTAGCTGAAGAGAATCAAGCACAAGACCATTAGTAAATATATCTGCACTAGTTAAAAAAAAAAAAAATCCTCACAATTCACCATCCTGCTTCCTAATACAATAATCACTGGAACTGTGGCTTCATGCATTTTGATCAATAACTTACCAGTAAAAGCTATGAAATCTATTTAAAACTCCTTTGGCTTTTAGAATCCTTCAATATCAAGAAACTATAGTTTACTGCCCTATACCTGATCAATGCTTCTTAATTTTTGTTCTTTTAGCTTGTTTCTTAATGTATTGGATTCATTATTTCCTTGATCACATTGTCTAATGCAAGCTTTGAGCAGTCATCGAAGTACACAAGCAAAGTGTCAGAATAAATAAACTGGAACTTCAATCCACTGTACAAATGCTGATAACGGTTTTAGTGTGACTATCCATAAGCAGATGCCTGAAACAGTATCAATCAATGTAGACCATAACAATGTTAAAATGTCACAGAAGGGCCACACTCAATCAACTTATTGAAAATAAGCCAAGAAACAAGAACTTAATCTTAAAAACAAAACACTTCTTAACTTAGAAACCCATGATCCTTGGCATGACAAACACAAAAGATTTAGACTTTCCAATGATTTGTAGTAGAAAACATTTTTTTCGATAATTTCAATAGAAAAGGTCAAATTGGCTGAACATTTCAGCCATTACAAAAGGCATGGGAAAAAAAAGGGAAAACA
This sequence comes from Catharanthus roseus, assembly GCA_028651295.1. NCBI lineage: Eukaryota > Viridiplantae > Streptophyta > Magnoliopsida > Gentianales > Apocynaceae > Catharanthus > Catharanthus roseus. Next base: position 422,857 of record JAPQWS010000046.1, on the reverse strand, counting down.
TAAAAGTCGAAATGCACCATCACCTTTTACTTTATCATAATAGAACGATCATCTAATATAAGTGTGCACTTAGATTGGATTTAAAACCAAAAACAGATATAGTTTTCTGTTTTGGACCCCAACTTCACTCACACAAACAATTTACCTTTCACAAAACTCAAGAAATTTGTTTTTTCACTTTTTCCAAACTTAAATCTAATCCAAATGCACCCCAATTAGATTCATCCTAGATAATCCTGCAACTTGATGTTTCTTACAATATTCAATTTCTGCGGTTTTCTTGCTTCTGGACCTGTATACACTCATAATTATAGTATTAAGATGTTCTTAATTTAAGTTCTACCAAATAACATGACAAACTATTATGTGGTTATCCACAAACTTTCCATGCTAATTTTAGTGCTGTCACAAAAAGTTGCAGATCTTCTTGGATTGGATTTTTTACCTTCTTTTTTTGATTTTTTTCATTTTTCTGGTACTAAGAGTTGACTTTTGCGGGAGAAAATGTGACTTCCAGGACTTTTTAGAATAAGTATGAGTTTTTCCAGAAAATGCCAATCTAAGTAGACACTGAATTTCTATCCAATAATTTTTTGTTCCCTGGGTAAAACTTTTGCTTTCGGTTTAGGAATAGAAACCAATCCAAATACTTACGGAAATGCAGCTAACTAATACAAAAGAGATACTTAATTCCATAATCGTTGTTAGAGCAGGCTAAGGATAACACAGAAAAACAAAAAATAACTGATGAGCTATAACAACATAAGCTCCATGAGGATCAAATCACCAACAAGATCTCTTTGGCGCATTATTTTGATCTATATAAAAGAAGTGAATAGTAGCAAGTAATCAGGCAGAAGGCTGTAGCATGGAGATACATTTCTGAGTCTCGGTATTTGTGTTTTTTACAAAAAGAGAACCAAATCAAAACACTGAAGATGAAAAAAGCGCTCAAGACTATAACATTATGGATAGTGTTGAAACAACTGAATAAATTACAAAATTTCATCTATAACCAGTAAGAATGAAATTAATAATATTGCCTATGCATTATCACTAGAAGAAACCAATGAAGAACATGGGAAATAACCATATCAACATATATCTCACATGAAACTGACCTTCAACTAATTATATTATTGTCCCACCTGCTCCATACAGCAACAAATCACCCAGGATAGAACTCCATCACATGCCATATTGGGATGCCCTTGAAGCCATGCTAGCAACCTGAGCTTGCATTTGAACAGCCCTAACTTTTGATGCTGTGGCCCGATGAAAAAACTGCTCTCGGGACAACAACCTTACATTTCTGAGATACTGATCAAAGGGTATTGCTCCTTCCTGCACCGACTTATCCAAGGCGTATATCACATCCTCAATCGCCAAATCAGAAGCTGTACAGTCCAACATTTGCTTTGACAAACCATCACATGGTTCAAAAGCCTGATCCACATCTACATTACCACCCAGCTTCCCTAATTTCTCCTCATTCTCCCTCAACCATCCTTCCAAGATATCTGTGTTCATCAAAATCATCTGCAATTGCTGTTCCAACCCCTCCTTCTCATCCTGCATTTCCTTTAACCCTTTCGCCAACTCTTCCTCTCGCTGTCTAAGTACTCCTTGTGCATTAAATAAACCTTCCATTTCTGCTTCTCGTGTCTTCCTTAATCCTACTATATCACTATGCAAATTTTCCACCAATTTATTTACCGCATTTCTCTTATACACCTCACTAGGGTCATCCATTATCCTTCCCCCTCCAGTAGCAGTATTAGTACTATAAGGAGATGGAGGATAAGTCATCCGCGGAGGAATGGCCGGTCTTGGCACAGCGGCAGCAGCTGCTGCTGCCCCAGCCCCAGGACCCAGGGAACTAATATTGCTCATGGAGTTATTAATACTAGGAGAAGGACTAATGCTATGATTGGGGCTAGGGTTAGGGCGGCGTTGGGAATACAGGGGTGGATCGCGGCCAAAAAAATGAGACAAATTCCGAGCTAAGTCAACTAAATTGGAACTGGGATACACCCAATTTTGCAAATAAGGGATGGAAACAACGCCAGAAGGATTCACAAAAGGGTGCTGGCGTTTGATGATCATATCCCTTGTAGGGTTGACGAAGACTAAAGGCGCGTGGCGAGGATAAGATTCCATGAGCCAGATAATAATGGGAATGTTGTAAGTAACCTCATGGTAAACCATCGGAACAGTACCGTCGGCTTGGAGAAGATTGACGGAGCGACCATCGTTGTGAGTGAAGGTGGCAGTTTTGGGCTGAAGAGAAGGGAAAGCATCAGAGAGAGAGACGAGGTGTTGGCGAATCAGCCATTTAACGTCTTCGCTGTAAGGTAAGGCTGAGGGACCGCGCTGGGATAGGACGCTGCTGAGGAATTGTTGTGTATACTGGGAATTTGGGGAGGAGACAGGCGGCGATTGCGGTGGCGGAACCATTGTGTACGGCGGAGATCTGGTGGTTGTTCGCGGCTGAAAAGAGGTATAATTTAAGAAGTTTGGGATCTTTGGGAGGATTTGAGAATTTCAGGCAAAGTAAGTTCGGAAGATGTAATGTAAGTGATAATTTAGGAAATTTCAGAGCAAGTCATACACGTTACTTCTGCGAGGGGTGTTGATAATAATAAACCTTTTTTTTTTTATTTTTTATTGAAGGGTCGATAAATAATAATATGTGAATTTGAAACTCGAAAAAATCTATTATGGACTTCAATGTGTCTTCACTCATAAACTATTATTATGTATTCCTTTTATTAAGGATTAATTACATTTTTTTCTTCAAGATTCGTCTAAATTATAATTTTATTCTTCTATTTTGTATAAATTACAAATATATCTTTATCGATTATATTTTCATAACTTATTAATCTATATTATTAATTTCAATGAAAATATTTTATCATAAAATAATAATTATGCGCTAAAAAATTTAAAATTTTTCTACAATATCATTTTGCAAGTGTACTCTTGTTTATTATCATATATAAATATAACAATCCACATGCTAAAACTTTTTTAATTACTCTAATTTCCATAATGAAAGATATTTTATTGTCTTAATATATGATAATAAATAAGAAATAAACTTGAAGGTAATATTTTAAAAAGATTTTAAACTTTTTACTCTATAATCTTTATTTTTTGATAAAATTTTTCATTGAAACTAGTAGCATAGACTAATAAGTTATAAAAATATAAATAATAATGATATATTTATAATTTAATACGAAATAGAAGAATGAAATTGTAATTTGAATTAAAATCAAGAAAGAAAATGTAATTAACCTTTTTATTAAATTAGCTAAAACCATTACGGTCCAAGATAGATTGACTCATAGATCGAAGAAAGGCCTTGAACAGATTTGGTAAATTTCAACTGATAAAGATTGTCTCATCAAATTCGAGGCGACTGATTTCTCCTCGTAAGAAATCAATTGTCAAAAAGACGATACTGCGCCTCACGCAAATGGGAGGGAAGGGAGCTGATTTCAGCGGGAGGTCAACTCGCTTTCTCTCCTTTCATTCTGTCACATGAGAACATTGTATAAAAGGAACGAAAAATACCGACGATTTTGCAAATCATAACTTCCAAAGACAAATCGGATTTCAGTATTCTCTCATCGAATACTCAGTCTCAGATTGAGAACGAACTATAATGGAGGGAAATCACATTTCCGAATTAGGAGGCAAGCTGATCTTAAATGATGGTAGCTAAGGGAAGGAAGCGAAAATGCTGAAGAACTCCAAAAACCAAGAGGCCAAGAAACAGAGCAAGTACTCTCTATAAACATAGGTAAATAACTTCAATAACATTGACGAGTTTTTTTATTCATATCATGCTTATGCAAAAAGCAAGGGTTTAGTGTTACTAAAATATCAGGTTAGAAAGGAAGCGGTCCATTAAAAAAATATCAAACTTTTAGTTGTGATAGATGTAGAAAAGCTAGCACTTAAAAGCGGTCAAAGAGGATAGAATGCTCTACTCGCATTTGTGCAATTTTGAGAGATACTAGAATGTGGCGAGTTTCAAAAGTTGTGGACAACACAATCACGAATTACACTTGTCTATGTCCAAGTTTATACTTCCTCATAGAAGTCTGAGTTCTAATATGAAGAGGAAATTAAAAATGCATGACACGGTTGGACTAAGGCCCAGCAAAAGTGAGAATTTTGGAGGTACAAGCTGGAGGACCGGACAATCACTGGAACTGGGGATGCTGATTGCATAAATATAATGTTCATTAGAATGCTTCAAAAGAATAGTGATTTTTTCTGTTTGATTCACATGGATGATAAAGGTAGGGTAGATAGTGTTTTTTGGGCGCACCCTCAAAGTAAAGTAGCTTATGAAGAGTACAATGATGTAGTCTGTGTTGATTCAATGTATCTTGTTAATAGATACAAGTTGTTGTTTGTGATTATTATTGAAGTCAACCATCATCACCAATATTTTTAAGCATAAAATAAACTTGGTAAGCAAGAAGTTAGAAAACACATAGTGACTCTGAAATAACTTTAAAAAGAATAAGTATAATAACAATACGGCAAGGAGTAAACTCAATCTTCAAGTTGACAAATCATATTGAGAAAAAATAATGAATAGTGTGATAATAAGGAAGGTGAGTAAATGCTAATCGACACCATATGCAAACTTTTGTTCAAAATTCAAAAGTCAAATGCAAAGAACAATAATAAAGTAAACTTCACATGCAAGTTTGGATCATTTTAACAAAATAATCCATCCGACTCGAATTCGAAGAGCCTATGACTGCTCAATTTCAATTTGCCTTTCAAAGTTATATCATTCACTCAATTGAAGACCTCAAACAAATGTTAAAATCATGTAAATAAAATCCTTACGTTGTGATAAGTAGGAGGTAGTGTTATAATTATTTAGAGGGACTTTTTGTCAGGCGGAATGTCTTGGTACAATTCCCATCTCTATTCTCCATGTATTAAAAAAATAAAATAAAAAAACTTTTGCGCTTACTTTGAACAATCCAGAACCACAATAAGAAGATAAATTGCAAATAAATCTTTAGCTCTTTGTTCGCGAATTCTGAAAACTGTGAAATTGCACTCAAAACCCAATAAATCTAGAAGTAACATTCAAGACAAAAGCTTCATACAACAGGCGCACTGCACCATCAGGAAAACTATTTCGAGCCTATAAATAGCAATAGCAATTTACGATCGGGCAGCAGCTGGTGCTCCGGCTGGGCGAGGTGCTTGACCTGGTTTGGGCAAATCATCCTGCATAATAGTTTAGACTTAACCATGAGAAACCAGTTCCCCTCTCAAATAAATAAAGACAATTGAGGAGTCCATTCAATCTAATGAGAAGGAATAATCAATCATCCATATTAAAGTCTACTACTGTGTGGCTTTAGTAAATAAAAAACAAAGACAACCTGTTTCACTAGCTCATTAGATACAACCACAATGGGCCAAAACACATTATTAAGCAATATAAATCAGATGAAATTAATCACAGAAAGAAATAACAGTTACAGGGAAACAACCACTGCAAAAAATAGACTCCAACAGCATTTTGTACAAAAGTTCAGCAACCAGAGAGAAGAACTTAGAGAAATATACCCTTGGGCGTCTGAAACGCTGAGGAGGCTCACGGTTTCTCCTATCAGTTCGGGATCTGACCCTAACAACCTTAGAATGAATGGCACACGAAACACAGTATTGCATCTTCACATAGAGCTTGGGAAGGGTGTACGCTAAACAATAAGAAGACAAGATAAGAAGCAGAACAAAAAAACAAAGGAAACTCCTCTAGAGCCAACAGTAAGTCCAAATGCTTACATTCAAAGGCACAAGCCTCTTGAACATCTCTCACAGCTGCCTGCTCAACAATGTTCCTGACAAGAAACCTTTTGATGGCCTTATCCTAAAAGATATATGAACAGAAAACATTAGCGTCATTGTTATACCAATTAAAGTAGACTGGATAAAATAAAAAGGTGTAAAAGAACTCATGGTTTATTTCGGTCACATAAAATCAAGTGCTCTCAAAATACACACTATTATGACAGTATCACAACAACTACACAAAATTAAAGTATTATGAAAAGATACTACCTCAATTACACAGAATTATCATGTTCAAAAGGGCTGATGTCTATTAAATTGCAAAAACTTCTAAACATCAAAATCAATAACAAGTTAGGGTGCATTTGCATAGTAGTTTAGAATGAAGATAAGTTTTGTTTTCTTATTTTGGACTCCTCATCTCATCTCACAAATAGTTGTGTTTTGTTTAGTCTGGAAAGCAAAAAAACACTATAATTAAGTAAAGTGAAATTTCTTCAAGACTAGACACAACTAGTTACATAATCAAAACACAATTTACAAGTTCCATCTTCATCAATGAAAACAAATGGCGTGAGCCAGCAAATTAAAGAAAAGAAAATAAATTAAAGAAAAAAAGGTTTGAAGTATACTACGTGTTTGGGTCTTATTACAGATGAGTGGTGATGATTTTAATCACCCAAATGAATGACTGGGATTATGATTGAACACAGACACACACACACACACACATATATATATATATATATATATCACTATCTAATATTGGGAGCAACTTTTGGACTGGATTTTGAGCATTGAGCTGGGGCTCATCTTCTTCCCATTTTCCTCTGTAAATTTCCTTCTTATTTTCTCCCTTGATTTCCTTCAATCTGAATCACTTTCTTGCCCTAATTTTCGGCCATAATCAATATTTCCGTTTTCTATTTGATTTAGTTGATTTAATCTGTTTAATTGGAGTCGGGACATAATAAATGGGAAAGCAGCTAAATTCTTATTGTCAAATACTCGGCAGAAAGCATTTAATAACTAAGATTTTGGAGAAAAGGTAAAATCAATTCACATTCAAATGCATACGCATAAAGGTGTACATTCGCGTATCAATGAAAACAAAGGAGGAAGAGCATCGTGGACCTTGGGGCAGCATTTTCCGCAGTTGGAACAGCGGATGAACTTGACATGTCCGCGACCGTGCTTATTGCGGCCTCCGTTCCTTCTCTTGAACGTCTGAACAGAAAAGTCGAATAAAAAACAGTATCAATAACTGGCTAATTCAGATCAATAAACCGCTAATAGATTGCTCCCATCAGAGAATTTACCATGTTGTTCGCAGGAGCTGTCGCGCAGTTCGGCGGTGTTTGGGTTTAGCACAGGCGTAGGAGGCGAGATCGGCGGTATTATGGTGAGGAAGTGATATGAACCCTAATGCCTTCTGCCCTTCTCTATGCAACTTATATTACTTTTATTTTTTATTTATTACTTCCTCCATTTTTTTTTAATCCAATTTTTTACTCATCGCATTTTATTAATTATCGTATTTTTTTTTACTTCGTCATATCATACAAATAAGATAATATTTATAAACTTTTTTCTATTATACTATTCCATTAATGATAAATTTCGATCGCTATTAATTCTTCTAACATAAAAACTAATAAAAATGATAAATAGAAGCGATAAATTTTTGAAAAGCACGCACATAAAAAGAATTCTAAAATTTTATATTTTTTAAACAATGTCATGTTCGAAATGTAACAAATATATTATTGTTTTTATTTTATTGCATACATATACACCTATGTAATAAATGAAAATATGATTGGAATTTGGAATTAGGCTTCATTCCATCCATCCATATTTTTCATTTTTTATGGGTTAATAATAATTACAAATAGCCTTAACACTATATGAAAATATGAATGAAAATATGGATGAAAACAGGTGTTATCCTATTCAGCAAATATATATATGTACTGGCCATCATTGTCTTATTTTATACTCCCACCATTTTTTATTTACTTGGTACGTTTTATATATTACACTATTTAAGAAAATACGAATTTAGAAAAATTCTTTGTGTATTACATATTAAATTATGTTAACATAAATCTTTCACTTAACTTATTGACATTAAAAAATTTTAAAATTTAATTTGAAACTGAAATGATGGTTATAATGGATGTTGAAAAATAGTAAAAGTTATTGGAAATGAGTAATTACGCTTTTCCATGATATATAGATTGAGAGAGAAATTGACATGTTGCAAGGGTATTAAGGAAGATTTTGATTAAAATTGCATTATTTTTAATAACGTGACAAGTAAAAAAAAACATGAGAATTCATACAATTTGACAAGAAAAAAAAAAATCGGAGGGAGTAGTTTCTTTTGGAATTTTTTTTTACATGTTTAATTTTTTTAGTAAATAAAAAGTTATCTCTTGATTAAAAAAATCAAACCCGTTATAACCAAAGTAGTGTTCAAATTTTAAGATGAAAAGTTGAAGGATTGAGAGAATCTAAACCATCGCGGCACTAGAAACTTACTGGTTTACAATTAGTACTATTGTATCTCTTATTCTGGCCCTTTAAAGAGAATGAACGCTCTTGATAGTTTTTATAAAAAAAACCCCTTGGTGGTCAAAGATATTTAGGAATAACCCACTTTTTGAAATGCTGTCTCCTTCTAGGAAGCAACTATGGTGAAGAATGATTCACTTTCTTTAATTCACAGAATACAACTTAGAATCATTGGATGCGAAAAGACATGATCTACACTATTCATTTGGCAAGAGGTAAAAAAACAAAGGTGCCCATTTGACAAGAAGTCGAAAACACGGGTGGATAGGGAACCAGTTGTAAAGGTAAGGGTATTATTTGTTATTAAAAAAAAAAAAGTTGGCCCTCTTCTCTTTTCTCTTTTTTCTCTTTACTTAGGAAAAAGAAAGGTCTTTACATTTGTGTACTCTCTTTTCTCCTCTTTGCTTCTGTGAGAAAACCTGAGGGAGACAAGAAGTCGAGAGAAGAAATTGTGAGAAGAACTGGGGAAGAATCAAAGTCGACCGTAGAAAAAAATACAATCAGTGGAGAAACGACAGTCATTAGAAGGAAGCATGGGGAAAAGTATCTATTAGGTGAACAACCGAAAATCCTAAATTGAATTTTTGAGGGCAAAAACATCAACAAGGCATTTGGAAGCCTTCGCTGGCTGCCCGGAACATCTGAAGATTCAATGTAAGTTAACTTTTTTTAACCTAAATTTCAGATGTCAATTGTAGTTAACTTTATATTCTACAGAGAGGCTCTCTGGTTTCATGTTCAATATAGAAAAATTATGGCTAGTAGTTGGTTCACTATTGTCTCATTCTTGAGATATTCATTCAAACGTTGATAAACATTTTAAAGGATCAATTTACAACATAAGAGATGTTAATAAACATTTATTCAATAGCAGAACCACAGAAAAAAGAAAACATTTATTTACACCCGTGAGGACCTCATCTTGTTATAAAACCTTTACGAATTGAAGACAAGTTCTAATAAACATTTATTCTACTATAGGTATAATGTAGCATAGTATCTAGGATAATGAACATACTGCAGAAATTTTTATTATGTTTCACTAAGGTTTTCTTTTGTCTAGTATCCATTAACTGTACAAGAGATGTGTATGTGTGTTTTGTGGTTTGGGGAGGGGGAGGGGGGATAGAGGAAAATAGTCATTTATATATCCAAGTGGAAAGTCATACCTTAGAAGCTCTGAGGCATCTTCAGCATTTGGATTGCTTGGATGCTTCATGCCATGTGAGGCACCTCTAGAGGAAGGGTAGACATCTAGATGCATGTAAAACAATTATCAACATAAAGAGGTTTCAATAATTTTGAATCGTGTAATATTATTTTCAATCTGCGTTCTCTTCTTCTAATAGCTTTCTATTGTCTATGGTCAAGAGTGATTTTGAATAAAACATGGATTGTGCCTACGAACAGATTTTATTTGAAGTATGAAGAAAGAAAATGTTTGAGTACTATTACAATAAAGTTGTTGGCCTAGTTTTGATTTTGGGCCTAGTTTTGGTTTTTTGGCAATGATCTTTCTGTTTAAATTTTGTCTGATAATAAAAAACCTAACACAAACTTGCTCAATATTAAGTCGAAGTGAGCCGCATTCGTACACAAATATGATCCTGATACCCGCTGGAAAAGCAAAACTAAATCAGGCCAAGGACTTCATAAGCTCAAACCTAAATCAACATCCATATAAGAAATTTAACTACAAAACATTTGCAAGAAATAAGCAAATAAGAAAATCAACTATTTACTCAACTTCCTAAATCATTGAAACATTCATATAAGAAATCAAACTCAATAGCAAAATGCTAGAAATAAGTCAATTCTTTCTTAAGCTGCTAAATAGGCTTCAATAAGAAAATCAACGTGTAGTCAATTTCCTAAATCACTGAAACATCCATATAAGAAATTAAACTCAAAAGTAAAATGATAGAAATAAGCCAATTCTATCCTAAGCTACTAAATAGGCATCAATAAGAAAAATCAAGCATTAAGTTAACTTCCTAAGTCATTGAAACATCTATATAAGAAATTAAAATCTAAAAACAAAATGCCAGAAATAAGCCAATTATTTCCTAAGCTGTTAAATAGTCATTGTAAGCCCTAAGGGCATATTTGTAATGTTTTGATTATGATTAATTTGTGCTTTGTGATAATTCGAAATAGCTTTACAAGAAGAACAAAAGATGCAGAAAAGAAGTCTCAAGGGTAATGTACAAAGAAGCAAAAGATCACTCAAGACTACAAGATTTTATGAAGTTGAACTGATCAAGTTAATAACCTTGAAGATAAAAAGAATGGTTAAGGGTAGCTTATAAGGTATTTATGTAGAACTTCCTAACCTGTTTCTTTGATTGTTGATCAATTATGTTAGCTCCTTAGAAGAAATATTTTTGACAAATTATCCTTGAAAAATTAAGTGCTCTTGATAAAGCTTTGATGATTTAAAAGTAGTATATTTTTTTAAAGTTGTATCAAGAATACATGTTTTAAATGTGACGGAAAATCTATGTTTTACAAGAAAACCGGTTGTCCAATTTTTTGTTCTATGTCTAAAAACCGGTCATCCGATTTTCTACTTCTTAGAAAATCGGACGTCCGAATTTTCAGTTTTCAAAATGAAAATTGGTCATCTAATTTTTTCAAGCCTTTAAAAAATGGGAAAAACGGTCATCCGATTTTTCTGTTCATCAAGAAAATCGGACGTCCTATTTTGAAAATCGGTCGTCTGGTTTCTCCTTTTACAGTCAAAAAATGATTGTTATGTTGATAGTAACAACTAGTTTTTCACCTTCACATATAAAAAGGCTGTTGATCAACCATAAATATGAAGCAGTTGAAGAATATTTAAGAACAATTTTAAGAGAATTAAAGAGCACATTTTAAAACTTCTTTATCTTACAAAAACAAAATGAAAAACTCCTTGGAGCTGCATTTATTGATCATTATTTCAAAGGAGGAAAGAAAGCTTGTAGAAGTATTGCACAAAGTTGTATCTTTATCCTATCAAGCTTCTTTGGTAATCTTGTTCCATCTCTACTCTTTCATCTTAATTTGTAATCAAAGGTTTTTTGAAAAACCCGTTGGATGATTCTTTGATATTTTGTTATATTGTTTTGTTTTGTGAACTTTGAGGTTTGTGCGCAAAACCCTTGACGGGTGACCCTCATTGTGATATTGCGTAAAGACTTGTGTTTAGTCGCAAGGTAGTGGATGTAGCTCTATTGAGAGAGTGAACCACTATAAATCCTTTGTCTCCCTCCTTTGTTGTTTGCACATTAACTTTATATTTATCGCTTAATCCTTGTTCATAAAAGAGATTTTGTTTGGTTAGGAATTTTATTAAAAAGAGTTATTAAATTCTTCCTCATACAAAATCGGAAGTTTTATTTATAAATTGTCCAAAAAGTTTTTAATTAGCCAAAAACCTTATTCACCCCCTAAAGTTTTTTAGGTATCAATAAGCAAAATCAAGCATTAAGTTAACGTCCTAAATCAATGAAACATCCATATAAGAAATTAAACTTCCTAAATCATTGAAACATCCATATAAAAAATTAAAATGAAAAGCAAATTGCTAGAAATAACCCAATTCTTTCATAAGCTACTAAATAGGCATCAATAAGCAAAATCAAAAATTCAGTTAACTTCCTAAATCATTGAAACATCCATATAAGAAATTAAACTCAAATGCAAAATGATAGAAATAAGCCAATTCTTTCCTAAACTGCTAAAAATAGGCATCAATAAGCAAAATCAAGCATTTGGTTAACTTCCTAAATCATTGAAAAATCCATATAAGAATTGAAAATCAAATGCAAAATGCTAGAAAGAAGCCAATACTTCGGTAAGCTACTAAATAGGCATCAATAAGCAAAATCAACTATTTACTTCACTTCTTAAGTCAATGAACATGAATATAAGAAATTAAATTAAAAAAAAAATTAAACGTTATCTCCCAGACAATGCTAAAGCCACTCCTACTCTTGCTTTTCATCCTTGATATGGTACATCGAACTGTATAGGACAGCAGTAGCCGCTCCCCCCAGTTAAATTCTCTAATTCATTCTATACCCTACAGTGTAGGGAGACACCAAAGGTGGATGGTTTCTCTTGTGATACTGAAAATTGTTCTTCCAAGTATAAATAGCATAAAGTTACGGGTAAGCTGAGCAATTGTAACTGTGTTGGTCTCTTCAACGTGAGACAGATTACACAAATGGTCATAAATTTCTAGTACTCGAACAGCCCCACCAGCAGCAGAAGGGGGAACCTATCCAAGCATTTCCTTGATGAATTTTGTTTTTGACGAACATCCTTATCCCAAGGGATCAATTTACCACAAACTTTGATCCCAATAATGCAGGTGAAGTCCAACAGTGTCAATGTAATTTCGCTTATTGGTAGATGAAAAGTGTTGGTGGTGTCTACCACTTCTCGGCTAGAATGAAGAGGATTTTCTAATCACGTTCAAGTGTTGGGATTGAATCAAGAAACTTACCCAAGCCTGCTTGAAATATATTTTCCCTTACACTTCTCGGCATTCTCTTCCACCAGTGAACCAAGTCATCATTTGTTCCGCGAATGTAGATTAGGTATACATCCTTCAATTGTTCAACAGATTAATCAAACTCACACGAAATTGAAGAGAAAACTAATTAAAACAAAAAGATTTTTTGGAGATGTGAGAATTCACATCTCGTTGAATAGAAATGTGAGAAACTCACCTTAACATTCCTTGCAAGAACCGAAATGTGAGAATCCACATCTCACAGAAGTACTCCGGCATGATACTCTTCTTCAATTGAGGGCTTATACCTTGGGGACCTTGAGAATAAGCTATTGGTTGGGCTCCGGTCATCCTCCATGTTCTTTAATTTAGGGCCTCAATCTAAACTTCTAATTAGAGATAGTTATGAGGAGAGAAGTGCCCTAAACTCATCCCATATCTTCCATTCAATTTTTTAATTTTTTTGACCAACCAAGCGTGAGCACATAAAAAGAACACTGCCAAAAATATTTAGAGGGATAGGGTCGGAGAAACTACTTGGTAACAGAAAAAAAAAAAAAAAATCACACACATTTCTGGCAAGAAGCCCCATTATTTTTATTTATGTACAACTGCCCTTTTCGGTAGACCTTAGAACTTTAGGAACTCCAATTTGTTGATCCCTATAAAAATAAAAGGCAATTTTTCAATTTTTTTAATGATAATTAGGCAATTATGATAGTTAATCACTATAAGAATATAAATTACGTGTAAATTAAATGAAAATTGAAGCTGTTTGGGGTCAAAATATCTCCCAAAGTAACTCTGTTATGTCAAATTCAAACTAAGATCACAATCAGCATCGAAGGCATTGCTTGCAGACAAATCATCAAACGTATTTCTTAATTGTGTTGGTAGTTTACACGTTCTCTTGTTATGACCATCTGTACCACTGTAAATAAAAAAGAAAATAAATGAGTTACTCATTTTGCATATATTATTCATAAATAGACATAATTATGATAAGTATACATTTATAGCATACATATCCACAATTACCACATTTTGCATGTTTCTTTTTCTTTCCACTTGTATCGCACTTACGGTCTCCCTTTGCCCTAGTAATAACTGGATCCTTTATAATGACAGGACCACGAGCTGTTGAAAAAGAATGATTTCCATGCAAGATTTGCCTCCCTTTGCCAAATAAAGTACTTTCATTCTCTGTTTCTCTAATAATCACTTCCTTTAATTGTGCGGTACCATCATCAAATTGAGAACCGTAATAGCACATTGTTCCACATAAACCATTTAACATTCCATAATGGGCAGGTTGGGTAGCGCACATTGCCTATTTACTTGACTATTTGCCATGCTAATACTTTGGGTCTACCTTGGATATATGCAAGAATCGGGTATTTTAGTCATATTTTCTATAATCATAACTCTAAATATGTGCGCACATGGCAACCCTTTCGACTCCAACTTTATACAAGTACATTCAAAGGATCCAGTTATTCGATTAATTTCAACTATCCACCTCTTCTCTGGGTTTTGAAATTTTCCAAGGTAATATTTAATACATCCTGGTGCAGATATTAGGTCCACCTTGAAATAAAGTCCCTGCCTTCTCAATTGCTTCCTAATGATAAAAAAAAAAAAAAAACGTTCCTTGTGTAAACTTCATAGGCATGTAACTCAAGTGATGTAATTTCTGCACCAACCTTCGAAGTTAAATTTCTAACTTCTCAATTGCCTGTTCAAAAGCCCTAACAAACTAAAAAAGTCTCATCTTGCCAGATATGGTAGATTTCAAGAATGCATTCATCTTTTCACATCTCTGAGTAGCACGCATTCCGCCGAAGAAATGTCCCCTAAAGTATGACTCTGCTCATCTTGCTTTTATTTGCTATAGTTCCCGAACGTACTCATTTCTCTCTAATCTGCACGATTGGACAATATCTTTCCATTTTTCCTCAAACTCTTCTATATACTCTTCATGCAACTTACAAAACTAGAAAGGAACTCTTTATGATGAACATTGCTACTAACATTCGCAGCAGATGCCAACTGCATAATCTATGTCTTGCTCTTGGAATTATGTTCTTTATAGCTTTTCTCATTGCTTTGTCCTCGTCAATCACAACTTAACATGGCATTTTCTGATTTATGACCCCAAGAATGTAGATAAAAATCATTCATATGTATCCATAGTCTCATGTAATAATAATGCACAAGCAAAGACACATGTTAGAAAGTGATTATTAATCCTGGCCAAAATCACAAGTGGTTTTTTGTAGACGTTCATTTGATATGTTGTGTCGAACATTAACATATCTCCAAATTACTCATATCTAATAGAGATCGAGAATCAGCCCAAACTAAGCCTCACAGCTTTCTATCCTCATCTAAATCAAAAGAGGAGAACATCATATCCAAATCCTGCTTTGCTAAGAGGAATGCTATAGCACCTTCTGCATCACCATTTACTATTTTTGAAGCGGTATAATTTGACATGTTTTTCTTAATTGGAGATGTTCTCCACGATATGTTACATGTTCATTAGAAATGCATAGGAGGCGTTCCTCCACATAGGTATTGTCTTTTTAAAATAGATTATTATTGTTATGAAAACGAACTAGTCTTTACACGGGTTTTCTGGAAATATTTATGAGTTGGAAAATGCTTTGGTTTTGAAAACTTATATGATTTGGCATACATGAGTGTAAACTTGACATGTTTGTAAATCTGTATAAGTTGGAAAATGCTTTGGTCTTAAAAAGTTACATGTTTTGACATGCATGAATATAGACATGGCATTGACATAATTGTGAAAGTTGCACAAGCATGTGATGACTGGCGAATGGTGATTTTGCTGCTCTAAAATATTTATGATCTGATTCTGTTCTAACGACTGGGCATGGACCTTTCGGTTTATAAAAACATATGAAAACCCCATTCCAACCAGGATTACAGTTTTGGTTATGATCATGCGTTCAGAAGCGTCAGAGGATTGCATTATATGTGGTTAGTCTTCCATACTAGGGGCTCTTCTGATGGCGTGGACGATTTCAGACTCGGGAGAGTGGATCCACTTGAAGAGAGGCGTAGTACTATGGAGGGTTTGGCCCAATCGGTCTACGTATAACACCGCATCATGCTCTGCGGTGGGGTCCGCTGCCTTGTGGAGAGCTAGGAGGGGTTTGAAACTAAGGTTGGTCCTAGGGCAGACCTAGTATGTGCCCCAGGAATCTATAGCCTGTTTTGACCAGTGATATGGGAAGAGCGGTTGTTATGGAAATCGAGCGCTTGTATGGTATTTGACTGGTATTGACTACGAGAAGTTGGAACTTAGTTCTGATGACCTCGTTATGTTATGGGATCCGGACTTTATCCGTGGAGCCCGATTGTTGCATTATATGTTCTTTAGAATTCGGGTGTAGAAACTGCGTTGATGTGTCTTGATTTACTCAGACATCCCAGCTGCGCTCGAACCCCTCATGTAGGTTCAAGCATCAGTAGTGTTAAAGCAACAAAAGAAAAATGTTTTCCAATAACATTGTATGGACTGCTTTTGTGAAACTACATCACCATTGTTTTAAAGGAACCACTAACATACACACATACGTGGACTCACTGAGCATTCACGCTCATGTTTTTTTCCATGTCATATTTTCTCCTCAGATTAACTCAGGGCGGTCAGAGGTATAGTAAGCCGCTGAAGTTAGGCGTGGAGTTTTTTGTTCGAGTCTCTCCGAAAGGACATGTGTTCTTGTTTTGTTTTCTTATGCTTGAGCCGTTTGTAAAGTATTTCCATCCTTGTATTGATATGACCATAAGAAGATTTCTTGAATCTTGAGTTTTGAGGGCCCTATCAGTATTTAGTTTGCTTAGTTTTCCCGCTGCGTACTGCGTGTATATACTTATAAGTATTATCTCAGGGTTGTGCTTTTGTTTTGGAACTTATCATTTAGTGTCGAGAGACATGCAGATACCCTATTTAGCCGTATTTGACCTAGTGGCAGGGTAAGGGGTATCACAGCTGTCATATATTACCTAGTTTTTATAATCTATATTTTATTTTTTTACTGGGTTCAGGGTCCTTTAGTTTTCAAAACAATTTTTGAAATTGCTTTGTTAGATATTGAAGGAAAAACGTACAACTTTTATAGTATTTTCGTTTGTTCATTGACAAGGTATCTTGTCAAAAAAATGTTTTTGTAATGTTTATATCATATGAGATATATAATATTTTCAATAATTAAAATGTTCATGCAAAATTTATTTCGTTTTAATTTTTTGTAGTCTAATGTGGTTGCTTATGATACATAACTCGAGCAATTATTCGAGCATTATCTTTCTGAGAGGTGTATTGGCGGTGATATTAGACATTGTTCAAAGATGATTTTATAGTGAAATAAATAACAATTTATTTATTAGCAAAAATAAGAATTTATTTGATAGAATGATTTGATTTGTTGTGTGTTTAATTCCTTTTCAAATATGTATTCCCTTAAATTGGAGAAATATCTTTTAGTTCATGTTTGTAATTGACATGATAAAACAAAAGATTACGATTTTTGATTTCATGAGAAATTTGGTTACTCTTAGTAAAAGATCACTAGTGAGCTCAACTGTAAGTATGAATTTAAATATATATTAAGACAAATTTTTTGTGCTTATCAATTATTCTAATTAATTATGTTACCAGCACAAAGCAATTCAAGGTGCGTTTAAGGTTGTCCTAAACAAACTTCATAAGTTGGATATATCAAAATTTTCTATCGAAGAATCTCACCCGTTTCCAATAATCAAATGCGTATGTGTAAATTTGCATAATTTATTTTCAATATTTTTCCCTTAAGTTGTAAAATGAGAGTATGAAGAATGGTTTCATTTTATTAGGGATGATTGTGGATTGTTTCTCACCAAGTTTATAGATATGGTTGAGGACTTGAATACAACAACAACGATAAGGGGAAATTATGTAGATGTTCCTTGAATTTATGAAATATTTTTATTTATGTTTTTATGTAATAATTGTTATTTTTCCCAGGTCAAGTCATCTACTGTGGAGCGTGAGGAGATTGCATTGCGGCTTTTATTAGATCTTGATAATAAAGTGAGGATTGCGATTATGGAGTCACTCAGTTCTAAAATCTGCGATACATTGCTATGGGGGACGTTTATGTTATTTTGATTTGTCAACCATTTATGAATGGAAGAATTGTAATCTAAACATTTGCAACTTTAATTACCATGTTCAATGATATTATTATCACTCCTTTCTTAATTGTCCGATTTTTAATTAATTAGTTAATTTAAATCGCTACACAAAGAAACGCTACCAAAAAGAAAAAGTCAAGGATGAAATGAAAAAAAATTAAAAAGAAAAAGGAAAGTTTTTCAATAAAGTAAATTTTGCAACTTTTGTCAAAGTTGATACAACATTTTCAAATTAGCAGCAACTACATCAACTTTTTCATGCACAACTTTTGAGTGCATTTGTCATCTTGGTTGTAGTATACTCAGTCAATTTGACAAAAACGAGTAAATAAGTTAGGTGTTAATGGTTAGGTGAGAAAACAGTTCATCACTTTTTAGGTTTAGGAATAATTAGGGTTGAGAAGATAGGGATTGAGAAAATTTAAAAAGGGTAAAACAATTGAGGAGGTTTTTCATATACCTCTATAAAAGAACTTTTGTACAAGAAAACTCTAGCCATTCATCTTGCGCTGTATTTTGTAAATCTTTTATTAATTATTTGGGTTATTTATAATTTTATTATTCATATTATTTTGTTAATATTTACTATAACGACTTTTTTACTTCATTAGGATTGACATAAAATTAAAAATTGGCCAATGAGTTGAGATAGTGGAACATGAAAAAGGTTTTGAAGGGTCCTATTATGCAGTAAAAATTGTAGGACAACAATATGCAGATGAGTACCTGGTGAAATATGAAAAGTTGTTGAGAGATGATAACTCAAGCAAGAAGTTGAAAGAAACTATGAATGCCAATTTTCTCTGTCCTATGCCACCAAAGCCTCTAGAGACTCGGTACAGTTTTCACAAGTGGGTTGATGTGTACGAAAATGATGGGTGGTAGTTTGGCGTGGTTTGTGCAAAACTTAGATCCGATTATTTTCTTTATTTTCAAAAAACTAAAGAAGAAAAGTCTTAAAAAATTGATCAATTGAGGGTTCATATAGAATGGCACGAAGACAAGAGATACTGAAATCCCTGTTTTGTGAATAAGGAAAGGAAAAAAAAAAAAAATGAATCAGCGTGGGAGGCTAGTAGTAGCAACTCCCAATCAAGGCGTCGCTAATGAAGCTGTTTCTTTTCCTTTATCCCTATTTTATTATAATTATTAAGTGTAGTAGTACAAGATGTATTTCTATTTCAGTTAAATTTGTTTTCTATTAGTTGGCCTTATATTCTGGTATTTATATTTATAAAGTTTCCGTCCTTGATTAATTACTATGGAAAAGTCCTTGAACTTAATTCTACGTTTTAATTCTTCTAAGTCGCGTAAAACACAATATAAAAGGCATCCTTCTCACACAGGGCGAGATTGTTTCTCCAGTTATGAGAGAAACGATACAATGATCCCTTTAACTAAAAAAGAAAAAATTAAAAAACTTTAATGGTATATTTTACCCATCAAAATAAAAATTAACCAAGAGCTATGATTGTAGAATTTTAATATTCATTATATTTTGAATTAAATGGCTTATTTTAGAAAATTTTAATTAGATTCCAATATTAATTGACAGTAATTTAAAAAAGAAACAACTACAAGTCTTTTTTTCCGATTAATCAAAAAACACTTTACATATAGTGAGCAATTTAGTGTTTTGGTGTATGAATTTTTAAAATTTGAGAAGGCACAAGTTCATCTTTCTTCCTGAAGGATGATTGCATAACTTTTGATTTGATAGTTCATTGAAATTGACTTGGGGCACGTGGATAGCAAAGTTTATTTGAAAGAAAAACTATAGTGTATTCAATGGTGTAGATAGTGATTCAGGAAAAAAAAAATGGTGTAGATATTGTGCATTGACCACAGTGTTGTTTTGCTAATGCGTGATCCATTCATTTAGGATCCTATCACATGGCATGCCTCTAAATTAGAGGGTCCGAGTTCGAGTTAGTTAAGGAGCGGTTAAACTTAAATACCTGTTTAATGTTTAGTGCTTCTGTTTGGGGCTTTGTATTCTCGGATATCTCTTGGATGACTCTCGAATACCTGGTTGTCAAAAAGATAATGTGCATTAAACGTGAATCTGCGTTATTTATGGAATTCAATTAAAAATTTGAAGAAAATTGTTGAATGTAGGCATAAAAATCTTGGAAGTGGGAACGATATATCATATAATTTTTTTGATATTGTGTAATTTTCTCCACCTCTCCCATATTTATTCATCTATATAACCCTTCTGGCTTCCTTGATCCCTACTCTAAACCTAATCTATGTCTTGCTCGGGCATCATGTTCTAATACTTTTTCTCATTGCTTTGTCAACTCGGTCAGTGCAGCTAAAACCCATTCGTAAGTTTCAACATGCTCATTAGACAATAGAGCGCATGCAAATATAGTGGTCATAAAATGATTGTTTACACTACCGAGGACTTGTTCAATATGTTGTATCAAATATTAATACATCTCCAAAATATTCATAGTCTCGCTATGATTCTAAATCTGACCAAAATAACCTGTTGAGTCTATTTTCATCATCTACATCAATCTTGTAGAAAAAACTCGGGTCCGCATCCTATTTTGCTGATATGTATGCTATAACACTTTTAGAATCTGTATCCATTGTTTCTTCCATTCTTTATTTATCCAACCCTTGGTATAGATCTTTTATTGTGAATTCTGCAATACCAAAACCACCAGATTGCATTATGAATAATTTCATAATTTGACTTGTCTTAATACCTATACCTTGCATCGTATGCGATTGCGTTGCCTGAATCTGATATATTTCTATGTGATCGTAGGAATTGAACATGGTCTTCTGATGATAAATATTAGTTATTTTCTTTCACAAAATCAGCCACATTGTACTTTTTTAATTTTTTATCTAGTTTAATCTTGAATTGTGCTATACATCCAATTCAAGTTACTGATTTCAGATTTCTAACTCTATTCGGTATTCTACACTATTTCTCTTCTCTAAAACCTTGTCGATCGTAACAACATTTTCTATATTGAGCCATACCTTAATTTGTGCCTTTCTTTTCCCCTTTTCAAACAGAAAGTCCAACTGTTTCTACTATACATACTGTAAATGAATTTTCCTCTACAACAAAATCAAAAGTCATATGCAGTACATCTTTAACACAAATGTCATAATCTACTAATTGTTCTGTAGGCTTTTGGGCCTTAGTCTTCCTAATATTTTTTCCCATTTTTCCAGCCCATTTTATTCTTTCCCTATGATGTTACTATTGGGCTACAACAGAAAGATTAGGTTGTTGAATTGGTCAGAGATGCCATGCCGAGCTGGGCTGGGCCAACCCGGGCTTGCCCGTTGTGACTTGACCTATTTCTATCCTCTCCTCTCCTCGGTTCACTCACCACAACCGACTCTCTATTTTTCTTTTTCTTCTCTTCCTCTGCTGCCCATTGCATCTCTGTCTCTTCTTTTTCCTTTCTTGGCTTGCGGCTTACTGTGTCTGCCGCCTCTTTGCCTCTTCGGCTTCTGCACCGCTGCCTCGGTCATACCGATCGTCGGCCACTTGCAATCTTTACTTGATTATTGTTCTTTGTTTGAGGGAAATAGAAAGGGTGTTTAGAGAGAGATAGAGAGAGGGAACCAATGACATTTTTTTGTGGCCCTAGACTGAGGGAACTCCTCCTTTTTCTACTGATCTTGCTGCTTTTATCTCCGGCACCTCGACATGGCTTACTGCTCTCCGCCGCTGCTCGGCACCGTTGCTATCTCAGTACGGTGGATCTCCACTGGCAGTACCAACACCACCGCAACAAGTAAGGGTGTTTTATTACTATTTTTATTTTCTTTTTTGAGCAATTTTTTGTGGCTGTCATTTTGGTCTTGCCGATCGGCTTGAACTGATTGTTCAGGAGGAGAAGGAAGTTTTTCTGTAATAGATAGAGTTATTTTTCCGTTGCTTTTCTTTTTGTTGTACTATAATAGTAAATAGCATTTTCTGTAATAGTAATTAGTTTTTCAACAAGTAGTATCAGAGCCACGGTTCTCTCATCAGTGCCGGCAACCTCGAAAGAATCCAGATCTGAGGAAACTGTTGAGTTCCTCAGAACTGGCCAGTGAAGTATTGCTAAACTTCTCTTGTTTTTTTTTTCGATTATTATTACTTTACTGTTTCTGTTTTTCGTTTCGACTTGCCGCCGGTTACTTTCCGTTTCTATTTTTCTTTCTCGGCTTGCCGCCAGTTTGTGATTGCTATTACTATTTTTTTGAATCGTGTTACTGCTCAGTTTTTTCTGTTTATTATTTTTTGTTTTGTTATACCTACTTCTGTTTTTTCGATACATCTGTTGCTGTTGGTTGTTGTTCTGGTTTTTCATTCTGAGTTTCATTTAGTTTTTTTTTTAAAAAAAACTATAAAACCCAAGCCTGGCTTAAATCCGTGAGATTTCAAGTATGTGTCCCTTGGCGCGTTTTTCCCGTTTTTTAAATATTTATTTATTATTTTATTATTTTACTCTTTTTGCTTGTCTTTTTCTGCTCTTACTGGATTAGTACCTTGTTTTTGTTTTGCCATTTTTCTCGTTTTTCAGTTATATACATTGTTGTTGTTTGCTTTACATGTTTACTTGGGTTTCTTGCCTCACACGTTATTACGCCGTTTTAGAAAACAAAACCAGCGATGTTTTCCCTTTAAAATACATTTGTTTAAAACGAAAAGGTTTAAACAAATCCGGGTATTTTATTTTTTAATAAAAAATTTTCAAATCTTTCATTTTCTTAGTCACTTAATTACACTTATTTGCCTTTAAAACATGTCAGTTCCAAAAATTGAAACTGATAAGTTTGATGGAAAATCTGACTTTGTAATGTGGCGGAGGAAAATGAAAGCAGTTTTGATACAAAATAAAATTGCACCTGCTATTTGTTGGCCCGAAGAGTATCCGAAATCTTGGAGGGATAAGTTCTTACGGGAAAACTAGGTGATGCGCACAATTGCCTTACCTTGCATTTAACCGACAATGTTTTACGAGAAATCGACAAAAAAGACAATGCTTTTGAAATTTGGACTAAGCTGGAAAAACTATATTTGGGAAAATCACTTTTGAATAAAATTTATTTAAAAGAGAAGCTTTTCGGTTTTAAAATGAGCGGATCAAAAACACTTTCATAAAATATGGATGATTTAAATAAAATCGTTTTGGAACTTCAAAATGTTAGAGAGAAAATCTCTGATGAAAATACTGCAGTCATTTTATTAAATGTTTTACCTGATTCTTTTAATGATGTAAAATCTGCCATTAAATATGGCATAAATGGTTTATCTCTTTCCGATGCTAAAAATGCTTTGAAATCTAAAGATTTGGATCTACAAAAAGAAAATAAATCACACAGTGAAAAATCTTTATGTGCGAGGGAGAGTTGACCGGAGGGAACCTCTTAGTCACAGGTCTAAAAGTAAAGCGCAATTCAAATCTCGAGAAAAGAACAAAGTGAAATGTTCTTACTGTGGTAAAGAGGGTCATATGAAAACAAGTGTTTTAAAAGGATTAAAGATGAAAAACAACGTAAACATGGTAAAGGGAGTAATAAAATCGGCAAAACCCACGATTTTGAATATGATAGTAATTCTATGTTTCAGAGGTTTTGTGTGTTTTCCTTTCCCCATATTGTTCTAAAGTTATTGATCATTGGGTTCTTGATTCTGGTAGTACATTTCACATGACACCCAACAAACACTGGTTTTCAGATTTCAAACCCTTAAATCAAGGAAAGATTTACATGGGAAACAATCAAGTTTGTGATGCTAAAGGCATTGGAAATATTTTCATTAAAATGCATGATGGTGTGACTAGGAAACTCACTGAGGTGAGATACGTGCTCGATCTTCGTTGGAATCTTATCTCTCTTGGTTATTTGGATTCTCTTAGTCTTTCTTTTAAATGTAAAAATGGTATTTTACATATTTGCAAAGGAAACCTAGTCATGCTAAAAGGTTTTAAAAGAGATAGTTTATACATCCTTTTTGGTAAAACAGTTTGTAACTCCTCTGTATTGATTCAAAAACTGTTCCCGAAAAAACTATATCGTGGCATCGTCGGATTGGCCACATTAGTGAAAAGGAATTTATTATTTACAAAAACAAAATCTTTTATGTGGTGACAAAATTGATTCCTTAGATTTTTGTGACCACTGTTTTTTGGGAAAACAACACAAAATTAGTTTTTCAACAAGCACATACAAGTCTTCTGCTATACTTGATTACGTGCATTGTGATCTGTAGGGACCTGAAAAGGTTCCAACTTATGGTGGTAATGTTTATTTCTTGTCTATCATTGATGATTTTTCAAGGCATGTTTGGGTCTTTCTTTCAAAAAGTAAAGATAAAAATTTTGAAAAGTTTTGTGAATGGAAACATTTTGCCGAAAATCATTCTAGAAATAATCTAAAAACTATCAGGACCGATAACTATCTTGAGTTTTTTAACCGGAATTTTAAGATTTGTGTGCATCGCATGGCATATTACATCATAAGATGGTTAGGTATAACCCCCAGCAAAACGGAGTAGCTGAGAGGATGATCTGTACTATTATGGATAAGGTTAGATGTCTCCTTGTTTCTTCTGGTGTCCCAAAACTTTTCTGGGGGGAAGCTGTTAGCAAGGGTGTCTACCTTATCAATAGATCCCCCCTTCTACAACCATAAACTTTAGGAATCCTATAGAACTCTGGTGTGATAAACCCCCTAACCTTTCCAACCTGAGAGTTTTCGAGTGTGCAGCCTTTGCACATCAGAAGGAGGGTAAGCTAGATCCTAGGTCTAGAAAGGGAGTGTTTACAGGATATCCTAGTGAAGTGAAGGGTTATAGGTGCGGTTGAAGGGTGAACCGGAAGTAAGGGTTGTCATCAATAGAGATGTTATCTTCAACGAGTTAGAAATGCCCTGTCTTAAGGATAAACCTATCTCCGATAGTCCACCGAGTGTTCCCACACCTAATAGTTGTATTCCTGTGGAGGTGGAGGTTACCTCTGATCTCTCTTTAGAACCACCTCAGGAACCCGAAACTAACCAAGAGCTACCTACATCATCCAGTAGCACACCTGATCCTCCTAGTATTCCTGAAACCCTTGATCTTATTTTAGAAGGTTCTGATGATGAGGGAGAGCACCCTGAGGCCCAAGCTCAAGCACTTAGGGATTACCAGCTTGCGAGAGATAGGGTTAGAAGAGTGCCTAAGGAACATCCTCAGTATGGTTACTCCTACATTGTTTCATATGCTTTTGCGGTTGCTTCTTATGTAGAAGAAAAAGAACCATTATGTTTTTCTGATGTTTTGAAAAGCCCTAATCGCTCTTTATGGTTACAAGCTATGGATGAGGAAATGTCTTCTTTAAATAAAAACAAAACCTAGATTCTTGTTCCAAAACTCTCAAAACAAAAGTTAGTTGATTGCAAATGGATTTTTAAAATAAAAGAGCCTGAGTCTTCTAATGAACCTCCAAGGTTCAAGGCCAGGTCGGTTGCAAAAAGTTTTTCACAAGTTGAGGGCATTGATATTAACGAAGTCTTTTCTCCTGTCGTTAAATACAAAACGATTAGGATTATTCTTGCTCTTGTTGCGTTTTATGACCTCAATCTTGAACAACTTGATGTTAAAACTACTTTCTTGCATGGTGATCTCAGAGAGACTATATATATGCGTCAACCACCAGGTTTTGAGGTTAAAGGTAAAGAATACATGGCGTGTCTTTTAAAAAAGTCCTTGTACGGACTCAAACAATCACCCAGACAATGGTACAAGAGGTTTGATTCTTTTATGTTAAAAGTTGGCTTTACTAAAAGCAACTATAATAGTTGTATCTATTTTTCTGGTAATAATGTTGAGTCTGCTATTTACTTATTACTTTATGTAGATGATATGGTAATTGCTTGCAGACATAAAGCTAAGATCGAGATCTAAAATCCTTGTTAAAATCTGAATTCGATATGAAGGATTTAGGGATTGCATCCAGAATCCTTGGGATGAGTATTTCAAGAGATAGAACTGATCGATCACTTTTTCTATCTCAAAATCCCTTCCTTCAAAAAATTGCATCCAAATTTTTTATGCACCTGTATAAGCCCGTTATAACTCCACTTGCAAGCCATTTCAAACTTTCTGACAAAACCTGTCCTAAAACCAAAAGTGAGAAAAGAGATATGGCAAATATCTCGTACAGAATGGCCATATGCTCAGTCATGTACTCAATGATATCTACCCGACCAGACATTGCCTTTTCTATAAGCCTTTTCAGCAGATTCATGTCTAACCCTGGGAGAGATCATTGAGCTGCTCTCAAGTGGCTACTACGTTATCTTAATGGAACTTTAGATCGAGGCTTACACTATCATAACTGGTCTGATTTTGAACTAATTGGATTTGTTGATTATGATTTTGCAGGTGATAAGGATGGTAGAAAATCTACCTCATCCTATTTCTTTACCCTAGCGGGTAATTGCGTCTCATGGAAATCTCAACTGCAACCGGTAAGTGCCTTATCAACAACTGAGACTGAATACGTCGCTGCTACAGAAGCTATCAAAGAAGCCATCTGGCTTCAAGGATTATTGAATGAATTGCAAGTTTTACATTCAAAAGTTGTTATTTATACAAATAGTCAGAGTTGTTTACATTTATGTAAAAATCCGGTCTATCACGAATGGACAAAGCATATAGATGTCAAATATCACTTTATTAGGGAAAAAGTCTCTAGCGGTTTAGTTGACATACATAAGATTAGTACTGATAATAATCCTGCAGATTTTGGTACTAAAATTGTGAACACTGATAAGTTTATGTTTTGCAGGGATTTCCTTCACTTGGACGCAGTTTTACTCTTGTTGTGACACACGATGGTTGGAAAAATATTGTTCGAGGTAGAAATTGTAGGCTTTTGGGCCTTAGTCTTCCCAATATTTTTTCCCATTTTTCCAGCCCATTTTATTCTTTCCCTATGATGTTACTATTGGGCTACAACAGAAAGATTAGGTTGTTGAATTGGTCAGAGATGCCATGCCGGGCCGGCCAACCCGGGCTTTCCCATTGTGACTTGACCTATTTCTACCCTCTCCTCTCTTCGGTTCACTCACCACAACCGACTCTCTATTTTTCTTTTTCTTCTCTTCTTCTGCTGCCCGTTGCATCTCTGTCTCTTCTTCTTCCTTTCTCGCTTGCGGCTTGCTGTGTGCGCCACCTCTTTGCCTCTTCGGCTTCTGCACCGCTGCCTCCGTTATACCGATTGTCGGCCTCTTGCACTCTTTACTTGATTGCTGTTCTTTGTTTGAGGGAAATAGAAAGGGTGTTTAGAGAGAGATAGAGAGAGGGAACCGGTGACATTTTTTTTGTGGCCCCAGACTGAGGGAACTCCTCTTTTTTCTACCGATCTTGCCGCTTTTATCTCCGGCGCCTCGACAAGGCTTGCTGCTCTCTGTCGCTGCTCAGCGCCGTTGCTATCTCGGCACGGTGGATCTCCGCTGGCGGTACCAACACCACCGCGGCAGGTAAGGGTGTTATTAATTTTTTATTTTCTTTTTTGACCAGTTTTTTGTGGCTGTCTTTTTGGTCTTGCCGATCGGCTTGAACCGATTGTTCAGGAGGAGAAGGAAGTTTTTCTGTAATTGATAGATTTATTTTTCCGCTGCTTTTATTTTTGTGGTACTGTAATAGTAAATAGGATTTTCTGTAATAGTAATTATTTTTCAACATGTTCAAATATTTCAGCCATCCCAATTAGAACTTCTGTGGCATTTTCGTTAACACATTTTGTGCGATTTTCGTTTGCAACTTCTGTTCCTCTTCGTTGGCAACTTCAGTGACCTCTTTGTTAACAAATTGTGTGGCCTCTTCATCAAAATCCCAAGCTGTTCCACTTTCACCAGGTATATTAGGATCAACTTGCAAAAATCTTTCACTTTGAACACTAATTGACGAGTATTTTTCCCAACCACAATTTTTTCCATTGTGATCTTCCAAGTCTTCGTGCGGATCATTCCCCTTTTGCCACACCAAATTTTCTTCCCTAATCTCATTCAAATCAATCATTGTACCTTTGCCCTTTCTATCTCTATTATCTTCTATTTTTTTAACTGTCCTTATTACTGTCAATCTTCAAATAATATATTCAAATAATAATCATTATAAAAACTTTCTTATTACTTAAAAAAATATTTATATTCACTAAATAATCGTTTCAATGATTAAAAAATAATTAAAGAAAATGAAATAATAAAAAAAATAACTACACTTTTGGACAACATCATTTCCATAAAATGATGAAATTGAATGACACGTTCATAACATATCTCATAAGGCTTCAACATAAAAAGAAATATATATATATTAAGATAAAATTTTCTATAAATAATTATTTTCAAAGTCATACTAGCCTAGTCAAGTTTTTAGGCACAATACAATCGTTAATATATATATATATATATATCATAATAGTATTCTAATAATGACTATTATAATAATTGCTTAATACTAAGACATACTATTTATACTCATTGAATTTCGTTTATCACTAAAGAACTCAAGTATTCTAGGTAAAAGAAAATTAATTATCAATAATAAGGATCTCATTTTCAATTTTCCATAATTTGTCCCTAGTATTAGGTAAAGAGTACCAATGAAGGACTTCTTGTAACCACTGTCACTCAGTTGACGGTCAATGCCTAAAGAGTGAACTATTTAGTCTAGAATGAAAAATATGAATAATTTGTGGCCCTTCTTAATTTATTCTTCTCCATCATTTATTCCTTCCACCCCTTCACCATCCGACAGATCCTCTCAGTCCACTTTCTTCCTCATGGTCAACACAACCCTTCTCCCCCACTCTACCTTCTTCTTCTCTCTTCCACCTCTTTTTTCCCATTGCACCTATCCCCTTGCTTGTGCCTTGGCGTATATCCAGTAGTGAGTATGTGTTTAGTCCTTCATTCAGTTGTGAAAGTTAGTTCCGTTTCAATAACACCAAGATGGGAAGTATTTGCAATGGTTTAAACAATTGCAAAATTTTAGAGATTTTCTTTTTGGTACTTTGGTTTGAAGAAGAAGAAAAAGGTGCGTTTGATTATTCATTGAACACAAATATGAAATAAATTTATGGAAGTATATTTATATTATATATATACATATATAAATACATGTATACATATATTTATATACACAGCTCCGATAACTGTAGGGATTTTTTCAGTGTTCTAACACTGAATTATCAATCTTCAAATGGAATTTGTAATTTCATTATTACAGCAATCGTTTGATTATTCTTGAAAAATTTCTAGAATAAATGAATTTTTAAGTTTTTTTTTTAGGAATTAGGCGAATGAGGGTGTAGAAGAAGAAGAATAAAAAGGGGGATGGAAGCATATGGGCAAAAGGAAAGAAGAGAAGGAGAAAAACAGGAAGGGAGGGAGCAAAGCCTATTAAGGGAGGAGAGAAGGGGCTTGAGCTACTGAGAGGGACGAGGGAGAGAGGAGAGGAATAAGAAGAGAAGAAATGAAGAAAGGCCCAAATTATTTCTCTTATACACTGTGGCCCTAAATAGTTGACTTTCATATTGACCATCAATTGAGAGACAGTGGTTAGAGGAGGTCTTTGATTGTAACGTTTCGCCTAATCTAGGGACTTTTTTTATACAATTATAAAATGAGGTCCTTGATTGAGACAAGTCCTAACTTTGAGGGGCCAAATTGAAATTTAATTCATTATTTTGTTTCAAATATTGGGCCAGGCATTCAAACTTTTTGCAAAACCCTTTCAATATCATTCTTACTGCCGAAATGCAAAAAGGGCCCTCACACCCTTATCATTTTTTTTTTCTTCAAAAAGGAGCTTTATTGACCATCATTTTATTGCTTTACAACAATTTTTCTAACCTATAATAAAATCACGTAATTCACATTTTTATATTTCTCTGATAATTTATTAACATATATTGTTTACAATAATTTATATACAGTAACATCTTTTTCAATCATAATAAACAATCTTTTATCATTTTCTTTTAGGAAATGCATACATTCATTTCTAACATTATAACTACTAATTTAATGTTTTTTTTGTAATTCAAACTTTTATTAGCGTTTCTTACCGAAGTCAATAACCCATACTTACTTTTTTAATTAGCTTCAATTTATATGTTTTTCTTCCTTTTCTTTTCCCATTTTTAGTTACCAGTATAGCAATATTTGCTATTTACAAACTCATATAACTTTTCAAAATCTATAGAAATGCTCCAAAATAATTAAATTTATTTGTTTTCATTCTCATACCTTTCATGTCGTTGCTCTTGTGATCGAGATTCGCTTCATGCAATTGATCCAAAACTTCTATATTTCTTCATTTCATCTGTCCGTTCACCACTTCTATTTTTTCTTGTATTCTATAATATCTACTGACTCTTTCTCTAAAATTCTAATACCCCTTTTTTTTATGAGAACTTTAATTGATGATGTTCTTATACTTCCTATCATCCCTTTTTATTTACAAAAAAATTAAACCAACCTTCATTTATTAACAATTAAATGTCCGCATTAAATACATCTTTTCTCTAATTTTCTTTCTTCTAATGAACGACTTTTATATCTTCATTTCTTTCTGCCTAATTAAAAAAACATGCCAAAAGTTTGCAAAAAAGTTGTTGTTGTGCAAACGTTGCGTATGGCATATTTTTTCTTTCTGAGCACCTCGAAGGAGCCGATAAAGATAACTCGATAATGTTTCATTATAAACATTCCATTTTTCTCTCTACAAACTTTCTCTCTAACCTCTCTCTAAAAAAACTCCCAACTTTAAACATTAAAACGAAATTAGAAGAATATATGAATCATTTTGAAGAATATTTGCAAGAAAATGTTGGTTTTGAGGTAAGAAATTGAATTTTTTTTTTCTGTTTTTTGTATTTTTAATTATTTTTTTAATATTAACTTTTCATTTTACATTAATAGGGTGATGAAGATCCAAATACCTTTGAGGAATTTCTAGAACCGAAAGAATATATCGATCTTGGACATTTATTTACAACTGACAATATTTAATTCGAAATATGAGTTGGTGGAGTGGGCAAAATAAATTGCAATAAATGCAAAGACATATTTAATCATAACTCGGTATCAGAGAGCCAGAACATTGGACCGTAGACCGTATGTCACATTAGCTTGCGAGCACGGAGGTTTAGTTAAAAAATATAAAAAACCAATAGTCGACGATGAGGAAGAAGAAATACCCAAAAAAAAAAAAAAAGGTATGGACCTTATGGGACAAAAAAATGTGGGTGTCCATTTAAGCTAAAGGGAGAGCAAATGACAACAAGTGAAAATTGGCAATTGTTCGTACACAACGAGAGGCACAACCATAAAATAGTTGTTTACACTCACGGTCATGCTCAGTCTACAAGACTTACGGACAAAAAAATGTGGGTGTCCATTTAAGCTAAAGGGAGAGCAAATGACAACAAGTGAAAATTGGCAATTGTTCATACACAACGGGAGGCACAACCATAAAATAGTTGTTTACACTCACGGTCATGCTCAGTCTACAAGACTTACGAAGGAGCAGTTTCAATAGACTGAGCAGTTCAGGAAGACTCATGTTCCACCTTGCAATATATTACAATTTTTTCGAGAACAAGACGTTGGTTATGCAGTTAGGTAAGTTATAAGGGAATTATTAAATTATTTTTAATAATTTATTTAAATATTTTAGATTTGTTTTTATTCCATTAATAGATATAAGATTTTGATGTATGTAGTGCCCAGAAAATTTACAATGTTGTTGCCAAGATTAAGAGCAACCGGATGCAGGGAAGAAATATTGTAGAGGAAGTTCTCCGCTTAAGTGCAGAAAGAGGCTACACCGTTTTCCATAGAAATCGTGAGGACAGCAACGTACTTAGTGATCCGTCGTTGCACACCCGACATCGATTGCAATGATTAGAACGTGGCCATATGTACTGATAATGGATACGACGTATAAACGAACAAGTAAGTACTATGGTGGATTAATTCTATTATTAGATATCTTTATTAATTTATTCGCACAAACATTTAAATTTTATAATATATTTTTTAGTAAATAGTTAATAATAATTTTAAGTCCGTGAAAAAATATTAGTGAATGTTAATAATTAAATTTCTCGCTTATTTTTTAAGGTACAACATGCCACTATTAGAATGTGTAGGGATGACTCCAACAGGAAAGAACTTCACAGTGGCAACAGCTTTTATGTGCAATGAACAGGCAACGACATACATATGGGTTCTTCAACAAATCAAGCACTTATATTTTACATCTGCTATGTTAAATAGTCATGGTTCAGTTATCAATAAATGAGAGCCTTTAGTCATTCTTACCGATAGGGAAAGTGGACTAATACCAGTGATTGATGATGTGTTTCGCAATTCATATCATATGTTATGTAGAAGACACATCGATCAGAATATGTTGGCCAAGTTGACAGAGATGGTGAAAGATGAAGAGGTGGTACAACGGGTCGTGGAAAAAATTAATTAATGAAATAGATAAGGTGAAATATCAGAGAAAGTTGGAAGTGTTGAAGATTAGGTAGCAAAGCAGGCCTGACTTTCTACATTACCTGTTCAGCACATGGTTGAATCCATCTGCCCATAAATTTTGCAGGGTTTGGACCTCTCAAGTGTTGCATTTTGGGGTAGAGACAACGAAGCGGGTAGAAAGCGAACATTTTGTTGTAGAAGCTGTGGCTATCAACGTGTCACGGTGATTTGGACACCGTGTTTCTGAATATCGACACTCTCATCCAAGGTCAAATTGCATAAATTAAATATACTTTGGAAATTTCTAGACTTAAAGAGAAGTATGACGCTAAGAGTAATCCCATCATGAAGAATTTAAGTAATAAAATTGGTCATTTGGGTTTGAAGAAGAAAGCACGTCAGATGGTAGAAGAACCGGGAAGTAATTGTCTGCATTATTTAAGGAAGCCGCACGGTCTACTATGTGCATGTGAACTTGTTAATTGGCATATTTAATTCCAATCCAAGAGGAAGACGTTGACATTTTTTAGAGAAAACTAGAAATTGGTTCTGATATTCCTGAAGAGCACGATAGAGATATGGAATCCGAAATGCGTGATCTCACTTCACTGTTACAGGAAATTAGTACTGGTCCAATTTCTAATGTCCGAGAAATTAGGCGACTCATCAAAGGTGTTATATGTCCAGTGTTGCCTGATGATCCTTGTCAGCCGTTGTCAACCCCCCCAGAGACCGCAATCACGAAGGGACAACGGAAGACGAATTCTACCAAAAGGGATAAGTTTATCATCCGTTGCAAGTCCGAATTCACCACCAGTGCCATTCCCTTTCAACAATGCATTTCCCTGGTTTATGTATCAATTTATACAAAACTGGAAGAATGTGGTTAGAGATGGTAATTGTGGATTTAGGGTTGTATCAAATTTTTTGTTTGGGGACGAAAATCATTAGGTTGAAATTCGTAGAAGAATGAGCTATGATTTACGGCATCATATGAACGTATATGGGCAACTGTTTAGCTCAGTTGAACGTGTGACAGTTGATAATGAAGACAAATTTCGTCCAGATGGACAAAAGTGAGCCACAACCTTTGCTATTCTGGGCGAAAGTGGCCCAATATTTTTACCCATCCGGACAAAAATGCTACTGAAATTGAAAAAAAAAAATCAATTTTCTTACCTCAAAACCAACACTTTCTTGCAGTAATTCTTCAGGGGACTCCATACGTTAGGCTAATTTAGGTTAAATGTTCAAAGTTTGAGTTTTTTTTAGAGAGAGGTTAGAGAGAATGTTTGTAGAGAGAGAAAGTTAAATGTTTAAAATAAAATATTTTCGAGTTATCCTTATAGATTTCCGAGTTATCTTTATTGACCCCCTTTCCCCTTTTGCCAAGGCTATACCTCGTTTGGAATTTTTTTAAAGTGGATTATGAGGAACTTCTAGTTATTTTCGAAGGATATAATACATGTTCCTCTTTGGGTGACCAGTTGATTATTGAAAGTGATTCTTTTCAAGCGGTTAACATCATTATTTCTAATGGTAAAAACTTCTCGGAGCTCGCATCTTTATCTTTAGCTTTTCGAAATAGTATAGATGTGTCTTCTATTTCTTTTTGTCATGAGTATAGGACAGGTAATATCCCGACGCATTTGCTAGCTAAGGCCGTCTTATTTTCTTATATTCCTCAATCTTGGACTAGGAATATGCCTCATGATATAACACAAGCTATTTTATTAGATTTCAATAATATATAATCCCTTTTTTCTTCCAAAAAAAAGGAATTTATAATACTTTCCATTTCCTACACCTAGGAATTAATGGAAAAATTTGAGTAACTAATATCTTTCCCATTTGTGAAACCCTCCTCCCATGCTTCTACAAAAGAAATAATAAAATAAAAAGCCTTCCCTTCGCCTCACCTCATCCTTCCCTTCCTCCCCTCCCCTCTCCCCCCAAAAAAAACCTCTCTTCCCAGCTGCATCCCCCTCCTTTCTCCCCCCACCAAATATATATATATATATATATATAGATAAATAAAGAACTCCCTCTTCCCCAACCCCAACCACCTCCCTCAACCCAAGAGGAAAAAGAAAAACCTCCTCCCCAACTCAGCCCACCACTCCTCCCCCCTCCCCCCCAAGCCACCAAAAAAATAAAAATAAAACAGAAAACCCGTGTTTTCCACCCCCCATATACTTTCCTTTTATACCCCTAAAAACTATGTAAAAATTTGTAACTAATCCCACCTGTGACCAATTCTCTTCCACCCCCTTCCAGTTGGTGTCCTTGCCAAAAAAAAAAATTCCCACCTAAACCCTTTCCCATAAACCCCCTTTTCCCTAAACAAAATTTTTCAAAAAATTACTTTTTTTAAAAAAAAAAATTAATCTAAAGGCCAACTGAAAGACGATGATGTTTAATTAAAAAATAAAAAATACTACAATGGAGTACATTCTCTTCCACCCCAACCCCTTATAGTCCCCTTGCAACAAGAAAAAAAAGCCTTATTTTCTCACCCACTCTCGGTCCCATAAACCCCCTCTTCCCCCACAAACAAAAATTTGTCAAAAAAAATTAATCTAAAGACCAACTACAAGAAGATGATGTTTAATTAAAAAATAAAAAAATACAATGCAGTACATTTTTTACTATTTTCTTAATTGAGAGACCAATATTTTTAACTCAAAATCTTTCAATTAACCGAAGGACTTAAGTAGGTACTACATTTTCAATGTTAGATTCCTCAAATATCTGGTATATACAAATTGCACAAAGTAATTGACCTCTCTACCATCCCATGCTTTACAAAATGTTGCCTCTTCAAAAACCTTCAAAAACATGAACCTACATCACTATGCATCAAATAAAAAAGCAATATTAAGACTTTTTTAGGACCATAGAAAAAAAGGGAGCAAAGGTGTACCTTAAAGAAAAAAAAAATAATGTAGACTTAATGAAGAATCGAATCAAATTATTCTGTTATAGAGTTCTAAGAAAGTGTAAACTCCTTTCTCAAATTAGAAGAGTTGAAGAAGAAGGTCATGAAACAATAGTAGTTGGTAAATGGATAAGTGGATCCATGGAGATAAAATTTGAATTTTAAAAGTACTTAAACAATATAAAAAACAATAAGTTCCCCAAAGCATTACTATTATGAGAAAAAAAGAAGAAGAAATCAAATTCCATTCACCATCGAAGACTCCATTAAAACGAATATGTAGTATGGAAAAAATTAATGATGAAACACCAAGTCATGATTTTTTAGTTGGAAAAAAAAAAAACCAATCACCTAAAGGAGAAAGATATTAGGAGTTGTTTATGTATTAAAAGAATAATCAGTAATGTGAAAGAAAAAAATGTTATAATTACCTTTACTTTTCAACTGAACAACAGTGGAGCATCATACATTTGATCCTCTAATACAATATTATGTAATATGGAAAATATTATTAATACAATAAAATGAAAATATGTGAGATTATTAGTCCATAATCATTGATAATGCCATATTCAGTAGGATTTGATCGAATTGTCACACTGAAGAACATGAAACAACAAAGCTTACTGATGGAGAAAACCTTCTAATTACTATTACAAATACTATTACTATTACAAATTCAACAATAAAAAACACAGTGGAAAAGAAAAATAAACAGAAAGATTTGATCTTTCTGAAGAACAGAAATCACTTAAGGAACAATCTGCAAAATAAAACCCAAATCAGTAACAAATAACCCAATATAAACAAAGAACGGTTTTTCTCACCACTGTTGGAAAACCGTTCAATAGAAAATCAAAGAGATGACCGAGGAGCAAAGCATCGAGGAGTTATCCAGCCGGAAATAGTCGCCGAACAGCGGCGTAGCCGCGTCGAGGCGATGGTGATAAAGAAGGGTGATGATCGGGATTATAACCCTCAGACAAGAGCCTCAACCGGGAAGAATCACCGGCAACCGAACGACCTCTATTTCTCTCTCTCTCTCTTTCTTTTCTTTCCTCACGACTATCTCTCTAAACTCACCAATAGATAAACAATGGTGACAGAAGACAAGGATGTTAGACAGCATAAACAGAGAGAACAACAATGGCAGAGCCGACTGAAGAAGGAGGAGAAGAAAAGTTGAAGTCTTGAAGACTCCAAGAGACACCAGGAGAATGAAACGGTTGAGAGAGAAGATCGAGAGAGACTGTGCATAAACCGAGGAGACGCCATCAATAAGAAGAGCCAGTCGAACGATCGCGCGCGGGTCACCAGCAAGCGACCCGGGTGGCCAGCATCCCGCGGGACTCGGTCAAGAGGCGGCCCAGAAGCAATCCAACAAGAAGACTCGGTCAAGAGGCGGCCCAAGCAACAGCCAGCAGAAAGACGGCCCAAGGGGCAGCCCAAGAAGAGAGCACAAGAAGCCTATTCAATTTGGTTGAGGCCCAAACACATCACTGGGTTAATTGGTAAACAATTAGGCTGGAAAGGGGGAAAAATTGGGAGATAAAGGGCTGTAAAGCCTACAATCTCTACCTCGAATAATATTTTTCCATCCCTGAAAGATGACTCAGTTTGAGTCAAACCGTTTGCACATGTAGAAAGTCCCTGCAAAACATAAATTTATCAGTGTTTATAATTTTAGTACCAAAATCAGCAGAATTATCATACTAACTTTATCTATGTCAACAATACTACTAGAGACCTTTTCTCTAATAAAACGGTACTTGACATCAATATGTTTTGTCCGTTCGTGATAGACAGGATTTTTACATAAATGTAAACAACTTTGACTATCAATGTAAATAATAACTTTGGAATTTAAAAAGTTCAATTCAATCAATAACCCTTGAAGCCGAAGGGCTTCTTTGATTGCTTCTGTTGCTGCGATATATTCAGCCTCAGTAGTTGATAAAGAAACCACAGGCTGTAGTAGGGACTTCCACGAGATGCAATTACCCGCAAGGGTAAAGAAGTATGAGGTAGTAGACTTTCTACTATCCTTGTCACCTGCAAAATCAGAGTCAACAAATCCAATTAATTCAAAATCAGACCAATTATGGTAGTGTAAACCGCGATCCAATGTTCCATTTAGGTAACGTAAAAGCCACTTGAGAGCAGCCGAATGATCTCTTCCAGGATTCGACATAAATCTGCTAAGAAGGCTTATAGAGAAAGCAATGTCTGAACGGGTAGATATCATTGAGTACATGACTGAGCCTATAGCCATTCGGTATGGGATGTTGGCCATATCTCTCTTTTCACTTTTAGTTTTAGGACAAGTTTTGTCGGAAAGTTTAAAGTGGCTAGCAAGGAGAGTAGTAACGGGTTTACAAAGTTGCATAGAGAATTTGGATACTATCTTCTGAAGGAAAGGCTTTTGGGATATGAAGAGAGAACGATCAGGTCTATCTCTAGAAATATTCATTCCAAGGATTTTGGATGCCACACCCAAATCCTTCATATCAAATTTGGATTTTAGCAGCGAGTTCAGTTCGTCAATCTTAACTTTGTGACGACAAGCTATCAGCATATCATCCACATACAACAATAGATAAATAGCATAATCCACATTATTACCAAAAAAGTAAAGACAACTATCATAATTACTTTTCGAAAAACCAATTTTGGATATAAAAGAATCAAACCTCTTGTAACACTGTCTTGGTGATTGTTTAAGTCCATATAGGGACTTTTTCAGAAGACATGCCATATGTTCCTTACTCTTTACTTCAAAACCAGGTGGTTGATGCATAGAAATGGTTTCCTCAAGGTCACCATGTAAAAAGGCAGTTTTCATATCAAGCTGTTCAAGATTAAGATCATA
This sequence comes from Catharanthus roseus, assembly GCA_028651295.1. Classification (NCBI taxonomy): domain Eukaryota; kingdom Viridiplantae; phylum Streptophyta; class Magnoliopsida; order Gentianales; family Apocynaceae; genus Catharanthus; species Catharanthus roseus. The sequence goes on along the minus strand of JAPQWS010000046.1, from coordinate 384,415 downwards.
GAAAGCAACAAGAGCAAGAATAATCCGAATTGTTTTGTATTTAACAACAGGAGAAAAAATTTCGTTGAAATCAATGCCCTGAATTTGTGAAAAACCTTGTGCAACAAGTCTAGCCTTGAACCTAGGAGGTTCATTAGAAGACTCAGACTCCTTTATTTTAAAATCCATTTGCAATCAACAAGTTTTTGTTTTGAAGGTTTTGGAACAAGAATCCAGGTTTTGTTTTTGTTTAAAGAAAACATTTCTTCCTCCATAGCACGTAACCATAAAACGAGATTGGGACTTTTCAAAACCTTAGAAAAACACAAGGGTTCTTTTTCTTCAACATAAGAAGCAACAACAAAAGCTTACGATACAATGTAAGAGTAACCATACCGAGGATGATCCTTAGGTACTCTACGAACTCGGTCCCTAGCAAGTTGATAATCCCTAAGAGCTTGGGTTTGAGCCTCAGGATGTTCCTCTTCCTCATCAGAACCATCTAGAACAGGATCAGAAGTTTCAGGAACGGGAGAGCTACTAGAAGGAGCAGAAGGCTCAGAATTTGTTTCAGGTTCCTGAGACGGTTCTAGAGTAGGTTCGGAGATAGTCTCCACCTCCACCGGAATGCTACTAGGAGAAGGATCACAAGAAGGATTATTGGTGACGGTGTTATCTCTAAGATAGGGCATTTCTAACTCATTGAAGATGACATCCTTACTGATGATAACCCTCACCCATGGTTTACCCTTTAACCATACTCTATAACCCTTTACCCCACTAGGATATCCTATAAACACTCCCTTCCTAGATCTTGGATCTAGTTTCCCCTCTTTTTGATGAGCAAATGTTGTACAACCGAAAACCCTTAGGTTTGAAAGATTGAGAGGTTTCCCAGACCAGAGTTCTATAGGAGTCTTAAAGTTTATAGCGGTGGACAGATACCTATTGATGAGGTATACAGCTGTACTAACAGCTTCACCCCAGAATGGTTTTGGAATACTAGAAGATACCAACAAACAACAGACCTTATCCATAATAGTACGGTTCATCCTTTCGGCAACTCCGTTTTGTTGTGGGTTATTTCTAACCGTTCTATGGTGTAAAATGCCATGTGATGCACATAAGTCAGAAAACTTCCAGTTACAAAATTCAAGACTGTTATCGGTCCTGATAGCTTTTAGTTTATTTCGAGAATGATTTTCGGCAAAACGTTTCTATTCACAAAATTTTTCAAACGTTTGATCTTTGGTTTTTAAAAGAAAAACCCATACATACCTCGAAAAATCATCAACAATAGAAAGGAAATAAACGTTACCACCGTAAGTTGGAACCTTTTCAGGCCCCCACAGATCACAATGCACATAATAAAGATGTGCAGATGACTTATGTGTGCTGGTAGAAAAACTGATTTTGTGTTGTTTTCCCAAAACACAGTGATCACAAAAATCCAAAGAATCAATTTTATCACCACACAAAAGTTTTTGTTTTTGCAAACGATAAAGTCCCTTTTCACTAATGTGGCCAATCCTCCGATGCCACAACATAGTTTTCTCTGGGACAGTTTTTGAAATCAAGGCAGTAGAGTTGCAAACAGTTTTACCAAGAAGGATATGTAAAGTTTCCTTTTTAAAACCTTTTAGCATGACTAGGTTTCCTTTGCAAACACGTAAAATACCAATTTTGAATTTAAAAGAGAGACCCAAAGAGTCTAAATAACTGAGAGAAATAAGATTCCGAAGTAAGTCAGGAACATATCTCACCTCAGTGAGTTTTCTAGTCACGTCATCATGCATTTTTATAAAAATACTGCCAATGCCTTTTATATCACAAACCTGATTATTTCCCATAAAAACTTTTCCTTGGTTTAAAGTTTTGAAATAAAAAAACCAATGTTTATTTGGTGACATGTGAAATGAACAACCAGAATCAAGCACCCAATGATTAACAACATCAGTACATGAAGGAGAAAAAGAAACACACAGAACTTCAGAAAACATAGAGTTACCATCTGAGTCAAAACCGTGGGTTTTATCGACTTTATTTCCTCCTTTACCATGTTTACGTTGTTTCTCCTCTTTGATTCATTTAAAACACTTGTTTTTCATATGCTCTTCTTTCCCACAGTAAAAATATTTTACCTTGCTTTTCTCTCATGATTTGGAACGTCTTTTAAAATGACGACTAGGAGTTTCTCTCCTGTCAATCCTTCCTCTTACAAAAAGATTTTCTCCATGAGACTTGTTCTCTTTTTGTAAATCCAAATCCTTTGATTTTAAGGCATTTTTACACTCATATAGGGAAAGATCATCCCTACCATATTTAATGGTAGATTTGACATCATTAAAGGAATCAGGTAAGGCATTTAGTAAAATGACTGCAACATTTTTATCAGAGATTTTCTCTCCGACGTTTTGTAACTCCAAAATGATTTTATTTAAATCATCGATATTTTCAGAAAGTGATTTTGTTCCACTCATTTTGAAACCAAAAAGCTGTTCTTTTAAATAGATTTTGTTTGAAAGAGATTTTCCCAAATACAACTTTTCCAGTTTTGTCCAGATTTCAAAAGCGTTGTCTTTTTCATCAATTTCCCGTAAAACATTATCAGTCAAATGCAAGGTGAGACAGCTATGAGCATCACCTAGTTTTTCTTTAAGGATTTCGCCCTTCCAAGACTCTGGATACTCTTCAGGGCTGCAAATAGCAGGAGCAATTTTGTTTTGTACCAAAACTGCTTTCATTTTCCTTTGCCACATTACAAAATCATATTTGCCATCAAACCTGTTAGTTTCAATCTTTGGAACTGACATGTTTTAAGGGCAAATAAGTGTAATTTGGTGGTTTCAGAAAGATGAAAGATTTGAAAAAAGGTTTTGACTAAAAATTGTCTGGATTTTTCCTTTTTTTTTTTTTTTAAAAAAAAAACAGAGGAAAGATGTCCCAAAGAAAAACGGCGTTTGTTTGTTTTAATTTTTTTTGATTAGGTTTGGTTTTGATTACAAAACAGCGTAGCACAAACGGCACAGAAAAACCAAATCAAAGCAGTAACAAATAGAATAACAGAAGAAACAGGAACAAACAAAAACGACAGAAAAAGATAGAAGAATGAAAACCTTTTGAAATCAGCAACGAAAAACCTCTAAGTCACAGATACTTGGAATCTCTTGGATCCAAGCCAGGCTTGGGTTTTGGTTTTTGAAAACAGAGAACAAAACAAAGCAACAAAAAAAACTGGAAATAATAAAAGAACAGAAGCAGAATAATAGTAAAGCAATAATAAGCAGTAATAGTAATCAACACGGCGGCAAGTCGTCACCACAGCGATCAACAGAAAATAGAACCGGCAGCAAGCCAAAACAGAGATAATATCATAAATGGCTACAAGCCGAAAACAATAAACTAGATAAAGCCGGCGACAAGCCGATAAACAGTAAACAGAAAAACGGCGGCAAACTGAAGAAACAAAAAGAAGAAAAACTATAAAACAGAGAGGATGAGAAGAACTTCACTACCGGATTCTGAGATACTTCTCAGATCCGATGATTGTTGCCGTACGCCTGACACCAATTGATGGAGAAAACCTCCTAATTACTACTACAAATACTATTACTATTACAAATTCAACAATAAAAAATACAACGGAAAAGAAAAATAAACAGAAAGATTTGATCTTTCTGAAGACCAGAAATCACTCAAGGAACAATCTGCAAAATAACACCCAAATCAGTAACAAATAACCCAATATAAACAAAAAACGATTTTGCTCACCACTGTTGGAAAACCGTCTAACAGAAAATCAAAGAGATGACCAAGGAGCGCAGCATCGAGGGGTTATCCAACCGGGAACAGTTGCCGAGCAGCGGCATAGCCGCGTCGAGGCGATGGTGATAAAGAAGGGTGATGATCGGGATTATAACACTCAGACAAGAGCCTCAACCGGGAAGAATCACCGGCAACCGAACGACCTCTATTTCTCTCTCTCTCTCTCTCTCTCTCTTTTCTTTCCTCACGGCTATCTCTCTAAACTCACCAACAGATAAACAATGGTGATAGAAGACAAGGCTGTTAGACAGCATAAACTGAGAGAACAGCAATGGTAGAGCCGACTGAAGAAGGAGGAGAAGAAAAGTTGAAGTCTTGAAGACTCCAAGAGACACTAGATGAATGAAACGGTTGAGAGAGAAGATCGAGAGAGACTGGGCATAAATCGAGGAGACGCTATCAATAAGAAGAGCCAGCCAAGCGGTCGCTCGCGGGTCACCAACAAGCGACCCGGGTGGCCAGCCCAGGCCGCGGGCATCCCGCTGGACTCGGTCAAGAGGCAGCCCAGAAGCAATCCAGCAAGAAGACTCGATCAAGAGGCGGCCCAAGCAACAGCCAGCAGAAAGACTGCCCAAGGGGCAGCCCAAGAAGAGAGCACAAGAAGCCTATTAAGTCTGGTTGAGGCCCAAACATATCACTGGGTTAATTGGGGAACAATTGGGCTGGAAAGGGGGAAAAATTGGGAAATAAAGGGCTGTAAAGCCTACACTTACTATAATTACCTATTCATCATAAATGGTAAATGAATAATGAAAAAAGACAAAATAATTGCTCACTCTAAAAAAAAAAAAAAAAAAAAAACCCAGACCAACCATGAATCCAGAGGTTAACAAAAGTAAAAAGAGAAAAAAATTATGCCATAAAAAATTACATACCTATTATGCAAATCTGTGAAGAATTAGAAGAGATCAACGTCTAAACATGAGTGATGATTGTGGAAAGTTGGAAATCGACTGGAACGTGGTTGGTTGAGTAGTTAGTAACGGTAAGTAAGAGTTTAAATTTGAATAGAACTTTTATTATTAACCAATAAGAACTTTTTTAACTAATTAAAAAATAGAAAATTAGCAAATTACGGATTCAAATTTAGAGGCATTATAGAAGGAGAAAACTTTCTCTCTCCTTTTGCAGTTTATAAATACTAGTCAAAACCCGTGCTATGCATGAGAATAGTTTTTTATAGTAAAAAAGCATACATATATCTAATATTTTATTTTAAAATAAAAAAATATTTTTAAATTAAAAATATATATGTAATATTTTCTTTTTATTCATTTCCTTAGATGTGAATTGAACTCAAAACCTACTTTAATAAGAATGATTTATACCAATGAGTTACTAAGTATATAAAGTGTTCAAATGAAATTATATAAATAAAAACGAAAAATAATATTAATTAAAAAGTATAAAATAAAATGAAAATTTGAATATTAAAAAAAGTATAAGAACTCATAATGTTCTCTTTAGTATCCTAAAAGTTCAAGCTAATATTTATAACAATACCCTACGCTCTTCCCCCTCCCCATCCAATAAACCCCCTCCCCTCTTCTCCTTCCCCCGCTTGCCCCCACACCCCTCTCCTCCCCCCTCCCCGCCCTCTTCCTCAGCCAAACCCTCTTTCCCTACACTCTCTCTCCAAAAAAACCCTTAAAAACATCATACATACATATAGTCAAGACCCGTGCTATGCACAGAGATGGATTATTTTAATAAAAATATAATCTACATATATAATATTTAATTTTTTTAAAAAATAAATATTATTTAATTAAAAATACTATACATCATTTAAAAAAAGAGAATAATAATTCTCCTTTCCTCCAAAATTGATCAAGGTTTTGAAAAAAGAAAATAAGTTCACAACCTCGAACCCTTTTCCCATCCCCTCCCCCAAAAAAATCATCTTTCTTGGACCAACGTCCCCGTCACCACCCTTCCCGCCCTACCCTCCCCTCAAAAGGAAAAAAAGAGACCATCTTTCCCACACCGACACCCCCACTACCCCCTTCCTTCCCTCCTCAAACCCTCTCCCCCCCACCCCACCCCCCCTCTCCCCCTCCAAAAAAAAATTTCTATCTTCCCCCACATCCACATCCCCTTTCCTAATATTTTACTACAAAAAAAACTGTAAAATTGAGAATCAAATCATAAGCCAATCTAATTATCGTTAAAAGTCGAAGGAGTAATGACTCCGTCAAAATCTGGTTGACTTGACGTCTCATGTTGCTCAACCCATTTGTTTGAACAGATTAATCCAATTTTTGAAATTTCAATTTTTTTACAAAATTTTTGTTTACTAAAACTTATCTTTTATATTCTTTTGAACTTGAAAGTCATTAATAATTTTTAATTAGGCTTTATAACTATATTTAGTATTAATTAATGTGTAAAATTACTAATGTATTTATAATCTATTTTTAATAATTTATAATATTATGATGACGTTATCCGAGTCAAAGGTAAGTTTGACCTCGTTTGGTTCAAGGAATTTGTTGTGGAAAAAAATACTTTTCCTTAGAAAAAGATTTCCCTTGAATTGGTAATGAGGGAAAATGCAATAGAAATTATCATAAAAAAAATTAGGGAAAAGTTTAATAGAAAGTGTGGAAAATATTTTTTTTATACAAAAGTTTAAGGAAAAAGAAAATAAGAAGGAAAACCTTCTCTTGAGGCGTGCTATGCGCATTTTCCAAACCGGTATGAGATTGTAGCATTTTAGTTTTTAGTTTACTTATACTCAACTTACTTAAATAGATACAATAATTTTTTGTATTAAATATATATAGAATATTTTTCAATGAAAATTTTATGGGTTACAAGGGATCTTTCTCACAAAATAATTCTATAATTATTTTTTTCTTTTTGGTGTAGTATGAGTTACCCTTTTTTTCTTTTTTAGCAAATAAACTAAATTATGTCTAGATAAAAAATTAAGTTTGCTTTTTTTTTTAATTATTTCCTATCATTCTAATCTTTTACTAATTTTAATTTTATTTGGAAAATTAGAAAAAAATTATTTCATTAGAAATTTAATTAATTGTCGAAAAGCAAATATATATATGTATTTAAGGTATAATAATTTGTACACATTACAAAATAAACTTTGTCAGTTGAAATAGCTATAAATTTATCCTTATTCTTAACACATGGTACTTTATGAATAAAAACTTCAAAATGATTTAATTAACCTCCATTACCTAGATATTAATAAAAAAAGAAAGGAAAAAAATTTAATATCTTAAATATTAAAAAGAACTATAACAATTGTGAAGTATCCAAGATTCACCATATAAAAAGGAAGCAATCTTAAAATTTTATAATGTCTTCCATGAATTGAAATGTCAGTCTTTTACAACAAGATCTTTATTTTGCTTATGATTTTCTTAATTTTAAATTTTAAAATTTAAATTCTTGCATATTATTCTAATTCTTTGCCAATTCTTTTTTGGATAATAAAGAAAAGATTTATCCTACTAGAACTTTAATTTAATGCTTAAAACTATAAAATAATAAAATTCATAAAGGAAAATCCCTTCTTTTAAATAAATCTTTTTAAAAAATAATTTGAAACAATCTTTAATGTAACAAAAAGAAAGTCAACTAAACATAGCAACTCGTTTTTATTTATTTTTTTTTCATTTTTGGTACTTTGAATTCCACATGATGTTTTCATTTTCTTCAACAGATTTAGCAAATAATAATAATAATTAAGAAAATAAATCCCCTTTAACAACTCTAATTATGGACTGTTATCTAACCGGAAACGCTCCTTTTGGGGGGGGCCTAGATAACACTAATGATCTCTTACTGTTTGCAACTTTCATTCAAAAAAATTTCTTGCTAATCCTGTTGAGAAATATAGATGGGTCACCTGATATTCTAAACAATATATAATTTCTGGACTCTAAACCAGAAAATTATATATTAGAGTACTACATCACATCTGGGTTGCACAAACTACAAACTCAGTATCACAAATTGAAATTCTCACAGATGATGCAGTTCTCATTACATGCATTCATGTGAGCACTCCTGCACTATACAACTTTTTGGCGTCGCCCTATCTTGTTGGAGAAAGATTTTTAAAAAAAAACGATTGTATAAAAAAAATAATATAATTTACTAAACATGATTTCAGAACCCAAGTACAAATTATAGTATCAAAATTACCAGTATATCACGACTTTTGAGAATCAGCAAGAACAATGGATATATCAAAGCTTTTTCAATCCCTACGGATCAATTTAGTCAATCAAAATAAAAAAGCAAGATATGTATAGCAAAGTAAAATTCAAGAAACTTTCATTAAAAAACAACATTCAGCCAAATCGAATGTGAGAATAAACTTGAGCAAAAGGGCAAGAAAAATTCTAAATCCAATAAAGATAACTGTAATAATTGAATTAGTTAGAAAATTTTAATAGAGAATTAAAAAGAAAATATAGGCTTGCAAAAAAAAAGGCGAAAAAGAAGAAGAAACTACAGTGCCACAGGTATATATATAGAATTTGACCTCTAAAAAAACGACCCTGTGAGCGAGGGATTTCGAATCAAACGATTTTGTTAGATTATAATAATATAGGAATTGGTTAAATATCTCCCATCACATAGTATTAGTTGTTCATAATTTTAAAATTTCAAAAGGAAAGATTGGAATTTTAGAATTAATTTAATAGAATGAAAATCTTCTTTTAACCAATCATGTCATTAATAATTAATTAAAAAGTAAAAAACTCCAAAAAGTTAGTTTAGAGTCTTGAAAGATTGAGGGAACTCTAGAGCTAAAGACCCTCTTCAATATACATATATATGTATATATAGACTAGCAAAACAACACGGTGAGTTAATATTTAATAAATAAAGCAAAATTAATATCTTAAAACTAATAAAATCTAATAAAATAAAAAAAACAAAACTGCAAGAGCTTGCATCCTAAAAAGAAACAAAAATAACAATTGCAATCCATCAAAATTTTAGACGAAATCGCGAGAGAGTTTGGGTCCTCTTAATGTGAGAAAAGGAAAAAATGAAATGAAATTAATTACCGTCTCTTCTCTTCTATAGAGGTTATAAAAAAAAATTTCTATATAATTTTTCCCTACGAAATTTTCTATCAATATCGTTATGTAAGAAATATTGTTAATAGAAAATCCTTGTACAACTTAAACTTAAAGTAGCAAAATTTACTATGAATGAAAATATATTTCATGCGTTTGTTTAGTTTCTTTCCTGCATCTGTCACTGCTGTGAGGTTTAAAGAACATATTGAAATGTTACAAACTTTAAATCTATGTTTTAGGACACATTCTTCCTCTCACAAACCATTCTCATCTTTCACAAAACTCAAGACCGAAATATAAGTTGAAAAGTTAAAATTTTGCTTATAAGCAATATGAATTTTTCAAGCCAATTAATTATAATCTAAAACATAAAGTTACAAGTTATAAGAATTTGGGAGTAACATAACAATAACCTTTCTAAGATACATAAGTGCAAAAATTAGTATGCTTTGAAAAAGTATTAAGAGAGGGGATAAAAGTTTATATTGGTCTTTTATAGTCATGGTTACATTACAATTTATCTTAAATATTTTTCAACTCACTTTCCCTAAGTTTTTCATTGAACCCCAACATATTCTTTATTCTCACCTTTTACAATGAATTTTTTTAACCCAAATAAAAAAAAAAAAAGAGTCCTAGAACAAAATTTATTAAAACTTTAAGAAAGTTTATATTAAAATGGAGCTTATTAATATAAAACTAAATATGAAGATATTTTTTTTCTAGAAATTTAAACAGGAACATTTAATACTTAATGTACAACTAACATGAAATTAAAAAAAATTAAACCTATAATATAAGGTAGTGTATAGTATATATCATTTTATTCCTTGGATATCCCTTTAAGAAAAAATAATAAAAAGATTAGATCAAAATTTGGAGATTTAAAAAGGTACTATCAAATTATGGGGTTTAGAGAATGTGATTAAATCCATGTATAATTTCACATTTGAGCAAGAGTAAACCAAAATAAATACCTATAGTGGGAGAAATGATTAACAATATTTCTTGGTCTTTTAAGAAAAAATAGTAAAAAGATTAGATCAAATTTTAGAGATTTAAAAATATCATAACAAAGTTTAGAGTTGAGAATGTAATCAAATCCACCTATAGTATTTCACATTTGAGCAAGAGTAAATCAAAATAAATACATGTATTAGAAGGAATGATTAATAGCAAAAAAAATTAAAAAATTGATATCCTTCAAGAAATAAAGAGGTTATGATTAACGTTTTTTACTTCAAAAAATATGTTAGTGATTTGGATATGATTGAAAGAATATATTACTAAAAAAATGAGGAGAGAAAAATCAATATGTAAAAAAATTATGAGAAAATTCATCCAATTAAATAAAAATATTAAATTTCTTAATCAGTAATAAAAAACATTAGGGTGAATCCTTCTTTTCCTTTTCTTACTTCCCTTCTTTGAATAGAATATTTTCATAAAAAAGATCGAACATGCACACCAAGAACTGACAGATCAAAACTTTTTTATTTAGAAGCGAAAGAAAAGGCACCAAATTCTTAAGAAAAAAAAAAAAACTAGCAGAGATGCACCTTAGAAAACGCATATCAATGGGAAAAAGAGAAAAAAATCAAATACATGTAATTGATATTTATGAATGCTGAACTTTTTTATGAGTATTAAAAAGAGAGATATTTTGAGCGGATGAAGAAGGATTGAGAGAGTACAAATTGTTCTCTCAGGTAGAACAAAGGTTGATGAAGGAGACGTGGGAGTTTAGTTGTGAATGTGAATGTGATTAGTGGGGAGTTTATTGGAGAAGGTAATGAGTTATATTTAAATTTGAGTAGTGTTAATTGGTTTATAAGTATCCAATCATAATATTTCAAATTAATAAAAAAACAAAAAATTTAGAAAATTGAGATAGAGAGTTGAAAGGATTTAGGGGAGGAGAGAGAAGAATATATGTATTCTAATATACATAGCAAAATATATATATATATATATGAGAAGCTGACAGAATTAGTAGCAACAGATTTTTCAAGGTATCGGCGCACGAAAAAACTCAAAAAAAATTTTCTTCCAAAAATTTTCCCTCTAACCTCCTTCACTCTCACTTCTCTAGAAAAATTAACTTTAGTTTTTTAAGATTCTAAGATTTTGAAGTAAACATACAAAATTTTGATGATTTTGTGCAAAAAAAATATCAATTTAACATAAAAATTGCTCTAAAATGTAAAAAGAATTGAATTTTCATAGAAAAAACTTGGCCAAGCACGAGGAAAGCTCTATCTGCACTTAACCAAGCTTTGGGTGGCATTAGACTTGCGCCACCTAAGTTTCCAAATGGCATTGCTTGCACCTAGAAGAGCTTCAATGTTTTGATGCAATTTTATTTTAATTTTTGAACTATTTATATATATATATATATATATATATGCTTCTCGTGCAATTCAAACCCTTCAACTTCTTGCAATTTTTTTTTTTAATTCCCACGCAAAGCTTCCAAATTGAAATCTACAATTTTTTTTTTTTTTTTGTTCTCATGCAAAATCAACAAAAAACATGCAAAGTATTTTTTAAAAAAATTATTAATGCTATTTATGTTGTTATATTAATTGTTTTAAATATATTCTAGTTCACATGCCCCGACCCGATTTTTGTCCTATTTTTCAATTTTTTTAGATAATTAAATATTGCTTATGTTTTTATGTTAATTATTTTTAATATATTTTATATTGTTATATTATTTATTATTATCTTAAACACATGTACTAACAATAATAATAAACATAATATATAATAACTCACATAATAACTCAAATTAATTATGCTTATTTTTTTGCTAGTTTCATATTATTATGTGAGTTATTTATATAAGTACATGATATGTGTTTTGTGTATATGTTAGCGTTTAATTTGTTTTGTTCATAATTAATTGTTTAATTTTAATTATATATAATTCACATTATCGACCTCTTAATTCATATTATGTTTAGATTGATATATTTAATCATAATTGTTAATGTTTACAATAATTATGAATTATTTAATTTTAACATGTCGTTAAGCACTATTATACTAAATCCTAAACCTAGGGGTTTAGGTATAGGATTTAGAGTTTAGAGTCTAGCTTTCAGGGTTTATGGTTTGGGTTTACGGTTTATGGTTTATGGTTTGGGGTCTAGAGTTTATCGTTTACGGTTTAGGGTCTAGGGTCCAAAGTTACACTAAACCCTAAACGATAAATAGATCTTAGACCCTAAACCATAAATCCTAAACCTTAAACCCTAAACTCACTTGATGACATGTTAAAATTAAACAATTCATAATTATTGCAAACATTAACAAGCATCATTAATATATCAATCTAAACTAATTAAAATTAAACAATTAATTATGAACTAAACAAAATAAACACTAACATATACACATGTTCTGGAACTGGCCGCAATTATTAAAAGATGAGGGCTAGCCTGTTTAAAGCCGTTGTGAAGGCGTGTTAAGGCGTTGATCCCGGTTTCATCTTTTGCTAATTGTGCTGACGGATCTGGATCCCCTGTAAAATTTGGACCTTCTAACCTGGGTTCTTACATGGATGACTACCATCGAACCTAATATGGTACCAGAGCCATGTAGGTATGTGATATATGTGATTCATAGTTTAACATGAAATCATTAAATTCAAATGAATTTATTAAGTAAAAATAAAAGGAAAATTAAAAATACTCATAAACAAGAAATGGATATTCCTGATAAATTGGAAAAACTTAATAAGTGGACAATCCCTAGGATTGAATTAAAAACTGTATATCAGTTAGGTACTTTTGAGAAACTAGGTTTAAAACAAGTAGTAAAAACTACTGAAGAATCAGTTTCATTAGATGATGAAGAAGCTGAAATCAAATTGTTAAATTCGCATGATACAAATCGTTATAAAGATTTATATAAATTTATCCATATTGGATTAGTACAAATTGCATTTAAACCTTTAACATTAGAAGGTTTACCAGAAAGTTTTATTGCATGCTTAAGAGATGCTAGAAATTTAAATTGGAAACAATCACTAATAAGTGTGATTCAATCAAGTTTGGCACATGGCCCTGTTTATTTTAATGTCTATCCTAATCTTTCATTATCTCTAAGTGATATAAATATCCTTGATGCATTAATATTAAATGTTAAAACGCATGGATATAACTATGCTTCTGGCTCAGAATTAATTTGTATTTGCTATAGAATATATTATAAACCATTATTTACTGATCGGGATTTTATAATAACATTTTACACCCAATACTTGCAAGTGCACAAGATCAAAGTAATATGAAAGTATTAGGATATCGAACCACAGAGAAAGGCTTAACTACTTAAATTATTATTTTCCTAAATTAATTTTATAAAAAGAATCAAAGTTTATTATCTAAAAATTATTACTAAATTAAATAAACCTAATAAATAAAATAACTAAAATAACGAGAGCTTAACCAAAGAGATGATTTAGAACCTTGAATCTACCACTAACCTATATAACAATGATTTAGTTTTATTTAAGAGAAAAGATTAAACATTCATGTGGTGATCTAGGCTACAAGCTTCGATTCACTAGAGAAATATATTGTGCTTAAGTGCATGACATAATTCATCTAACCATTAGCATGACTTATTCATTCCTATGACATAAATCATCTAAAATTAGCATGAACTATTCAATTCTAAAACCCACAATATACTTGCAAAAATCACATATCTCTCATACCCAAGACTACAAGAATTAAGCATGGATAAAAATATCAATTAACCCAAATAATTATTCTACAAGAACAATCACAAAGAATTAATTGCATCAAACCAATAACATCCAAAGATATGCAATCACATAAATAATAGAATAAATCTCCCAAAATAAAATAAATCAAAGTCACATAGTTAGAGTTTCATCAAGATTCTAAACATAAAATTAGTTCATGGCCAAAGGGAAAGAAGGAACCAATTTCTTGGGGTAGATCATGGCTTTCTTCTTCTCCAATTAAAAGTCGCTGCAGATCTTCTCTTTCTTTTTTCCCCTCTCTTCTTGTGTGGCTCTTTTATATATAGACAAAAGAGAAGCAAAATCATAATCCTTAAAGGATTATACTAAAGTTCTAATCCTAATCCTTAAAGGATTCAAATACTGCAGCTTCCCTTTACCAAATTTAATATGGAATCTTTATTTTCCATTTTTTTTAAGAAATCTGCACAAAGATAAATAAAATATAATAATTATGACTAATAAATAAATAAAATATTTTCAAAGGCTAATAATTAAAACTTAAGGTGTTTATTTATGCTAAAAATCGACTCTATCATTTACATTAAATCCCAATTGTAAATTAATAGACGAACAGATAATTAAAACTGTTTTAATTGAAACAAACTTTAATAGATCAAAAATTTCTACTCGAAGAATTATTAAATGGGATGAAATCCCTATGCCTCAGCAATGGAAACTTGAAAGAACTAGTCATATCCAGTCTAAAATTGAACATAATATTGATTATATTGAGCAAACTCCAGAAGGAATTGTTTATATACAGATGGATAATATTTCATCAAGATTGGGTAATATCCCAAGATCTCATTCTACTAGATCTTATTCTGATCATTCTTTTATTTCACCTCTTATAGAAGAAAGGGATAATATTCCCTACAGAGTTTCTACTTCACAAGTAAGTGAACGTGATGAGAATAATCATCATGTAGAAAAATTATTTAAAAACAAAGAAAATATTGTCAAAGGTGTTTATAACTCTAAAGATGCGGAAATAACCGAATCAGAAATGAATTTTTCATTATGAACAAAACTAAGATAGATTTTAGCCCTGGATCTTTGGCCAGGCAAAAAATTAAAACATAATTTAATTTACCAAGGTGGGAACCATTTAGAAAGTGGTTTTTCCCTAATTTTGATGAAAAATTAAGAAATCATATTTCTGATGAATTTTATAAATTTCTATCATATCATAATATTTTATTTCCTTTTGTTCCATGGTTTATGTCTAATTATATTGAGCCTTATATTTCTGTGCTAGAAAGAGATTATAAGCTTTTAAATGGAAATATCATAAAAGGAATATTTCCTCCTCAACAATCCTTTTATATGGAAAAGGAAAATAATATAGTAAGTTTTACAGCCTTTTCAAAATTATTTGAAGGTGATACCTTAACTATAACTGTAAAACAAATAAATCAGATAATAGAACAACAGAATTATACAAAACATTTATTTAAATGTTTTAGGAGAACAGATTATATCTCTCCATAAACGAATAGATACATAATAAAAAAATTAGAAAAAATCTAATATAGATTCTTTGGGAAAAAAAGAAATTATAGCCACCCAAACACTTCGGCCTCCTCCTGAAATAAAAAATTATAAATTAAAGACAATGTTAGACCTTGAAATGCTAATAGATAATAAATTTAAAATAATTAAAAATTAATACATTAGAAAATGAATTTTCAAAGAAATTAGAAGAAACTAAGGATTATATAACCATCATAAATGATGAAATTAATAAATTAAATAAATTTGCTGATAGGCCAACTCAAAGAATACATTATTATAATCGACCTTCTCCTGTAGATATTATACATGAAGAACAAGAATACATAGGTAATAATAGTTACAATGGAAAATGTATTTATGAATGGAATTTAGATGGTTATACAGAAAAACAGATTTATAATCTGGCTCATAGAATGCTAATGTATAGTACTATAAGTAAAACAATTGGTAATAATGATAGCAATATAGCAAAATTGATAATTGCAGGTTTTACTGTACAACTAAAAGGTTGGTGGGATAATTATTTATCCTTACAAGATAAAGAAGAAATCTTCCATAATATAAAACAAGAAGGAAATCAAATAATTAAAAATTCAGTTTATACACTGATAGTCACCATATTAGAACATTTCACAGGACGAATATCTGATAATAGTGAAAATATTCGTACCTTATTACAAAATTTAAAATGCAAAACACTATCTGATTTTAGATGGTACAAAGATGTTTTTCTTAATAGAGTCATGAAATTACCAGAAAGTAATAGTATACATTGGAAGTCAAAATTTATAGATGGACTACCCAATTTATTTGCCGAAAGAGTCAAGAAAACTCTTAGGAATGATAGAATGACTATTCCTTATGAAAGTTATATTTATGGAAACCTCATAGGTACTTGTGTACAAGAGGGTCTAGCCCTATGTAATGAAATAAAATTAAATCAACAAATTAAAGACAAAGACTAACAGAAAGAAGGCAATTAGGCCAATTCTGTAGCCAATTTGGGATGGAAATTCCATCAGAGAAAAAAATAGTACACAATTATAGAAAAGATGATAAATATGTTAAAAAGAAGAAAAGAAAATATTCTCAAGAAAAATTAGACAAAAAATTGAAAAGAAAATCTGATAGATTAGAAAAAAGAAAAGATAAAAATAATATTGTGTGTTACAAATGTAAGCGAATAGGACATTACGCTAATAAGTGTAAAATGAAGAAGAAGATTAATAGTTTGGATATTAGTCAAGAATTAAAAGATTCTTTAGAAAAATTATTTATCGAATATGATGAATCTGAAAGTACTACTTCAGAATCAGAAATCAGCTAACTGGTCATTCTGAAACTTCATAAGATAATGCATGTTGCATTCCTTGTAGAAAGGAAAATAGTCCTGATAAGGATGATAATGAAGATGATTATTATAAAATAATATCTCAATTTAGAGATTCCGATATTAATGTTTTGAGTAGTAATAACATCCTAGAATTCTTGAAATTAATAAAAGATCAAGAATTAAGGTCTAGAATAATTGAACAAGTAGATAATATTCCCTCTTCTAGTAATAATACAGAAGCCTTAGAGTTGATAGTAAGTAATAATCCTTATACTATGTCAGAAGTTTATAAAATAATGAAACAAAAGAATAATAATTTTTAAAAATCTTCTAGTACAATAAATGATTTATATGAAGAAATTAATATGCTTAAGAATGAAATTAAATTGTTAAAACAAGTTAATAAAAATTTAGATATTCGAATTTCTAATTTAGAAATTAAGAAAGAAACCACCTTAATAACACCAATTCCTTTTGAGAATCTTAATAAGATTGGAGAAGAAAATTTTCTATCTGTTTTGAATATTATAACATCTTTTAAATTTTATGTCAAAGTAACATTATTAATAAATCATGATGAAATTATGGAATTAACTGCATTAATAGATACATGGGCAGATATTAGTGTTATACAAGAAGGAATAATTCATACTAAATATTTTGAGAAAACCACTCATAGTCTAAGACACGCAGGTGGTCAGAAATTACAAATTAATTTCAAATTACCACGTGCATATATTTGCAATAGTAAAGTTTGTATTCCTGAAAGCTTTTTGTTAGCTAAAAATATAACTAACCAAGTTATACTTGGCACTCCTTTTATAAAAAAAATTTTTCCCATCACTCATATTGGTACAGATTGCATTATAGGCACATATGAGAAAACTCAGGTTTCTTTTCAGTTTATAACTGAACCAAATACTCGATTTGTTAATGAAATTAAAGATTTTATTTTAAGAAAACAAAATCAAATTAACCTTAATTCTGAAATAAATTCTTTAAATATTGAAGAAGTTTTACAAAATCCTAAATTAAAAGATAAGATTAAGAAAATTCAAAATAATATTTCACTAGAAATTTGTAATGAACATCCCAATGCTTTTTGGAATAGGAAAAGCATATTGCTAATCTTCCTTACATTGATACTTTTGATGAAAATAATATACCAACAAAAGCAAGATCTTGTCAAATTAATTCTAAATATTTAGAATTATGCAAAGAAGAAATTACTTCTTTATTAAGAAAAGAATTAATTAAAGAGTCAAACTCCCCTTGGTCATGTACAGGTTTCTATGTTAATAAACATAGTGAGATAGAAAGAGGGGTACCAAGATTGGTAATAAATTATAAACCCTTGAATAAAGTATTAAAATGGATTAGACATCCAATTCCTAATAAGAAAGATTTGTTAGACAGATCATATGAAGCAATAATATTCTCAAAATTTAATTTAAAATCAGGATATTAGCAAATTCAGATTGCTGAAGATGACCAATATAAAACAGCCTTTAATGTTCCTATAGGACACTTTGAATGGAAAGTTATGCCTTTTGGTTTAAAAAATGCACATTCTGAATTTCAGAAGATTATGAATGATATTTTTATTCCTTATAGTGAATTCATACTAGTCTATATGGATGATATTTTAGTATTCTCTAAAAATGTTCAGCAACATTTTGAACATCTTGATATATTTAAAAAATTAGTAATACAAAATGGTTTAGTTATTGCAAAACAAAAAATGGTTCTATTTCAGACTAATATCAGATTTTTAGGTCATAATATTGATAAGGGAAAGATAATTCCTATTAATATAAGTATTGATTTTGCATCCAAATTTCCTGATGAAATCTTAGATAAATCTCAGTTACAGAGATTTTTAGGAAGTTTAAATTATATTTTACCGTATTATAAAAATTTAGCTTATATAGCTATCTTATATGATAGATTAAAAAAGAATCCTAAACCCTGGACTGCCCAGCATACTAAAAAATTCCAGCAAATAAAAGAAAAAATAAAAACATTGCCTTGTTTAATATTGGCTAATCCTAATTGGAAGAAAATTTATTGAAATAGATGCCTCTTATATAGGTTATGGTGGTATCTTAACACAAATCTGTCCTGATGATAAATAGGAAAGATTAATTAGATATCATTCAGGTAAATGGATTGATAGTCAGAAAAATTATGCCACTATTGCTAAAGAAATTTTGGCAATAGTAAAATGTATTTTAAAATTTTAAGATGATTTATATAATCAAAAGTTTATAGTTAAAACTGACTGCCAATCAGCTAAATTTATGTTTAATATAGATTTTAAACATAATGTTTCTAAACAGATGTTTGCAAGATGGTAAAACTGACTGCCAATCAGCTAAATTTATGTTTAATAAAGATTTTAAACATGATGTTTCTAAACAGATGTTTGCAAGATGGCAGGCTCATTTAACCCCATTTGATTTTGAAATTATTCATAAAAGAGGAGAAGAAAATAGTCTTCCTGATTTTCTAAGTTCTTGTCCAAATGGGCAATAAGAAGCTGATAGCTGAAAACATTGCCGACAAGGATGCCTCATTATATGAGGAATTTAAAAAATTTATTGCTGATAAGAAAAAATAGGAAGGTGAAACCTCCTCATCTGGGTCATATTCCCAAATTATATCAGAAGAGGATAATATGGCCTCATATCATACAAATACACACAAAGAAATTATATTTCTTTTAGATAATAAAGATCTCCAATGGAAAAATGATCCCTGGATAATCATGAATCGGTATCTGGACACACATCATATGCTGTTAGATCATATAAACAAAGACCATACTATGAGCATGTACTTAAAGTCAGCTCGTGTGACATCACACATTTTTATCCTAATACTAAAGTTGCTAATATTTATAATTTTAGCAAAATCATAATCAAACGGATTATATCTGTTGAAGAATGGGGATTATCTCCTCTTAAAGAGAAGGAATTTATACTTTCCGACTCTAAATTATCGTTCAAGTATAATTATTGGGATTATATTGACGCTTTTCATAAAGCATTTTTATATGAAAATCCTAATAGGAAGCACACCTGGTTAATAAAGGTTTGTGGAGATGTTTATAACAATCCCATACCAAATTGGTTTATACAATGGTGGAATGTTTATGGCACCTCGGGGAAAATACTCCCTGACACTTAAGGCACTTAGAGCACAAGGAAAAATTATTAACACTTGTGAGGTTAAAATGGCTGAAAATCCACGAGCATTAAGGGAGTATTTTACTCCTAACACTTATAATTCACCAATAGGTAATAGACTACATGAAATTGAGGCTAATCACTTTGAAATCAAAGCTTCTACTATTCAAATGTTACCATCTTTTTATGGCCTTGATTCTGAAAATCCTTATAAGCATATTGATGAGTTTTTAGAAATTTGCTCTACTTTTAAGTTACCTAATGTTACTGATGATGCTATTAGATTGCGTCTTTTTCCTTTCTCTTTGAAGGATAAGGCTAAACATTGGTTACACACACGTGAAAGAATAGGTACATGGGCTGAGATGTCTAGGGAATTTTTGAAAAAATATTTTCCTATGGGTAAACTTACAAGATTAAGGAGAGAGATCACTACTTTTTCCCAACAAAATAATGAACAATTTCATGAGAGTTGGGAGAGATTTAAAGAACTTCTTCGTAGTTGCCCTCACCATGAAGTCCCTAAATGGCAGCAAATACAAAGCTTTTATTCAGGATTAGATGAGAGAAATCGCCAAATGGTTGATTCCTCTTGTGGTGGTACCTTTCTTCATAAAACTGCAGATGAGGCATGGGATTTATTTGAAAATTTGAGTGAAATTCACAACAACACACCACCTTCTCACGAGTAGGTACATCTAGGCAAATAGGAAATAGAGGAATGTTTGAAGTTTCTCAAAATATTGATCTTTCTATGAAAGTTGATGCTTTATCTAAAAAATTTGATCAATTATTAGCTTTGAATACATTGCCTACTAATTCTCCTAATGTGCAAAGTGTTTGTGCAATTTGCTCTAGTCCTTCTCATGTTATCTATGACTGTCCTAGTGCTTCACTATTTGCAGAATTTGTGCAGGAACAAGTCAATGTAGCCCAAGGATTTCATAGACAGAATGACCCATATTCAAACACGTACAATCCAGGCTGGAGAAATCATCCTAATTTCTCCTGGAGGCAACAAGGAGGGGAAGTTCAATAAGGCCAACAACAATATCAACAAAACAGACAATCTGGTATGACTACTCCCCCTGGTTTTCAATCTCAAAGATATGTATCTCCTCATCCTCCTCAAAGTGGAAACTCTATTTTTGAAGAAAAAGTATAATCTGCTTTGAAATGTTTAGAATCTATGACACAAATTCTAGATTCACACACCCAATCTATTGCTAAGTTAGAAACTCAAATAGGGCAACTAGCTAATGCAATAAGTAGAAGAGATGAGGGTAAGCTTCCTAGTCATCCAATAGAGAATCCTAGAGCTAATTACCATGAGCAAGCTAAAGCTGTAATTACTATTAGAAATGGGAAGTTGGTAGATAATAAAGTAGGGGAACCTATTAAAGATTGTGAGTCAAATAATAATGAAACCAAGGGAATTTCTATGACTAAAATTGAAAGGAAGATAGAGAAGGAACTAGCTTCTTCCTCTAATTTTAAGACTCTAGAATCATCTCCTACGACTTCATACAAACCAAAGGTTCCGTATCCAGAAGCTTTATTGCCACCCCCACATCTTAGAAAGGATAATAAAAGGGAAGATATTTTAGAAACTCTCAAACAAGTTAAAATTAATCTTCCACTTTTAGAGGTTATTAAGCAAGTCCCATCCTATGCAAAGTTTCTTAAAGACATGTGTACTTTTAAAAAAAAATCTAAAACCAGTGTTTCTAAGAAAATCTTCCTAACTGAACAGGTGAGCTCTGTTTTGCAATATAACACTCTACCTAAATATAAAGATCCTGGTGTCCCTAATATCTCATGTCTTATTGGTAATCATAAAATAGATAGGGCACTCTTAGATTTAGGTTCTAGTGTTAATTTGATTCCATACTCTGTTTATGAAGAGTTAGGATTAGGAGAATGGCAACCAGCTGATATGACCTTACAATTAGCTGATAGATCTATCAAGGTACCTAGGGGAAGGATAGATAATGTTCTAGTTCAAATTGATAAAGGTGTCTTCCCTGTAGACTTTGTAGTCCCATATATGGAACCTGGTAGATCTTCTCAAAATCATATCCCCATTATTCTAGGTCGTCCCTTCTTGGCTACTGCTGACGCCACTATTAATTGTAGAACTGGGGTTATGGATGTCTCTGTAATGAATATGAGGGTTAGATTAAATATTTTTAAAACTTCTTCACAACCTTCTATAGAAGATAATTCTGATTGCTATTTGGTAGATGTAAATGATGAATTAATTGAAGAAACTCTACCTTTAATGTGTTCAAAAGATTATACTTTTATTGAGAAAGAAACCCTTATCTGCACTGAAAATGCTAATTCTAATCTTGCCTGCATTGCTCCACCTGAAAACTCTTCTTTGATTGTGAATCATGAGCTTAATATGAGAGAAATAGATCTTGGTTGAATGCAAAAGAATTAGGGAGTCTGGCTAAAGACTTTACAATTAGCGCTTTTGGGAGGCAACCCAAATTTTATTTTATTTATTTTATTTTTATTCTATTTTATTTTTATTTTTTTTTATCCCACTTGATTGGTAGAAAGGTATGAAATGTTTGTTTTGTAGGATAATAAAACAACTTATCATTATTATGGAGATTACAGAGATTGTTTACTACTCTTGCAAACGTGCATTAATACTGCCTCTTCTACTAGGTTGTATTGTTCTTTTCTTTGTCTTTTCTCTACTCTTGGTACTCTTATCACATTGTGGACAATGTTGGGTCTAGGTGTGGGGGAGAAGATATTTTTATTCTGATATCTACTATTTTTTTTTTAGTATTTTTTTTCTCGTATTTCTTGTTCAATTATTTTTTTTAAATTTTTTTATTTTATTTTATTTTCTACATTATTTAAAAACAATCAAAAATATGATTTCACATAAAGAATAATTCTTTTTGAGTTCCTTTAAAAATGTCTTAAATAAGTTGAGAAAAGTACTTATTTTCTTGTTTTTAAGTAGGGTGACGGACTTATGTTCTATATTTGTTATAACTTTTGCATGACTTACACTTGAGCACATGGGTCATTGTTAGTATTTAATAAATCCTTTATATTATTTTTGAGTTACATAAAGTTGATGAATCTCTTCCCTACATTCTAGAACTTACTTGAGTACCTCTTGAGGCGAAATAGAAAATTTTCTCGATTTGACTAAGAGACAATGGTCATAGGCCTTCTTTGAATCGTTTGTGCCTTTCAAGCTTACCAAATTTCATAAAGTTTTACCTTCGTACCCTTTTGAGCCTAAATGTTATATCTTTCTTTAAACCACTTAAATATTAACCCTTAATCTTGTAGAGAGTTTAATGCAAACTTCTAACTAGTGCTTCAATGATGGGTTGTTGTTTGTGTGTTTTGGAAAAAGAAGTTATCTTGACAAAAGGGAGAAAAATATATATATATATATATATATGACTTGTGATGTTGAAAAAAAAATGTATTGAGCTGAAAAAAAAAAAGGAAAAAGACAAAGAAATAAAAGTCGATACATGATTGTTACAAGTCCTAAGGTGCAAAGAAAAAATTCAAGAGGCTCGAATTTATAAATGTAAGAAAAAGAATGGCCTTAAATGATAAAATTTTGAGCAAAAGAAGATGGTAGTTGGTGAATGTATTACTGAAAAAAGAAAAAAAAAAGGAGCAAAAACAAAGTTAGAAAGTTTGTCGAAATTTTAAAGTATCCATCTTCTTTGTAAGCTCTCTTTTCTTTGATTTTGTATTCCTTACCTTCGCTTGATAACCAATGCCCTAACCTTACATTACAAGCTTTAAAGTCCTACCTGATCTGAGTTGAGTTGAGAATCCTTGATTAGTGGAGAGAAGGTACGAAGAATGAGCCTATGGAATGAACTCTTGCTGAGATTTGTTCTCTATATGTAATTTGAAAATTTTATTTAGTATTTTTATACTCTCTTATGACTACGATTACACCTTACACAAGTTTTGCATTAGTTATGGGAGATAATTGAATATTTGTTTGTTTACTTGAGTTTAAAAATAAGAAGAAGAGTGCTTGTCTTGATAAGTTTGAGATCTTGATAAATGGTACTTAATTGGGATTATTATATATCTTTTAAAAAGTTTATTGTTTATTTGACTTTGTAGGTATGTCGTCTGCAAACCCTCACGAGACCATACTCGTCCACTAAGGATAACTTAGGGGTTTAAAGGGCTTGTTGCAAATGCTAAGTGCAATCGTGAGTCCTACGAAAGTGGCTAGTTAGTTTTTCTTTTTATTCTTTATTTTTGCTTGAGGACTAGCAAAACTTAGGTGTGGGGGAGTTGATAGAGTCGATTTTTAATACAAATAAACACCTTAAGTTTTAATTATTAGCCTTTGAAAATATTTTATTTATTTATTAGTCATAATTATTATATTTATTTTATTTATCTTTGTGCAGATTTCTAAAAACGAATGGAAAATAAAGATTCCAATTTGGTAAAGGGAAGCTGCAGTATTTGAATCATTTAAGGATTAGGATTAAAACTTTAGCAGAATCCTTTAAGGATTAAAACTTTAGTATTTGAATCATTTAAGGATTAAGATTTTGCTTCTCTTTTGTCTATATATAGAAAAAATACAGCAGCATAAAAAAATACAGCAGCAGAAAAAATACAGCAGGAGCAGAAAAATTTCTGCAGTAGAAATTCCAATAGATTCCAGAAGAAGCAGAAATCTGGCAACTGAAGTAATTTCCAGCAGAATTTTCCAGCAATAGTAGAAAAATTCTAGCAAGCTTCTAATTAAAAGAAAGCCATGATCTACTCCAAGAAATTGGTTCCTTCTTTCCCTTTAGCCATGAACTAAATTTATTTTTAGAATCTTGATGAAACCCTAGCCATGTGACTTTGGTTTATTTTATTTTTGGGAGATTTATTCTATTATTTATGTGATTGCATATCTTGGGATGTTATTGGTTTCATGCAATTAATTCTTTGGGATTGTTCTTGTAGAATAATTATTTGGGTTAATTGATATTTTTATCCATGCTTAATTCTTGTAGTCTTGAGTATGAGAGATATGTAATTTTTGCAAGTATATTGTGGGTTTTAGAATTGAATAGTTCATGCTAATTTTAGATGATTTATGTTATAGGAATGAATAAGTCATGCTAATGGTTAAATGGATTATGTCATGCATTTAAACATAATATATTTCTTTAGTGAATCGAAGCTTGTAGCCTAGATTACCACATAAATATTTAATATTTTCTCCTAAATAGAATTAAATTATTGTTATATAGGTTAGTGGTGGATTCAAGGTTCTAAATCATATTCTTTGGTTAAGCTCCTGTTATCTTTAATTTAATTATTTTATTCATTAGTTTTAATTATTTTAGTAATAATTCTTAGATAACAAAATTTGATTCTTCTTTTTATAAAATTAATTTAGGAAGATAATAATTTAGGTAGTTAAGCATTTCTCTGTGGTTCGATACCCTAATACTTTCATATTACTTTGATCTTGTGCACTTGCAAGTATTGGGTTAAAACTTTGTTATAAAAATCTCGATCAACAGATTTAAACCATTATATGGTGAATTGGTTAATATTTTCCCAAAAATAGCTGATTATATCGCTTCAGAACAATATTCAGAGGAAATAGCCTCTATGTTATTCTTTATTAAATTTTCCATACCATGGGTGTGGAAATGGACACCGGAAGTGGGTTATACTCAACAAAATATACCATGTCTTAAGAGAACTACTCATAGTAGGTTCTGGGATAGATTGATTAAAATCAACCCAGACACGAATCAAATTCATGAAAAAAATATTCTGGATGAAATCCATCACAAGAATGACCTATATCATACAATGAAAGAAAAAGGCGAGATAAAATCAATAAGCTCTTTCCATCACATTGCAACAAAATTAAAATTGCAAAAAGAAGTTATCACAAAAGAATACCTCATCCGCTCATATATGGAGGAATTAAAGAAAGATTTGGTCAAAAATTTGATCGACAATGATAAAACAGATGTGTCAATGACAGGCTCTTCCAATGAAGATTGCTTAGCTGAAGAATCTCAAGATCCTGATATGGAGGATATTTCGGAAGCAGATATTGACCAGATGGCCAAAGAAATTGAAGAAGAGGCAAGAAAAGAAAATTTTCAAATAAAGACAAAATGCTGAAGGATTCTCATAAAGAATCATTGTAATAGAAATTATTGTAATAGCAATTATTGGACTCTAATAGGGACCACTCCAATAATGTAATAGGAATAGTACTACTCGGATTTGAAATCTGTAAGTAAATTAGAATAGATAGAATAGCTGAAGTCTGGCCCTTCCTCTGTCTATAAAAAGGATGAAAACTCATCTAAAGGGGCACAGACCTAAGAGCTTAAATATTAGCTAGAAAACTCTCCCTCTCTCTTTGTAAAAATTTTCAATCAATAAGAAGTTTGAAGTTTTCTTTTCCATTCTCCCTGGTAAGTTTTAAAAGCTTTCTTATTTAGTTTCTTATTATAAGTTTTTATAATCTATTATTATTAGATTTAGCCTAATGGCACGCTAAATCTTTCCATGTTAAACTATGCAATCATATATATCATCGTAACTATGTTGTGAAGATCTTATTTTGTCTGGTTGTATAGTCTAATGTAGGAATTCAAGGTTTGGGTTAGGAAATTTGGAACTGGCCGCAATTATTGAAAGATGAGGGCTAGCCTGTTTAAAGTCGTTGTGAAGCGTGTTAAGGCGTTGATCTCGGTTTCATCTTTTGCTAATTGTGTTGACGAATCTGGATCCCCTGTAAAATTTGGACATTCTAACTTGGGTTCTTACATGGATGACTATCATCGGACCTAATATACAAAATAAACACTAACATATACACATGTATTAATATAAATGACTCACATAATAATATGAAACTAACAAAAAATAAACATAAATTAATTTGAGTTATTATGTGAGTTATTATTATGCTTATTATTTTTGTAGTACATGTGTTTAACATAATAATAATTAACATAACGATAGAAAATATATTAAAAATAAAAATATAAAAACATAAATATTTATGATCTAAAAAAATTGAAAAATAATTCAAATTCTGAATTGAGTGTGAACAAGAATATATTTAAAACAACAAATATAACAACACAAATAACATTAATAATTTAAAAATATACTTTGTATGTTTTTGGTTGAGTTGCATGAGAACAAAAAAATGGCATGAAAATTTGAATTTGGCTTTACATAAGAATTAAAAAAAATTTGCATACATTACATGAAGTTTGAAAGGTTGAATTTCTTGAGAAGCAATAAAAAAAATTGCATCGAAACATTGAAGCTCCCCCAGTCGCAAGTAATGCCATCTGGATGGTTTTGGGGGGTAAGGGAGGCGGTGCAAGTGTAATGCAGCCCGAAGTTTGGTTGGCGCAGGTGGAGCCTTACTCGCGCCTGCCCTAACTTTTCATAAAAATTCAATTTTTTTTTTATTTATTTTGATGTGATGCGTTAAAGTGATATTTTTTTTTACAAAATTATTAAAATTATTTATATTTATCTTTAAAATCTTAAAAATTTTAAAAAATTCAAGTTAATTTTTAGTTATATTTTAATTAAAAAAAGGGAGGAATAGTGGTACTATTTACTTCTACTAAAGGAAGTATATTTATTTATTTATTTACTTTAAAATTGTTTGGTATGAATAAGAGAGAAGTAAATTTCATTTAGTTGGGATGAAAAGTAAAAAGTAAATAATTTTTATTTTATAATTTGCTATTGTATCAATTGCACAAAACTATAAATTATATTTATATATAAGATAAGAGTTTAGTTTAAAATAAATTTATAATAAATTAATTTTTAGGAAGACAAAATAAAATTTTTAACATTATTTACGTTTCAATCTCTTCTGTTTGGGAGAAGTTGATTTATTAACATGGACTCCCCTCATCCTTCACATCTCCTCCACTTTTAGGTTAGAAAAAAAAAAAAAAAGTCTGATTTACATTTTTCCTAATTCTCTTCCTAATTTCATCCCCAACCAAAGTGCTTACGCAGTAGTGAAAGAGATGGAGGTTAGACTGGCAAAATTGTTTGAAAGTTCCAGCATATCATTTATCGATACCCGACTTTTCGAGGTGGGTACAGAGAAACAAGGGGCACAATGGCTGCAGTCTCAGGAGAACCGCTAACTTACAACCTGTGGTGGTACGAGGACAGCTCTTCAACTTCGTCATCCAATCCAACTGATGCAGTGATCTTCTTTGGCTTCAGTTTAGCGTCGGGCACAGCATGCAGGCATTTCCTTCGCTCTTCAAAGGTCCCGTATACTGTGGCTTTACTCATTCTCGGCATTGCGCTTGGCTCTCTTGGTCTGCTCTTCTTCTCTGTTACCGTCTCTTTCCGTACATACGTATAATGTTTCTGGATTTCTTTCTCATTGACATTACTTTTATATTGGTTTCGAATAAACTTGTATTAGAGATGAGATTGAGTGGAACTTTTTGCAGCATGAATTTGGGGTTAGAGAGGTGGCATTTTGTTGCATGTTTTTGTTTTAGATTTTCTGATATTGTTTTTTATGATAGAGCAATATAATTACTTTTTCTTGTGTTATTATTGCCTATATATGAGGGCATTGGCGTGTTTACTTACTGGCTATTTATATTTGATGTTTTCCTGATATGTGCTTGAGATGCAAATTAGATTGTCTTTTAGTATTGTTCACTAGGTCTAAATTCTTGATTATATTATAAATCAGTGCTGATGCCAAAATATGATAAGATGAGATGAAGATGTGTACACTTAACAAATGCAGGGTATATCGATCAATAAGGAAAGTCCACTTCATGCAGGACTGTGTTTATACCTGTGAATCAGGATTTGTTTCAAGAGGAATCTAGGACTTTTTCTTCTCTCATTTTCTTTGTGGGAAGTAATGGGAAAGAAAAAGAGCAATAAATTGTAATAAAATCAAGCATCAAGAAACAAATGATCAAATCATGTGAATCTTCATATTTATATGTACATAAAGTATGTGCCAACTAAACTAATAATCTCTCTCTATGCCTCAGTGTGTCAATGACATATGTGAATCTTATAAACTGAAATAATGTGGAAATTGTTGTTTATCAGAGAATCTCATATAAAGCATCAAGGAATCATGACACTTTTTGTCATGTCCTTCAACCATCTATGACTTTGATGTTGGGTACATTGAAAACCTATCATTTGGAGAAGATTTGTCCTTTTTTCCCCTTTCTGAATTCATTTTCTAATCTGACAAATGAAGCATTTACTGTATGAACAAAGAAGTACATAGTGCCTGACTACTATTAAGTAAAGGTTGTGATTGTCTCCTATTCTGGAAGTAGCTGATTATTTTTTCATGATAGCTCGTCATATGTTGAACTTGAATTCATATACATTTGTATGAAGTTCTTACCGTCTTAGTTACCGTTGTGAGTATCTGGAAACATAGATAATTTGTGGTTATCTCAAAGTAATGACAGGGCATCTGCTTCAGGAAACTTTATTACTATTCTTGAACTGAAAGCATGCAGCACATGACATTGTTTGTGCTGCACTTCTGTCAGAACCTTAGAAATATTATGAATTCATCATAAATGGAAAGAACTTATCAGATACAAAACCATGGTTCTATGTTCTCCTCTAATAATGGATTTATACCTGTACCCATTTCTCCTATTGAATTGTCTGACAATGAACCACAGAATACAGAAAATACTCTTTAATGAAGTTATCCAGCAAATCTTGTTCTATCATGAGCATGAACATAAGGTTACTGATAGAATTTGTGAACGAGCCATTGTATCATTGATTAACTTCTTAAGTTTTTTAATACTTTGACCAAAAAAGAAATGTATTACTTGAATTTTGATAACCATGCATGAATTTGTTTTCATGAAGACTGTTGCACAGGATATCGCCTGGAAACTCATTCATTTGCGTAATGTGTTTGTGTATGTTCACACCCCCCTACATTTTATTATCTTAATCTGGTAACTATGTGTCTTGTTTGGTTTCTGTGAAGTGCAGCCCCCAGGAGATTCAAGAAGGTTAAGAAAACTGTTTCTGTTTCTGTTTCTTTTTTTTTTTTTAATTTTTATTATTTAATAAATCTATTTTATTTCCAATTAGAGTTAAGCTCTTTTAAATTGTTGAGACTTATCCCACGTAGCTAACTTGTGAACAAATTTACTTATTATAAGGCTTAGGCAATACTCCCCATCTTGAGGTACTTTTTGAGGTGGAGCTAAGCCCAAGCTTAGTTTAAAAACATGGTATCAAGCTACTTAGTCCCTTGTTAGGCAACGTGCAGATATCCAATTCTGCAAACTTTATGCTACAGATGTCCAGTTCTGGGCGTGAGGGAGTATGTTGAGAATTATCCCACATGGCTAGTTTGTGAGCAAATTTAGTCCTTATAAAGCTTGGAAAATCCTCCCCCTTTTAAGGGTGGAGTCAGGCCCAAGCCTAATTTTTCAACATAAATCTTAGAACTATGTCTTAGTATGAGTTCTCAAAACCTGTATAAATCATTATCAGTGTAAGGTCTGATGTTTTTAAGGTTAGGACTGCAGTGATGGTTTATCCGAAGCTTAAAATTATAAAATATCCAGAAAGACAGAATAATGCTGTTTTTGGAATACCAAATCTTGGAAGGGTTAGGCAATTAATTTGGCTTCTATATAAGAGCCACCATCAAAGAAAAGTTCTGATATCTAACCTAAGAAAGATCTGTGCATTTGAAAGACAGTGTCTTCATCCCTCCCCCCCCCTCTCTTTTGTGCGAACTTTTATTTTTTTATTTTTCTTAATTTTGAAGTGTGCAAGGACCTTGTCATTTGTCTGCTCTTCTCTATCATTCTCTCCTTTCTAATCTCTCGTATTATGCAATCCAGAATATGCTGGGGCTGTTCACTTAGGAAAGCTGGGAAATGGCATTTGCTCGTGTATTTTCTCTTTGCTTTGGACCTTATTCAATTGTGACTTATGGTGTACTTTACTTGATTTTGTGTGCAATTCAGTAGCGTCTAATATAAATCCCAGGGGCAAACATTGATCCTGATCTCTTATTAGCCATATTCTTGCCTGTGCTTATATTTGAAGGCTCTTTCACTATGGAGGTGCATCAAATAAAGGTCGTACTTACTTCACTACTCTTCCATCTCTCTCCTCTCTCTCCTCTCTCTCTCTCTCTCTCTCTCTCTCTCTCTCATAATTTTTTCTTATCTTGTAGCTTAATTACCTGGAAAAGTGCTGATTGGTGTTTGATGACAAATTTCTAAGATCGGTTCTAATGTGGTTGTTTCTGTTTGATTTATTACACATGGAGTAATAGAGAAGTATCTGGACTTGGAACTTGATTATTAAAAGATTAAATGTAGGCAAGAGGAGAAAGAAAAAGACGAAAAGTGAGTTTCTATTATGTGTCAGAATGACATTTTTTACAAAATTAAAACAGAATACAGTTATTCATTTTCCTTTCGTTCCTTGTTGGAGAGGATACAATATCAAATGGACCTGA
Organism: Catharanthus roseus; assembly: GCA_028651295.1. Lineage (NCBI taxonomy): Eukaryota > Viridiplantae > Streptophyta > Magnoliopsida > Gentianales > Apocynaceae > Catharanthus > Catharanthus roseus. The sequence continues at coordinate 353,196 of JAPQWS010000046.1, read as the reverse complement.
TTTTGTTTCCTTCGAAATAGTACTGCTTGCAATAGAAAGTTGTTTATTAATAAAATTTGGCCTTTTCTGTTTCTATTATGTTCTTGTCTCTTTCTTTCCTATAGTCCAAAAGTTACAATTGAAGTGAATAGTGTGAGAAATTATATAATGAAAGTGAACAATGTAAAAATTGTTAAATCAACAAGCCAATATGATATACACATCTAATCAACAACTTATTCTATCTGTGAAAATTTTCATGCCACATTGTACTATGAATTGTCTATTGTATGCTTGGGAGAAATTGTTTGATCTTGTACTCAGAGATCAGTAGAGAATAAAGCGTGGAAGTCAATTTATGCTTCTAGGGCCTGCTTTATTTTCTTTTAGCCATTTTTTATCTGTTAAGAATGTAATTGGCAGAAGAAACCGTTTGATATTTTAGCATAGTGTTCAAGTTTTTAAATTAGGATGAGCAAAAGCTGGTTTGAAGGGGATCTCTATGTTTTTCTTCTAAAGAAGTTCCTTTTCTTTTAAGCTAAAATCACACTGACACAAATCAGATTAGAACAGACCATCTCAAATAACCTCTAGTGAATCTGGAAACAAGAACTGCTTATATCTGGATATCAACTGTAGACATTCTGCTTCAAATTTGTTGCTGTAAAGGGGCACTGGATTGTCAAGGATATAATAATCTCATGGGATGAGAAGTGAAAAGGTATCCTCCGAGATGGGATGCAGCGACCAAGACCAACTTACCAAAAGAATGGTTCAAATATTAGATAACAGTGAAATAGATATGATGATGATTACGGAATCTGTTCCAGTGGTTGAAATCTCTTGATGGTTGAAATCATATTTTCAATAGAGGCAACTAAGATCACGGATTATATATACTAGTATTATTTTCTAACCAGTCAAAAGTATCTACTTAACAAGCAAAGAAAAGTGTAAAAAGGAAATTCGAATTGTGATACAAAGAACCATCAATTACTGCAATGATTGTTCAGTATTCAATTTCACCCCATGCCTAAGAGCAGGAATATATGTCTGTGCCAGATTAAGTATCTCATCTTTTAAGGGGGTTTCTTTGAACTTCTTCAATTTCATTCTCTAGAAGAAATTCAGAGTGAAGTACCAGAAACTTGGGCTTTAATTAGATATGTTTTCCTTTTGATAAATTTTCCTTTTCTCTTGGGGTTTCTATAGGGTACGAGTTAATTGTTGTGAGAGAAGATGTGGGTTCTAGAGTTGATGTTTTGGAAAAAGTAGAAAAATTTTCCCAAAAAAGGAAAGAAAAATTCATTAAGAACCTTGGTTTCTTGGAGATAGAATATTTATTTAATGCGAACAATTTCTTGTTAAAGCAAATTCAGAGAGAAGACCTAGAAATTTGTTTTCTTGGAGTTAGAATGTTCATTCAGAGCAACTTATTGCTTATGGTGGTAACTTAAACAATTTGATTACCTACCTAAGCTTGTTCTCTCCTAGCTGTTTGACTCTTTTCATGAAATGCAGTCCGTTAGTCTTGTGGTTCTTTATGGTTTCTTTAAGGCCTGGGTTTCGTTCTCCAAACTTTGTAGCTTCTTCTTGGAAAATATGTATTTCTGAAGTTTTTGTTGACTCTTGCAGAAGTGTATGATGCAAATGCTTTTACTTGCTGGTCTTGGTGTTTTCATTTCAACCTTTTGCATTGGGTCTGCACTGAAGGTACTTCAGAACTCTGTTGTTAAAGCATACAAGTGATGAGGACCTCTGGAAAACATTCCCAATTTGTTTTACAGCTTACTTTTCCTTATTCGTGGATCTGGAAAACATCCCTTCTCTTAGGGGCAAATCTTAGTGCCACTGATCCTGTCGCTGTTGTAGCTTTGCTTAAAGAGCTTGGTGTTAATGTAAAGTTGAGCACCATTATTGAAGGAGAATCCATTATAAATGATGGGTAATTGGATTATTTGGGTACTTAGATTACTAGTCCTGTTTTGTTGCATGATTCTGGGAAACCCCTGCCCCATCCCCTCCTTCCCTCCCACGGGACAAAGGAAAGTCTCCCTTTGAGATTATTTTCATATCTTTTTTGGCTTATATATTCCTTGTTTCTCTCCTATTTCGTGTTGCCAGGGCTTCCCTTGTGGTTTTCCAGCTTTTCTACCGTATGGATTTTGGACAAGGCTTTGACTGGTTTGCTGTGCTAAAGTTTCTCACACTAGCCTCAGTTGGAGCATGGATACCATTACTGATCTGTACAGTGGTTAAATATATCCTATCAGTTTATCTAACACAGGTTTTTGTTTGGTTCAGCATTGGAATTGGGGTTGTCTTTGGCGTGGCATCCATTTATTGTTTCAGATATATATTCAATGATGCAGTCATAGAACCTTCTTTAATGCTTGCTGTCAGTTACATTGCTTATTTTTACAGTATGTCTCTTGCAGAATTAGAATTCTCATGCTTTTCATTTAATATGCTGCCAAAAAAGTGACGATTCTTTATCTGATCATTGTAGGTGATACATTTCTGTTGTATTTGTGATCTAATCATAATATTTTATCATATTAATTGCACAGATGTTTAGTTCCAAAAAATCATGTGAAGTATAACTTGAAGTCAATATTGGAAAGTCATTGCAAAAGATATATGCATTCCTGGTTTCACATCTTCAAACTTGTTGCTTCGTTTTTTACCTCTGCCAATATGAACCATCTTCTCTTGGTGTCAATTGTTTAATAGATGTTGAGATTATTATATACGGTGATCAAAGCTTTGTGAGGGCAGACATTTCATGGGAGGTCCTGTATTTAACTGCTGTTAATTTGCGGGTAAAAGTTAGCCTAACAGGATTTCGTTAGACACATAAAATTAGTGTTAAAATTTTATTGTTGAAAAAAAGAGATACAAAAAGGAAAATGGAAATACTCAAGGAAGCAAAATAATTGAAAATCCCCATAGGATTTAGGAAGTTAGCAAAGTGTTCACTCAATTTTAGCTCCCATATAAGGCTATGTACCTGCGAGCAGGCTTTAGATTTTTGGTTATGACCTTATTTATCAGACGTTAGTCTTGATACGACAGGACAAGATTAATTCTGTGGTATTTTAGCTGGTAAACTTATGTAGTGTTGATTATAACCTATTTGAGTACCTAGAAGGTCCACTTAAAAACATTTAAATGCTTTGCTTGAAGTGTTTGTTGGTCCAAGTCACTGAAACTCAAATTTCTCAGCACTTTCTTTGTGTCACCTTTTATTAGAAATCTGCTTTGCAATTTTACTTTATATAGGCTCAAGAAGTGGCTGGTGTTCCAGGTATCTTGACCATTGTGACACTAGGGATGTAAGTTTAAAGCTTCTGATCTCTGTTTCTGGTATTGAGCATGGAACACATGCCATGGATATTCTCCTTATGCACAAAATTCTATTGACAGGGTTGTAGCTGCATCTAAATCATCTTTTAAAACGGGTCAGAAGAAGAGTTTGCAAATGTTTTGGTATGCGTCTGAAATCCAGAATTCATTTTCATTTTCTCAATCAAACACACATGCCAAAAATTTCTCATTCTCACCTTTTTGTCAAAGAGGAAAATATGCAGTTATTCTTTCTTCTGCTTCCAGCTTTTCTCTTTCCGGCTGAAGTATAAATGATTGATGGGACTGTTGAGTTTCAAGGAATATCAAAGGCCAGCCTGATATATTTAGCTGCTCTATTTTCCTTTTGATGTGTTGTTTCTTTCAATGATCAGATGACGCTTCTGCTTCTGAAAAATAGAATATAAGTCTTCTGAAATTGTATAATAATTGAAGAAAAATATAAGTTGGGAATAAGTTCATATCATGCCTGTTCAAGCAATTAGGTCAGTGCCCTATTTGCTCTTTTTATGTTCTTTTAGCTTACCAATAAAGGAACAAAGTCTAAAGCATTCTTTTTCTCACTGTGGTTGTGGAGGTGAACCATCATATTTATACCATTTACCTCCGTACTTTTGTCCATTTAAGATGGATCCTGCTGGAGGATTGTCTGTTATGTCCTCATGTATGATCTCTTTTGTCCTGTCTTGATAACAAAAAAAGATGATTCACATCTTAACACGCTTGTATTATCGCATGTACATGGTTTAGCACAAAAGCCAATCGTTAGTGGCTCAATAAGTGAGCCAGGGGCTACGTAAATATATCTAGGTGAAAGAATATTGGTTTTTGTGAATTTTGAGTGTACAACTGGTGCAGAACTTAAGTTCCAAGGAGGAATTAACTGTTATAAAGGTAATGTATTAGCAGATAAAAATCATTCAACAAGCAAAGCAATTGAGAGTGACCTTTTATGCCACCTTCGGAACCTAGAGAAATTCCAACTGAATACTGTTCAGCTATGGTTGAATAACTTGATTGATCTTCTAGAATTGTTTCAATTTGCATTATGGCTCCAAGGAGGTTTTCAACAGGTGAACTAATGCAGAGCACAATGTGACCTGTCAGTGATTTTGTAATTGCTACTATTAAATGCTAATATTTTGTCTCTGTACGAAATGGGACATGTCTCATTGTTTTATTTCTTGACCGCAGGGAAGTCATCACCTACATTGCTAATACTCTAATATTCATATTAAGGTTAGACTTGGAAACATCTATTATCCTATGTTCTCCTGTATGTTTGTAGAGGTCAAGAGTGAGGCTGACTTATATTTCTATTTCTTTCACTTATTTGGTTTTACCATTTGGGTTAGTATCTTAGCCTCGTATGACCATATGTGATGAGTATGGTTGATCCATATGCACACATTCCCTTTCAAAATTTAATGTGGTTTGTGAGATCCTGCTTTTTCTGGATGCTTCTTATGTAAGGCTAATTTTGGAAGTGAAAGTACTTAAGACAAACAACTGTATAGCAAGGTCCAGAATGTTCCAATTATATACAACTTGGTGCCTGTTAGTTTCCAGTCTGGTTTTTTGTTTCAATTCTCCTATCCTATTTACAGGAATTTGGTTTTCAGAGGTGCAGTACTTTTTACTATATTTTATCACTTTTTGGTTTCCTTAGACCTATGGCGGCACATGTTTTACCGACTAATGGATGCCTACCTTTTTTTCCTCTTGTGAAATAACATTTCCCATAGATATTGAATATATTTATTTATTTATTTATTGGCTTCTTCCTCTTTTTCTTTTTGTATGATATTCAGCTTGATTAATGAATCTTGACAATCTTTAATAGATTAAATTTTGGGTCAAGGGTTTGCAATTAAATATTTCTCCAAGTCCGCTTCATTGGTGTCGTCTTTAGTATTTAAAATCTTAGATCTAAAATTGAGGCTTCATCCTTTTACTGGTGGTCAGTTCATATGTATCAAGACATGGTAACTAATATTTCTGAACCTTAGGTTTACAGTGAGGCCTTATCTTACTGTTAATCACATCCGATTGCTCTTTTATACAAATGGTATTGAAAGATGTCATTGGTAGTCAAACATAAATTTGAAAATTTATACGTTTTTTGAAAGAAGTCAAATTCTTCATTAAGTTTCTTACGAGTGTTACCTGTCTTCCTGGCAAAAGTTATTCTGAATTATACTCCAATGCGTCTCCCTATGCTTTACTCCCAACTTGAGATCTCTAGATCTCTCCTTGGAGTAGAACTGCATGTCGCTTTTCTGTCTTTTCTTGTAATTATTTACTTAATGGACGTGTCTTTCATTTGTTAGTTATTGTGTTGTTATATGGAGTTATAAAGATAGTAATTCTATTGCTAATATGATCGTCTGATTTAACAGTGGAATGATTATAGCTCAAAGCATATCTGAAAGTCGAAATCAACAAGAAAACTATGGTAACCGCGCTTTCTTGCTTTCTTTCCCTTATATGTAATATCAGTTGATAAATTTAGAGAGAAAAAGAAAAAGGAAGATCGGATATGAGTGAAGTCTTATTAATAATACTTGACTGATCCCCTGGTTCAGTTAATTGATTAGATCCAGTCAAGTCCTACAACTGAAATGAAGATTCCATTACTTCTTGAAAAACTGTAGATCAGTTAGTATTTCACTTGAAATTAAACCTAGGATTGCGTGTATAAGACATCTGTGTTTCATCAGTTAGATGTTAGCATCTGATAGGGAATTTCTATGGCCTTAACTTTAAAAGTAATTAGCTTCGATTATTCGTATTTCAGTGATGAATCAGAATGCAACATAAAGGCTTTCTCTTTACTGGAACCTAAGGGTTTATTCCCTTACAAGCTTCTTCCAACATAGATAGTGGAGGAATAATCTTGTGGGATCAGCCATTTGGAGAAGATTTACTGTTGGTGGAGAGTTTATATAGTTGAATAATGCTGTTAATGGAATGTTGTCTTGAAGTGGCATTAATATGAAATTTACTTGGAGAAGATATTTTCAAGTAGTCACTTTCTCAATTTACTATATCAGTTGTTGTTCCAAATTTGTCGACACTCTTATCATTCTAAAATTCCTACTTCAGGGAATATGTGGGGCTCTATCTTTGTCCTATATATCTTTGTCCAAGTTTCTCGCACTTTAGTTGTGATTCTACTGTATCCTGCTCTATGGTACTTTGGCTATGGCTTGAACTGGAGAGAAGCTATTATTGTTGTATGGTCTGATTTGCCAGGAGCTGTCAGCCTGGCACTTTCCCTGTCTGTCAAAGTAAGCATTATCATTTGCTAAGCTGATGTTTGGTGATCATAATTTGTTCTTTGTCTATAAAACTCAGAAAATCATAATTTATTTGCTTAAAGATGATAAGATGGATGCTCAACATCCAGCATAACCTTCTATGTATACATGACATTGCTTTCTGCTTTCGTCTTTCAACCTCTAGTAATCAAAATTTTCCTGAGCTCATCACCCTTTTACATATGTGAGAATAGGGCTCTAATTATTATCAATGTTGTGTAAATTACCACCTTCAAATAAATTGTTCAATTAGACTGATTTAAAGGCTCTAAACCAAAACTAGGATGATAGGATTTTTAAACCTACTCTCTTGAGACATCCAACCCGAAATAAAAACTCTCAAATTCCTGCTCTTCTTCTTTTGAGTTCTCATTTTACAGAAAATAATAGTTTCATCATGTAACCAATGGCTTGGGACTTCCTGGGTAAAGCTATCTGAAGTACTTCTGTCATAGTGCTAAATTTGTACTTTCAGATGCACCATTAATCTTTTTATTATTAACTTATGCTGCTCCTGGCACAAGAGTTCAACATGCGCTTCAAAGAAGTTAGGTTTAGACAGAATTATTTGTTCTAACTTGTTTTGGACAGGAATGAGAAACAAAGTTACTTCATCTATTTATAATGGGGCTCTCTTTGATATGCTTGGCAAAGTGGAAGTCCTTAGTAATTAAGCTGCTAAAAAACTTTTAGGTAAATACAACGGAAAATACAATTTGGCTTATATGCTGTCATTTATTTTCAAAATCAATGACCATATTTGACTCGGCGATTTGCACATAGATTTAAAATAGCGATTTGACCAAGTAGCATTTTACTATCTTGCCTTTTAAATTTGGTATTGCATAATTCCTTGTGTTCTAGTGCTTTTCTTTTTTCATACTGATGGAGATTCTACCATTAGTGAAGTGCAAATACCTATCAAAGGATTGGAGTATTACTCCTACTGGTGCAAACAATTTCTTTTGAAGGGAGGGGAATGGTATTAAACTACATTTAAAGTGGGTTTAATTAAGAAAGTAATAATATTTGAAACTTCCCTAAGTGAAAAGGAGGATATTCATTTTAATTGCAGGAAGTAACCGTTAATATTTGTTGTCTCACTAAAAAGACATCTAAAGTAGTGGAGTCATTAGACAAATTCTGAGATGAGTGATTTGCTTTCATTCTCTTTTTCCTATTTTTGTGCTCTTTCTGTCATTATTATTACTATTATTCTTTTACATTTACTGGAATTCTATCTCCCTGTGCAGTAGTTTCACATACTCTTGCTATCTCCATTTTAATACTTATACGTTGGTGACAAACATAACCGGATTTCTGAGTTCTCTCTATCTCCATTTTGTTTCCTGTGTCATTTCTTTTCTTTTTCATTTTTTTAAAAATCAGCGTAGCAGTGGGGACTCTAAGTATCTGGATTCAGAAACTGGGAGTCTTGTATGATATTCTCATTTTGATATTTCTATTACAATTAATTCACAAGAGCTTCTATGAGAAGTACAAGTGGGAGAAGGATGCATGGAATATTAGCTCATTTTTCTAGTCATGCCAATGTTTCTTCTTCTTGCTCTCTGATATGCCTCCCTTCCTCCCACAGTTTGTTTTCTTTACGAGTGGAACAGTCCTCCTGACACTCATAATCAATGGATCTACTACACAGTTTCTGTTGAGTCTTTTTCACATGGATTCCCTATCAAAAAGTGAGGTAAGATATTTTTTTAACCTCACGAGCTTCCTCATCCTACCTCCTTTTTCATCTATTAAAAGCTAAATAAGTGCTCAAGTTCCAGCATTAAGTGTGATTCTATCGTTTTCTTCATTTTAAGTGCCAGTTACAGAAGAACTTTTCTCTCTAGTCATTGGCTCATTGCTAAGTTAACTTTAGGAAGGGCATTTCAGTTGAGGTGAATTTTGCTTTAAGTAGAATGGGTTTCTCTTACTCATTTTACATAGTTCAAAGGATGGATGTGGTCAACTACTTTCTAATCTCTCTTCTTTAGTAAAAATATTAGCTAAAAATTTCCACTTAGTTTAGGTCACTGAAATAGCCTTTCAATTTGAATATCAGCAGACATTATTCTACTTTTCTCCAGCTTCCTTGTCATTCTAGTGATCCTAAGATAAAAGAAAATGGTAAGGCATTTTTAAAGGCTGTAAGTGTTTAGATATTGTGCTTCCCAGAAAAAAGAAAATTCTCTTGTTAGACACATTGTTCATATTTTTTTTGGATTGGATTTGAAAACTATTGTCTTGAATTTTATGAAAGTGATTTTTTTGTGAGAGGAAAAGTGGCTCTCAAAATAAAAAATTTACATTGAATTTCGCAATGAAACCTAATCTAAAGACACTCACTGGCTATATGTCCATCATTGTTTCCTGGTCCCTTTCAGTTGGCAGAAAGCCTTTCCAAATAGACGTTAGTTTATATATCTTAATTAGCTTTCTCCACTAGCAATTTAGTTTGTAAAATATATAAGATGTTATTGCAATGCGAGTCTTCTCCATGTTTTTCTTAAATACTCCTGCAATGAATATTATGATTTATGATCTATTGACATATTTCTTTTTCTAATTGATCTTGCTTACAGAGATTTGAACTGAGTCATGCCAAATGCAAACTTCTAAGGAACACCAAAGAGGTTTACGCAACTGTTAGGGATAATGCTTTTGGTTCAGTCACCTGGCCCATTGTTGAAAGCTACCTGATGAGCTTAAGCAAAATCAACCAAGAAGCACTGGAACCTAATTATATGCCCATTAGTGACAATTATATGGACAACATTATTAAGATTGGAATGAGAGTACGGTTTTTGAAAGGTTGGTAACTGATTTTTTGTCCATTCATCTATCAAGATTTAGTTATTGATAATTCGGGCCTTGGCGCACTCTTGGAAGCAGTGTACACTTTCCATTCTGTTTACGCCCTACTTTCATAATAGGTATACTTTTAAACTTGAGTTTTCTTGTCAAAATATAAGTCATTTTACCTATTTCAAGGAGTAATTTATTATACTTTTTCCAATACTACTCATTTCGATAACCCAACTTATATCTCTCTGTCACTAGTAAAGAGTATATTTATTAGGGGTATCATTGGTACTTTAGCTCATAAATTTCCTTGATTTTATGATCCTAAATTCTTGTGCATAAGTCTAAAACGACTCATATTTTGAAAAGGAGGATATATCATTTTTATTTTATCCCGCACAATTCCAGGGCAGAAATATATCTTGGTGCCTCTATTGGTTAGTTTCAGATACATCACTTTGATTTAGGAGTGGCCGCAAAGCTTAGCTCTGTCAAATTTCCTTCACCAGTTACTGAAACCTTTTATTCAATATCTCTAACGGTTCTAATTTGAACCAGAACTTCTATTATCAGTAGCTGGAGTTATTGGATTAATCATCGGTTAATCCAATAAATCAATCAACCAAAAGTTCTGATGACTTTATTTTGTAAGATTAGGTTGAGCCCATAATACATAGATGCTGACCTATTTCTATACCAAATGTTATCCCTTTTATGTTTATAGTGGAGTGGAGCCCCACAAAGGATGTTAACATTGGATTTAGGTATCAGAATTCCTCCAAATTAAAATGTGCCCATATACCACCCATTTCTTATTTTTTTTTCTTGTTTTTTAGCATGGTAGACAAATCTGATGTGAGATATCATTCCACCATCAACAGAGATCACATTTCTGGAATACATGTAGTGCTAGGATTTAATTCTAACCTTGTGGAAATCAAGAAAATAATACTAATAAAAGTATTCCTTCAACTATGAGTTTTTCCGTTACACTCACCTTGCAAATTCATGTGAAAGTGTTTCGAATCTTATTTACTCCTTTTTGTGTGTTTGTCTGTATAGAGGGTTGAGTATTTATGTCTTTATATAATGGTATTGAATTTTCAGTACGGTACCAAAACCTAATTGGATTTGGTATTCGTTGACCTTGTGGAATAATATCAAGACCTAAAAGATAATCTGTTAGTCACATAATTGAATTCAGAATTAGACTGTAATCTTACTCTGATTATTCTTCTTCATGGTTTTATTGTTTTCCATGTTCATTTGGTTTGAGGTGAGGTTGAACTTGTTCTAGAATGTGCCTTTTGAATTTTGTTATTGTCGATTCCTATCTTCCTCTGTGTTTGGTATTCAGTGATCCCATTCATGTAGAACTTTAGGTAGCAATGAATAATACTCAGCAGGTGTCCATTTGTGCAGCTGTTCGGGCTACTTACTTGGCAATGTTGGATGAAGGTAGGATAGATGAGGCTACCGTCAATGTTCTGATGGACTCAACAGATACTGCAATTGATTTGGCCTCTGAGGGAGCAGTGTGTGACTGGAATTGTTTACTTTTTCACATCAAGTTGCCCAAATATTTGAACTATATTCTCGCAATTCATTGGTCTAGACAGTTTGTCTTAAATTTTGCACTCAACTGCTTGCAATCTGCTTGCTACGCATGTCTTGCATTTATTGATGCTCACAAAGTTGCAAGGCAGGAACTAGTTGCTTTTTTTGGTAGAGATTTCCTCCCTTTTCTGTCAATAAATCTCCTTATTTGTTTTTACGGGAATAGATTCTCTTGTTTGAAGGCATAACCTTTTCTCTAGATTTCTCTTGTAAAGGCTTTGTTGTCGATGACATATGTTTCTAACTATTAATTAGTAATATGCCAACATTTTTGGAATGTGTTGGATTCAATGTAAAAGTATAAAAGAGACGTACATTAACTATTTTTTAGTTAACAAGAAAGCAATCTTCTAACCCTTGAGAGAGAGTTGGAGATTTTCGTTTTTGGTTCTTCTTCCATATACCACTGTGTGAAAATGGTCTAAACAAACTCTCAGATATTGTACTTCTGTTAGAAAATACTGTTATTCAGGTCCTGGAGTGAATATAAAATTAACTAATAAGAAAATCATTTATTCTAGTCGGTAGTTTGTTTGTGCTGATTTTGGGGCTTATACATGTACTACTAAGCATTTGATTGATCATTGACTCAGCAAAAAGAAAAAAAAAGCCTTAAACTATTTTTCCTTTACTTTTACCTAAAAGAAACTCTTGTTACCATGTTCTTTTTGTTGTTGGCTGGGAGGGTAAGATGGGGTAAGGCAGGTCGTGAATATTTGCTTAGCGTAGAATTAAAAAAAAAAAAGAAAAAAGAATTGCACAAGAGAACATTTATGCTGGAAAAATTGCAGTCTTGGATTGGCTAGGTTATTCATAAGATCCAAGTTTCTATGTTCCCAAAAGAGCTCTGCAATTGTAATGCTTTCATGTAATATTTTCCTCAAGTTTTGAAAGTATGGCCACCTTCTTGGGCTTTAAATGAGTGATGTTTTACAGTTTATCAATGCTCTGTTTCTCATGGTAGGTGGAAATGAAATTTCTAGTTTTATCATCAATGAAAGCAGAGTTGAAGAAGCAGCAGTTGTAAAATATTTGGAAGATGTTAAATGCTCATTCCCAGAGGTTTGTGTGATGGTAGTGGTGGTTGCTTACATAAAGATTTGGGGGGGGATGGGGGGGGTGTTAGAGGATAGATTTCTCTTTCTAATTTACTGATGCACATTCAATTTCCAGATCTTACATGATGTCAGAACAAAAGAAGTTACATTGTCAGTGCTGAAGAGTCAGGCTAAATGTGTTGAAACTTTTGAAAACTTAGGGTTGCTAGATAAGAAAGTTTCCTCTCATCTTTATCATCTTGTTCAGGTAGGTGTCATTTCTTCTTGGCAGTGTATTCTTCAATGTTTAGTAATAATTCCTCCTTGAAGTACAATATCATTTCTCAATTGCTTTCCAGACTGATTTGCAAAAGCTCTCATGTTCACCTCCACGAAAGATTTCAAAGTTGAGTGAGATCATAAGCATGCATCCTTTTTTGGGAATACTTCGACGATGCTCTGAAACACTCCGCAAGGGAAGTTATCACTCTTCCAGGCACTATTATTTACCGTGGTGGTTCGAGCCCAGATAAGATTTGGTTGATAATGAATGGTTTGATCCGGGTAACCATATGTATAGAATGAGATTTCCACTCATAGAAAGCTTGTTTTAGCATTAATGAGTGTGCTCCCTTTTCCCCTATTGAAAACATTTGTTAGCTTTCTTTCAGTCTGAAGATGATGATTCACTTTGTTGCGACTCGTCAAGTATCGAATTTCATCAAGGGAGTATTTTGGGTCTTTACGAGGCTCTTGTTGGAAAGCCATATGTCTGCAACATGGTTGCAGACTTTGTTGTTATTTGCATCTCATTTGAAGTAAAAGAAATAGTTCCACTGATTGAATCTAGTGGTGGAGCTAAACACTTATTTTGGAAGGTAGAACTCCGGAATATATTTATCCAATGAGTAATCAGTTTAGCTCCTTGTCATCCTTGCATCTTGTTGCTTTCTTAAAAGATGTTTGCAAAGGATAGTTATTATGTAAATGGATTTCATGTTCAATGCCATGTTAAAATCTCTATCAAAATGTTTGCGAAATTCTATCTATTATATAGTTTCAGAATCTTGGAGATAAATACTCTGATTTTTCTTGTTCAGGAGAGTGCTATTGTCATGATCAAGCTCTTGGCCCCTCAAATATTTGAGAAAATGTCAATGCAAGAAATGAGAGACCTTGTTTCCCGATCACCCATATACATGTTTCCAGACCAAGAAAGTATGGAAATTTCTCATCATTCTATAGCTTTCCTGTTAGAAGGTTCCTTGAAGACTCAAGAGACTGAAGAAATAATAACATCTCCAACAGTACTTTTACAGCCAACTGGTGGTCAGAACTTGTCCGGTATGACAGGTAGAGTCTTCTTCAACAGTTTGCATAATAAGAACATTCACGATCTGTTTAAATTCATTGTCAAAAGAACATTCACGATCTGTTTAAATTCATTGTCAAAATAAAACTATTTGCATTAGTGTTATATTGGTCAGCTACTATGCCTTGTCTAACTTCTTAGTTTGGCACAAACACGGAATGTGTTGAAGTTCTGCCACTGGCTTTGGGTAAACTGAAAAATCAATTGCGGGGTTATGAGTAGCTTAAATGTTTTTATGTAAACATGCTTGTAACCTTAATAGTGATATAGATACCTTGTAAAGCCTTTAGTTCATTTAGTTTGCCCATCCCCGAGATCAGCAAACTGTTCTGCATTCAGATCCTAGACCTAGCTATGATCTTCATTATTGCATAAGTTCTCTGTGAAACATGAAATTTTTGCATCTCTACCTAAATTATAGAGTTCGAAGATCGAATAAAAGGAAAGACTCTTGGTAGTAACTTCGTAGTTCTCTTTTTAGGAACAATAATAACTCATTGAGAAATATCCACATTTTTCAGAAAATTTAATCTTTTTTTTTTTTTTTTAAATTCTATTTCAAAAAAGTATTGCTATTACTAGGCTCAAAAGACCAATTTATTCCTTCCTGTAAAGGGTCTCTGGAAATGCAATTAGTTTGTGATTTTTTGAGAAACTTTGTCAACTCAGCTGTTTTTAGATTCTGATTAGAGTGGGAAATAGAATAATAATGACCTTTTCCAAAGCTTCCATATAATATCTTAATTAGAATGGACTCTAAATACATGATATCTGAAGTATGAATTATCCACAATAGCAGGAGAAAATGTCACACAAGATAGCACTGGATTTTCCTTTTCAATAGCTTTGTCTTTTGCCCTCTTGTTTGATCTGGATGAGCAAAAAAAGCCAAGAGACTTTAGCACCTCTCCTGCAACAGGACCGGTCTTTTCTACAATTATGTATATATCCATTTGAAATTTGGAAGTTCCAAAACCAAGATTCCAATTTAATTAATAGGCTTCTCATTGACCTGAAACAGCCTAAGACACACAAATATAGGAAATTGAAGTCCGTAGTATTGACTACATCTAGTAGCTATTGGATGTATCTTTCACAAATATAATTGGTCTCCTGTACTTTGGGAGTCAATAACCTTGGATGATTAAGGCCCCTTACAAAACCAACTTCATTCTTCAGCTGCATAATGTCTTGTGACATCCGTTACGAAGTAGGATTAAATTTTTAGGAAGAAGTGTGTATAATTAGCTAAACATACTGAGACACAAAATGTGCTAAATATTTATGGTCCCGTCTCCTTAAATAGTGATGGTTAAATCAGCGGTATCATGAGTTCACATGATTATTGAGGTCGATGAGAACATAGGAACCTTCCTATTCACTTCCTGGTGCTTTGGTACTAATTAGCTGTTGGGGAAAAACCTAAAAAACCTGTATTCTCTCTCTAATAGAAAATGTTTATATAATTGATATACACATTTTCTGTGCAAAAAAAGAAAAAAAAAAAAGATATACACCATCTCTATTTTGCATCTCTGTCAGTTTGAATCAACCCTGAGGTGAACGTTCAATTATCTGTGATTTTGTAAATCAAGAGGTTTGACCAATGCGTTTTAGACTTAATTTATCAAGTTTATTAAATTTCATTTCCTGAGCTTATCAATCTCTTTTCCGAGGTTATTAAAAGGTCAATGTTGTGCTTTTAGTTTAAAGTCATTGTAATAATCATTTTTTAATAACCATTTTTCTCTTTACAGTGACAGATATCACGAAACTGATATGGTACATCTTATATTCCATAAAACTTAATGTGTGACTCAAAAAGTGTTGAAACAGAATGAGTCAAATTTTGAATAGCTTCCTTTTTCTTGTGCTGGCTAATTTGATTATCAGGCAATTTAGATCATGATGAAAACATTTACTCATGGTACTTCCTTTTTCTTCATGAATAATGCATGAGAAACGCTGGGCAGTATTTCAAAATTGGCTACTTAAACCTTTCCTGGTGTCACAAAGTCTGGCTATTACATATATGTGACTTTCTGGATGATGACCTTTCTTTTCCTTGTATTACCATACAAAAGTATGACACACATTTCCAACAAAAATGATGTTGTAGCATCAGCATACTCATAGAATCTAAATGGTTTACTTTGAATTGGCAAGTAAATTTGTTTGTCATTCATTATCATTCCTCTTGTGGCAAATAAACTTCTAGCTGATTAATCAATCGTCTGCTATACAACTAGAACTTGAGTAAATTCTAGCATGTTGTTGCTTCCATTTATGACTCTTATGACTATGAAACTTGAACGCTGATCAACTTGGTAGGTCTCTTGTGACTATGAAACTGAAACACCGGTCAACTTGCTAGAAATCCCTCAGCTCATGACTGATGATGGATTGGTTGAAATTGGTATCATTATGGATGTCTAAAGATAGAAAGCCCCATATTCATGTGAGAGGGATATGTCATATGGTTATACCTAGTTCATTTAGGTCCTTTTACCTCTTCTCTGCAGAACTATATGCTATTTTCTGATTTTAGCTCCTAAAATGATGTGAAATCTTCAGGATACCCTGCAGTAACTGTGATTGATTTTTTTTTAGAGGGGTGGGGGGAAAGAACATTTTTGTGATAATTGAGCGCCCTAAGTATGCACATCATTTCAGGTCCTTCCGGAGCAAGTTCAAGTCATTCTGGATTGCGCTACATCGTTGTCAGAACAGCCAGAATACTCATTCTTGACTATCCTCAAGCAGCAGTTGGCGAGGTGCTTTCTGGACATTCTACCAAATTTGAGTCAGTGAAATAAAACATAAAATATTCTGATCATCCATGTTTTGCTGCTTAGCTTCCCTAGTGAGTTTTCAAAAGTGACTATACAGATGACTGCTCCTTATCTTCCAATATATCTTCCAACATATTGAATGTTGATTAAGTAGAACAAGATACCACATTTTCTTTCATAAATAATAAAAAAAAAATACCACATATAGTATATTCAATCCATGTTTAGGGGTTGTGATTTGAACATAAGACCAAGGTTTGTTAAGGAACATTTTTACAAATAAAGAGCTGACTTGCTACCGTTATTGTATGTTATCCTGTGGTTGTGGCTTCTCTTCTTTATTATTATTATTATTCAAGTATGACATTTTAGAGGTGAACGATGTGCGCCACTAATTAAAATAAAAATAATATTAGCCACTAATTCTGAGTATTTCTTTTAAATGCATGGTACTTTTAAAAATTTAATTGGCGTTTAGACCTACTTTTTTTATTTGTGAGTATTTCTTTTGAATACATAGTACTTTTAAAAATTTAATTATTGTTTGGATATATTTTTTAATTTATAATTATCTGATATTTTAAGTAATTTAGAGAGTATTGAATGATATTTTTTCAATAAATATAGAAAATAAATTTATAATGCCATACTTTAAAGGTTATCTCGCTCCACTGCCATTAATAATTGTGATAATTGAAATATCCGGATGATATAATGAAACCAAAAGTATATTACACTGAGATATCAAACTACAATCTTTATCTCAGAATATTTGTGTGTACATTTGGAAATAAAGATGACAGAGATTGGGTAATGGAGGAGGCTCAGTGGACTATATAAGAGGAACGCACCTTGTTCTGCGTCTATGGGACTCTAAGTCAGCTCTAGAGGAATTGGATTTCTCAGAATTAAAGTTGCAGTTGTTTCTTTACGAGGAGAGACCCAAAATTGTTGCTATGGATTTCGTTCAAGTATGAAAGAATGGTGGATTTTTGCTTTAAGTGTGGTTGTTTTTCTATGTATTTTTTTTTTTTTTAATTTTTACTAAATATAAATAAAGAAAAATAAAAAATTTAGGAATTAATAATTTAACTTGATATTTAAAACTTATGTATAATAAGTGATGATAGTAAAATTATTGGATTTCAACTAAAAAAGTGAACCAAAAAACTCTCATTTGAACAAAAAATAATTAGTCTGTTAGGTTTTAAAATTAAAAATTTATATTTATAGATCAAGTTTGGCTCTAGCCAGACATCTTAACTACCCAAGTGTTGGGAAAAGTCATGTAATCGACTTCATCTTTCTATAATTGGAGTCCATGTACTTATTATCCTTTCACCATACTATATCTTAATTAGTTCAAGAGTAAAGAATTAATCATATATTTTCTTGTTCCCGAAATATGATTTCTTCCAAATCGAATTTAGATCATTTTCTAAAATCATTTTTAGTTTGCGCAAATATATATTTCTCGAGTCATATTTTAACCAGTGGTCATAAATGGGATATACTTACTATTAAAAGTGACGAATCTTTTATTAGTCATAAAATATCCATCCATGTTTTATACTATACCTATCTTTCAAAGCAGAAATAACCAACTAAGGTTAAGGACAAAAAACGTAAAAGTATAATATTCTACATTTTAGATACTTTTATGATCTTAAGTAGAAGAATCACTTATACCTCCATCATATAGAGATTAATTCAATTGGCACTCAAATAGATCCAACGAACTTGTTCTCCAACAAGCATCCACATATTTATTTTTGTATCACCACACAATAGTTAATGAGATCAACTACTTTCTATATATGAAAGAAGCATAACATGTGTTAGTCTATCGGCATTAAAGATGTCCAATCTTGTTAATACTATGACTAGGGATAATAAACACTAAAACAATGTTCTTTTCATATTTTATGTTGGACTAGAGTTACCTTTTACTCTCTAGTTCCATAATATGGTGGCTTAGCATATTGCCCTATTCAAAAGCCATACAACACCTAATGACTATTTTGGCTAATAGAAAATACAATAATGCCTCGTAAGAGGATTAATATTTTCTATGTTGAATGTAAAACCATTAATTTTATAAAACTCCTATAGTTGATATCTTAAGGACAACTCTTACGTAGGCTGGCCGTTTCCTCATACGAACTACAGATACTACTAGGTTAGAACGTCTAACATAGGCAAGTCGATCTTAGTAGATAACCACGGTTTCAGTTTTAACTAGACTTAGGTTATGGAAGCCCATCCTTTAGGGTAGGGGGTCACTCTTACGATGACGCGTGTACTCCTAACCCTATATTTTAACCAAAAATGGAAGCCATGGGGCTATTGCAATCCCTCTCCCACTCAATCTTTTAATGAAGGTTTTTACTTGAAAAGCATACTTTTCCTTTAAAAAATTTGATTTACTAATAAATTAAAAGGTTAACTATATCAAGGATAAAAGCTTTTGAGAGAAACAAATTGTCTTCGAATAAAAGTTCTTTTTTTTTTTTTTTAAAGGAAAAAAGTTCTTCAACCTTGTTCATCCATTGGAATCAAATGAGACATTTTTGTAAACACACAGGATATATCCAAAAGCGATAAACACGAAAAAATAAATTCCCTCTGGTTTATTTAATCTTGTATGACCAACCAAAACAATAGGAAAGAAAAAGCAACAAAGATAAACACTTATGTTCTTTCCTAGACGGTGATATTTTCTATAAACAAGCATAACACATAAGAAAGCGTTAAACCACCACAAGCTCTAGCCAACAACTAACCTATGAAAATAAAGACAATCTATCTATGGGCTTGATGTGCGGTTATTATTCTATTAAAATTTTACTTTTAGGCGAGCATACCTATCGGTGTAATATGTTAAGAAAAGTCCCCAGATTGTCGAACTCTCAGGACGGCCAAACAATAGTTTAATAAAATAAAAGTTTTTTGAAAAGATTTTGTTAAACTAAGACATACTAAAAATTAATTAAACTAAATAAGAAAGCGATTAAGAAGTTTCTAAAACAAATTTAGAAAGTAGTGTTTAAATGGTAGAATTCTCGCAGAACCTCAAGTTAGTTTTAATTAGAAAATTGTTGTAATTAATTATTAAAACTCGTTGATTGGATCTCACTCACATTTCGGATAATCCTTATTCCTAGGTGAAGATCCTACAATTCACTTAATTATTTAGAGAAGAATTCCTTACACCCCAACCCGATTATGAACGAATTATGGATTATAGTGATTTTAGTGATATAAGACCCATGATAAGTATTCCTACTTAATTAGCAGTTCCTATTATTCAATTTATGCCCAAGATTAATCTTCTTTGGTCAGAGTCCCATTAATCTTGCGAAATTACCACGCGTAAACCAGTAAATAAACACAACAATTGAATAATAACTAAAGAAGAATTAAATAATTAAAACAAAAAATTCATATAAAACATCAACTAAGAATTCTAGGGTTATCCCCATTCAAACACAAATAAAATTAGCCATCAAACATTATTCTAACATATAAACTCATAGACAAATTCATATAAATAATAAGTTTAGGGGCTTAGGAAAAAGATTGAAGATCCATGATCTCCACAATCACTCAAGTTTGTCTTCCGAATTGATTGAATAAACTTCCAAATTGGGTCTTCTTACAAAATATAAAACTGAAACTAAAACTTAAGTTAATGAATTAATGTGTTTAATTGGGTTTATAAGAAAAATATCCAAATCATATTCTAAAATTACGTTAATTCCTTTCTAAAAAGTTTTTAAATCAAATTTCAAAAGAGAAATAAAATCTAAGTACAAAAGGAAAAGTTACAAATAATTGCAGATCACCCCGCGCGACTATCCGGACTAGGATAGTGGCACTTTTTCGATCCATATTGTCTCTGGAATTATTTCTTCAAATGACTACCTACTATCTTGACCAGGATAGTTGCTATCCAGATCCGGATACTGCTTGTGTTTCACAATTCCAGTTTTTCTATTATTTCCTATTTTCTTCATTTTCAACTCCAAAGTCCTTTGTTTTTGCTCGTTTTCAACAAATCTTAATTCTAAAGGTACCTATAAAAATAAGAGAAGAAACAGGATCAAATAACTCTATTTTGTAAACATTCAAACACAAAAACCAATAAAAAATAACAATGCTTAAGAGGGTAAAATAGATTTATCAAATTCCCCCACACTTAAGCTTTGTCATCCTCGAGCAAAGGGCTAAAAGCAAACAAAAAAGAAAAACAAAAACTAACTAGCCACTTTTGTAGGTCTCACGATTGCACTTAGCACATGGAGCAAGCTCTTTAAACCCCTAAGTTACCAAAGAAACAAGTAAGGTCTCGTGAGGGTTTCAGACGATATACCCACAAAATCGCACAAAACAAACTCTAAAAGTTTTATAAAACAAACTTTACAAAAAATAAAACTATAAAAGAATAAAGACATGCCACTTTCAAAACATAACCAAGAGTTGCAAAAACTGCTGTAACTTATCAAGATGTAATTAAAACCTAACTCACATATCCAACATTCTATTTTAACACATGAAAACAATGGTGTGTGTGTGTGCATTACTCATGTTTAGTTTCAAAAATATGCAAAAAGAATGTCAAGAAATCAACCATATGATTCACTTTATCAAGTTATACTCTAGACGCTTGATTTTTCTAACACCCGTCTACTTCAAGTACTAGCTAGTGACATCCTCGGATTAGGTAGGACTTTAAAGCTTGTAACGTTAGGCTTGGGACATATGTGATTATCAAACAAAGGTAAAGGTGAAACAAGATGAAAGAGAGTATGCGCTAATGCAACGAAAAACAAAATAAACTCAAAGTTATTTATAACCTTTAAGTCATTTTCACTCAAATCTCTCGAAAAACTTTACCTCTCTTCAGCGCTCACAATCCCATAAAACTATATAACTTTCTGTAAGCCCTAAGGGAATATTTATAATATTTTGATTATAATTAACTTGTGCTTTGTGATAAATAGAAATAGTTTTATATAGAAGAACAAAAGATGCACAAGAGAAGTCTCAAGGGTAATCTACAAAGAAGCAAAAGATCACTCAAGACAACAAGAGTCAATGAAGATGAAGTGATCAAGTTGGATGCCTTGAAGACAAGAATAGTTAGGGAAATCCTAAAGTAACTTTGTAAAATTCTCTAACTCATCTCTTTGATTTTTGATCAAGTATGATAGCTCCTTGGAAGAAATATTTTTTACAAACTATACTTGAAAAACTAAGTAGTCTTGATAAAGTTTTTGATGTTTTTAAATGGATTATTTATTTTAAAAAGTATCAAGAATACATATCTTGAAATGTGAAGGAAAGTCCAAATTTTCAAGGAAAACTGGTTGTCCAATTTTTCTATCATATCTAAAACCGATCATCACATTTTTTATTTCTCAAAATAAAAAAGGGTCATACGATTTTAAAATCGGTCATCCGATTTTTTCAAGGGAATGAAAAAAATCGGTTGTCCGATTTTTCAAGGTATAAAAAATCAGTCGTCCGCTTATGAAAAAGGTCATCTAATTTTTTAAGTGATTTAAAAATCGGTCTTCCTATTTTAAAAAGGGTTAAACAGAAAATCGAATGTTCGATTTTGAAAACTGGTCGTTCGGTTTTCACTTTTACTGTAAAAAAAATGACCGTTGCTCTAACAGTAACGGCTAGTTTTTACCTTCACCTATAAAATGATTTTTTGATCAGCAATAAATTTTTAAGAAGTTAAAAAACATCTATTGACATTTTCAAGAGCATTAAAGAGTACACTTTTAACCTTATTTTCCTTACAAAAAGAAAATCTCCTTGGAGCTACATCTTTTATCATCATTCAAAAAAGGAGAAAAAGAGGAGTTTGTAGAAGCACTAAAATTGAGTTGTATCTTTCTCTTCTCAAGCTTATTTGGTAAGATTATTCCATCCTTACTTTTTTATATTCTCTTGTGATCGAAGGTTTTGTGAAAAATCCTTTGGGTGATCCTTTGATAATTATTGTGTTGTTGTGTTGTGTAAACATTGACGTTTGAGTGCAAAACCTTTAAACGGTGATCCTCATTGTGTTTTGTGTATAAACGTGAAATTAGTGGATTTGTGAAATCCTTGAGTTGAGTCTCAAGGTAGTGGATGTAGCTCTATTAATAGAGCGAACCACTATAAATTCTTGCCTCTTTTCTTTGTGGTTTGCCTTTTACTTCTATGTTTATAGTTTATACTTGATTATAAAAGAGATTTTGTTTGGCTAAGAATTTTATTAAAAAGGAGTTATTAAATTCTTCTTCAAATAAAACCGAAGGTTTATATTAAAAATTGTTCAAAAAGATTTTAAAAATTAGCCAAAAACCTTATTCACCCCCTCCCCATCTAATGTTTTTCACTTTCATCAATTACTCAAAAATCAAGGAAGTATATATGTAAGAAGAAGGGAACATAAGATACTGAGAGATAAAAGTTTAATAAAAATTTTCTTTTGATTTTCATTCTTTTTCTCTTTTCTTTTCTTTTCTTTTCTTTCTTTCTTTTCATTCTCTTTTCTCCTTTTCACAATATTTTTTTCATCTTGCTCATTTTTTCCTTTTTTTCCACAAGTGAATGATAGACTAAAAGCTTTATCACAAAAGAGTTTCTTATATTTAAACTTCTCTTTCCCTTGATACTTTTTCCTCTCATTTGATTGCTTTCTCACAAAAGTTCTCAAAGTACTCCTTTCTCTCATAATTTTCTTTTTCTCACTCTTTTTTCCCCTCACTTATTTGTGATGCTTACTCAAACCGACTCTAAGGCATGGAATCATTAGATCATCAATTGTGGGATAATATTTAAATGTGAGTTTAAAGGGAGAGAATCCCTTGGCATGAAGCTTCAAAAAGGGTACTAAGGATTTAACATTAACGGGTTAGGCAAGAAAGGCTCAAACGGATTGAAGAAGGCTTATGACCATCATCTCCAGGACTAACAGAAACTAGACTCTTTGTTTCAAGGTATGGAAAAACAAGTTCTAGAGCAATACTTTAAAAATTACATCATATAAGGTAATTTCCTAAGATTCTTAAAGCATAATTTCTACTTCTAAAAATAAAGTATAGTGCATAAAACCCATCGATTTACAAGGCATAAACAAAAGGAGATGAGAAGTTAACTACGTATTATGCCTATTCAACGTTTTAACAAGTCAAATGCACATCTTTTAATGCTTTTCTAGTGACAAAAAGAAAAAGGAAAATCTTTTTAATTTTTTCTTAAGAATGATAAAAACAATTATTTATAAAAATGAACTTTAATAGAAAACAATTTTTTAGATTTTTCAAAATTTGGAGTTTTTGATATTTTTCAATGTTTTTGGTATATTTATAAACTAAACACTTAAAAATGATAAAGAACAACTAATACTCCCCCAACACATGGAATCACATTGTCCTAAATGTGGGAAGAACAAAACGAAATCAAAGAGGTAAAAGAAAATAGAAGCTAACAAACAAAAAGAAAACATGCAAAACACATAAAGTAAAAAAAATTTAAAACAATAAGTGAGTAGGGAGAGAGAAAACTCCCTAGAGAGTCGATCTGCCCTCTCCACCTCCACCTTCCCTCTAGCGTTTGTTTGGAAAAAGGCGTCCATAAATCCTAGTTAACATGAGCTCTTGGTGCTGGGGTGTATCCTAAATTCCCGTCACGACATCTGAATGTTGGGTCTGCCTTATCTGTATTTGTTCTAGGGTGGCCTGGATAGAGGAGTCCGAGTTATCATACTCCTCATCTCTACCCTCGGTTTCCTCCTCACCGTCGTCGTCCTCGATTTCCTGGGGCATCAAGTGGGTTTTCTACGTGTAAGACCAAAGTCTTCCTGCCACTTTATCCCCGATTGTTTAAACCATCACTTATCCATCACTTTATACTTAAAACTGCTCCTAGAGATGGTGTCTACATTGATTATGTCTGAGGGGCTAGTAAGAGCTTGCTCCTCACCTAAAAAATCAACCTCAAAATGCAAAAAAAATATCCGTGAGTAGTAATGGAAAGCTAAAGACACGTTTTTTCCTGTTAGTGCTAACCATGTCCCACATGTAATGAATGATAAGCACGGAAGATTTATCGGGGAAGAGGAGAGGAGTTTGTCCATAAGTTAAATATCTGTGACCCTAAGTTTATTGGAGCTTTTGCGAGATCGAAGGGCAAGATTTGTACTTATGAGACTAGAAACGACTCGCATTCTAGGGGATAAATCAATAGCATTCCTAATTATCCTAGAATGCCTGGTGTTAGCCAAGGGTGTATGCAAACTCTATCGCTTGCTTCATTATGTTTCCAGGCCTCATCAAGTAACATAACACGAGTGTTAGAACTGAAGGTGACGGTCGGACCCTCATTAGGAATGGAAGCAATATGAGAGAGGAGGATCCGATCAAGGGTTATGTTCACTGCCTTAACAATGGTTTTGAGGTTATAAGGTCTTTGTTGTTCTTTTGAGTAATGTTGGTATAAAAGTCTTTATCCAGTAAAGGGTAGTAAACACCACTCCTAGAGATCATCTTACCTCACTCGAGACTCGAAAAAAGGGATGAAACATCTAATTGGTGGTCGAAGGTGGGGTCTAAGGATCGTTCCGATTCAATCCTATTCTGTTTCTACTTTCAAACCATACCTTATTTGACTTATCTGTTAATCGATCAGGAAAAGGAGGAATAAGGGGGCCAGTTTCAGGAGAGTCGGGTCAGTAATCCAAGCTCTTTTCGAAGAAGCAGAGGCAGCAGTTTTTCTAGGCATAATAATTAATAGAGGGGACAACATGAGGGACGATCGCACTAAAGCGCACAGAAAGGTAAAAAAACTTATAACCACAAAGAAAGTAAGTAAAAACGTACCACGTGTGTGTAATGGTGTACAGTTTATGCAATTGAAGGAAAAAAGTTGTACCCCAAAAATAAATACACAAAAATTAGCCAACATAATAATAGCACAAAAACGGACAACATGAAAGGACTTAGGTTGCGACCCGGACAATAAAATTCAACAAGTAAATAAAGAAGAAGGGATTAAAGAAAACTTATCCTGGTTCGTGAAAACAAACTGTTGCCACTGGGGACTGGGGATAAATGTCTGCCACTGCTACTCTATATTGCTTCGTTTTTTGTGCGTGATAGAAAGAGAAGGTGGTGACTACACAAGGAGAACAGAGGGTGCTGGTGAAACTAATTGGGGGGAGGGGGGAGTAATCAGTAAAACATAATGGAGGGAATAGACAAGACGAGAGAGAGAGAGAGAGAGAGAGAGAGAGAGAGAGAGAGAGAGAGAGAGAGAGAGAAGACTGAGAAGAAGAAAAGAGGGAGGAGGATGTGGCAGCATGGGTGGTCAAAGACAGAGAGTCGAGGGGATTGTAGAGGGAGTTAGGGATTTGAGGGTTCAATTTGGGAGAAATTTATGGGGGAATTGGAGAAGGTAAGCTAAAATTTTAAGTTAAAAATTACGTATACTAGACTCGAAATCGACCTGAACCCACTTGGAACACGACTATTTGCACTAGGATAATGAGATTGGAAGAGAATTTTTAAATGTTACTTAGCTATCCGAATCCGGATAGTCTCTGGAAAATTTTCCACTAAATGATACTCCTCTTTACGGATCCAGATAGGAGCTTTTAGGAAAGCTCTGTTTTCTGCTTCAATTCTATGTGCAAGTGTTTTTTAAGGACATAGAACTAAACCTTGTGGTATTAATTTTTTGAAAGTACTATAAAAGAAGAGAAACTAAAATAATCACAAGCTACAACATAAGCAAGTGTCCTATAGTACTCATATGAGTTGGCGGTCTAGCGAAGATAAAGCTTGTCTACATTGATATGCTATACATGCAATTGATATACTTTGTATGTTGGGTAGATGAATTTAATTAGTTAAGTCGGACTTGTATGGTTACTTCTATGAGAATCATCTTATTATGATTGTCTGTGATAGTCTAAAGTCCAAGGCCTTGACAATAAGTATCTATGTACTTTCTTAGGGGTTGTTGCTACCTGAGAAAGCCGTAGCATCTTATACAACAATGAATTATTGGACATAGTGGTCTAAGGATAGTAGATGTCATTAAGGAAGGTGATAGTAAAATTTTTCTTAAACTTAATTATGGATGCAAACATAGAGGGACAACTTAGTTGTAAACACATATAGGTCAAAACACTATAAATCACATGTTTGTTCTAGAAATGAATATTTCCATATGGTGATAATTGAAAATATTTAAAATAAGAATGTTACTATTTATAGCAAGCGCATTTCTGTCATTTTTGTAGCCTTGAATAAATAGTGTTTTGATCCTCCTGAGTGGCTGAAGAATCCGAAAAGTGATTATTTGTTAATCACTACACAAAAGAATAAGAATTAATAAGAAAGAGGTGTAATTAATTATGTTGTAAGTATTTATTTGATAAATAAAAGCAAAGTAATCAATTAAAGTTAAAGAATTAATTAATTAGGCCTAACTATTAAATTAATTAAATTGGGCTAGACAATTAATTATGTAGGGTAAATAATTATTGGGTTTTTAATTATTTAATTAAAATTTCCAAGATTAATTAATACCCTCTGTTTTTATTAATTGTCACATTTAAGACATCCTACTTGATATTGTCCATTTTACCCTTTATGAGTTATAATGTTTGTTTTTTTTTTTTTTGAGGTTTAAATGCAAATAAAATGGACTAGTCATTTCCCGTTTCTTCTTTTATTGTTATAGGTACTTTCCGAATGAGTGTTTGTTGAAAACAAGTGAAAATGGAGGCCTATGAGGCAAAAAACATATTAGAATATTGGCTGAAGAAGCAAGACAAACATTGAAGTTGGAAAAGAGGCGCTATCCAAATTAGGATATTGGCTATGCTAGTCTGGATAGCATGACAAAACAAGCCGTTCCAGGAACAAAGACTATCCATACCCGGATAGAATTTCTATCCTTGCGTGGAGTTCTTTTTGCAATTAACTTTTCTGAAGTATTTTTATAGACTTTTTTCAATGTAATTTTATTCCATTCACTATAGGGTTTAGGAGAGAGAGTTATTGGTGATTTTCGAGAGAAAATCTTCTCAAGAACTCTTCAATCTTTCTTCCAAGAAACAAATTAGAGGTTAGATTTTAGTTTTTCAAAGGCGATTAAAGAATTTAATCAGTGTAATTTCAAAGGCAAAAAACATCGGTTTGAGAGAATCGTTTGGGCCAATCTTCAGAACTGTGAAGGTTCTACTATCAATTCATAAGCTTTCTTATTCTCTTTTCATTATTTCTATGAATTTCATTATTGTAATTGAGAGTATCTGTGTCTAAGTTATTTTGTGTTTGAATGAGGATGGATCCTAGTTGAAGTAAGTTTGATTTTGATGATTATTGATAGATTTTAAAGTATATATTGACTGATGCTTAATTGTTCTTCATTGTCGCCAACTTTTACGCGTAATTGATTTATTTGCTTGAATTACTTGGAATTGAGAAAGGAAGAGTAATTTAGGTCTAAAATTTGGTATTAGTGATTAATAATTGATTAGAGATAATAGTTGTGATCCTTAGAGAAATCTAATTCATTCTCGTTCTTCTTGCATTCATAATTGAGTTAGGGTTAGAAGAGATTCTTCTCTAATCATTTAGGCAAATAGTGGATTCTCACCTAGAGATAGGGGGTTAATCCTAATATAGTGAATGAACCCAACCAATAATTCACATCCACAATAATTGTTTCAAAGGAATCAACTAACAGAAATTAGGGGGATTCTTGCATTTAAACACGCCTTTAAGAACTTATCGAAGTCGATGTTTGTGTTTGACTGAATCAATAATTAGAGTTTTTCATAGTATTTTATAGCTTTTATAGTTTAGTTTTAAAACCTTGAACGCTTTATTTAATTGATTAAATAGTAAAAGAGTAGTGAGTAGTAGTGCTTTCTGTCCCGAGAGTTCGACAATCCAATGACTTTTCTAGCTGACTAGAACGATAGGGGCACTTTCCTTACTTACAGTTTCTAGCATAAGAACCTACACAACTATATTGTTCAAGGAAATATAAAATTTAGATGTTTTTTCATGTGAACTAGAATGCCTTCAAACTCTTCTCTCTTCTTATTATTATTTCTATAAGTTTCTAGGTTAGAAGAGTATATTAAAGATGTTGAAATTTGTTTTTAACAGGAGGGTATATTTGGAAAAAGTTCATTAAATATCCAATTGTTTTCACAATATAATAAGTAAAGAAAAACGAGAATTGGTAGAATGTTGCAATCATGGATTATGAAATTTTGGTTTGAGCTCGGAGTTGACTAAAAGTCAAAGGTCGAAACCCATGGACCATGGGATGGCTGAAACCCTAAGGGAATATACTCTAGGATGGCTAGCCATATGAGAGGATAATTCTCTATGAAAGACTTCTTGAATAGTTAGTTGGAGATTTAGAAAGATTTACTAATTTGACTACGATTTTTAAAAGATATCTCCAAGATTTCAATAATCCAAGAATGCCATTTTTTTCAAGTGTCCTAATTGTTTCCTAATCTTTAATGGAAATTGAAAAAACATAATACTACCCAATATCTCTAGCCGAAACAAATGGAGCACAATTATAAAGAATATTAAGCCAACTATAAAAATAAACGAAGAACTTGTCTTTAATTTCTTGATTTTCTTGAATTCTGTCTAAGCCTTTAATCTTTTGCTTTGTCCTAAAACACTTTTATGAGGTGTGAATCATACTTAGGAAGATCTAGGGAGTTGTTTTCTCATTTTATGAGAAGAAGTAGGCAACTCCAAGGACTTGAACCGAGGGTGCAAGTTGCAAAAGGAACAAGAAGTTGTTCAGCCACAACAAACGCATAATTTATTAAAAGGCATATATCCTCTAAAGGCAATTCTCTTATACGCATCGGTTTTCTCATTGCTTCCATTGCATCGCCAAAGTACTAATTCCTTCATTGGGTGGTTTCTATTCTTTCAATGTTAAGTAGTTTATAGGGATATCCTTTAGCATTAATTTTCCAATTCAATTTGAGCTAGCTTGATATTTGTAAAGACATTTTCTTTGGTCGAGTAAAGAAAATACGTCTTGAGTTTAATAAATTTATTCATAAAGTTGTTTTATTAAATTAATACATCCTGATATTAACAATTTATTGAGATAATCAAATAATTTGTCAATTAAAGAAGTAATATGTAATTCATAAGAAATTTTATCTTGGTCAAATAAGTTACACATGGAGATGAACATAAATTACTCATTAACCAGAGTTCAAATCTTTAGATTTAATACTTCAATTCTATAATGAAAGAATTCAAAATTTTGAAATCAAAATTCTATAGAATTTCATTTTCAATTCCAATTATAGGAACCAAAAGGTTGTCGAATGATTAAACTTTGAAAACTATAAATTTGAAAAGAAAAAAAAGAGAGAACAATTCCAATTTGATGAAATTAAAGACAAAACATATGTTATGGTAAATGATAGCCAAACCAACAATGATTTGTGAAGA
This sequence comes from Catharanthus roseus, assembly GCA_028651295.1. Taxonomy (NCBI): domain Eukaryota; kingdom Viridiplantae; phylum Streptophyta; class Magnoliopsida; order Gentianales; family Apocynaceae; genus Catharanthus; species Catharanthus roseus. The sequence goes on along the minus strand of JAPQWS010000046.1, from coordinate 323,388 downwards.
AAAAGAACTTGAAATAACCGATAATAAGATGAGATAATGTGGTTCAACTCGGAACCTTTAAGGTCTAGCTTGTAATAAATGTTTATATCGACTACCTTATTGCATTTTTCTTCTTGTGCATGTTTAATACTTTATTATTATTATTATTATTATTATTATTATTAGTATTATTATTATTATTATTATTATGTATTCTCTAAGTAGATAGATTCATGTAGACCTTTTTCTTTATTTATATATTGGGGTAGGAACATGATTCATATTTAGGATCTTTGGCATAAACATTGGTAATATTTTGATTATTGAAATTTTTTGTGAGAAAGAATGAAGACTCAAAAGGAAAAAGGGAAAAAATTGGAATGAGTTGGGTTTACAAATACATCAATAAGGTCAAGTAATTTGTTTTTATATATTTTTAAGTTTTAAAAAAAGAAAAGAAAAAGTGGCATTGATGCAGATGAAGAACAAAATAGAGATAACTGCAGAGCTTTGTATTTCGTTCTCAAAGTAGTAATATGAGAGTGTCATATTTGTATCCAATTGAAGGTTGCCATGAACTAAAATTAATTTATCTCTTTCTCTTCCAATCCCGAATATATATATATATATATATAATCTTTGAGGTTTAGTTTAGTAATAATTGTTTATACTACACTGAACCTACTACCTTATCACATCTTTCTTTTTGTGCCGGTTTAATAATTTTTTTTATTCTTTAAATAGCCAGACTAATGTGGGCCTTATATATATATATATATATATATATATGTGGGAAGGAATATGATCATATTTAGGATCTTTAGCTTAATTTTTTTTAAAAGATTTTTGGCTTAATTGGTAAGGAGTTTTAAAAAAAAGAAAAAAAAATATTGATAAGGAATATTTTTACTGTTGAAAATTAAAATTTTTTGAGAAATTGGCAATATTAGTCTCTAAACTATTTTTTTAGTCTTAAATTATTCCTTAATTTAAAAAAAAAACTTTTTTAGTCCCCAAACATCTATTTTCAGAAAGTTGTAGTCTTTTCCATGCCACTAATTCCACATCAGACTTCAACAGTAAAAAATATATGAATTTCACATGACTCATAAGTAAGGTTGAAGAAGGCATTTCACTTATTCAACTTACCATCACTCTGTTAAACAAAACAATATGATTAATTGAATACCTAAAATATTTTAGGGGTTCATGTGAATTTTCTCTAAATACTAAAAAACAAGTCGGAATTTAGAAAAAGGTTTCCTCCAAAATTAGAGAAAAATTTTCTAATTAAATACATGAAGTATTCTTGAGGTTTGAACTTGTTTTTCCTCCAAATTTAGGGAAACTTTTGCATGCACCCCAAGAATATCTCAGGTATTCAATTAAACCACATTGTTTTGCTTAATAGAGTAATGATTAAACTAAGTGAAATGTGTTTTTTAACCTAACTCATGAGTCAAGTGAGACTCACATGTTTTTAATTGCTAAATTCCGCCGTAGATTTGGTGGTGAAGAATAAAAGTTTTTGGACTAAAAAAAATGAATACAAATATTAAAGACAGAGTTAAACCTAAAAAATAATTTAGGGACTAATATTGACAATTCCTAAAAAAAATGTTGAGAAAAATTTCAAGACTTAAAAAGCAAAAAGTATAAAAAATATGGAATGAGTTGGCTTTCCAAATACATCCATATGGTCAAGTAATTTGCTTTCATCTATTTTCAATAATTTTTTAAAAAAAAAAAAAGAAAAAAAAAAGAAAAAGTGGTATTGATACAAAAGAAGGACAAAATAGAATAGCTGCGGAGCTTTGTATGTAGCTCTCGAAGGAGCAATATATGAGAGTATCCTCTTTGTATCCAATTAAGGGCTACCATGAGAGCATTAATTAAATTTAGTTGATCTCTTTTTCTTTCAATCACGAAATATATACATATATTACTGAGATGCTGATAATTTAGATGCTGATGAAGTTCGTCCCTTTTGAATTAAATAGATTCATATGTAAGATTAAATCGATCATCAAGAGAAGAATTAGGCCAATATGTATGTATATATATATATATATATATACTAAAATGCCACATTCTTTCTTGTTCAATAATCATTTATCAAACTTTTTAAATTTAAGTTTCCTATTACATCTTTACATCAATCATTTATCATACAGTTATTTTCCATTAACCTATCACCAATAGTCATTGTTCTGAATAAGTTTTAATTGAAGTGGAACTCAAACAACTCATACACTAACTCATATCCATATTATAATTGAATTGTTCTTTCCTTCTGTTCTTCTATTTTTCCCAAAAGTTGAATAAAAAAACTTACATACTTTTCTTTATCTACCTTATCATGAATTCCTCTGTTATTATGTTAATTATTTTATTTAATTCACCTACTAATTATACTATTTGTCTCCTTAACAGGTCATTAGAAGAATGGGAATCAGAGGTTGATTTTTTTTACCTCCATCGTGTAAAATTGCTTTGGCCTCATATAGGTTATTGTGAGTGGTGTATGGGTCATGTTTACTGTTCAGCAGATTAATTAGCAGAAGTACAACAGGCTTTTTTTTTAAAGAAAATTGTTACAAAGAATGATTACCATGAATCTATCTATAGATAAGTAATCAATGACTTTTGGTTTTGGAGAAAATTAAAAAAAATCATGCTTTTGTTCCCCTGCAGAATTTACTAACTACAGTGGGAGAATCCTCAAGCTAAGATACGAAAAATTACAGAGAAGTTTGCTTCTCAATCAGGTTGTTTCATTGATTTTTTTTATTATTATTATTTTTAATCTTCTCTTTCAAAGATTAATTTGGATTGTATTTGGTTGAATTTATATCACAATGAATATTAATTGCCCACCGATTCAATTTACATGTAGAATCAACCTCATCTTCTCACTGGTAAGAACTTATATATATGTATATATATTTATATATACATACATGTATACATATATATATACATAAATATTTGTTCTTGATGTGCCATATATATGTGATCACAACTGAGAGTCTATAACCCTATTATATGGCTCTGAAGGTACAAGATATAGGAATGAATCAGGAAGTTAGACTCTATCATAATTAAGATTTTATTACATAGAGATTATGTCTCGTTAAAACTTTACTAGATAAAAACCTAGTAGGAAAACTCTAAGAGAAGAATATACTACTTTCTATGCCAATTATTACTCTTCCTCATAAGATAATCATTTGAGATTGCTAAATAGTTGTATTCAAGAATGATCTTAAGTGTTATTATTGGTAATGTCTTAGTGAGCAAATCTTCCAGATTATAATAATATCAAATTTGTTGCACATCATTATCATATTTCTTTTGGAGCTCATGAACAAAATATCAATTTCTTATCTCTTTTTAATATATCCTCAAACTTTATATAACCATCCACCAATATAGTTGAAATTTTGTCTCACATGATATAACACAAATGTCTCGAATATAATCGGTTATTTTATTAATTTTGATCACACACATTTTAGTCAGCTAACATAATTCTATATTTCTCCAATAGAGTTAAAGAAGTGGCTGCTATATATGTCTATACACTATCATAGTGTATTTGAATACATGACGTGATTTTCGTGGATCATGAATCATTATCTTATGTGTCTATCTCTACAAGAGTTGTATTATTTCAAAAATTCGAGATAAATCATCTCAAGGAGATACGACAAGTTTAATACACATTCTAAAGTCGTATCTTATAGAAGCGCTATAATATCCATCAACTTGCATGAAACAAGTATATTCATGCACTAGATGTTCTAGAGCGTGGTATTTTAAATGGTTCTTCAATATTCTTTTATAAAGGATCTTCATCAATATCTAATGACTCAATGGCTTGGAATAGTAATCATGTGTCATGTCCATGTCAAGAAAAATGTTGATTTTAGAACTTTTGATCTTCATACTTGCCTTTGCTAATTCTTCAGGAATTCCATCATCTAATCCTCTACCTTTAGAGGTATTTATCTTTAGAATCACGTGCTAGGTCACGCTTCAAGTGTGATTTAAAATTATAAGTTATACTTTTTCCTTCTAAGACATTTGACCAAATAAGAGTATCTAGAAACTCTCATAAGCTTGATAAAAAAATATTATACATTTGATTTGAAATTATTTGCAAATGGTCAATCTTGTGAACTTCTAGTTCACTTATTTTAGTTGGTAGATGATATTCTCATATAGCATAATTCTTTTATTACCGACTTCTCCTCTAATGTGGGGCAAACTATTTCATCAAAGCAATATATATGGCACATATAATTAACCAAGATAAGTGAATGTTTCCTCATACATTGACATACTCAATCTTCTCATCATCATTTTCAATGATGATTGATTAAAATAGTTACATTATGAGTTCTTCTAGAATGATTTGCTTATATACTTCAAATCAAGTCCACCAAGGATTCTATGTTTTATCAAATGATAACATAGACGAATGTGTATCAAGTATCTAGTGCGCTATGATGAAATGTAATCATACTTCTTTGTAAGTAATTCCAAGCTGTTAGCCCTAAGGGCATTATTGCATATGATTTTGATTATGATTAACATATGTTTGTGTGAGTATTAAGCATAGTTTCTGTAGAACAAAAGAAGAATATTTGAAGTCTCAAGGCTAGACTCTTAGAAGCGAAAGATCTTTGTGATCAAGGCAAAATGAAGGAGAAAAGATCAAGCCATTGAAGACCTTGAAGACTTGTGTCTTAGTTAGGGATGTGCTAAGGTATTTCTTTGTAAAACTCCCTAACTCTCATCTTTGATTGTTGATCATGTATGAAGCTCCTTGCATAAATATCTTTCTATAATTTTTTCTTGAAATTCAAGTATTCTTGATAGAGTTTTTGATGCCTTTAAAAGTTTTCTTATCTGTAAAAGAGTATCTAGAATACATGTTTTTGAAAAAGGAAGGAAAGCTCCTTTCTGTAAAATCCTTTTCAAAAACTGGTCATTCGATTTTAAAATCGGTCGTCCGATTTTTGTTGGATGCGTCCGAATCTTTCTGTTTCAAACTTGGACGTCCATTTTTAGAAACCGGTCGTCCAGTTTTCCTTTTCACTGTGAAAAATATTACCATTACACAGTGCAACGTTACTTTTTTTCTCTTTCGTATATATATATATATATATATTGATTTTTTGACCAGCTGAAAGAGTAAAAAATTTGATGAAATATTTATTGAGATCATTTAAGAACCTTTAAAGAGGTTTAGAGTACATTTCTTCAAACACCTTTTATCTCACAATAACATCTTCTTGAGCTTCATTGTTGATCTTCATCAAAGAAGAAGTAAAGAGGAGCCTGTAGAAGTATTGCATTGAGTTGTATCTTCTCTTTCTCAAGCTCATTTGGTAACGTTGTTCTTTACTCATCTCTCGTTTATTAACATCAAAGGTTTGTGTTGAAAAAACCCCTTGGGTTATCCTTTGATTCTATTTGTGTTGGTGATTAAGGTTGCTTGCAAAACCCTTGGTGGGTGATCCTCAAAATTGTGATTGTTGTATTCCTTTTATTATAGTGGATTTGGAAAATCCTTAGGTGTTGAATCAAGGTAGTGGATGTAGCTCTTTGAGAGAGTGAACTGCTATAAATTGTTGTGCCTATTCATTCTATGTTTTTTGCTTGATTGTCATAACTATAAGATTTTGTTTGGTTGGGAATTTTATTAAAAAGTGTTTTAGAATTCTTTCTCAAACAAAATTGGAGGTTTATCTTTTAATTACACAAAAGAGTTTTCAATAATTAGCCAAAAACCTTATTCACTCCCCTTTTAAGGTTTTTCAATTGGTATAAGAGCAGATCTACTTTTTAAGGCTTAACATCCTAAAAAGTAAAAGATCCTTATCAATATGGCTAGTATTTTAAACCTACCCCATTTAGAAGGCTCTTCTACAAATATGCCTTCTCTTTTTAATGGAACTAACTATACGTTTTGAAAGTCGAGAATTAGAATTTATATTTGCTCTATTAACTTTGATCTTTAGAGTATTGTGGAGAAAGGACCTTATGTTCCTGAAAAGGATGGAATAGTTAAGAAGGTTGAAGAATATGATGAGCTTGACTCAAGGAAGATGGCTCTAAACTTTCAAGCTATGAATATATTAAGTTGTGCCTTGGATGCTAATGAATACAATAGAGTGAGCGCTTGCGACTCGGTTCATGAAATGTGGAAGTTACTTGAAGTAACTCACGAAGGTACCAATCAAGTGAAGGAGTCAAAGTTGGCTATGTTGGTGAGAGATTATGAGCTATTCATGATTAAACAAAATGAAAGCATTAGTGACATGTTCACAAGGTTCACCAACATCACAAATGGCCTAAAGGCGTATGGGAAATAGTACACAAGGGGAGAAGTAAATAGAAAGATTGTTGATGCTCTCCCAAAAGCATGGCAACCAAAAAATGTTGCTATTGAGGAATCAAAAGATTTGAGACTACTTCCTATTGAATAACTCATAGGATCACTCCTCACCTATGAAATGTAAATAAAAAAGTTAAATGAAATGGAAGATGAAGACAAAGGAAGAAAAAACATAGTACTCAAAGCAAATGAGGATGATCAAACTTACTCATCAAACAATAAAGATAAGATTGATGATGATCAGGATATGGCCTTGGTAATGAGAAAATTTAAAAGGTTCTATAAGAAAGGCTTCAACAATAGAGGAAAGAAACCTCCATTTAAGAAAGGAGGATAAAACTCTTCATTATTCCAAGCTAGATGCTTTGAATGCAATAGCATGGAACACCTTGTAACCGATTGTCCAAAGGCTATTAAAAAGAAAAGGGAGCATTGGAAGCCAAGCTTGAAGCCTTAAAGAAAAGGAAGAAAGGCAAGGGACTTATTGGTGCATGGGATCAAGATACAAGTGAAAGTGAAGGTGATGAAAAAGCAAACATGTGCTTCATGGCAATGGAAAATGAGGTACAATCTTCACCCTCTAACTCTTTTAGTCTTATTGATGATATTTGTGATGATGATCCTAGAACTATGCTTATTGAAATGTATGGTGAGTGCAAAAAGGTTTATAAAAGAAACAAAGATTTGAAAAACAAAACTCAAGCTTTGCTTGATGAAAATTTAAAACTTATTTGTGAAAATAAATCTCTTCTTGAGTCTTTAGAAATCTTGAAAAATGAAAAAGATTCTTTTATGAATTTTTAAAGAAAAAGGTGAATGATCTCACGTTGTGCATTGAAAAATTTACTCAAGGAAAAGGAAATTTTGAAAAACTTCTTGGTTCACAAAGATCCCCTTATGATAAAAATAGCATTGGATACAACCGCTCTAATGCTTCTTCAAAGCAAACATATTTTGTCAAAGCTTCTTCATCTTTCTCCCATCTTTGTTGTACTTATTGAGGTAAAAGTGGTCATAAGGCCACTAGATGCTTTGTAAAAAGAAAAGTTCAAATGGGAACTAAAACTATTTGAAGAGTAAAAACCACTAACATTTATGGACCCAAAAGAATATGGGTACCAAAAGTCATCTCTTCTTCTCATATTGTAAGAACATAAATCAAGCTCCAAGCGGTACTTAGATAGTTGATGCTCAAGACATGTGACCCGAAATGCATCCCTCATGAATGAGCTAAGAGAAACAGAAGGTAGCTTTGTTACTTTTGGTGATAAAAAGAAAAGAAAAATCATCGGTATAGGTAACATTGGATATGGTTCATCTTCTTTAATTAAGGAAGTGCTTTTAATTGATGGTTTGAAGTTCAATTACTTAGTATTAGCCAATTGTGTGATAATGGATGCAAAGTTGTTTTTGAAAGTGACTCTTCTTCTATCATAAACAAGTTTGAGGACAAAACTATTTTATTGCAAAAAGGGTTGGTAATGTCTATGTCTTTTATCTTGAAGATCTTATCTCACAAAAACTAAAATGTCTCTTGGTTCATGATGATGATGCATTCTTATGGCATAGAAGGCTTGGCCATGTTAGTATAGATTCGCTAAACCAACTTTCTTCTCAAGAACTTGTTAGAGGATTGCCAAAACTTACTTTTGAGAAAACCAAACTTTGTGATGCTTGCCAATTTGGAAAACAAATAAAATCCTCTTTTAAACCAAAGAAAACTATTTCAACTTCAAAACTTTTAGAACTCATTCATATGGATTTATTTGGACCTATGAGAACCACTAGTCTTGGTGGTAAGAGGTATGCCTTTATTATTGTGGATGATTTCTCTAGATTTACTTGGACTTTTTTTTTTAAGTAAAAAAGATGAAGCCTTTCATGAGTTTGTTAAACTTTTCAAAAGAGTTCAAACCTGTCTTGATTGCAGATTGATTTCCATAAGAAGTGATAATGGGAGAGAATTTAACAACAAAGATTTTACAAAGCTTTGTGATGATTTTGGTATTTCACATAACTTTTCGGTAGCCAAAACTCCTCAACAAAATGGAGTTGCGGAAAGGAAAAATCGAACTTTACAAGAAATGGCAAGGTTAATGCTTTGTGAAAACTCTCTACCAAAATATTTTTGGGCCGAAACCATGAACATCGTTTGTTACGTGATGAATCGTGTTCTCTTGAGACCTCTTTTAAATAAAACTCCTTCTGAACTTATTTTCAACAAAACTCCCTCCATTGGCTACTTCAAAGTTTTTGGATGCAAATGCTTTATCTTAAACACCAAGGATAATCTTGAAAATTTTGATAAAAAATCCGATAAGAGAATTTTTCTTGGATACTCTTTAAACAAGAAAGCTTATAGAATTTTCAACGAAAGAACTTTATGTGTTGAAGAGTCCATTCATGTGAACTTTAATAAAACTAACCTTTTTGAAAAGAGAAATGATGATGACATAGATACCTCTTTGAGCCATGAACCTATTCACACTCAAGCTTGGGAAAATCATTCTAAAGAGGAAGAGGAAATTGAGGAAATACTAGAAGAAGATCAACAAACTCAAGATATTCCTCAAGATGTGATATATCCCAAAGGGCACTCAAAGGATGAAATCATTGGCGATGTATCACAAGGGATAAGAACAAGGAGGTACTTCATAAATAACTTTGCTTTATTATCTCAAATTGAGCCTAAATTTATTGATGATGTTTTGTGTGATGAGTTTTGGATCATTACCATGCAAGAGGAATTAAAAACCAATTTGAAAGAAGCAAAGTTTGGACTTTAGTCCCAAGACCCCATGATCACCCCACCATTGGAATAAAATGGGTTTTTAGAAATAAACTAAATGAATCCGGAGATGTTATTAGAAACAAAGCTAGACTTGTAGCCCAAGGATTCAATCAAGAAGAGGGCATAGATTTTGATGAAACTTTTGCTCCGGTTGCTAAACTTGAATCCATTAGGATGCTTTTGGATTTTGCATGTTTTAAAGGATTCAAGCTTTTTCAAATGGATGTTAAAAGTGCTTTTCTAAATGGTGATATTGAGGAGAAAGTTTATGTTGAATAACCTCCTGGTTTTGTGCATGAAAAATTTTTCAAATCATGTTTTCAAACTTTCAAAAGTTCCCTATGGCCTAAAACAAGCTCCAAGAGCTTAGTATGAAAAATTAAGTGGATTTCTTCTCTCAAACAATTTTTCAAGGGGTGTGGTGACACTACTCTTTTTACAAAAACCTCTTGTAACAATGATCTTCTTCTTGTCCAAATCTATGTAGATGATATTATTTTTGGTGCTACTAATGTTTCTTTGTGTGAAGAATTTGCCTCCCTTATGCAAAATGAGTCTGAAATGGGCATGATGGGAGAATTGACCTACTTCCTTGGACTACAAATCAAGCAAATAAAAGAAGGCATCTTCATCAACCAAGAGAAGTATACCAAACAACTTCTCAAAAGATTCGGGATAAGCGATGCAAAAGGTATTGGTACTCCTATGAGCTCATCATTGAAGCTTAACAAGGATGAAAAAGGTTAGTAAGTTGATAAGAAAAGGTATAGAGGTATAATTGGTAGTTTGCTTTACTTAACGGCTAGTAGGCCGGATATTGTGTTTGCTGTGTGTTTGTGTGCTAGATTCCAAGCCTGCCCCAAAGAATCCCATTTAATAGCTGTAAAACATATCTTGAGATATTTAATTTCATCATATGATTATGGCTTAGGGTAATCTAAACAATCTTGTTTTGATCTTATTGCCTACACCGATGCAGATTATGTCGGATGTAAGGTAGAAAGGAAGAGTATAAGTGGAAATTGCCACTTCTTGGGAGGATGCTTAGTATCTTGGTACAGCAAGAAGTAATCATGCCTATCCTTATCAACCGCCGAAGCGGAATATATTGTAGCCGGTTATTGCTATGCACAGGTACTTTGGATGAAACACACCTTGATTGATTTTGGTTTTTCTTTTAAAAATATACTTATTATGTGTGATAATACTAGTGCCATAAATATTTCCATAAACCTTGTGCAACATTAAAAAACAAAACATATTGAAATCAAACATCACTGTATTAGAGATCATGTAACTAAAGGTGATGTATTTTTAGAATATATTTGCACAGAGGATCAATTTGCCGATATTTTTACAAAACCTCTCTCTGAAGAACGTTTTTGCTATTTGAGAAAATTGCTTGGTATTGGTAGACTTCATGACTAATGTGTGTTGTTTGAGTTATCTATTTTCCTCTTATTTATCTTATTCTTACAGAAATTTTCAAAAAATCGGACGCCTCTTTTAAAAACCGAACATTCGGTTTCAAAATCAGACTCAAGGATTTTCTTCACAAAAATTTCCCGAGATATTCGGACGACAAAATTGGATGACCTCGATAAAAATTAGACGTCTGGTTTCTTATTTTCAACAAAATCGGATGACCGTTTTTTTAAAATCGGTTGACCGATTTTTTTAAAATTGTCGGGACTTGCGTTTTTAAAACTAGCAAATCCTCTTTTTTCTTCTCATTCCCACAACTCTCTCTCTCTCTCTCACCGAGACTCCTTTTTCTCACAAAACCCATCCGATTACTCAGTCCAATTTTCACATTTCTTCTCAAATCTTTCAAACTTCTCTCCTCCTCAAGCAATAAAATCTCTCTCTCTCTCTCTCTCTCTCTCTCTCTCTCTCTCTCTCTCCTCTCCATCAGAAATCTTCATATTCAAGTTCTTCTCAAACCCTAAGTCGGGATTGCTTCAAAATGGTGAAAACTAAGAATGCCAACATTAGAAGAGTAAATATTGAAGAAGGAGGGAGCAGTAGAGGAAGAGGCAAAGGAAAGAAGGAACCATCTGGAATTAGGGCTCTAGATCGATTCATCTTTGCAAAGGAGGCTGCAAACTTTGAAGAATGGACAAGAAATCGAAGAAAAATTGCTGCTGGACAGCGAGTGGATTTGAATGATATGCAAGGTATGGAAGCCATACCAAATCTCTTTGATGCTATTGGGTGGACACCATTGCTTACTGTTAATGAGCTATATTATACTGAAATGATTTATGAATTCTATGCCAATCTACATAAGGGTAGAGTTGAAAGAGTCGAAAACATACCTCATCAATGGGAATTATCTAGAATTGGAGGAAGAAATATTGCATTTGATGACAGGCTATTAAATACCATTCTAGAAACCCCTCAAGATGGCATGAGATTTTACACTAAGAATAAGAAATGCTTTGATCAAAATTTATATAGTGAAAGAAGGTTTGAAGAGATTTTCACTCACGGAGAAATTCTAAAAAGGCACGATGATAGGACTGTGAATAAACCTTATGCCTATAGGAGATTACTACATCATATGATTTCTAATATCATTATTCCAAATGTTGGGCACAAGTCTTCCATCACAAATATGCACTCCTTTGTCTTGCTTGCACTTCATGAACATAGGAGAATGAACTTCGGTTTCATAGCTATAGAACACATGCTAGCCACACAATCCTCTTCCACCAAGTGCTTACCGTATGGTTGCTTCATTACAAAAATCTTTCAACATTCTGTGATCAATTTGGTTGGAGCTGGTAATCACATTGGCCTTGGTAAGATTTACAATCAGAATACCTTCAAGAGAATGGGGTATGAAAGAAATGATAAAGGACTATTAATAAGAGGTGGACAACAAGGAAGTGATGATGATGATGATGATGATGATGATGATGATGATGATAATGATGAAGAGGACAATGGTGATGAAGAAGAGGGCAATGAGCCCGAAAGTATGGATGACGAAGATACAAATGAAGAGGACATTCGAAGAGAAATGAGATCAAAGAAAAGGCAAGAAAGAACAGAGGAAGGACAAGCCTCAGTAGATACAGCTCAAATATTAGATAGGATTATTGCAATGCAAGCACAACTCAATGACCGACTTGATGACTTCAATGACAAGATTGTTAACATTCAAAATCGGGTTACGAGATTGGAGCAAGGAGGAAAATATACCGATGAAGATGACTGAGGATTCCTTCTAAAAATCCCTATCCTCTCCTTGTTTCAAAAACTCCTTCCACTAGCATTGTTTTTTTCTTGGCTACTTATCAAACTCTATTATGACTCTTTTGTGCTCTTTTATGCTATGATGTTCTTTTTATGACTTGATATATGCTATGTTTTGTTCTTCATATTAATATTGTGTTATCTTGATGTTTTTCTTATGGACTTCATGACGATACCTTAATGTTGAAAGTCCAATTGTAGCTTCCTTTTCTATGATCCCTTAAAAACTCTCCCAAGTATCTTTTTGATTTATGACAAAAGGTAGAGAAATGTGTGCAAGAACTAAGGGGGAGAAAATATACTATGCAAATTGTTGGTATATAGTTGATACCTATGTTGTTGATGCTTATGTTAATCATGCTTATGTTAATGTTATGTTTTAGTTTGTTGTTATCAATGTTGGTATTGTTGAATATGTCTTACATTGTTTGCATTGTTTAATAATGGTTGATAAATGACTTGTCATTGTCTTATAATGCATATGTTTTTTTATGCTTTGAAAACTTGAGCTTTTACGTTGCATAAGGCTTAATGCATCATGTCTTTTTGGCTATATAGCTTGAATTGCCTTGATGATTATTTTTATGCCATATTTGTTGTAAAGCATGTTTTTAGAGGGAGCTTATATTTCTAAACGATCTTTCAAACCCTTGACATATTTTCAAATTCATATGGGGTTATCTCTCTCTCTCTCTTATATGGTGTTTTGGTATGCTTTACTTGTATTGATGATTTCCTTGAAGCATCATTACACTTTAATACTTGCTCTTTTGTTCTTCTTGCATATGTATTTGTCATAATGAAAAAGGGAGAGATTGTTAGCCCTAAGGGCATTATTGCATATGATTTTGATTATGATTAACATATGTTTGTGTGAGTATTAAGCATAATTTCTATAGAACAAAAGAAGCATATTTAAAGTCTCAAGGCTACACTCTTAGAAGCAAAAGATCTTGGTGATCAAGGCAAAATGAAGGAAAAAAAGATCAAGCCATTGAAGGCCTTGAAGACTTGTGTCTTAGTTAGGGATGTGTTAAGGTATTTCTTTGTAAAACTCCCTAACTCTCAAATTTGATTATTGATCATGTATGAAGCTCCTTGCATAAATATCTTTCTATAATTTTTTCTTGAAATTCAAGTATTCTTGATAGAGTTTTTTACGCCTTTGAAAGTTTTCTTATCTCTAAAAGAGTATCAAGAATACATGTTTTTGAAATAGGAAGGAAAGCTCTTTTCTGTAAAATCCTTTTCAAAACCAGTCGTCTGATTTTTCTAGTTTTAGAAAAATCGGTCGTCTGATTTTTCTAGGATGCGTTCGAATCTTTCTGTTTCAAACTCCGACGTTCGTTTTTAGAAACCGGTCGTCCGGTTTTCCTTTTCACTGTGAAAAATATTACCGTTACACAGTGCAATGGTTACTTTTTTCTCTTTCCTATATATATATATTGATTTTTTAACCAGCTAAAAGAGTAAGAAGTTTGGTGAAATATTCATTGAGATCACTTAAGAACCTTTAAAGAGCTTTAAAGTACATTTCTTCAAACACTTTTTATCTCACAAAAACATCTTCTTGAGCTTCATTGTTGATCTTCATCAAAGAAGAAGTAAAGAGGAGTTTGTAGAAGTATTGCATTGAGTTATATCTTCTCTTCTCAAGATCATTTGGTAACATCGTTCTTTACTCATCTCTCTTTTAAAAACATCAAAGGTTTGTGTTAAAAAAACCCCTTGGGTTATCCTTTGATTGTATTTGTGTTAGTGATTGAGGTTGCTTGCAAAACCCTTGGTGGGTGATCCTCAAACTTGTGATTGTTATATTCCTTTTATTATAGTGGATTTGGAAAATACTTGGGTGTTGACTCAAGGTAGTGGATTGTCATAATTGTTGTGCCTTTTCATTCTATGTTTTTTGCTTGATTGTCATAATTATAAGATTTCGTTTGGTTGGGAATTTTATTAAAAAGTGTTTTAGAATTCTTTCTCAAATAAAATTAGAGGTTTATCTTTTAATTACACAAAAGAGTTTTCAAAAATTAGCCAAAAACCTTATTCACCCCCTCTAAGGTTCTTCACAAGCATTTATGAAGGATTTAGTCAAGTAATAATCAATACTCATTTATCATTTACATATCACAAATAAATATTCATAACTATCCTTTTGGAATTATACTTCCAGAGTATACTTCCTTAGAAGAATTATGTACACTTCATGTGTACTTGTCAATTCACATTGGCTTAATATCCCATCCTTGCTACTCGTATTTTTCCCTCTGCCTCAAGCTATCTCGCGATGACCTCTGTAGATCTGAATCATTCTCAATGAATCCATAAGAACATAGTCGAACTTCCCCCCAGGATCAAAAGTTGCACATGCGAGAAGAGCTAAAAAGGGCAGTCTTATGAATGACACATTAGCATGTTGGAGTTAACGTCGAGGATAGCTGTGGATAGAAGGGTGTTGTAATTAATGCTCACGTACCGATAGTCTCGGGCATAAGGTTAACCATGAGCTCTTGTACGAGTTCTTTTGTAGTTTTTGAAAAAGAAGGGCGAACAGAAAATCCATTGCCTGTTGAACTATACGGGGCAATGGCAGTATCAAAATGCGGATACGTATCGCACCACATGCGATACGGACTAACTTTCATACTTTTCATGCGAATTCTATACAGAAGAAAATACTTGATTTCTGACCACAAAACAAAGCCAAGCTACTACATAAATAATAACTCAAATTGATGTATTTATGGTCTACAGAACTATTTACTATATGAACATATTTTGTAGGATGATCAACACTAACTCAATAGACATATATTAAAATCAGTATAATTAGAAAAAATGTGTCTTTGGAAGAATTTAAAGTATGAGTTGATCTTAAGGCATTGTAAACTATAGGTTACAATCTCGTTGATGCATAGAATAACAATATTTGTATTCATCCATAAGTAACACATTCAACCATAAATTAGTACTGGTGATATTTATGAAATAATTAGCATATAAAATAAGTAGCACATAGAATTTGTGGAATTAGGAAAATTCTGGTTCTATATTATTTCATGAATTCTTAAATATTTTTGTATTTTAATGATACAGATGGTTCAACCAGCCATGCCAATAATAATGTTTAGATCAATAAACTTCTAGTTTATTGGACACTTGTATTTGATCATTTTCATTTATTTTGGTAGTATTTATATTTGTTTATAAAACCACAATAGGAATGCACATATCTCATCCATTGTCTCAAGAAGATGAAAAAAATCTCTGAGACTAAAAGTCTTATTCTATGACATTTTGTCAAGAAGAATATCACAAATTTGACATTTTTGTATAAAGATATACTAGCTCTTCTTGAGTTTTTAATTGCCTAACTCTTCTGTAGTTTTAAGCAATTAGTTCTTTGGAACTTTCTACTACCTTTATACATTTGGTCATTTATATTCCCATGCACCAAGATTGATTAGAGATATTTCATTTCACAATTATACAATATAAAATACTAATGCCAAACTTTAAAAAAAAAATCAATACAAAGAAATCATATGATCCTTTGAAAAATATCAAACAACCATAAAAGGTGTCAAGGAAAAATTATCTGGATATTTTTGAACAGTTTGACATCATTTGTATGTGTCATTTTGATATCATTAGTAATAGCATCACTAGTATCAGTAGCAGAATTTCAGGAAGTAAACAATATTTTCATCTTCCTTCTTAGACGATTCTTAATAAAAATTCAAATGATGTACTTCTAGTACTGAACGAATCGCATAGATAATAATTTTATGAAGTGTTGAAACATATCTTCTCTTTACCCTTCGCACTATTTTTAGTTCTAGTTAAAAGCTATACATTGAAAATTTATTAAGTCATTTTGATAACCATAAAGAATGTTCCTACCACGTTTGTGGTCATGACCAAAAACGTTTTCTAGATAAATTATAAATTTTAATAGCATTCACCTTAGAGAATTACGCAACATTAGTTGGTTACACGTCGTAATATTTCATAAATGAATTAGTTTATATTTTGTCTCAAGAAGATATGAGACTAATTTAATAAAAATTTCTAAAATAGCTTTCTCAATATTACTATTGTAGGACCATATTTGTAACATGAGAACGATATAAATATTTCTCTATCACACCACAAATACTATTTTCTCTGTAGATTTTGATTGAGAAGAAATTTTATATATAATAGAAGTATGCTTCTGATAAATCGAAAAGTTTGGCCACAAGTACAATCAAACACAACTGGTATTTGTATAATAACTTATGATGGTTACATTTGTAAGGTTACAAAGGGGCAGTGGAAGATAAAAGGGAGAGCGAAAAAGAAATCTTTTATATCTTTGGAGCATGCTTTAATCGGTTGTTGTCTGAAAATCACATGGCCCTCGGTTTCGCTTCTATTGATCAGTTTTTCATCACTTTTGATTGTGGAGTTTTGCGACGTTCCCTCCAACCTTAAAATTTTTTTTGAGAAAACTTAAAGTACATTTTGTGTTCTTCTTTTCTCAAAAATTTTGGCTAGAATAGGGGAGAGAAGAGTTGGAATTTTCATCCATATGACTGATGGGATGAGAGAGGTCTTGGTTTTTTGGATCAATTTCAATGAGTTCTGGATAGGTTCCAACTCGTAAGTGATCACAACCACCTCCTAGATTCTCTCTTTGCCAACCAAGACTCCAAGGAGTTAATTATCCTACATAGCGGCTGCCACCCTAGACTGAAAAGGCCCTAGGGTTTCGACCATGGGCTTGTTCTAGTCCTTGGACTTTTCTGTCCAACTAAAAACAAGCAGGGTCCTCTATGTTTAGTCGAGGTATCTCTGTGCTTCTTTTAATTAAAATAATTAATTAAAACCGAATAACCACTAACCCATTATCTACTAAAGCCTTTGGGAATCTTATTTAATTAAATAGCTTAGCCCAATTTACTTAATAAATACACTGAGTCCAATTAATCAAATAACCATTATTTCTTCTCTACTCCTTTTATTCTTGCGTTGTGACAATTAAGGTACCTAACTTTTATGAGCTACTCCAGGGAAAGGATAAATTATTTTGGGCTACTAAAATGACTAAATACCCTTGTTATAAAATAACATTATTTTTCATTTTAAATATCTCAATTTATCACTATATGAAGATATTGACCCCCAAAATAATACTGCGTAAACAGGACTTTGCCCTACAAGTGTAATGACAAGAATATCCCTCTACGTAACACCCATCTTTGAGTATAGGTTGAGTGCACTAACTCATTCCTCAATGACGCCTACCATCCTTAGATGTCTAGTTCGATAATCAATGACCCTCAAGATATTTCTTGTTTATCTTAGGAAGCTACTCTAAGGCAAACATCTGAAGATATTACCTAGGCTTGGATCTTATTGATTATCTCAGATAATCACAAGGAGGTAATTTCCATAGAAGTTATTATATGAGTCCGTCTGGACTAACTAATTTCAACTACCCAATGTATAAGGATTATTGATCTCATGGCTAGAAGTCTCACCTATAGCACATCTAAGTAGATGGAGCGTAACTTCGCTAGAGCACCAACTCATACTCTAATCATAGAGTACTCGTCCATGCTGTAGTGTGATAGACTAGATTTCTTTTCCTTTATAGTACTTTCTAGAAAACCTCTATCACAGGGTCAAACTATATGCTCCAAGAAAACTTATATAATAGTGATGGGAAGACCACTCATTAATCTAAGATACGATCATCTGAAAAGGAGACTATCTACAATGACCTTTAATTCAATGGATTTTGCAACTCTATTGACGACCAAGAACAATATTACTTGTATTTGAAGTAACAACAATTTGCACCTTACTGTGAAGCATGACCCAAGACGTGGATTACCTATACTTAAATTACATGGACCTTATGTGTATACAGTAAATAAATACATCGAAACGAACATATAATCATAAAGATTATTTCCTGTTAATTCCATTAAGTATAGATTTTACATCAAGTACAAGTCTTTTTGGGATAATTCCCAACAATATAGTTGATCTAAAACTATGTAACAACTAACTTCTAGTGGTTATTTATTTTATTTAAAGTTTTCTAATGCAGGTCCTAGCTTTGATCCTTTATATTCTATTAATTGTGTCTTCAAGACTTCATATCTCTAGATAGATTTATTTAATGTTGCCTTCAAGACCTACATATCTAGATAGATTTGAATTAGTAATTTTAAAAAGAAATATTATAATGTTTTTCTAAAAATATCATGAGCCAAAAGCTCAAGTTTTATATCAAGATCTAAGTAAAAGAAATACCTCTCTGTCATAATTAAATACTTCAAAACTTCGACAACACGATAGTGCCACTATAGAATTTCTTGATAAAGTCTTGTCCACTAGCAAACGTCTTTTGGTAGAGCCCTGTGCTGATAATGTGTTATAAAACTTGTTAGCACAGCATCGTTAGTTGATATATATGATTTTACACTAGGAAATAAGCTTTAATTGATGAGTATTTTATATCAATTCTAGTGAAAATTGGGTTTAAAATGAGTAAAAAACTCTTTTCATACTTATTTAGATTTGTAGGATTGAATGTAGAAGAAAAATGAAGTTGGAGGACTACAAAGCAAAGAAAGAAGATGAAAATATGGGTCCAGGCACAACCCAGACTGAACAGGTGCCGGATTCAAGCAAATTTTGGTAAAAGAATCCTTCCAGAGAGTTTCTGATTCAAGGAACCAATGGCAGTTGTGTCTTTTACTGCTTTAGTTTTGAGTTTCAATTTTTTGTTTTCTAGTATTTTCCTTATTTGCAAGTTTAGTTTTTTTCTTTTAGTAATTTTAGTTTTAATTAGGACTTATTTTTAGTTAGTTTTATTTAAGTAAACTTCTAATTTCTTTTCAATAAATTTCTATAAATTAATAGAGGATTCTAGGAGCCATTAGGAGGCTAGTCTAAAAATAATAAGTTTAGGTTAGGGTTTATTTAGAATATTATTTTCGAGTTTTTGTAATGTTCAAGGCAAAAAATCAAGCTTTCATTGTTGCGCTTTGAAATTATTTATGACCCGAATATTGAAAATTTAATTTAAACAAAGATGTTTTCTATTATCCTCTTCTTTAATTTATTGTTGTTGATTATTTTCATTATGTGTTAAGTTATTTTTTTAAGGCCATGATGTAGCTAGTTTAATTTGTTATATTATTTATTTTGATTTCATTATTTGAGAGTATTATAGAATTAATGTCTTATTACTGCTCTTAATACTTTTGAGTGCTTGATCACCATTCAAAATGAATTAATTACTCCAATTGTGCATCCTTGAGAAAGGACATAGTTAAATAGGTTAAGTAATTCGGCCATAAATTGCATGCCAGATAGAGATGTACTTATATAGTTTGTGCAATCCTTTTGACGTCATAATCGAATGCATTCTTATAAATTAAAATCAACATAGAAATATTAGTTGGTTTGTTTATAGGGATATGTTTGGTAAATTTTTAGAAAAGTTATTGAACAATTTTTATGGTGATCGATTAATAAAATTCACTCGAGACCAACAAATCATTAGGGTAATGTAACGATTAAATAGTGAACTCTTGTGCCTTGACCTTTTGAATTATAATATTTGTTAAGAAAGTTACGGCCTTTAGTTTCATTTCTTAGCTTAATTAATCAAAACACACTCAATCATCAGTTTAATTTGCTTTGTTATGGCTAAGTTAATATTTGCTAGTGTGCTCGATTTTGGGTATCACTAGTATTATCTCTTATGGATACTCAAATATTTAATTAATTCCATACTATCTCCGGTTAAGAATATAAGTCCTTTTGGACTTTGTACATAAATTAAGAATGAAGAAAACAATGCAATTTATAATGCAAGATTTCTATTTTACCTTCAATCAATAAGGAGAGAGAATGAGAAGAAGTGAGATAATAAATGAATTACAGAGGGTATAATTGGAAAATAAACAATAAATACACATTGAGATGTATAAAATAACTTATAATTTTGACCATCCAATTTTGACTAAAAGGACTTATATTTCCGACGGAAGGCAGTACAATAACTTCAATTATGCATTCTTAAGCAATTAAATAACTTATAAAAATTATTATAAACGTAGTTAAAAATATTAAGTACTTAATAATGTCTATTATCAAGCATACTTAATTTGCTAAGCTCTTAACTAATTTATTTTAAGAGATATTTATTTTATCAAACAAGGCCTCAGTGTCCAGACTCAAGATTTAGAATTTAGAACTCAAACAATTTATTCTTCAAATTTCAATTTTCAATTTTATCCTCTTCGCCTTAGTGATGATGTAATTTATTATTACCTTAGGGGAAAAATAGGTAATTGAGATATTTTTTTAAAAAAGATCGTCATATGTATGTTTCTCTCTAGTTATGGATATAAACAATTTACCTTGTTGGGATGATGGCTCAACATCCCATTTCTCTTCTTCTCTCCCCTCCTAAAACTCTAATTAATGAAATCCAAGCCTCTTCTTTCTAAATCCCTTCTTTTCTCCCTATTTCTCAATTCTCAAAGTAGCCCTAAAAGAAGAGGAGAAGAAGCAAAAGAAAAGGAGGAAGAAGACGGGGGACAGAGGGTTTCATCAAGAAAAGAAAGGAGGTTAGCTTGGCAGAGAGAAGAAAGAAGAGAAGAAAAAGAAAAAAAAGAAAATTTTGCAAAAGTATTTTAAATATTTATTTTGACTTTAAAGAGTTATTTGATCATCCAAGACAAGGTTTTTATTTTTCTTATTTTTTTTTACATGTGAAAAGTATTCTTCTAGATGTAAGTAAATAGATTAGATATTTTTAATATTAAAAGAAATCATATACATATAAGAATGCAATGCAATGCAATGAATAGTAACTTTGGTTCACCAAAGAAAGATAATTTTGTCTTTTTAGAAATCTACTACCATTTGTTTTTTTTTTTTTTTTTTTTGACTTTTCAAATAGCTACTACCATTTTTCTTTTTTTTGCCTTGACTAGTTTTTAGTCCTTCCTTATTTTATTATTTTCTTTTCATATCCCTATTATAAATGTACTTATATATATATATATATTCATGAATATTACTTTTGATTCCAGTATTAAAGATAAAAAAATAATTTATGTTTGACAATCTTTTGGTCTCTTCTATTTTATTACTTTTTGCTACGCCCCTATGATAAGTTGTCTTTTGCTCCCTTTATACTTTTATTATTTACTTTTTGTATCTCAACTCATTTTTATCAAAAATGTATTTTATGTTTGGTTGTCTTTTAATTCCTCCCTATAGTTTTTATTATTTTCTTACATACCCTACTCATTTTTATTTTCCAATATTAATACCTTTTTTTCCCAAATATGACAATACTTTGATTTTTCATTTGTTTGCAAAATTCGAAATCCATTCCTGCTCAAGTTGTTTAATTTAATTGCATGATTCAAATAATTTGAGTATTGTTCAAATTGGAATAAAATAATAAAATAAACAATAAAAAATAATTAAGAAAATAATAATTCAATGAAATAGTATATAAATATTATGTAAAATATTTAAATTATATAATTATATACTATAAGTGTTATAAAACTTGGTGGCACAGTGTTGTTGGCACAATAAAATAATCAATAAAAATGTATAATATAAATAACGTAAAGAGAAAAATATATAGAATAACTAGAAGAATAATGAGATAAAGTAGAGTAGAGAGAAAAGTATAGAACTTTTATTGATTTCTCTTTGAGGTGTGATTACAACTAAATGCCAAAGACCCTATTTATAGTGTTTAGGGGATACAAGAGATAGAGATGGAATAGGGAGATAAATTCTATCATATATAATCATACCTAAGATAAGATTAAAACTCTATCATTATCTCTTAATGAGATTCTCTCTCTTTAGGAGATATCTATCTTTAAAATATCTATCTCTTCAGGATGTCAATATCTTCAGAATATCTATCTCTTCAGGAGATAGACTTTATTTCAGATATTCTTATCTCTTAAGGACATCTACCAATATTATTTAATTCCTAACACTCCCTCTTGGATGTCCATTACATAGAGAACATGCCTCGCTAAAACCTTACTAGATAAAAATCCAGTGGAACAAAAAAAACCTCCAGTGAAGGAAAAAGAGTACATCATTCTCTATGTTAAATATTACTCCATCTGATGAGAGAAAATCACTTGAGATAGATGTATTAATGAATTAGCTCAAGTGTTGTTCTCGATAATGTCATAATGGACAAATCTTCCAGATTATCATAAGATCGAATTTATTGCACATCATCTCTTTTGGAGATCATGTACAAATATGTATATCTTATCTCCTTTAGTATATCCTCAAACTTTATAACCATCCAATAATGTAATAGGAATCTCATGTAATAGGATATTATCTCGAATATAATAATTTATTCATCTTGATCAGACAAATTTTAGCTAGCTATCATAATTAATTATTTCTTCAACACAAGTTAAAGAAGTGGCTATTATATGTGTCTATATACATAATATCATGGTGTATGTCAATAAATGACGTGATTTATGTAGATCATGTGATATCTTATATAACTATCTCTTCAGGAGTTGGATTGTTTTTCAAAATTTGAGTTAATTATAAGGAGATATCAAACTACAAGTTAAATACAGAATAAAGAGTCATTAGTTAGAGAAGAATCATATAGCCATTTACTTGCATGAAATAAGTATATTCATGCATTGGATATAGTGCTGTAAACGAGGTGGGCCTTACCCATACCTGCGCAGGTCTAGACCCATTTAGAGCGGGTAAGGTTAAAATTTTATATCCGCGGACCCGTACCCATATAGATTCTATTAAATGGGTCCGGATAGGGTACTATGATACCCATACCCGTATACCCATTATAATAAAATAATAATATATATTTATATATTATATTATTTTTATATTTTTTTATTAATACATAATTTATACATTTATGATATTGAGTGGTTTATTTTCTTAGTTTAGAGAAGAGAAGAGAAATTTTCTTCAAGATTTCTTCTTCTTCGAGACATTAGTACTACTGTTTTCTCCATTCGATGTTTCTTGTGGACTTGTTTCTCTCATTCAAAATTTTATACCAGTGATTGTTTGTTCCAAAGGCGAATAACAGATGCATGATTTTTGAAGGTTAGATTTTCTGAAAATTTTTTATACATATTTTTGTTTAATAGGGAAAAAAATAGAAAAATGTCATACGGGTACGAGTATACCCAGACCCTACCCTAGACCCTGAAGGGTCAAGTCTGGATCCATAAATTTTATACCCAGAGGAACTGGGTTTGGATCTAGGTCCATGTTTCACTATAAGGGTATGGGTTTGGGTGTAGGAGTACCCAGAGGGTCTGAACCCATTTACACCCTAACTGGATATGTAGGATCATGGTACTTCAGGACCAATTAATAGTTGTTCAATATTCTTTTATAAAAAAATCTTCATGAGTGCGCTATGTCCATGTAGAATATTTTTAGTACGTTAAATTTATGAATCAATACACAAGCTTGACTTTAAAACTCTTGATCATCATATTTGCCTTTGTTTATTCTTCAGGAATAACAATTTTCCCATATAATCCTCCTCCTTTTAGAGGATAATTATCTTTAGAATCAAGTGTTCAGTCACGCTTTTGGCGTGATTCAACATTATAAGCTATATTTTGTCCTTCTAGGACATCTACCCAAATAAGAGTATCTAATAGAAACTCTCATAACTTTGATAAAATATAACAAGTATTTGGTTTGCAATTATTTGCAATAGACCAATCTTGTGAACTTCTAGTTCGTGGGTAGATGATATTCTCATATGATATTATTCTTTTATTGATGATTTTCTCCCCCTAATATGGAGTATGCTAGTTCACCAAAGTGTTCATCAGCAAAAATCTTAACAAAATAATATATATGACAAGTATAATTAACCAAGATGAGCAAATATTTCCTTATACATGAACTCAATTTTCTCATCATTATGTTCAATGATGATTCACTACGGCAGTTACATTATGTTCTTCTAGAATAATTTACTTATATGCTTCAAGCATACTAAATCCATCATGGACTTCATATAAATATGTTATCAAATAATAACAAAGATAAACATGTATCAATTGTCTCATGCGCTATATATATATATATATATATGAAAGTAATAATATTCTCCACCATAAATATTTCTTTGTAAGTAATGTCACGCTTTTACTAAGAGTCATAATCAATACTTAGTTCATAGTTTGCATATCAATATTCATAACTATCCTTCTAGGATT
Source organism: Catharanthus roseus (assembly GCA_028651295.1). Classification (NCBI taxonomy): domain Eukaryota; kingdom Viridiplantae; phylum Streptophyta; class Magnoliopsida; order Gentianales; family Apocynaceae; genus Catharanthus; species Catharanthus roseus. The sequence continues at coordinate 298,652 of JAPQWS010000046.1, read as the reverse complement.
AACACTTCAGGTATGTAATTCCTTCTTGGAATCATGTACACTTCATGTGTACTTGTTAATTGTCTGGATAATTGGTATGAATCTCCTTAGACTTGAATGAGACTCAATTGCTCCCATGATTAGACTCTCTACAAGAGGCTTCTTTGAACATAAGTGATGAGAAACTTGGTACTCCAAGAACAAAATGCAGCAAATTTTGAACAAAGAAACCTTCCCATCTTTGAGGGAGAATCAACAAGGCTTAAGAAAAACTCACCTATTCTCCACACACTCAAGAAGGACCTAATTTTCCAATCAACACCAACTATAGAAGTTGTCACCTCAAGGAAGAAATAGGACTTGGAATTAGACAAGGAACTCTTGAATTGAATTCAAAAAGTGATTGACCAGACTATACAATGAAAAGATTTCCCTAATGTGCAATGGAAGTGGAAGAACTCTCCCAAGAACCCTAGGTTCAACTCTCTCTATTTCATTCAATGTCTAACTTGTGAAAATGGCTATAATGATACACACAGACACATATACATATATATAGGGTTCCAAATCATTAACTCCCAACCCTAATGGCTAATCTTGGTTAAGATAAGTTGATGGACACTTAGGCCACTTAATTACAAGTCTAAATAAATTTAACAATCAAAATGATGGGTTAAATGAGTTAAAATCCTTCAATTTCTTCAACTTCCTGAGACCTACCGGTGACAGTAGGCCTCAACCTACCGTCGCCAATAGGTCGGATTCTCAAACAATCTTTGGCCAGAATCCTACGGGCTACGGTAAGGTGGACCTACCATCGGCGGTAGGTCTTGGACCACTTTCCTTAGCTTTTTATAGCTTCCAACTCTTCCAAACTTCTTTCTTTGCATTTCCTCTTCTATATTCCTTGTCTTCAACCTTGTATCAGTCCTTGGAAGCTCATAACTAATCCTTGGAAGTTCTCCATGATCTCATATTATTCCAGGATCATACCATTAACTTTTATACTTTTGAGCGAACTCTATATTTTGAGTCGCAGACTTTTAGTTGAAATCGTCATTATAGTTATGTGCATCAATACAACAAACTTTTTATATTTTTGCGATTTCATTCATTCTCAATCATGACCTATTATAATGAGATCTCAATATAACAACTTTCAAGGACTTGAATTTCTTCTGGAAATAATACATTGGTCAAGTTTGGAAAATTCTTTTGGAATTTTATTTCCTCGATTTTGTAGTATGACCATCTAAATATTTGTTCCTTTCATATGTATGGAGTTCATATTCATGAAATTGACTTATCTACCATGCTTAGATTGTGTCTCAAATACTTTGATGGTGATAGGTTGTCCTTTAGGGACATCAAATGCATTAGGAGCATTATTAGTCGGATGTTGGTCAGAAATCATACCTGGCTATATGCGTTTGAACTTCTGGTTCAAAACTTATTAGAGACATAAAGTAATTAATATTTTTATCCGACTACATGTTTTCTCCTCTCAATGTTGGGATATTCAAAATCAACAAATTATGAATATCACTTTTGATATTCTTTGCCCAATATATATAAATCCATCTACTTTTTGGTGGAGCAATAAAAATGAATAGCACATTTAATTCGTAAATGGCAATACTTGGTTTCTGACCATAAACAAATAACAAAGAGGAGTATGTATAATAATTTATTGGCAAAAATACGAAGCAAGTGCTACTACATTATAATAACTCATATTGATGCATTTGGTCTACAAGACCATTTAGTGTATGAACATATTTTGCAGGTTCAACACTAATATTAATAGATACATATCACAATTAGTATAATTAGTACAAATTGTGGCTTTGGAAAAATTTAAAGTATGAGCTTATTAATACATCATAAATTACAAGTTATGAGTCAATAATATTCACACTACTATCTTATCGATGCATCGATTAATAATTTTGCATTCATCCCAAACTAACACATTCAACCCTAAAATGATACTAGTGATATTTATACATAATTTGTATTTAAAATAAGTAACACATGGAATTCATCAAATTATGAAACTTATGATTCTATATGAATTCATAAATATTATTCGTATTTTAATGATCCGAGATAGCCAAATCGGTCATGCTAATAAAAATTGTATAACTCAATGAACTTTTGTTTTATTGAATAATTGTTTCTCAAATTTATTTATTTAGTGAAATATAAATAAATGGCAGTATTTGTTTTATGGAACACTAATAGTAATGCATATTTCTTATCATTGTCTCAAGATGATAGAAAATATCATTGAGACTAAAAATAATATTCTACAAAACTTTGTCGAGAAGAATGCATTACAAATTTAACCTTTTGTGTAAAGATATACTAGCTCTTCTGAAGCATTTTAATTAACTAACTCTTCTGGAGTTTTAAACAATCAGTTCTTTTTGAACTTTGTAATACCATGTATACATTTGTACATTTATTCAAAGCATATCCTAATGCATCATTCTTAACTAGAGATATTTCATCACACCATTATATAATAAAAAATAACAATAAACCTTAAATATAAGAAATGCAAATAAAATAGTATGTTATTTTGAAAAAAAGAAAACTAACAACCACAATATGTGTCAAGGAAAAATCATGTTGATACTTGACATCATTCGCATGTCATTTTGATGTAATTACTAATAGCATCACTAATATCAGTAGCATAATTTTAGAAAGTAAACAACACTTTCATATCCCTGCTTAGACCCTTTGGTGAAATCCATATTTTGACAGTTTATTGAGTCATTGTGATAACTATAAGTAATATTTATACCATAGTTGTGGTCACGACCAAATCTATTTGTGTAAATATATTATAAGTTTAATGCATTTACTTTAGGGAATGACATAATATCAATTGATCGGTCATAGATTTTGATTGGAGAAAGTAGAAGTATGCTACTGATAAATATAAACATTTTTTTTTGGTCAAAAACACAATCAATGTTTGTATGATAACCAACTTTTAGTGGTTGTATAGTTGATCTAAAATTGTATAACAACCAAGTTTTTGTAGTTTCATAATTTATCTAAAATTTTCTAATGCAGGTGGCTTTGATGCTTTATAGTTCTGTTAATCGTGCCTTCAAAGACAATTGCATCCAAATATATTTATTTAATGGTGTCTTACAGACCCACTATATATATTATGATGGATTTGCATAAATAATTACAAACAAAAGTATAATTTTTTAAAAAAACATATCATGAGCCAAAAACACAAGTTTTATAATCAAGATATTAGTAAAACAAATACCTTTCTCCACCTTTTGGTTGCACGACAACACTACTACAGACTTTTTTATAGTCTCGAAGAAGGCAACAACTCATGATAGAGTCTCGTACTGATAAAGCGTTATGAAACTTGGCGGCACAACATGATCAGCACAATAAAATAATTGATATAAAATGTATAATATAAAGAAGAGAGAATATAAAGAGGAACATATATAAATTAACTAGCCGAATAATAAGATAGAGAAAAATAGATAGGAAAGTATTAAACTTTTATTGATTTCTCTTTGAGGTGTATTATAATTGAATATCAAGGTCCTATTTATAGTGTTTAGGAGATAAAGAGATAGAGATGGAATAGAGGATAGATCCTATCATGTCTAAGATAAGATTAAAACTCTATCGTTATCTCTTAATGAGATTCTATTTCTTCAGGAGATATCTATCTTCAAAACATCTATTATCTTCAAGATGTTTATATCTTTAGACTTTATTTCAGAAATTCTTATCTCTTATGAATATCCACAAATATTATTAAATTAATAAAAATTAATAACAGTAAGATAAAACTTATATAATATTATTATAAATATAAATAATACATTCATGTATATGTGTACATATATAAATTCATTTGTGAATATATTCGTGTTCGTTCAATTAATAAACTAACTATATTGATATTCAAGATCGACTCATATATCAAATAAATGAAGACATCAAACTAGTTGTGCGCGAATATTCACTTCGAATAAAATTTCTTACCATGTATCAATGAATCTAATTTAAGTTCAATTTTAAAAATGAAGTTGAGGCATATACTTGTCCTAATCTTTTAATTACTCTCTTAGTCTTGAGCACCCCTTCGCTTATGATTTTTTCTCGATTCCGATAGGCAAGCGACCTATTATGTGACCAACGGTAATTTCAAATGAATTTGGTGTGCCTTAAGGTTGACCGATTCCGAAACTGATAGGTTTTGATAAAAAAATTTACTGAAGGAAAAAATCGATACCAATTATATATAACTCATTTCACATTAAAAAAATTAAAAAGTACACTTATGTTAAAGATGATTTGAATTGAGATAATTAAAATGTTATACTTTATTTTGCAATTTGCTTTATAGTTGTTTTATGAATTGTTAATGCAATTAGCTACCTTGTCTTTCTACATTCATTCAAATAATATTTGTGGAGATGTTCTGAACGAGTTAGTATTAGAATGTACTATTTCAATATCTCTTTATATTGTAATAAATTATGTTTTATATGTTTTAAAATTCATGTACTTTCATTCGAATTTTTGTTATTTTTGAGTAGTTATTTATGTACTTTCATTGAGATTTTTGTTGTTTAAACAATTATATGTAATTTGTGACTTTTTAAATATTTTTGGCATTTTTTAGGTCAATGCTATTTTCTAAAAATAAAAGATGAAAAATTTTTAAAATTTTAAATTACCGAATAATTTTAAAGAAAAGTTATTGAACAACCATTTAAAATCGATAGAAACCTCTAATAATTAATTTTGATATCTATTAATCGTTTGATAACCGTATGAGTTATGCCAAATTAACACAGACAAACCGTCAGTTTCACACATGGCATCCTCCATCCCACTTGATCAACCAACTCTTGCTCTCCCTTCAAATCTGAATTAGTCTCTCTTCTCTCCTATGACGTGTCCATAATTTTCTCTTTTTTATTCCTTTTTTTAATTTCTAAATCACATCAAATAGAAAAAAAAAAAATCCTCTGAAATAAATAATCAGTCTCTAATTAATACTTATAAAATATAATCCTATTTTCATAAAAAAAAAAAAAAAAAAACTCTCTAAAGCGTCATTTCCAGTAAATCATTCAAACTCGAACTATTCTTTCAACTCTCACTCCACTTTGTCGGATGTTTGTCTAAGGAGATTGGTGAATTTGGTGGTCTGGAAATGACGTCAGTGTTCATGGCGGAGGAGCTTCTGCCTTTTAGAGTGTTGGAGGAGAAGTCTACACCGTCGCCGGAGTCGTCATGGCATACGGAACCTACGAATGCTGTAATCTTCGTAGGGATTAGTTTAGTATTGGGCATTGCGTGTAGGCATGCGCTTAGAGGCACCAGAGTTCCTTATACTGTTGCTTTGCTCGTTCTCGGCATTGGCCTTGGATCCTTAGGTTTCTTACCTCTTCTCATCATTGCTTCAATTTCTGTCCTTTTTTTTTTTTTTTTTAAATTTTTTTAATGATCTTTTGATTTATCATACTCCTTTGACTTGAATTTACTCAGAATTTTGTATACAGACTGAGGTTGACCAAGCTAATGAGCATTGTAGTATGCTTTATGCAGTGATCTTTATGTTATTTTTCGTGGTTTTTGATGATAATTTATATACATATAGTTCGAGAAGTTTCCAATTTGAGTTTTGATAACATCCCGAAACTACTCGAGAGAAGCTTAATGGCAGAGATGAGGCTGGAGGATTGAGGTTTTTGAGTACTGCTCAATTTGTGATGGTAATAGAACGCTTCAGGTATTCCATCATGAGCTGATGCTGTGTTAGGGATCAGCTGTTATTGGCGTACCAAAAAGGAGCATAGACGTAGTTTAATGATTTTAGCTTGGCTATATTCATAATATGTGAATTTATTAATCATAAGTGGATATATTCATCAATTTATTTTATTTAAAAGAATATCAGAAATTTCTAAGTAGACATTTTGAACGTCCAATAAATACTCATAAAAATGAAAGTCTCTAAATTACGACCACAAAGAGATGTTTATTTGGAAGAAATGATAGTATTACTTCGTGGAGGAGGAGAAAATCTCCTTTGAACTTAGAACTTTTACTTTATACTAGTTCCTTTTGAACAGTTTTGTTCTCCCATCCTGTATATGCTTCCCCAGGATCCTCCTAATTTATTTATTTATTTATCATTTTCAAGGTGCTCCCCAGCCCCTTGTTTTCAAGAAGATCCTGTCTCCTCCTATGTGCTATCTTGTATTTAGATAATCGTAATTTATCCTTTATTTTGTTTCTGATGAAAGATTATCATATCTATATCTGTTATTTTGCTGAGTATTCATGATCATTGCGAAAAGTCATTGTGAAGATACAGTAGGGTAAATTACTCTTTGCTGTCATTTAACTGATTTTAGATTTTTATTCTACATTTAGAATATGGGACGAGTCATCGGCTAGGGAAGATTGGCGATGGAATTCGTCTCTGTAAGTTCATTTGCTTGAATTGTTCAATTATATGTTTTCTGATATTCATCTAGAAAGTTATTTAACATGGTCGCTTATCCATGACGTTCCTTCAAATTTGAATGTCTGCTATCCAAATGATTAACACATGTTTTTGTGCAGGGGCAAATATTGATCCTGACCTTCTCTTAGCTGTGTTCCTTCCAGCTCTTCTTTTTGAGAGCTCATTTTCTATGGAAGTGCACCAGATAAAGGTCTTTTCACATCCCATATTTAGTTCATGCTCTTTTTCTTTTAATTGTTTTGGGTGTTCTTTTATTTTTAAATTTTGGTTAAAATTCTGATTGTTGCTGCTTCAGAAAGAGTTTTGCTTTCATCCTTTACCTTCCATTGTAAATTGTACACAGTAATTTAGCCAGCATTGCATGACAATAATTTATTACAGAATTTGCATGGCAATGATTTATATTTTACTTCTACGATTTGCAATATGGTATTTCTTACCCCAAAATTTCCTGAATCATTTCCTTATGAATTCCAATATTTCTTAGGAAATCTCTACGAAATCCATGAATACCAAAATGCATCTGGTCCATGGAAATGCAGAAACACTTTCTGCTCCAAATATTTTAAATGTTTTGAGAGGGCAACTACGTACTTGTACAACCAAAAACCAGAAATCTAATTTCTAACCTTTCAGTGTGGGTCCAATGAAGAACTAAAGTGACAAATATCACTAATATAGACATTGTTTGTTTGTTTGTTCCTTCAGGTCATTTATGTTATTAATCTCATTTCTTATTTGCATTCAACATATGCATTTTAGTGTTGTCAAAAGTTAATCTTGGGTTGATTGTTTTGGACTGTATACCTTTCTAAAGCCCTAGGATCGACATGCTTTGATCATTGCTGATAAAACTCAAAGTAGCAAAACAAAACAGAAATTGACGTTTCCAGTGATTTTGCAATTAGATAATTATTTTCCATCATAACTTTCACTAAGTTTTGGTCAATGTTGCATTCAATTCCCTGATGCAGAGGTGTATAGTACAAATGTTCCTCCTTGCTGGACCTGGAGTACTCATCTCTACCTTTTGCCTGGGATCAGCTTTGAAGGTTTGTTTAAGTCCACTATTCAATCTGTTTTGATGTGCATTTCTTTCTAGTCTAATAGTAAATTGTAGCTTGCTTTTCCATATAACTGGAGCTGGAAAACATCATTATTACTTGGGGGCCTTCTTAGTGCTACCGATCCTGTGGCAGTGGTAGCGCTTCTAAAGGAGCTTGGTGCAAGCAAAAAATTGAGTACCATAATAGAAGGGGAATCATTGATGAATGATGGGTACGTATGTTCCTCCAAGGTTTAAATTTTTGTCCTTTACAGTCAAATTTTTATTTCTTCTATCATGTTACTGATGAAGTATTTGAAACATACAGTCTCTTCCTCTCTTGCGTTTCCTTTTCTTGTGTTAAAGAAGTCATCTTTAATTCTTTAATTATTTTCTCTTCATTCATGGAGCTCTTTCTGATTTCAGGACAGCAATTGTGGTGTTTCAGCTGTTTCTCCGAATGGTTTCTGGCTGGAGCTTTAACTGGGGGGCTGTTATAAAATTTTTAGCACAAGTTTCTCTTGGGGCGTATGTTCTTTTCAATTTTGCTTGATGACATTGGATGATTATATTGTCTTACATATCTCTTTGCTTTATCCAGTGTGGCAATAGGTCTGGCTTTTGGAATTGTATCGGTTCTGTGGTTGGGTTTTATCTTCAATGACACAGTGATTGAGATTACACTGACAATTGCTGTGAGCTATGTTGCGTACTTCACGGTTTGTATCTTCCCTAACTTTAGTAGCAAGTTTTGGAGTTATACTGCTATATTTTGTCTCTGTATTGTGGGCCTTTATGTTTTAAATTTCTTAAATTGGAGAAATAGATTTAGACTAATTCCTGTGAAGTTCTCAATCAAGGTAGAAAATAGAAAGAGAAATTTGCTATAATTAGTCATAAACTATTTTAGCTTTTTTGATTTTGTTCATAAACTGTTATTTTATCTTTTTGTACCCGTCATTCAATTTCTTGTTTTTTTATATGAGAAATCTAATGGCAATTAGCATGTTGCAGGCTCAAGAAGGGGCTGACATCTCTGGTGTTTTGACAGTGATGACTTTGGGAATGTAAGTTTGCCTTAGATGCGTTCCAGGACATGTCTACTACTTGGAGAAACTGCTTCTTGATATGATTCTTTTAGCAGGTTTTACTCTGCTGTTGCCAGGACTGCCTTTAAGGGCGAAAGTCAAGAAAGCTTGCATCACTTCTGGTACTTTGTCTGTCTTCAATTCTACTTATGGCGGGCTGCTCTTGGAACTGTCTTTGTTCTAAAGATTCTCACAAGTCTGTTGTTTGTTTGCCCTTTTATTTTAGGATCTGAACCTAATAATAAGCACTCATCTGACTTTTACATTCTCTTTGTTCATAATTACAAAGAAACATGGATTAGAAGGGACAAAGAGGCAAGAAGCACGAAGCATTTTCTAGTTTAAGTCTTTCAGTCACAAAAACTGGAAAGAGCAGACAAAAAGGCCCCATGGGTTGGTAGTATTTTTTATATCAGTTTCAAATTAAAAGGTGCATAAGTATGAATTAAGAACTAATAGCTTAAGCTTTGAAATCATATCGGCTTCCAGCTTGTATACTTCCCTGTTTCCATGGGTGACTGTTCTCCTCTAGGTGTTGTTCTTTTGGGGCTGCAGTCCTTATGTTGCATTCTGGGTTTGTGGACTTCTCATAGTAAGATTCTTCATGTTTTGTAGGTAAATATTAGTCTACTAGGAGGTTGACTGGTTGTACATTAACCTGTATTTAAACATAAGATTTTTAAATGTGGTGGTATATTCTTTATGCGGTTCATGGTTGCATATTTTCTCCCCCATTGCGTTGGAATTCCATAACTCAGTACAAAAACAGTTTTAGCCGTTCTTCTCTCTTCAAAGGCGACTCCAATCCCCTTCCCCACTGAAAAAGGGGAAAAACAAGGAAGAGCTAGTTCTATTATACATAATCTGGTCCTTTTGTTTAGCTAAATCAGATAAAGTTGAGTATATGTGTCACTGCCTGAAACTGTACAAAAAGCTAGTTGGTTGTGGTTACTGAACCTGCTATGTTTCATGAATAAGGATCTTTCTCCTACAGTGTAGTTGAAATATCAGTTTTACAGAAGAATGATTGCTGTTTGTTGTACCACTATCACCCAGCCCCATAAAAGGGTGAACATGTTGAACTGATGTTCCTGAAGTATTCCAACGTCACTGGATATTCTGATTTACTTGAACTACATATGCTTTTGTTTTTTTTTTAATATGTTTTTCTCATCGTCGGAAGCATATTTTATATTTCTTTTCTAATGGATATATGTCTGTATTTCTTGTTTGGATCAACCCTTAGAACTAAGATTAGGTTTCCTTTTCCTGCTAAACTTGTTTCAGGGAAATGGTTGCTTACATTGCTAATACATTGATTTTCATATTAAGGTAATGGACTATCTTAGCAATCTTTATGTTAATTTTTTTTTTGCTGCTTATATTTCTAATTCCTTGATTTCATGTTAAGCTAGGAAGTATTTAGCATTCTTACTTGTGACTGTTATTACTTACATGTCCTCTTCCCTGTGATGAAACAAGAGATATGATTTGAATGGAATGAGCTCAACTTTTAAGAATGTCAAATAGTTCCTCATATATGCCTCACTTCCTGGCTTGTGTTTCTCATCATCCTCTACTAAAATTCATTGCAAATCTCATCTGCCAACTTTCTGCACTGTTTAAGGTCCCTCATTTAAATTGCAGGCAGTTGTGATTCATCATACCAAAAATTTGTTTAGTATATTTTGTTGCCTTACCTTCAACTTAAATTTTCTTACTCCACATGTACAATTCTCCATCAAGCTATATGAGCTGGGCTTGGCTAAGTTTGGGTGAAGCCTGAGGTAATAGCTAATGAGGCCGAGCCCAGTTTGGCCCGATTATGTGGGTTCATGCTGAGTCGGGCATGACCCTTTTTTATTTTTATTTTTTCAGAAACAAGTGAAGTTTATAGCTCCTTTCAAACATATGTTGCACAAGAAAAAGCTATAATTCCTGAAACTAATTGGAAACCACCCATTGTCAATTTCAACAAACTTGATAATTACTAAAAGCTAAATTCTTGAAATGCAAATGGGTAACCAGATCACCTACGATCTTCCTCAGAAGCACAACCATGTCAGAATATTATGAATGCTCCAAAGGCAAGTACAACGAACAATGGAACCTTTGCTTTTGATTTATTGCTCTGGATGCTGTAAAATAAAATAACTACCAACAATTAAGTTCTTATATAATAAGATAGTAATAAAATGTAGGGAAAATGGATGTACTTACCTTTCAACTATTTATTGACTTGCGCAAAATGCCTAAACTTTATTTCTAATTTTTTTATAGACCCTATACATTTTCTTCTTTCTAAAATCTACCTCGCTATGACAGTTTCTGAAAACTTTGATACACGTGGATGGTCTACTTGAAAGACACAAGTATATATTTTTTTTTACCGAAAAATGTTGCATAGAATGGTGGTGGATTGGATTTTAGAGAAATGAAAGTATATTGTATATTAGAAAAAAAAAAAATTGAAAACTAAGTTTATGGACATTTTGTGCTGCTCGAGAATAGTTGAAGGACAATTATAATAATTTTCCTAAAACGTAAATTCATTGTAAAGTAATAAAATTACTTCGTGGAAGTACTGAAGTTATTTAATAAGTTTAGTTATAGAAGTTAATCCATCATAAAATGTAAATCCTATATCTTAAGTCATGGTATTAATATTTTATCATTCTATAATTAATAATTATATAAAACAGACATTCACACACATGCTGATGATATTGTTAGTTTTGTGTAATAAAATGCTCATGGAGCAGAGCTGTGCATTGTGGTATTTTAATTTGCTGAAAATTTACCTTCGTGTTATTTTTCCTCTCCTTTTTCCCCCCTCTCATCTTGAGTCATTTTAAAGCATTGTCTGAAACAATTTTTCAGTGGCAAAGAAACATTTTCTCTTAATTCTTCTGTTTGAGACATCTTATCCAGTGATTCAAACTAGCTGTGACAGCAAAGCTCATTCATTATCTTAAGTTGTTACATTACCAGTTAATCTCAATTCTCCCCTTCTAATTAAAACCATTAATATGTATCTCATCCTTTTCCTCTTTGTCTTTATAGTGGAGTTGTCATTGCTGAAGGCATTCTCAGTAACGAAAGTATATTTAGAAGACATGGTGCGTTCACTATGATTTGTTCTTGTGTAATTTCATATCTTAGTTAGCGTACTTCATAAAGAAAGTATATTTAGAAGACATGGTATGTTCACTATGATATGTTCTTGTGTAATTTCATATCTTAGTTAGTGTACTTCTTCTATGGTGTTCTTTTACTTTTGAACTTCTTTCACCCTCTACTCTTACTACAAGACTAGATAGATCAGCATAATTTGAAAATGTTGAAATTTTCTAGCACTTTTGACACAGTTCTTATAAGTACACGAACTTACGTCTGCCGTTGAGAAGGGTCACTTGGCTTTGATTTAAGTATGAAAAAAATTGAGATTTTTTACTTGATTTTCGTAAAAGATAAATTTTGTGCAAGAGAAGCTGTGCGGTCAACAAAGGAATTTTCATTCTTGTTTCCAATCCAAAGGCACCCTAAAAGAGTTGAGTATTTTTAGCAAGTTCCTTAGCTATAATGCTTTCTGCAGTCAAAAGTAAGAGCTAGAAAAACTTCGGACCCCATTCTTCTGCTAGACTGCTTGTTGTGTATAGAGTTGGTTCCTCACAGAAGTTAATTGCTAATCCATTTGTCAGTGTTAACCCAACACAGAGAACATATTTTGAATGCTCTGAAATACAAAACCAGAAGGAAAACAGAAGTAATTCAAGTAAAAGTTCCTAAGAAAGGCCCTTGTAGATTTCCTGCCGATGATAGAAATTTTGTTTGAAAATGATGATAGAAATTTTGTTTGAAAATGATCCTCTGTACTTATCAAAATTTTTGCTAATGCATCTTGGCTATGTCCCAGAAAATTCATGGGGTTATCTGTTCCTCCTGTATGTGTTTGTGCAACTCTCAAGAGTTGTGGTTGTTGGAATGTTGTTTCCATTTCTCCGCTATTTTGGTTATGGCCTTGATTGGAAAGAAGCTATTATTCTTGTTTGGTCGGGACTGCGAGGGGCTGTGGCATTGTCACTTTCACTGTCAGTTAAGGCAGGTTCAGCTTCGCTATTGTACTTTAGTTTTATTTTTCCCTGGCCTGGTCTTCCTCTTATTTTTATAATTTTTTTTGTCTCTTTTCTCATTAGATATGCAGCTTAGAATTTCCGCATATTTTCTTTGATTGAGCAAGTCTGGTGGCATAGGCCTGATCTTTGGTTTCCCCATGTGTGACAATTCACTTTTCCACATTTTTTAAAATATCAGTTGTGCTATTTCTTCGATTCTTGGTGTTGATAAAAGAAGAGAGGTTCTGCATCAATCTCACTACCTATTAATTTAGAATTCTTTTCTGAATTAGTCCTTTGTAATCAAGAATAAAATCACCTCTTCCTTCATACTAAAGCAAGAGAAAATGAGACAATCATTGTTTCCTTAAAATCCAATTGCAATACTGCCTTCTATAATACTTCATTTAGTTCCAAAATGAAAACTGTAACTTATTAAGAGATCCCCAATATCTAATACCGCTGGTTCATCCTATGACATTTTATTGCTAAGTTTATATATTGCTTTGTCTTTATGTCTAATAGTCTTGGTATCCTTGATGTTTCAGCGTTCCAGTGATAATTCACCTTATATTACTTCTGATACTGGAACTCTGGTATGTATTTTGAGTCTATCTCTTAGCTGTAAGAATTATGCATCACGTACATAGTCATGCGATTACTTTGACCATTTCTGCTTTGTGATTCTCATTTTTGCAGTTTCTCTTCCTCACTGGCGGAACTGTTTTTCTTACACTTATTGTAAATGGATCAACAACGCAGTTTGTCTTGCGTTTTCTAAATATGGACAAGCTATCAGCGCCGAAGGTGTGCTGTTTTTGATTTCCTGGATTCTTTATTGTGCATTCTATGAATTTCTATTCATCACTAACTTAATACTATTGGGCTCAATAAAGTGAATAACAATGTGCTCAATAAATCTTGATATTAACCCATTAGAGTCAAATAGCTAGAAGATTTTGGGATGAAAATATAAGAGATGACAAAAGCTGGAAGATGCATGCAAATCATGGAAGGAGCAAAGTAATATCAACATATTTTCTTCATTGTCATAGTTATTTAAAAGTGCACCCAGGGGCAACAATGTGTTTTCCTTGATAGACCACTCGTAAAGCCCACACCAGTCAATTTTATTTCTGAATCTGGTATTCAGGCTAACAATACCTGCACATTTTCCAAGTATTTTCAATGCAAAGAATAATCTACCACTATATCTGTCACTTTAGGACCCTTTTTCTGCTTCATTGCTTTCTCTGTTTCTCTTTGCTTCCTCACTGGCCGAACTATCTGCTCTTCTTTGGCTTTCTAAATTTGTTTGCTTGAGAGAAAAATCGATGCAAATTTTGACTAATTCTTAATGCAATAGGTCCGAAATTTATCTAAAATTTTTACTATGAGATATCTTTTTCCGCATTGCATATTTGCCTGAAATCAAGTCAAGTATGACTCAAATAGAAAATGAAGAATTGCTTTTATAGGCACAAACTGTCTAATGTAAAGGAAATGACAATAAAGAATACAATGGAACACATTTTTTTCAATCAGTAGATAATGCACTACGATCTTTGAACTTTTGACTTCATGATCATGATTATAATTTGACTTGCAAGCTATGGTTTCAGGCCATTAATCTTCAGGTTTTATCTTCTTTTTTTAATTAAAAAGTAGTGTCTTCTAAAATTTCAGTGGAGTGGTTTTCTATTTCGTATTTGCTGGTGCGCATTGGCAAAAATTTTACTTTTGTATTTCTTCAACGCCAATCATTTCTGATTTTCTGCTAATGTGATGGCAGAAGCGCATATTACAGTTTACAAAATTTGAAATGTTGAACAAAGCACTAGAGGCATTTGGTGACCTTGGTGAGGATGAAGAACTGGGACCTGCTGATTGGACCACTGTGAAAAGATATATTTCAAGCTTAAAAGATCTGGAGGGTGAGCAAGAACACCCTCATACTTCATATGGAGATGATATTCAAGTAGACCATATGAATTTAAAAGATATACGGGTCCGGTTTTTAAATGGTAAGCAGCTGAATATTTTATTGGATTGGTATGTCAAATGATTTATCATCTTTTTCTGTCATCATTTCTTGATTATCAAAAGTATTAAGCACTTTTCTTGTTTTATGTTACATCTCTGAATTTATGGATTTTAGAGCAAGATATCAATCTTGTTATTTTAAAAATAAATTTCTCTCATTCTATGCCTTACTGCTTAGTGAAATCTTTAAACAGTCTATTCTAGTAAGAAAAGAAAATTTCTTGTTTATTCTCTAATTTTCAGCATACATTCTCTTCTATCTGGAAATTTGTAAGAAGCAGCTCTGATGTTTGTGGAAGCATAGAAAGGAGGGTAGGGCCTTTGATTCATATCAAAGCTATGGGTTTTTTGGGGGGAAAACCAATAGGAAACCCTAGTTTAGGGCTCATTTAGCTAATCCTTGGTTCTTAAGGAAGAACACAAAACCAAAGGCTATCTCATAATAATGTGAAAGATATAAAGCTTAATTTATAATGCTGAATGTTAGATTATATAGAGAATAATCCTGGTATGCTAACCTGTTAAGGATTCTTGTCCTTCAAGAAAGTGGCCAATAGGAAAACTAAATTATGCTAGGACTCAATTATAAGGAGACAAAAAACCCTAAGTAAACACATATTTGTCCTGCATCGGTTCTCGTCCAGTTGGAGGGAACTTGTCCTCGAGTTTAATTTTCCACGATCAACCTCTTGCCCAATTAAACCTTCCATCCTTTTTCCTCGTCTTCCAATGATACGGAATTCCAACTTCAAGAATACTCCCAGCTTCAAGATGCTTATCAATCAGGCAACTAGAACAACAATTCATATTAGCGGAACAAGGTCCTTGCAGTATGTTCTCATGATAGTCATCAATAAGGTTAATAGAGACAGAAAAACAAGCTCCCTGCAGTTAGGTTTCTGCTTTGCTGCTCCAAAAACTTTTCCATAGGATTGATCAAAAAAAAAAAAAAAAAAAGAACTTTTCCCTAGGGTTTCAAAATCTGGTTCTTCATAAAGAAATCCACTATTCAAAGGATCTTTTTCCTTTGGGTGTTCATCAAAAGTAAAAAAAGGTTGTTTCTTTAATGATATGTGCACGGAATTATGATGAATACTCAGCTTTTAGATGGGCTAAAACACTCCTAAGATCCTCCAAAAAGAGTTAGAAACAAAACCAAACTGTCTTCTAAAAACCCCCAAGAACAAATGTCAAAAGAACCCAAAGAAGAACTCAAAGATTAGTCTTCTTCAATGTTGAAACAAGAACCCTAGATGATTCTAAGACCCCTAATTCAAACATTAATGGTACCACAAACACAAACACAAAGAAACCCTAGCTAGCAAACTAAGACCCTAAAGTGATTTGGTGTGTGATTTGATCCACGAAAACCCTTGAATAACTTGTATTTAAGAACTCTAGGATGATTTGGGCACCAAAAGGGTGGATGCAATCCCTGAGAGGAACTTTATCAAACTCTCTCAAATAAAATCTGAAAATATATGTTCAAAAGTTGCCTTCTGTCTTTGGATGAGAGTATTTATATAAGTTTTGCCCTAAAATCATTAAGAAACTAGTACTGATAGTCTTAGGGGTTTAAACGCTTCCAAATAGACTTTAAACTTCATAAAAATAGCTCATAAACTAGTTGAATCTGTCCAAGCCGAAGAAAACCAGCAAAACTGGGCTTGGTGCCTTGGAATGTCCGGCGCCGGCTATTGGAGAAGTCTGGCACCGGATTTTTGCCTGTATGTTAAGACATTTCCAGCCATTTCTGGCACCAATTTCTCTCTTCAAGTATTTTCCTTCAATTCTAACCTCCGGTTGGTCTTCTAACGGGTTCCAGTGGTCTTTCAATTGTTTCTTCAAGTCTTTGATCTTATTCTCCACTGTTTTCCCAAGCTTATGCACTCTCATAGCTTCCCTCCAAGCTTTCCAAGAATTGCTATGGTTCTTTTTCAACATGAACTTGTACATCCTCTTGGAGTCACTTGGTTTCCTATCATTTAACCTGCAAAAATTCACCATGTAGTGCAAAATAAGTTTGAGTGGAAATTTGTTCAACATCTTGAACTTTTCCATGGAATTATTAACATCCATATTTTCAGCAATCATTTCACTGTTAAAAAAAATGGAAAATGGCCTATTTAGTCCCTAAAGTTTAGGCCTTTACATGATATGGTCCTCAAAGTTTATTTTCCGCCATTATGGCCCCTAAACAATTTACAAAAATCTAATAAGATCCTTCTAATATCCAACCCTTAAATTCCATTAAAGAAAAAAAAAAAAAACCACACCATCTACTCACACGGGGTAATCTAAAGGGTAAAATAGATAATATAGGTCATTCCTTCCAAACAAAACACACTTGAGGCTTGGTTGGGGAGAAAATAAAAACTGTTTTCGCGCCCAAAATTGCACATCACGTTTTTTTTTTTTAACAGAATGGCTCATAATACCTATTTTATCCTTCAGATTACCACACGTGAATAGCTAGTGTGATATTTTGCCCATAAATTAAGTATTTGACGACAAAATGATTTTATTAAATTTTTGTAAATTGTTTAGGGACCATAACTGCAGAAAATAAACTGAGGACCATCACAGCCCTAAACTTTAGGGACTATATTGGCGATTTTCCCGGAAAAAAATGGAGAATAGAAAGAAAGGAAAGTTATTTGATGGATAACATCATCGTCCGGAAAGTTATAGAATATTGGTGGTGGACTCCAATCTATCTTTTTATTTTCCCATCTCTAAAAAGAAAGATCTTCTCCGTGTGTATCTTCCGGGATCATGTATTCATCTTGATATACTTCTTGATTCTCTTCATGACTACTTTCTTGCATGTCTGCATCATTGTAGCCATCTTGATTTACCTTTTGGATCAATGAGTTCATCAAGATGTGCGGTTATTAGTTTCAATTGTACCTACATCAAGGATCCTTCACTCTGATACCAATTGATGGTGGCGGAAGCATAGAAATGAGAGTAGGGCTTTCCATTCATACCGAAGCTATAGTTTTTGGGGGAAAAACCAATAGGAACCCTAGTTTAGCAGCTATTTTAGATGACCCTACTGGGTTCCTAGAGAAGAACACAAAGCCAAAGGCTATCTCATAATAATGTGAAAGATATAAAGCTTATTTTATAATGCTGAAAAATAGATTATATAGAGAGTAATCCTAGCATCCCTACCTGTTAGATGCTTGTCCTTTAAGAAAGTAGCAAGTATGGAAACTAAATTATGCTAGGACTCTAAATTATAAGTTGACAATAAAAAACCTAACTAAACGAATATTTTGTCCTGCATCAAGCTCTGTATTTGTTTTGTTTGAAGTCTTTTATTTGATTTGTGCTTGTGAAACTTGTTCAAGGCATCTAGATACCATTCTCATTGCAATATGAACCTGGTGTACACGGCCATTACCTTTTCTCACATATAAAATAAAGTATTTGAAAAGACCTGAGCATTTAAGCTGGAATTTCCAGGAAAATGGACCTTGAATCTTTCTTTCTTCTTTTCTTTCCTGGAGATGGACTGAAAGAGAAAGTAGGGCATTTGTTCCAGGCAGGCTAAATCCTGTAGAAATTTGTCTATTTTGAGAAGCTCTAGCCTTTGTGGTCGATATTTTAAAGGAGAGTTATGCTTAAGCACTTGTTTAGAAAAATCTGTATAGGATCTATTCTTCTATTTGCACTCTATATCGGAGTATGAGTAATCCTTTTAGCTTGAGATCTGTATATACATATCTTCTATTGCAGGTGTTCAGTCCGCTTACTGGGAGATGCTTGATGAGGGAAGGATCAACCGGAATACTGCTAATTTACTGATGCAATCTGTTGATGAAGCGCTTGATTTGGTATCTCATGATGCTTTATGTGATTGGAGAGGGTTAAGGTCTTACGTGAACATTCCCAATTATTATAAGTTCCTCCAAAGAAGTGTAGTTCCCCGAAAGCTTGTCACATATTTCACTGTTGAGAGATTGGAATCTGCTTGTTATATTTGTGCTGCTTTCCTTCGTGCCCATAGAATTGCTAGACAGCAATTACATGAGTTTATTGGTGAGAATTTCTTAATGCTCCTAGAAGATGGACTCCTTTAATTATTATTATGGTGTTTGGTTGATTCGTCCTGCTTTATTTTGTCTTTTATTCTATTCTTTAAGTTCAGGAAGTACCTGTAACTTTCTGCATTTTTTGTTTCCTGCGAGTAATGTTTCTGATCTGGCACAAGTGACTTCTTAAGGATCAGTTAAGGATGATATTTTGTTCTTGAGTTGTGAGCATGTTCTTTTAGCTACCTCAGTCTATACCATGAATTATGTTCTTTTAGATATCTCACACTATACGAAGCATTTATTTTCTTTTAGATATCTCACACTATACCATGCATTTCCTGCTAGAGAGGAAATCACTTTCTACTAGTATATTTTTAGTCGCTTGTGCATTTCTTTAGCATACTTTGGAAAGTAAATGCTAAAAACGGTGTTCCCTTGGTAATATTGTGAAGCCTATGCCTGCTTTATTATGTTTGAAGTTATCATTGAACAGTTTCCTTTTTTGTTCGGAATGTAATAACAATATTGAACAATTAGCACTCTTAAGCGATCAACGAATTATTGTTGAACTGATATATAGCGTGAAGACGGCTGGGAAAGTCTAATTCTATAATCAGTTCAAAGAAGCAAGCATATGATGTACAAATGTGCATAGATTAGTTAATAAATCCATCAATCATTTGAATCTTTCCCCTAAAGGAGACAACATCTGGTTTGGTAGTGGAATTCTTTTACTGAACAAAACCATTATTATTCGAATTAAGAAATGATTAAAATAAGAGATATGAAGACTAAGAAATAGAGAGAAAGAAGACCGCAGAGAATCTGTAGTGGTTCATATCTTGCCCTGCAGAGTTAACATCTGTTGCCCAAGGATGCATTCAGGACCTGACAATACTTTCACTATTGGTCATATTCCCAGATCAATTGTGGTAAACCACACCAATCTGCTAGCTCCATTACCAAAATATGAAGGATCAACCACTTATCTTTTATTTTCTTGAACAACCTTGTCTGAGATCATAATGCAAGTGTCTACCCTGCAATTGGATATTTGTCAATGTTCTTTCAGTTCTCACTTTCTCTTATTCCACGATATGTATGGACGATTTAATTTTTACCAACAAAAGGAAAGATTGGATCATTTTTCCTGTATCAACAAATTCTGGCATTCTCCACTCTGCTTCATGAGGTTTACCTTGCTCCTGGAGACCAATAGCATTGTGTTAAATGATTGAGCTTTCTGGGGGCAAGTTGTATGGTTTAGATGGATATACTTACAGTTATTGCCATCTGCTGTTTACATAAGCACAGCCCTAATTTTATTTATAAATTGGTAGCATCCGTTTCACTAGAAGGATAACTTTATTCAGTATTCTTAAATATCGTTTATTTCTTTAGGAGACAGCGATATTGCATCTCTCGTAATCAAGGAAAGTGAGGAAGAAGGAGAAGAAGCAAGAAAGTTTCTGGAAGAAGTCCGGGTTTCATTTCCTCAGGTTTGTATTCCTTAATTGACTGAAGAATCTTGGACTATTTCACTGATGTGAGGCCCCTCATTATTGTTGCTTTTCATCAACCTTCTGGATTTCCTTGTGTTTTTTATTTTATTTATCTTTAAGTTCTTTTTTTCCCGTCTTTTTTACTTGTTTGGGTGGGTTGGGGGCGGTGGGGGGGGGGTGTTAGATGTTGGAGTTCTGTTGAATTATTGTTGTTGGCTAAGCTTCTCTCTCTCTCTCTCTCTCTCTCTCTCTCGTTTTTCCTCTTTTTCCTGATAGTATCTGCATAATACTTTTTGCTGACATGTTCTCTTATAATTTTGAGAGCAACTTTACCATAGTCTGCTCTCCATATCCACCAGTTTAGAAAATAGAGAATAGTGAGTTCAATTTGGTCGCCTTTGGATGTTCTCTAATTTTGACTTCAACACATGCAAACATACACACATACATACTCTTTCAGGTTCTGCGAGTTGTAAAAACGAGACAAGTGACTCATTCTGTACTTAATCACTTGATCAATTATGTCCATAATCTTGAGAAGATTGGTTTACTAGAAGAAAAAGAAATGGTTCACCTTCATGATGCTGTCCAGGTATGCATGTTTTAGTTATTAATTTCCGTCTCAAATGAAATTCTGTACTTTTAGTTGACATGGGGTGTCATCCTTGTCTTTTTAGACAGACTTGAAAAAACTCCTAAGGAATCCTCCATTAGTAAAAGTTCCAAAAATACGCGACTTAATTAGTGCAAACCCTTTGTTGGGAGCCCTTGCTCCTGCATTGAGAGATAAGCTTGTTGGTGGAACTAAAGAAACAATGAAACTACGTGACTCAACACTCTACAAGGAGGGATGGAAACCAAATGGTATCTGGCTTATTTCAAATGGAGTGGTGAAGGTAATGGTTAATTTTCATAATCTACTCATTGACAAGTAGTATTTCCATTTGAGATATTCAGATATTGAATGTGAGATTTTATTTCTGGAAGTGGACAAGTACGAGTATAAGAAATAAGCATTTGTTGCACCCAACATTTACACATGGGAGTACTTTGGGCTTATATGAAGTGCTTGCAGGAAAGCCTTACATCTGCGACATTATCACAGATTCTGTAGTTCTTTGCTTTTTCATTGAAGCTGAGAAGGTACTTGCTACAGTCAGATCTGATCCTACTGTGGAAGATTTCTTTTGGCAGGTATGAAATTGCTGCTATCTTCTTTTTAGTTTCCGGTTTCTTCTGCACCTCAGACACTGCATGCAAGGTTCCAATAATATAAAAGGATTTCCATTTCAATTGTCACATGCAAGTGTTATGCATCTTCCTTATATGCTAGTAGAGGATGTTTCCATATACATTTGTACCTCTGATTCTCTCTATATTGGTAGTAAAATAATTTTAATTTCTTCCCTTTGTCTATCTGAAGTACACATGCACTTTCCTTTTTCTCCAGGAAAGTGTGATAGTACTTTCCAAGCTCTTGCTTCCTCAAACTTTTGAGAAAATGACAATGCAAGATCTTAGAGTTCTTGTTGCAGAAAGATCAACAATGAACATATATATTAGAGGGGAAGCCTTTGAGATACCTCAACATTCAATTGGGTTTCTGTTAGAGGGATTCGTGAAAGCCCAAGGTTCCCAGGAGCTGCTTACTTCTCCAGCAGCACTATTGCCTTTATACGGGGATCAAAGCTTCCAAAAATCAGAAACATCAGGTATTTATAGCTCTTCATGTTATGTTATTTGACATGGATATGCTGTTTTGTGCCTTCAGTTCCAGAAGAGCAGAATGTGCTATTTTTGTTATGCTGTTTTGTGCCTTAAGTTCCTGAAGAGCAAAGTATGCTATTTTTGTTATCAAATGTAGACATGCTGTTTTGTTATAGCTGCAGTCAGCTAATTGAATTAAGAGATTTGCTTTTGGTCTTTGTGCATAAACTGTTTTAGAATCGATAGTCATCATTTTGGGATGTGTAATCTGCTGCTTGCTTTTGAAAATGCCACAAGCAGCTGCTATGGATGCAGAATATGAATAGTCTAGTTTCGTGCCTGAAGGATAAATGATTGCATGGAAAGTTCTATAGTAAAGCTTGAGAATAGCATGACTCGAAAGCTTGATAATATGAGTTGTAAAAAGTTGTACCTTGCTGAAGGGATTTTCATATTACTAAGTTATCTACATGCATTCGCCCGTAACAAAGTTTGTAAAACAAAATACTTTTCATTTATCTCTACTATTCTAAAATTTCCTAATAGGTCATGGATGATTTACAACGTAATCCTAAAACCTTCAAGACTTCAAAACATTCAGTCAAGGTTCTCATAATAAAACTTTGGGTTGAAGATGGAATCTTATTAATCAACTTTAAAAGAATAAGTACAGAGAAGTAAACTATTGCTGGATAACCGGATCTAAAATCCTAACTAATAATTCCCAAGCTGAACAACTCTTAATAGATTCTCGTTATAAAAGTTTGCTTTGTGTAAGTGCCTGTTTATTAAATGAATTATCAACTAACTTTTGGTTTTAACTTTGATGTCCTTTTCTCCTTCATTGCGAGTTTGCGAGCAAGATTTTGCACTTTTTATTTGTCTTTTTGGTTGGGAAGTGGTTTTGTCCAAATTCTTTGTTTGATTGTACCAAAATATAGCTCTACTGTGCACTTTTTTTTAATAATTTGAAAAAAAGTGTGTGTGTGTGTGTGTTTATAGTTTTGTAAAGGCTAAACTGTTTGTGAGAGGAGATGTAGGACTCAAAAGTGAAAAAGAAAGAGTTTTTTGAGTTTAAAACCTATCCAAATAGGGCCTTAGGGTGTATTTGGATTGTCAATCCAAAAATTTTCACTTTTTTCACCATGGGTCCCACTTTTTCTCTCACCAAAGTCAAACCTATACCCCACAAATTAACTCACTTTTTTCAGTTTAGTTACAATCCAAGTAGATAGTTTCTAGGTTTTTGGCAAGTGAAAGCAGGGAGATTCTGAGGCTGCGTACTTGGTCTGTGATCCTATAGTATGTGGCAGTAGTAGTGGAAACAAAAGAATGATAGGTTTCAAAAGTCAATCTTTGCTTCAAGAAATAACTCTTAAATTTTTCAGTGTTGGGCAGCCTCTTGATGGTACCTTCCATTTTCAATTTAATAGGAAACTCGATTCACTGTCCTGGGAGATTAGTTGTCAAAACACCATGTTGTCATTTTCAGATCATGTAAATGCTCTCTACTTTTGATCGACCCTTCATTTAGTCGTAAATGATGTGAGCTACACATTTGATTGCTTCACGCTGGAAAGAAGTTTATATGGTAATGAAGAAAAGAAAAAATTTGTGAATTCTTGATCAATAATTTGTTATTTTCATTTAAAAACAAGGTGCCAGAACTGCCAGTTTTTCTCACCATGCTTTTGGGTATCAAGTTGAGACAAGGGCAAGAGTTATCATGTTAGATATTGCTGGCTTTGAAGGCGGTAAAACTCTTCAGAGAAGGTCATCTTCATGGATATCACATCCGATTGAACACACCTCTGGACTTATAACTAGAGATCATGGCGGCTTCATGAGTTGGCCTGAGAACTTCTTTAAAGCAAGACAGCATCATAATGATGAAGAAAAGAGTAATGGACAAGAGAACAACTTATCCGCTCGAGCAATGCAGCTTAGCATCTATGGCAGCATGGTGAGTTCAATTTATTTAACTTGCCATGTTTATTTCCTATAATTCCGGGGACAAGTTACTGAACTAAGTAATAAAGAAACACTTGGGATATCTTTAAGCCATGCTTCACTATGATTTAACCAAAAATTTTCCATAATAATACATGTATTTTCCATTTTAATCACCACACGTTCTTGAAAGTAGGTTCTTAATACTGGTTCAATCAGTTTATCAGTCATATGGGTATTGGACAATATGTATTCAAGTATAATGCGGTAGGATGCCTATTGTTTGTGTTGGTTTTACTGATTTTGGTTTCTATTTTTCCTGTTATCATTGCCATTTCCTGTGGAACAAAATCTTTAATTACTTGAAAAAGATGTGTATTCATTTGGAAATCAAATGGGAATCATTTTATATTTGTCCCATCTAAAGTGGTAAAAAGTCAAGTCCGTTAATGGTCTCCCTCTTTAGTCTAAGCTCATCATCTGAACGTTTAAATGATCTCTTGGCTGATATTATTAACCTACTGCATTTACCCTTCTTTATATCAGATAAACAGTGCTAGTTGGCGTGCCCGAAATCTTCCCAGGACTGGCAAAAAGAAGCCATCCCACAGTCGTTCCTACCCACGAGTTCCTTCGAATCATGAACGGCCTCTTTTATCTGTCAAATCAGAAGGCGCTTCTATGATCCGGAGGAGACTTGAAGTTGAAGAAAAGAAAGCTCCAGCTCAGGATCCGAGTTCAAAAGAGAATGTAGAGCAGGATGAGTCTAGTGATGAATCTGGTGCCGAGGATGAGCATATCATTAGAATTGATTCCCCTAGTAGGCTTTCGTTTCACCATGCATCCTAAATGACATGCTTAAACATGAGTTTTCATTTATTTTTGTTTCCGTTATATTTTTCTGATTGTACAGAGATAAAATGAAGAATCTGTCACGTAAATAAAAGTTGTGTAACATTGCTCTGGGTTTGGGAAAAATGTTGAGAATCATCCATGGAATTATGTGTTTGATTTCAGTTCTTTATACAGAGTGATAAGTTTCTAGTTTGTTGAAGTACTCTTATAGTCTATTTGAAAGCTGAAGGCAGTTCATTGTATTTCCTTTTTTGTTTTTGTTTTTCTCTTCCTGATGAGATGACTCAGTCCTTTTGTTTCAGTTTGGCTTCTTCAACATATTTACTAACTACGATTATATATAATTTGAAGTGAGAAATTAATTGTTGGAGAGAGCCTTGGTTCGTTACTATACTTATGTGGGTTTTTTTTTTTTTTTTAATTCTTTTTGATTTTGTTTTCTTCTCCCTGATAAGTCAGTCCTTCCTTTTGCCACCGTGCTTTATATATGTTACTCTTTCCATTTTAGTGTTCATAATAATATAAAGATACTTTAGTGGTTCATATATTTAGGATTCTACTCGTCGAAAAATGATCACAAAAAGGCACGTGTTTATTACTGCTAAAAAAATTTTTTTGATAGTGGTAATGGTCTAATATCCGTAAATAGTGTCAGTATATATATATATATGTATGTATATATAGTCTATTTTTTAAGTAAGTCTAATTACTGACATTTCCTCATAACTAAACAAACAAAAGATATAATGTAACACATTAGATTATAGATTCCAAGGAAAAATGATTAGTTTGACCATATTTCCCTCATATGATGCTCCGGCTGCATATGATATATACTTGATAGCCTAACACTTGTAGACCAGCTTTCCATCTCTTCCCAAAGGCTCAAAATCTAACAATGACTATCCTCTCTGATAAATCTGCACTTCTAAAACATCAACCAAATTTGGAGGCACACCCTAATTGATTTTCACGAACTTCACTAGAGCATAGTCCAAAAATATATAGAAGAATGTTGTTATTTTACCTCCAAATAACATCCAGAAACAGAAAAACCTGGTATGTGCTTTATGCATCATGCATTTCAGGCCTCATAGAGCATCCCAACCTCAATACGTTGTGCCAGTGGCACTCCTAGAGCAGGTAGTGCAGACCTGCAATTGCTGTGAAGAACTTCATAGAAAGCAAGCATTGTTTGATCGAACCAGCCACAGTTGTTACCTACATGAAACCTTGTCTTTCCACGTAAATGAACTACACCAGCAAGCTTTGCCTCTTGCAAATCAGAAATCTCTTCATCTCGGGAGGAGATTGATGTGGCACTCTCTGATGAATTACGTATATACCTCTCTAAGCAATCAGCAACTTGGTTAACAAAATCATCCCCTTCAAGACTAAGAGAATCTGCATATCCATACTGAATGATGCACCCGTATAAACCTCTGAGGCCTAATTTCTTGATGACAATTCTTTCATGCTGCGCGACTTTAGGGACTAGCAAGTATCTGAGAGTTACAAAAATAGTCACCTTGTGGAGTGATTTCATGTTTTTTATGTAATGTCCAAGAACTGGTGTTAGCCCGTCTTGGATGTTGGTATAGAAAAAGCAAAGACCGGGAACCCTCTGGACACCAGGTTCTGAGAGCAGCATTCTAAGTCTGTTCAAGTCTATCTTATATGTTATCTCATATTCTATCTTCCTCTGCCTTCCATAGAACCAGCCGAACATGATAATAGCAAGTATAACAGAAATGGCAAATGGAATCCATCCACCTTCTGGAATCTTTATGCAGACAGAACTCACATACACACCTTCCATTACAAAAAATACAGTGAAGTAAAGTGCAACCAGAACAGCTGGAGTTCTCCAAATAATTATCATCACTAAAGTCAGCAATATAGTAGTGATGAGCATGACCATACTGACAACAACACCTGTAAAGGATGCTTTCTTAATTAGCAACATGTCAACCATACTTGTTAGAAGGAAATAATGTCACAAAAATAGATACAAGAAAAAGCAAATTATTTTAATAATAAGAGAAGATAAAACTCTCGCAGAAGACTTTGGCCTGTGTACAAGGCAACGCATTCAAACTGCTACTACAGAAGATTTCATGACTCTTGTGGTGACTGATGAAAAACGCTCACCCAACATAATTATGAATTTCTCTTGAACTGTAGAGTTAAAGAAAACCAAAGGTAATAAACATGTAAAACAGGATGAGCTTATGATGTTTGCTCAAGGTGTCCAACCAACATAACTTTAAACTAGTGTTGAGATACATATTTACAGGAATCTAAAGCTGATAATAATGTAAATAATCTGCTTAGTGCATGTCTATTACCTGCAAAGGACCAGGAGGAGGATCGGGCCTTAGATCACAGACATGTTATTAAACAAAATAGTCAATCTACTTTGCAGCAAAGATTAAAATGCTCCTATTTACACTTCCAAGTCACGTAATGTTTTAATGAGGTTGAAATGCAACGATTATGGTCCATTTAGATGAACGTATCAGCATACTCATAGATTCAGATTGAAATCCAATATGTTGTTGATTAGATGCCAAATCACTGAATGTATTAGCAGAAATATAATTATGAATAATATCTAGCTCCACATATACACTAGCTAAAGAACTGAATAAAGCAATAAAATCTGTCCAGGGCTTAGTTCATCTTACCAAAGGCATTTCCAATGTCTTGTCCATCTCCAAAGATGAGTATGACAGAAACACAAAGAAACATCAGGATGTAGTTCACCTCTGGAGAATAAACTTCTCCTTCTTTGCTAGAGGATGTATGGACTATTTTTACCCTTGGAAAATAATCAAGTACAACTGATTGCTTAATAACCGAAAATGTGGCTGAAATAAGTGACTGGCTAGCTACTATAGCTGCCAATGTTGCTATCACAAACATAGGCCAGTATATAGCAGATGGTATAAACTTATAAAATCCATCAGCATGGTCTTTTGGGTTTCTAATCAGGTAAGCAGTCTGTCCGGCATATGTCAGCACCAATGATGGGTATATGGTGAGAAGAAAAGCTAGCTGCGCCAATAAAGAGGTAGTTAGGAATGTTGTATGAAAACAGAAATTACTAAAAGAAATTAAGCAGTTCACCTGGATTGAACTTTTGTTAAAATGACCAAGATCAGCAAACATAGCCTCAGAACCTGAGCACCAGTATACATTAGAATAACGGACACCTTTTTCTCCTTTCAGGTTGCTCCTATCATTTCAATTTGTAAAGGGAAAAAAAGATTGAAGGAAAAAGAAAAAAGGTTCCCATAGAAAAAAAAATGGAGCACTTAACATAATGTAAAACATCGAATGTGATGGCAGCCACATAATTTTTAAAGCATATTGGCATGTCTAATTATTAGATGAATCACTACCATATATGTGGATAGGGCCCTAGTTGTCCCTATTTATGCTAAAGCTTGCATGGAGCAAAACCTTCAATCTATAATCAAAGCAACAGAAGCTCAAAGGACCAAGCATAGAAAGTTCCCCTCGTTTCACCTAAGTGAGGGGAAAGGGGCGGCCTCCACAAGGCAACACCCACTCTAATAGAATTCTCTCCTCAAGAAAACTCACTCTTCTAAAATATTTTAATCTTACATCCTTTCTACCTCCACGAAAGACACTTGAGCATTAGAGAAACAATGGTGGAAGCCCCACTCTTCTCTTTGTAAGTACTTATCAGTCACTGTTGCCTGATTATCTTAGAACTCTTTTGGTCCTTATTCTGTACTAGATGATTCTGGAGATCCTTAGCATCTTCAATATAAAAGTGAATTCCAGACATTATAGGATATCAAATTAACGCTTTTGTTTAAATTATAAACGTGCTTTATGATCCTGCACACTGTTGATAAACAAGTTCTGCTTGCCAATCATGTTTATTTTCTAGCAATTTTCTTCAGATAAACAAATGGCAGAAGTGAATTATAAACTTGATAAACCAAGTTAGATAAAAACGAACCCCTTACTCACCTCCAGAAAATAAAATAGAAGATTTGTGCCTGATGATTAGTAAGGTATGGGGCTTACCTGTGATGCAAAGGATGATACCACTCAGTAGCAGCCAACCTTCCTTTCCATTTCTCCAAAAGAAGTTGAACATGTAATGTGGTGATATTGCCTTAAATATTCCTGGATAGTGCTTGATGATACTATATATTCCTACCATGGGGGTAGTGAGAGTCCATGTGCCCATTATAGGAGAAAAAAGGAAACTGACTCGTGAGGTACCAAACTTCTGCAGGAGGAACAGTCCAATAAGAACAGCTGCGGACAAGGCTTCGACCAATGCTGCAAGCAAAAGCCTGATTTGTAAACATGATTAAATATTATGCAACCTATTTGAGAAACAGATTGATTGGATGGTGAAATTAGTTTTCCATCATCCCTGTATGAGATAGCTTTTCAGTTTCAGAACCAGTTTGAATATTGGATGATGAAATTAGTTTTCCTTCATCCCTGTATGAGATAGCTTTTCAGTTTCAGAACCAGTTTGAATTTCCATTTCATCAGTGTTCTTAGAGCTTAGAAGAACCAATAATCTATCAATTTTCACATCTTTCAACTAATGTGCATCTTCGAGGACCTCCTGGATTACAGAATATCTACATTCTTTCCAATTATTGTTTTAATGAATACTTACATTTACTGACTTTAGGAAATGGTGCTCTTATCCCATCCATTGCTGACAACACTGAGAATTGGCAGGAAAAGTTTATCAAAAAGATTAGACCAGAATGATTAACATGTCCAAAGCAATTTTTAAAAATGATCCAAATGTTTCTGAATAAGAATTAGGGAACTGAATGCTAACCGACCTGATATTGCAGGAGTGAGCACACCATCACCAATTAACATGCACATGCCCAAAATTGCAATGAAAAGCAATACCCTTCTTGCAACCAAGCTCCTTTCGAAAAATTTACCAAGCTTACTTGGTTTCTCAGAGCCCTCATACAGACTTGCACTTGGAAGAGTTGAATTTGAATCCAAGCGTTTAGTTGGTAGAATTCCAATGTTTATGTTCCTACATAGTAGTGAATAAAGGGCAAAAGTTCCCCCTGGAAACAAGCAATTTCAACAAGATAAGATTCAGGAAGAATGAGCAGTTGGCAGGAACTAAACACACACACACAACCCCAGTTTGACATGTGCAAATTCAGTGCACATGTAAACATGACAAAATCAATGTTAAATTCAGTGCGAAGGTGAAGTCATACAGCCTCCTCTTAAACTACATTGAACTTCTTTTGCCCACCAGCTCAGTTTCAGTAACTTCAAATAATGAAATTCATTACTTTACTGTCAAGTTTACTGCATGTCGGGCTCCAGTTTCAAGAGACTAAATCTAAATTGTGATTGATACCATAGGGTTTACTTGGATAGGAGTTTTGTTTCGAAAAAGTGTATTTTTTGTTGGAGTTATTGAAAGATAAAATGTTTGTGAGGAGAGATGTGGGACAGAGTGAAAAAGAAAACAGAAAACAAAAAACAAAAAAACTTCTATCCAAGTACACCCTTAAATGCTGAAAGATAATAATTTAGAAAAGAAAATAATACGAACTTTGATATACAGAAGTACTACATTATACTATGAATCACAGCATTGAACTAGAATAAGTAGCAGTAGTACTTATTCAGGATAGGAAAATTTTGCATTTAAATTACATTTGAGAATGCAAAAGTCGGGAGCTTCTTGATCTTACTAGCACTTCTAGTAAACAAAAGTTTCCTTGTCAAAGGATGTTACCGAGTTTATCTCCTACCCAAACTGGTTTCCTAGCAACAGAAGAAAGCTTTAAAGAAACATCACCAACATAACGCGTACTAAGTAAGACCTAGAAATTCAAATGGATTTTCAGTCGTAAAATATGTCAGCTATTAATTTTCAACTCTCTTAAGTACAACATGCTCAAAGTCCGAATGAATAAGTCGAGAACTACCAGAACTTCCTAATAGATGAAACCTAATTTAGCAAAATAGCAAGAGAATTAGAATATAAAATACAGGAACAAGAAACAGGAGAATATGTTACTTCTTTCTAACTTTATCTTGAACTAAAACCATGGCATAGTCACGAAAAGAAGCCAAAATAGCACTACACCCCAGATATAGTTTTCCTTTAAATAAATTGGAAAATGAACAAAAGTACTTATACTTTTCACAGGCTTTACAACAACAACAACCAGGCCAACCCAAGCAAAGGATTCAGTAGAGATACTTCACAGAAAGATAAATTTTTCCTTTAGAAGTGGATGTTAGATTATAATGCTAGGCTGCAAAGATTAATAGCTATAAGAAGGAGAAAAGCAACATTAAGTAGAACTTGACAGATTTGAACACATAAAAGGTTATGGTATACATATAAATATATCTATACCTTCACCCTGATCATCAGCTCTTATAGCTACATTAGCATACTTCACAACTCCAATTAGACTAAGTGTCCAGAACATGAGGCAGTAAATTCCCAAGTAGTCTTCTTCAGTTGGCGATTTTAGCGGCATGGATGGAAAAACGTAAAGTGGAGAAGTAACCAGCCCACCAAATACAACTCCTAATGTCTTGTAAGAAAGTAGAAGAGTTGCCATTTTTCCTGTCACCTAAATGAAGTATAGTATTGTGAGAAGATCACTAAAAAGATTTAGAAGCATACAGTCTTAGAAGATAAAGTGACACTTGGAGAGCAATCAAATTTGAATCTCGTGAAAAATAAAGAATCGGATCTAGATTCTATTAAAAAAGAAAAAAAACTAAAAGAGGAGAGAAGATGAACAACAAAGGGGAAAAAATAGAGGGACAAATGACTAAAGGAAAGGTTTATAGAAATAGTATTATCAAGAATATCTCAGTAGATTAATATAACTCATCCTAAAAGACCATACCAATAGAGAAAGGGACTTCCAGAGATGCTTTTAGTTTTCCTTAATCTCTCATGTTTTCTCTTTACTATGAAGTTTTAGCAGGTATCTGTTTCTCCAAAAAGGCCGCTCTTGTCATTGGAAGGAAATGGATTAACAGAATCTTTTCAAAAAGTACGAAAAAGATTGGCTGCATTTATAGCTCGGGAAAGCTGAATCTCTGTAATTCTGCCAATAAACCATTGCTTTTCTGGTGGATTCAAAGTATTTTCTACCATCCTTTGGGCAGAAACTTCCCATCAGATTCTTGAACCTAAGATACAATAGACATCATAATGTCTTTTTATTAGACACATGCTTCTGAGTTCTGTTCCATAGTAACTTAGCCATTATGTGTCTCAACTAATTCCTTTGACAAAGTAGGTTTATCTGGAATGAGAAGTGTCTAATCGCACATATAGACTAAGATAAACATAATGTCTTACCACAGAAGAATTTTATTCTATTGGACCACAGAAGAATATTCTCCAACAGAGTATTCTTGAAAAGGATTTTTATGCACCATAATAATAGTGTTCCAATATTTTGTCTTACCTCGCTTTCTTTCTTTCTCTTTATAGCACATAAATTCAATGGTATTATCCTTAAAAAGTCTCCTAAGAAAAGTAACACTATACATCCAACACGTTTAAAACTGAAAAAAATGTTAAACAGTTCTTTCCTAATACGTGAACTTCAGGACTTCACGTGTGTCTTTAATTCTTTACTAATGAAGGTTCTGACAATTTCAAAATCTGATCTCTTGAGATTATTTTGAAGCAAAATGTATTTGTGCTTTAGTTATACAAACCACAATAACCTCATCTAACGAAAGAAAGAAACACACTCAGAACCACACATACACCTCCCTACTTATTATTATAGGAAGCAAGGTGCCGGGGGGGGGGTGCGTTAAACCAAAACATCACTTCTGGGTTTTGGTTCAAAAACATTATTTCTAAATATTTTAATTTAATTCTTTTTAGAAAAAGATAATCAATCAGTAATCCCCGCAGCAGTAATTTAAAGGCTGCTTCAAAAGATTCATGAATCAATACCATATTTATCACAAAATTCAACATCCCAAAACTGCACTGCTGTCTGCGAAGACAGAGTTCATAAAAAATTTATCTTCTCAAACAATCAAACATACAATTAATATAATACTTAATCATCAATTCATCATGCATGTACCAGGGGAATCTGTTCAACACCGAAATCACTGTATATGACTATTTCACCAACTAAAAAAGTGTTACTCTGAAAAACAAATTGACTTCCAAGGATTTCACACGCGTATATTCCTACACAGACATATAAACTGACTTTTTCGCCATTTTAGGAGAAATGTCCCATACCTTGTGGTCCACAGGTGGCGATGGGATTGACGGGTTAAGGAAACGGAGGCGACTGTTGGGTGGCGCTTCCCCCGCGAAATCATCAGCCACCATCGCCGCCTCTTCCGACTGGGTCGCCACCGGGTCCCGTTGAACGACTTGTCGATCCATTTACGCCAGTGAGAGGCTCGCTCAATCAGTGAACTCGGTGCCTGCCCACTCCAACTGTGTTTGTTGCCCACTCTTAACCGTGTTTGTTTCAAAATGAATTGAGAAACGTATATATGTTAAATTCTACCAAAACCGGGAGAGAGAAAGAGGAGAGAAGAGAGAGAGAGAGAGCGTGAGTGAGTGAGAGGAAGAGTTTTGGCGGACTTCGTTTAATTAGAAAGAATGAGTTTTTATTTATTTTTTAAGATGAGTTTTTAATTAAATTAAAGGAAAAATGGCTATAAATAGATACTATCAAACAATTTTGGATTCTTTATCATAACTAATCACAAAATTTTTTTTATATTAGTCAGTTAATATATATTTTTTTATATTTTAGTATCCAATCACTAGTTCACATAGTGATTTCTCAAAAAATTACACATGTTTCACATTTAATCACTTTTTAAAGGTTAAAATTATTATATGGCCTATTTTCCTTTGTGGAATGAGTTTTTCTTATGTGTAGGTCAAATTCGATTAAGAGAAATTTTTTTGAAAGGTAATTAAGAAGAATTAATTGAACCCTGAGTGTTTTTTCGAGAAAAATAGGTTATAAGATTTACCTGTTAAAAAGTTATCATGTGTGAAGTACATCTCTTTTTCTTGCTGGAAACCACCGTCTGAATTGGTGGTCGGATACTAACATATGAACCTAATTTGTTGGATTGTATAAAAATTTTAAAAAAATTATGACTACTTATGGAGATCGAAAATAGTTTTGTGAAATTTACAATCATTTTCTCTAAATTAAATTAGCATAAGTTGGGGAGGATTAAATAGAGGAACTGACAGAGGGGTTACTATTTTCGAATAAGGATGGGAGGCGTACGATTTTATCTCAAGTTTATCTAGAATCTGATGAGGTTGTAATAAGAGGTTAGATATAGCTTCACCCAAAATCATCAACCACCATCGCAACCTCTTCCGATTGAGTCGTCACCGAGTTTTGCTGAACAAGTTGTCAATTCATTTACGTTAGTGAAAGGCTCGCTCAAATAGTGAACTTGATCCCTGCCGACTTTAACTGTATTTATTTTAAAATGAATTGAAAGATGTATGTGCATTAAATATGAGCTTTTATTTAGTTATTTATTTTTTTAAGAGGAATGAGTTTTTATTTAATTTAAAAGGAAAATTGCTATAAATACCACCAAACTATTTTCGATTCTTTATCATAAGTAGTCACAATCTTTTTTATATCATCTAACTAATATTTTTTCAAATTTTAGTACCCAACCACTAGTTCACACAGTGATTTCTCGCAAGAAATTACACATGTTTCACATATGTTCACTTTTTAAAGGGTAAAATTATTACATGAACTATTTCCCTTTGTGGATTTGAGTTTTTCTTACGTGCGGGTTGAATCCGATTAAGAAGAATTAGTTGAACCCTGAGTGTTTTTTGAGAAAAATAGGTAATAAGACGATTTTACCTCTTAAAAAGTGGTTAGGTGTGACACATCTCTTTTTCTTGTTGGAAACCACCGTCTGAATTGGTGATTGGACACTAAAATATGAATGTAATTCGTTGGATTATATAAAAAAAATTTTGAAAAATTATGCTACTAATGAAGAATCGAAAATAGTTTTGTGGCATTTACATTCATTTTCTCTAAATTAAAATAGTATAAGTTGAAGAGGTTTAAATAGAGGATGTGATGGAGGGGTCTCCATTTTTTAATAAGGATGGGCGGCGCACCATTATATTTGGTATCATTAGCTTACTATATTTGGTTACATGACAAATATTGTCATGTTTATCCAGAACCTGATAAGGTTTGTAATACAAGAGTTGTTTTTTAAACCAAACTATT
Source organism: Catharanthus roseus (assembly GCA_028651295.1). Taxonomy (NCBI): domain Eukaryota; kingdom Viridiplantae; phylum Streptophyta; class Magnoliopsida; order Gentianales; family Apocynaceae; genus Catharanthus; species Catharanthus roseus. Next base: position 263,489 of record JAPQWS010000046.1, on the reverse strand, counting down.
ATTTCATTGATTCATAAACAAATTGTCATACAATTTATGGGTGTAAACAATGGGGTAAATCCTCCATCTTGAAGGATTGACATAATTATTCTCATTTGTTGCAATTTATCATGTAACTACATTGGCACAATAATATACATAAGATAACGCAGTCTGGGGAGTAGCCTTTTAACCTGGCTAAGCTATAACTCTAACTTTGGTAAACTATACAACGTAGTTTACTACTGATAAAAAGTATAAATAAGAAAAATAAATTAAATAGATACGCAGTAAACATGACATATACATCAAACTAAACCAAAACTTATGAGAAACAAATAAAAACAGACACACCAAATAACACAACAAAGACTAATACGTGGTTGATTAAAAGGGTATGTCTCAGACACGTATCTTGTAGATGTGAAATCTGGGCCAAGCCTAATAAATACACTTCAGAATTTCACTGCTAGCGAAGCACTGGTAGAAATAAGGAAACTATCATTAGCTGAGAATACTATAAGCAACACAAAATTCCATTAAAAAGACAAGAATAACAAAAAAAAAAAAAGCCAGATAAACACCCTCAATAATACCGTAAATTATGCTCCCTGGCTGTACCTTCGCCTCTGTATCGCCGGAATTGCAAATCTAGACCACTATTAGCTAAATCAACTCAAAGGACATAGTCCCTCTATTAATTGACTCTGCTATGCAAGCACTGTGTTGCTAAAACCAAAACTTGGTAGTAGGCTGAACATTGTCGCATCAGAAAGGGAGGGCTAAGAAAATAAGAGAGAAACATAGAGAGAATTCAAAACATAGATACACCACCTGAAGAAGCCTAAAGTATCCACAATTATTTCTACATAAATTTACTACACACAGGAATACTTAATAGGAAAAATGAGATTCGAATAGATTTATTTTATTATTATCTTAGAGTCTTTTGGGCAAACTTCGTTTAATTATAAAGGATGGTTATTTATTTATTTATTTAAGTTGAATGAGTTTTTAATTAAATTATAGGGAAAATGGCTATAAATACCACCACACTATTATCGATCCTTTATCATAAGTAGCCACAATATTTTTTTTATATCACCAAACTAATATTTTTCATATTTTAGTACCCAACCACTAGTTCACACAATGATTTCTCACAAGAAATTGAACATGTCTACAATATGATCACTTTTTAAAATTAAATGGCCTATTTCCCATTGTGGATTTGAGTTTTTCATTCGTGCGGGTCAAAACTAATTAAGAGAAATTAGTTGAATCCTGAGTGTTTTTTTGAGAAAAATAGGTTAGAAGACGATTTTACCTCTTAAAAAGCTGTCAGGTGTGAAGCACATCTCTTTTTCTTGCTGGAAACTACCGTCTGTATTGGTAGTTGGATACTAATATAAATGTAATTAGTTGGATTGTATTTAAATTTTTAAAAATATTATGACTACTTATGAAGAACGAAAATAGTTTTGTGGCATTTATAGTCATTTTCTCCAAAATTCAATCCGTATAAGTTGAGGAGGTTTAAATAGAGAAAGGGACGGAAGGGTTTCCATTTTTGAATAAGTATGGGAAGCGCACGATTTTATCTGATATCCATAACTTACTAATTTGGGTACACGGCAAATTCTGTCAAGTTTATCCAGAATCTGATAAGGTTGTAATTAGAGGTTGGATACGGTTTTCCCCGCAAAATCATTAACCACCCTTGCCACCTCTTCCAACTTGGTCGTCACTAGGTCTCGCTGAATGAGTTTTCGGGTGCATTTACGTTATTGGGAGGCTCGCTCAATTAGTGCGTGTCCACTCTTACTATGTTTGTTTCAAAATGAATTGAAAGACGTATGAGTATTAAATTCTCACCAAAACCAGGAGAGAGAGAGAGAGAGAGAGAGAGAGAGAGAGAGAGAGAGAGAGAGAGAGAGAGAGAGAGAGAGAGGGATAGAGTGTGTGTGTTTTGGTGGACTTCTTTTAATTAGAAAGAATGAGTTTTTATTTATTTATTTATTTATTAAGAGGAATGAGTTTTTAATTAAATTAAAGGGAAACTAGGCTACAAATACCACCAAACTATTTTCGATTCTTTATCATAAGTAGCCACAATCTTTTTTTTATATCATCTAACTAATATTTTCTAATATTTGAGTACCAACCAGTAGTTCACACAGTGATTTCTCGCAAGGAATTACACGTCTCACAAATGATCACTTTCTAAAAGGTAAAATCATTATATGAAATATTTCCCTTTGCGGATTTGAGTTTTTCTTATGTGCGGTTCAAATCCGATTAAGAAGAATTACTTTTACCTTGAGTGTTTTTTTTGAGAAAAATAGGTAATAAGACGATTTTACCTCTTAAAAAGTTGTCATGTGTGAAGCCCATCTCTTTTTCTGGCTGGAAACCACCGTCTGGAATGGTGATTGGATACTAAAATATGAATGTAATTAGTTGGATTATATAAATAAAGTTTAAAAAATTATGACTACTTATGAAGAATCAAAAATATTTTTGTGGCATCATAATCATTTTCTCTAAATTAAATTGATATAAGTTGAGGAAGTTTAAATAGAGGAAGTGAAGGAGGGATTCCAGTTTTGAATAATGATGTGAAGCGCACGATTTTATTTGATATCCATAGCTTACTAAATTTGGTAACACTACAAATTCTGTCAAGGTTGTAATAAGAGGATTTTTTGTTTAAAAAAAAAAAAACCAAACTACCATTTCATTGATTCATAAACAAATAGTCATACAAACATGGGTCCAAATAATAGGGTATGTCCTCCATCCAAACTAGAAGGGTTGATATATTTATTCTCATTTTTTCCAATTTATCTGCAACTACATTGGCAAAATAATATACATAAGATAACTGGGTTTCGGGGGAGCATGCTTTTAACCTGGCCAAGTTATAATTATAGCTTTGGTAAACTATACGACATTGTTTAATACTGATAAAAAATTTAAATAAGATGAAAAAATTAAATAGATATACTATAGGCACAACATATACACCAAACTAAACTAAAACTTATGAGTCACATGTAAAAATAGACACACCACATAACACAATAAAGACTAACAAGTGGCTATTTAAAAGGGTATGTCTCGAACATGTGTCTTGTAGATGAGAAGTCTTGGCCAAGCCTAATAAAGAGACTCTAGAATTTCCCCGCCGGCGAAGCACTGTAGAAATAAGGATACCATCATTACTGGAGAATACCATAAGCAACACAAATTTCTATTGAAATGCGAAGAATAACAAAAAAAAAACAAATTTCCAGATGAACGCCCTCAATAATATAGTAAAGGATGCTCCCTAGCCATACCTCTGCCTCTACATCACCGAAATTGCAAATCAAGACCATACTAACTGAATAAACTCACAAGACATAGATCCTCCATTAATTGACTTTGCTATACAAGCATAGTGCTGCTGAAGCCAAAACCAAGCTTAACTGCAAGATCCAACTCATTCAACCCAAAACTTGGTCGTGGACTGAACATTGTCGCAGTGAGAAGACAAAACTAACAAAATAAGGTAGAAACAAAAAGAGAGAAAACAAAATATAGATACACCACTTGAAGAAGCCCACAATATTGACAATTATCTATACATAAATTTACTACATAAAGAAATATTTAATAGGAAAAATGAGATTTGAATAGATTTATTTTATCATTATCTTATAGTCTTTTAGCAGGCTTCGTTTAATTATAAAGGTTGGATACTTGTTTGTTTATTTTCAGAGGAATGAGTTTTTAATTAAATTAAAGGGAAAATGGCTGTAAATACCACCACGCTATTTTCAATTCTTTATTATAAGTAGCCATAATATTTTTTTATATCATCAAACTAATATTTTTTCATATTTTAGTACCCAACCACTAGTTCACACAATGATTTTTGGCAAGAAATTGCACATGTCTCATATATGATCGAAAATTAAATTAGTAATAAGTTGATGGGGTTTAAATAGAGGAAGGGACGGAAGGGTTTCAATTTTCGAATATGGATGGTAGGTGCACAATTTTATCTGATATCCATATATAGGTAACTAATTTGGTCACATGGCAAATTTCGTCAAGTTTATCCATAATCTGATGAGGTTGTGCAAATTGATTAGACAACGGCAGTGCAAAATCTGTCTCTTTCTATCAGGCTGCCCTTCAATTGGGATATTTTTTCCACTTTCTCTTTTTTAGTAAAGCTACTTCCTTCCAACTAGAGCGCCATCTAGGTCATTGCCTAAACATCTATCAAGGCAAAAAATGGAAAGAAACTTCTTAATAAGGATATCATATCTTTTTTTTTTTTTTTTTACTTTATATGGGTAAAGTGCTTCTCAAAGATAGACCAGCCTAAGGCAGACACGACCCTTTCCTCTGCAAGAGGATGACCGAATAAGAGGATTTTTTCAAAACCAAACTATCATTTGATTGATTCATAAACAAATTGTCATATAAAACATGGTACAAATAATAGGGTATTAGGGTATTATCCTCCTCCATCAAAATTTGAAGGGTTGCAAAAATTATTCTCATTATTTCCAATTTATCCGCAACTACATTGGCACGATAATATACATAAGATAACTGGGTTTCAGGGAGTAGGCTCTTAACCTGGACAAGTTATTACTATAGCTTTGGCAAACTATATGGCATTGTTTACTAAGGATAAATAATTTAAATAAGCAAACAAATTAAATTGATACACTGTACGCATGAGACGTAGACCAAATTAAACTAAAACTTATGAAACACATGTAAAAATAGACACATCACATAACACAACAAAGACCAAAACGGGGTTGATTAAAAGGCTATGTCTCGGACACGTGGCTTGTAGATGAAAAGTCTGCGATAATCCTATTAAAGACACTCTAGAATTTTACCACCCGCGAAGCAGTGGTAGAAATAAGGAAACCACCATTAGCTAAGAATACTATAAGAAACAAAAACTTCTATTGAAAAGGCAAGAATAAAAAATAAAAAAAAAAGATGGCTAGATAAATGCCCTCAATAATAATGTAAAGGATGCTCACTAGCCATACCTCCACTTCTATATCGCTGGAATTGCAAATCAAGACCACTACTAACTGAATCAACTCACAAGACATAGCTCTTCCATTAATTGACCCTATTGTGCAAGCATCGTGCTGTTGAAGCAAAAACAAGGCTTGACTAAGAGATCCAACTCAGTTCAACCCAAAACTTGGCCATAGATACCAACTCAGTTCAACCCAAAACTTGGTCATTGTCGCACCGAGAAGGGAGGGCCCACAAAATGAGGGAGAAACAAAAAGAGAGAAAACAATTCACAGATACTCCACCTGAAGAAGCCCACTTTATCGACATTTATTTCTACATAAAACTACTATTTAAAGAAATAATTAATAAGAAAAAAGAGATTTGGATAAATTTATTTTATCATTATCTTTGAGTCTTTTGGCGGACTTCGTTTAATTATAAAGAATGAATTTTATTTATTTATTTATACGAAGAATAGGTTTTTAATTAAATTAAAGGGAAACTGGCTATAAATACCACCACAGTGTTATCAATTCTTTATCATAAGTAGCCAAAGTCTTATTTATATCATCCAGTTAATATTTATTCATATTTAATACCCAATCACTAGTTTACACAGTAATTTGTGGCAAGAAATTGCACATGGCTCACATATGATCACATTTTAAATGGTAAAATCATTATATGACCTATTTCCCATTGTGGATTTTAGTTTTTTCTTACGTGCGGGTCAAATCCAATTAAGAGGAATGAGTTGAATCCTTAGTGTTTTTTCGAGAAAATAGGTTATAAGACGATTTTACCTCTTAAAAATTGGCTAGGTGTGAAGCGAATCTCATTTTCTTGTTGGAAACAACTGTCTGTATTGGTTGTTGGATACTAAAATATAAACGTAATTAGTTGGATTTATTAAAATTCTTTTAAATATTATGAGTACCTCTGAAGAAATTCAAAAATAGTCTTGTGGCATTCATAATAATTTTCTATAAATAAAATTAGTATAAGTTGAGGAGGTTTAAATAGAGGAAATGACGGGTTTCTGTTTTCGAATAAGGATAGGAGGCGCACGATTTTATCTGATATTCATAGCTTACTAATTTGGTTACACGACAAATTTTGTCAAATGTATCAATAATCTGATAAGGTTTGTAATAAGAGGTTAGATACGGCTTCCCCCAAGAAATCATCAACGACCATCGCCATCTCTTCTGACTGGGTCGTCACTTGGTCCCACTGAACAAATTGTCAATTCATTTACGTTAGTGAGAGGCTCGCTCAATCAATAAACTCGGTGCCTGCCCACTCTACCTGTGCTTGTTTCAAAATGAATTGAAATAGGATGTCTATTAAATTCTCACAAAAACCAGGGGAGAGAGAGAGAGAGAGAGAGAGAGAGAGAGAGAGAGAGAGAGAGAGAGAGAGAGAGAGAGATAAGTCTTTTGGCGGCCTTTGTTTAATTAAAAATAATGAATCTTTATTTATTTGTTTATTTTTTTAAGAGAAATGGGTTTTTAATTAAATTAAAGAAAAAATCGCTATAAACACCCCCAAACTACTTTTGATTCTTTATCATAAGTAAGCACAATCTGTTTTTTTTTATCATCCAACTAATATTGTTTCATATTTTAGTACCTAACCACTACTACACAAAATGATTTCTCGTAAGAAATTACACGTCTCACATGATCACTTTTTAAAGAGTAAAATCATTATATGACCTTTTTTTTCTTTTTTTTTTTTTTTATAGATTTGAGTTTTTCTTACGTGCGGGTCAAATCCAGTCAAGAAGAATTAGTTTAACCATTAGTGTTTTTTGGAGATAAATAGGCAATAAGACGATTTTATCTCTTAAAAAGTTGTTAGGTGTGAAGCACATCTCTTTTCTTGCTAGAAACCATACCGCCTGAATTGGTGATTGGATACTAAAATATGAATGTAATTAGTTGGATTATATAAATAAATTTTAAAAAATTATGACTACTTATAAAGAATCGAAAATAGTTTTGTGGCATTTATAATCATTTTCTTTGAATTAAATTAGTATAAGTTGAGGAGGTTTAAATAGAGAAAGTGACGGACGGGTTTTTATTTTCGAATAAGGATTGGAGGCACACAATTTTGTCTTATATCTAGAGTGTACTAAATTTGGTTACACAAAAAATTCCAGGAAGTTATCCAGAATCTGATAAGGTTGTAATAGATGATTATTTTTTAAAACAAAACCATCATTTCATTGATTCATAAAAAAATTGAAATACAATACATAGGTCCAAATAATGGGGTGTATCCTCCATCAAAGCTTGAGAGGTTGACATAATCATTCTCATTTCTTCTAATTTATCCACAACTACATTGGCACAATAATATACATAAGATAAATGAGTTTGGGGGAGTAGGCTTTTAAACTGGCCAAGTTATAACTATAGCTTTGTTAAACTATACGATGTAGTTTACTACTGATAAAAAATTTGAATAACAAAAAAAATAGATACGTTGTAAGTAGGACATATACACCAAACTAAACTAAAAATTTTCAGACATATGTAAAAACAGACACACAACATAACACAACAAAGACCAACACGTGTTGCTTAAAAGGGAATGTCTCAGACACGTGGCTTGTAAATAAGATGTTCTGGACAAGCCTAATAAAGACGCTCCATATATTCATCGCAAATGAAGCACTAGTAGAAATAAGAAAACCATCATTAGCTGAAAATACTATAAGAAATACAAACTTCCATTGAAGAGCCCAGAATAACCAAAATAAAAAATAAAAAATCCCCATATAAACACCCTCAATAATAACGTAAAGGATGCTCCCTAGCCATACTTCTTCTTCTACTTCGACGGAAATGCAAATCAAGAGCACTAATAACTGAAATAACTCACAAGACATAGCTCCTCCATTGATTGACTATGCTGTGCAAGCACCGTGCTGTTGAAACCGAAACCAAGCTTGACTACAAGATCTAACTCAATTCAACCTAACACTTGGTTGTAGACAGAACATTGTCGCATCGAGAAGGGAGGGCCAACTAAATAAGGGAGAAACACAAAGAGAGAAAACAAAACATAGATACTCCACCTGAAGAAGCCCACAATATCGAGAATTATTTTGACATAAAATTACTATAAAGAAATACTTAATAGGAAAAATGAGATTTGAATAAATTTTTTTTATCATTATCTTAGAGTTTTTTGGCAGACTTCGTTTAATTATATAGGATGAATTTTTATTTATATTTTTATTTTTCATGCAGGATGAGTCTTTGATTAAATTAATGGGAAAATGTCTATAAATAATACTACGCTATTACCGATTCTTTATCATAAGTATCCACAATCTCATTTATCATCCAACTAATATTTTTTCATATTTTAGTACCCAACAACTAGATGACACAATGATATCTCGCAATAGATTGCACATTTCTCACATATGATCACATTTTAAAGGGTAAAATCATTATATGACCTATTTCTCAGGTGATGTGGATTTTAGTTTTTCTTATGTGTGGATCAAATCTGATTAAGAGGAATTAGTGTAATCCTGAGTATTTTTTTGAGAAATAATAGGTTATAAGACGATTTTACCTCTAAAACAGTGGTCAGGTGTGAAGCACATCTTTTTTTCTTGCAGGAACCCAACATCTGTATTGGTGGTTGGATACTAAAATATGAATGTAATTAGTTGGATTGTATTAAAATGTTTTTAAATATTATGACTGCTTATGAAGAATTGAAAATTGGTTTGTGGCATTTCTAATCATTTTCTCTAAATTAATATAGTGTAAGTTGAGGAGTTTTAAATAGAGGAAAGACCAAAGTGTTTCCATTTTTGAATAAGGATGGGAGACGCATGATTTTATTTGATATCCATAGCTTACTAATTTGGTTATACGAAAAATTCTATCAGTTTATCTAGAATTTGATAAAATTGTAATAAGAGGTTGGATATGGCACCCCCCACGAAATCATCAACCACCATTGCCACCTCTTCCAACTGGGTCGTCACTGGGTCCTGTTGAATGAGTTGTCAATCAATTTACAGTAATGAGAGGCTTGCTCAATTAGTGAACTCGGTGCCTGCCCACTCTAACTGTGTTTGTTTAAAATGAATTGAAATAGGTCTGTGTATTATACCTCACCAAAACTAGAGAGAGAGAGAGAGAGAGAGAGAGAGAGAGAGAGAGAGAGAGAGAGAGAGTCTTTTGTCGGACTTTGTTTAATTAGAATGAATTAGTCTTTATTTATATATTTATTTATTAAGAGGAATGAGCTTTTAATCAAATTAAAGGGAAAATGGCAAAAAATACCACAAAACTATTTTCTATTTTTTTTATCATAAGTAGCCACAATCTTTTTTTTTTTATATATATATATATATAATCTAACTAATATTTTATCATATTTTAATACCCAACCACTATTTCAAACAGGGATTTAACGCAAGAAATTACACATGTCTCACATATGATCACTTTGTAGAGGTTAAAATCAGTACTAAGCCTATTTTCCTTTGTGGATTTAAGTTTTTTTTATGTGCGGGTCAAATTTGATTAAAAGGAATTAGTTGAACCTTGAGTTTTCTTCGGAGAAAAATAGGTAATAAAACAATTTACCTCTTAAAAAGTGGTCAGGTTTGAAGCACATCTCTTTTTCTTGTTGGAAACCACTGTATGAATTTGTGATTGGATACTAGAATATGAACGTAATTAGCTAGATTATATAAATAAATTTTATTAAATTATTACTACTTATGAAGAATTGAAAATAGTTTTGTGGCATTTATAATTATTTTCTATAAATTAGAGTAGTATAAGTTGATGAGATTTAAATAGAGGAAGTGAGAGGGGTTTCCATTTTCGAATAAGGATCGTAGGCGTATGATTTTATCAGATATTCATAGCTTACTAAATTTGGTTACCCGACAAATTCTGTTAAGTTTATCAAGAATCGAATAGGGTTGTAATAAGAGGATTTTTTTTTTAAAACCAAACCATTATTTCATTGATTCATAAACAAATTGCAATACAAGATATGAATCCAAATAATGGGGTATATCCTCTATCAAAACTTGAAGGTGTTAACATAATTATTCTCATTTTTCCAATTTATACGTGACTACATTGGCACAATAATATGCATAAGATAACTCGTTTTGAGGAAGTAGGCTTTTAACCTGGCCAATTTATAACTATAGCTTTGGTAAACTATACGAAATAGTTTACTATTGATAAACAATTTAAATAAGAAAAAAATTAAATAGACAGCGTTAAGTACAACATATACACCAAATTAAATACAACAAAGACTAACACATGGTTGATTAAAAGGGTATGTTTCGGACACGTGGCTTGTAGATGAGAAGTTCTGGACAAGCATAATAAATACACTAAAAAATTTCACTGCCGGCGAAGCACTGTTAGAAATAAGGAAACCATCATTAGCTTAGAATAGTATAAGAAACACACACTTCCATTGATGAGTTAAGAATAATATTTTTTATATCATCCTACTAATATTTTTTCATATTTTAGTACCCAGCAACTAGTTCTCACAGTGATTTCTTGCAAGAAACAAGTCTCACATATGATCACTTTTTAAAGGGTAAAATCCTTTTTTTTAGGGTAAGGGTAAAATCATTATTTGACCTATTTCCTATTGTGGATTTGAGTTTTTCTTACCTATGGGTCAAATTTGATTAAGAGGAATTAGTTGAATCCTGCATGCTTTTTCGAGAAAAATAGGTTATAAGATAATTTTACCTCTTATAAAGTGGTCATGTGTGAAGTACATTTCTTTTTCTTGCTGGAAACCACCGTCTCTACTGGTGGTTTGATACTAAAATATGAACGTAATCAGTTGGATTGTATTATTTTTAAAATATATTATGACTACTTATGAAGAATCGAAAATAATTTTGTGGCATTTGCAATATTTTTTCTAAATTAAATTAGTATTAGTTGAGGAGGTTTAAATAGAGGAAGAGACAGAGGGGTTTCTATTTTCGAATAAGAATGGGAGGCACACGATTTTGTCTGATATCCAGAGCTTACCAAGTTTGGTTACACGACAAATTCTGTCAAACATATCCAGAATTTGATAAGGTTGTAATAAGATGATTTTTTTTTTAAAAACAAAACCATCATTTCATTGATTTATAAAAAAATTGTCATACAATAAATGGGTCCAAATAATGAGGTGTATCCTCTATCCAAACTTGAAGGGTTGACATAATTATTCTCATTTTTTCCAATTTATACCCAACTACATTGGCACAATAATATACATAAGATAAATGGGTATAGGGGAGTAGGCTTTTAACCTATCCAAGTTAGAACTATAGCTTTGCTAAACTATAATATGTAGTTTACTACTGATAAAAAATTTGAATAACAAAAAAAATTAAATAGATATGTTGTAAGCAGGACAAATACACCAAAACAAACTAAAACCTTTCAGACACATGTAAAAACAGACACACAAAATAACACAACATAGACCAACACGTGGTTGATTAAAAGGGTATGTCTTGGACACGTGGCTTGTAAATAAGATGTTCTGGACAAGCCTACTAAAGACACTCCATATATTCACCGCTGACGAAGCGTTGGTGGAAATAAGGAAACCATCATTTGCTGAAATACTATAAGAAACACAAACTTCCTTTGAAGAGCCAAGAATAACAAAAAAATAAAAAATCACCAAAATAACACCCTCAATAATAACGTAAAGGATGCTTTCTAGCCATACTTCCGCTTCTACTTCGCCGAAATGCAAATCAAGAGCACTACTAACTGAAATAACTCACAATACATAGCTCCTCCATTAATTGACCCTGCTGTGCAAGCACCGTGCTACTGAAACAAAAACCAACCTTAACTACAAGATCTAACTCAATTCACCACCCAACACATAGTTGCAGAAAGAACGTTGTCGCACCGAGAAGGAAGGGCCAACTAAATAAGGGAGAAACGCAAGAGAGAAAACAAAACATAGATACTCGACCCAAAGAATCCCATAGTATCGACAATTATTTTGACAGAAAATTACTATATAACGAAATACTTAATAGGAAAAATGAGATTTGAATAAATTTATTTTATCATTATCTTAGAGTCTTTTGGCGGACTTTGTTTAATTATATTGGATGAATTTTTATTTATTTTATATATTTTTTAAGAGGAATGAGTTTTTAACTAAATTAATCAGAAAATGGCTGTAAATACCACCATACTATTATCGATTCTTTATCGTAAGTAGCCACAATCTCATTTATATCATCCAACTAATATTTTTCCATGTTTTAGTACCCAACAACTAGATGACACAGTGATTTCCTGTAATAAATTGAACATATCTCACATATGATAACATTTTAAAGGGTAAAATCATTATATGACCTATTTCTCATTAATGTGGATTTGAGTTTTTCTTACGTACGGTTCAAATCTGGTTTGAGGAATTAGTTTGATCCTAAGTGTTTTTTTTTAGATATACAAGTTATAAGATGATTTTACCTCTTAAAAAGTGGTCAACTGTGAAGCACATCTCATTTTCTTGCCGAAAACCACCGTTTGTATAGGTGGTTGGATACTAAAATATGAACGTAATTAGTTGGATTGTATTAAAATGTTTTAAAATATTATGACTACTTTGAAGAATCGAAATTTTTTTTTGTGACATTTATAATCATTTTCTCTAAATGAAAATAGTATAAGTTGAGGAGTTTTAAATAGAGGAAAAGATGGAAGGGTTTGCATTTTCAAATAAGGATGGGAGGCGCATGATTTTATCTAATATCCATAGCTTACTAATTTTGTTAGTGTCAAGTTTATCCAGAATCTGATAAGGTTGTAATAAGAGGTTGGATATGGCATCCCCCACGAAATCATACCACCATTGCCGCCTCTTCCAATTAGGTCAACATCGGGTCCCATTGAATGAGTTTTTGATCCATTTACAGAAGTGAAAGGCTCGCTCAATCAGTAAACTCGGTGCCTGCCCACTCTAACTGTGTTTGTTTCAAAATGAATTGAAATAGGTATGTGTATTAAATTCTAACCAGAACTAAGGGGGAGAGAGAGAGAGAGAGAGAGAGAGAGAGAGAGAGAGAGAGAGAGAGAGAGAGAGAGAGAGAGAGAGAGAGTCTTTTGGCAGACTTCATTTAACTAGAAAGAATGGGTCTTTATTTATTTATTTAGTGAGATGAATGAGCTTTGAATCAAATTAAAGGGAAAATGGCTATAAATACCACAAAACTATTTTCGATTTTTTATCATAAGTAGCCACAATCTTTTTTTATATCATCTAACTAATATTCTATCATATTTTAATACCCAACCAATATTTATACAGTGAGTTCTTGCTAGAAATTACACATGTATCACATATGACCACTTTTTTTAAAGGTTAAAATATTATACAACCTATTTTCTCTTTGTGGATATGAGTTTTTCTTACGTGCAGGTCAAATCTGATTAAGAAGAATCAGTTGAACCTTGAGTGTTTTTTTGAGAAAAATAGGTAATAAAACGATTTTTCCTCTTAAAAAGTGGTTATGTTTGAAGCACATCTATTTTTCTTGTTGGAAACCACCATATGAATTTCTGATTGGATACTAGAATATGAATATTGAAAAACCTTAGAGGGAGGGAGGGTGGATAAGGTTTTTGGCTAATTATCGAAAAACCTTTGTTAATTAAAGGGTAAACCTCCAATTTTGTTTGAAAGAGAATTCTAAAACTCTTTTAATAAAATTCCAAACCAAACAAAATTTTATGTTTGAGACAAATAAGTAATAAGCTTAGAAAGAAAAAGCACAAGGATTTATAGTGGTTCGCTCCCTCAAAGAGTTACATCCACTACCTTGAGTTAACACCCAAGGATTTTCCAAATCCACTATAAACACAAAATTACACCAACTACAAATATGAGGATCACCCTACAAGGGTTTTGCACACAACCTCAATTTACTACACAATGTAAATCAAAGGATTACCCAAGAGGTTTTTCAACACAAACCTTTGATATCAATAAGAGAGAAAGATAGGTTTAAGAACAATGTTACCACTTTTGAGCTTGAGAAATAATAGGTACAACTCAATGAACTGTTTCTACAAGCTCCTCCTTTCTTCTTCTTTGATGATGATCAATAATGAAGCTCAAGAAGATTTTTGTTTGGGATTAAAAGTGTTTGCAATAAATGTACTTTTGAAGCACTTTAAAATGTACTTTTGAAGCTCTTTAAAAGTTTTAAATGTTCTCAATGAATATTTCACCAAACTTGTCTCTTTTATGGCTGATCAAAAAGTCTATATATACTATCTTAAAAAAAGTGACCGTTGCACTCTGTGTAACGGTAATAATTTTTTACAGTAAATGTGAAAATCGGACGACCGGTTCCTGAAATCGAACTACCGGTTCTTAAACAGAAAGATTCGGACTTGTCCAGCTAGAAATCAGATTGTCGATTTTTAAGTGTAGAAAAATCGGACGATCGGTTCCTAAAATCGGAGGAACGGTTCTTGAACAGAAAGATTTGAACTTGTCCATCTATAAATCAGACTGTCGATTTTTTTTTATTTAGAAAAAATCGGACGACCGGTTCTAAAATCGGATGACCGAATTTTTTATTTTTTCAGCCAAGTTTTTTTTTTTAAGATAAAAGCTTTCATCATTGTTTCAAAAACATGTGTTCTTGACAATCATTTTAGAGAGAAGAAGAACCTTTCAAAAGCATCACAACTTCAGTCAAGAATACTTAGATTTTAACAAAAGTTTATATTTGAGAAAATCGTAAAAGGAGCTTCATATATGATCAATAAACAAAGAGTAAGATTATGGAGTTTTACAAAGAAATACCTTATTACACTCTAACATAGACAAGGTCTTCAATGTCTTCAATGTCTCCAATGATTTGATCTTGGAATGGCTTGGTCTTTTCTCCTTCATTTTGCCCTCATCAACAAGATCTTTTGCTTTTAGAGAGTGTAGACTTGAGACTTCAAAAGTGCTTCTTTTGTTCTATGAAAGGTTAGCTAAAACACTCAAACAAGCATGTGTTAATCATAATCAAAATCATAAGTATTAATGCCCTTAGGGCTAACAATCTCCCCCTTTTTGATTATGACAAACACATATGCAAAAAGAACAAAAGAGCAAGAGTAAAAGTATAGTGATGCTTCAAAAGGATCAATAATAAGAGCAAAGCACAACAATCACCATAAAAGAGAGATAACTCCCCCTAAACACATGCTTTATATCAAATATGGCTAAAGAATATTACAAGATCAAACTAAGCCAAAAAGCCCATAGCATCACAAGGCATAAGCATCAACATACAAAAAGCCCATAGCGTCACAAGGCATAAGTATCACAAGGCATATGCATCAATCATACAAAAAGCCCATAGCATCACAAGGCATAAGCATCATCATATAACAGCATAATACAAAGATATAACAACATAATACAAAGATTTCTCCCCCTTACATCTTGCACTATTTTCTCTCCCTTTTGTCATAAATCAAAAAAGGATTTTAGGAGAGAAGTTTCAAGGGATCATAGAAGAGGTAGCAATATGACTTTCAACATTACATTATCATCATGAAGTCCATAACAAGAGAGGCCAAAAAGAGCAACAAAAGGATCACTTAGAATAACAAAAGCAAATTAAGATTAGAATATAGCAAGTTAAAGAACATATATTAAGAGAAGAAAACCACCAGGAGTTTGAAAGGAGTTATAGACAAAATAGGGGAAAAAGAGAAGGTTTTATAAAAGAAATCTCAATCATCTCTATCTCCTCCTCCTTGCTCGAGTCTCTTAACTCGTTCTTGTGTGTCGGTCATTTTTCAATCCAATGCATCAAGCCTTTCTTGAATGTTGGAAACTTTTCCATCCAAAACCTCAAAGCGACTGTCGAATGCATCAAACCGAGTGTTAATTGACATTTGTAGAGAGGCTATCATATCCATTAGATGGCTCATGCTCCCCGAAGATGAGCCTTCCTCTGTTCTTTCTTGTCGCTTCTTTTGCCTTGTTTCTCTTCTTTGGATTTCAACCTCCGTTTCTTCATCACTGTCCTCTTCTTCCATATCCATGTCCTCTTGATCTTCATCATCATCTTCCTCATCATTGTCATCATCACCTTGTCCACCTCGGATGAATGTCCCATCTTCATCTTTCTCAAACCCCATTCTTTTGAAGGTTTGTTGAGTGTAGATCTTACCATGTCCAATGTGATCACCAGTGCCAACCAAATTGATCACAAAGTGTTGGAGTATTTTTGTGATAAACCAACCATACAGCAAGCATTTTGTTCAGGAGGATTGTGTAGCTAGCATATGTTCTATAGCCATATATCCAAAATTCATCCTCTTATGTTCACACAAGGCTAGCATCACAAATGCGTGCATGTTGGTGATAGATGATTTATGCCCAACATTTGGAATAATGATGTTAGAGATCATGTGATGGAGCAATCTCCCATAAGCATCAAGCTTGTTAACATTTCTATCATCATGTCTTTTTAAAACCTCTCCCCTAGTGAAAATTTCCTCAAACCGTCTTTCACTGTATAAATTAGGATCAAAGTATTTTTTGTTCTTGGTGTAAAATCTTATACCATCTTAAGGAGTATCCAAAATTTAATTTAACAGTCTATCATCAAATGCAATATCCCTTCTCCCAATTCTAGTCACAATCCATTGGTGTGGGACATTATCCACTCTTTCAATTCTTCCCTTGTGGAGATTTACATAAAACTCATATATCATATCCACATAATAGAGTTCATTCACAATTAGCAGAGGTATCCAACCAATTATTTCAAAAAGATGAGGGATAGCCTCCATACCTTACATATCATGTAAGTCCACCCGATGACCCGGAGCAATTTTCCGTCGATTTCTAGTCCATTCTTCAAACCTGGTAGCCTCCTTCACTGAAATAAACCTCTCTGAAGCCGTAGCTGCAGAAGCCCCAGTTCCAGAAGGTACTCTCTTTCCCTTTCCTTTCCCTCTACTAGTGCCTCCTTCTTCAGGATTTCGGCCTTGACCAACTTGAGCATTCTTTGTTTTAACCATTTTGGAGAAATTCTTGGGTAGGGTTTTAGAGGAGATGAAGAGTTTGAGATTGGTAGATTGTAGCAAACAAAACAGAGAGAAAAATAGCTTCTTTGCTGTGTTGAGAGATGAATTTGAAGAAAAAGAAGAGGAAGATTGAAAATCGGAACAAGAAATCGGATGGGTCTTGTGAGGGAGAGGGTTTTCGGTCGAGAGAGTGAGAGAGAGTTGAGAGAAAAGTGTGAAATGTTGGAGAAAATTCTAATTTTAAAGCACAGACCTGACCTTTTTTTTAGAACTCGGTCGACCATTTTTTAAAATCGGTCGTCCGGCATTTTGATGATTTGAAGAAATCGGACGTCCGAGTTTTTGTGCAGGCGTCCGATTTTATCGTCCGAATATCTCTGGAATTTTTTTGAAGGGAAAACTCTGAGTCCGGTTTTGAAACCTGACGTCCTATTTTTAAAAGAGGCGTCCGAATTTTGAAAATTTGCAGCAAGACAAGAGAAACAGAGATAAGGGAAAAACAAATAATACAAGCAACACACATTACTCATTAAATTTCCCGATACCAAGTAATTTTCTTAAATAGCAAAAGCGATCTTCCGAAAGAGGTTTTGTAAAAATATCAGCAATTTGATCTTCTGTGCAAATATATTCTAAAGATACATCACCTTTAGCAACATGATCTCTAATAAAGTGATGTTTGATTTCAATATTTTTTGTTTTTGAATGTTGCACAGGGTTTATGGAAATGTTTATGGCACTAGTGTTATCACACATAATAGGTATGCACTTAAAAGAAACACCAAAATCAATTAATGTATGTTTCATCCAAAGTACCTGACCACAGCAACAACCGGCTGCGATGTATTCTGCTTCAGCGGTTGATAGGGACACGCACGATTGTTTCTTGCTGTACCAAGACACTAAGCATCCTCCCAAGAATTGGCAATTTCCACTTGTACTCTTCCCTTCTACCTTACATTCGGCATAGTCCGCATCGGTGTAGGCAATAAGATCAAAACAAGATTGTTTAGAGTACCACAAGCCATAATCATATGATGAAATTAAGTATCTCAAAATACGTTTTACAGCTATTAAATGAGATTCCTTGGGTCAAGCTTGGAATATAGCACACAAACATACGGCAAACATGATATCCGGCCTACTAGCCGTTAAATAAAGTAAACTACTGATCATACCTCTATATGTCTTTTCATCAACAGTTTTACCTTTTTCATATTTGTCAAGCTTCAATGACGCGCTCATAGGAGTGCCAATACCTTTTGCATTGCTCATCCCAAATCTCTTGAGAAGTTCCTTGGTGTACTTCTCTTGATTGATGAAGATTCCTTCTTTCGTTTGCTTGATTTGTAGGCCGAGAAAGTATGTCAATTCTCCCATCATGCTCATTTCAAATTCTTTTTGCATAAGTGAGGCAAATTCTTCACATAAAAAGACATTAGTAGCACCAAAAATGATGTCATCAACATATATTTGGACAAGAAGAAGATCATTGTTACAAGAGGTTTTTGTAAAAAGAGTAGTGTCCACCACACCCCTTGAAAAGTTATTTGAAAGAAGAAAACCACTTAACTTTTCATACCAAGCCCTTGGAGCTTGTTTTAAACCATAGAGTGCTTTTGAGAGTTTGTAAACATAATTTGGAAATTTTTCATTTACAAAACCGGGAGGTTGTTCAACATAAACTTCCTCCTCAATATCACCATTTAGGAAAGCACTTTTAACATCCATTTGAAAAAGCTTGAATCCTTTAAAACAAGCAAAAGCTAAAAGCATCCTAATAGATTCAAGTCTAGCAACCGGAGCAAAGGTTTCGTCAAAATCTATGCCCTCTTCTTGATTGAATCCTTGGGCAACAAGTCTAGCTTTGTTTCTAATGACTTCTCCGGATTCATTTAGTTTATTTCGAAAAACCCATTTTGTGCCAATAGTGGGGTGATTACGTGGTCTAGGGACTAAAGTCCAAACTTTGTTTCTTTCAAATTGATTTAACTCCTCTTGCATAGCAATAATCCAAAACTCATCGCATAAAGCATCATCAATAAACTTAGGTTCAATTTGTGATAATAGGGCATTCTTGTTCTTACCCCTTGAGATACATCACCAATAATTTCATCTTTGGAGTGTCCTTTTGGATATATCACATCTTGAGGAAGATTTTGAGTTTCTTGATCGTTTCCTTGTTTTTCCTCAATCTCTTCTTCCTCCATAGCATGCTCTTCCATTGCTTGAGTGTACAATGGTTGGTTATTAAGAGTGTTATCTACGTCATCATCATCAATTTTCTTGTAAAAAATGTTAGTTTCATCAAAATTAACATGAATGGACTTTTCAACACATAAGGTTCTTTTGTTGAAAATTCTAAAAGCCTTTTTGTTTGAAGAATAACCAAGAAAAATTCCCTCATCGGATTTTCAATCAAACTTCCCAAGATTGTCCTTGGTGTTTAAAATAAAGCATTTGCATCTAAAAACTTTAAAATAACCAATTGAGGGGGTTTTATTAAAAATGAGTTCAAAGGGAGTTTTCTTTAAAGAAGGTCTCAAGATAACACGATTCATAACGTAGCATGCGGTGTTAACGGCCTCGGCCCAAAAGTATTTAGGAAAGGAGTTTTCACAAAGCATTGATCTTGCCATTTCTTGTAAAGTGCGATTTTTTCTCTCCACAACACCATTTTGCTGTGGGGTTTTAGCGGCCGAAAAATTGTGTTATGCCAAAATCATCACAAAGTTTTGTAAAATCTTGATTGTTAAATTCTCTCCCATTATCACTTCTCATAGAGATCAATTTACAATCAAGGGAGGTTTGGACTCTTTTGAAAAGTTTAACAAACTCATGAAAAGCTTCATCTTTTTGACTTAAAAACAAAGTCCAAGTAATCTAGAGAAATCATCTACAATAACAAAAGCATACCTCTTACCACCGAGACTAGTGGTCCTCATTGGTCCAAATAAGTCCATGTGAACAAGTTCCAAAGGTTTTGAAGTTGAAATCATGTTCTTTGATTTAAAAGATGTCTTAATTTGTTTTCCAAATTGGCAAGCATCACAAAGTTTAGTTTTCTCAAAGTGAAATTTTGGTAGGCCTCTAACAAGTTCTTTTGAAGATAGTTGGTTTAATAAATCCATACTAACATGACCAAGTCTTCTATGCCACAAAAATGCATCATCATCATGAACCGAGAGACCCTTCAAGTTTTGAGAAAGAAAATCTTCAAGATGAAAGACATAGACGTTTCCAACTCTTTTAGCAACAAAAATAGTTTTGTTTTCATGCTTATCAATGAGAGAGGAAGAATCACTTTCAAAAACAACCTTTTTTCCACTATCATATAATTGACTAATACTAAGCAAATTGAATTTTAAACCATTAATTAGAAGAACATCCTTAATGAGAGAGGAAGAATTGTTACCAATATTGCATATACCAATGATTTTTCCTTTGTTCTTATCTCCAAAAGTGACAAATCCACTTTCGGTTTTTTTGAGATTGCTCATAAGTGATGAGTCCCCGGTCATGTGCCTTGAATATCCACTATCCAAGTACCACTTAGATGGCCTTGATTTGTGTTCCTACAAAAGAAGAAGTAGAAATGACTTTTGGCACCCACATCCTTTTGGGTCCATGTATGTTAGTTTTATTTTCTTTAACCTTCCAAATGGTTTTCACTCCTCTTTCAATATTTTTCTTTATAAAACACTTTATGGCTTTATGAACACTCTTTTCACAATAGGTGCAACAAGGTTGTGAGTGAGCTGATAAAGCCTTTATAAACTGTGTTTGTTTTGAGAAAATATTAGAATGAGTATATCCAATACCATTTTTATCAAAAGGTGATCTTTGAGAGCCAAGAAGTTTTTCAAAGTTTTCTTTCCCTTTTGTGAATTTTTCAACACATATGGTGAGATCACTCACCTTTTCCTTTAAAACATCATAGTCCACCATGTTTTTTTCAAGTGTGTGAATTTTTTTACAAAGTCTCTTGTTTTCTAAAGCAAGTATTTGAAAATCATTGTTTGAACACTCCCTTTCGTTTTTCAAGATTTCTAGAGACTCAAGGAGAGATTTGTTTTCACAAATAAGTTTTGAGTTTTCATCAATCAAAAGTTTATTTTTGTTTTTCAACTCTTTGTTTCTTTTGGAAACCTTTTCGCATTCACCATACATTTCAATAAGCATGGTACAAGGATCATCATCACAAATATTATTAATGAGATTGAATGAGTTAGGGGGTGAAGATTGTACCTCATTTTCTAGTGCCATGAAGCATATGTTGGCCTTTTCTTCTTCTTTATTTTCACTTGAGTCTTGATCCCAAGTTCCTATTAGACCTTTGCCTTTCTTCTTCATCTTTAATGCCTCAAGCTTGGCTTCTAAAGCTCCCTTTTCCTTTTCAATGGCCTTGGGACAATCGGCTACAAGATGATCGGTGCTATTGCATTCAAAGCACCTAGCTTTGAAGAGTGATAAGCTTTGTCCTCCTTTCTTGAGTGGAGGTTTCTTTCCTCTATTGTGGAAATCTTTCTTGTAGAATCTTTTAAATTTTCTCATTATTAATGCCATTTCCTCATCATCATCAACCTCATCTTCATTGTTTGATGAGTATGTTTGATCATCCTCATTTGCCTTGAGTGCAATGCTTTTTCTTCATCTTCCATTTCATTCAATCTTTTTATTTTCATTTCATATGTGAATAGTGATCCTATGAGTTCGTCAATAGGAAGTAGTCTCAAATCCTTTGAATCCTCAATAGCAAGTGTTTTTAGTTGCCAAGCTTTTGGAAGTGCATCAAGAATCTTTCTATTAGCTTCTCCTCTTGAGTACTCTTTCCCATATGCCTTTAGGCCGTTTGTGATGTTGGTGAACCTTGTGAACATGTCACTAATGTTCTCATTTTGTTTCATCGTGAATAGCTCATAGTCTCTCACCAACATGGCTAACTTTGACTCCTTTACTTGATTGGTGCCTTCGTGAGTCACTTCAAGTAACTTCCACATTTCATGAGCCGAATCGCATCCGCTCACTCTATTATATTCACTTGCATCCAAGGCACAACTAAGAATATTCATAGCTTGAAAGTTTAGAGTCATCTTCCTTGAGTCGAACTCATCAAATTCTTCAACCTTCTTGGCTACTCCGTCAATTTTGGGAATGTAAGGACCTTTCTCTACAATGCTCCTCAAGTCAAAGTTAATAGAACAAATATATATTTTAATTCGAGATTTCCAAAAAGTATAGTTTGTTCCATTAAAAAGAGGAGGTCTATTTGTAGAAGAGCCTTCTACATATGGTAAACTAGAATTATTAGCCATAGTAAAGTAAAGATCTTTTGCTTCAAGGGTGTTAGTCCTTTTTTTTAAGAAGCCCTGCTCTGATACCAATTGAAAAACCTTGAGGGGGGGGGGGGGTGGGGCGGGGGGATGAATAAGGTTTTTGGCTAATTATCGAAAAACCTTTGTTAATTAAAGAGTAAACCTCCAATTTTGTTTGAAAGAGAATTCTAAAACTCTTTTAATAAAATTCCAAACCAAACAAAATTTTATGGTTGAGACAAATAAGTAATAAGCTTAGAAAGAAAAAGCACAAGGATTTATAGTGGTTCGCTCCCTCAAAGAGTTACATCCACTACCTTGAGTTAACACCCAAAGATTTTCCAAATCCACTATAAACACAAAATTACACCAACTACAAATATGAGGATCACCCTACAAGGGTTTTGCACACAACCTCAATTTACTACACAATGTAAATCAAAGGATTACCCAAGAGGTTTTTCAACACAAACCTTTGATATCAATAAGAGAGAAAGATAGGTTTAAGAACAATGTTACCACTTTTGAGCTTGAGAAATAATAGGTACAACTCAATGAACTGTTTCTACAAGCTCCTCCTTTCTTCTTCTTTAATGATGATCAATAATGAAGCTCAAGAAGATTTTTGTTTGGGATTAAAAGTGTTTGCAATAAATGTACTTTTGAAGCACTTTAAAATGTACTTTTGAAGCTCCTTAAAAGTTTTAAATGTTCTCAATGAATATTTCACCAAACTTGTCTCTTTTATGGCTGATCAAAAAGTCTATATATACTATCTTAAAAAAAGTGACCGTTGCACTCTGTGTAACGGTAATAATTTTTTACAGTAAATGTGAAAATCGGACGACCGGTTCCTGAAATCGGACTACCGGTTCTTAAACAGAAAGATTCGGACTTGTCCAGCTAGAAATCAGATTGTCGATTTTTAAGTGTAGAAAAATCGGACGACCGGTTCCTAAAATCGGACGACCGGTTCTTGAACAGAAAGATTCGAACTTGTCCATCTAAAAAACTGACTGCCGATTTTTTTGATTTAGAAAAAATCGGACGACCGGTTCTAAAATCAGATGACCGAATTTTTTATTTTTTCAGGCAAGTTTTTTTTTTAAGACAAAAGCTTTCTTCATTGTTTCAAAAACATGTATTCTTGACAATCATTTTAGAGAGAAGAAGAACCTTTCAAAAGCATCACAACTTCAGTCAAGAATACTTAGATTTTAACAAAAGTTTATATTTGAGAAAATCGTAAAAGGAGCTTCATATATGATCAATAAACAAAGAGTAAGATTAGGGAGTTTTACAAAGAAATACCTTATTACACTCTAACATAGACAAGGTCTTCAATGTCTCCAATGATTTGATCTTGGAATGGCTTGGTCTTTTCTCATTCATTTTGCCCTCATCAACAAGATCTTTTGCTTTTAGAGAGTGTAGACTTGAGATTTCAAAAGTGCTTCTTTTGTTCTATGAAATGTTAGCTAAAACACTCACACAAGCATATGTTAATCATAATCAAAATCATAAGTATTAATGCCCTTAGGGCTAACAAATATAATTAGCTAGATTATATAAATAATTTTTATAAAATTATTACTACTTATGAAAAATCGAAAATAGTTTCGTGAGATTTATAATTATTTTCTATAAAATAAAGTAGTATAAGTTGAGGAAGTTTAAATAGAGGAAGTGACAGAGGGGTTTCTATTTTCGAATGAGTCCGGGAGGCACATGATTTTATTTGATAACCTTAGTTTACTGTATTTGGTTACCCAAAATTTTGTCAAGTTTATTGAGGATCTTATAAGGTTGTAAAAAGAGGATTTTTTTAAAAACAAAACCATCATTTCATTGATTCATGAACAAATTGTCATACAATAGATGGGTCCAAATAATGGGGTATATCCTCCATCCAAACTTGAAGGGTGGACATAATTATTCTCATCTTTCCAATTTATCTGCAACTATATTGGCACAATAATATGCATAAGGTAACTCGGTTTGGGGGAGTAAGCTTTTAACCTAGCCAAGTTATAACTATAGCTTTGGTGAACTATACGACGTAGTTTACTACTGATAAAAAATATAAATAAGAAAAAAAATTAAATAGATACGAGTTAAGCACGATATATACACCAAAATAAACACAACAAAGACTAACATGTGCTTGAATAAAAGGGCATGTCTCGGACTCGTGGCTTGTAGATGACGAGTTTTGGACAAGCCTAATAAAGACACTCTAGAATTTTGATTGTCGCCGAAGCACTGTTAGGAATAAGGAAACCATCATTAGCTTAGAATACTATAAGAAACACACACTTTCATTGAAAAGTCAATAATAACGCAAAAATTTGCTAGATAAACAACCTCAATAATACTGTAAAGGATGCTCCCTAGCCATATCTCTGCTTCTACTTCGCCGGAATTGCAAATCAAGACCACTACTAATTGAATTAACTCACTAGAAATAGCTCCTCCATTAATTGACCCTGCTGTGCAAGCACCGTGCTGCTGATACCAAAACCAAGCCTGACTACAAGATCCAACTTAATTCAACTAAACACTTGGTCCTAGAAAGAACATTGTTGCACCAAGAAGGGAGGGCCAGGAAAATAAAGGAGAAACACAAAGACAAAAACATAGATACTCCACTTGAGGAAGCCCACAATATCGACAATTATTTCTACATGAAATTACTATATAAAGTACTTAATAGGCAAATGAGTTTTGAATAAATTTATTTTATCATTATTTTAGAGTCTTTTGGCGGACTTCGTTTAATTATAAAAAACGAATTTTTATTTATTTATTTTTTTAAGAAGAATGAGTTTTTATTAAATGAATGGGAAATGGCTATAAACACATCCACACTATTATCAATTCTTTATTATAAGTAGCCATAATCTTATTTATATCATCCAACTAATATTTTTTCATATTTTAGTACCCAGCCACTAGTTTACACAGTGATTTCTTGCAAGAAATTGCAAGTCTCACTTATTATCACTTTTTAAAGGATAAAATCATTATGACCTATTTCATATTGCGGATTTGAGTTTTTCTTATGTACAGGTCAAATCTGACTAAGAGAAATTAGTTGAATCCTGAGTGTCTTTTGAAGAAAAATAGGTTATAAGACAATTTTACCTCTTATAAAGTGGTGAAGTGTGAAGTTCAACTCTTTTTCTTGCTAGAAAACACCATTTGTATTGGTGGTTTGATACTAAAATTTTAACGTAATAAGTTGTATTGTATTATATTTTTTAAAAAATATTATGACTACTTATGAAGAATCGAAAATAGTTTTGTGGCATTTATAATCGTTTCTTCTAAATTAAATTAGTATAAGTTAAGGAGGTTTAAATAGAGAAAGGGACATACATGTTTCCATTTTCTAATAAGGATGGGAGGCGCACGATTTTATCTTCTTTTCATAGCTTACTAATTTGGTTACAAGACAAATTTTGTCAAGTTTATCCAGAATCTGATAAAGGTTTTAATAAGAGGTTTGATACTGCTTTCCCCACAGAATCATCAACCACCATTACCACTTCTTTCGACTAGGTCGTCATTGGGTTGAATGAGTTGTCGATCCATATATGTTAGTGAGATGGTCGCTCAATTAGTAAACTCAGTGCATGCTCACTTTAACTGTTTTTGTTTCAAAATGATATGAAACACGTATGTCTATTAAATTCTCATAAAAACCAGGGGGGGAGAGAGAGAGAGAGAGAGAGAGAGAGAGAGAGAGAGAGAGAGAGTCTTTTGGCAGACTTCGCTTAGTTAGAAAGAATGAGTCTTTATTTATTAATTTTTTAAAGAGGAATAATTTTTAAATTAAATTAAAAGGAAAATGGCTATATACCACCAAACTATTTTTTATTCTTTATCTTAAGTAGCCACAATATTTTTTTTTAATATCATCTAACTAATATTTTTTCATATTTTAGTGCCCAACCTCTATTTTCACACAGTGATTTCTTGCAAGAAATTCCATATGTGTCACATATGATCCTTTTTTAAACGCTATAATGTTATATGAGCTGTTTCCTCTTGTGGATTTGAGTTTTTCTTATGTGTGGGCCAAGTCCGATTAAGAAGAATTAGTTGAACCCTGAGTGTTTTTACGAGCAAAATAAGTAATAAGACGATTTTACCTCTTAAAACGTGGTCGGGTGTAAAGCACGTCTCTTTTTATTGCTAGAAACCACCATCTGAATTGGTGATTGGATACTATAATATGAACGTAATTAGTTGGATTATTTATATAAATTAAAAAATTATGACTATTTATGAAGAATCAAAAAAAGTTTTCTGGCATTAATAATCATTTTCTCTAAACTAAATTAGTGTTGAGAGGATTAAAATAGAGGAAGTGATGGAGGGGTTTCTATTTTCGAATAATGATGAGAGGCAAATGATTTTATCCGATATCCAGAGCTTACTAAATTTCGTTACACGAAAATTCTGTCCAGTGTATCCAAAATCGGATAAGGTTGTAATAAGAGATTTTTTTTTTTAAAAACAAAACCATAATTTAATTGATTCATAAGAAAATTGTCATAAGATACATAGGTCGAAATAATGGGGTGTATCCTCCATCCAAACTTAAAGGGTTGACATAATTATTCTCATTTTTTCCAATTTATACGCAACTACATTGGCACAATAATATACATAAGATAATTAGGTTTGGGGGAGTATGCTTTTAACCTAGCTAAGTTATAACTATGGCTTTGTTAAACTATACGACATACTTTACTACTGATAAGAAATTTAAATAAGAAAAAAAATTAAATTGATACGATGTAAGTAGGACAAATACACCAAACTAAACTAAAACTTTTCAGACACATGTAAAAACAGACACACCACATAACATAACAAAGGCCAACACGTGGTTGATTAAAGGGTATGTGTAGGCCTTTTGGGCCTTGAAGTCTTCCCAATATTTTCACATTTTCCAGCCCATTTACCCAGTGATGAAATTGGGCCTCAGTTGGAGAAGAGGTGCCCTTGACCAAGTCAAGAGAGACTGGGTCAGACCTGGGCCTGGCCACCCGGGCTGCTCGTTGGTGTCCTTCCTTTTAATCCCTCTCTCTCCCTCTGGAGTGAGGCACCCGTGTGATTTCTTTTCTTTTCTCTTGGAACTCATTCCTCTCTTTTCTTGGACTGTTGGCTTTCCGACTTTTCCCTTCTTCTCTGCGGTTTCAGCTGCTTCTCCGCTGTTGGCCTCTTGCGACTGTTGGCTTTTCTGGATCTTTGCTTGATCCTTTTTCTTTACATGTTTGAGAAAGAGGTGAAAGATAGAGAGAGAGAGAGAGAGAGAGAGAGAGAGAGAGAGAGAGGGTGCACCGGTGACAGTTCTGGTTGAGGTCTAGATCTGAGTGTTCGATCACTCCTCCACTCACCGGCGACGCCTCGACGCGGTTCGTCTCTCACAGCTGCTGCTCGGCGTCTTGTCTTCTCATTCGGTTCTTCTCGACTCCCGCCGGCGGCTATTTTCTGCGGCGGCAGTAAGGTTTTCTTTTCAAATTCCTTTACCTTTATTTTATTAACTGTTTGTTATTTTTGCAGCACTGGAGTTTTATTGTTATTTTGTTTCTGTTAACCGTGAGAAGACGACTGTTTTTCTTTCTCTGTTCTTCCACTGTCTTTAATTATTTTTCTATTTTTGGGGCTTGTAATAGTAAATAGTTATTTATAATAGTAATTATTTCTACAACAAGTGGTATCAGAGCCAAGTTCGGCTCATCGGTGCCGGCAACCATCGATGAAACTAGATCTGAGAGAACTGTTGAGTTCCTCAGATCCGACCAGAGAAGTTTCTCCTACACTCTCTTTTATTTCAGTTTTTTTACTGTTTATATTCTTTTTCTTCTCTCGACTTGCCGCCGATTACTGCTGTTTTTGTGTTTCTGGCTTGCCGCCAGTTATCTATTTTATTTTTAGGCTTGTCACCGTTTCGTCTATTTTTCTGTTGCTTGGCTTGCCGCCGATTACTATTACTGTTCTTGCTGAATTTTGTTACTATTCAGTTGTGCTATTTACTATTATTATTTTGGTATTGCTTCTGTCACTGTTCTGCTGCTGGTGTTCTCCCTGTTTTTTTTTTGTTTTTTTTGAAAAATTACAAAACCCAAGCCTAGCTTGAATCTGTGAGATTTCAAGTATCTGTGTCTTGGCGTGTTTTTCTGGTTTTTCAAAAGTTTTTTATTATTATGATTTTCTTCTGTTTTGTCTTTTTCTGATTGGTGGTAAAGTAGTTATTTTGTTGCTGTCGTGATTCTCGTTATTTCAGTTATAGTGGTTGTTTCCTGTTTTGTTGTGCTTCACGTTGTTGCGCCATTTTTAAAAAAAAAACACACAGAACAAATCAAGCAAACTAAAACAAACCAACACCATTTTTCTTTGAAATTGTATTTTTCTATTTTTCAAAAAATACCGGGCAGTTTTATTCTTTTTCTTTCAAAACCTTTTTCAAATATTTCATTTTTCCTTAGTCATTTAATTACACTTATTTGCCTTCAAAACATGTCAATCCTAAAAATTGAAACTGATAAGTTTGATGGTAAATCTGACTTTGTAATGTGGCAGAGGAAAATGAAAGCAGTTTCGGTACAAAATAAAATTGCACCCGCTATTTGTAGCCCTAAAGAGTATCCAGAATCTTGGAAGGATAAAATTCTTTCAGAAAAACTAGGTGATACTCCAGCTGCCTCACCTTGCATTTAACTAATAATGTTTGCGAGAAATTGATGAAAACGATAATGCTTTTGAAATTTGGACTAAATTGGAAAAACTATATTTGGGAAAATCACTTTCAAATAAAATTTATTTAAAAGAGCAGCTTTTGGGTTTTAAAATGAGTTGGCCAAAAACACTTTCAGAAAATATGGATGATTTAAATAAGATCGTTTTGGAACTACAAAATGTTGGAGAAATCATCTTCGATGAAAATATTGCAGTCATTTTATTAAATGCCTTACTAGACTCTTTTAATGATGTTAAATATGCTATTAAATATGGCAGAGATGGTTTATCTCTTTCCGATGTTAAAAATGCTTTGAAATCTAAGGATTTGGATTTACAAAAAGAAAATAAATCTCAAGGCGAAAATCTTTTTGTGCGAGGAAGAGTTGACCGGAGGGAACCTCCTAGTCACCATTTTAAAAGTAAAGGGCGATCCAAATCACGAGAGAAAATAAAGTAAAATGTTTTTATTGTGGCAAAGAGGGCCATATGAAAAACAAGTGTTTTAAACGGATTAAAGATGAAAAACAACGTAAACATGGTAAAGGGAGTAATAAAACCCACGATTTTGATTCTGATGGTAATTCTATGTTTTCAGAGGTTTTGTGTGTGTCTCTTTCTCCTTCATGTTAAGAAGTTGTTGATCATTGGGTCCTCGACGCTGGTTGTTCTTTTCATATGACACCTAACAAACACTGGTTTTCTGATTTCAAACCATTAAGGCAATGAAAGTTTTTTATGGGAAATAATCAAGTTTTTATGGGAAAATGCATGATGGTGTAACTAGGAAACTTATTGAAGTGAGATACGTGCCGACTTACGTCGGAATCTTATCTCTCTTAGTCATTTAGACTCTTTGGGTTTTTCTTTTAAATCTAAAAATGGTATTTTACATGTTTGTAAAGGAAACCTAGTCATGCTAAAAGGTTTTAAAAGAGAAACTTTATACATTCTTCTTGGTAAAATGGTTTGTAACTCCACTGCATTAATTTCAAAAACTGTTCCTGAAAAAACTATGTTGTGGCATCGAAGGATCGGCCACATTAGTGAAAAGGGACTTTATTATTTACAAAATCAAAATCTTTTGTGTGGTGACAAAATTGATTCCTTGGATTTTTGTGACCATTGTGTTTTGGGAAAACAACACAAAATCAGTTTTTCAACTAGCACTCACAAGTCTTCTGCAATACTTGATTATGTGCATTGTGATATGTGGGGGCCTGAAAAGGTTCCAACTTACGGTGGTAATTTTTATTTCTTGTCGATTGTTGATGATTTTTCAAGGCATGTTTGGGTTTTTCTTTTAAAAACCAAAGATGAAACTTTTGAAAAGTTTTGTAAATGGAAACGTTTTGCCAAAAATCATTCTAGAAATAAGCTAAAAACTATCAAGACCGATAACAGTCTTGAATTTTGTAACCGTAAGTTTTCTAATTTGTGTGTATCGCATGACATTCTACACTATAGAACGGTTAGATATAACCCACAACAAAATGGAGTTGCCGAAAGGATGAACCGTACCATTATGGACAAAGTTAGATGCCTTCTTGTTTCTTCTGGTGTTCCAAAACCTTTCTGGGGAGAAGCTGTTAGTACATTTGTATACCTCATCAATAGATCCCCATCTACAGCCATAAACTTTAGGACTCATATAGAACTCTGGTGTGGTAAACCTCCTAATCTTTCCAACTTGAGAGTTTTTAGGTGTGCGGCCTTTGCACATCAGAAGGAGGGTAAACTAGATCTAAGGTCTAGGAAGGGAATGTTCATAAGATATCCTAGTGAGGTGAAGGGATATAGAGTGTGGTTAAAGGGTGAACCGAGGGTGAGGGTTGTTATCAGTAGGGACGTTATCTTCAATGAGCTAGAAATGCCTTGTCTTAAGGATAAACTTATCTTCGATAGTCCACCGAGTGTTTCCACTCCTAGTAGTATTCCTGTGGAGGTGGAGGTTGTCTCTGAACCTCCCTTAGAATCATCCTTAGAACCTGAAACAAATCTAGTGATTCCTACTCAATCCAGTAGCACACCTATTCCTTCTAGTATTCTAGAAACCCCTGATTCTGTTTTAAAAGGTTCTAATGAGGAAGCAGAACATTTTGAGGCTCAGGCT
This sequence comes from Catharanthus roseus, assembly GCA_028651295.1. NCBI lineage: Eukaryota > Viridiplantae > Streptophyta > Magnoliopsida > Gentianales > Apocynaceae > Catharanthus > Catharanthus roseus. The sequence goes on along the minus strand of JAPQWS010000046.1, from coordinate 232,188 downwards.
CAAGCCCTTAGAGATTACCAACTTGCGAACGATAGAGTCCGTAGGGTACCTAAGGAATATCCTCGGTATGGTTACTCCTACATTATTTCATATGCATTTGCAGTTGCATCTTATGTGGAAGAAAAAGAACCATTATGTTGAGGTTTTGAAAAGCCCTAATCGTGTTTTATGGTTAAGTGCTATGGATGAGGAAATGAAATCTTTAAATAAAAATAAAACTTAGATTCTTGTTCCAAAACCCTCAAAACAAAAGTTAGTTGATTGCAAATGGATTTTCAAAATAAAAGAACCTGAGTCTTCTAAAGAATCTCCTAGGTTCAAAGCCAGATTGGTTGCAAAAGGTTTTTCACAAATTGAGGGCATTGATTTTAATGAAATTTTTTCTCCTGTCATTAAATACAAAACCATCAGGATCATTCTTTCTCTTGTTGCTTTTTATGATCTAAATTTGGAACAACTTGATGTTAAAACCGCTTTTTTACATGGTGATCTCGAAGAGACTATATATATGCATCAACCACCAGGTTTTGAGGTTAAAGGTAAAGAACACATGGCCTGTCTTTTGAAAAAGTCCTTATATGGACTTAAACAGTCACCCAGGCAATGGTACTAGAGGTTTGACTCTTTTATGTAAAAATTAGTTTTTCTAAAAGCAACTAGGATAGTTGTCTTTATTTCTCTGGTACTAATATTGATTCTGCTATCTACTTATTGCTTTATGTGGATGATATGCTAATTGCTTGTAGACATAAAGCTAAATTGATGATATGAAATCCTTGTTGAAATCTGAATTCGATATGAAGGCTTTGGGTATTGCGTCTAAAATTCTTGGGATGAGTATTTCGAGAGATAGAACTAATAGTTCACTGTTTCTATCTCAAAAGCCTTTCCTTCAGAAAATCGTATCCAAATTTTCTATGCACCTATATAAACCTGTTATAACTCCTCTAGTAAGCCACTTAAAACTTTCTGACAAAACTTGTCCTAAACCCGAAAGTGAGAAAAGAGATATGGCTAATATTCCTTATAGAATGGTCAGAGACTCTGTTATGTACTCAATGATATCTACCCGTCCTGACATTGCTTTTTCAATAAGCCTTCTCAGCAGATTCATGTCTAATCCTGGAAGAAATCATTGCGTTGCTCTCAAAGTGGCTACTGCGTTATCTTAACGAAACTTTAGATTTGGTTTTACATTATCATAATTGGTCTGATTTTGAATTATTGGATTTGTTGATTCGAATTTTGCAGGTGATAAGGATGGTAGGAAATCTACCTCATCCTATTTCTTTACCCTAGCGGGTAATTGCATCTCGTGGAAATCCCAATTACAGCCAGTAGTTGCCTTGTCAGCTACTGAGGTTGAGTATATCGCCGCAATGGAAGTGATCAAAGAAGCCATCTGGCTTCAAGGGTTATTGAGTGAACTACAAGTTTTACATTCAAAAGCTATTATTTATACTGACAGTCAATGTTGTTTACATTTATGTAAAAATCTAGTTTATCATGAACGAACCAAACATATAGATGTCAAATACCATTTTATTAGGGAAAAGATTTCTAGTTGTTTAATTGACATAGACAAGATTAGAACTGATAATAATCCTGCAGATTTTGGTACCAAAATAGTAAACACTGACAAGTTTATGTTTTGCAAGGATTTCCTTCCCTTGAATGCGGTTTGATTTATGGTAAGTTCAAACAACGGTTGGAAAATATTGTTCGAGGTGGAGATTGTAGGCCTTTTGGGCCTTGAAGTCTTCCCAATATTTTCACATTTTTCTAGCCCATTTACCCAATTATGAATTGGGCCTTAGCTGGAGAAGAGGTGCCCTTCACCAAGTCAAGAGAGACTGGGTCAGACCCGGGCCTGGCTACCCGGGCTACTCGTTGGTATCCTTCCTTTTAATCCCTCTCTTTCACTCGAGAGTGGGGTAGCCGTTTGGTTTCTTTTCTTTTCTCTTGGAACTCATTCCTCTCTTTTCTTGGACGGTTGGCTTTCCTGACTTTTCCCTTCTTCTCTTCTTCTTCTCTGTAGTTTCAGCCACTGCTCTTCTCCGATGTCGGCCTCCTGCGACTGTTGGCTTTTCTAGATCTTTGCTTGATCCTTGTTCTTTGCATGTTTGAGAGAGAGCCGAAAGATATATATATATATATAGAAAGAGAGAGAGGGTGCACTGGTGACAGTTTCCGGTTGAGGTCTAGATCTGAGGGTCCGATCACTCCTCCACTCACCGGCGGCGCCTCGACCGGCTCGTCTCTCATAGCCGCTGCTCGACGTCTTGTCTTCTCGCTTGGTTCTTCTCGACTCCCGTTGGCGGCTATTGTCCACGGCGGCGGTATGGTTTTCTTTATTTTATTAACTGTTTGTTATTTTTGCAGCACTGGTGTTTTATTGTTATTTTTGTTTCTGTTAACTGTGAGAACAGGGCTGTTTTTCTTTCTCTGTTCTTCCGCTTCTTTTATTATTTTTCTTTGTTTTTGGGGCTTGTAATAGTAAATAGTTATTTGTAATAGTAATTAGTTTCTGAAACAGTATGTCTTGGATATATGTCTTGTAGATGTGAAGTTTTGAACAAGCCTAACAAAGACTCTCCAGAATTTCAACGCCGACAAAGCATTGGTAGAAATAAGGAAACCATCATTAGCTGAGAATACTATAAGAAACAAAAACTTCCACTGAAGAGCTAAGAATAACAAAAAAAAAAAAAAAAAAAATCGCCAGATAAACTCCCTTAATAATAATGTTAATGATGCTCCCTACCCATACCTCTACTTCTACTTTACTGGAATCGCAAATCAAGGCCACTACTAATTGAAATAAGTCACAAGAAATAGCTCCTCCATTAATTGACCCTGCTGTGCAAGCACCGTGATGCTGAAACCAAAACCAAGCTTGACTTCAAGATCCAACTCAATTCAACCTAACACTTGGTTGTAGAATGAACATTGTCGCATCGAGAAGGGAAAGCCAACTAAATAATGGAGAAACACAAAGAGAGAAAACAAAACATAGATACCCACTTGAACAAAACATATATAATGAAATACTTAATAGGACAATGAGATTTTAATTTATTTTATCATTATCTTAGAATCTTTTTGGCGGACTTCGTTTAATTATATAGAATGAATTTTTCTTTATTTATTTATTTTTTAAGAGGAATGATTTTTTAATTAAATTAACAGAAAAATTGCTATAAATACCACCAAACTATTACCGATTCTTTATCATAAGTTGCCACAATCTTATGTACATCATCCAACTAATATTTTTTCATATTTTAGTACCAAACAACTAGTTCACACAGTGATCACAAGAAATTGCACATGTCTCGAATGTGATCATATTTTAAAGGGTAAAATTAATGTGGATTTGAATTTTTCTTACGTGCGGATCAAATCTGATTAAGAGGAATAGTTGAATCCTGAGTGCTTTTTTGAGAAAGTTAGGTTATAAGATGATTTTACCTATTAAAAAGTGGTTAGGTCTGAAGCACATCTCTTTTTCTTGCTTGAAACCACCGTCTCTATTGGTGGTCGGACACTAAAATATGAATGTAATTAGATGGATTATATTAAAATGTTTTAAATATTATGACTACTTATGAAGAATGGAAAATAGTTTTTTTTTGCATTTATAATAATTTTCATAAATTAAATTAGTATAAGTTGAGGGGGTTTAAATAGAAGAAAAGATGGAAAGGGTTTCCATTTTCAAATAAGGATCGGACATGCACGATTTTATATGATATCCATAGCTTACTAATTTAGTTACACTACAAATTCGGTCAAGTTTATTCAGAATCTGATAAGGTTGTAATAAGTGGTAGGATAAGACCTCTCCTACAAAATCATCAACCACCATCACCACCTCTTCAGAGTGGGTCATCACCGAGTCCCGTTGAACAAGTATTCAATCTATTTACGGTAGTGAGACACTCGCTCAATTTGTAAACTCGGTGCCTAAGACTCCAACTGTGTTTGTTTCAATATGAATTTGAATAGGTATGCGTATTAAATTCTCACCAAAACTAGAGAGAGAGAGAGAGAGAGAGAGAGAGAGAGAGAGAGAGAGAGAGAGAGACTTTTGGCGGACTTCGTTTAATTAGAAAAAATGAGTATTTATTTATTTAGTTTTGAAGAGGACTGAGCTTTTAATCAAATTAAAGGGAAAATAGCTATAAGTACCACCAAACTATTTTCGATTCTCTATCATAAGTAACAATATTTTTTTATATCATCTAACTAATATTTTTACATGTTTTAAATACCCAACCACTATTTCACATAGGGACTTCTCCCAAGTAAAATATGAACGTAATTAGTTCGATTATATATAAATTTTAAAAGATTATGACTATTTATGAAGAATCGAAAATAGTTTTCTTGCATTAATAATCATTTTCTCTAAATTAAATTAGTGTAAGTTGAGGAGGTTTAAATAGAAGAAGTGACGGAGGGGTTTCTATTTTCGAATAATGATAAGAAGCACACGATTTTATCTTATATCAGGAGCTTACTAAATTTTGTTACACGATAAATTCTGTCAAGTGTATCCAAAATTTGATAAGGTTGTAATAAGAGGATTTTCTTTTAAAACCAAACCATCATTTATAAACAAATTGTCATATAATACATGGGTCCAAATAATGGGGTGTATCCTCCATCCAAACTTTAAGGGCTGACATAATTATTCTCGTTTTCTCCAATTTATTCTAAACTACATTGGCACAATAATATACATAAGATAATTGGGTTTGGGGGACTAGGCTTTTAACTTGGCCAAGTTATAACTAAAGCTTTGGTAAACTATACAACGTAGTTTACTACTGATAAAAAATTTAAATAAGAAAAAAAATTAAATAGATACACTTTAAGCACGATATATGCGCCAACCTAAACTAAAACTTATGAGACACATGTAAAAATAAACACCACATAACACAACAAAGACTAGTACATGGTTGATTAAAAGGGTATATCTCGGACACGTGGCTTGTAGATGAGAAATTTTGGACAAGCATAATAAAGACACTCTAGAATTTCACCGCCGGCGAAGCATTGTTAGAAATAAGGAAACCATCATTAGCTAATAATACCGTAAGAAACATACACTTCCATTGAAAATCTAAGAATGACAAAAACAAAATTGCCAGATAAACGCCCTTAATAATATCATAAAGGATGCTTCCTAGCCATACCTCCACTTTTACTTTGCTGGAATTGCAAATTAAGACCACTACTAATTGAATTAACTCACAAGAAATAGCTCCTCCATTAATTGACCCTACTGTGCAAGCACCGTGCTGCTGAAACCAAAACCAAGCCTGACTGCAAGATCCAGCCTAATTCAACCCAACATTTTGTCATAGACAGAATATTGTCGCATCGAGAAGGGAGGGTCAAGAAAATAAGGGAGAAACACAAAGGAAAAAACAAAGGGTATAATCACTTTTTAAAGCTTATAATCATTATATGACCTATTTCTCTTTGTAGATTTGAGTTTTTCTTACGTGCGGGTCAAATCCGATTAAGAAGAAATAGTTGAACCTGAGTGTTTTTCTCGAGCAAAATAGGTAATATGATGATTTTACCTCTTAAATGTGGTCAGGTGTGAAGCACATCTCTTTTTCTTGCTGGAAACCACCGTCTGAATTGGTGATTGGATACTAAAATATGAATGTAATTAGTTGTATTATATATACATTTGAAAAAAATATGACTACTTATGAAGAATTGAAAATAGTTTTGTGGCATTAATGTTCATTTTCTCTAAATTAAATTAGTATAACTTGAGGAGGTTTAAATACAGGAAGTGATAGAGGGGTTTCCATTTTCAAATAAGGATGGGAGGCACACGGTTTTATCTGACAGCCATGGCTTACTAAATTAGGTTACACGACAAATTCTATCAAGTTTGTCCAAAATCTTATAAGGTTGTAATAAGAGGACTTTTTTTTTTTTTTTTTTTTTAAACCAAACCATCATTTCATTGATTCATGAACAAATTGTCATACAATACGTGGGTCCAAATAATAGGGTACTCTCTCCATCCAAACTTGAAGGGTTGACTTAATTATTCTCATTTTTTCCAATTTATTCGCAACTATATTAGTTACAATAATATACATGAAATAACTGGGTTAGGGGAGTAGGCTCTTAACCTTGCCAAGTTATAACTGTAGCTTTGGTAAACTATACGATGTAGTTTACTACTGATAAAAAATTTAAATAAGAAAAACAAATTAAATAGATACGTTGTAAGCGTGACATATACACCAAACTAAATTAAAACTTATGAGACACATGTAAAATAGACACACCACATAACACAACAAAGACCAACCCATGGTTGATTAAAAGGTTATGTCTCAGACACGTGCCTTGCAGATGATAAGTCTGGGACAAGGCTAATAAAGACACTATAGGACTTCACCGTCGGCGAAGAACGATAGAAATAAGGAAACTATCATTTGCGGAGAATACTATAAGCAACACAAAGTTCCATTGAAATGCCATTAATAACCAAAAAAAGGGGCCAGATAAATGCCCTCAATAAAACCGTAAAGGATGCTCCCTAGCCATACCTTTGCCTCTACATCGCCGGAATCGCAAATCAATACCACTACTAATGGGATAAACTCACAAGACATAGCTCCTGCATTAATTGACGTTGTTGTGCAAGCACCATGCAACTGAAAACAAAATGAAGATTGACTTCAAAATCTAACTCAATTCAACCAAAAACTTGGTCGAAGACAGAACATTGTAGCACGGAGAAGAGAGGGCCAACCAGATAATAAGGAAACACAAAGAAGAATACAAAACATAGATATACCACTTGAAGAAGCCCACAATATCGACAATTATTTCTACACAAATTTACTACAATAGGAAAAATGAGAGTTGAATAGATTTATTGTGTCATTATCTTAGAGTATTATGGCGGACTTCGTTTAATTAGAAAGAAAGAGTCTTTATTTATTTATTTTTTTGAGGAGGAATGAGTTTTTCATTAAATTAAACGGAAAATGGCTATAAATACCACCAAAATAGTTTCGATTCTTTATCATAAGTAGCCAGTTTTTTAAATATTATCTAACTAATATTTTTCATATTTTAGTACCCAACCACTATTTTATACAGTGATTTCTCGCAAGAAATTATACCTGTCTCACATATGATCACTTTTTAAAGGGTATAATCATTATATGACCTATTTCTCTTTGTGGATTAAGATGAATTAGCTGAACCCTGAGTGTTTTTTCGTGCAAAATAGGTAACAAGATGATTTTACCTCTTAAAATGTGGTCAGGCATGAAGCTCGTCTCTTTTTCTTGGTTGTTGGATACTAAAATATAAACTTAATTAGTTGGATTGTATACAAAAATTTTAAAAGATTATGACTAGGTGTGAAGAATCGAAAATAGTTTTGGTGGCATTTATAATCATTTTCTCTAAGTTAAATTAGTATAAGTTGAGGAGGTTTAAATAGAGGAAGGGACTTAAGGGTTTCAATTTTCGAATAAGGATGGGAGACGCACGATTTTATCTGATATCCATAGCTTACTAATTTGGACACGACAAATTCTGTCTAGTTTATCCACAATCTGTTAAGGTTTTTAATTTATAATCTTTGATTTCAGGAGGAGGCTGTAAAGGTGGTTTAACGATAAGAGCCTTTTTCCCTGAAGAATCTATAGAAGATTTTTCTAATTTTTGTAATAATAAATCAATTCTCTTATGAAGAGAAAGAATTTGTTCGCCTAAAACATTCAAATAAATGTTTGTATAATTTTGTTGTTCTATAATTTTATTGATTTGTTTTACAGTAATACTTAAAGTATCATTTTCAAATATCTTTGAAAATGCTGTAAAACTAACAGTATTATTTTCCTTTTCTAAATAAAAAGGTTGTTGAGGAGGCAATATGCCTTTAATTATATTGCCATTTAAGAGTTTATAATCTCTTTCTAACACAGAAATATAAGGTTCAATATAATTGGACATAAACCATGGAACAAATGGAAATAAAATATTATGTGAAGCTAAGAATTTATAAAATTCATCAGAAATATAAGCTTTTAAGTTATCATTAAAATTAGGGAAAAACCACTTTCTAAATGGTTCCCATCTTGGTAAATTAAATTCAGTTTTAACCTTTTGCCTGGCTTCAGATCCAGGGCTAAAATCAATTTTTGGTCTATTCATAATGAAAAATTCATCTCAGATTCGGTTATTTCCGCATCTTTAGTATTATAAATACCTTTTACAATATTATCTTTAGTTTTAAAAACTTTTTCTACATGATGATTATTCTCATCACGCTCACTTACCTGTGAGGTAGATACCCTGTAAGGAACATAATCCTTTTCCTCTATAAGAGGTGAAATAAAAGAGTGTTCAGATCTGGTAGAATAAGTCCTTGGGATATTACCCAATCTGGATGGAGTATTATCCATCTGTATAAACAATTCCTTCTGGAGTCTGTTCGATATGATCAATATTGTGGTCAGTCTTTGACTGGATATGACCAGTTCTTTCCAGTTTCCATTGTTGAGGCATAGGGATTTCATCCCATTTTATAATTCTTCTAGTAGAAATTTTAGATCTATTAAAGTTTGTTTCTATTAAAACAGTTTCATTGATCTTTTTATCCATTATTTTACAATTAGGATTTAATGTAAATAATGGTTTAAAATAAATTCTGTAACATATACAGATTAGTTCTGATCCAGGAATATAATTATATCCATGAGTTTAAACATTTAATGTTAAAGAATCTAATATATGAATATCACTTAAAGAAAGTGAAAGATTAGGATAAACATTAAAATATACTGGTCCATGTGCCAGACTAGATTGTATTACACCTATAAGTGATTGTTTCCAATTTAAATTTCTTGCATCTCTTAGACATGCAATAAAACTTTCAGGTAAACCTTCTAAAGTAAAAGGTTTAAATGCAATTTGCACTAATCCAATATGGATAAATTTATATAAATCTTTATATCTATTTATATCATATGATGATAATAATTTAATCTCAGTTTCTTCATTATCTAAGGAAACTGATTCTTCAGTAGTCTTAACTACTTGTTTTAAGCCTAATTTTTCAAAAGTTCCTAACTGATATACAGTTTTTAAATCAATCTTTGGGATTGTCCACTTATTAAGTTCTTCTAAGTTTTCAGGAATCTCCATCTCTTGCCTATAAGCATTTTTAATCTTTCTTTTATCTTTTAATAAATTCATTTGAATTTATAATTAAGTTCCATGTTAAACTATGAATCATATATATCACATAACTACATGGCTCTGATACCAAATGAGGTCCAGTGGTAGTCATCCATGTCAGATACCAGGTTAGAAGGTACAAATTTTACAAAAAATCTAGATCCGTCATCATAATTATCAAAAGATAAAACCGGGATCAACGCCTTAACACGCCTTCACAACGGCTTCAAACAGGCTAACCCTAATCTCATTAATAATTATGGCCAGTTCCAGATCTTATAACCCAAACCTTGAATCTTTACATAAGACTACTATCCAACCAGACAAAATAAGGATCTTCACAACATAATTGTAATGATATATATGATAGCATAGTTTAACACGGAAGGATTTAGCCTTCCATTAGGCTAATAAAAATATAGAAATTTATTAAAAAATTAAAATAAGAAATAAGAAAGTAAAAGCTTACCAGGGATAAAGCAGAAAAAAACTTCAAACTTCTTATTGATAGAGAATTTTTACAATGAGAGGGAGAGAAAGAAATGCCTAACTTCTACTAGTGAGGTCCTGCCTTTGTAAGAGGAGAATACCTCCTTTTATAGACAAAGGAAAAGGCGGACTTCACCTCCCTATCTATTACAATTTACAAAGGATTTTAAATCCGCAATAATGTCTGACACTATTACATGGGTCCCTATAAGGGTACAATAATTTGTGTATGACAATGACCTATTTTGTCCTTATTACTTTAAGTCTTTTCGGACAGCATTTTCCATGTTCTGGACCATATGGTCAATGTCTTCTTGTGAAAAATCCTCCATATCAGGATCTTGAGATTCTCCGGCTAGACAGTCTTCATTAGACGAGCCTGTCATAGATACGTCAGTTTTATCTTCTGGGAGGAAATTTTTAACCAGCTACTTCTTCAATTCTTCCATGTATGATTTAATCAGCTCTTCCTTGGCTATAACATCTTTCTGTAGTTTTAATCTGGTGGTAATATGATGAAAAGGACTTATAGATTTAATCTCGCCTTGATCTTTCATTTGTCTATAAGACGTAATATGCTGTTGGATTTCATCCAAAATATTGTTCCCATAAATAGCTTTTGTTTCTGGGTCTATTTTAATTAATCGATCCCAGAATCTACTATAAGTAGTGCGTTTTAAACAAGGTATATGTTGAGGAGTATAACTCACTTCAGGTGTCCATTTCCACACCCATGGTATGGAAAATTCAATAAAGAATATCATTGAGGCTATTTCCTCAGAGTATTGATCACGGTTGATATAATCATTTATTTTAGGGGATATATTAATCCACTCAGCATATAATGCCTTAAATTTATCAGGAAGAATTTTTCCATATGTACCATATATGGTCCACCAATGTAAAAACCAATTTGGTACGGGCTGTTGTAAACATTTTCACATACTTTACTAAGCCAAGTATGTTTTTTAAGAGGATTTTCATAGAGGAATGCTTTATAAAATGCATCCACATAATCCCAATAATTATATTTTAATGGAATCCTTGTATCAGGAATTATGAATTCCTTCTGTCGGAGAGGAGAAATACCCCACTCTTCAATGGATATAATCCGTTTAATTATAATCTTACTAAAATTATAAATCTTAGCATCAGTACGAGTACTGGGATAGAAATGCGTTATATCGCATGAGCTTACTTTAAGTATCTGCTCATAATATAATCTGTGCTTATAAGCTGTTTCAGCATATGATGCTGTGTCCAGGTATCGTTGCATTAATAACCATGGATCATGCTTCCATTGTAAGTCTTTATCCTCCAACAGAAATATAATTTCTTGATGGGGATGTGTATAATAAGAAGTGATATTTTCTTCTTCAGCTATAACCTGGGCATATGAGCCTGTGGAAGAGGTTTCACCTGCCTGTTTTTGTTTAGTAGCAAGATACTGCTTTTTGAATTCCTCATATAAAAGGGCTTCATCATCATGAATATTAGCAATATTTTCATAAATTAACTGTTTATTGCCTCGTTGTATAACAACATTTTTTCCTTTAGGTTGAGGGGTATTACCTCTCCCTCGACCTTGGGAATTAGTTGCTCGTCCCCGCTGCATGCTGCAAAAATTCACGAGTGAGAAAATCTGGAAGACTATTGTCTTCTCCTTTTTTTTAAATAATCTCAAAATCAAATGGGGCTAAATGAGCCTGCCATCTTGCAAACATCTGCTTAGAGACGTCATGTTTAAAATCTTTATGAAACATAAATTTGGCTGCTTGGCAGTCCGTTTTAACAATAAATTTCTGATTATATAAATCATCTTGAAATTTTAAGATACATTTTACAATAGCTAAAATTTCTTTAGCAACAGTGGCATAATTTCTTTGACTATTAGTCCATTTACCTGAGTGATATCGCACTAAATTTTCTCTGTTATTAACAGGACAAATTTGAGTCAAAATACCTCCATATCCTATATCAGAGGCATCAGTCTCTATAATTTTCTGCCAATGAGGATTTGCTAATATTAAGCAACGCAAAGTTTTTACTTTTTCTTTTATTTTCTTGACTATCTCAGTATGTTGAGTAGTCCAAGGTGTAGGATTCTTTTTTAGTCTATCATATAAGATAGCTGTATCAGAAGCTAGATTTTTATAATATGGTAAAATATAATTTAAGCTTCCTAGAAATCTCTGTAATTGAGTTTTATCAAGGATTTCATCCGGAAATTTAGAAGCAAAATCAATACTTCTATTTATAGGAATAATTTTTCCTTTGTCAATATTATGACCTAAAACTCTAATATTGGTTTGAAATAAAATCATTTTGGGTTTTGAAATAACTAAACCATTTTGTATAACTAGTTTCTTGAATATATCAAGATGTTCAAAATGTTGTTGAATTGTTGTAGAAAATACTAATATATCATCAATATATACTAGTATAAATTCACTATAAGGAATAAAAATATCATTCATAATCTTCTGAAATTCAGAAGGTGCATTTTTTAATCCAAATGGCATCACTTTCCATTCAAAGTGGCCAATGGGAACATTAAAAGCTGTCTTATATTGGTCAGCTTCAGCTATCTGAATCTGCCAATATCCAGATTTTAAATCAAATTTAGAGAATATAATTGCTTCATATAATCTATCTAACAAATCCTTCTTATTAGGGATTGGATGTCTAATCCATTTTAATACCTTATTGAGAGGTTTATAATTTATAACCAATCTTGGTACCCCTCTTTCAATTTCACTATTTTTGTTAACATAAAACCCTGTACATGACCAAGGTGAATTGGATTCTTTTATTAATCCTTTTTGTAATAAAGAAGCTATTTCTTCTTTACATAATTTTAGATATTGAGAATTCATTTGACAAGGTCTTGCCTTTGTCGGTATATGACTGTCATGAAAGTCATCAATATAAGGAAGGCTCACTATATGCTTTTTTCTATTCCAAAAAGCATTAGGATGATCATTACATATTTCTTTAGAAATATTATTATGAATTTTTTTAATTTTATCCTGCAATTTAGGATTTTGTAAAAGTTCTTCAATATGAAAAGAGTTTATTTCATAATTAAGAAAATTGATTTGATTTTGCTTTCTTAAAATGCAATTTTTAGTTTCATTCACAAATCTAGTATTTGGTTCAGTTATAAACTGAAAAGAAACGGGAGTTTTCTTATAAGTACCTATTAGGCAATCTGTTCCTATATGAGTAATAGGGAAAATCTTTTTTATAAAAGGAGTTCCAAGTATAACTTGGTTTGTTATATTTTTAGCTAATAAAAAGCTTTCAGGTATGCAAACTTTATTATTGCAAATATATGCACGTGGTAATTTAAAATTGATTTGTAATTTTTGACCACCTGCATGTCTTAGACTATGAGTAGTTTTTTCAAAATATTTTGTAGGAATTAATCCTTCATGTATCACACTAATAGCTGCACCTGTATCAATTAATGCAGTAAATTCCTTGATTTCATCATGATTTATTAATAATGTAATTTTAACATAAAATTTAAAAGATGTGATCATATCTAAAACTGTCAGAAAATTTTCTTCTCCAATCTTATTAAGATTGTCAAATAAATTTGGTGTAACCAAAGTATAATCCTTCTTAGTTTCTAAATTAGAAACCCTAATATCAAGGTTTTTATTAATTTGTTTTAACTTTTTAATCTCATCTTTAAGATTATCAATTTCCCCATATAAATCATTTAATGTAGTAGGAGTTTTATGAGAATTATCATATCTTTGTTTCATAAGTTTATAAACTTCTGTCATGGTATAAGGATTATTATTAGGTTTGAAGTCTTCTTCTATTTTAGTACTATTAGTACTAGTAGATGGAATGTCATCTAATTGTTCTATTATTCTAGACCTTAATTCTTGGTCTTTGATTGACTTTAAGAATTCTAAAATATTATTATTACTTAACACATTAATATCAGAATATTTAAATTGAGATATTAATTTATAATAATCATCTTCTGAATGTTCTTTTTCAAAATTACTACGTTCTTGTTTACAAGGACATATATTTTCTTCTGAAGTTTCAGAATGATCAGTTATATGATCAAGTTCTAAGTCTGAAGTAATATCTTCAGAATCATCTGATTCCAGAAATAACTTTTCTAAAGAAACTTTTAATTCTTCACTAATATCAAGACTATTAATCTTTTTCTTCATTTTACACTTATTAGCGTAATGACCTATTCTTTTACATTTATAACAGACAATATTATTTTTGTCTCTCTTTTTTTCTAATCTATCAGATTTTCCCTTAGCTTTTTTATCAAATTTTGCTTGAGAATATTTTCTCCTTTTCTTTTTAATATATTTATCATCTTTTCTATAGTTATTAACTATTTTCCTTTGTGATGGAATAACCATCCCAAATTGACTACAGAATTGTCCTAACTGATTTCTCTCAGTTAATCTTTGGCGTTTAAGCCCATGGTTAAATTTGATTTCATTACATAAGGCTATACCCTCATGTATACAAGCAGCTATAAGATTGCCATAAGTATAACTTTCATAAGGAATAGATATTCTATCATTCCTAAGAGCTTTTCTAACCCTTTCTGCGAATAAAGGGGGTAGTCCATCTATAAACTTGGACTTCCAATGAGTACTATTACTCTCAGGCAATTCCATTGCCCTATTAAGGAATTGGTCTTTGTACCACCTAAATTCTGTCAGTGTTTTACACCTAGAATTTTGTAATAACGTTCTAATATTTTCATTATCGTCAGAAATTCTTCCTGTGAAGTGTTCAAATATAGTAACTATCAGTGTATAAACTGCTTGTTCGCTAGTGCGACCATCTTCCTCTTGTTTAAGAGTGTGATAAATTTCTTCTCTTTCTTGAGAAGAGAGATAATTATCCCACTAACCTTTAAGCTGGCCAGTAAATCCTGCAACGATCATTTTTGCAATATTACTGTCGCTATTTCCAATCAGTTTACTGACTGTGCTATACATAAGCATCCTGTGAGTCAGATTAGAAATCTGTTTGTCTGTATAACCATCTAAATTCCATTCATAAATACACTTGCCATTGTAACTATTATTACCTATGTATTCTTGTTCTTCATGTAGAATATCTACAGGGGAAGGTCTACTATAATAATTTATCCTTTGGGTTGGCCTATCAGCAAACCTATATAATTTATGAATTTCATCATTTATAATTGGATTATAATCCTTAGTTTCTGCTAATTTTTCAGAGAATTCATTTTGTAAAGTATTAATATTTAATTTTTAAAATTTTTGATCTAACATTATTTCAAGATCTTACATACATATGTATATATTCTTTTAATATTTGATATATGTATGTACATGTGTATATGTATGTATGTATATATATATGTATATATATACATATATGTCTATGTATATCTATATATATACATATGTATATATGTCTATATATATGTATATACATACATATATATATACATATGTCTATATACATATATACATATATGTATGTATACATATATGTGTACATATATATATACATATATATGTACATATGTATATATGTACATATATACATATGTATCTATGTATATATATGTATATATATATATATGTATATATGTATATATATAAATATATATAAATATATATACATACGTATATATATACACACTAATGGATCTAGAACAATAAGTTATTGGGGCACACTAACATATGAATTCAAATGAAATAAAATACATATAGAAACTTCAAGTTAATATTATAAGGTAAGTACATTATTAAAACTTCAAAGGGTTTAACATTTTATAATTGCTCCCTACGAGTTTTCATAGCTTGATTTTGATAACCTTCTCCTTATCAATTTCTCGAGATATTTTTTCTCGATATATGTGACTAGACAATCATTTATCTAAGAGTCTCGCATTCGATTACGCACGACTTTCACTATGTTCATAGTTGAAAAAGCTCTTTCCACAGTGGCTGTAGCAACCGACAGAATTGAAGCTAACTTACAAGCATGTAAACCAAAGGATACACATTATCTCTTTTGTCTCCACCCTCTTTTGAACAAGTTCACTGATATTTTTCAAATCTAAAAATTCTATACTTGACTTCATATCAGTAATGTAAGTAATTCAAAATCAAGAGAATTAATTGCCAACATAGAGAACTCACAAGGATAAAATTGAGCTAAGTGAATCAACTTTTTCTTATCAAAAGGTGAAAATGAAGAATTTGGATTCAAACTGGCTATACAAATGAGCAATTCTGAATTTGTCTCATTGAAAGGATTGTTAAGCACTTAAAGTTGCAAGTCTATCACAACATAAAATAGCTCAACTCAATAGTGGCGAAGATTTGTGACTCCTTGAGCTTTTCTTCTTGATGCCCCACTAAGAACAAACATATCATCCATATTTGGAACAACAATGCTATGCTTTTCACAAAATAAGCAAATTTCATCAAGTGAAGAATCCCATCCATCATCTCTAGCATCCTATAATTGATCATTAGAAATTCCAATCGAAGTCATTCCATTAACAATATCTTGATCTTTCCTTTGTAAAGCTTCACATAATGCATTTGTTACCCTCATCACCTTTTTCATTAAATGTAAGATAAAAACAATTTCAAATGATTGTATAGAATTTATAAGTGAATATGCTTGGCCCTTTTCTTCACCAACTCACCAACTCTTTCATTTTCAATTATTTCAAGAACATCTACCACTGAGTCAAACATGAGAATTATTTTAGTAGGGAGGAAAAATGTGAACTCTAACGTGTGTCACAAGCTCGATGAAGGCTAGTATCCTGGTGTAAACCTATACCACTTGCAAGTTAACCGCTCACCAAATCCTTTATTACTTTCTGAAGTCGCGAATCTCTTAGAAGTTCTTGCCTTTTAGATGAACCTTTTACAACACTGACTAAGCTAGATATTGTATTATACATTGAGGAAACTTGAGAATTCTTCTTTGCAACTCCAACAAGCGATAATTGAAGGTGATGAGCAAAACAATGAATATATTATGCCGATTCATTTTCTCTCATGATCAAAGTCTTTAATCCATTTATTCACCTCTCATATTACTAGAACCATTAGAGCACTGATCACGATGTTGTGAAATGCTTAATCCATGTTTCGAAAACAAAGCATCAATTGCCACTTTAAGTGTTTAACAATAGTATCACTTACACGTAGAATACCAAGAAAACGCTCTATCATTAATCCTTGTGAGTTTACAAATTGAACAACAATTGTCAATTGTTCTTTCCCTGATATATCTCGAGATTCATCACCTAAAATTGAAAATAATTATTTTCCAATTCCATCACTAATAATCCTGTAACCTCAGTGGCCAAAGCACTTGTTATGTCTTTTTGAATACTAGGAGCAATGAGTTTCAAATTTTTAGGAGCATTTTTAAGAACCACCTTTTTGATCTCATCATTATGATTTGCCAGAAAATATAGAAGTTTAAGAAAATTTCCTTGATTATCAGAATTATTTGATTCATTATTACCTCGAAAAGCTAAGCCTTGATTGAGAAGAAATATAACACAGTCTATTGAAGCAAATAAACGAGTTTGATACTCCATTTTCCTCTTCTCTGATTGTTTAGTAATTGCCACTTCATATGTTGATTATGATTTAAAAAGTCTTGGCATTTTGCCTAGCTATATCATGGGCACTAATAACAATACCGACATGGACATCAAATCTTTCTTTCTTCTTCCAATTAGTGAATCCTTCTTTAAAACAATCACCACCCGATTGATTCCCAATACCCGGTTTATAAAGATAACAACACAAACAAAAGACAACATCTTTTTCAATATTGTACTATAACCAATTCTTGTAATTATCAAACCATTCAGGCATAGATCGATGTGATTTTTTTTCCAAACATTCTTTGTGGAAAATTATGTTCCCGAGGTTGACAAGGTCTTTTCAGTAGATAATATCTTCCAATTTCATCTCGAAAATTCGGATCATAATCATCATTTTTTTTCACAACCCTGGATCAGCTTGTAGGTCATCTAAATTAACTTATAAATGACTTCTTTTGTCATAATTGTTCATATTTTCAATACTTTCATTTGTAGCACTGCTAGATAAACCTTTCTCCGGTAACTTTCTTTTGAAATATCTCTCCATCACTAAATAACGTAGACAAAATTTTACCATACAAAAATTAAATTTCTAAAAACAAAAAAGGCCTTTACATTAAGAACTTAACATTATAAATTACTTCTATAACAGAAAATATATATTAAATAGTAAATCCATATATATATGCAATTAATTGACGATAACTTTTGATCGGATAATTAAAAGAGGTACACTTTTTCTAGTCGAATCTATCTAACATTACATAATATTACTACAAGACTTACATAAATAAATATTAAAGAAATATGTATACATATTGCTAATATCAAAGATAGATAGGAATTGAACCTGAATATTCGATAATACGAACTTTGAAGTTGATGATGTAGACTAGCACGCGATGAAGTAAGAAACTCCCCAATGAAAGCTCGTCCTTTTTTCCGTTCAATAGAGATTAGAAATTCTCAATATTGAGATAGTTTAAAACTTAAAAAGAATTTGATACTCCAAAAATTGTAGAATTGTAAAGTTACTGATAATTTAATTGATCTAGGAACTAGAATTATATCAAGAATTTATCTCTACTTCTAATTAACTCGATAACTTAACTTAACTGTGTATTACCTAGAAAAAACCATTAGCTGTTTATGTATTTTAATTAAATATTAAAAAATAAAGTTGAGTTGGACTTGGTCTTAGAAGGAATCTCTTGGAATCTTGGATTTAAATAAAAAAGAAAAAGGGAATTAGAATGGGTGGAAACTGCCATTTTTACCTTTGACTTTTACTTTTGCATGAACATAGAAACTACATAAGTAGTTTCCCAAAAAAAAAAAAAAAAAAAAGGCCTACTTTATCAATTTAGCCATGTACCTATAAGACTATCACTTAGAAGCAAAGAAAGAAAAAACAAAATAACACTTCTTAGCCTCATATATACTACATATAATTGAGGAATTTTGAAGGGTCACTAGGGGTACATGTCCCCAGTGCCTCCCCTTACATCCGTCTTTGTATATACACATACATGATATATATATGGATATATGTATATATATTTACATATATATATATATGTGTATATAAATATATATGTATATGTATATATACACATATATATATATACGCATATGTATATACATATATGTATGCATTATATATATTGGCTGTTTTCAATTGTTTGGTCCTCCTATCTTAAGAGGTAATGTTTCCAATAGAGGTTCAAACATTTAGGGTTTTGAACGGATTGACTGTCATCGTCAGAATCTGTTTCTCCTAGAACAACAACAGATTGCTTATAATGCAAACAATATTTATGAATGGAACATAGATGGCCAAACAGAATACAATATCATGGGTAAACTCCAACAAATGACCGTGGTAGCCACTGCTTATAGAACTAGCCATAATTGTTTTGACCAACTTTCTGATCATATTTTAGTAGTTGGATTTACAGGATAGCTTAAAAGTTGGTGGGATGAGCACCTAAGCGAAGAAGATAAATATAATATTTTCCATTATCAAAAGCAGTCCAGATGGCTCTCCTATCACACAAGATGGTGAATATATACCAGTTGCAGTAGCAACACTGTTATTTACCATAGCAAAAACCTTTATAGGTAATCCATGTATTTTCAGGTAAAAGTCTTCTGAAATACTAAGCAATCTTAAGTGTAGAACTTTATCTAATTTTAGATGGTATAATGATTCTTTCTTGACCAGAATTTATTCTAAATCAGATGGCAATAACCAATATTGGAAAGAAAAATTCCTTGATGGCTTACCATAAACTCTTGGAGGTCTAGTTTGAGAAGAACTCCAAACCCAATACAATGGATCTATTTCATATGAAAAGATAACATATGGTCAACTCACAAGCCAAATCCAGCATGTAGCCCTTAAAATATGTGAACAAGATAAGATGCTGAGGCAACTTGCCAAAGATAGAGCCCAAAGAAGAAAGGATTTAGGTTCGTTCTATGAACTTTTGGACTACCTCCTTGTAGTGCAAAATCTTATAAGAGACTAAAACATAAAATTGAAAATCCAAGAGATTTTAGGAGCAAGCCCAAAAGTGTTACAAGTAAACCTAAACAAAAATATGATTCAGAGTTTAGATCTAAAAAGCCTAGATCTTTTGCACCATATAAATCTAAAATAACTATTTGCTTCAAATGCCAAAAATAAGGACATATAGCCAGGTATTGTAAAATCTCAAAGAAGATTCAAGAACATTCCTTAGATGAAGAAGCTTTAAATAAAATTCAAAATCTTCTTTTGGAACATGACTCTGGTTTAGATCAGGCTGATGATGAATTAGATCAATTTAACCAACTTCAAGAAGATGATATCCTAACTTCATCTTCTGACAATGAACAACCAACAATTAATACTCTAACCAAAGAGCAAGACCTTCTATTACAATTAATAGAAAAACTTCTTGATAACCAAGATAAGAAGATTTATCTTGCTAAATTCAAAGAAGCTTTTGACCAACCCTCTTCATTAAAATCAGATTCCTATCCAAAAATAACAAACAAAGAGATCTTGCATAGATTTTCCCTCACATAACAACACTTACTATCTTAAACAAATTTTAAATAGATTTCCATCCAAATCAAATAACAATGTGAACATCCAAGATCTTCAATCAGAGATTGGTTTTATTAAACAAGAAATTAGAGAAATAAAAGCATCCCAAGAAATAGACCGATTAGTTCTCCAAAATTTGAGTGCTCAGAAACAAATAACCCATGAAGTAAGTCATGAAGCAAATACAGATACTTTTCTAAATTATCTCTCAAAATCTTTATTCAAAGATAGCATATAAGGGTTACCTTAATTATTCAAAACTCTTTTATTCTTGAGGTTCCAACACTTGTTGATACAGGAGCTGACTTAAATTGTATTTAAGAAGGTTTAATTCCAACAAACTTTTTTTGAAAAAATTAAAGGGCACCTTCAATTGGCTAATTGAATCCACAACTATAAAAATAAGCAGAAATATGCAAATTTTTTAATATTTAGTGGAGAAAAATTAGGAATTATTTCTTGATTGTTCCAATTGTTTGGTCCTCCTATCTTAAGAGGTAGTGCTTCCGATGGAGGTTCAAAGGATTTAGGGTTTTGATAGGATTGACTGTCATTGTCAGAATCTGTTTCTCCTAGAATAGCAACAGATTGCTTAGAACTTTGAACAGGTGTAGGAGAGTCTGGAACAATTGTTTTCTCAGTTTCAGCAATTCTTTTTTGGAGCTCAGTAACAGGTTTTTATCAGAAGTTTTGTTACTTGCTAATTCCTTTCTGAATTGAGTTGGAATTTCATAAGGCATGAAAAAGGGTTGTACAAATCTACTAGATTCTAGTTTTTGTGGAAGACATAATGTATTTTGTTTTGAAGTTAAATATTCACCAATTATTTGTAAATATTTAGTCGTATAATTATTTTGTTCAAAAATATTTTTGATATCTTTTGATAAAATTTTATCGTCTTTTTCCTTTTAAAACGAGATGTATCAATCATTTCCATGCCAAAAGGAATTTTATACTTTTGCTCAGGTGGGAATTCAGAAGATTAGTTCCTTGGGCAGTTAGCCAAGTTCTTGATATATTAATAGAATTTGAAAAAGGATAATCTATGTTATGTGCCAAAGCATATGCTTCAAACTATAAAAAGAAATCAATATTTTGTTTGACAGTCTTTAAGAATGTATAAAATTTTTCTTGGATATTCTTTCTATTAGATTCTCAAAATTTTTAAAGAACCAAGTTCTCTTTGGAAAATTCTCAGAAGAGTAAAATACTTCTCTGAGTTTCTTTTTATTAATTTCAAAATCATCTTGCAGATCTATTTTTAACATATTGAGTTCTCCTAACATAGCACTATGAGTTGGAGATTTTCGAAGGTCTAGATCTGGTTCATATCTAACTGAGTATCTTACCTGAGGAATTCTGGTTTCTAGGTTGATTTCATGTGAATGAGTTGTTACTGATGATACCAAGTAGATGAAGTAACTTCTTGGAAGAAACCAGAGAATTCAAATGTTTCTGAAATAAGACAGTTCTATGATGGATCTATTGAAATTTCCTTCCAAACATCTAGAAGTCATAAAAGTTTCTATCAAGCTTCAGTGATTCCTCCTTCAAAACAATCTGCTAAGTTTATATATATATATATGTGTGTGTGTGTGTGTGTGTGTATGAAGCAGTATGCATATTTAAGAGCAAACATATATTCATGAGATGTGATGTACTGATTTAGAAATTTGTCACCTATAATTTTCCTCGACCTTGACTCTAAAATAAAGATAGTTAAAACATATTAAATTATAAGTAATAACCTTAAAGTTTCTCATAGTAAAATATGGCTAAACAAGATTTTCAACGACAACTTCCACACATTCCCTAGATCCGTCATGGGATGACTACCAACCTTCATATCGCTTCTTTTACTCCTAGTGCATCTTACTACTGCGAACCTATATACATTTTAGTATACATATGTACCACCAAATGAAAAAATAAAATTCTTATTTTTTAATATTTGATATTTGCACGTGTATGTACGTCTATATGCAAGTATATACATATATATACACACACATATATGTCTGTATATATATGTATGTATACATACACACACATATGTATATATATGTATATATTACTATCTATATTTGATTAACACTTTTCTTTTCTCACCTCTTTTACAGGCTTGGTTATTTTATTCGTATTTTCCTAGATTTTCAACTTTTTTTATAAGTTAAAAAGGTTCTAATTTGTTAGCTAAACTCCATTCAAATTTAAAGTTCTCTCAGCTAATCACATTTGAGTTAGTTTCTAACTCTTCAAAACTAAAGCTCACATATATATTTCTTTAATCTGTTCAATTATTATAAAAACCAACTGATCGAATATAGTTCTTTCTATCATTCCTCTTTTTTTGTCATTGTCTTCCCTTCGGAGAATAAAAATCCAATCACACTAATTACTTTAGTTATACATTCACAACAAAGGCAATTTCAACTTTCAACTTACAAAATCAGGTAGCATTTTTTTTTTTCAAGCTTACTATAATTTTTTTGGTAATATATGTTTTTTGACATTTTTTTCTTTAATATGAAAATATTGTTTATTTTAATAATTCATAATAAAGTTTAGATCTTTACATTCAAGTTTCGGAGAGTAACAAAATTCCAGAGAGTAACAAAGGGCAGTTTTAATTTTCAACTTGCAGAATAAGGTTTGTATCTTTTACCCTTTTCCTTTCTATCATTTCTTTCTTTAATATACATATTTTTGACATTTTTTCTTTAATATGCCAAAAACATTAATTATTTTGATAATTCATTAGAAGTATACTTCTTAATTAAAATTTTGTTCCTTAATATGCAAAAAGTTTTAATTCTATAGATATGTTTCCTTTCTAAGGAGTAAGGACTCTTTATTTCCTTTGGGTTGAGGTCGTAAATAGATGGTTTCAGAAGGATGCAACAAGAATGTTGATTATGTCAATGAGGTATTTTCTTATCATTTTCTTTTAATTTATTTTATTTATCTTTTCTCATATTGATAAATGATAGATTTATCTATATTTTCCATAGCTTTACTCGTGATTTTCTACTAGATATGCACATATCTTGGCGTCAATTGATAGATGAAACTCATTATTTTGATGTGTTAACTATAGCGACATAATGGACATTTTACAAGGTAAAAAATGTGAAAAACAACTTAAGTGCTGAAAAGAAGAAGACTGGCATTGGTTGTCTACTGAACAGGCGCCGGACTTTTAACACTTTGTGAAGGAAAAAGTACCAGAAGAAGACCGGCGCTAGACATTACCAAGGAAAGATGTTGAATTTTAAGTGCTTAATGAAGGATTCCAAGAGAACAGAAGACTAGGGCTGCACATTTCCAAAGACTAGCGAAATACTTCATTTTAATGGGGCCGAACATGGTCGATTTCCCAAGGGTTTCCCGAATAGATTTTCCATATTTTTTTACCTTGTTAAGTTAACTAAAATCTAATTTCATATTTTAGTAATTTTCTAACTCTCCTAAGGTTAGAGGTTCTATAAATAAGGCTTTTCCCACCATTAGAATGAGTTTTTTTTTTTTTTTAGAGTTTTTCGTTAGTAATTAAATTAGGTTATCATGTAATTCTCTAGTTTATTTTAGCTAGGGTTTTAGCCATTAGGGTTAAAACTTTAGTTCTTCTTTTTCTTTAAGTTCGTGTAGATCAAGATGGCGGCGAATTAGATAGAAGACGATGGATTCAAGTTCTCTATTTAAAACTTTGTAGAAACCTGTCACATAGCTTGAGTGTGGCCACACAGGTTGATCTTGTGACGGCACAAAAGCTACAGGTTTGATGCGGAACTATGTATTGGCATGGTTTTAGGAAACATGGTAAATCTCGAAGAATCTGTGATTATGAGCTGTGATATGGAAGTCCGGTCAAGGAAATTTGAAAGCATAAAGAAAGGTTAAAATTCTAAAGAAAAATAGGATTTGTAGGGAATCGAAACTAGAAGTGCTTTTGGAAACTAAATCCTTGGTCTAGACTCATTAGGAAATACATGACTAACTAATGAGCCTCAGCATTTATATATAAAGCATTGCAATTGAAGATTGAAGTTAGTGGTTCTGCAATTATTCGAAGATATTTTTGAAGAGAGAAGACGGCAGTTCATGGTAGTCAAGTTTTGTACAGTCACAAACTTCAAATGCTGTGATTCTCTATTGATGCTCGTTGTTCACCATTCATAATTCAATGGAGTTCTTATTTTGAAGACTATAGCTTCTAGGGGTAAAAGTTATACTACAATTCAATGTAGTTGAAGACTTGATGGGATTCAAGATCAAGCAGCGTATTCCAAGGGGGAGCCTTGAAGAGTTGAAGGGATTCAAATGTACTGTGTGCAAAGGGACTTTGCACTAATTCAGCCCTGAAAATTTTAAGGGATTCAACTGTGCAGTGTGTAAAGGGAGTTTGTACTAATTTCACTAGGGAAGTACTAGATGTGTAAAATAGCTAGGTGTTTCTTCTACTGTGTCGACATTTATTAGTGGATTACTTTCCGGGCTTAGCCTCGCAGACGTAGGCATAGCCAAACTGCATTACCAATTGTTGTGTCATGTGTATTTATTTTGTTTACTGCTTTTCACATTGTGTTTCGCACTACTACTCACTCAGCAAAATCTGTCACACTCCACGATTTGCCTAAGTACTAACTTATAACTAGTATCAGAGCTTTGGCACCATTTGTTGTGCTAGTTATCTTGCAGGTGAAGATCGTGGGAAGTTGGTACTTACGTCATCATTACAACCAAGGAAGACAGATCTGTTACTAGACCTTTTCTGCTCGAAAGCACAAACTATGCTTATTGAAAGATGAAAACACAGATTTTTATTCAGTCCTTGGATAAAACTGCACGGAATGTTGTTGAGACTGAATGGAAACCTCCTATGAAGACTGAGGAAGATGACACAACTAAATTGACGAAGGTATTTGTGAAGCTAAGACTCGAATGGACTGGTGCTAAGAGAAAATCTGCTTAGGCTAATGCTAAGGCATTAAACACTATCTTTGTTGGTGCGGATGAGGAACAATTCAAGCTGATTTCAACTTGCACATCTGCAAAGAAGGCCTGGGAAACTTTGGAAACCATTCATGAGGGTGCAAATGCTGTGAGGATTTCCAAATTACAGAGTTTGACTACTCAGTTTGAAGAATTAAGGATGCAAGAGGATGAAAAAATTGGTGAATTCAGTGGCAAACTCAGAGACATTGCAAATAAGTCTTATCAATTGGGAGAAGAATCTCTAAAGAGAAATTAGTGTAAAAGGCACTAAGGTCACAATGGAAAGGAAGCTTGTCATTGATCAAAAAGGAAAAGGCATAGAGTGCAGAGAATGCGAAGGGTACGGTCACATCTACGCAGAATGTACCAATACACTGTAGAAGAATAGATCCATGAATACTACACTCAGTGATGATGATAAGAAAAAGGATTTTGAAGATGATGAAGAGGATACTAATTCTAATGAGACACTAGCATTTAATATGATAATAGACTTGGAAGATACATCTATGCACAATAATCACAAATATGACAGTGACGATTATTCCATCTATAGTGATGAGGAAGTCTCCTATTAGGAACTACAAGATAAGTATAGCCTTCTCTACAACAAGTGGGTTGGACTTGTGGATTTACATCAAAATCTAAAGGACAACGTAAAGGAGATCCAGGAACAGAAATATGTTCTTGAAGAAAGAAATTATGAGCTAATGGCTCAGGTCAAGGATGCAATGGAGAGAGTAAATGTGGATGAAGGTAAAATAGCAAGATTGAACACTGGAAATGATAAACTTGATGAAATAATCTCTGTGGGAAGACCAGCTAGAATGAAATTGGGACTTGGTTACACTAGTACAAATCTCAATAGCACAACAGGGATGTATGTCACACAACATGAGAGCAGTTACACAAAGTTTGGCAAGTTAAAAGGAGAGTTTGTTAAAGATAAATTGAGTTGAGCTGAGAAGAGAAACCTGCTCAAGAAAGACAAACCGAGAAAGCCTCCACACATGTGTGATTACTGCAAAATGATCGGGCATATGTGAAATCAATGCTACCGGAGAATTGGAGATCTGAAGCAAGGAAGAAAGTCACACATACATACTTTGACCAAAGGAGAAGTCAAGATGCGATGGATTTGGATCAGAAAGGAAGAACTGAGAGGTAATGTAGCTCATCTTTCTCTGTTGGCAAATTTTAGGGGAGTATGGTATTTTGATAGTAGATGCTCATGCTAATGACAAGAAACAAAGAATACCTTACAGACTATATAGTGTGTCATAAAGGCAGTGTAACATTTGGAGATAGTATGAAAAATCAAGTAGTAAATTTTGAAGAATCTGTGATTATGAATTGTGATATGGAAGTCAAATCAAGGAATTTAAAAGCATAAAGAAAGGTAAAAAATCCTAAAGAAAAATAGGATCTGTAGGGAATCAAAACTAGAATTGCTTTTGGAAACTAAATTCTTGGTCTTGACTCTTTAGGAGATACATGACTGAAAAATGAGCCTCAATAGTGATATATAAAGCATTGCAATTGAACATTGAGGCTAGTCGTTCTGCAATTCTTTGAAGATATTCTACAAGAGAGATGACGCAGTTCATGGTGGTTGAGTTTGTGGAGTCACAAACTTCAAACATTGTGATTCTTTATTGATGCTCGTTGTTCATCATTCATAATTTAATGGAGTTCTTGTTTTGAAGACTATAGCTTCTAGGGATAGAAGTTGTGTTGCAGCTCAACATAGTTGAAGACTTAAAGGGATTGAAGATCAAGCAGCTTGTTCCAAGGGGGAGCCTTGAAGAGTTGAAGGGATTCAAATGTGCTGTGTGCAAAGGGAGTTTGCACTGATTCAGCCTTGAAGAGTTGAAGGGATTCAACTGTGTAGTGTACTAAGGGAGTCTGTACTAATTCAACTAGGGAAACACTAGATATGTAAAATAGCTAAGTGTTTTCTTGTATTGTGTTGACAGTTATTAGTGGATTACTTTTTGGCCATGGTCCTTTAGATGTAGGCCTTGCCGAACTGCGTTACCGATTGCTTTGTCGTGTGTATTTGTTTTGTTTACTTCTTTTCACACTATGTTTTGCATCACTACTCACGCAACAAAATTAGTCACACTACACAATTTGCCTAAGTAATAACTTACATACTTGTTTTCTTAATTTATGATTTTTCCTTGTAAACCGTTAATGTATTAAAGAATTTGTGCTTATTTACTTTTATGGATATTTTTGGCTAAAGTTCTTTAACTGGGGAATATGTGAAGATTATGTGTAGTTAATAGTGTATTTTTGTTGAACTATTGCTTTATCATATTCTTCATGATTAATTCTTGTTACTTGATCTTAATGCTCACAATTGCTTGATAATTTTTTGCATGATTTGAAACTTGGTGTGAGGTCTAATAGATATAAACTGAGTTGGAATTGTTAGTTATATACCCTAGATTAATTGACTCACATTGTGTTTGATTTATATGAGGCATGTATTTTGAATTGTATTTTAAGCTTTTGGTCATCATGTGACTTGATAGTAAAACCCCTTTTGCTAATAAAATACTATTCTTGTTTGTCACTCGTTTTATCTTATCTTTCACTATCGAAGAAAACTATTATGAAGTCTGATTAATGATCAAGTTTTACTAATCATGGATATAAGATATAAAATCATATCATAAATACATATTGAGAATAATGTGTTAGACATGACTCGAAAAGAAGAAATACTACATGGGTTTAAGTCATTAGTATTTTCTTCTCAATTTTATATTTGGTGTCCTTTGACCCTATGTCTTAATTATTTCCTGCATAGCAAGAACTATGTTTTGACATAGTCAAACATCACTTTTAACCTAGTGATAATTATGTCTATTGGTTGGGCATGGTTTTTGTCAAGGCTTGAATATGAGAGATAGTGAAAGGGGTTTGTCCATCTCTTATAAGAGAGAGATATCAGTGGGCTCCTTGATGTGGAAGATTGTAGAATACGCATGGCAATGCTCAAATATATATTAATAAGGGATTATTAATATTATTCACAGAATAGTCTACCTGGTGAAAGTAAATGGTTAATTAAGTTATATAAGGATGACTCAATCCATGCCTAGTGCTTAGTTATGATATCTAGTGACAAAATGACTAAGTATTAAAACTGATTTTAGGTTAAATCGTATCATCATTTTTCTTAATTTGGGTAGTCATAATGTCTTGCTAGAGGCCACTAATGATTTGTGGATAATGTTTAGAACATTATTTTGGTGCACTGCCATTATAAAGTGAACCTACAGGGTCCAACGCATAGACAAATTATATGAGTACTATGTCCATATTCAATGAATCTAGAATGTGACCAGGTTCATTGAACATATACAAAGGAATCACGGAACTGTCCAGATTCACTGATAAGTTATCTTTGGTAATTGAGGAAGTATATATGATAAATAAAATATATTATTTTACTTTATTATTCATATTATTTATTTAACCGATGGATGATCATGTGATAGTACGGACACTTGGGAATTATGAAAGTTACAACTAGCCACACAATGGCAAAACATGGGTAGTTGGTAACCACCAGGTAGTTACCATGGAAGTTTCTACCACTGCACTTCTTTCAAAACATGGCCATGGAAATTGCAACTATCCCATATCATTGCAGAACATGGGTAGTTGGTAACCACCATGAGTCTTCCTTCTTATTGGTTGTCCTATGTCATGCGGTTATGCTTCGCATCTATTTATAGGTCATGTTAGCCAAGTTTGGATGGTTAGCCATTTTACCTCTACCGAAATTTTCCAAAATATATAGTTAAGTTTAGAACAATTTCTAGACTTAAGGGGCTAGCATCCTGATTACATGGATACCAGTAGAGAGCGAAGCTTGGAAACAGCAACACCTACGCAGATCAGAATTGATTTTGCTAGAAGTTATTTTCTATCTAATAAGTTAGATTAGAAAATCCGGATCCCGTTGTAGGTATTTTGTAGGTTTAGTTTTTTTTTCGCCTACGAATTCCAACAGTGGTATGGATGTGGGAAAAATAAAAATAATAAAACTGGGTGAAATCCTGATTACTACAATGCAAGCAAGTGGACCTAACAATGGAGAGGTGAGTTTTAACCTGAGTGTCGAATCTCTTAAGGACAGATGAAGGTTCAAGTACTAATCGTGGCTCTAATCATTAGTCTAATAAAAAGATGATATCATTGAGAAAATAAAAACTTAAAACTGAAACAATCAAATATTCTTTTATTTGATTGTACCAGATCTGAACACTCTTTTATTTCACCTCTTATAGAGGACAAGGATTATGTTCCTAACAGGGTATCTACCTCACAGGTAAGTGAGCATGATGAGAATAATCATCATGTAGAAAAAGTTTTTAAAACTAAAGATAATATTGTAAAAGGTATTTATAATACTAAAGATGCGGAAATAACCGAATCTGAGATGAATTTTTCATTATGAATAGACCAAAAATTGATTTTAGCTCTGGATCTGAAGCCAGGCAAAAGGTTAAAACTGAATTTAATTTACCAAGATGGGAACCATTTAGAAAGTGGTTTTTCCCTAATTTTGATGATAACTTAAAAGCTTATATTTCTGATGAATTTTATAAATTCTTAGCTTCACATAATATTTTATTTCCATTTGTTCCATGGTTTATGTCCAATTATATTGAACCTTATATTTCTGTGTTAGAAAGAGATTATAAACTCTTAAATGACAATATAATTAAAGGCATATTGCCTCCTCAACAACCTTTTTATTTAGAAAAGGAAAATAATACTGTTAGTTTTACAGCATTTTCAAAGATATTTGAAAATGATACTTTAAGTATTACTGTAAAACAAATCAATAAAATTATAGAACAACAAAATTAAACAAACATTTATTTAAATTGAGATATTAATTTATAATAATCATCTTCTGAATGTTCTTTTTCAGAATTACTATGATCTTGTTTACAAGGACATATATTTTCTTCTGAAGTTTCAGAAGGATCAGTTATATGATCAAGTTCTAAGTCTAAAGTAATATCTTCATAATCATCTGATTCCAGAAATAACTTTTCTAAAGAATCTTTTAATTCTTCACTAATATCAAGACTATTAATCTTTTTCTTCATTTTATACTTATTAGCGTAATGACCTATTCTTTTACATTTATAACAGACAATATTATTTTTGTCTCTCTTTTTTTCTAATCTATCAGATTTTCTCTTAGCTTTTTTATCTAATTTTGCTTGAGAATATTTTCTCCTTTTCTTTTTAATATATTTATCATCTTTTCTATATTTATCATCAAATAATAAAAAACGATTTTTAAAGGATTAATAAAAACAAGAGTTTAGATGGTGGAATCCCCCTAATACTTGTTACTAATTCAATTGGAAAAACTTTAATGAAAACGATGTTGAATTAATTAAGTTGGGTCATCACTCAAATCGGGCAATCCCTATCTCTAGGCAAAAGCTACCCTACTCACTAACCCTTAGAGGAAAATCTCTTTTCTCTCTAACAAATTATAAGCGCAATAAATTTAGGTGAATTAAAACACCTAAAAATGCAATATCATATCTCTAATCAATTGCCCCAATTAAACTCCAATTGGTTGTCTTAGATTATTCTTCCTTTTTCAATTCCAAACACCCATGTGAATAATCTAATCTCGTGACATAAATTACAAACAAACGCAATTAGAAGGCAACTTAAATTAAACAAAATCAAAACCAGGAAATTAAACCAAGAACTTCATAATCAAGAACTAGGGTTCAAACCCAATCCAAACAATAAAAATTACTCACTATTCATTATAATAAAACTGTAAATTAACATAACATTTAATAAAGGAAAAGGAAAAGAAAGTTTAGAATTGAAATCCCGAATGTCTTCCAAGCTCCTCTTTCGAGTCGCCAAGTTGAAGATCGAAATCTTGAAATTATATCTTCAATTCTTTAATCAAGAAACTAAATTGCAGAAATCTTGAAACTTTACTAACTAGTTGAGTGTATAAAAACTGGAATTTAAAGAGTGTTAAATCTAATCTAACCTAATTAATCTAATTAATCATATTCAAAAACCTAAAACTAATCTATCTAAGAATTTCTAAGAATCTAATTCTATCTAAGCATGTCTACAATAGCTACAAAAAGGCCCCTTTTATAGAGGTGAAAAATACAAGAAAACCAAAATGAAATTGGAAACAAATACAAGAAAATTGAGTTTGTTTTGAACTCAACTGCCTCTTACTAGCAAAGCCTACCACTGACGATATGGCGAGGCCTACCGTCCGTGGTAGGTCTCTGTTTGCTAATACCCTTTGCTCCACGGAACCTACCGGTGACAGTAGGTTAGCCTACGTCGCGTAGTAGATTGGCTGATTTGTTACCGACTACTCCGTTTTTGTTGTTTTCACCCGTTTTTGTTTCCCTTCATCATTTTCACTTCCAAAGGGCCCCTAAGATAAGAATAAGAGATAATTAGCTAAAATATATACTTTCACATATCAAAAGTACCGAAAACGATGAAATTAACATATAAAAAATATAGACAAATATGCACTTATCAAATACCCCCACACTCATCCGTTGCTGCCTCAAGCAACACAAACTAAACAGGCGAAACGGAGGAGTTAAAAACTTTTATTATAGAAAGACCAAACACGAAAATGATAGAAGCCGAAATATAAATAGTTAAAATCTCAAAACGATTACAGGCATGGATCGCTCAACATAATATAAAAGAAAAAAAAAACTCTTCCAAAAAAAAAAACAAAACTAAGAAAAATAAAAGATAAAACCACTTCAATGGAGCATCTCACCACCCAACTCCAAAGATAATCCAAAAATAGACAAACGACAAAATCACTAAGTCCACCACAAGTTACTAAAAATCATTATCGACCAAAGGTGTGTGTGTGATTTTGCTCGTGCCGTTTTTCACAGAAAAAGAGGAATGTTAAGTGATTAGCAAAAAGAAATATTTTCAAGTACAATGCACACAATTCATACTTTTTCTATCGTTCATCCACTCTAAAGTCTACGTTAGGTCGTTCCAGGATTAGGTAGGACTTTTTGGCTTGTAATGTTAGGCTAAGGACATAAAAAGGTTACAAATCAAAGGTAAGAGGAGACAAAAATAAACGAGATAGAGCTAACGCAAGTTAAAAAAATAAACGAACAACCTTCTAGCCATCGTTTTCACTCTTCTCACTTACCCTTGTACAACTTACTTTATTCTTCTTTGATGTACACCCCATCTAACAACATACTTTCTTAAGAAGTTTTTAAGAATAACCAAAAATAAGAGAGAGAGATGCCTGAATTTTTTTTTTCAAGATTTTAATATAATTTTTTCTTCATTTTTCGCCATTTGTTTTCGGCTTTTTCTCTTTTTCTATTTTTTTCTTTTCAAGAATCAATATTTTTTCATTTCTTTCTCTCTTTTCAACAGCCAAAAGCACTGAACATATGAAATTATCCAAAATACCCTTTTTCTTTTTATAAACAGGATTTTTCTTTCTTTCTTTCTTCACCCCTTTTAACCCCACACTCATTCTTTTCCCACACTCAAAACGGCTTAAAAAGATATAAAAATATTTAGCTCCATGAATTGAGGTTTTATATAGTGAGGTTAAAAGAACAAAGAAAAGAAGGGAGTGTAACCCTTGGCATGAAGGCACAAAAAAGGAACTAGGGATTGATTTTATTTAGGATAAGATAAGAAAGGCATAATCGGTTCAAAGAAGGCCCAAGACCATCATCTCTAGGACAATCCTAGACTAGACTTTTTTAGTTTTAAAGACAGAAAAATTATGGAATAATCCAAGATTCCTAAACTTCTATTACTCAAACAATATTCACAAGTGCATAAAAACCATTGATCATGTAAGAAATTTAGTAAATATGTTTTTCCAAGTAATTAAGTAATTTACCTTTTTCTAAAAACCTAAAGAATTTTTCAATTTAATACTCTACCGAAAGTGATTAAAAAAATATTTTGGATTTTTATAAAGTAAAAAGAAAATACTGATTTCTTTTGGAAATTTTTTGAGTAAGAGACTATAATAGAAAAAAAAAAAAACTTAAAAGAACGAAAAAGAAAGAAAGAGACTTCCAAAAAAAACTTAAAAGAAAGAAAATGCCCTCCCCTCCTCCCCCCACTTGAACTCACATTGTCCTCAATGTGAGGGTTAGACTAAAAGAAAAACAAAAAAAACATACATATGGGAAGCAATCCCACAGATATAAAGCGATAAATTATATCTGGAAGCCATCCCCACACGAAAATAAAAGAAAGGACTAGAAATAAATGAAGAGAGAAAGAGAGTTCAAGAAGTGTTTAGAGAAGTTATCTTGTGGTTGTTTGAACAAACAACCCTTTCTAGCTCCTGGAGAAAATTTTTCAATATTTGCCACTTCCAAGGGACCTACTGCCGATGGTAAGGTAGAGCCTACTGTTTGCAGTAGGTTTCTACCTCCAAGGGATGACCACGTTAGCCTCCGTACCGCCAACGGTTCCACGGTAGGCTTCTGTCCTGCTTGTGGAATGTCTTTCATAGGGTGCGATTCAGCTTCCTGGCTAACTTTGACCAATCTAAATAGACTTGTAATGTGTAGGGGTCGTCCTAGCATAGAAATAACTCTCCCAAGATCCGTGTGCTTCAAAAACAACAAACGGTAAAGAAAAAAAGAACAAATAAAGATAGAAAACAGCTAAAACCATATTCAAAAATAGCTTACAACATTGTAACCCAGCCGATCTTACTCGTCTTGAAGAACGAGGGATTCCTTTTGAAGGGTTTCCATGTCATCACCGAAATATTGTTTAAGGCGATGGCCATTTACCTTAAACATCCCTTGTGTAGGATTGTTACCTCTATGGTGTCGTAGGGAAAAACTTTGTTTACTGTGAATTTTCCAAACCATCGTGATTTGAGCTTCCCAAGGAAAAGGCGAAGGCGTGAGTTGTAGAGTAGCACGGCGTCTCCTTCTTTGAATTCTTTTTTGACCAGATGCCTATTGTGCCATCGCTTCATCTTTTCCTTATATAAGTTGGAATTCTCGTATGCTTGTAATCTCCATTCGTCGAGCTCATTTAGCTAGAGTAGCCTTTGTTTACCTGCACGAATATAGTAAAAAATTAACTAGTTGAATCGCCCAATGAGCTTTATGTCAATTTCGATAGGTAAATGACATGATTTTCCATATAGAAAACAGAAAGGAGTACAATCGATTGGTGTTTTATAAGCAGTTCAATTAGCCCATAGAGCATCATCAATTTAATACTCCAATCTTTTCGAGTACTATCAATGATCTTTTCAAGGATGGATTTAATCTCCCTAATTACTACTTCTACTTGGCCGCTAGTTTAAGGATGATACGGAGTAGCTAGCTTATGAGTTACTCCCAATATCTTAAGCATGTTTTCGAATTGTTGGTTACAAAAGTGAGTACCTCTATCACTTATGATGGCTCTAGGGACACCAAAATGAGAAAATAACTTTTTTTAAGAACTTAATCACAACATTATCATCGTTTGTAGGTAAGGTTTGAGCTTCAAGCCACCTAGACACATATTCCACAGTGACCAAGATATATTGATTACCAAAAGAATTAGGGAAAGGACTCATAAAATTAATACCCCAATAGTCAAACACCTCACACACTTGGAAAGTATTCATAGGCACAGTATTGTGTTTTAAGATGTTACCTATGCGTTGGAAATTTTCACATTCCATTACATACCTTTTTGCATCTTTGAATAGGGCCAATAGAAGCTTGATTCGAATACCTTTTAGGCAGTCCCGTTGACTTGATAGTGCCCGCCAGCTAGGCCTTTATGACAATGGTTTAGGATTTCTTCTGTTTCAGAATAGGCTACACATCGTCGAATTATTTGGTCAGCACATTGGCAGAAAAGGTATGGTTCCTCCCAAAAGTAGTACTTTAAGTATGCAAAGAACTTCTTCCTTTCCTGTGTATTACCTGTAGGTATAACATTTAAAACTAAATAATTAGCTACGTCAGGATACTAAGGTGAATCATCAATGATAATTTTATATAAAAGAAGTTGTTTATCGGGAAATGTGTTGTCAATTTGTTCTTTGTCCGATGGTTCTAAACCAGGATCTTCTAATCATCAGCTGCTAGATTTCAGCTCCCTTCTTGTCTTTAATCTCCAAGTCAAATTCCTATAAAAGAAGTAACTATCTAATAAGTATAGGTTTTGCATCATTCTTCGAAATGAGATACTTCACAACAGAGTGGTCAGTATAGACTATGACTTTAGAAAGTATTAAATAAGGATGGAATTTGAATATGTCAAATGTGAATACTATTACAAGAAACTCCTTCGTCATTGTCTAATTTGCTTAGGCATTTGTTAGAGTTTTGCTTGCATAGTATATCGATTGGAAAAACTTACCCCTTCTTTGGCCTAAAACAGCACATATAGCATAGTCACTAGCATCACACATTAATTCAAAAGGAAAAGACCAATCTGGAGAGACTAAAATTGGAGAGTTCATGAGCTCTTTAAGCAAAGTAAAGTTAGCTAAACAGTTACCATCGAAATTGAAAGGCATATCTTTCTCAAGCAAAGCAATAAGAGGTTTAGTAATTTTTGAAAAATCCTTTATAAATCTACTATAAAACACCGCATGGACCAAGAAACTCCTAATCGCTTTTACATTGGAAGGCGGATGCAATCTTTCAATTGTCTCTATTTTAGCTCTATTGACTTCAATGTCATTTTCAGAAATTTTATGTCCTAAGACTATTCCTTCTTGAACTATAAAATGACATTTTTCCCTATTTAAAACAAGGTGAGTCTCTTCAAATCTTTTTAAAACTTTTTCTAGATTAGACAAGCAAGCATCAAAAGAATTACCAAACACAAAAAAATCATCCATAAAGACTTCCATAATATTCCCCACCAACTCTTCAAAAATAGCAATCATGCAACGTTGAAAAGTAGCAGGAGCATTGCATAAACAGAAAGGCATACTTCTGCATATGAATGTATCGTATGGGCACGTGAACATCGTTTTCTCTTGATCTTCTGGGACGATGGGAATATGGAAGTATCCTAAGAATCTATCGAGGAAGCAATACAATGGATGGCCGGCTAACCTTTCTAGAATTTGATCAATGAATGAAAGAGGGAAGTGATCCTTTCGAGTTGCCTCATTCAATTTTCTGTAATCTATGCACACCCTCCATCCAGTGATTGCCCTTGTGGGGATTAACTGGTTTTTCTTGTTTGCCACCATAGGCATTCCACATTTCTTTGGTACTACTTGAACTGGACTTACCCAGATGCTGTCTCAGATAAGATATATGATTCCAGCATCTAGGAGTTTAATAACTTTCTCCTTTACTAATTCTTGCATGTTTGGATTCAATCGCCTTCGAGGTTGAATCTGAGCTTAGAATCCTCTTCTAATCTGATCTTAAGAGTGCAGAACGACGGAACCTCGAGCTTAGAATCCTCTTCTAATCTGATCTTAAGAGTGCAGAAGGACGGACTAGTTCATTGAATATCTACTATCTTCCAAGCAATAGCTTTCTCATAATTTTGCAAAGTCCGTAATAGAGCTTGTTTTTTAGGCTGTCTCAATTTGGAAGAAATGATGACCAGGAGTGTTGAATTTTCCCCAAGAAAAGCGTACTCCAAATGATCCGGTAATGGTTTGAGTTCTAACTCCAGGGGTTCTTCGAAAGAAGTCTTTAGAGAGGGTTTTGGGGATACCTTTAATTCTTCTTGTGTAGTAGTGGGCTTTTCCTTCCTTGATTCATCTAATTTCTCATTCAGAACCCGAACCTCCTCAGAATCCACTTCGTTTTCGGAATCTTATTGTAAGGCTATTAATAATGAATCGTTTTGGACAAATTCTTGCACATGAGTAGAGATATGATGATCCATAAAATCTACCATGAAGCAAGTATCATCATGATCTCCCATTCTACGCATAGCATCGGGAAGTCTTAAGATAACTTTTTCTTCCCCTAGTCTGAAGGTCAAACCCCACATCTATGAGAGCCTTAGTAGTGGCTAAGAAAGGGTGACCTAAGATGAGCGGGACTTCAATGTCCTCACTCATATCCATAATCACAAAATTAGCCGGGAATACTAAGTCCCCTACTTTTTCAAGCACATCATCTATAATACTTCTAGGATACTTAATAGATCTATCTGCTTGTTTAATAATCATCCTAGTAGGTTTTGGCTCTCTTACTCCTAATTTTTTAAAGAAATCATAAGGCATGAGATTTATGCTAGCACCTAAATCAGCTAAAGCGTTAGAAACAGTTATATCTCCTAACGTGCAAGGAACAGTAAAACTCCCTGGATTCTTTAGTTTTTCTGGAAGCTTTTTTTTAGGATTAAGAATTGCCGAACACTCCTCATCCATCATTACCGAAGAAATGTCCTCCAACCTCTTCTTTTCAGAGAGAGCTTCCTTTAGAAACTTTGTATATTTAGACATTTGCATTAAAACATCAACCAAAGGTAAGTTAATATGTAATTGTTTAAAGATTTCTAGAAACTTGCCATATTGTTCATCTTGTTTTACCTTCAACACCCTTCTTGGGATTGGGATAGGAGGTCTATATGGCGGAGGGGCTAATGTTTTCTTTTCTACTTCTTTTTGTTGACCCTCCTTTTCCTTAGAGGGAGTGGATTCCCTTTGTGCTTGGGTCGTCCCTATATCCTTTTCTACAATCAGCATAAGTGCTAACTCTCTCCCATTCCAAAAAGTGACCACCTTTGCATCTTAATTTAGCTTATTAACAAGAGGACTTTCCATGATCATCCTTGTTAATTTCCCAATTTGATTCTTCATGTTATAGAGAGAGGCAGTTTTGCTCCTTTGAACTTCTTCCATACTTTTTACCCCATTATTTGCTGAATTTACGTATTTCAACACAAGATCCTCCAAGCTAGGTGATGGAAATAGTGGATTTTGATCTAGACTTCTATTTTGAAAACCGGGGGGTGGTTGTTTTCTTCATTGATTCTCGCCATTCCACACAACCCCCGGTTGATTTCCCCAACCCAAATTATTTTGATTAGGATACGAATTATATCCTCTCCAATTTCCTTGGAACATGGCATGTTGATGATAAGTGTTTTGGGGGTCTAAAAACCATGTTTTCTCTATCCCTTTTTCTAATATTGCCGCAGGTCAGGCTTCCATGGTATCATTGGCGTCCATGTCTTATAATCCAAATCCTGAAATGAATAATTAAGAAAAATATTTAGCACAAGTTCAAAAAGCTAATGGACAAATTTCCAAAGTTCATACCACAAAAACTCAACAAGGGCGCAAAAAACGTGAGCAAGAAAAAGAACAGAAATATGACGAAAGCACTAAAACAAAACAATATTCCTTAAACTTGCCGTTCCCCGGAAACAGTGCCAAAAACTTGATGTGGGAAAAATTAAAATAATGAAATAGAGTGAAATCCTAATCATTACAATGCAAGGAAAGTGGACTTAATAATGCAGAAGTGAGTTTTAACCCGAGTGTCGAATCTTTCAGGGACTGACGAAGGTTCAAGTACTAATCGTGGCTCTAATTTTAGCCTAATAAAAATATGATGTCGTTGAGAAAATAAAAACTTAAAACTGAAATAAGTAAAGAATGCAAATAACAAAAAAAATGATTTTTAAAGGATTAATAAAAACAAGAGTTTGGATGGTGGAATTCCCCCAATGCTTGTTACTAATTCAATTGGATTGAATTAATTAAGTTGAGTCATCACTCAAATCGGGTATTTCCTATCTCTAGGCGAAAGCTACCCTACTCATTGACTCTTAGAGGAAAATCTCTTTTCTCCCTAACAAATTATGAGCACAATAAACCTAGGTGATTTAAAAGACCTAAAAGTGCAATATCACATCTCTAGTCTATTGCCCCAACTAGCCCCCAATTGGTTGCCCTAAATTGTTCTTCCTTTTTCAATCCCAAACAACCTTCAGAAATAATCTAATATCGCGATAATTAAATTACAAACAAATGCAATTAGAAGGCAACTTAAATTTTAAAAAACATCAAAATCAAGAAATTAAACAAAGGGCTTCATAATCAAGAAATAGGGTTCAACCCCAATCCAAACAATAAAAATTACTCATTATTCATTATAATAAAATTGCAAATTAACATAAAGTTCAATAACAAGAAAAGGAAAAGAAAGTTTAGGATAGAAATCGAAGCTACAATTGAAATCCCGAACGTCTTCCAAGCTCGTCTTTCAAGTCACCAAGTTTAACATCGAAATCTTGAAATTATGCCTTCAATTCTTGAATCTGAGAAATTAAATTGTGGAAATCTTGAAACTTTACTAACTAATTGAGTGTATAAAAATTGGAATTAAAAGAGTGTTTAATCTAATCTAACCTAATTAATCTAATTAATCCTGTTTTTAAAATCTAAAACTAATTTATCTGAGTATCTAATTCTATCTAAGCATGTCTATGATAGCTGCAAAAAGACCCCTTATATAGAGGTGAAAAATACAAGAAAACTAAGTTGAAATTGGAACAAAATACAAGAAAATCGAGTTTGCCTTGAACTCAACAGCTTCTTGCCATCACAGCCTGCTGCCAACAGTAGGGCGAGGCCTACCTTGCGTGGTAGGTTTCTGTTTGCCAATGTCCTTTGTTCCACAGAACCTACCAGTGACAGTAGGTTGGCCTACCTCGCGTGGTAGGTTGGCTAATTTGTTGCTGACGACTTCGTTTTTGTCATTTTCGCCCATTTTTGTTTCCTTTCATCATTTTCACTTCTAGAGGGTATCTAAGACATGAATAAGAGATATTAGCTAAAATATATACTTTCACACATCAAAACACCAAAAATGATGAAATTAACATATACAAAATATAGACAAATATGCACTTATCAAGTATCAAAACCTCGTATATACATTTTTCTTATTATACTTGTTACTGCTTTGATTACATGTGTTGTTTCCTCATTCGGTTTCATAATAAGATTTCGATTATGCTTATTTGATACGTGGTATGAAATTTGTTTCATGCTCCATTCACAATGTTTTTGTTGTTCTAGGGTTAAGTTAATTAAATATTTTGTTAAATTCGGTTATTTTTAATTTGATTAAATAAGACAGAAGTGTTTTTTGTTTCAATCATGTTTAATGTAAACAATATGAATGAGATTGTAGTTTAAATTGTTAAACTACAATACATAATTGAAATTTATTGTTTAATTGTTAACATGATATCTAGAGAAATTATGATTCGGGTTTTTGAAGCAGTAACTCATGCAGCAAGTAAAAAGAAAAAAATTATTTTTGTTTTCAATGTAGCTGCCCAGTAAAACCCCGCAAAGATGCTATGCCATGACCCCACTCACTGTCTAGTAAGCGAGAGCACTTTTTTTTTTGGTTTCTAGAGAAGTGTCCCTAAGACACCTTGTTGTTCTTTTTTGGATGCATGGTGCATAGCATGGCCCTATACATTAAGTATTTTGCAGGTCTAATTTATCTATTTTTTGGGTTGTAAAGTTTTAAATACAGCATGCATGTCGTTTTCATTATTGTAAGCTTTACTAGAATAGGTTTTCTTATTTCCTATTATTGTATTTGGAGATAACATTCTATGTAACAAGGCAAGAAGGTCAAGGCTATGGAGGCAAGCTCATGGAGATAAAGACTCACCTAGATTAACCTTGACTACACGAGGCTCGTGGGAGTCAATATAGGATTGGGGCCATGCTATGTCACGTTTTTATTTATGCTTTCTGTTATGCATGTGATGCTTAGTATATATCTTTATATACTTGCAAACTGCTTTTAAAATAAGGAAAATATTTTTGAAACTATATAAAGATTAAGTGATGCAATGCCTCTCATAATCTTTAGCACTTCTCAAAGCTTGGATCATCATATTGTCTCATTGCCAAAGCATGAGATAAGTGGTTACCTAAGTAGGGGAAGATGGAAAATGGTGATTTCCATTGCTTGGAATGGTTTGATTTAACTAGGCTAGTAAAACGGGTTAGAGCTTAAGGCATCATATGGTATTTTTCTGGGACATAGAGATATCAATCTCATTAATCCATTTTGTTTAATTATGGATGATAAGCTAAAGCTTACTTATGATTAATATAAAATGGAGAATTTTCTACCAACTATCTATATCAAGTGTTGAGATTTTTTTAGTGGAACTTTATGCATCATTTAAATATTTACTTTGCAAATTTTATATAGATCATAGCTTCAAATAATTCAAACAACTCTTTGCGATATGTGCTTGAAAAGTATAAATTTAGTGAGACTAATTTCCTTGATTGGGTACGATATTTAAGGATTGTCCTTAAGCAAGAAAAAAGGCTATATATTCTTGAGAATCCAATCCCCAATGAACGAGCTAAGAACGCCCGTAGAGTCAAAAAAGATGCTTATAGTAAGCATAAGGATGACTCTAATGACGTGAAATATCTTACGTTGGCCACGATGAACCCTAACTTGGAAAATCAATTCGAGGAAGTTGAGGCTTATGAGATGATGAAACAACTCAAAGAAATGTTCTAAGAGCAAGCACGTCAAGAAAGGTATCTTACCACTAAGTCGTTAAGTAGCTGTAAAATGGCCTTAGGCACCTCAGTCAGTGCTCATGTCCTTAAAATAAATGGCTGTTTTGATCAACTTAAAAAACTTGGAGCATCTATTAGTCTTGACATGGCCACCGATATGATCTTGGCCTCTTTGACATCTGAATATGATCAGTTTGTCATGAACTTTAACATGTACAATATGGAAAAGTCTATAAATGAATTGCACAAGATGCCCAAGTAGGCTGACAAAAATATTTTGAAATCTACTCCTAATATGTTTTTATGGTTCAAAAAGGGAAGTTCAAGAAGAACAAGGGAAAGGGAATGCCTATGGCTAAGAAGGGCAAAGGCAAACAGAAGTCGAAGCCTAAAGCTAAGCCACCAAAGAAATGTGCTTGCTTCCATTGCAATGAACCAGGTCATTGGAAGAGGAACTGCAAGCCATACTTGGAAGAAAAAAAGAAGTAGAAGAATAGTGAGACTGTCGTTTTAGGTTTTTTTGTTAAAGAAATTAATATATCTACTCCCACTTCATGGGTACTAGAAAAAATCAGATGTGGAGCTCACATTTGTGCAAATATGCAAGGGCTTAAAAGAAGTAGATCTTCGGCAAAAGGAGAAGTGGACCTTCGAGTTGCAAATGGAGCAAAAGTTGCTGCAGTAGCTGTAGGGACATTTGATTTACTTTTGGTGGATGGGCTTATTATTGAGTTGAAGGATTGTTTTTATGTTCCTGCTATGAGTAGGAACATCATTTCAGTTTCTTGTTTGGATATTGATGGTTTTGAATTTATTATTAAGAATAATAAATGCTCATTTATAAGAATGATATTTTCTATGGAGACGCCTCATTACTCAATGGACTTTACATTCTTAACCTACATGATTCCAATAGTGGCCAATCTATAACATAGATACGAAGAAATTTAAATATAATGAAATAAATCAAACTTATTTCTGACATTGCCGTTTAGGCACAACAAATGAGAAGTGTATATCTAAACTCTATCAAGTTGGGCTTTTTAACTTTATTTGACTTTGAGTCTTATGAAACATGCAATCCCTGTCTATTAGGGAAAATGATTGAAAGCCCATTTACAGGACAGAGTGAAAGGGCTACTGATTTATTGGAACTTATACATACTGATGTATATGGTCCAATGAACATACAAGCTAGAGAAGGTTTTCAGTACTTTATTACGTTCACAGATAATTTTAGTAGATGTGACTACGTCTATCTAATGAAACATAAATCTAATTCCTTTCAAAAGTTTAAGGATTTTCAAAATGAAGTACAAAATCAACTTGGAAAGAGTATCAAATTACTTCAATCAGATCGGG
Source organism: Catharanthus roseus (assembly GCA_028651295.1). Lineage (NCBI taxonomy): Eukaryota > Viridiplantae > Streptophyta > Magnoliopsida > Gentianales > Apocynaceae > Catharanthus > Catharanthus roseus. The sequence continues at coordinate 188,820 of JAPQWS010000046.1, read as the reverse complement.
TTGGTGAATACCTAAGCCAGGAGGCGACAAACATCTCAAAAATTTGTGAGATAGTCTCATATTAACTCCACCAGGAACACCACAATGGAACGGTGTATCTGAAAGGAGAAATTGGACACTATTAGATATGGTTCAGTCAATGATGAGTCAAATAGATCTTCCAATTTCTTTTTGGGGCTATGCTTTAGAGACTGCTGCATTTGTATTAAATAGAGTTTCATCTAAGGCTATTCAGAAGACACCATATGATATATGGACTAAGAAATGACCTAATTTGTCAATTCTCAAAATTTAGGGATGCAAAGCTTTTGTAAAGCGATTATTATCTGATAAACTCGCACCCAAATCTAATAAGTGTTTGTTTATGGGATATTCTAAAAAAACTAAAGGATATTATTTCTATCTTCCATCAGAAAACAAAGTGTTTATTGCACAAAATTGAAATTTCCTCGAAAGGGAATTGATTTCCAGAAGAGTTAGGGAGTAATATTTATCTTGAAGAAATTTGAGATCCGCAAATTGTTTCTGAAGCAAATGTGGAAACTCAATTGGACTCAAATGTTCATACTGAGCCAAAACTCTTGACACAATGCCAAGAAGGTTTGGTAGGATTTATCAAGTGCCACAGAGATATGGATTTCTTATGACTAATGACCATAATGTTGATCTTATCGATCAAAATGAACCTACTTCCTACCATACTATTCATAATCCTAAATCCATGAAATGGATAGAGGCTATGAAATCTGAGATGAAATCCGTGCATGATAATCAAGTATGGACCTTGATTGATCCACCTGAAGGTTGTAAAACACATAGGGTGTAAATGGGTTTTCAACAAGAAAACTGACATGGATGGTAATGTGCATACATATAAGGCACGACTGGAAGTAAAAGGATTTAGACAAACTCATGAACTATGATAAAACCTTTTCTCTAGTTGTCATGCTTTAGTCGATAAGAAGTCTTCTTGCCAATGAAGCATATTGTGACTATGAAATGTGGCAAATGGTTGTTAAAACGATGTTTGAAAATCTTCTTGAAGATGTGTAGATGACACAACCTGAGGGTTTTATTCATCCTTCGAGTTCTGGAAAAGAGTGTAAGCTTCAAAGATCCATTTATGGGTTGAAGCAAGCATCTTGGAGTTGGAATCTTTGTTTTGATGAAGCAATTTAAAGAATTCAACTTTATCAAAAATAAAGATAAGCCCTTGTGTATATAAAAAGGTTACTGGGAATGTAGTAATTTTCTTAGTACTACATGTTGATCACATCTTGCTAACTGGAAGTGACATCTCCACTTTGGAAAGTGTAAAAAACCAGTTGGGGAAGTGTTTCTCAGTAAAAGAATTAGGTGTAGCGGCTTATATTGTAGGCACTAGTTACTATAGAGATAGATCTAAAAGGCTAATTAGCCTAAGTCAGTGGATATATTGACAAAGTATTAAAAAGGTTTAGTATGCAAGATTCTAAAAGAGGATTCTTGCCAATGTCACATGGTATTAAACTCAGCAAATCTCAAAGTCATTCCACAAAGGAGGATCGAGAGCCCATGAGCCAGATACCATACGCTTCTGCAATTGGGTCTATCATGTATGCCATGTTATACATTCGACTAGCGGATACCAGCTAGGCCCTAGTGAGCCACATTGGACTGCCATCAAGAACATCCTCAAGTACTTAAAAAGGACTAAAGATATGTGTTTAGTCTATGGAGGACAAGATGGAGAGCTGGTTGTAAATGGTCACACAGATGCTAGCTTTCAGATTGATGTAGATGATTTTAGATCGCAACCTGGTTTTGTGTTTTGTCTGAATGGGGGTGCTGTGAGCTGGAAGAGTTCATGCAGAGGCTGAGTATATGGCTACTTCTGATGCAGCCAAAGAGGCAGTTTGGATCAAAAAGTTCATTATTGAACTAGGATTAATTCCTAGCATTGTGAATCCAATGGACCTTTATAGTGATAACACATGAGCCATTGCACAAGTTAAGGAACCTAGATCTTATCAACGATCCAAAAATATTCTCAGACATTTCCATCTCATTTGAGAAATTATTGAACATGGAGACATGAAAATTTGCAAAGTAGATACCAATGAAAATATTGCAGATCCATTGACAAAGCCACTCCCACAACCTAGGCATGAGGGTCATACTAGGTCAATGGGCTTGAGAGTCATGTCTAATTGGAACTAGAGCAATTGGGAGATTGTATTTGATTTATATGAGGCATGCATTTTGAATTGTATTTTAGGCTTTTGGTCATCAAGTATGTGACTTGATAGTAAAATCATTTTGCTAATAAAATACTATTCTTGTTTGTCCCTAGTTTTATCTTATCTTGTACTGTTGAAGAAAACTAGTATGAAATCTAGTTGATGATCAAGTTTTACTAATCATGGATATGAGATATAAAGTCAGATCATAAATACGTATTGAAAATAATGAATTCGACATGACCGAAAAGAAGAAGAAATACTACATGGATTTAAGTCATTAGTATTTTCTTCTCAGTCTTATATTTAGTGCCCTTTGATCTTATGTCTCTATTATTTCTTGCATGGCAAGAACTATATTTTGACACAGTCAAACATCACTTTTAACCGAGTGATAATTATCTCTATTGGTTGGGCGTGGTTTTTTTATGGCTTAAATATGAGAGACAGTGAAAGAGATATGGCCATATCTTATTAAAGAGAGATATCTGTGTGCCCCTTGATATGGAAGACTGTAAAATACACAGGGCCAGGCTTATATATATATATATTAATAAGAGGTAATTAATATTATTGATAGAACAGTCTACTTGGTAATCAAGTAGATAGTTAATTAAGTTATGTAAGGATGACTCAATCCATGCCTTATGTTTAATTAGAATATCATGTGACAAAAGGACTAAGTATTAAAACTGATTTTAGGTTAAATCGTATCATAATTTTGCTTAATTTGGGTAATCATAATGTCTTGCTAGAGGTCACTTCTAATTTATGGATAATGTTCAGAACATTATTTTGGTGCACTTCCAAATATTAAGTGAACCTATAGGATCACACGCATAGACAAATTTTATGAGCATTATATCTATATTCAATCAACCTAGAATGTGACAAGGTTCATTGAACATATACAAAGGGATCACGGAACTGTCCAGATTCACTGATAAGTTATCTTTGGTAATTCAGGAAGTGATTATTTTATTTTTTCTGATAAATAAAATATATTATTTGCTTTATTATTTATAATATTTATCCAATCGTTGGATGATTATGAGATGGCAAGGACAACTAGGAGTGACGGAAGTTATGACTACACACACCATGGCAGAACATGGGTAGTTGGTAACCACCAGGTAATTACCATAGAAGTTTCTACTACTCCACTTCTTAGAAGACATGGCCATGGAAGTTACAGCTATCCCATATCATGCAGAACATGGGTAGTTGGTAACCAACATGTCTCTTCCTTTTTATTGGTTGTCCTATGTTATGAGATTATGCGTCTCATCTATTTATAGGCCATGTTAGCCAAGTTTTGATGGTTAGCCATTTTACCTCTACAAAAGTTTTCCAAAATATATAGTTAATTGTTTAGAACAATTTCTGGACTTGAGGAGCTAGAATCCCGATTGCTCATGAGGGTGTTCCAGTTTGCTAGGTGATAAAGTAAATGGTTAATTAAGTTATATAAGAATGACTCGATCCATGCCTTATACTTAATTAGGATATTGTATAACAAAATGACTAAATATTAAAAATGATATTAGGTTTTCATATTTTTTACTTAACTTGGGTAAGCATAATGTCTTGCTAGAGACCACTTATGTTTTGTAGATAAGTTTCTAGGACATTTTTCATCCACTGTCAACGTTAAGTAAATCTATAGGGTCATACGCATAGACGATCTTGTAAGCATTATGTCCATGTCCAATGAATCTAGGTCGTGTCCAGATCGTTGAACGTATACAAAAGGGATTTGAGGAGGTGTACAGATTATGTTTTGTAGCTATTTTGGTAAGTTAATAAGTAACTAATTTGTTTATCAGATAAATAAAATTAATTACTTAATATTATTCATCGAACTGTTGGATGATTATAGGAATAGACGGATGAAATTAGAATTGTCATTAGATGACAATTAAGGTTTTAAGGTTGACAGCTATAAAAGGTTATGTTAGCCTTTTTTGCAGCTGACTTCTTCTTTAAAAAAATAAAAAATAATAATAAAAAAATAACCTAGAACAGCCATAATTATCTCTTGTCTCTCTCTCCAAAAATTCCAAAGGATTGTCAGATAGTTAGAGTTAGTTCTGAATAGTTTTCAAAATGCCGAGGGGCTAGCATCCCGATCGCTTGCAGAGGAGGTCGCTACGTGGATACCGGTATAGAGCGAAGCGTAAACAGCAGTGCCTCCATACCTTGCGGCATCTGAAATCGATGAGGTAGTCTTTCTTTCCAATCGGTTTTACTGGTTCTGCAGATCCTGTTAGCAGTTTTTCGGAGGTTCTATTATTATGTTCTTTTTTTTAGGCCTACGAAAACTAATAGGGGTACTCGCTCCCAGCCTAGCTTTTGTCTCTAAAGGACTGTAGTTGGGTTGGACGCGAGTACCCCCTTTTTGCTCTGGGCAAACTTTTCGACTAAAAATTGATTTTTTTTACGATTTTTTCTTCAAAGTTATTATTTTTTTTCTACAAAATCTTCATAATTGTCAAAATCATCCATATTTTTCCTTACAATCTTCAAGATTATATAGAAAGTGTAGAGTGAGAAAGTTGGGCGAGGAAAATGATTTTCATTTGAATTTTTTTCGCACGTTTTTTAATTTTTCCACGAATTTATTGTCTATACCCATTCTATTTTGTTATTTAAAATTTAAATGTTCCCTATTGGATTATTTTAGTCCAATGTTTAGAATTCGAGAGAAATATTAGGTTCTTGTTCCAATTTTTTAATTGTTCTATCCTATACACAATGTATACTATTTGGAAAGTTAAAATTTACACAGCTTTTTTATGAATAAATATACGCCCTAATTGATGTTTAAAATCTATGCATTAATTATATTTTTGGAGACTTGTAGATCTCGACTTTATGAGGAAGATCAAATATATCTTATGGTCAATATATTGCATGAGGTAATTGAGCGTTTTCTTCTTGAACTATTATCATTGTGAATAACATATACTTTTTAGAGTTCTTTCTCAAGACATGGATTTTCGTTTTAACTTATTGAAAGACTTTTTTTCGATGAAGTGGACATAATTAGAAGCAAAAATTTCATTCATAATTCTTATAAATCTTTGAAGGACTTTTGTATTGGGTCCATTGATCATTAGGTTTAGATTTACATTTAAAAATATTATTTATTTGGTTTGGTTTACATTATTTAACGGTTTTTTGAACTTGAATCTTTAATTTTTTCATCATTCTTTCTTTTCTAGGAATACTTAACTAATAAAATCAAATTATTTTATCCAGACAATGGATAAAAAGTATGAGATTGTTGGCTTTTTTTTTTTTTTTTTTTTTTTTTTTTTTTTTTTACTTGGTTTTAATGGACGAAAGAAATATATATGTAATGACTAAAACTTTTCATTCTACCCAAATTCAAAATTTCAAATTACTTTCTTGGACAATAGACAACAATTATGAGATTATTGGCCTTCTTAACTTTGCTTTGAAGAGAAAAATAAATAGGTGAAAGGTTGGAAAATTTTGTTCTACTCAATTTTAGATTAATTTCAAATTACTTTCTTCATACAATAGACAAAAGTATGAGATTATTGGCCTTCTAGATTTGATGAAAGAAATAAGTATTTAATGTCTGAAATTATTCATTTACTCAATTTTGAAATTTTAAATTACTTTTCCGGACAATAAACAAAAAAATTATATTTTTAACTCTTTTATTTGGTTTCGACGAAATACTACTTTTGTTGTATACTAAAAAAAATACTATACATATTACCAAAAGACGAAATTCCTTATCCTATGAGGAAAAAGAATACTATACTTCTATGGTAATGTAGTTGTGTTTCTCTAAACTTGAGATAAAAGTTTATAGGTAGAGATCAATGTAGAAAAGTTATTTGCTTATTAGTTTCTTTCTTTTCTCTTGATCTACAAAGAAAGCCATATTTTATGATTTTTTATTAAAAAAAAAATTCATTTGAAGAAAAGGAAAAATCAAATTTGAAAGGAATTCATATTCCTTTTTTGGATGCCATTAACTATTTTCACATTCCTGTTTTTACTTCAATTATTTCTTTATTAAGAAAATGAATATTATATTTTTAATCTTTATTATTTTTATGTTTTCTTTTTTATAAAGTATTCATTTCACATTGTGTTTTGTAAGTATTCTATTTACAAAAAATGTCTTGTTTAAAATTTGAATCTTCAGTTTAAAATGATATTTATGATTTTTGAAGAAGAATCCACCCAGTGCATAGCACGAGTTGTTTAGCTAGTATGTATGTGTATATATATATATATGTGTGTGGGTGTGTCTGTGTGTATATATATACACACATATATAAATATAAATATATATGTATATTTATCTATATATATGTATATATGTGTGTATATGTATGTGTATATATTTAATGTATATATATACACATATATATACATACATATATATATATACATACCTAGATATATATTAGCTTGGTCCCTATATCTTTATTTTACTCATTTTAGTCTAACAACTATTTATTTTATTTGCATTTTGTCCAATATCTTTTATTTTGCTCATTTTAATCTGATATTTACCTTCGATATTTTTGGATAGATTTCAAACTGGTCCCTTGAATTGCATGTGATGTTCTCTTAAAATCCTTCAAAATGTAAATAATGTATCAATAAAATACCTCACCTCACTTCTGTGTGGATTTAAACAGCCAACCTCAATTTACCAAAAAAAAAAAAAAAAAAACAGTCAATCTCATTTAGACCACTTGGATTCAAAATGTAAACCTAAATAAAGAAAAGTTACAACTTCATTGTCGTCAACCTCTCAAATTAGAAATAACAGCAGTAAGAGTACCCGAATGATTAGTTATTATTGAATTCGATATAGATTATTAGACTGTTTATCAATTTCGAACCGATACAATCAATATTTTTTTTGCTACCTGTATTGAAATCCTCGGCAAACTAATAACCAATTGCCAACACGCTGGTCAATTCAAAAATAAAAAAATTTATTTTTTTGACAAATTTAAATTGTTCTTCAAAAAATATGTTCTTGTGTCATTTGACTACTGATGTGATTTGAGACTAAACTACTAATATCAGATAATAGACAAGTACAGTTATCAGGGTAGTACTAGAGAATTCTCGAGTTGTCGAACTCTGGGATGTAGAAGCTATAATACTAACTATTTTTCCAATGTTTAATCGATCAAAATTGAGATGGAAAGATTTTTAAACTAAGAAACAATAAAATACTTTAAAAGCAATCTAAAAGTAGGTTGAAATCAAGTTTTAGAAGATTGTTTAAATGGTGGAATCCTCCTAAGGTTTTCAACTACTCCAGTTAGGAATTTTTGGAAAAGAATGTTGCAAAGGTTAGTTGAGCCTCACTCATGAGCATTTGGGAAATCCCTATTCCTAGGCAAAGTCCACTCTATTCAGCTAACTACTAGAGAAGAATCTCTTCTCTCCCTAACTGATTAGGAGTGCTTTAGAAATAAGAGTGAATTTGTGACCTAAAAGTATAATTATTATCTCTACTAATTACCAACTTCTATTATTCAATTGGTTGCCCTAGATTAATATTGTGAATTAAACAATTCTGGGGAAAATCGAATAACAAAAAGCACAGTAAACAACATTCAATTCATTAAAAACCCAAAATTATGAAGAGGAGAATAGCACTTAGGGTTTATCCCCATTCAAACAAGATAAAATCTAACAACTAATCATTGTCAATAAACGTAAATTCATAATCAAATCCATGAAAAGACAAAGGAAAAGAAAGCTTAGGTCTATGTTGAAGAATCCACGATTCGGAATATTGCCCGAGTTCCTCTCTCGATTCACATAAAGAATCCCGAATTGCTCCGAAGAAACTCTTCAATTCTTTCTTCAAAACCCAAATTCAGTCTAATTTAAGGAATCTAATCACTATGGGAGTTTTGGGGAGAAATTTTGAAGAGGAAAATCACCCAACACGAACCCTCTCAAGCACTAATTGAAGAATAGATGAAAAGTACATTAAAAGACTATTTAAAAAGAACGCAGAAAATTGCAGTTCAGGTCCCACTGCGCGGTCGGTCGGGTCTAGCAAGGTCTTACAAAAATATCCCTTTAGTTGCTTCTTTAGCGAGTGGTCGAGATTTTTCTAACTAAGCTTTAAACCCAATATTTGCAAGTACACAAGATCAATGTAATAGGCAGTATCAGGGTATCGAACCGCAGAGAAAGGCTCAACTACTTAAATTATTATCTTCCTAAATTAATTTTATAAAAGGAATCGAGCTTATCTTATCTAAAAAATTATTCCTAAATTAATTAAAGCTAATGAACAAAATAACTAAATTAAAAATAACAAGAGCTTCACCAAAGAGATGATTTAGAACCTCAAATCCACCACTAACCTATATAACAATGATTTAATTTTATTTAGGAGAAAATATTAGACCTTTATGTGGTGATCTAGGCTACAAGCTTCGATTCACTAAAGAAATATATTGAGCTTAAATGCATGACATAACTCATCTAACCATTAGCATGACCTATTCAATTCTATGACATAAATCATCTAAAATTAGCATGAACTATTCAATTCTAAAACCCACAATATACTTGCAAAAATAACATATCTCTCATACTCAAGACTACAAGAATTAAGTATGGATAAAAATATCAATTAACCCAAATAATTATTCCAAAAGAACAATCACAAAGAATTAATTGCATCAAACCAAGAAACATCCAAAGATATGTAATCACATAAATAATATAATAAATCTGCCAAAATAAAACCAAAGTCACATGGCTAGAGTTTCATCAAGATTCTAAGAAGAAAATTAGTTCATGGTTGAAAGAAAGAAGGAACCAATTTCTTGGAGAATATCATGACTTTCTTCCAATTGAAACTACTGCCACTGCCTCGTAAATTTTCTGCTGCTAAAATTTTCTGCTGCTGTCTTCTCCTCTCTGCTTCAGCTGATTTCTGCTCCAAAAGTTGCTGCTTCAACCACTGCCGCTGTTAGCTTGCTGCTTCCACCCCTGCTTCTTTCTTGCTGCCTCCTTTTAAAGCTTTTCCCCGCTCCCTCTTTTCCTATTCTAATTGGAACTCTTTCTTTGCAGCTCTCCTTTTTTTTCTACCTCCTTTCTTTTTTTCCTTTTTCTTTCCATGGGCTTGCTTTTGTGATGGGCTTTTGCTTTTCTTCTTCAATTTGTGGCCCATTCCCTTCGTCCTTCTTATTTGTGGGCTGCCTCCTCTAATGGGCTTCTTTTCCTTTATCACCAAAATAAAATAAGTCAAATATAATAATTATATTTAACAAATAAAATATTTTTAAAGGTTAATAATTAAAACTTAAGGCGTTTTATTTGTACAAAAAATGGACTTCATCACTGGGTCTGGCTGGGGCTGGAATTTCGATGTTGCTTTTCTTTTTTCATCTGTTCTTGCTCCGTATGCTCTACTTTCATTTCATTCTTTCTTCTAACTCATCCGATACATACCTATAAACAAAAAGAGAAGAAACGAAAAATAAGTATTCCATTTTTTACCTATAAAATACTTCAAAAACCAAAGATTAAAGACTGTAAAAACATATAAAAAAATGGACATATCAAATTCTCCCACACTTAAGCGTTGCTTGCCCTCACGCAAAACAAAATAAAGATGTAAAGATCGAACACAACTTTCCAAGAAATAAAAAAGAACAAGTCTAAACATTAAAAGAATCACACAAAACGCATCCAAGTATAATTTACAAAACTTAAGTGATCCACCAAACATCTCATGTAAACGATTACGAATCAATAGTAGGTGTACGTGTGGCTACTTATGTCAAGTTTCAACAAATGCAAATGGAATATCGGGAAATTAACAAAACAATCCACTTCAACAACAATGCCCATCACCTCGACTTTCCACTACCTATTAACTAGTTGGTCCAACTAAAGTCATCTGTGGATTAGGTAGGACTTTCAAGCTTGTAATGTTAGGCTAGGGACATAAAAGGATACCAAATGAAGGAAAAAGAAAAGAAAAAAGCAAAGAGAAGATAGCTTAATATAAACCGAAAGGAAAACAACATTGATATCTAATCTAAAACCTTAAGTCGCTTTTCACTCTCTTTTACCCTTCTCCCCCAGAACACTTTACCTCTCATTTGTTTCTCTATTTTCAATAGATCATAACCTACTTTACATTCTCAACTGTTCTCAACCCCATATGAAGTACAAGAAAGTTCTATAGTTTGAAAAAGAAGTGTATAACTATTTTTTCCAAGAAAGAAGCTTACAGAAGATATTTCAAATAGTCATCTTTTCTTTTCTTTTTTTTTCTCCTTTTTTCTTTCATCTTCTTTTTCTCATTTTCTTTTTACTTTCTCATTTTTCTTTCTTTTCCAACAAGACAAGTATTAAGAGAATCACAAGCTTTGATCAATACATAAAATTTTCTCATTTTACTCCAAACCCCTCATTTGATTTCTTTGTCACAGACTTTCCCAGATACCTCTTTACATAAACACTCTCCACTTTCTCCCCCACACTTGTCTATGTACCTCACTCAAAAGCGACTTAAAGATATAAAAACTCATTAGCTCTCGCAATTGATGGTTTAAATATGTCTTGTGAGTTTAAAAACAAAGAAAAGAAGGGTTAAAACCCTAATGCTATTTAGGCTCAAAAAGGTACTAAGGATTTAACATTGAAGGGTAGACAAGAAATATCAGACAGGTCAAAGAAGGCCTAAGATCTGTTGGAATCCGTAGGCAAAAACAAAGTAAAATAAAACTACGGAAATCCACCAACAGGATCTGCACATACTAGAAAAACCGATTGGATAGAAATTACCTCAATGTTTTTATTGTTCGTTGTGGAGGCGCTGCTTTGTATGCTTCGCCCTCTCACTCGGTATCCACGCGACGAACTCCTCTGCAAGCGATCGGGATGCTAGCCCCCTTCGTGTTCAGCTGCTCGAAGCCCGATCTCGACTATCTCGGTAATCGGTCGTTTTTCTGAGAGAGGAGGCTAGATACTATATCGCCGTTCTAGGGTTTAGGGTTTTGTTTTTCTTTAATGAGATAAAGGGACTGGCCAACAAGAAAAGGTTAACATAACCTTTTATAGTCATCAATATCAAAACCCTAAGCTGTCATCTAATGACAGTTCAATCTCGTCCGTCTATTCCTATAATCATCCAACGGTTAGATGAGTAATATTAAGTAATTAATTTCATTTATTCGATTAAATAAAATTAATTACTTATTAACCTACCGGAAAAATACAATATGGAATCGATTCCCCTTTTTGTATACGTTCAACGAATCGGGACGCAATCTAGATTCATTGAACGTGGACATTATGCTCACAAGATCGTCTATGCGTGTGACCATGTAGGTTCACTTAACGTTGGCGAGTGAATAAAAAAAATGTCCTAGACATTTATTCACAAAACATAAGCGGCCTCTAGCAAGACATTATGCTTACCCAAGTTAAGTAAATGTAATAATAACCTAGCATCGATTTAATATTTAGTCCTTTGTCACACGATATCCTAATTAAGTATAAGGCATGGATCAAGTCATCCTTATAAAACTTAATTAACCATTTACTTGATCACCGAGTAGATTGTTCCAACAAATAATATTAATAACACCTTATTAATACTTATTTGAGCATGGCCATGCATATTTTCCAGTCTTCCTTATCAAGGGGCCCATGGATATCTCTCTCTAAAAGGAGAGGGACAAATCCCTTTCACTATCTCCAATATTCAAGTCATGACGAGAAAATAAGCCAACCAATAATCATAATGATCACCTAATTAAAAGTGATGTTTGACTATGTCAAAACATATTTTCCTCCCCATGCAAGAAACATTAGAAACATTAGGTCGAAGGACACCAAATATAAAACTGAGAAGAAATACTTATAACTTAAACCCATGCAATATTTCTTCTTCACTTTGGGTCATGTCCAATACAATATTCTCAATATGTATTTATGAATTGATTTTATATCTCATATTCATGATCAGTAAAACTTGACCATCAATCAACTTCACACTAGTTTACAAGATGTAATAAACTAGGGACAAATAAGAATAGTATTTTATTAGCTATAAGGGTTTTACTATCAAGTCACATACTTGATGACCAAGAGCATAAAATACAATTAAAAAAATACATGCTTCATAAATCATAAATGTGAGTCAATTGGTCTTAGGGCATATACTAACAAGATCATCATTTCTAGGGTCAACTTAAGCTGGACACAATATTACCTCAAGGCATGACAAAAATAAATCTCAGGGCATGCATAGAAGTGAATCATCAAACTAATATCCTAAGATTCACAAAGCATTTACATACTACCAAGAAACTTGTCCATGCATATAAACTATCGATCCATAAAAGTCCATGCAAGTGCATAATATCTCACATAAGCTAAGCAACAAGTTTCATCAAAGTCTCATATGACAAAATTAAAACCTTTACAAGTTCTCAAATTGTGACTTTCAAAAACGAAAAAAAAAAAACTCTTTTTGAATTTTTGTTTTTATGAAAAGTGAAAGGGTAAATTACAAACTAAAACAAAAATGTTTTTGGGGTTTTCAAATGTTAAACAAAGGGGAAAAACACAACTAAAGACAAAAACAAAATATTTTTGGAGTTTTTAGAATATTTTATTTTTTTGAATTTTTAGTTTAGTAAAAACTCTCAAAAGAAACTAAAAAGCTTAAATGACCAACAAAAACCTTTTTGGAATTTTTTTCAAATTTTCAATGTTTATATGTTTTAATTGTAAGAAAACAAACTCAAGCAACTAAAGGAAGGAAAAATAAACTAAACATCCCCCAAACTTTAAACCAGATTTTCCTCTCTGTGGGGCCACAATTAAATAAAAACAAGAAAAACAAAATAACTAAAAGAAAACAAAGCAAACTTAAGGAGAAAACAAATAAAGCATAAAACACGGGAAGCAATCCCGAAAAGAAGAAACAACCACACATGGGAAGTAATCCCAAAGACAAAAAAGGCAATCATAAACGGGAAGCAATCCAAAAGCGAAAAGACAAAAAAAAAAACATAAAACCAAAGACATGAACAAAGGCAACAAAAGAAGGGAAGCAATCCAATAAAATAAAATGAAGATAATAAAAATAAAAATGTGTAGAAGGGAAAAAAGAATACTCCCTCATTGTGGCGCAACACCGCTACCATCGGATCCCAAATCCGAAGAAAAGCTATCATATAAAAAGCTAAGAATATCCAGCTGGCGCTGCATCATTTCCTCTACATCTTGAAGTCGAGTTTGGATCGTTTCTTGGAAGAGTTGCAATTAAGTATGGATCGCTTTTGTTGGATTTGAAGATGCTCCAACCGGTCGATCATGGCATCTCAGAAATCGTCCTAGTCCTCATCCGCCTCTGCCTCTTCTTGTTCCACAGCTGCTGAAGTGGAGGCTAACGGTTGTCGTCTCCACTTATTTACTTCCCAAGCATATTCCTTCTAATCTCCTCCTTGTTGTTCAAATGCCGGCAGTCACCTCCTTTCATTGTTATCCCACCAATAACAATTTCGTTCTACAGTGGTCACAGTGATTACATCTTAAGTGGAGGTTGTTTTTCGTAGTTCACTTGAAAAATCAACATTAAAGTGGTGAAAGGCACAAGATAGGAGCAACGGAAAACCAACAACCCTATCAATCATAGGGCTACAAGAAATGTCATGCAGAAAGAAGATGAGCAAAGAGGGAAGAGAGAAAGGGGAACGACTCCTAATCTTATCCATGATATACACATTGATCATCCTCAAATTATTTGTTTGTTTTTTAGATCGAAGCCGCTCAAGCTCTTTTATTACAAATGAAACGATAGTACTAGACTAAGAGCATAAAAGTAGCAAAGAGTAACAAAAACCGAAGAGTAACAAAAAATGAGCTACAAAAATATCACTCTAAAATGCCCACACCTAATAGCTAACAGTGACAAAAATAATAACAGAATTAACAACAGAAAACGAAATTGAGGACTAACAAAAATACGGAAAAAAGAACAATTGAAAACAGCAAAAAAACCAAATCGATGAAAACTTATCCCTTGTGTGCGTAATGTTTAACAAATTGAAAGAAAAAACAAATTCTCAACAAGGTACATCAGTTTTCACCAAACTAATACCTAAAAGTTATAGACTATTCGACAAAGCCAAGAGCAAGCCAAAGAAGTAGGAAACATGCTGTGACAGTTACAGTGAAACAAGTAAGTGGCTCCCAGAACTTTCTAACAACAAATTAAGACAACCAAAACCACAGAAAGGATAGACTAAGAAAACAAACCAGAAAATTAAAACTTAGTCCAGTTTTCTCAGTGGTCTCGTTGTTCAAGATTCGAAGCTGTGATGCTGCTTGGTGAAGCTTTCAGCAAAGTGGTGATAAGAGCCATTTTGACTGTGTTTTGCTGCTACTATGAATGTTAAATTGCACATTGTCTGTTGTTAGCTAGATGAGTACCTAGTCTTTAGGACTAGTTGCAGCCATTTAGTGGCCCATATTGTAATGTGCTAATTCCATAATCTGTTCATCCCCTACATTATAGGATGAAGTGGTTATAAGCTGGTACTATATTTCAGGAATGAATTCCCAACACTGATTGTGGTTGGGATTAATCATTTCTCTCTACTGACAATCTTTTATGGTATCAGAGCCACCTCTTTTACAGCATGTCCACCTTACCAGAACATCCAAAACCAACCATAGCAACGGCAGTATAAAGCTCTGCTGGTCTTCTTTTGACACCATCATTCGAACATTTGATTACAATCAAGTTGAATCAAGATAATTTCCTACTATGGCAGGCCCAGATATTGCCCTACCTTCACAGCCAACAACTCATGGGATTTGTAGACGGCACTGCTAGCCCACCGTCCAAGACCATCACAGAGAATAATCAGGCGCCAAATCCAGCGTATCAGGCCTGGATTCTCTAAGATCAGCTTGTACTAAGCACACTGCTGTCCTCCTTGGCTCCTGAAGTGTTGCAGCAAGTGCTGTTCCTCTCTACGTCCAGCGAGATATGGAATCAACTTCAGAGAATGTTTGCTTCTCAATCTAAAGCTAAAACAATGTAGATCTGTCATCAACTCTTAACTATCCAGAATGTTGGTCTATCAATAGCCGACTACGTCCACAAGGTCAAGGTCATGCACTAACCAATGACAAACTGTTCTCTTGCATGTTCGCAGGCCTTGGATCTGAGTATGATCCAATTTTACGTCGTTCACTATCTGCCTCGACGATTTCACCTTTGATGATGTCTACGCACTCCCAATGGCACTTGAAATGTGCTTGGATTAGCTGTGCAGCTCGAGTCCTCAGCCAATTCTGCTATAAGCCACAACACCAACAGCAGTAGAGGTAGCCGAGGGCATGGTAGACGAAATCGTGGACGCAAACGACAAGTGTCATTCAACACCAACTCCATCTTGAGCAGGAGTAACAACAATAATAGAGAGCTCTGCCAAATCATCAAAGTGCCACCATCGATTCAGCATAGCTATCAAATAGATGTACC
Organism: Catharanthus roseus; assembly: GCA_028651295.1. Lineage (NCBI taxonomy): Eukaryota > Viridiplantae > Streptophyta > Magnoliopsida > Gentianales > Apocynaceae > Catharanthus > Catharanthus roseus. The sequence goes on along the minus strand of JAPQWS010000046.1, from coordinate 173,052 downwards.
ACGCACTGTAGCTGCTTCACCACTCCTTCATACAACTTAGACACAAACTAGCACGCTGACCGGTGCCACCGATCACATCACCAGTGACCTTGACTGCCTAACAGTACGTGAAAGTACACCAATAGAGATCAGGTCCAGTAGCCAACGACAAAGGTATGCCCATTATTCATATTGGTCACTCTAGCATCTTGACTCCAAACAAAATTCTTCGTCTGAAAAATATTCATGTGCCAAATGCCACTAAAAATATTCTCTCTATTCATAAATTCACATCTGATAACAATGTTGTGTTTGAATTCGATCCCGATTGTTATTTCATCAAGGATCGAGCCACAAGAACAACTCTTCTTAACGGTTATTGTGAAAGAGGTCTCCACCCTCTGTCAATGTAGTACATTAGTAATCTGAGGAAAGCTCTGTCAGGATTTAAAACCAGTTATGAACAGTGGCACTGCAAGCTGGGACATCTCTCTTCATCAGTAGTTCGACAACAGCTCAACAATCTTCCTCATTATAACTACCAGAATAATTCCTCAGTTTGTAGTGCTTGTCAGCTTGGAAAAACTCATCAGCTTTCGTTTCCCATGTCAAATAATGTATCAAAGTCTCCATTAGAGCTTGTCTATTCTGATGTGTGAGGACCAGCGCGCACATCAGTAAATGGTTTTAGGTATTATGTAAGTTTTGTTGATGACTTAGTAATTTTCCTGGCTCTATTTGTTAAAAAGCAAAGCTGATGTAGCAAGCATCTTTGTCCAATTTCAAAAACATGTTGAACTTCTTCTTAATAAAAGGATCCTTTGTGTTCAATCCGATTGGGGTGGAGAATATCAGAAACTTCACAGTATTCTTGCTAAAACTGGTATTGTTCATGGAGTTTCCTGTCCTCATGCACATCAACAGAATAGGTTAGTAGAAAGAAAGCATCGTCATGTAGTAAAAGTCGCTCTTTCTCTTCTTGCTCAATCCCACATGCCTATTAAATTCTGGGATGAAGCTGTTCAAACTGCTTGTTTTTTGATAAATTGGTTACCTAGCAAGGTTATTCAGTCGTTAATTCCCATAGAAAAATTGCTTGGTAACAAACCTGATTACTCACTTCTTAAAACTTTTGGATGTGCTTGCTATCCTAATTTGAGACCTTACAATCAATACAAACTACAATTTTGCTCGAAGTAGTGTGTTTTTATAGGATATAGCAACATGCACAAAGGGTATAATGTCTTGATGTTTCTACTGGCAGAGTTTATATCTCAAGAGATATTATTTTTTATGAAAAGCTTTTCCCTTTCTCCACAAAGTCCTCTTCTTCTGGCTGTATTCAAACTATTGACCAGCTTGTTCTATCTATACAAAACCAAATTAGGAGTGATCAATTGATTAATGAGCACTTGCCTATTCAAACTGATCTTGTTTTGCACCCGCAAGAAAATACTGAAAATGCTATAGGTGGTCACAACTCTGCTGAAGTTGATGCTGCTCCACATTCTCCTATTATTACTACTCCTCACCACTCGTCCACTGTACGAGTGCGAATTGGTGTTGATAATATCTCTGCAGCTGCTACTTCTCAGCACTCATTTGCTAGTACTAATGTATCTGGGCCTAAACCTAATACCGGTGAAACAGAACAGGACACTAGTACTTCAGCAGGTCATCCCATGTGCAAGAGGTTGAAAATAAATCATTGTTCCTAAAAAATTTACTGATGGTACAGTAAGATATGCAGCTGCAGTGGTCCTTGAAGAACCAACAAGTCACAAAGAAGCATTGCAAAATGGTGACCGGAGAAAAGCAATGGATGCAGAGTTTAGTGCCCTTATGAAAAATAAGACCTGGCAACTTGTACCACCACAAAGCATATGAACGTAGTTGACTGCAAGTGGGTATACCAAATCAAGAAAATGCTAGATGGTTCTGTTGATCGATTCAAGGCTCAATTAGTGGCAAAAGGGTTTAAACAGAGGTATGGAATAGATTATGAAGACACTCTTAGCCCGGTAGTGAAACCTTCCACTATTAGGCTTATTTCGTCCATAGCAGTAACAAGAGGATGGAATCTACGCCAATTGGATGTGCAGAATACATTTCTTCATGGCATTCTTGAAGAGGATGTGTTTATGAAACAACCACTTGGATATGAAGATGCTCACTATCCATTCATGTTTGCAAACTCAAGAAACCACTATATGGCCTGAAACAGGCCCCAAGAGCATGGCACTTCAGATTAAGCACCAAACTGTAGGAAATTGATTTCAGACTGTCTCGAGCAAACACTTCCTTGTTCATCTATAGGAATGAAGGTGTAACTTTGTGCATGCTTGTTTATGTGGATAACATAATAATAACAGGTTCGTCACCTCCACTAATTAATCAGGTACTTCAACAATTGCACAAAGAATTTGCAGTCAAGGATCTATGAAGTTTACATTACTTCTTGGGTGTTGAAGTGAAATAGACAGATGAATGTGTCACACTCACACAGTCTAAGTATGTATCTGATCTGGTGAAGAAATCTAAGATGGACAAATGTAAGCCTGTGAGCAGTCCTATGTCAGTATCTAAAAAATGCCGAAGAGGGATTCAGGTACAGAAGTATAGTGGGTTCTTTTCAATACTTAACACTAACCAGACCAGACATTGCCTTTACTGTCAACAGAGTGTCTCAGTATCTTCACTCACCTACAATTGTATATTGGGCAGTTGTTAAAAGAATTCTTCGATATGTGAAGCTCACATCTGATATCAGATTGTTGATAAAAAAGGTCTCAGTCTGAACTTGTCAGTGCATTTTCGGATGCTGATTGGGTAGGGTGTCTAGATGACCAAAGATCAACAAGTGGTTTTGCATTGTACTTTGGTACGAACATAATCTCGTGGAGTTCACGTAAACAAGCTACGGTGTCAAGATCCAGACTGAATCAGAGTACAAAGGTCTTGCCAATACTACAGCTGAAGTAGTTTGGATTCACTCACTTCTTGGGGAACTTGGAATTTTTTCAGCACCGAGCTCTAGTTTGATGGTGTAACAACTTAGGTGCTACTTATCTTTCTGCTGATCCTGTCTTCCATGTGAGAGCGAAACACATCGAAGTTGACTTTCACTTTGTGAGAGAGAGGGTCGCTCGTAAGGCCTTAGAGATCAGGTTTATCCCAAGTCAAGATCAAGTTGCTAATATATTTACCAAGCCTGTAACAGCTTGTCAGTTGCAGATGTTCAGTAGCAATCTCAATCTGGTTAAGGCCGGTTGAGATTAAGGGGGAATGTTAAATTGCACAATTTCTATTGTTAGTTAGATAAGTACCTAGTCTTTAGGACTAGTTGTAGCCATTTAGCAGCCCATGTTGTAATGTGCTGATTCCATGATCTGTTCATCCCCTACATTATAGGATGAAGTGGTTATAAGCTGGTACTATATATAAGGAATGAAATCCCAGCACTGATTGTGGTTAGAATTAATCATTTCTCTCTACTCACAATCTTTTAGTGAATACTGAGAGTTGCAGTGGTCAAGAATTGTTGCTCTATGAAAATTGTAGTGCCGTGGTAGTAATGTGGTCTCACGGCAGGGACAAGAAGGTGGAAGCAGATAGGAGAAGAGGAGGAAGAGGAAGAGGGTAAGGTGGAAAAGGAGGAGAAGAAGAAAGGAGATGGTGGTTGTGCGGTGGCTGTGAATCGAGAGGGGCTACCGTGCGGTGTTGGGAAGTTGTTGTGGAGAAGAAGAAGAATGGAGGAAGGAGAAAGAGATTGATGCTGACAAGATAGAAAGAGAATGAGAGTCGCGGTGGTGGTCAATGGAGGACGGAGCAGGCACGGTGAGGAGAAGAAGAGAAAGAAGAAAGGAGAAGAATGAGAATGAGGAGAAGAGAAAATCGCGGTGGTGAAGGGAGGAAGGAAAGGAGATGGAGAGGTAGTGGAGAGCTTCAGCTAGGAATAAGAAGAGAATCGAGAAAGAAGGAGAAACGAGAGGAGAGCTTTACAGAAAATTAGGGAATTTAGGAAAAAATTAGGGGGAATTTGGGGCAAATTTAGCTGGAATCAGCCTTTGAATGTTTTCAAATTGGATTTGAGCTGGTCTTACTAGGATTACTCCCCAAGGACCCTTACTTGCCCAAACAACCTACCGCACGGGGCTGGGAGTGGCTGCCAGCTACGGCACCTTTCTGGAAGACTAATTTCTACAAACGTCTGGTTCGGTAGGGCTAAATAAATTTCAAAATTTTGCGTTTTTTCTCTATTTTTTGTGAGATTTCTCCTCATGCAACCTGCATACATGATATAAAATATTTTTATACCACAAAGATCGCACAATAACCTCCTGATTTCACCTTAAAACTTAAATAAAATGCAAAAATGAATAGAGAAAAAATACTCACAAAATTGAATACCAAACAAGAAAAAATGAAATATGCAAAACTCAAAATTGACAAATTAAACTCAATTATGCACAAATGGTACAACAAATTCTCAAAAGAAGTATGCTTTACTCCCTTTTAGGTGCCAAAAGCACTTCTCAGATGATGAGAATCCGAGACAGTCCAGTGTTCTAGATGTCGAATCGCCACCCAATTCATCAAGCCCTTCTTCAATTTGGGAGGGGAATGCTTCCCCTTGATTCTTGATGCCTTCAGGCTCTCCTTGCGTGATTACTTGGTTTCCTGTGAAGAAAAAGACACATCATGATTAGTATGAGTAATGAAAAGAAAGTCTCTTTACAATTGGAAGAGGGTGTTGGAGTTAGTAGGAATTTGAAAACAACTTCATTCTCCCCAACCCTCATAAGTAACTTTCTCTTTTCCATATCTATTAAAGCCCTAGAAGCACATAAAAACGGGTGCCCTAAAATTAAAGGAAATTAAACATCTTCTCCCATATCTAGGACCACAAAGTCCACGGGAAAGACAAGGTCCTTGACCTTTATCAAAACATCTTCTACAACTCCTCTAGGATGCCTAATGCTCCTACCAACTAAACTTACAGACATCATAACAGGAGTTAGGTTCCCTAGGCCTAGCTTCTTACACGTAGCAGAAGACATGACATTTATATTAGCACCTAGATCGGCTAAAGCCCTATCAATATGAAAACTACCAATCATGCAAGGGAAAGAAAAACTCCCTCGTTCTTCTAACTTCTTTGGTACCCTCTCTTTGTTGATGAGGATCGCCGAGCACTCTTTACCCAAGCTATGTGTAGATGTTTCGTCAACTTTCTCTTTTTTGTAAGCATCTCCTTCAAGTATTTCGCATACTTGGGTACCTACAACAGTAAATCACACAGAGGTAAGTTAATAGTTAATTGCTTAAACATATCCATGAACTTCCTCATTTCATCTTTGCTATGGTTAGGAACAAAGGCCACTGCATAAGAGACTTCTGGCTTGTATGTTACAAACCGTCGGCTTCTCATTCGTTCGCTCTTTACTTGGTTCCACTTCTTTTGATTTAGGAGTGGCTAATATCTCCAATGTCTCCTCATTACAGCTCTTCTTTGGGACAATTATTACTTTCTCCTTTTTGAGAACCTCCTCATCAAATCTCACCGATATAGTATTGGCACGCTCTTTCGGGTTTTACTCAGTATTGCTCGGGAGAGTTCCGGGAGTCCTTTCAGACACCAACTTTGCCAATTGCCAATCTGCTTCTCCAGATTGTCAAAAGATGCCTCTTGGTTTCTCTGAGCAGTTTCTATAACATTTATTCTGGCATCTATTGCACTCATGAATTTTACCATTAAATCCTCCAAATTAGACTTCACTAGCGGTGGATTTGGAGGAGGTGCATTATATGGCAACTGTTGTGCAAGTCTGCTATTCTGAAAACCTGGAGGATTTGGAGGTCGTTGCTGCCCTTGGTTACCACATGAAAAGTTGGAGTGATTCCTCCATCTAGGGTTATAGGTGTTTTAATATAGATTGTTACCTTGCCTATTCCTCTGAATGGAATCCACGTGCATAATAAGAGCAGCCATACAAGGGTACTCATGATTTGGATGCCCTCTGCTTTAGAACTCACAATATAATGTCATGTCAATTTTTACTCTCATAATTGTTAACATGATATCTAGAGAAATTATGATTCGGGTTTTTGAAGCAGTAACTCATGCAGCAAGTAAAAGGAAAAAAAATTATTTTTGTTTTCAATGTAGCTGCCCGGTAAAACCCCGCAAAGATGCTATGCCATGACCCCACTCACTGTCTAGTAAGCGAGAGCACTTTTTTTTTTCGGCTTCTGGAGAAGTGTCCCTACGACACCTTGTTGTTCTTTTTTGGATGCATGGTGCATAGCATGGCCCTATACATTAAGTATTTTGCAGGTCTAATTTATCTATTTTTTGGTTTGTAAAGTTTTAAATACAGCATGCATGTCTTTTTCATTATTGTAAGCTTTACTAGAATAGGTTTTCTTATTTCCTATTATTGTATTTGGAGATAACATTCTATGTAACAAGGCAAGAAGGTCAAGGCTATGGAGGCAAGCTCTGAAAACCTTGAGGATTTGGAGGTCGTTGCTGCCCTTGGTTACTACACGAAAAGTTGGAGTGATTCCTCCATCCAGGGTTATAGGTGTTTTAATATAGATTGTTACCTTGCCTATTCCCCTGAATGGAATCCACGTGCATAATAAGAGCAGCCATACAAGGGTACTCATGATTTGGATGCCCTCCGCTTTAGAACTCACAATACAATGTCATGTCAATTTTTACTCTCATAAGCATTGTTGGTTTTATCAATCTTTGAGTTTAATTGTTTATAAAATATACTTATTTAACCCTGTTTCTTCTTTTACTGATTATAGGTACCTTCAAACATAGATATGTTGAAAACAAGTCACAATAAAAGGATTTTAGAGCGGAAAATTAAAGAAAATAAAGAAGAATGGCAAAATTAAAAGAAGCTGGGAAATATTACTATCCGTATCCGGATACATAACCTGCTGAGGATTCATCTATGATGGTGCCTGGTTCATGTTTTCAATCTCTTGCTTGATCATGGATGCTAATCTCGAATCCATAGTAGTAAGTGCACCAACTTTCTGTAACCTGGCAGACTTAGGCTTGGCCCTCTATCCTCCCAACATTTAACTATTCATTGCAATTTGCTCTATAAGATCATACACTTGTTGAGGGGATTTACTATCTATGGAACCATTCACTGAAGCGTCAAATAACGGACTAACCCCAAATGAAACTCCATTGTAAAAAGATTGGATCTGAATACCTAAGTCCAGGCTATGGTGTGGGCACTTCCGAAACAATTCATTCCATCTTTCCCAAGCTTCATAGAGACTCCCGGTGAACTTGTTGGAAAGATAGAATCTTGTTTCTCGAATTAGCAGTGTAGCTAGGGAGAAATTATCTTCCCAAGAATTTCTCTGCTAGTGAGTCCCAGGGTGTAATAGATCCGGAAGGTAGTGATTTCAACATTGATACCTCCTTGCCCCTCAGAGAGAATAAGAAAAGAAGAAGGCAGATGGCATTGTTTGAGACTCTGTTGATTTTGAATGTATCCCAAACTTTCAAAAAGTTGGCGATGTGCTCATTAGGATCTTCATCTGGGAGTTCATCAAATTGCACATTGTTTTGCACCACCTGAATCATATTGGGCTTGATTTCAAAGGTATTTGCATGTATCTAGCAATGCTCAATTGCGCCCCAATGATGGACGATCGAGCATAATCTGACATCGTTCTCTCTGCAATTAGAGGTGGTAGAGGTGGTACAATTGGAGGAATTAGAGGTGGTGGATTGTGCAGTCCTGCTCCGTCTTATCCCTCGGAATTATCACATTGGTTGCCATTTTGAATCTTATAGTGTGGCAGACCTTGGGCAGTGTATGTTCGATCTTCGAGCCAACTGAACTAATTCATCCTGTTGACTACAGGGCATAAACTAGTTAAGTGAGAATCTGAAACAGATAAACGCAAAATGTAAGTTACCAAGAACCCAACAACCAAAGAAATAAGCACCAAATGCAATTTCAAATATGCAAGAACAATGAAACAAATAAAGAATAAATGAAAAGATAAAAAAAATTAAAAATAAGAAGTAAATGATTAAAGCAATAGATAAACGACTTTCCTAAATTCATTGTTCCCCAACAACGACGCCAAAAACTTGATGTTATTTGGGACTAAACTAGAAATATCAACTAACAGGCAAGTGCACCTATTGAGGAGTACTAGAGAATTCCCAAGTTGTCGAACTCTTGGGATAGAGAAGCTATAATACTAACTGTGTCTCTAATGTTTAATTAATAAAAAATAAGTTGGAAAGGTTTTTAAGCTAAGAAACAATAAAGTACTTTAAAAGAAATCTAAAAGTAGTTTGAAATCAAGTTTGAGAAGAATGTTTGAAGGGTAGAGTCCCCCTAAGGTTTTCAACTACTCCAATTAAGAATTTTTAGAAAAGAATGTTGCAAATGTTGCCTCACTCACACGCATTCCAGAAATCCCTATCCCTAGGCAAAATCCACTCTATGCAACTAACGGCTAGAGAAGAATTTCTTCTCTCCCTAACTGATTATTAATGCTTTAGAAATAAAGTGAATTAGTGACCTAAAAGTGTAATTAGTATCTCTAATCAATTACCAACTTCTATTATTTAATTGGTTGCCCTAGATTAATCTTCCTAATCTTGCGAATTAAACAATTTCGCAAAAATATATTAACAAAGAGCACAATCAAACAACAACCAATTAACAAACAATACTCAATTCGTAAAACCCCCCAAATTGGGAAGAACCCATTCAATCAAAATTAAACATAGCCAATATCATTGTCAATAAACATAAATTCATACTCAAATCCATGAAAAGACAAGGGAAAAGAAAGCTTAGGTCTATGATTGAAGTATCTGTAATCCGAAATGTCGTCTGAGCTCCTCTCTTGATTCACCCAAAGAATCTCGAAATTACTCCATAGAAACTCTTTAATTCCTTCTTCAAAAAATAAATTCAAAGTCTAATTTGAGGAATCAATCACTAAGAGAGGTTTCGGGGAGAAATTTTGAAGAGGAAAATCGCCCATAACAAACCTCTCAAGCCCTAAGTAAAGAATAGATGGAAAAATACATTGAAAAACTATTTAAAAGAACGCAGAATATTGCAGTCCAAGTTCCTCTGCACGACCGACCGGGTTCGGCCATGTCTTACAAAAATACTCATTTTGGTTGCTGCTTCAGCTGGGTCTGTTGGGTCTCAAATTTCGGTACTTCTTCTCTTTTATTCGTCTGTTCTTGCTCCTATACTCCCTTTTCACTTCATTCTTTCTTCTAACCCATCCGAGATATACCTATAAATAAAAGAGAAGAAATAGAGGACAAATATTCCATTTTACCTATAAAAATCTTTCAAAAATCAAATATTAAACACTATAAAAACATATATATATATAAATAGACATATCAACTACCTCAAATTGCAAGGTACTCTAAAAAATGCTTCACGATAAAGCTCGACTATAATCTATATTTCTACACCAGAGAGGCAAAGAATTATAGAGTTTGTTGAGAAGCTAATTATGGCTTAAAAGAGGGTCAGTCAGCAAACCTTGGTTCAGTAAAATGTGTTGGAATTGCTCAATGAAATGGGTTGTATAGAGATGGTCACGTCTCCTGAAAACATATAATGAGAATCTTCTGCAAGAATTATATGCCAACTTGGTTGTAGAATTTGCCAAGCCTGATGGCCCTACCTATGGTCAAGTATGTATTAGAGGGCATGTCATAGATTTTTGACCTGTCAACATTGCTAACTTTATAAGGTATCCACACTATACAGAGATTGATGGCACTTATTTAGAAAGGGATATAGATTTTGATGAGGTTGTAAGGGTCCTAACTGGAGAAGAAGAAACCACTTGGCCAAATCTTAACAGGCTTATTTCCAACAAAATACTTTCTCCCTACAGGGCACTATTTAAAGTATGTTGTGGCAATTGGCTTCCCACTACAAATGTAATAGCTGAACAAAAGGGCTCACTTACGTTATACCTTTACCACAATAAAGAAAATCAACCTCTGTACTATCATTTTCAAGAACATGTGGAGGCAGTTTGACTAGAGGAAAGCTAATAAGATTGCCTTTCCCTCTCCTTGTCTAATTTTTAATATTTTTTTGGCTGCAGGGATCTATCTTTACCCACAAATTCTTGGGTAAGGGAGCTAGATCTCCTAGTTATGCCCAAAATTGTGACTCTTGGTACGTACGCTCCTCTCCTACTCATTCAACACAAGCTCTTCCATTCCCAGCAGGTCCACCAAGCAACAGTTCTCCAAGAAAAAACCACACAGCACTCCCACAACAAGAATACCTTCTTTTTCTCGTCCTGCAATGGCTGTTGAGTCTACTGATCTAGCTGGTCACCTCGACCAATTAAATTAGCAGTTGTATACAATTATTGCCACAATAATTCAGTTATAGACTGATATTTAGAGGATTAAGGATAGGCTCCTCTGACGCATTGTTTGAGATAAAAAGGGGGAGAAGCTGAGGCAGAGTAGAGGGGGAATAGAAGGGTAACAGCAGTTGATAATACTCTCTTCTTCCGTTTTGGTAATGGCCCTGTGTGGCCTTATTCGGTGATTGGTCTGTTTTGACCTTGAATATTTGCTTCTATTCATTTTGGTTTTGGCCTGTATGCAACCAGATAATTTGCCTTAATCTCTGTGGTCTCGTGATCAAGGATATTACTGTTCTTTCTACTTCGGTACATTCTCATGCTCTGGATTTAATTTGGTTTTCTAGAATTTCGGTTTTCTACTTGGCCTTCCTATATTTGTTCATTTTGAGAAGCATGAAGAGTATTTACAAGCACTTACATGCACAACTCTTGATCCAAGTATATGCTTGTAATGCTGCTATGTAGTATATGTGTTTGCTCTAAAAACAATGCCAAATGGGGAGTTTGTAGAATATCACCATATTTGTGTGGTCACACTGTCGTATTGTGTGAGCAGAATGACATGAACCAAAGTCAACATGATTGCTCAAACATGGGATCCACTTAAAGAATTGTAGTAACATTGTTTTAGAATTTTGAAGATCTTGAAGATCCATTGTACATCCTATGAAGATCACAAAACTCATACTTTCTTATATGTTGCATGTTCTATAAGGACACAAATCCTAGTGTGTCTAGATACAAATGGAGAAGGAAACTAAATCCGATGAGAATCAGGGAAGATCTTATTGCGAGGAGTATTTGGGATTCTTGAATAAATTAAACAACTCTAAATATTTAAAGAGATATTATTGCAATTTTAGGGTTAGTAGTTCCATTATTCAGACAATTTGATGGCAATTCATGAGATTCAGGTCTATGCATTCATATACTTTGAAGACCATGAAGTTCATCCAATGTTAACTGACTAGTCAATCAGTGTTAGACATTGGAATTGAAGACAACTTAATTCATGGGAAAGAAGCCTTGCTGCGATTTGAATGGTGTTGAAGGGAGTTCAAGCTAAAGCAGTCACATACCAAGGGGGAGCTTTGAAGAGTTGAAGGGATTTCAACTATACATTGTTCAAAGAAGTTTGCATTTTTCCATTAGGAAACACTAGATGTGTTAACAAGCTAGGTGTTTCTTGTACTATATTATCAGCTTATAATGGATTGCTTTTCTAAATGTGGCCCTACAAATGTAGGCTTAGATAGGTCTGTGTTACCAATTTGGTGTGTTAATTTATGTTTGTTATTTTTCTATCATATTAACTGCTTCACACGACACTCACACTATAATTTCATCACACTACACTTTGGATCAAAGTTAAGGAAAAAGAGTACATCTTTCAAACATGACACTGCCTAATTAAAACCCTTACCAGGAAAAATCCTGTGGGATAAAAATATTGGTTAAGGGAAAAAGAGTACAATACATATTTACTCCCCTTGTTGAGCCAATAACTTGACATCTTTCAAGCGCCCGCATTCTAATCTTGTAAACTAATTTTTCATAAGTTGAAGTAGGTAATGATTTAGTGAATAATATACCATATTGTCACTTGAACAGATTTGTCGAACAAAAATTTTTCAATTCCTTTGAAGATCATAAGTAAAGAAGAATTTTGGTGATATGTGTTTTGTTCTATCACCTTTGATATATCCTTCTTTCAATTGAGCAATGCATTTATTATTATCTCGAACAAGGTAGTAGGAATTTTCTTATCCGAATGTTAACTGGATGATCCTCGAATGTGATAAACCATGAATTTTAAACAAACACATTCCCAACGTGCTTTATTAAATGCTAAAATTTTAGCATGATTAAAAGAAGTGGTTGTTAAAGTTTATTTCATAAAGCTCCATGAGATAGTTTTACCTCCACATGTAAAGAGATAACTTGTTTGCGACCGAACTTTATGTGGATTGGAAAAATATTCACCATACTTTGTCATATCAGACTTGAGTACATGAGGATAATAAAGCCCAATATTTATTGTGCCTTGAACATGGAGGAATATATGTTTAATTCCACTCCAATGTCTTCAAGTAGGTGAAGAACTATATCTTGCTAGTAAATTTGTAGCAAATGATATATCAAGCCTTGTGTAACAAGTGAGACACATCAATGCCACAATAGCACTAAAATATGGTACTTTTGAACTAAGTAGTTCTTCATCATTTTCACGAGGCCGAAAAGTGTCTTTATGCAAATCAAGTGATCTTACAACCATAATTCTGCTCAAAGGGTGTGCTTTATCCATATAAAATCATTTAAGGAATTTTGTTGTATACGTGTGCTGATGCAAAAAAAATGTTATTTTCTAAATGCTCAATTTTTAAACCAGAACAAAATTTTGTCTCTCCAGGATCTTTTATTTCAAATTCTTGCTTCAAACAAGCAACACTTTTTTCAACCTCTTCAGAAGTACTCCCGATGATATTAAGATTATAAACATAAACTACAATTATAGCAAACTGTTGTTTTAAAAACGAGGTTACTCTAAATACCTTAATAGGAAAGTGCACCTATTAATGAGTAAGGAGAAACTCTTTGGTTGTCGAACTCTAGGAATGGAAAAGCTAAAATACTAACTGCGTTCCTAAGGTCTAATCACTAATAATGCTTGAGGAGTTTTAGAAAACAAAAGAAATAAAGACAACTTAAGTTAAGCTATGAAAGTAAAGAATTAAAAACTCGATTAAGAATGAACTTCTATAAAAGAAGTTTGAACGATGGAATCCCCTATACTTTATCAACTACTTCCAATTGGAAAATAACAAAACGGATGTTTCAGAAATCAACGTTGGATCATCACATTTTTAGCTTAGATAATCCATATCTCTAGGCGAGCACTTTATTCACTAATATTTAGAGAAGAATTTCTTATCTCTCTAACTGATTATGAACTCTTTAAGACTAAGTGATTAAGGGACCTAAAAGTGCAATTAATATTTCTATTCAATTGCTAACTTCTAATATTCAAGTAATTGCCCTAAATTAGTTTTCTTTTCTCAATTCCGACCAATTTTGTGAATTATATGACTCTGCGAAAACTGCAGTAAATAATTATACAATTGAATAACAACCCATAGTGAATCAAACATCAATTATAGAAATCCAATTAGAAATTCATATCATTCAAAACCTAGGGTTCAACCCTCATTCAAACAAAATAAATTTAGCCACTAAACATGGCCACTGAACATAATTCATTAAAGAAATCATAAATAAACAAGAGAAAGAAGGGTTTAGGATAAGAAAGTCGATTCTACAATTTCGAGCTGCCACTGAGCTCGTCTCTCGATCCGCTCGAAGAACTTCCAAATTGTTCCTTGGACAATCTTCACTTATCCCGAAACACCCAATTTTCTATTAATTTTATGAAATCTCCCTAATTAGAGAGGAATATTGGGAAGAGTATGCAGCCTACTGTTCACCCCAAATTCCCTCTCTAAACCTCCAACTGAATAATCCCAAAATTGAGTGAAAAATTACATTTAAACCCCCAAAAAATGCATTAACCAATTACAGTCAGGACCAACCATCCACGGTAATCGAGACCTACCGTTCGCAGTAGGTATCTATCCAAAAGAGCTAAAATACTCTTCAAGACCTACCATTGCCACTAGGCTTCTATCTGCAATCTTTTTGTGTGCCAAACACCTACTGTCGGTGGTAGGGTAGTCTACTTTTGGTAGTAGGTTACTGTCTTCAATGTTAGTAGCTTCTGTCTTCTTCGTTTTTTCTCAAATTTTCACTTGTATTCATCAACTTCTTCGGGAAGCTCCTGAGACAAAATGAAGGGAAAATGAGGTAAGTTATACATTTTTTATATTAAAAATATCGCAAAACAACTTAATTAACCTATAAACATAATGATACTTAAGCAAATATCACAAACTCAAATGTGAATCTCTTAATGAAAACATATGGATAAATGGGATCATTCATATAACCTTCCTTTATCATATTCACCAAGGGGGTTATACCATATTCGTTCTGCTTGTTTTAAGCCATCGAAAGATTTACACCACTTTATCGAATATAATTCGCGAGAATTTGGATTATGTGTCTTAGGCAATTAAAATCCTTCATGGATTTTCATGTGAATATCATTATCGATTCAGCTATATAGACTATCACGAATCCATAAGACGCATTGCAAGTCGTTCATTTTTTGGCAGATTTGCAAATAATTAAAAGTTGTTGAAGCTATCATAGGAAAATATGTCTCCCCATAATCAAACCCGGTCATTTGAAAAAACCTTGTGCAGGAAGTCATGCCTTATACCCGCACGATTTCATTCTTCTCATTTTTTTTCGCAAAGATACCTATTTAAACTTATCGGTTGCACATCTTCAGCTGTGTGTATTAATAGTCCAAAAACTTTACGTTTTACTAGTGAATCTAATTCTGCTTGTATTGCATTTTCCCATTTCGGCCAATCATTTATACATCTGCATTCATCTACAGACTTAGGTTCATGATCCTCGTTTTCGTTCATGATATTAACTGCTGCAACATAGACAAATTTTTTGTCGATGTTTATTGTTGATCGGTTCCTTTTTTTCTCCAGTCATTACATAATTAATTAAGATCTCATGATCATCAATATTTTCAGGTACATGAACTTCTTCTGGAAGTTTATTGTCTGTCATGTTGGGAAACTCTTCAGGAGTTTTCAATTTTGAATCTTCTTTTGGAATCAATCACCTCGATTTTTCCATCTTGATTATTTGCTCCCTTTCTTTTACGAGAAATTTTATCTTGGGAATCAATAGGTCTACTACGTTTTTAAATGTGTCTTTATTTAGTAGTAGAAGGTTCTTCAAGGACATCAATTGGAATTAGAGCATTAACAACCAATATATGTGAGCTAGTAACACATTTAGGGTCAGTGAAAGCATGTGGCAATTTATTTGCAAAATGTTGCAAATGAATTATCTTTAAAACTTTTTGTTCAAATTGCTCAATACGAGGATCAAGATGAGCTAATGATAATTCGTTCCAACTTATTTCTGAAATGGTTGTTTTATTTCTCCCCTAATGTTCGGAAAACTGATTTGTCAAAATGACAATTAGAAAAACAAGCAGTAAAAAGATCTCCAAATTTCATATCAAGGTATTTTGTAAATAATGGAGATTGAACCCAACATATATTCCTAGCCCCCTATGAGGTCTCATCTTTGTGCGTTGTGATGGATCAATTGGAAGATAAATTGCACATCTAAAAATTAAAATGAGAAATATTTGGTTCCTGAACAAAAAACCAATTGTTGGGGAGAGTACTTATAATTCGTTGGCTTTATTTGAATAATCCCGCTACATGCAAAAAAACATGTCCCCAAGCAGATATTGGGAGTTTAATTCTCATAAATAACGGTCTCGTAATTTATTGAACGTGCTTAAATGATTCTGTCATACCATTTTGTGTATGAGTATAGCTACAAGATGTTCAACTTTTATCCAATAGGAAACAATAATTATTAAAAGATTGGAATGTAAATTCACCATCATTATCAAGATGAAATGTCTTGATAGGATTATCTGAGAAATGTGCTCGTAACCGAATTAATTATGCAAGTAACTTCGCAAACACCCGATTGAGAGTTGATAACAACCATGCATGTGATCAATTAAAATCATAAAACATCGGTCTATGGGTGGGTGAATAGGCCCATAAATATCACCATGTATACGCTCTAAAAATTTAGGAGATTCAATACGAATTTTTATTGGTGATGGCCTTATGATCAATTTTCCTTGAGAACCCGCAGCAAATAAGAATTCATTGGATTGAAGAATCTTTTGGCTCTTCAAAGGATGATCACATGAATTCTCTACTATTCTTCGCATTATTGTAGAACTGGGATTGGCGCAACCTGTCATGCATAACAAAAAATCACTATAACTAGTAAACTTCGGGTTTACTATTGCATATATATTTCTACTACAGTAACATATGTGTAATACAAACCGAAGGAATATGAAGGTAATTTTCCCAATACAATTTTATATTCAAAAAAATCATACTTGTAATGTACAAGTATTCTACCTTCACTATTTGTCTCAATATGATATTAATATATGCAGATATCTTTAAAACTTAACAAATTCCTCTGAGACTTTGAAGAAAATAGTGCATCAACAATGCAAATTTAGTTCATTCCTAGCATAATTATATTTGCTCTTCCGGAGCCTTCAATTAATTTTGTACTACCAGAAATAGTAATAACATGAGTTTCTTTTATTACGAGATAAGAAAATTATTTCTTATCTTTAAATATGGAGTCTAATGCTGCACTATGTGCCTGACATATTTCCTTATCATTAATCATTGAAATGTCCATTTCCCCAAAAAGATGTTGGCTCATGCTAATAACGTGTTATAAAAATACCACCACTATATCAATACTAAGAGAAAAGATATGAAGAAGAGAGGATCAAACAATGAGACAAAAATATGTAAGAGCATTTTCGCTTCTCTTTTCTATCCATCTTTACTTTTCATCTTTAGCCTCTATTCATAGGTTTAAAAATCATTATACCACATTATAGGTTACAGGACTTATAAATGTAATACATCTATTGGAATAGAATGTTACATATATTACATGGAAAATGGGAGTAAAGAGACTTAAATGAGAGGTAACAAATGGAGTAGCGGAACTTACATCTATGGACATCCACTATTTTATTAATTCATAATATTTATGGCTATATTAGCTAAATACACTGTTTGAGGATCTAAAAGAGATTGACTAAAAATTTGAGGACTATGTTGGCTATTTTTCCTTAATAAAGTTAAGCACGCTTAATTGAAAGAGTCCTTGGTGCCCTTTAAAAATACAAAAAATCACTATTATGTAATATTAAAAATACAAAGACTTCCTTACATAAGGGGGTCGATAAGGATAACTCGAAAAAATTTGAAAATTTTCATTTTCACCTAAACACTTCCTCTCTCTACAAACTTTTTCTCTAACCTCTTTCTAAAAAAAAACTTCAACTTTGAACATTAAAACGAAATTAGAAGAAAATATGAATTCCTTTGAAGAATCTTTGGAAGAAAATGCTGGTTTTGAGGTAAGAAATCGATTGTAATTTTATACTTTCGTCCAGATGGGCGAAAATCACTGGAAAATTTCGCCTACCTGGGCGAAAGTGATGCAGGATTTTTTTTTTTTTTGGTTTAGGGTTTTCTTTTTTAATTTTTTTTTCGTTTTAGTAATATTTTTATTTTACATTAATAGGTTGACGAAGATCCAAATACGTTTGAAGAATTCTTAGAACTGGAAGAATTTATTGATCTTGGACATTTATTCACAGCTGACCGAATATTTAGTTCGAAAGATGAGTTGGTGCATTGGGCAAAACAAACCGCAATGAATGTCAAGATATATTTAATCATAGCTCGGTATCAGAGATCAAGAACAGCTGATCGTCGATCGTATGTCACATTGGCTTGCGAGCGCGGATGTTCAGTTAAAAAATATAAAAAAGCAATAGTTGACAATGAGGAAGAAGAAATTCCAAGAAAAAGGCGGGGATCGTATGGGACGAAAAAATGTGAGTGTCCATTTAAGCTAAAGGGAGAGCAAATAGCAACAAGCGAAAGTTGGCAATTGTTCGTACACAAAGGGAAGCACAACCATAAAGTAGTTGTTTACAATCACGGTCATGCTCAAGCTGCAAGACTTACGGAGGAGCAGTTGCAACAGACTAAGCAGTTCAGGAAGAGTCATGTGCCGCCTCACAATATATTACGATTTCTCCGAGAACAAGACGTTGGCTGTGCAGTCACGTAAGTTAAAAGGGAATTATTTTTAATACTTTATTTAAAAATTTTAGATTTTTTTTATTCCGTTAATAAATAGAAATTTATTATGTATGTAGTGCTCAGAAAATTTACAATGTTGTTATGAATATTAAGAGCAACCGGATGCAGGGAAGAAACATAGTAGAGGAAGTTTTCTGCCTAAGTGCACAAAGGGGCTACACCGTTTTCTATAGAAAACGTGAGGAGAGCAATGTACTTAGTGATATTGTCATTACACACCCAACATTGATTGCAATGATTAGAACGTGGCCATATGTACTGATAATAGATACCACGCATAAAACGAACAAGTAAGTACTATAGTGGATTAATTGTATTATTAGATATCTTTATTAATTCATTTCCGTAAACATTTAAATTTATTAAGTATTGTAGTGGATCATTGATATTTTATAACTTTTTTTTAACAAGAGTCAATAATATTTTGACGTCCGTCTAAAATAGTTGTCAATGTTAATCATTAATTTTCTCTTTATTTTTTTATTAAGGTACAACATGCCACAATTAGAAGCTGTAGGGATGACTCCGACAAGAAAGAATTTTACAGTGGCAACAGCTTTTATGTGCAATGAACAGGCAACGACATACAGATGGGTTCTTCAACAAATCAAGCACTTATATTTTACATCTGCTATGTCAAATGGCTAGGCTTCAAGTATCAATGAAGGAGAGCAACTAGTCATTCTTACCGATAGGGAAAGCGGACTAATGCTGGTGATTGATGATGTGTTCAGAAATTCATATCATATGTTATGTAGAAGACACATCGATCAGAATGTGTTAGCAAAGTTGACAGAGATGGTGAAAGAAGAAGAGATGGCACAACGGTTTGTGAATGGCTCGTGGAAAAAATTAATAAATGAAATTGATGAGGTGGAATATCAGAGAAAGTTGGAAGTGTTGAAAACTAGGTAGAAAAGCAGGCAGGACTTTCTACATTACCTGTTCAGCACATGATTGATTACATTTGCCCATAAATTTTGCAGGGTTTGGACATCTCAAGTGTTGCATTTTGGGGTAGAGACAACGAATCGTGATGAGAGTGAACATTCTGTGTTGAAGCTATGGCTATCAACGTGTCACGGTGATTTGGACATCGTGTTTCTGAATATCAACTCTCTAATCTAAGGTTAAATTGCTGAAATTAAATACACATTGGAAATTTCTAAACTTAAATAGAAGTATGGCGCTAAGAGTAATGCCATATTGAAGAATTTAAGTAATAAAATTAGTCATTTGGCTTTGAAGAAGATAATGGATGAGTTAAAGAAAGCACGTGAGATGGTTGAAGAACCGGGAACCGACTCTTTCTTGCTCCTCGCCAAATCCCCTATCACTCTCAAAGCCAATATCACCCTCGCATACCCTATCTGCAGGCCTCGTACGTACATAAGGAACAGAAGATAAAACACCATACTCAGCATGAGAATACCCATGCGTACTGCATGAAGAATCCTGAGGGGCGGCACCAAGCATCCGATCAAAAAACTCAGACCCTATCTGCCTCGCTGACCAATAAACTCCAGTATAGGCTTCTGGGTGGCAGATCTATATGGTATGCGAGGTCGTATAGTGAGAACATGTAAGTATGGATCATATACTGTGTCTGGGAGATGTGAAGGTGGATGTGCAGATCCATATGGTTCATAGGGCATAGGGGTGTGAGACAGATAGGTTTGGAGGAGAGGTCGAGATCTAAAAGGTACGGCCAGTGGTTGAATAGAAGACCCGAGTTCACCTGTACCGTGATGGAAAGCAGGTGCAAGAGGTGTAGGAGTAGCAGGGAGGTCAGAGGTATTATGTCGCCCCCTCGCACCTCTAGACGAAGTTGTGATAGTACGCCCCTCAACTCGACGTATCCTGTCCGTGACAAGACCAAGATCATCATCTCATCCACGGCCGCTAAGTCGAAGCATCTATTACTTATTCAAACTCGTTAATAGTTGTTTATCACATATTTACTTTAACATCTATTATTATTTTATTATTTATTATTATCGGCATCTATTATTTCATTTCTACTATTTCTTCGTACTATTATTATTCATCACTAATATTCTTTAGTAATAGTTATTAATTTATATATTATTCAATCTTACCTACTAAATCCTAAACCTAAGGCCAAGAATAATGATCAATTCAAATAGTTGAGCAATTACATAGCACGTTTCCTTATTAAACACATAATTACAAGCAAACAATTTTAAACTAGTTACATTTACTTTACATACACAAAATTCATTTCATATTATTCACAAAAACATATTCATACGCATATTAACAATTAAAAATTATCACATAAAATATTTTAAACAACTAGTCACAGTCATTCTACATATACAAAATTAATTAACAATTCAAATAATCATTTATGAACAAAAAAATTAATTATAAAGAAAAATTAAATGCACTTTCGCCTGGGCTGGAGGAAAGTGCATGGAAACTTTTTTCCAAGCCAACAAAAGTATGTGAGTAATTTTGTCTGGCCGGGCGAAAGTTTCCATGCACTTTCGCTCCAAGGCGGCGAAAGTGCTCGAAAACATCAAAAAAAATTTAAAAGTTCAATTTTTTTAATATTAAAGGGATATTTTCACGATCTAAACCGATAAAATTGTAAATAAATGAGAATAGATTGAAGAACTAACTTTTTTTTTTCAATTTTGACGGTCGGATCTTCCAAGATGTGAAATTGAAGTGAGGAGTCCTGGAGAGAGTTTAGGAAAAAGAGAAAGTATTCAGGTAAAAATGAAATTTTTTGAATTTTTTGAATTATCTTTATAGTTTCCTAAATTGACTTTATCGATACTCGTTGCATAATTATTAGTATTACATTACAATATTTAGGACTACCGATCGGAAAGGATTTATACTCATTTATATTCTTCTTGATAAGGAAAATGAATGCACTACAACCTAAAAAATATTTACACCTCCTTAAAAATAAAAAAGTAAATAAAATTATTTCTTTTGCTTATCAACTAGTATTTCTACGGCGGAGAGGAAGGGCGACCTCCCCCCCTCCAAAGGCTCGCCGTCTTCATGGTCCGGGAAGGAGGCGTACTCAACGTCGTTCTCACACCAGCACAGGCGATTGGGTCCGAGTGGTATGAGGAGCTTTTTCTGATTTGGGCCCGATACTCAATGAGCTTCTATGATTTTACGAATTTACGATTTTGGAGTTTTCGATTTTGCTTGTAAATATTGTATATCTTGGTTGGTTTTTTTGCTGTGATGGTGGGAGTTTCTTTTTGCTCATCATTTCAGGTTGGATTTCCGGTGATGGTGGTCCCTGTAAACATTCGTGCTGGATAGCGATATTGGCGGTGTTTTGAGGCGGTCGGGGCTAGCTGTTCTCTGAATTTGGTTGTCTTCTTCTAATGCTTCCATCTCTGAAGGATGGTAAAAGCGGTTCAGGGAATTTGCAATAGGATATTCTTATGTCCCTGTGGATATGAGAATCTCCTCTTGATGCTTGCTGTTTACAAACTGCCGCCAATGTTTTGCTGCTTGTAGAACTGGTTCGGTAACCTGGGTTGATACCTGAGTGATTTTAATTACCACTAATTAATTTCATGGGAAATTAGGCTGAAAAATGATATAGCTCAAGGACATGTTACTTTATTGATTTAAATTTCTCAATTTTGATCCTTCAATTTTAATTTTCCTTCTTTTAATCATTTAATATTTTAGATTCTAATTTTCCTTCTTTTAATCATTTAATATTTTAGATTCGTTGTTTTTTCTCCTTTTAGACCAGATAACCCTTGATAAAAATTAAAAACTTTTTTTTCCAAAAAATTATGGGTAAATTTAGAATCCACATGTGCAACAATAAGAAAAGGGTTTATAGCAAAGTACCCCCTTTAAGTTGGGGTTGGGGGTAGGAGCATTTTACCCTTTAAAGATAAAAAAATACATTTTACCCTCTAAAATCATTAGACAATTGTCAAAATAAATAACCAAAATACTCATCTATGTAAGTTATGGTTTGTTATAAAATAACCTCTTAAAGTTTTATTTAAAATCAGCTTTGCCTATACCCTAATTTATAGTTATAGTTTATTACAAAATACTTTTTATGAAGCTTGAAAATAATATTCTTTTTATCTATATTATTTGAAAATAAATGATTTAACTAAAAACTTGATTATTTACGGAAAAATATGGTGATTCTAAATATAATTTAATGAAAAAATAAATAATTCAGCTATAAATATGAGATTTTACCAACCTCAAATATTTATCTAGAAGTTCTTAATAATTTTTTGAATATTTTAATAACAATTTTAATAGCAATTACAATAATAGCTTTAAGCAAAGTGAGAAATAATAGATGAAAATCTATTTTCTAAAATAAAATTATTAATTTTCGTACTTATTCTAATAAATTAATGATAAATCTTAATATTTTAATTTTAAAAAATAAAATAAATATTTCAATTCACATAGCCTCGTATCATATTTATAACAAAAAAATCTTTTATTTTTTTCGTTCAAGAAATTTAGACTCTTATATTCTAGTTTGCTTTGAACCAATCTTTTATTCTTTTTAGTTAAATAATCAAATTTTTTGAAGAACTTTGACTAAAGGAATATCATCTCATAATATACAAAAAAATTTTGTAATAAGATACAACTATAATTATAGAATGCACTAAATTGATTTTGAATAAAACTTTAACCAGTTATTTTGCAAGAAATAATGACTTATATAAAGGGTATTTTAGTTATTATTTTTATTTTGACCCTTGACTAATGATCTTGGTAGTAAAGTGCATATTTTTTAACTTTAGAGGATAAAGTGCTCTTACTCTCTAACTTAAGAGAGGCATTTTGATATAAGCCCTTATGAAAATTTGGACCGGATTGGCGGTTCGAATGGTTAAATCGGGAATTGGTCACTTATTAAGTCTGGTTCTTATTAAAATTGCTCTAACTTGAATCGGTCAAATCCGATCAAAATCGACCGGTTGGATCGGTTCCAGAAAAACCCGATTCTAAAGTTTAACTTTTTTTCTTTTTGTCCAGAAAATCTCGCTGCCCTCAATTAGTTGCGTTGTTGTCATGTTCCAGCTTTACGTCGCCACTCTTTAGGACAAACGAATAGAATGAGAGGGGTTGGACAGTTTGTTGAGAATCCCGCATCGGCTAATTAAATAAAATAATTACTCCTTATAAAGACTTAGGAAGTTCTCCCCTCTTGAGGTACCTTTTCGGGTGAGTTAGGCCCAAGCCCAAATTCTAATATGGTATCAGAGCCAGTTGTTGAGCTGCCTATGTTGGGCCACCCGCGCAGATGTCCAATCCTACAGAATGTCACGCTCCAAGCCCAAATGAGGGGGTATGTTGAGAATCCCACATCGGTTAATTAAAGAAAATAATTACTCCTTATAAAGACTTGGGCAGTCCTTCCCTTTTGAGATACCTTTTGGAGTGAGTTAGGCACAAGTCCAAATTCTTACACAGTTTGCTAAGAAGAAGAAGGAAGGAGATAGTTTTTTTTTTGGTGAATAAGGAAGAAGGAGATAGTATCAGGCTGTTAGAAAAGAACGGAGCTAGTGCAATTGCAGCCACAGAATTGATATAGGTCAAATGATAATTGAGTTAGGATTTTTAGTATTGAAAGTGGACTTGGGTTATAATGACCAGTCCATTACATGAAATCCTAGGCCCTAGGAATGGATTTCATTTCTTTCTTATACTTTTATTTTTTATGATTATTTTTTAATGGAAAAAATAATCCTTTTAAAGACTTGTAGTCCAAAGGGGTCAATAAATAAAACTCGGTAATCTATAAGGATAATTCGAAAAAATTTCATTTTAAACATTTCACTTTCTCTCTCTACAAATTTTCTCTCTAAAAAAACACTAACTTTCAACATTAAACCGAACTTAGAAAAACATATGGATCCCTTTGAAGATTGTTTGCAAGAAAATGTTGGTTTTGAGGTAAGAAAATTGATTAAAGATTTTTTTTCTTTCAGATTCTGGAGCACTTACGCGCAGACGGGCGAAAATCCAAGCAACTTTCACCCATCTAGGCAAAACTGCACTAACACCTTCACCCAGATTGGCGAAAGTTACTTGGACTTTTTGCCCGTCTGGGCGAATGTGCTCCAGAATATATATTTTTAAAATTTTTTTTCTCGGTTTAGGATCTTCAGAATTTTTTTATTTTTATTTTTTGTATTGCTAATATTTTGTTTTACATCAACAGGGTAATGAAGATCCAAATACGTTTGAAGAATTTTTAGAACCAGAAGAATGTATTGATCATGGACATTTATTCACAACAGGCCGAATTTTTAATTCGAAAGATGAGTAGGTGGACTGGACAAAACAAACTGCAATGAACGGTAACACGTATTTGATCGTCAATCAGTATCAAAAATCAAGAACATCTGACCGTCGACCGTATGTTATATTCACTTGTGAGTGCGGAGGTGCAGTTAGAAAAAAAGACGAAACCAATAGTTGACGATGAAGAAGAAGAAGTTCCAATCAAAAGGCGAGGACCTTACGGGATAAAAAAATGTAGGTGTCCATTTAAATTAAAGGGAGAGCGAATGGATACAAGGGAGAATTGGCAGTTGTCCGTACGCAGCGGGAGGCACAATCATAAAATAGTTGTTTACAATCATGGTCATGCTCAGGCTGCCAGACTTACAAAGGAGCAGTTGCAACAGACTGAGCAGTTCAGAAAGACTCATGAGCCACCTCGTAATATCCTACGATTTTTCTGTGAACAAAACATTAGTTGTACAGTTAGGTATGTTACAAGGGAATTATTTTTAATAATTTATTAAAATATTTTAGATTTGTGTTTCTTCTGTTAATATAACGAATTTTATGATATATGTAGTGTACAAAAAATATACAATGTTGTGCGAAGATTAAGAAGAACAGGATGAAGGGACGGAACACGGTAGAGGAAATTCTTTCCTTAAGTGCAGAACGGGGTTACACGGTCTTCTATAGAAACCGTGAGGAGAGCAACGTACTTAGTGATGTTGTCATTGCACACCCAACATCAATTGCAATTATTAGAACGTGACCATATGTACTAATAAAGGATACTAGGTATAAAACGAATAAGTAAGTTCTCTAGTGGATCATTGTATTATTAAATCTCTTTATTTATTTAAATGTATATTGCTTTTTAATATTTTTTTTTATATAGTGAAAAATGTTTTAACTATCGTTTAAAACAGTTTCCATTGTAATCATAAATTTTTCCCTTTATGAATATAATTTACGTACAATATGCCACAATTGGAAGCTGAAGGAATGACTCCGACCGGAAAGAACTTCACAGTGGCAACCACTTTTATGTGGAATGAAAAGGCTACTACATACAGATGGGTACTTCAACAAATCAAGCACATATATGTTTCATCTGCTATGTCATCCGAGAACGGTTCAATTCTTAATAATTGTGAGACATTTGTTATTATTACGGATAGGGAAAGCAGACTCATGCCTATGATTTATGATGTGTTCAGAAACTCATATCATATTTATGTAGAAGGCACATCGATTAGAATGTGTTGGCAAAGTTAACAGAGTTGATTAAAGACGAAGAGGTTGCACAACAGTTCGTGAATAGCTCGTCGCACAAATTAATAAATGAAATTGATGAGGACGAATACCGTAGAAAATTGGAAGTTTTGAAGTCGAGGTGGCAAAGCAAGCCAGACTTCTTACATTACCTGTTTAACACATGGTTGAATCCACTGGCGTATAAATTTTGCAGGGTTTGGACATCTGAAGTGTTGCATTTTGGTGTTGAGACAACGAACCGTGCTGAGAGCGAACATTCAGTACTGAAGTTATCGCTCTCAACGTGTCATGGTGATTTGGACACCGTATTTCTTAATATTGACTCTCTTATCAAAGGTCAAATTGCCGAGATAAAAACTTCATTGGAGATTTCTAAACTTAAAGAAAAGTATGGTGTGAAGAGTAATCTCATATTGAAGAATATAAGTAATAACATCAGTTATTTGGCTTTGAAGAAGATATGGCTTGAGATAAAGAGAGCTGGCGAGATAAGTGATGATCCGCAGAGTAAGTGCGGGTATTATTTAAGGAAGTCGCACAGTCTAACCTGTGCATGCGAACTGGTTGGT
Organism: Catharanthus roseus; assembly: GCA_028651295.1. Classification (NCBI taxonomy): domain Eukaryota; kingdom Viridiplantae; phylum Streptophyta; class Magnoliopsida; order Gentianales; family Apocynaceae; genus Catharanthus; species Catharanthus roseus. The sequence continues at coordinate 146,636 of JAPQWS010000046.1, read as the reverse complement.
AGGTACATACATGCACTTTTGCTACAGGCAGAAGATATTTATATCTTTTGGAGAAAACTAGAAATTTGTGTTGACATCCCGAATATAAATGAGAGATACATGGAGTCTCACTAAGAACACGTGTCCATCGCACATAAGAATATAGGAAAGTCAAGCGGTTCAGGGTCTGGTTCGGGAAGCAATTCCGGTTCAAGGTCTGGTCCTAGTCCACGTGGAAGAGGTAGACCTTCCCGTTCCGGTAGGGATAGGGCAGAGGACGTAACAGTGATAAAGCAGTTTATCTTCTATTGTAAATCAAGATGCCCCTTCAACGCCTTTCCCGTTCAGTGATGCATTTCTCGGGTTCGTGTATGAGTTCATTCAATACTGGAAGAATGTGGTAGGTGATGGTAATTGTGGGTTTAGGGTAGTAGCAAATTTTCTATTTGGGGATGAAAACTAGTGGCCTGAAATTCGTAGAAGAATGTCTTATGATTTGCACTATCATATGAATATGTATGTGTCATTGTTCAAATCAGTGGAACGTGTATATGAGCTGATAAGGAAGACCTGCTGGGATGAGGGTCCGATGCCTTATGAGCACTGGTTGTATACCCCTCATCATTTTTATGTCATTGCCAACACATTCAATTTCTACGTGGTTTTAATTGCACGTTTAGGGTCGACCACTGTCCTTCCCCTTTATTCTAATATGGATAGTACTGCTCGAACACTTCGTATCGGATTCATATCGAACCAACAGCATTTCATGCAGGTATACAGAATGTGTAATTGATAATCTTTTATTATTATTGTCTTGGTTTAGGATTTTTAGAGCTTCTTAAGTACTTTATTTTTTTTCGTCTTATGTTTTTATTTTTATTTTTTGTGTTATGTAGTTACATATGCAGATGGATGCCCGTTGCCTCCAATGCATGTGCAATGGCAGTATCATCGAGATGTAGGGGTCAGTGGGTGGGCAGATCATTATTAAGAACGGATTGCAGAGTGGATTAGGAGATCACGTACAGAATATCCAAACCGGGTGCTACTCATGTTGTTATTCCCTAGTTACATATATTTTGTACGTTTAGAAATTATTTTCTTTTTATTTCATGGATTATATTATTATATTAACGATTTTTACTTTTTAATCTTAAATATGCATTATTCCCTTTAAAAAAAATTAATCCTAGATAAAAATATAAACATAAGAGAACCACTGATAATAAAAACGCTGAAGACAAGGAAAAAAACAAATTCCCACCGACAAGTAATATAACAAAATACTAACTACCACGGTAATGCCTCGTAAGTAAATCCAACATCCTATCAAACTTTTTTTCCTTTCCGGCATCCTCTCGCCTAGCCTCACGGGCTATCAAATCTAACAGAGCTTGGAGTGGCATCGGGGGATCAGTTGGTACGTGAAATTCACGAGGAATATTCATGGGATTCTGTATCCGAGGATGACTATGAGAGAGGAACCACTACATGTAATCATCCATACAGGCACTGGGAGGAATAGCCAGAACACTAGTCCAGGTCTCCGTCAATAAATGCGATAGTGCCTCGAGCCACAGTGTAAATTCCTCACAATGTACATCCTATTGTTGGCGGGCCTTTGTGCCTCCTGAGATTGAACAGGGTGTGCGGGAATACATTGCCTAAATCCGAACTATCTAACGAGCCTGTCAGACATATACGGCTCAACACAGTCGAAGTATGCAATGAAGCCGTGCCATGTGGAAACCTAACAATCCCGAATCTCCGGAAGTCTGTACGGCGTCCATCTAACTTCATCAGCTGACATCATATCCAGCCGCAGGCGAATGTCCAACAGTTTATGCTCAGTTTTGTAACCCAACATGGGATACTGCTGGATGTAGGGATTACAAGACTGAGTGTCCGGTCTAACCGCAGGTGCAAATATAGGAAAGTACATGTAAATCCATGCCTAATACAACAAATAAATACTTACATAAATATTAATGAAATTATAAATAAACATAAATTTTATGAACATAAATAATATACAATATAAAAAAAATATAACATATGTAACATATACAAAACATATAAACATAACAAATATAAATATATGACATTCAATTCATAAATAAAAAATAGACATAAATAATACCTCCAGTAGTACCCAGCACCCAGTCAACTCCTCTGCATTTACGTGTGAGGGCACACCAAGATTTCTGTACAAATATGCAAGCGTCGCAGCAGCCCAAGCAAACTTCCCAGAAGATCTCACATTCTTGACCAGTGGCCAAAGTCTAGAAGGAACTATGTTGCCACTCTTATCAGTGAACAAGGAGCTACCCAACAAATATTTTATGTAACATGCAATTCTATCACTCCTGGATAGTATACCCCGCGAGCTAGTGGCAGCATCAAATAGCTCCTGATCGTTTATCCCTCCACCAGTGAACCCTAAACCAAGATCACCTTGGATAACAGCTACCAACTGATCCCATGATAAATGTAGATCCACGGCCCGGCCGTATGCAGGAACCCCGAGTATCAGCTCTACGTCATGTAGTGTAACCGTCATCTCACCCAATGGTATGTAGAAGCTATTTGTGTCCGGCTACCACCGCTCAACAAATGCTGATAATAATGCCGAATAGAGGTGCTGCAACATGCACGACCGCAAATGCATAAGACTTGTCCCGGTCGCCAATGAAACAACCTGTGCATCAGTAAGGCTCCACTCTCTAAGTGTCATGTAGCGTGATCGGCACTTCAATAAACCACGATCTTGAAAATAAAACAAATCAATTTTTTATTAGTGTTACATAATAAATCATAAAAAAATACACATTGAATATAAATAGTCGAGAAATTACATACAACAAAAAAAATTTAAAAAAATCAATATGTAACATTAAGATAAAGATAAGTACCTGTCCACGCTATATCGGCCCTGCCACATGCCTACCGTATGATGGGATGAGCTTCGAATCAACAGGACCTCCCTCTGCTGGGTCTGTCTGCTCCCAATTTGAAGCCTTCACTCTCTTCCTCTATGTAGGAGCCGGAACATCACGAGCCTTATTGGGTCTTTTGTTACGAGACCTTGAAATCTTACTCATGACTAACATAAAACTGCCGGTCAACCATTTCCCTTTCTCGTGACAAGGCCGCCCATCGGATCCACTAGCATGTGCCACAGGTGCCAAAGGCACAGGCTGCTCCTTGTCTCCAGCATCCTCACCGCCATCATCATCATCATCACCATAGCCACCATCATCAGCTCTCTCATCCTCCTCTCCCCTAATATGCAGGGATCGGACCCTGTCAGGCTCCACGGCTAAACCCCTATCACCCTTAAACCTCAAATATGTGGAATGCCTCCCCATGAAAGGCTCAGAAGATGAAACGCCATAATCTCTGGCAGTATAACCATGTGTGCTATATGAAGAGTCGGGCTGGACGGTGCCAACCATCTGCTCAAAAAACTTTGCCCCTAACTGTCTCGTCGGACCAATAAACTCAGTCAAAGGCTCCTGAGCTGAATATCTGCATGGTATATGAGGACGTACAGTAGAAGCAGCTAGGTAGGGATCATACATTGTAGGTAGTGGCTGTGAATGTGGATGTGCACATCCGTATGCCTCATATTGTACAGAAGTGTGAGACCGGTGTGATCGGATGTGAGGTCGAGATCTAAAAGGTACAAGCGGTGGTTGGGTAGAAGACCCGAGTGCACCTATATCATAATGTAAACTAGCAGGAAGAGGGATAGGGGTAGACGGGAGGTCCGATGTACTATGTCGTCCCCTCACACCTCTAGACGAAGCTATTACAGTGCAACCCTGAACTCGACCTATTCTGTCTATGACAGGACCAAGATCATCATCTCCTCTATGGCCGCTCGGTCGAACCATCTATTATTTATTCAAACACATTAATAAATATTTGTATACATTAGAACATTTCATTTTTCCTATATTATTGTTTTATTATTTACTCTTATTGGGATAATGTTATTTTATTTCTGCTATTTTATTTATTTCGTACTATTTACCACCATTTAATTTCTACTATATTATTTATTATTATTATTTTATTTCATCACTAATATTACTTAGTAATAGTTATTAATTTACATATTATTTTACCTAAACCCTAAAATCTAAGGCCAAGAATAACAATCAATTCAAATTAACCTTCAAATAGTTGAGCAATTACACAACACATTTTCATATTAAACACATAAATATAATAAAACAATTTCAAACATGTAACATTTATTCTACATATACAAAATTAAATAACATTTGAAATAATATTTATTATGAGTTTATTATTTATTCTTAATTGGATTTATTATTTCATATCCGTTATTTTTTTCTTTCTCATTATTAATAATTATGGACAAAAAAATACAGTAAATAAATAAATATTAAAAAAAATTTTACTGCAGGTGACTTTCGCCCAGGCTGGCAGAAATCACTGTGCATTTTCGCCCAGCCTGGTGATAGTTCACATGCATGACCGCTAGGTCTACCGAAAATGTCCTATGACTTTCGCTTGACCGGGCAAAAATCACTAGGACTTTCGCCTAGGCCAGCGAAAGTGCACATTTCGGGCAAAAAAATTAAATCTAAAAGTGCGATTTTTTCTGAATTTAAAGTATAGTTTCATGATCTAAACCGATAAAATTGTAAATAAATGATTATAGATTGAAGAATTAACATTTTTTTCTAAATTTGGACGGTTGGATCTTCCAAGATCTGAGATTGAAGTGAAGAGTCCTGGAGAGAGTTTAGAGAAATTTTTTTAGTGAGAAAATTTTTAAGAAAAAATGAAATTTTTTGAATTTTTTCAAGTTATCCTTATAGATTCACGAGTTGCATTTATTAACCCCTAGTCCAAAAGATACAATAAAAAAGTATATTTTAGAACTTTTTAATTTTAAACAAATCTTGAATATCATTTCAAAGAGAAAAAATCTTGGTTATTATTGAATTATATTTAGTATTAAGTAATATATATAATTACATATATATAAAGATTCTATTTTATAAGTATTATGTATTTTCAAAATTGTCAATATATTAATATATTTTTATTACGTTTTTTTTTTCAACTGATTATATCAATAAATTAAAAAATTAGAATTTGATTGGTCCGATCTTTGGTACAATTTTTTCAATATTGAAAAAAAAAAAAAAAACCCCAAATACTACCCTCCCCTCCCCCGGCACCCCTTCTCTCTTCCTCTTCCTCTTCTTCGGCCGCACAGCCGCACTATTCCCCTCCTTCCTCTCTCAATCTTCCCTTTCCTTCCCTTCTTCCTTCTCAAGAGGGCTTATCGGAAACTTGTCTCCTTCCATTGCTAACCTTAGCCACCTTTCTCATCAATCTTTCACATGATCGGTTCTTTGGTTCTTTTCCGGACATTTTTTTTTTTGTCTTTGAATTCTGCTCAGGTTGCGGACTTGAGCTTCAATAGTTTAAAGACCCTTGATTTGTCCAGCAATGATTTTTAAAGGGGAGATGGGAATTTCATTTCTTCAAACAGGGCTAACAGTGATAAATTTCAACGTGACATGGCCAATTTTCGTTGTCCATTTGCAACTTTTTGCCATTTATTATTGTTCTTGATTTCTACTTCAATAATTTCAATGGTCCAATTGATCTTGAAAGATGTTGAAATCTTAAAGTCTTAAGAGCAGGATTGAATTTATTGAGGGGGCCTCTTCCAGATGATCTTTATGGGATGGAACTATTGGAAGAGCTTTATCTACCTAGAAATCTGCTACATCAGGTCCGATTGGTGAAGGCATTGGACATGTTCAAAAACTCAAAATTCTAGCACTTCATGAAAATGAATTTTTGTACAAACAGAATATGAGCTTTGGAGGGTTCTTGGATTTTTGGTAGAACGGGAGGAAGGAGGAGGAAAGGCAAGAGGGAAAGAAGGACAGAGAGGAGGGAAGCTGTGCGGCTGTGCCGCTGGAGAAGAAGATGAGGAAGGGGGTGCCGGGGAGGGGAGGGTAGTATTTGGCTTTTTTTTATTTAATATTGCACGTGTGAAATTTAAAATTTACCTCTTAATTTTTTGAAAAAAGAAAATTTAAAATTTTAGACGGGTAATTTTGTCTAAAAGAACAAAAGAGAACGAATTTAAATTATTAAAGGATAAAAAATGTTAAAATTAAAATTAAGCGACCAAAATAGAAAAATTTTAATTATTTAGCGACTAAATAAAATAATATTCCTATTTTTATTATAATATATATATACATATATATGAAAAAGATTCTTGTTAGAGGACACACACTATAAAAGGTGATGATTATCGATGATAGTTATGACAGCAACTCAATCCGTTACGGATATAAGAGAATGACGTATGATTTTTCAATTAAGTGAAAATTTTTGGAGGGAGAAGTCTTGCCAGAAAATGACGAGTTGTATCAACAAAACTTCCCATCAGTATGTAAAGTTATTGACGGTTTTTAGCGACGATGTTTTTCCGTCAATAATAGATAAATGTCACCGACGGCCCTACCGATGCCACCTGTGTCGATAACAGAACCTACCGACAATGGTTAAATAAGAAATTGACCCCGTCAGTAACTTAATTTGTTTCCATTGATCTTGCAGACATTTAAATATTAGTTACAGATGGGTGTCCCGTTAGTGTGCATTGGTAACAAGTCCTAGAATTTCAAGTGAAATCGAGAGAACCCTCCCTCTTCAATTCATTGCTCCCCATACATCATAGAGACCCCTCCTCCAAAACCTCTCCTCTCTCCTCTATTCCTGTGAGAATCCGATGCCACCCACCAATATTCCAATGCCAACGCTGTCCTTCGGCGCCTCTATTAGCTTAGTAAGTCACTCTCCCTCTATTTCTCCCCTGATCTTCTTCTTCTTATTTTCTTATTCTTTCTTCTTCTTCTTCTCCTAGCTGCTGGAGCTCACTGCCGTCATCGTCATCTACTGCCGACTGGACTGTCTTCCATAGAAATATCTTGAAGTAATGATTTTTTTTAAAGTAATTTTACGAGCTTGCTGAGAAAATGAGCCATAGGTATAATTTATTTGTTCTGTGTAGGCCTGTTGGGCCAATTTTCACACATTTTTCTTTTTCCTTGACAGCCCAATTTTATGACTTTATGATGTAATGGATTGGACCTCACAACAAAAAGAGGATTGAGTTTATTTTTTTACCCAAGATGCTGAACCTTCCCAGGTGACTTGACTGCTTTTGAATGAGTCGACCCTAAGCGCTCTATAAATACTCTCTTCCTCACTGTTGCTGACAACCAACTCTGTGGAGCAGCCTTTCTCTCATTTCTTCTCTCTCTTCTTCTTCTCTGCAATTTCTTCTTCTTCTGTTGCTTGTTCTCTATGAATTCTGTTGCTACCGTCGTGAGTCACCATACTTGATTGACTACAAGCTTGGGCGGCGTGTGAATGAGAGAATCGAGAGTGAGAGTTTAGATTAATATTGTGTGATGCTCATCCATTGTTTTGAGGGTTTTTTTTGTCGAGAATCAATGAGTACAGCAAAACCGATCGTCCGGTTTCTACCTTCTTTGTCCAATTTCATCGTCTGAATATCTCTGTTCCCCTCTTTTATATAGAAACTGGTTGTCCAGTTTTCTGTGTTGGTCATCCGGTTTTGAAACTGGTCGTCCGGTTTCTTGTGTTGGTCATCCGATTCTGTCTATTGTTGCCTACATCATTTGTTTTGCTAATCCGATTTTTGCAGGTTTGGAGAAGAATCGGTCGTCCGTTTTTTGAACTCCTTATCCGATTTGAAGATCCATTTTTGAGTTGTTATCCGGTTCTATCATCCGGTTATTTTGTAATAGAATAGATTTATTTTATGTTTGTTTTTCTGCTGGAATTGTAATAGTAAATAGGAGGTTTGTAGTTTATAACAAGGCTGATCACCAAATACATTACGCAACATTCTGTTTCTGTGATCAGACTTATAAATGTTATTACAGTTTTTTTACAGAGAAAAATGTTATTAAATACAATTACAAGGGAAAATGTTTCTCCATGGTCGGATTTCGCCACTAACTTTTCTAACTTCTGCTATTTGAATTGCCAAATCTTTGGTAGTTTTTCCAATGGCTTCGTAGTCGATTCCTGCTTTCCTTTTCACATTTGGAGAATTTAGAACTTAGCCCACCAACGGTTTGTAATCCAAGCATTATTATATTCTTTTTTTCTGTCAAATTGGGAACTTTCAAGAATTGATGAACTTCCATGGCTGCTTCTGCTCTAACACAACGTTTTCCTTCTGCTCTAACAACTTCTTCAACAACAAAATGAAGTAAAGTTGTTTTTCCATCAGTACTTTTAACATTGGAAAATTTTCTCAAAGCATTAAGATTAAAAGCTTGTGCATTTCCTCTTGAAGTTCCAGCATTCATTCTATTACCTGTTTTAAAAATTGCTTCCAAAAGTTTCAAAAGAAGTCCTCTAGCACGAAGTTCCTTGCATCCCATTTCAAGTGTTTGATAAAATTCGTTAATGAGATAATTTCATAGTCATAATTGTACCTAAATAGCATCGAATCGAATCGAGAAAAAGCAGAACATTATACCTTCAATTCATAACATTTATAATAACATTTTTATAAGATTGTTACAGTCAATTTAGTAATATTATAGTTTTTTTGCTAAGTCCATATAATATTATAGCTATAGCATGTATATAACAGTGATATGATCAAAGAGCTTTTTTCTGTATATCATTTGAGGGGAAGGGTTTAGTGCGGGCACTTGCCTCCATTTTACTCGTTTTCTTTCATAAATTTAATTTGTCCCTCTTTTCCTAATAATAATAACTTTAATAACTTTATGAATTTTATCTCCAGAAAATAGAATTGTAAAATGTAAAAGGACTATTGGCTTAAACAATATATGTACAAGTTTGTCTATAAATTTGGTCTTAAAATTGTTGTCGATTATAGAAACTCGATTCGTTAATGAAGATATTAATCACTTAAATCATATTAAATCACATCAATAATGTGATTAATAACTTGTATGGTTCATGCTATCTTCATTTATGAAAATAAAATATAAAGAAATAAATCATTTATGTTTTGATGTAAAAAATGATCAAGACCTTTTTTTAAATAAAAAGTTTTTCCTTTTCCTAAACAGGTAATTATTTATATTATTACTACATTGTTAATATTATAGTCTTAAGATTATTTGAAATCAGATGAATATAATCTTAAGAGTAATGCTATATGGATAAAGTTTGATTCAATCGAACAGATTCATGTATATTATATTAATATCTAAGTATGACAAATATCAAATGAAAGTGTGTCAAACGAAAATAATCTTGGAATTTGAATCATAAACAACTTTTAATTATGATGATTAAGTAATTTTAGTGTTTATAGGAAGTTTTTTTTTTTTTTTTGGTCTATTTTATGTCTTTTATGTCAATTATTTTACTTTGAACATTGTATTTAGAATATTCATGTTTTATTACCCTTGTTCATTAAAGAAATCGGTGGAGTTCATTCTTTTCTTAAAATCTCATTGTTTAATAATTTGGCCAGTTGCCTCTTTAGCTTTCTTCCTTTCAATTAATGTATTTTTGAAGCTTGAAAGAGATAGAAGGGAGCTTTACTAATTAAGGATTTTTCTTGGAGTGTAACAAATTTTTATTATGTATGGTTTATTAGAAGTTATTTGGATAGAGTTTGGTTTAAAAATTTTATTTGAATTTTGTAAAAGTTTTAATTATGTGCTTAATAAAAGTATATATATATATATTTATATATTCGAAGACTAAAGCAACTCTTTGATGTATATATACTTAGTAGTACTAGGATTTCCTCCCAAAGTAGTTAGGATCCTACTATTACTCTTCTTGTTCAATCACAAATTCTTGAGATAAATGGATTCCATATATATATATATATGTATTTCAATTTTGGGGTTTCTATTTTTTTTGCTCGAAATTATTTTGGAATTTAAGATTAAGTAGTTTAAGTATTTTAAGTTTACAAATTTAAGCTAAGCAGTTTAAATTTACGTTTAAAAGTTAATATTATTCTCTTTTTTTCTTATTGTTTTGCTCATGAGGATTTCGGTGACGTATTATCAATTATATACATCTTAAAGGTATGCATTTAATTAGTTTACATTTTATTTTACAAGGGGAGCCATAACTCTTTAAAGTTTTATGGGGGAGCCCTGACTCTTTAAAGTTTTACGGGAGAGCTCTGACTCTTTAAAACTTTATGAGAAAGCCTTGACTCGAAACTTTTTGTTTGATATGTGTTTGTTGCTTATTTGAGTGGTCTATGTCCTTGGGAAATGTCCATAATACAGAGGAAATTCTACAAAACTTTTTTAATCTTATAAAAAACTTAGATTTTTTAGTGGTGGCTTAATGTAAAACTTAAAATGAAGGAGAGGTTGGAACTTTTGAGAACTAAAGATTATTTAACTTTTAAGAACTAACAAAAGATTATTTAAACTTTTAAGAACTAACAATTTTTTCTCCTAATCCTTTTTAGAATCTATGAAAAATATACCCGATTGTAATTGGATGTACAAAGAACGACTCGTACCAGGGGTTAAGGGTCTTAGAAGTGAATTCATTCATGGGTTAATTGTTTTATTATTCATTGTCTTGAAACGAATAATTGAAGTAAAAAAGAGATGAGATGTCTGTGTGCAAAGTGTAAATTTAAGAAATTTATAGAAGCAGATGGTGTGAAGGATCATCTTTTGTGGTTGGGTTTTGTCCTTATTATCATAATTGGATAGGTCATGGTAAAAAAATATGGCCACATGATGAGGAATGTGTTCTTGTGGTGGAGGTAAGTTAGACTTGATAAGACTTAGATTTTTTTAGCAGAAACAATGAACGTGACACTTGGCTTGCATACGGATGGGGTTTTCATCTTTTGGAATGGCGGGAAAGACATACTTTTCGTGACCAGTAATAGGAACCCCGTATATTGGATGTGTATGAAAAAGGACGTAATGTTCATGACGATTCTCTTCCTAAGTCCGAAGAATCTGAAAAATTAGTTTATTTGAAACTGTTGATAGAAGAATTAAATCAGTTGTAGAATGTCGGGATCCTCACTTATGACATATCAAAGAAATAAAATTTCCAAATGCGAGCTGCATTTCTTTGGAGCATTAGTGACTTTTCAGCGTAAGGTATGTTAAGCGGTTGGAATACAGCAGGGACATTGGCTTATCTGTATTGCATGGAACAGACATTGTCATTTCTCTTATCGATTTCAAAATTAGGGAGGGAGGGGAAACAATCTTAGTTCGATTTCTATCGATGTTTCTTGCCACCAAGTCATCAATTTAGACGAGATTCAAGGTCTTTCAAGAGGTGAAGACCGCTCGTTGCCACCACTGAGACTTTCAAGATATTAGATCTGGGAAAGGGTCCGACACTCTTAAAAAATTATGAAATGGGAATCTAGAAAGGAAGATGGTGGGGGGAAAGATCATAACTGGACAAGGAGGAGTATATTTTGGGATCTTCTTTGCTGGAGTAACCCTTTTAGTGCATCATAACATTTTTGATGAACAATAGAAATAATGTGTTTAATAATGTCTTCAACACAGTTATGGATATAAAAAGGAAGTCAAAAGATAATATCGATGTTAGATAAGATCTACATTTGTATTGCAACCAACCGGGCTTGTTGATGGAAGAGAGAGGCAGAGGTAAGTGCTCGAAGCTAACGACGTCTTACAACTTGACGAAGGAACAAAAGAAAATAGTGCTTGATTGGGTTAAAGAATTACAACTTCCAGACAGATATGCTTCTAACTTGCCAAGGTACATTGATTATAAAGATATGAAGATTACCGGCAAGAAAAGGTATAATTGTTACATGTTCATAGAATGACTGATGTCCTTCGCCTTTAGAAAGCTTTTCCAGCGAAAGTACGGAGTTTCTTGGCCGACATGAGTCTCTTCTACGGGGACTTGTATGCGCCAAAGATAAGTGAGTCTCATATACTTGAATTAGAGGAAAGCATTTCCATTTTGATATGCAAGTTAGAACGCATATTTCCTCTGGGTTTTTACAATGTTATGGAGCATTTGATGATTCATTTGTCGTGCGAGGCGAGAGTTTGAGGTCCCATATAATACAAGTGGATGTACTCCTTCGAGAGGTAACTTACACAACTTCACTTTTTTTTTTTTTGTCAAATGTCATTTTAATTAAATTATATAACTCATTCTAATATACTTACAATATAATAGGTCTTTTTACTATATAAAGAAGCCAATAAAAAATAAGGCAAGAGTTGAGGATCAATTTGCAATACTTACTTAATTGAGGAGGCTGCAATATTCTTCAACTATTACTTTGAAGAGAGAGTACCTACACTCTGCAAACGAGTTAGGTGAAATAATAATGTATGGAATTCTCTTCATCAGGGTGAGGTTCTTCTATCAATATGCAATCAACAAGGAAGAAAAATTGGCAAAATAAAAAAAAGATTCTAGGATGATCGAGAATGGAAAGTTCCAAGGAACTATATCCTCCTTAATTTCAAGGAAGTGGAACCTTACCTTCAGTAAGTTAATCGATGCTTTTCACTCACATACATTTCGTATACATATTTACATATCTTGTAAATTTTAATTTTACTTGTGCAGGAAACACGAATTAGAACCGAGAAATCTCAATTCAAATATATCAAATGATGGAAATTCAAGATAAAATAAGCGAGGGATTCGCAGAGTGGTTTACAATTGAAGTAAGTTAATCTCTTTGAAAGCATTTAAATTTAATTAACAACGATGTGACATAACCTTATTAACCTTGTCAACTGTGTATACAGGTGCACAAGCCCACGAAAAAGTGTAGTCAACTCCTAAAAAGTCTATCTTGGAGTCTTTCTTAAAAAGTTAAAACATACACAGGATACATTGTCAATGGGTTTTGGTTTCACACAAGAGATAGGAGTGAAGAGGGAGAAACTTATAAGGATGGTGTGTGTGTGAAACCAAACTCTAATGGTGTTTTAAAAGAAATAGTTAAGGTAAAGTTGCTTGAAACACCAATCTAAAAGGTCGTCTTGTTTCATTGTGATTGGTTTGATTCATCAGATAGAAGAGTGAAGATTTGTCCTCAATATAAAATTGTTGATCTGCACAAAGACCAGAGGTATGGAAGATATGATCCTTTTCGTTTTAACTCATCAAGCCGAGCAAGTTTCACTCCTCCCACATCTGGCTCTAAAAGACCGAGGACCGATTGAGTTAGTGTTATGAAACCTCGACCCCGACTAATAGATGTTTCGGTCCAATATGATGTATTCTAAGAGAACGTGGACATTCACGAGGGTTCGACAATAGATGGGACGATTTAGGACGTAGGACCTCTTGTCCCCGAGTCTCATTCATCAGAAGAATTAGATATTGTCATCTAAACATATTTCCAGGAAGTACAAAATGATGAAACTGAAATAGAAGGAGATTCTGATGAAGATACATATGAAGATTCCAACGCTGAATTCGATAATGATTCTGATAAGGATCCCAACACAGAGAACATTGTATAATTAGTTTCTATTGCACTTATGTTTTTGTACTTATGTTATCATTATAATATGTTTATTATATTTATGTCATGGTACTTATGTTATTATATTTATATTATAATTATACTTATGTTTATTATAGATAACTAATTTTATCATCTTACTTATATTACAGGGTCCGACGGCCTAAGGACGTAAGAGAAAGGATGTACTGCTCCCAACTCAACAAGAGCCACCGCCTCTAACACAACAAGATCCACCACCTTCGACACAGAAGGATCCATTAACTCTGGCACTGCAAGATCCATAGACACGTACACATCAGGATCCACAGACACAGATACAGACACAATGGGAGGCACATTCCGACGCTCTCGCTTCATCTTCTGCACCACCACACAGCCGTCATCCTCTATGGCTCCCTCTATGTATCTGCAGCTTGGAAGTCGCCCCTGGTGATGCTCAGCAGTTAGTAATGCATTGAATGTAGATCGTAAAGTTTGATAAACATAAAAAATATGTACTTATCATTTATAAACTATAATTATATATAATATATACTAACATTAATATGTACAAACTACATCCTTCTTTAAGAGTTACCACCTACAACCCAGTTGTCATGCAGGAGCAATTTACCAGGCCTTACCACAGTTAGTCTCAGGTCGCGCTAGATATTTGCGATATGTGGTGGGGAGAGTTTCAGGTAAATGAATCAAATATTATCGTTGTTTTACTTTGTATTAATTTTTTACAAGTCTTTGTACTTGTAATATTTTGAATCTTTTGAATCTTATACTTGCTATACTTATATACAAATATTAGTTTCTAATCTTTTGAATTTTCAGAAAAGATATGTATGGGGACCTAATATTACCCATCACAACAATGAGGCATGGAAGGTCAAGGTGGACGAACGGATGAGAGATTTGCTTGGCGATATTCAGGCCATGAGGAAGAGGCATATTTTTGTTCCGGAAATTTTCTGGGAGAATATGATGAAATATGACGAGTGTCCTGAGTACAAAGCTTTTTGTGAACGGAATAAAAAGAACAAGAATGAGGGACCAGGAAGGAAGGGGGAGGCAGGCGGGAAGCCGCACACAGGTGGTTCTATCTCCTTCACAAAGCATCAGTTGAAGAAAGTAAGAACTCTTTGATTTCATTACTTCATTATAATGTAATTAATAGCTGTGTGTTGTTGTTTTGCAACAATCGGATTTAACAGAGAGGTTCTCCAAGAACCAGTACTTGGAGGAGCTCCACAAGTATCAGAAAGAGGATAAGAAGGGCAGCATGTGGATTTTCAATCAGAAGAGTTCTGGATAAGTTTAGTGAAATTCACAAATTAAGTTTATATAATGTTTTATAACTTATAACTTTAAATTGTATACAATATTTTATAACTTATCATCCAACTAACATTTCATATTGTAGCCGAAATTTCACAAGGCTTGATGGAAGGCCGAGGAGAAAGCTACAGCCACATGCAATGTTATACCCGATGAGCTCCAGTTGGTTGCCACTATAGCTAGTGGATTAAGCCAAGACTGGTTATATGGAGCTGGTTCGGAGGCAGCTTATCTCAAAGCCAAAAGCAGTCAAGCTACAACTGGATTTCCACCTTGCTGTTTGGTGCAGAGCAGAGGATCATGAGGAGAATTGATGCTGTTGTTCCCAGTGTTCGCACTGCCTTCGACGAGCATATGAGGTGGTTTTCTGAGAAGAGCCACGTACCGTATATTCTTATGCCACCAATGATGGACATCTTCAGAGCTGCTGTGGTTGCCGTTCTATCGATGACATCTTCATCGACAGTAACAACTGTGGGGACCTCAGACGTGATGGTATCTTCCTCTACTTCCCCCTCCCTCTATTGATACCCAAGGCACCAGTATTTTTTATCTCCCTCCTCCCCCTCCCCCTCCCCGCGCACAATCTAGTGATGTTAGGGATCCCAAGTATGTTTGATACTTGTACATTTTATGTTCTTTGATGTTTTAGTTTATGGATGTTTTATAGGTTTGATGTTTAATGTATGAACATGAGTTTATGAATATATATTGCTTGTTGTTGTTGGATTTTTTTTTTTCCTACATTTCAGGGAGTTTCAGGTTTGTTTTACAAATTAAAAAAATAATTTACCGACGGGATACCAATGGTCTGGCCATAGCAAACATTGTTTTAAAAATGAGTTACTGACAGAGGCACCCGTCGGTAAATATACTGACGGCAAGAAAACCGTCGGTAAATACATCGCCATATAGTAGCGACGAAAGGAAAGATGTCGTCGAAACTATCATTGTTTAAACAGATGAAAAGCTCACATCGGCTAATGAAATCCCACGGAACAATAAATTATCTATCAGTAAGTCCGTCAGGAACAGGAATTATCGACAGCAAACCCTCGATAATATTTGTTACCGACAAAGACAAGCCGATGATATCCGCACTGTTGGAGTCCCATCGGTATTACACAGTTTTTTTGACGGGACTCCAACGGCCTTAGCCGTCAGTAATTCATTTTTTTTATAGTGATACTATTTCCTTTATGAAGTGCCCCAAGAAAAGTTCTAGCAAAATCATTTTTACTGCACAAGAAATGTTTGATAAACTTGTTTCTTTGTCTTCATAGGAATCCATCACTTTTTTGCTGGATATTCCAAGCAATGGGGGTTATTGAACTTATTTGGGATTACCTTATCTAATTTGGCATTCTAAGAAGATATTTTTTAGTTTGTTAAGGATTGAGTCTGGAAAAAGCTTAATGGTTTGAGAGAAAGTCTTATCCCAAGCTACGAAAGAAGTCCTTATTAAACGTGTTATTCATGTTGTTCCTACTTATGCGATGTCTTATTTTTTGCTATCGGTAAATGTTGTTAGATCTATAAATTATATGATTCCTCAATTCTTTTGGGGAGGTTTGAAGGGGACGAAAAAATCTGTCGGAAATCTTGGTAAGATCTTTGCAAACCCAAAAAATTAAGGAATGGGTTTTAAAGATTTTGAGGGTTTTAATTTAGCTCTCCTCGCGAAATAGTATTGGAGTATTTTGATCTCTCCATCTTCTTTGGTGGTTGAATGCCTTCAGGCTAAATATTTCTCCTACGGAAATTTCTTGTATGCTTTGCTGGGATGCAGACCTTCGTTTCTTGGGCGAAGCCTCCTTGAAGGTAGGAACCTCCTCTCTTTAGGGTTGCATGTCGTATTGGAAATGGCTTCTCCACCAATATTCTTGATAAGCAAGTTTCTTCCCTTAACAGATTTAAGCTATCTTCTTTTTCCTCTCTCGAGATAATGAAAGAAAGGTCTCTGGTCTCATTGATTTTAACTACATGTGCTGGAGAAAAGATATGATCATACATCTTTTCTCGACTATGAGGCTGAAGCAATTCTGCAGACTCTTCTTATACCAGCTTTCCCTGAAGACAAATTTATATGATATTTTACCACGAATGGTATTTATACAGTTAAATCAGGCTACAAAGCTGGCACATCCTATGTGAGCTCAAGTGGTAGATATGATGGCCCATTATCTATTAATTAAGAAGCTAAGCTTTGGAATTCTATCCACTTATTATCGGTGTAGCCTAAGGTGAGAATGTTCCTTTAGAGGGCTTCTCTAAATATACTTCTAACAGACAAGAATGTTATGAGGAGAGGCATGTACGATTATCTGGCTTGCGTTCACTGTAAATTCCACATTAAGGATGACAGGCATGCAATATTTGAATGTTACTTTGTAAAAAATGTATGGACTCAGCTTCTCTTAGGAGATAAGTGATTAAGCCTTTTTGCCCACAGTTTCATGGATTTGCTTCATTAAGCTATTTTACTTAATGATTTGGAGGTTTTTGCTCTCTTTGCCACTTATGCATGGCTGATTTGGTATGCCTCAAGAAAACTACAACATAAAGGGTCATGTTCTAGTGAAATTCTAATTTCTCATCAGGCTTTGAAGTATTATGAGAAATTCCAGAGACTACACAAACTATTGGCACCTTTTTCCGAAGGAGTGCTCGTGGCTTCGTCTGCTCAGCTTTGGCTGCCCCCAGATCGGGGACTCTTAAAGTCAATACTGATGTAACTTTTTTCTGAGGGGAAAATTGTCCTTGGTATTATTGTTTGTAATCATTTGGGTACTCCTTTGATAGCTAAAGCCCTGGCACATGAGGGTAGGTTTTCAATTGATTATGGAGAGTTCTTGGGGATTATTGAGAGTTATATGTGGTTAGCTCCTTACTATCTGTACGTCTGATTGTTGAAAGTGACTCATTATTTGACTTAGCAGCCTCTCTTCTCACGATAATGATTTCTCAGAACTGGGAGCTTTGTCCTCCCATTTCCTTGATAGTATAGATCTTTGTGAACTATTTTTTCGCATGTTTATAGATTGAGGAATTACCTGGCTCATATTTTTAGCTAGATTTGCACTTTTATCTTCTATTTCTCAGGAATAGACTCGGGACACTACCCCACATAATATAGCACATGCCATCCTTATGAATATTCATAAAATATGATCTCTTTTCCTTTAAGAAAAATGTTAGAAGCCATGTTGACTTCAAAAAACATTGAGAGCTTAATATCATTAACACATAATTTTGAGAACTATACTTCTATTTACCATTCTACTTTTATTAGATATAGGCTTTAGTTGCATTGGAGTTTAATTCGGAAAATACTGTCTGTTTTCCTTTCTTTTTGTGAAAGTTAAAATATTTGTAAAAATAATAGGAGTTGTGCAGTTCGATGGCACGAGTTGTCTCACTTAAATATATTCACTTAGTATGCTAAGTAAAAGTCCTGAGTTCGACTCAACCAAAGAGTGGTTTAATGTCACATGCTAGCCTTATATTGCTGTTTGGAGGCCTTGTACCCTCCAATCCCTCTCGAATATCGGATTACCTAAAAAAAAAATTTGAAAATCCATATAAGATACGAAGTGTAAAAAAAATGTCACAAATTAAATCACAATCCAAGTAGACCCTTACACTCATCCGATTTTATTGGAAAAATATGCTTTCATATAGATGAGTTAATGTTCTTGCATGGTCCTAATGCTTAGTTGTATTCTTTTTATTTTGAAGAAAAAAAGACTTACATATTATTAATATCCAAGAGAATGGCATTCGCTACTACTAAAGGAATGTCTTGAGTCCATTCCTAGGGTATGGGGGATTGTAAAGCAAGATGTGCTAAATGACGGGTCAGAAAATTTACAGTCCAGTGAACATGTGAGAAAGTGATGCAAGTTGGGTCAATACTATTAAGGAAATGGGATGCTAAGGCTCCAAGCTCCGAAAGGTCATCTCTATCCTGAGAAAGGCAACTGACAACCAACAGAGAATCACTTTCGATTATAAGGTGTGTTGATAGAGGGGAGCCAACCATATACCCTTCAATAATATCCAAAACTTCACCATATTCCACAGAATCTACGGCTGACCGATGCAAAGCTTTTGCGAACAAAGGGATACCAAGGTGGTTATAGACTAAAATACCTATGCCAATCCTACCTTTCGAGAAAGCAACATCAGTATTGTCTTTTAAAGTGCCTATAGTTGGAGGATACCAGGGTCACGGGGCTGACGAGAGCCATCCCTCCAGTCGAAGGGGCAATGTTGTGATGAAATCTCAAATATTCATCAGAGTACTAAAGAGCTTGATTTGCGATCAACTCTTTGATCGGGCATGAACCCTTTTTTTTCAACTTATTTCGGGCAAACCAGATCAACCAAACTCAGGTAGCAAATAGAGCTGTGACTTCAGAGCTATAAGTTAATAGAATCAATTGCATTAAGTCAAAATAACTGAGGGCAAAAAAGTGACACCACTTTTCCCCTAAAGGCAGGTAGCTCCAAACTTTTTTTGCAAGGATGCAGTCAAATAAAACATGTCTATCGTCTTTAAGTTGATAGCCACAGTGAATACAGGCTAGATTTCAAACATAACTCTCTCTCTTTAAGAGATTGCTAACTATAGAAAGAACGTTTCAAGCAGCCCTCCAAAGGAAAATTTTGATCTTTGGTTGGATTGGGAGACTGTAGATTTCCTTCCAAACCCGTGTTTCTTGATCTACTGATGATGGCCATTAGACCTGTTGGTGGAACTCATATAGACCATGCCCACCTTATAACCCAATTTCACCGAATAAATACCATTGTAGGTGAAATACTAAAAAATATGTCGTCGGTCCAAGCAGGGTTAAGTGGGGTTTGCAGAATAGCATCAATTTCATAGGGGAGGAAGAGGTGTCGAATCCGATCTTTTTGACAATCCTGATTGAAATCAATGAGGTCTGTCACCTTCCTCTCAGAACCCTATTAAGAAGAAAAGGAGATAATTTAAACCTATTCAAGGTAGGGACCTACTTATCTAGTATATTGGTGTAGAGGCCATTGCCAATACAACAACGCAATCTTAAAGAGAGGAGATTTTTCCTTCAAGGAGGCTTCGCCAAAGGAAAGAAGGCCTTCACCCTAACGAAGTATGCAGGAATTATCCTGAGGAGAAATAGTTGGCTCGAAGGCAATCAACCACCATAGAAGATAGAGTAGTTATGATGCGCCAACACTGCTTGGCAAGAAGAGTCAGGTTATACCCCTCAAAATCTTTAAACCCTATGCCCACATTTTTTTCGACTTGCAAAGATCATCCCAAGATTTCCAACATAGCCTTTTGTTCCCCTCAGAACCACCCCAAAAAATTGTAAAACCATAGAATTTAAAAAGCATATGATAGTGACAGGAAGCAAAAACAGTACATAACCTAACTAAGTATAGCCTGTACGATACTTTTAAGGGAGCCTCTTTTCCCGCTTGAGATAAGACTCTTTCCTCCCATCCATTAAGTTTTTTCCATATCCAGTCCTTTTATGAATTGGAATATTTCTCTTTTAGATCGTCCAATGAGGCAGGGGAGGCCCAGATAAGTACTGTGACCTTATGTAGATAGAATACCAAGTAAAGAGGAGATGATAACCTGCAGAGACAAAGGAACCATCTTATCAAAAAATAGAGAATGCTTTTTATAATTTATCTCTTGCCTAGAAATGGAGGCATAATCATGCAAAATAGTCTGGATTGCTTTCATGTGCTGAATAGTTTCTTTACAGAAAATAATGCTATCGTCTGCAAAAAAGATGTGAGAAATAGAATGGCAAGACGCATTAAAACGTAGACAAGAAATTAAACCTTGAAATTCAGAATAGCAGATCATGGAGGAGAGACCCTCTGCACAAATAATAAATAAATATAGGGATGGGGAGTCACCTTGGCGGATGCCATGGGTAGGGGAGAAACTAGTAGAAGGGATACCATTTACAAGAACTGAAAGACGCACAGAACGAACACATCTCACAATAAAAGGAAACAAGGTCTTGAGGAAAACTCATAGCTAGCATAAAAGATTTTAAATAATTCCACTCATCTCTATCAAAAGCCTTTTTGAAATCCAGTTTCAAGGCAAGGTGATTGTAAACATTGATTTTTCCTTGAGTCATAAAGTGAAAAGTTTCAAAGGCAATGATAAGATTATTAGTTATAAGTCTATTTTTAACAAAATCATTCTTACTTTCATAAATAACAAAGGACATAAACGGCTTAAGTTTATTGACTATGCTTGATATATTTTCACTATGCTTTTATAGCAAATTTAAGCTAATAAAGATATTTTTTTTCCTTAAAAAAAAAAAAAGAAAAAAAAAACACCAACGTTGGCAAAACCATCCGGACATCAACATGTATGTTCTCCAAAAAATTCTATTATAAATTTTGAAACCAAAAATCAAAATCATAAGAAAACCGAAATAGCTAAAAAAAAAGAAAACAGTACCCAATGCCTTTTGGCAACAAGACTTGTTCAAACCGCTGTGTAAAGAAACAAAGAATTTGTAGATGCAATAAAAATTTGAACCAAGAATACTTCTTTTAAAACCCAAACACCCGAAACACGCTTCTTTACTCGTTTACGCGGATTAAACACTATCCGTACACATACCTATATATAATCCAAGTCGGCGCTGAACTGCCTTACAACTCATCACTCATCATTGCTCCATTTCTCTTAGCTCATTGCTTACCGATCAACATTATCTTTTTATTAGCTATTCAATTAGTTAGAGCAAGTATGGCCGGAACCGCCACTAGACTAGCGGAAATACAGCGGCAGCAACGTGTACGCGCCGCCACGGGCACGGCCCCTCGGTGGATCCCACATAGGGGTCAGGTTCTTAGGAATGTGATTAAAAAAATGTGCACTTCTTGCTTTTCTTGTGGTTCTTCTAGTTCTAGTCAGAGACAAAGACAAAGCCATTCTAAGAATTCTTCTAAGGTTTTTTCTGCTTCTTGATCATCAAAATCTTTAATCGTAACTGTTACATCAATGATCGGTCGGCGATAGCTTTTTTCTTTTTAATACACTGGAGAAGAGAAATGTGGATGGAAGAGCTTTTTACTATTAGGATACTATCTACCAGATTGATGATCGTAATCCCACTTTGTTTCAAGCAGTTCTTTGGCTGTTGTATTTTTTGAACTGTATGTGACCTTGTAATCTCTCTCTCTCTCTTTTTTTAATTTGCTATAAAAAAAACAAAAAAAAAACAGGGTATTCTGTTTTAACAAAGGAAAAGTTTAGCAGATTCCTCTAATGTTGCTCTTGATCATTGCGCTTCTCGTAGAAATGTTGATCCTGTTCCATTTCTACGAGAAAAAAATTGATCATGTACTATTCCGAAAGGGGATAGAAGGAGGGATCTCCACGAGTATCTAATCCAAATTTTAGTTAAGATCTATATAGATGTCTTTACAACAATTTTTTAGTATGCGAGAGTAATTGAGTAATCTGAAATGATGAGTACTTAAGTGAAGATGTGATGTAATCAAACTTCACCCTCTTTATTTATCTGTTTATAACATTTTTAATATAAAAATATATTAAAAACAATATTAAAATTAATGTTAAAAATGATCTATCTTACTAACCGAAGTACTTCATGTCTTTTGAATTGAAAAATCATGATCAGGAAATTGAAAGTAATTAAGTAAAATAAAGTGAAAAAAATAAAAATAAAGTGAAATAAATAGAAATATGAGACTTTTGAATTGACCCTCTACGCGGGAAAGGGAAGAACAAAGTTAATTGCAATATTCCAGTTAAAGAAATGTTTTTGCTTGCTTGACTATGCTTTATCATGGATTGGATTAGGATAATGACTATATTGCCCCATATGCTTAGCTCAATTGGTTTTATAATTGTAGAGTTGATAATAAGGATAATACCTATGTTATCTTATCTTCTAAGATATAAAAATTAATTATTTCCTTAATATATGGACATTCATAAAATTAATATTTTCACAACACTCCCTCTTGAATGTCCATTAATAAAGAATGTACCTCGTTAAAAATTATTAGAAGAAAATTCAATGGGAAAAAACTTCTAGTAAAGGGAAAAATAGTACATCAGTCTTTATGTTTCTCCCTCTATTTTGTGCATCATTGAACCGATGCATTTCAAAAATTCTAATTCTCAAATAATGCAGTCGATAATGTTTTAATGAATAGATCTTCTGAACCATCATATTTAATTAAAATCATTACACATCAATTTTCACCATTTCTACAAGAAGAAAACATAGTGAAATATACTTTGTCATATTTTTTTAATATATCCTTGAACTTCTCTCAAAATAATTGGAATATTTTGATTTTGTTCAATCTATCTTGGATATCAACAGCTACTTTTGACCACGCTTCCTAAACCAACCGATAGAATTTGAACTTAAAAATAAAATAAAAGTGGCAGTTATATATAAATCTCTCTTCACTACAAAATTCTACATGACATAATGTGTGGATCTCAATAATTATTAATTTGTAGAAACCATCTCAGCCAGAGTTAGATTTTCTTGATAATCTAAGATAAATTCATAAAGACAAAGTTTATATCATTCCAAAATCGTCAAATTAGAAAATAATTATATATGAAGTATTTACTTGCATTCTACATTTAAGTATATTAGTATATATACTCTATCGGCTTATAGTACTTTATGACAAAAGTTTTTCAATATTCTTTATCACTTCTCAAATGCCCGAATGACTATTTTTATACATAATGATATTTCGTACCCATGTATAATATCTTCTAGATGTTCCACCCTGATTTTTTTGAAATCTTTTATCAAAGTGTTTGCCTTTAATATTACTTGCTTTAGAAAAACTCTTAAGATGATCATTACTTTCTTTAAGTGTGAAACCCCAATCCCATATGAGATATGTATGAAAAGTGTGTATGGTATATAAGTATGGCCTAAGTACTCATGGTCACCTTAGAATATTCATTTTGGCATAGTAAGGGCAGTTGCTAACTAGGGCCCGTGGGTGCTACCGGGCCGATGAGTTGCACTCTCATGTATGTTAGCCCGGGGCGTACATTATGGTATCAGAGCATGGTTACTAGCCAGACGTGTAGAGACTAAGTGCTACACTGGTGGGAGCTACCTCTAGAGTCCCGTGTGGAGCTAAGTGCTATACCGGTGAGAGCCACCTCTAGAATCTCGCATCCCTGGTCTGGTCCTGGGCTAAGTTTGAGGAGCCTAGCAAGGACGCTAGGGTCTTAAGAGGGGGGGAGGGGGGGGGGGGGGGAGGTGAATGTGAAGTCCCAAACCTACATGAGATATGTATGAAAAGTGTATATGCCATATAAGTATAGGCCTAAGTACACATGGTCACTTTAAAATATCCATTTTGGCATAGCGAAGACGGTTGCTAAGTAGAGCCCGTGAGAACTGCCAGGCCCATGAATTACTCTCTCGTACCTGCGAGCTGGGAAAGTGACATAAAGATAATTCTCTTACTAAGACGACATCAACGCTTCAATCATTCTTCAAATGATTAATTATAAAACTTAAATTTTGTACTTAAGAGCACTTATCAAAATGAAGGGTTAATATATAACTATGATACTTGATTCACTATTGTAAAGACCTAAGTTATTAAATAACTAATTTGTAATTTGTAATAAATGGACGAACTTGTGAACCTTTATTCACTTATAATTCATGTCATAGATCAAATAATATAGTGATCATATTTCTCTTTGTTGTAATGTTCTTTTCTTCAATTATTAAGTTTCTCTCCCTCGTATAAGGAACACTAATTTGTCAAAATGATAATTAGTAATAAATTATGCAATAAAGACATTCCTACTAACAAGGATCTCCACTTACTGTGGAAAGTCTGTCTTTGCTACAGTCTTTTCGGAGCAATTGTTTCGTTCTCGAATGGATCACCCCGTTCGGAGGTGTTAACAAGCAACTCGTCCTTACACGGGATGCTCTTTTTATTAGCGCGGGTATTCGTTGTTGGGATGGGTTCAAACCAAACCGAGGCTACTTTAATCGAAGCTGCTAAAGTAAGAAACTCGAGAGGGTGTTTACCCTGGCCAGCTTCATATATGTCATTACCTAGGCCTTTATACGGCTTCGCTCGCTCACTCTAACACTTCCTTAGTAGACAGCGAGTGGACTGTGGATGGGTGTTTACCCCAAAGTGTTCCCGGACTGCATGCATATGCAGTGGTTGACTCTCGACAGGAACGTAGTGAATTCTCTGCGGCTTCCTTTTTCTTCTTCAATCGATTCATCTCGTCTGATCGAAGGTTGGTTTTCTGTTTTCAATTCCTTCTATCTATTAATGGAATGATAATTATATACATGACAAGTATAAGAAAATCTTATACAATTTACATATACTTGGGAACTTCAATATTTCAATATCATAGTTCAAAATTATGACTAACACAATGATGTCAGATTCTTCAAGAATGATTATTCATATATACCTCAGGTATCTAGAGTCCTTCTAGGACTTAATATAAATATTAAATATTTATATTATAAAATTAAATATATTTGTATCCACTGCTAGAAGATTATTCTTCGTACTTAACACCAGACTTTACAAATAATCTTATTCTAAAATTTTTAATTTATATATTTCATGGTTCGCACTCTATTTTCATAAAGATATTTATTTTCGTCCTTCCAAAATTACACATCAAGTGTATCACTTATGTTGAAAGTATTTATACATTTCAAGTGTACTGATTTAGTTGTCCAGTTAGACATTTCACATTTCTCTTGTGAGCAATATATTATTATTATCTCGAGAGTAAATCTCAAATCTCAAATCTCAAATTTCTAGTCTGCAAACTTTCATTTTAGATCTCCATTTATTATTTATGTTATATGCATAAATACTATTGACGTCTTGTATTATTTTGCAGTTCCATCATAATTTATAATCAAGCTATAATCAAAACATGATATATTCAGATCTCCTTATTGCAATTTTTAGGTAATTAAATTTCTTTTAGGTGAAATAATACATATGATGTTCAAAAAAATTTTGCTGAAATTTTTTCTCCTTGTTTTACTATATGTTGACCATATTAATTAGGGTAAAGTATGCCAATAACTCTTAAATTTTCCTATTTTTTAACTTTTTACCCTAAATTAAAAAACATTAAGTCAAGATACTTGAACTATCCAAACATTCAATTTTAGACATTCTTCTTGATTTCATTTCATGGATGTGAACATTAATAAAGACATTTTTGGTCAAACAAATATAAATTATAATTTTCTAGTTTTGTTC
Source organism: Catharanthus roseus (assembly GCA_028651295.1). Taxonomy (NCBI): domain Eukaryota; kingdom Viridiplantae; phylum Streptophyta; class Magnoliopsida; order Gentianales; family Apocynaceae; genus Catharanthus; species Catharanthus roseus. The sequence goes on along the minus strand of JAPQWS010000046.1, from coordinate 120,451 downwards.
TTCACTTTTTTATTTTTTATTTTTCTTTCTCATCTTCTTCCTTAGAGTACCTATTTTCTTCAGCCCTCTTACGTTTCTCCCCTTGCCGTCGAAAACACACACACACACACACTCTTGAAGAAACCAAAAATGGCTTGAAGAAACCAAAAAGGGCAGTAACATATAAATTAAAAGCTTGAAGAAACCAAAAATGGCAGCCACTAAAAGAATAAAATCAAGATCATCACACCGCCATTGAAGAACCATCAAGGTTCGGAGCAACAGATCAGCAGCACAAAAATCCAAGAAAATCAGGAATAATCAGCTAAAATATAGGAAAATCTGAACCGAAAGTTACAAATTTAAACTGGAATTCAATCAAATAAACAGCCCAAAATAATCCAAGAAACAAATTGGGACATAGCCCTAAATTAACCAAATGCGCCGCAAACCATGAAATCAAAGAACAAAGGCGTCAATTCCGATTGAAAGTTTCCAGTGGGGAAAACAATCTTGTGTTTTCTGTCCCATTAATGTAAAATTGTGTACATTATATAGATTTGTCAAGGTGACAATTCCTAAACCTATTTGGTCTAGAAAACCTATACTAATTATAACTCATAGATATACATAGTTTAGGATTAGTAATCCTATTTACATAAGAATCCTTAACACTCCCCCTCAAGTTGGAGCATGAATATCAGTAATGCCCAACTTGGATGCTAAACGATGAAAATGTGTTGGTTGTAGAGCTTTGATAAAAATATCGGCGGGCTGAACTTCACTGCGGATGTAGAAGGGAGAAATGAATCTTTCTTGAAAGGCATCTCGGACAAAATGACAATCGATTTCAATATGCTTGGTGCGTTCATGGAAGACAGGATTTTCAGCAAGGTGAAGAGCGGCTTGATTATCACAGTGTAATGGTATTGGATGAGTGATAGGCACATGAAGGTCACGGAGAAGACTGGATAACCATTTTAACTCACATAAAGTCATTGCCATAGAGCGGTATTCAGCTTCGGCAGAAGAACGAGAGACAGTGTGTTGTTGCTTTGTCTTCCAAGAAATAGGAGATCCACCAAGAGAAATAAAATAGTTTGTGATAGATCATCGTGTAATTGGACAGGTAGCCCAATCTGAATCACATAGACGGTCAGTAAAAGAGGAGATTTGGATTGAAGAAGAATACCGCGTCCAGGACTGCCCTTGAGATATCGAACGACGCGGATAGCAGCGTCCCAATGAGCACAACGAGGGGCGTGCATAAACTGAGCAAGTGTATGGACTGTGTAGGCGAGCTCAGATCAAGTGAGAGTAAGATAAATCAGTTTCCCGATTATTCTGCGGTATCGATCTGGTTTATCAAAATAAGGTCCAGAGGCTTTTGCCAATTGATGATTTGGTTCAATGGGTGTTGATGCTGGTTTGGCTCCCAATAAACCAGTCTCAGAGAGAATTTCCAAAGCGTATTTGCGTTGGCATAAGAATAATCCCGAAGGATTCTTGCAATTTCGATACCCAAAAAATATTTGAGAGGACCCAAGTCCTTCATATGAAAGCATTTATTTAAGGAAATTTTGAATTTTTCTAGAGTGGGTAGGGAATTTTCAGTAATTAGTAAATCATCCACATAAATGAGAACGCGTAGAAAAATGCTGTCTCGAGAGTATGTGAAAAGAGAGTAATCGGCATAGGATTAGGAGAAGCCATACTTACTAAGAGCTGAAGTAAGTTTTGAAAACCAACATCGAGGAGCTTGGCAAAGTCCATATAAAGATTTCTTCAAGAGACAAACTTGACCGCGGAAAGATGGGCGAAAACCAGGTGGAGGTCGCATATAAACTTCCTCCTTTAAATCTCCATGAAGGAATGCATTGTGGACATCCATCTGATGGATAGGCTAGTTTCGAGCAGTAGCAACAGAAAGTAGAGTTCGAACGGTGACCATTTTAGCCACTGGAGCAAAGGTGTCTGTAAAGTCGATACCTGGCATTTGTGTGTTTCCTAAAATCACCAAGCAGGCTTTATATCGTTCGATGGTGCCATCTGTTTTGTATTTAATTCGAAAAACCCATTTACTTCCCAAGGCACGTTTTGCAGGAGGCAAGGATGTCAAGGACCATGTGCCATTTTTTTCAAGTGCATCAATTTCGTGGCGCATGGCGGTGCACCAAAGAGGATTTGAGACTGCTTTGGAGTAGGTGGTGGGCTCGGATTCTGTGGCTATAGAAGATAAAAAATGCCTATGGGAAGGAGAAAATTTTCCATAGCCCACAAAATGAGTTATTGGATAAAGGGACGTACCTAAGAGGTCCAGAGAGGGTGAGTGACCAGTGGAGGAATGGGATGTAGAAGACTTCCATATAGCATTGCAGTCATAATCTCTGAGTCAATGCGGAATACTTTTTATTCGAGTGCTTTTTCTTGTGCTGAGAATGGACGGATTTTCTTGTGGATTTATTTTGGATACGGGTGCCTGGGTTTCTGCCGCAGCCTGGTCTTGCTGCTGAAGAGTTATTTTGTGGAAATTTTGGTGGGCAGAAGATGTGGCTGGCCCAAGGCTGGAATGGACCTCTTGTTGGGTTGCTGAGGAGGTTTTTGTCGCTGGGCCATGAGGAGCAGCAACTGGAGGTGGGTCCCATGAGTCTTCAGGAGAGCTGGGCCGCGGTCCGCGTGATGCTGGGCTTCGGGAGGCAACTGGAGGTTCTGGTGCGGAGCACGCGGTTGGGCCAGGCGAAGCTGCTGACGTAGATGGGCCGCACAAGGCGTCTGGTCCGCGTAATGCTGGGCTTCTGTAGGCAGCTGGAGGTGCTAGTGCGGAGCGCGCGATTGGGCCAGGCAAAGCTGCTGGGCCGCGTGCAGGGGTGGGTGAGGCTGCTGGTGCAGATGGGCCGCTCAAGGCTTCTGGGCCACGACTAGGGTGTTTCTTCTGTGGGCTGTTAGTTTTTGGGCCAATACTCCTCCTATCTTGTATACAGGTTTCCTTGGAGCCCAAAATTTGTTCTCCAAAATTGTATAACTGTGTAAAATCCGTAGGATGGATTAAGGCTTCGGATTTTTCTTTGTACGGAAAGCTTGTGTCGTAAAAAAATCACATCTCGGGATATAATAAAATTTTCTGTTTGCAAGTCATAAAATCTCCAACCTTTCTTGTTAAAGGGATAGCCAAGGAAAACACACATTCGACTGCGGGCTCGAAATTTATCTTTAGGTGGATCATGGACATGGACATAGGCTAAACATCCGAAACTTTTAACATGAGAGTATGAAGGTTTCTTTCCAAACAATAGCTCAAAAGGGGTTTTACCGTGTAATAACTTTGAAGGTGTACGATTGATTAGATATCCTGCTGTTAGAACACATTATCCCCAAAACTTGTTTGGCAGAGTAGCTGGAAAACGCAAGGCGCGGGCGACATTTAGAATATGACGATGTTTACGTTCAACTCGTCCATTTTGTTGTGGAGTACCAGGAATGGTTGTTTGGTGTATTGTGTCTTGAGCAGAAAAATATGATTTGAGACATATGAACTCCGTGCCATTGTCACACCGAATTATTTTTATGGTTTTGTGAAATTGGGTTTTAACCATTGCAAAGAAATCCTTTAAGGTAGACGCGACTTCGTTTTTCTCAAATAGTAAATATATCCAGACAGCTCTAGAAAAATCGTCCAAGATAGTTAGAAAATAAGAAGCTCCTATGGTAGATGCAGTTTTGCATGGGCCCCATAAGTCACAATGGACTAAATCAAAGATTTCAGATGTTTTATTTATACTCAAGGAAAAATGATCACGGGTCTGTTTGGCACGTAAGCACAAATTACAAGGGCTAGTCTTGGTTGTAGAAGATTTGAACAATTTACTTACTACAAAATCCGAAGGATGACCCAATCGAATATGCCACAATGTGCTGGAATCAAGAACTTCACTAGAAAAAGCAAATAGATCTGGTAACTGCAGATGTTTGTAGAAAAAGATCCCATTCCTTTGCTCACCCACTCCAATCGGCCTCATCGAGATACGGTCCTGTATAACACAATAATCATTAGAAAGAGTGATAAAACATTGGAAGTCACGAGTCAATTGGGACAAGGAAATTAAGTTGCACGTAAGCTCAGGAATATAGAAGACACTATGAAGTTTGAGTCTCGTATTTAAAGAGATTGTTCCTTCTTGCAGGGCAATTGTTTTAGCGCCATTGGGTAAACGAATAGTATACGTGTAGATATTATTTAAATTTGTTAAGAGATCTTTTCTACCAGTCATATGATGAGAGCATTCTGAATCCAAAATCCATAAATTTTTCATACCAGATAATTTTTCGAATTGCGTATTACTTGAATTTTTTAACGCGATCAGCAGAGTTGACCACTGGTCAACTGTCAGGTTTGGAAAAGGGCCCGGCCCACTGCTGGTGGTGCTCGGCCCGATCGGCCCGCTCCAATCTTCTTCTCCAACGAAGCTGTTGCCGCCGCTAGGGTTTTCTGCCGCCATTCGTCCATGCCGAGCAGAGGTGGAGTTGGCCCAAGCTTCTAGCAGGCGTGCTCCGTCGATGGCATGGTTCTTGCCGTCAACTACTGCCGTCCACCGCGTCCAGATCTACCGTCACGGCCGCCACGCCATCGACTGTAATTTCTGTGTGGAGTTTCGCTACCGGCAGCGGTGGTTTGAGGATTGTTCTGCGGCCACCATTCTGGGTAGCACACCAGTTGGAAGTAGCCGGTGACTTCATGACCGGCTCTCTTGTAATATGTGCAATAAAATTTTGATGGAGGTCCTCGGAGTTCTGCTCCAGCGCCGGCGCCGGCTCGTGTCAGATTTTTGTGTTGTTCTTCTTTACAAATTTGAGCAAGAATTGTTTGTAATTTGGGCATAGGTTCCTGGTGGATCATATGGGAACGGACAGTGCCATAAATTGCACTATTTAATCCCATTAAAAATTGGAAAATCTTTTCGTTTTCTCTTTCTTTTATGATAAAAGACAAGAGTTCTGTATCTGTACTAGACAGGAGTTGAGTGTAATTTTCCAATTCATCCCATAATTTTTTCAATCGTGAAAAATATACTTGTATCGAATCTCCTCATTGTTTACAATTTGCCAAGGTAGCTTTTAATTCATATATTCTTGGCCCAGTGCCTACCAAGAATCTTTCCCTCAAATCTGTCCATAATTCATCAGCTCTCTCGGAGTGATAAATAGTAGATCGAAGAGAGGGCTCGATAGTGTTGAGAATCCAAGAATTTACTAGATTATTGATTTCCCACCATTCTTCTTCTTTGTCTGGATCATTATCTGGAATGGGAATTATTCCATCAATAAATCCCAACTTTTTCTTTGATCTCAAGGCCATGAGCATGGCTCTTGCCCATTCTGCATAACTATTATCTTTTTCTGTTTCTTTTAATTGGACCGTAGTTAGAATCAATCCAGGTCCATCGGTGGATGCTACATAATAAGCATCTTTCTTTATTCTGTGAGCATGGCTTTCTTCCACCATGTCGTTATCAACATTGCCAATATTGTCGTTACTCATTATGAGAGAGTTTTAGACAATTGGCTCTGATACCATGAAAGTTTCCAGTGGGGAAAACAATCTTGTGTTTTCTGTTCCATTAATGTAAAATTGTGTACATTATATAGATTTGTCAAGGTGACGAAACCTAAACCTATTTGGTCTAGAAAACCTATACTAATTATAACTCATAGATATACATAGTTTAGGATTAGTAATCCTATTTACATAAGAATCCTTAACACCGATTAACCTGGACTGAAGCTCCAAGGGGAAAAATGGGAAAAGCACTAAATAGGTGGATATGAAGGCAGTGATGGAGGTAGGCCGTGGACTGAAAAAAAAAAGGTATGACGGCAGTGAAGGAGGTACGAGGTGGTGGTGGAGATAGGCTGTGTGTTTGGGTAAATAGGAGAGATAAGAGATGGAGTAAGAATGTGCTCAAAGGACCATTTCTCGTATCAGAAGAGAAGAAGAATAGGAAGTGGAAGGTTGAGCGGCGGGGGTGTTTGTCCTGTAGCAGAGGTGGCGGCGCCATGGAGAAGGTGAAATTGAGCTTGTCTTCAATGGTGATGGTGGTGGGCTGTAATCGTAGAGGTGATGGGTGGATGTGATTCTACCTTTTGTTGACTCAGGGGACCGGCGGTTGGGGTTGGGAGGGATGGTAGCAAGCGACAGCTAGAGAGGAGCAGGCGGAGGAGGTGGAGGTGGAGCTGGTAGTTTTAGGTGGAGAAAATGATCGGTGATTCTTTTGGGGAGGAAACAGAGGGTTTTGGGAGGAAAAGGAAAAGAAAAGGAAAGAAAAAACAAAATAAATAATTATAATTTATACTTTTTAAAATATTCATATTTGATTTGACTAAATCTCCAAAATGTCCTCATGAGTGGTCATGTGACAGAGTGGTTACGTGACTATCACATGCATATTTTCTGTTAACATTTTACGGAAAACATTAACGAAAATGTTAATATTATACCTATTTATAATTTAAAGTTATAAATTTATCGTTTGGAAAGTTCAAGGTCACGAACTTAGTATTTTTTTAGTTTAGGGTCAAAATCTAAACAGCGAAAAAAATTTAAGGGACACTGACACACTTTACCCTATTAATTATTTGTTCTTTTCATATATAAGGAATACATTCTATTAGAACTAACTTATGTACCACTCTTTTAATTGTGTTCAAATTTATCTGTAGTTGTAGTTTTTCCTTCATGATATCATGTAAGAGCATTATTATAACCAGTGAATTACCTTGCTACATAGTTTTTATTTTTTATTTTTTATTTTAACTTCAAATGTAAAATATCTTCTAGGAGGATCAAGAATGTGAAACACGAAGTAATATTATATTCATTCGGTTTCATTTTCATATCACCTCCTCCTTTTGTTGGGAAACATATTAAAAAACATTACAACGAAAATCTTCAACAATTTTCTTATAACCTCTCTTTAAGTCCCATTTCTCTCTCTCTCTCTCTCTCTCTCTCTCTCTCTCTCTCTCTCTCTCTTTTTGGTAGTGAAACAAGGAAATATATACTTATAATAATATTTAGTTTAGAGATGAAAAATATTTGGTTACTAACCAAAAATCAATTATAAAGAGGAGAACTCAAACAATTTATAGACAAAAGAAATATGAGCAAGTGCTACTCAGAATTAACTTTAATTATTTCAAGGCATCTATGGTTCTCCAAAACCATTTGGTACATAAAAGTATTCTTCAGAACGCTCATATAATACTAACAGTATTACTGGGACAAATTATGTTGATAAGAAAAATTTAAATATGAGCTCACATTAAGGAGGCACAAATATTTTGCGTGTAATTACAAATATATTTTGACTATGTTGTCATTACATTTACTAATATTTCTTAGTATTTATCCATAACACATTCAACTCTAAGTAATACCGTTAAATATTAATATAATTATTTTTCCTTGATAATAGGCAACATATGAGAATTAATTGTGCTAGAGAAACTTCTGGTCTCCTAATATTTTCAAAAACTCTTCTTTTTATATTAATGATCCGAGATTGTCAAATCGATCACGCTAACTATTAAATTATTTGAATGAGTAAACATCCGGTTTACTTCATAACGTTTCTCAAATCTACATAGTTTTATAATATGAACAAGTTTGTTTAGACATCATGGGAGTAGTAATACATAGATGCTCAATTCATTCACTATCTCCAGATTATTTTAATTATAAAAAGACATCATTAAATTCAAAAATGAACTTTTGATAATATTTTAATAGATGAAATATATTCCATATTAAATACTTCAGTTAATGATAACTTATCTAGAGTTGCAATTAGCCAACTTTTCTAGAGCTTTTGATTAATTAATTCTTCTAGAACTAAATTACTATTTCCGACTTTGATATTTATTTGCAAATAAATTAAATTGAATAATATAGATATAATAGGTGCCATTAGCACCATTCATGAATAGAAATAATACTAAAAAAAATCATACAGGAATTACATTACATAGTATGTAAATTTGAAAATTTATAACTTTACAACACAATAGAAAATAAATAATAATAATTTAATTCTTTGGACAATTTCTAATTTCTATCTTCAATGAAAATGTTAAATATTCTCTTCTAGAGATCTAATAAAAATTAGATACATCTGCATGTATCATATTAAAATAAATCATCAATATCGATATTATTACTATCAGTAGTATAATTTCACAAAAGTAAAACAATACTTTCAATTATTTCTTAACCTATGTAAATTAAGTACCAATATAAAATGTCAAACGTAGTACAGGTACGTATACTTATTCATAGTACATCGATAATATTCTCATTAGTATAAATCATAATTTTTTTTTCCTCTTCATAATTTTTTTCATTTCAGGTAAGAATATATATATATTGAGAATTTGATGCGTTATTTACCAATATAATTATGGAGATTATTTTTATCATAACTACGTCTATAAAAACGGATCACTTTAACGAATAAATTACAAGATTTAATTGTATACAGCAAAATCTTAAGTTTGAAAATCGAGCATATGATAAATAGCAAACAATGTGATTTGATTTGTGATATGATAGTGGTTACAAAATATCTGGGAAATTCCGAGTCTGCAGGATAATCCTATGGTTCTTCTCTTCGGCAAAGTGTTGACTTGAGAACTCGGAAGCTTCTTCTTAAATCGAACTGAGTTTGAGGATGATTGATGGATTGCCAAGCCGCTGGAGCTTTCTTCGATCTTTGCAAGGAAGAAGGCGAGAAACACTGTGAGAAAATGCTTGAACTTTGAGGAAGACCTTTGTTGGAGAGCTTTTGGAAAGAGCTTCTTGAGAGTTTTTCACTTGCCTCGAGCTTGAGTGTTTCTCAATGATCTTTCAACCTTGGGAATGCCCATATTTATAGGCGGAAAAAAACATTGGGTTGCTTGGCCACTAAGCGGCCCATCAACGATGTTAGGTCGGCCCATTTCCTCATTTGATGAGGCCAATGAGTTTAACCCATCATTTAATGGATTTAATTTAAAATGACTTTGGGTTAAATTTGCTTGGGCCCAAAGGCATATGTCTTGTTGTATTGGGCTTTATTTAAAGTGGGTTTGAATTTTATTTAAATAGTTCTAAATCCGACTCGATTTACATAGTCCAACTCAAATGATCCACTCTTCATAGCCAACTTGAATGATCCAATCTTAATAGCCCAGCTCGGATGATTCAATCTTCATGGCCCAAAAGACTTCTTTTATTAATTTAATTTAAATAACTAGGACTAAAGATATTTATTGTACTTTAGTCCTTGATTGAATAAATAAATTAAAATTTCATTGTCTAGAAATGCCCCCACTTCAAGACTTGGGTAAAAGTTATGGGGACTAAAGCTTTGAAGACAAGACTTTAAGTACTTAAGTGCAATTAATTTTTTTTTTTGCAAGACTAGCATTTTTTTTACGAACTTAGAGTCTTAAATTCCAATTTAGAGGGAAAAATCCTTGAATATTTGGAGGTTGAATTCCCAAGGAAATTGAATTCTTCTCAAACTAAGGATTTTACTTCTCATAAAATTTGAAAATTTGAATTCTTGTAGAATTTTGAACTTGAATCTTCATATGATTTGAAAGAATTGAATTCATGTGAAACTTTGAGATTGAATTCTTATAAAACTTTAACTAGAGTCTTTGTAGGATTATATGGATAATCTCTACCTTCCAAGCCCCTATATATAGAGAGAGCTTATTCCACCATTCTCTTCATCCCAATTCAAGAATCTCTTCCTCTACAAAGTTTTCGAACTTTTTTTTAATCAAAAGAAGAATAATGAATGGATGACCTGGGTTTGTTACTGTCCAAGAAGGTTGATTAATTTTTTTATTTTTTTGGCATTCAGTCATGCATTTTTTTTTTTTTAACTTGATCCTATGCATTCTTTTTTCACGATATATATTTTTAACAAGACTAACTTTTTTTTTTAGACCAACCATGGTGCACTTCATGGACTCCAAGTCTTCATCCGACCAAGATATCCAGGTCATTCGAGCCAATTGCGATGATCAAATGAAGGCGACAACAATTTTAACAACTTACAATCTGATTTCTGACAGATATGTGGACCTATTGCTAAAACGACCACCACTCATCCCATGAAGGATTGATCAACTTTAGAAGTACTCATTCTTTAGAGACGATGACGATTCGTTCCATGAAGGATTCGACAACAGAAACAATGATGACACACCCCATGAATATTTTGTCGATGAGCATCAACTTTAGAAGTATTCATTCTCCAGAGACGACGACGATGTGTCCCATGAAGGATTTTCCACGACTCGTTTCACGAAGGATTTGCCACCAGAAATAATGTCAACTGATTCCATGAAGGATTTGCCAACGAGCATCTACTTCAGAAGTTTGTGATCTCAGAAAGATTAGATCCTCCTCATCTCAACTCGTCGTGTTTTGAATTACTTTGACAAAATACTTTTAACTCGATCAAGGAACAATCAATGGAGGGGTTCAATGGAGTTCAACATTTGAGTTACCTAGCAAGTTCTACATAAGAGCAATGTGTGCAAGATGCCTTGAGTCGTTGCGAAGATTTGACGACTGCAACGATCTACAATGTGTAGCATTATTCTTTACCTACACCCGCAATTTCAACTTCTTGGAAGCATCTTGCATGCTTGGTGTACTTCTACAATGGCCGATGAAGATGAGGTGAAAGTTGAGGAAGTGAAAGAGTAGTTGGTTCTGCGACAGAACTTGGAATTTTTCAATCTCTTTCATTGATGTACTTTAGCATTTTTTTTTCACGTACTTTATCAAATTTAATTTGAACTTTGTCGCTTCTACTTAAGAATAAACTTCATTACTTTCTTGCATTTCCTCATTTGTCCGCATAATTTATTTTGCTTTGTTCACATGAAGTACCAACTTACAATAACTTAGTTACAATTGTACAAACCAAACAAACTTGTTTATTTGTTGAAAACTTATGACTGAACTTAGAATTTTTTTTAAGTTCTAAGCTGCCTACTTATCTTAAGAAGAACTTAAGAATCAAGTGAAACATAGTTCAAAATTTTGGGTAGAAAAAAGATTTTCTTTTTTATTTTTTTTAGCCGTTCGTAGTTTTAACTCTTGCGGGCTAGGAGTATCAATTTTTATCAACTTGGATTTGTTGGGATGTTTTAGCAGTTTATCTATATACAACAACTTTGGTGGAAGATCTTTGCCGTTTAGGCTCGTGCAGTCAAGGAGCGTATTTTCTTTCCAACTTTGGATGTAGGGGAATAACTTTGCAGTTTAGACTTGTGCAATCTAGGAGCATCTGCTTTATGCGTAGTATCGCTTCAAATACATGCTGCTCATAGGACCAATCCTTAGACCATTTCAGCAATTATCTTGTAAGATCCATTTGAGTAGACCTTTTAGACAACATAGGGGCCATCCCACTTTGATGTGAACCTTTTGGTTTTGTGTCCAATAATGATTGGCCTCTTCACAGCAAGTACTAGATCCCCAACTTTGAAGGAGCAAAGCGGAACTTTTTTATTGAAAGCCTTAGAGATGTGAGCTTGATAGTATTCCAAACGTTGTTATGCCTCCAACCTTTTCTCATCAAGGGCTTCTAAATCTTTAATTTCTTCCTTCGTCAAGCATTCTGGAATAGAAATCCTCAAAGAAGGGATTTGTCTCTCCAATAGAAGTACTGCTTCAACACTATAGACGAGAGCATATGGAGTGGCTTGGGTTGGCATGCAATAAGTGGTTCTATAAGCCCACAACGCATCTTCAATTTTAATGTATCAGTCTCTTTTAGATTTATCCACAACCTTTTGTAAGAGTTTACATAAGGTTTTGTTAAACGCCTCAGCAAGTCCACTTGCAGAAGCATAATACATAGAGGAATTGTGTTGTTTGAAACCAAAATTCTCACATAATTTGTTCATCAGATTGTTGCAGAATGGCTTCCCATTATCAGTGATTATGTATCTTGAAACTCCATAACGGTAGATAATGTTTGTTCGAATAAAGTCCACAACATTCTCTTTCTTTGTTTCCTTCAATGCTACGACTTCCGCCCATTTGGAAAAGTAATCTGGACCAGCTAAGATGTACAAATGTCCAAGAAATGACTTTGACAAAGGCCCAACAATATCAAGATCCCGTCCGTCAAAATGCAATGAAGCTATAGTTGGATGCAAAGACTCAAGAGGTTGATGTATGTATTTAGCATAGAATTGACAAGGTTGACATCTTTGCTCGTTGTCCATGCAATCTTTCACCATCGTTGGCCAGTAGTACCCCATTCTCTTGATGCGAAAGTGAAGCTTTGTTCCGGATTGATGAGCTCCACAAATGCCAGAATGAACTTCCTCCATTGTTTAAACAATTTCTTCTTCGCCTAAACATCTTAGGAAAATGCCTTCAGAAGATCTCCGACTCAACGTATCTTTATAATATATAAAATGAGCAACTCGGTGCCGAACATCAGTTTTTCTTTGCAGATCATTTGACAACTTTCCTTCTTTTAGATAATCTATGAATGGCTGACGCCAATCCTCCTTATCAACCTCGAAGACTGAGACAAAATAGATTTCACATTCTTCATCATTTTCATCTTCAAACATAGGTGGGACCATCCATCTTTGACACAATGGAATTTCGGTGTGGCAATCTGACAAAGTCAAGTTTGAAGCAAGTTTAGCCAGTGCATCTGCTTTCTTATTTCCATTTCTCAAGACGTGTGATATTGTCACATCGCCTAACCATCCATGAGGCGCCTTACATATTTATAGTATGGGAGCAACTCAGGCTTCTTAACTTCGTATACTCCAAGTAATTAGTTGACCGCCCGTTGAGAATCTTCATATACTTCAAGCTGTAGTTGCTTCATGTCAACAACCAATTCTAACTCAAGTACGAGAGCTTGATACTCGGCCATGTTGTTAGAACATTGTTGACTTAAAGTAAAGGCATATGGTAGTACATCACCTTCTGGGATAAGAAATACTACACCAGCTCCAGCCCTTTCATGGTGTGATGCACCATCAAAGAACATTTTTCACGGAGGAAGGACCTCTATCACCAAGATATTTCCATGAGATAGCTCATCATTCAACTCCCATTCAGCAAGTATAGGATGATTAACCAAGAAGTCTCCCAACACTTGCCCCTTAACAACTTTCTAGGGTACATAAATAATTTCAAATTGTTGAATTTGCAAGTACCATCTCGCTAGACGATCAGACAATATAGGCCTTGATATTACATAGTTAATTGGGTTTGTCTTGGAGATGAGATGCACTGTGTGTGCCTAAAAGCAGTGCCTTAGTTTATGAATAGGAAATATCTAGGCTAAAAAGAGCTTTTCTATCGGCAAATAATTCAGTTCATTAGGCGTCATTGTCCGGCTCAAACAATATAAGGTATTTTTATTCTCATCTTCATTTTCTTAAGCAAGTAATGCCCCCATAGAATGTTCTTGAGCAGCAATATACAAGACCAATGGTTTTCTAAAAGTAGGCACAGCTAGCATGGGAGATTTAATGAGATATGACTTGATGCTTTTGAAAGCATTTTTACAAGCTTTATCTTATTCGAAAGGCGTGACTTTCCTTACCAAGTGGCTAAATGGCTGGCACTGTCTAGCAAGATTTGAGATAAACCTTCGGAGATAGGCTAACTTTCCTTGCAAACTTCTTAGCTCATGAATGTTTCGAGGCTCAGGCATCTTCAAGATTGCATTAATCTTGGATTGATCAATTTCAATTCCTCTGTGACGGACAATAAAGCCAAGAAACTTTTCAGAGGTAATACCAAAGGCGCACTTCAAGGGATTCATCTTTAATTGATATCTACAAAGTCGCTCAAAAGTGATCTTCAAGTCTTTCAGGTGATTGCCATGTTTTTGTGACTTGACTACAAGATCATTAACGTAGCATTCCACCATTTTGAGTAGCAGGTCATCCAAGATTTTCGACATAGCCCTTTGATATGTTTTGCCAGTGTTCTTTAGTCCGAAGGGCATCACCTTATAGAAATAAATGCCTTTAGGTGTGTGGAAAGCAGTTAGCTCTTCATTTTACAGTGCCATCTTTATTTGATTGTAGCTAGATGAACCATCCATAAAAGACAAGGTTTCATGCCTGGTGGTAGCATCAATTATTATCTTTGGGATGGGAAGTGGAAAATCATCCTTTGGACATCCGTTGTTTAAATATCTAAAGTCACACATGCGAATTTGACCATTCTTCTTCCTCACAAGAATAATGTTTGCAATCCATGTGGGACACTTGACCTCACGGATGAATCTAGCTTCAATTAATTTATTGACTTCTGTCTTAATTGATGGAAGCAACTTGGGTCGAAATGCCTTTGAGTTTGTTTTACTGGCCAAGACCCACTTTTGCCAGCTAATTGGTGGACAGCAATCTTTGGGTCCAAACTAGGTATTTCTTTGTACATCCATGCAAAGACATCTTTGTATTCTTTCAATAGATTGACATAAGCTTCTTGTTCTTAAGGAGTGAGAAGGGCACTTAAGTAGGAAGGTCGGGGATCTTCAATCATGTCAAGATTGACATCCTTTAATTCATCTATAGTAGCTTTTATGCCCTCTTAAAATTTTGATGGAGCATCTTCTTCAAAAACTCCTTCCACGATATTTATATGATGTGTTGCAACAACTTCTTCATTTTCAGTTCCATCATATTCTTCAATATTCATGGGGTTGTGTCTCTTAAAGATGATGGTTCTTCGGAATACTCCATTTCTTATTTCCACATTATGTAAGCAAATGTCCCAGTTCCTCATATTGCAAATGGATCTATTTTCAACTAATCTTGCAACCTCCTTGGTCAATGCATCTCTTCGCCTAAGGGTGCAGACTATGGTACTTCCTGAGATTGAGATTTGGTAGGATGATCCTACACTTTCGTCATCCTCTTTTACTCAAGGTATGGCGTGTATGTCCGTGTGAACCTTAGCTTTTGAATCTTCATTGTAGTTCACTTTGACCCGTATTTGGGAGGGTGTCTTGATCACACATCTTACCTCATAAGGATACTTCTCTTGCCTATTTCTTTTTCATATGGTACTGCCCCCAAGGAATTTGAAGATGGACACACAGGAAAGTTTTCCTGTTGATCCCAAGCGGTAAAAAACAGACATTCGAGCGCTTGCCTTTGCTTCGTTGTTCAATTTAAGTTTTTAGGTAACTTCGTCCTCTCTAGTGATGTATTGGATGCACATTTTTACCCAAGTCCAGTAGTGTTTCTATTTTCTCTAAAAGCTTCCTGAGGCAATTTGCCCAACAAACTTTGATTTTTTGAATTGTATCATGCCTTGGCAAGAAGTCTATAGGCATTGGGATCGAACCCATCACTTGTACGTGAAGTTGGAAGCTTAACAAAATCCTTTGAAGAAGTACCTTAGATTTTAATAGCCTTACTACCCTCCATCTTAGCATTTACTGTGGGTTGGACAAATCCTTTTAAAGGAGTGCCTAAGCATCACAGGCTCAACTTTGAGAAGGGGCATAGTGAGATCTTGCTGTTTCGCTAGATCTTCCAGAGGCAACTTCTCATCTTGGCTTGTGGATTCGACTGCCAACTTTTTCTTACTTGAAGGATTCTTTAAAGAGCTAACTTCTTGAACTTCTCCTTCTGACGATGTAGAAATATTGGATGACTCTGTTTTCTTTTTGATGTAGCACTTAGCATCGGCAATAAGAGCTTCAGCCTCTGTGAAAGGTTTATCATCGGCAACTGCCTTCTTCACAACTCCATTCGTGCAATACTTGAAATACTAATAGAGGGAGGGTAGATGGAACAACACCATTCTCATGCAACCATGGCTTTCCCAAAAGAATGTTGTAGGAAGTCTTAGCATCTATTACATGTAAAAATACACTTGTACTCATATCATCCATCATCAGGTTAAATCGCAAAGTTCCAATTGCCCTTTCTCCATATTGGTAGAATCTTTGGATCATCAAACGACCTTGAGACAAGTCCTTAATAGGAACTCCCAATTCTTAAATATCCACAAGGGTGGGATGTTGACTGTAGATCCACTATATTGTAAGATTCTATTGACCCTTTGTTCTTTCACATATCCTGCCACAAATAGTGGTCTATTATGAGGAGCTGCACTAAGCAACAAATTGTCATCAGCAAAAGTGATTTGAGCACAATCTATGGCTTTTTCTTTGTCGCTTTCTCTTTCCAAATGAGCCTGAATGGTATAGCATGGGGCCACATCTATTTCAACAAAACATTCAGGTAGAAAATCTCCTAAGGTGATGGGATGCGGGTTCTTTTTGGACAACCTTCTGATAACGTCGCAAAGTGCCCAATCTTTTGACCGCTTGGCTTTAGCATATTTATTTGATGAATTTGCTCCTCGTCAATATACTTTTTGATTGGATGGATCTTGTGCGATTTTCTTTCTGGGTCACAATGGTCCAACCTTCATCATCAGTTAAGATAACCTTTTCATTTGTTGGGGGTATTTCAATATGCACTTGACATTCCTTCATGGAGATGATGGATCTATAAACCCCAATCTTCACAGCGTCAAACTCTCCAAACTTGATTTCTCCAACTATCCCCTTCGAAGCAGCTGGTTGGACAGAAGAGCTGGTTACATATGTCACATGAGTAGCCACTTTATCCTCTTCAAGAAGAACATGTCCTTCACGAGCTAGCCGCATTACTAAATCCTTGAATACAAAGTACTTCTCGATGGGATGACCAATTGTGCAATGATACTTTCAGTAGTTTGGATCATCCTTGTGTCCGATTTTTCTTAGTCGTTTTGAGTCTAGCAATTCTATAGCATAGCAACAATAAGTTCATCAAACATTAAAGAGACGTCGAAATCCAAGAAGGGATATTCTTTGGCCTTCATTTCTTCCAAGGTCTTTTTCCTTCGCTCTTGAGAAGGATCAATCTTCTTGGTCATTTTTTGGGAACCATGGTGATACCTTGATTGGACTAGCATTGGTGGCCTCTGCCTCTTTTGTCTCACTCTTGGAAGAAGTCGTACTTTGTTTCTTGAAGTCTTGCTTCTCTTTTCCTTTGTTCAAATGCTGCACCGGTGCCTTTCCTCCATTTGCTGTTATAATCAATTCCACGTCATGCACACGAGTGGCTAGTTCTTCAAATGTTCTAGACATAACTCCTTTGAGGATGCATTGAAGTCCCCAGTGCATGCCTTGGATACACACCTCTATAGCAGAAGATTCGTTCAGATGATCTCTGCAGTTCAAGTTCAAATTTCTCCACCTGTTGATGTATTTGATCACAGGTTCTTCCTTCCATTGGCGGGAATTAGTCAATTCTACCATGCTAAAAATTCGACAAGCGTTATAAAAGCGATTTAGTAACTCTTTTTCAAGTTGTCCCCAGCTATTAATTGATCTAAGCTCCAAATCTGTGTACCAGTCGAAAGCATTACCTTTCAGAGATCGCACGAATGGTTCACGAGAAGATCTCAATGGTTACCAACATTGTTGCAAGTTTCCACAAACTGAGCCATATGTTCCTTTGGATTTCCTTTCTTATCAAATTGTTGAAACTTTGGTGGTTGATAACCAGCAGGCATTCTCATGCTATCAATTCTTTGGGAATAGGGCTTGATATAAGTGTTGATTGACTTGGTTCCCTCATATTTCTCCTTGATGGCAGTATTAATGAAATCTTTTAATTGGTCCAAGTTGATAATACCATCTTTAGACACTTGGATATCACGGTCCTTCTTGGAGTTGACCATTTCTTCTTGAACCTCTAGTTTCTTGAGTGGAGCTTAACTTGTCTCGCCATTTCTCTCCAGGCGATTCATCAGCTGTGCAATAGAATACTCTTGCTCTTGGGTACGCTTTGCTTAGCCTTCAACTAGTCTTGTGAGATTTGCTAGTTGTTCTTTAGTGCTAAGTGTTCCAATCATCATAATTGGCGATGCTGATGAAGCAGTTGAATATTCAGCCATCGAAGATTCATACATTGGATTCTCATAATGAACTTCATCATCAGAGACGGTGCTTGAGGATTCATCATCTTACTTTGTAAAGGATGATGCCTTTGGAGCCAGTGTATTTTGGACTTCCTTTTGAGAAAGTGCCCTTGTTTTGCTTCTCGTTATCATCCCACCATTTGAAGCTATGGCAAAAGTAGGGACAGTTTCTTTGGCAGCAACAACCTTAGAATGAGTAGATTTTGAGTTGTCATTCTTGGAAGCCATGTGTTTTGTCTTTGAAGATTTGAAGTTGAATGATTTGAACTAGGAGAAGAGATGGAGGCAAATATTGTCTCACTGGGCGTGCCAAAATTTGTATGAAGCAAAATCTTAAGTCTGAAAATCGAGCAAAAGATAAATAACAAACAACGTTATTTGATTTATGATATGGTACTGGTTACAAAATCTCTAAGGAATTCCTAGTCGGTGGGATTCTTCTCTTCGGCAAAGTGTTAACTTGAAGGCTTGCAAGCTTCTTCTCAAATCGAACGGGCTTTGAGGATGATTGATGGATTGCAAAGTCACTGGAGCTTTCTTCGATCTTTCCGAGGAAGAAGGTGAGGAACACTGCAAGGAAATGCTTGAACTTTGAGGAAGACCTTTGTTAGAGACCTTTTGGGAATAGCTTCTGGAGAGCTTTTCACTTGCCTCGAGCTTGAATGTCTTTTCAATGATTTTTCAACCTTGGGAATACCCTTATTTATAGGTGGAAATAGGGCATTGAGTTGTTTGGCCACTAAGCGGCCCATCAATGGTGTTGTTTCGGCCTATTTCCTTATTTGATGAAGCCCAATGAGTTTAACCCATCATTTAATGTATTTAATTTAAAATGACTTTGGGCTAAATTTACTTGGGCCCAAAGGCATAGGTCATGTTGTATTGGGCTTTATTTAAAGTGGGTTTGGATTTTATTTAAATAATTCCAAATCCGACCCAATTTATATGGCCCAACTTAAATGTCCAATCTTTAAAGCCGAACTAATCAAATCTTCATAGCCCCACTCGGATGATTCAATCTTCATGGCCCAAAAAACTTCCTTTATTAATTTAATTTAAATAACCAAGACTAAAGATATTTATTGTATTTTAGTCCTTAATTAAATAAATAAATTAAAAATTCATTGTCTATACTAATTTCATTCACCTCATGGAACGATATAGAATTCTTGGTTAAATATCAAAATACATCATCAATGACTCATTTTCTTATTCAATCTCAAACATACATAAGATTGATATAGCTACTGTGAGGAGCATATTCGATATATGAGAAAGAAATATTTTTTTCCTCTATCACATCACCAATAATACTATTTTTTTCATATATCTCTGATCGATGATGAGGAATTCCAAAAGTCACGAACTCACAAATACAACCTATTATCCACTAAAAAAATGGAACCAATTACCAACAAAAAAAACTATCAGTATACCGTCGGTATGATCGTGTTACTGACGACATACTGAAGAAAACAGAACCGTCGGATGCTTTTCATCGGTAACAACAGCTACCGACGACATGATTTCAGTAAGCATGATTTCCGACTGACTTATCGATGGCTTTTTTGTTTCCATTATTTATTTTGTTATAGAAAAATGCGTCTTGTCGGTAACAAACGCAGACGGCTTAACTGACAAGTTTCCTGTCGTCGATAACACTCACCGACGGACTTAGCGATGTAGTCGTTGCTGTCAGTAACTTCTACCGACGAAAACTACTGACGAGCTATCGGTCAGTACTAAAATGAAAAAAAATTAGAAAACATTTTGTTGTGGATCGATCAGTATGTCTTTGGTATTATTTTTTTTTTTTATATTGTTTAAAAACAGAACCGAAACTCCCTGAAATGTAGAAAACCCAACATCAACAATACAAACCATTCATAAACTAAATGTAAAACATCCATCAAAGATAAAAAAACCCATAACCTAAATATATAATCCATAAACCAATCACAAACATCTATGAAACACTAAAAACATAAACATCCGTCAAGCGTAAAAAAAATAAACATTCATCAAAGTGTATATATAATCGAGAGGCTTATATAGCATGTCTAAAGGATGGGGAGCACCATTTGTGGGGCTGGGCAAAGAAGATGTGGGTTTGGGAGCATGAATAGAAGGGGGGGAGGGAGGGGAAGGGGGAGTACTAGAATCTTAGGTCCGTACCTCAAAGGTCCCCGGTACTACTGCTACAGTCGATGAAGATATGGAAGGATCAACACTCATCGCAGCTCTGACAAGGGGCATCATCGGTTGGAATGTAATGTAAGCCAGGTAGTTATGCTGGAATAGCCACCTCATGTGATCGTCGAAGGTATCAGATACTCTGGAAACAACATCCTCCACCCTCTGCATAAGCCTCTGCTTGTGATCCAAGCAATAGGGCGCCAATGTAGCTGTGGCTCGACTGCTCTCAACTATGAGGTGAGTCGAGGAACGGAATCAATTCATGACTGAAAGCGGATAAATAGAAAGATGTCCGCTGTCTTCGAATCAGCTCCATACAACGGTCATAGCTCATCCCACCAGCTACAATAGCCATCAGTTGAAGATCATCGGGCATAGCAGTACCCAACGCCTCAGCATCCTCCTCGGCCTTCCTCCGAACCTCGTGAAGTTTCTCCTCAAATATATGATGTTAGTTGCATTCGATTTTTTGTTATAAAATATTATAGGAGCTTAAAGGTTATATTTATCAAACATTATACAAACTTCAGTTATAATCGATACTAAACTTATCCAGAACTCTGCCAAGTGGAAATCTACGTACTCTCCCTTCTTCTCCCCTTTCTGATGTTTGTGAAGCTCCTCTAAGTACTTGCTTTAAGAGAACCTCTTAGTCAAATCCTTTTTTTGCAAAACAAAAGGATTAATATTTTTTCTAAATTAGTTTAATTAATAAGAGGAATTTAATATTAAATAAACTTCTTACTCATTTCACAATCGTCTCTGTGAATGAGATAGAAGCATCCGTGTACTTCCTGGCTCCAAGTCCTCCCAGTCCATGGGTCCAGTTCCTCTTATTTTGTTCGAACTGGGCTTATACGTAGGGGTATTCCAATGATTCCTCATCTTGACCCAGTAGCTCTAATCAATCCACGGCAGCCTCATGTTCTTTCCCTGAGCATCGCCCAAAAAATCCCTTTAGTCGGTCTTCACCTTTGACTCCTATGCCATCTTTATCTTGGTCATGGAGTAGGCCGGGTCCCATACAGATCGTTTCTGAAAATTTAAAAGATTAGAATAGAATATAACATTAGAAATCATAATGCATATCATTTACATGAAACTCTCCTCACCATATATCTCAAGCAGTCTTCATCGGAAGGAGCTTTCTACAGGGGACAGACATCAGTTGTTCCATGAAAACATGACAATCATAGCTTTTCATGCCGGTCATCTTTATTTCTTTATAATCAACACACCTGGCCAAGTTAGATACATATCCATCTAGCAGTTGTAACTCTTTAACCCAATCAAGCACTATTTTCTTTTGTTCTTTAGTCAAGGTCTAACACGTTGTTGGCTTTGAAAAACTTACCCCCACTGCTCATTTTCATCAACAAGTCCAGTCGGTAGCAATACAGGCGTAGTTCTTGTCTAGTCTTGGTATTATCCTTAGACTTCCCTTTTATATCATGACAGTATTGAATATATTATCAAATACATTCTTCTCGTTGTGCATCACGTAAATGTTATGATGGACTAAAAGGGTACGCTAATAAGGAACATCCCAAAATATCCTTCTTGTCCAATTGTGATTCTTTCCCCTACCGTCTTCCTTGAAAGACCTTGAACCTCCTCTTAATTGATGATTCGGTGGCAAGAAACATCGATGGAAATAAAACTAAGATCGTTTTCCACCATTTTGAAAACGAAAGGACTGTGTCTGTTCCATTTTGATTTAATTCTTCAATCAATGGTTGCAAATAAACATCCAAGTTATTTTTTAGATTTTTTTGGACCCAGGATGAGAATCGTTAAGAACGTTACCTCTTTTTTCATACACATCCAAGGATGCAAGTTATATGAGTTTTATCATTATAGGCCACGAAGAGTATGTCGTTCCCTCTATTCCAAAAGGTAAAAACCCATCTATACAAAGGACAAGTCTCACGTTTATCTATTTCTGTCGAAAAATTAGAGTAAATCTTGTCAAAATAGTCCCAAGCTTCACCATCTTTGGGATGACTCATCACATTTGAATCTTGTGAGCTTTCAGCATGCCATCTCATGTGCTCGACACTTCTTTTGGATGCATACAATCTTTGTAACCTAGGAGTTAACGAAAAGTAAAACATCGTCTTCACCAGTCTCTTCGGCTCTAGTCACCTCTTCTTCCCTCTTTTCTTCCTATATTTCTTGACCGATGACTACATAAAACTTGCATTCCGTTCTCTCAGAGTCCTCCTCCAATAAAGTATACAACCATTGGAACAAATATCAATCCTTTATACGGGCAATCCTAAGCCAAATATCAATATTTGCCCACATACCAATCTTTGACCATATGATTGCCCGATGGCAAATGATTCTTTATGAATGCACAAACATCATTGTACGAATTTTGACTCTATTGGTTCTCAAACTTAATGTACAACTCAGCAATTACAGATAACACTGAATTTCTGTAACGTGTCAAAAAATTTTTCACCTCAAGATTAGGTGGTTCTTCGGGATTGGTTTCTTCCCGAGGTAAAATATTCAGATAGGCTGCATTAAATATCATCTCATAGTATGAGTTGTTTTCACTCGGCATTGATCGTGAACTTTCTACCCCAATATGAGACCAGAGTGAAGCAACACGTTTCATAAGAATACGTTCCTCATCATGTGGCCAGAGGTTTTCACCATAAGCTATCCAATTATGATAAAAAGGCGCAAAACCCCACCGCAGAAGATATTCCCTCATAAAATTGGAATGTATAATCTTCTTCTTTTTGCACTTTGAACATAGACATTTCAATAAATTTTCACTTCCATTATTGGATTCAAGACTGACGAATAAAACAATCTACCATGTTAATGAATTGACTTGTAAGATCTTTAACCCCGGATCCTCTTTCTCTATACATCCAACTACGATTTGGTATATTTTCCATAGCTCCTAAGAATGATTAGGAGAATGAATTGTTAGTTCTATAACTCCTAAGTTACATCTATGAAGGTTAAAATTTTAGACATACTTCAAATTCTTATAAAACTTAAGAAGCAAGCATAATAACTCAAGTCATTACATTAATTATTATTTAAGTTTTATAATTTAAGAACAAGGATTATAAAGTCTTATAATCTCATCATTTATTATTAAGTCATTAATGAAAAATATAAGTTATTTATAAAGTTAGAAAAGTTTTGGTAGAGTTTTACTGTATTATGGAAATTTTCCAGGCACACAGACCACACAAACAAACACCAACACAGTTTCACACAAATTTAAAGAGTCAGGGCTCCCATAAAATTTTAAAATGTTAGGGCACCCGTAAAACATACTTTAAAGAGTCATGTCTCTCCCATAAAACATACTTTAAAGAGTCACAAAACTATAAAACTATATATACACAAATTTAAAGAGTCAGGGGCTCCCTCATAAAATTATATATACAACCTAAAGAGTTAGGGCTTTCCCACAAAATTTTAAAGAGTCAGGACTTTGCCATAAAACATAATTTAAAGAGTCAAGCTCCCCTGTAAAACACAAATTTAGACTAATTAAATACATACCGCTATCGTGTGTATAATGCAGAATATGTTACGAAAATCCACACGAAAAACTATAAGAAACAAAAGAGAATAATATTAAATTTTAAACTTAAACTTAAACTACTTAAGCTAAAGTCGTAATTGAAAAGTATAAGCATAATGCAACATAACTACAACTTTACCTTTTTCATCACCAATCAATTGAAAGTACTTTAAAAACAAGGGAATGGTCCATTGTGAAAAAGAAATGATTTCTTTAAGAAACCATCACTTTCCACTATAATGTCATTCTCTATCTTTGCATTATAATACAACTTTATTTCTTTGCTTCTTGTTAATTAACTTTCCTTAGAACTTATTCAATAGAATTCAACTAAATTTTACAAAATGGAAAATGAAAAATTCAGATATAAAAAAATAACAGTCCAATAATCCCAATATTTGATCATAATTTCCAGAGCTAAATCTTAAACCATCACCATGAAATCAACAAGAAAATTAAATAAACTTCAAGTAGAAAAAGTTACAACTTTTATTTCAATCGAATGGAACTTAGACTATCACTGAGTGATGCAAGAAAACAACATTTCCAATGCGTGAAAGGGTAAATATGCGAACTTGAATTTCATTAAACCTATAATCAAGAAGGCAAAAAAGAAGAAACTATATATAAAATCATCAACTTTAGAAAACAAACGAGGACAAAAGGAACCTAACAGGTACTATTCGATAGCTATTAAATGCACAATAATTTTTTAAAAGAAAAGCTATTACATAAAGAGAAAATGTGTATTTCTTACAATATGTTAAGAAATAAATGTTAATATGTTACAATAAGTATTTCTTCCATATAAAAATTTAGTACCAACATTTTACATATAAATGCTCATGCAAGAGAATGAGAAAATGTATATATATTGATAATCTTATGTTACACCTTTCTTTTCTATTATAATAATAATAAGCATGCAATATCAAGGGGCATATTTGTCATGACAATCAAGAACGTGTTTTATTTTCGTAATATTAAAATTAAGACATTGTTTTTTTAATGAAATATCCCTTCCAAAATCAAAATTAACAAAAGTCTTTTTAAACTCGAAACTATGAATAACAAATAATCACTTATACAATTATAAACAATCAATAAAATGACAAAATGACTGAATTCTAATACTTTACAGAAAATGAGAATAAAAAACAAAAATAAAATATTTGACACTAATTCAAATTACTTCCAGAGGTTTTTTAAGCAAGTAAATATAAAATATTTTGATGTAAAACAAAAAATTAGTGCTTTTCTTTGGTGTAAAACCAAAATTAGTGAATGAAATGGACAATTTTTACTTTAAAATTAGTTTGAGATGCTTACTTGTGTTCAAGATCTAATTTAAAAAATATAGTATGTAAAGATTTTTAAATATTAATCAAAATAAAGTTATGTAATTTTAAAAATATAGTATATAAAAGTTTTAAGTATTAATCAAAATATAGTATAGCTGTTAAACTTTTTCTCTTCTAAAATATAGTATGTAATAGTTTTAAATATTAATCAAAATAAAATTATCTAACTTTTATAATTTAGAAAATATAAAATGCAAAAGTTTTAGGTAATAATCAAAATACGATGTAGCTATTAAACTTTTCTTTCTTAAAATAAGATATATGGCTATAGTTCTCCATTATATAATTTGTTTGTTAATTTTTATAATAGGTCCTAAATTCTTATTTTTTACTTCTTTTAAATAAAATGATACTTAAACAATAATTAATCCAATAAAAAAGAATAACATCTGTGATGCCCCTAACCCTACCACTAGGTCAACTGCGGCTGAGTAGGGCATCTGCGTGCCTCTCGGCACTAAATTATAAGTTCCACACTAAAACAAAACCCTAGAACAATACTAATAGGTATACACAAAGTACGCGAAATACGTAAGTAAATTAAATACTACCGGTGCGCCCAAACACAGGATAAAAGAAAACTTCTCATTTTCGTTTTATAATAAACACAAAAGTAATCTTACATCAACCACTTACATAGACATAAAAAGAAACTCTACAGACGATTCGAGTCTAAAAAGATAAAACATAAATCTATGCCCTTCCGGGGAGACTTGATCCAAAAACTCCTGGCCTAAAACTTCAGTGGCTTGCGGAACCCCTGATCGTTCCAAGCTAATCTGAGAAGAAAACATGATATGGAAAAACGTGAGCGCGAACGCTCAGTGAGTCCACGTGTGTGTGTGCGGTAGTGTTTTCTTTAAAACCAGGATGATGTCGTTTTACAAAACAATTCATGCAATGTTATAAGAAAAATATTTCTTTTACTATTTTAACAAAACTGATGCTTGAACCTACATGAGGGTTTCGAGCGCAGCTGGGAAGTCTGAGCGAATCAAGACACATCAGCGCAGCTCTATGCCCCATTTTAAAAGAACATGTAATGCAACAGTGGGGCTCCATAGACAAAGTTCGGATCCCCGAAACGAGGCCATCGGAACTAAGTTCCGGCATCTCGTAGTCAGATACCAGCCAAACAACATACGAGCGCTCGATTACAAACAACCGCACTCCCATAACACTGGTCAAAACAGGCTACAGACTCCTGGGGCACCTACCAGGTCTGCCCTGGAACCAACCTCAGTGTCGAGCCCCTCCTGACTCTCCACTAGGCGGTCGAACCCCACCGTAGAGCATGATACGGTGTCCACGTAGACCGATTGGGCCACACCCTCCGCGGTCTACGCCCTTCTTAAAGTGGATCCACCCTCAGAGTGAAAAATCCGTCCACGTCATCGGAAGAGGCCCTAGTACGGGGGACTAGCCACGTACAGTGCAATCCGCTAACGCGTCCGTTCACTTGATCAACAATAAACTTTAATCTTGGTCGGAATGAGGTTTCGTATGTATTTACAAATCAAAGGGGCCATTTGCCCGGCCATAATAACATATTCGAGTCATAAACATTTCAGAACACAAAAGAAAATCCTCATCCGCCAGTCATGACATGCTTATGTAATTTCACAATTATGCCAATGTCAAATCTATATTCATGTATATCAAAAATACATAACTTTTCAAGTCAGAACATTTTTCAATATATAAATATTTCCGAAAAACCTGCATACTTCTTATGTACCACCATAATAATCTGTTTTAAAAGAAACACCTATTTGGAGCACCGCTCCTATGCATTTTTCTACGAAACACGTAACACATTAGGGAGAACATCTCCAAAAAAAAACACGCTGAGAAATATTGTTCAAAAAAAAAAAAATATAGCAAAAATTTTGTAAATATAAAAAAAAATATCTGAAATAAAATGGAGTTGGTGGACTCACCTGGATGTAGATCTGGTGCTAAGATCCTACAAAATAATAATGCGAAAAAAAATACTTAATACCTGGGTATCGATTAAATAATCCTATTCCCTAAATAATATCGAAATCTTATAAAATGGACTTGGGGATGTATATAAATATAATAATACGTATACTTATATAAATTTTTTTTTTAAAAAGATCGAAAAATCCTATACTCTAAAAAAAATATACTCTCCCAAGAAACCATAATTAACTATATACTTTATACTAAAAATCCATTTCAAATATTGAAATCTTAAAATAAATAAATGCCTAAAAAAAATATATAAACTAACTAGAAATAGATCTCACTATATATTAAAGAGAATAAATAAATATATATACTATATATATACATATATATCTATATATATATAACCTAACTAACTAACTAAAAAAAAAGAAAACAAAACATGCAACTTTGCAACTTACTTGAAAAACATGCAAACATGCAAACATGCAACCATGCAAATATGTATAACTTACTTGAGAAAGGTTGGCTGCCCTTTTTTTTTTATTCAAGAAAGGAAATGATAGATATATATATATATATATATATATGCTCAAGATTGAGGAATTTGCCTAAAGAAAGACATGGCTTGCATGCCTATATATATAGAGTTAGGAAGAAAAGAAAAAGAAAGAAAACATTGGGAGTCATGAGGCGGTAGTCATGAAGCGGTTAAGAAAAAAAATTGGTAGGGTGACATGTGTTGTTGAGGTGGCCGAAATCCTCACAATTAAGTTGTTTTTTAATTCCTATATGAAAATGCCAAGTATTTAAATTTCTAAAATAAATATAGTAGGTATTAAAAATAAAGAACCACTTAAAGGCACTTATAAACCTTAATAATAAAACCTCAATAAGATAATAAAATTTTATTTCTATTCCTAAATATCCCCAAAATACTACTAAGTGCCAAAAACACTATATTCCACCATATATATCAAAACTCTATTTTCTTCACGTTCTTAATTCTAAAGTCATGCTAGGTGCTTACGGGGTAGGGCGTTACATTCTACCCTCCTAAAAAAAATTTCGTCCTCAAAATTGAGTAGTTACATACCTATAAGCTCTGGATACTTTTTCTTCAAGTACTCCTCAGTTTCCCAGGTTGCCTCTTCGATCCCATGATGTTTCCATATCACTTTCCACATTGGAATCTGTCTCCCGCGTAACTCTTTTACGCTTCGTTCTATAATC
Organism: Catharanthus roseus; assembly: GCA_028651295.1. Taxonomy (NCBI): domain Eukaryota; kingdom Viridiplantae; phylum Streptophyta; class Magnoliopsida; order Gentianales; family Apocynaceae; genus Catharanthus; species Catharanthus roseus. Next base: position 92,160 of record JAPQWS010000046.1, on the reverse strand, counting down.
TCAATTGGTTTTTCTTCATATGACAGATCGCCTTGTAATTCCAATTGGTTATCATTGAGAACATGATCAAAGTGCAGTGGTGATACTTCTTTAATTGTGATACATGGAACACATCATGTATACCTATCAGCTCATTTGGTAAGGCGAGTCGGTATGCTACTTTACCAATCCTCGTCAATAATTTCAAATGGTCCAATATATCTGGGGGCTTAACTTTCCTCTCCTCGGATATCGCAGCTTCCCCGCGATGTGGTGTAAGTTTTAAGAAAACTCGATCTCCTACATTAAACTCCAGATCCCTTCTTCGATTGCTCGGCATAGCTCTTCCCGTCTACTTTTAGCCGTTTGAAGCCTGGCTTTGAATTATCTTAACTTGTTTCTGCATCTCTTCCACTCGCATCAAGTTCCTTTGTCTCCAATGGGATCGAACTCCGACTTCATCCCAAGACAAAGGTGTTCTCGCATCTCCTACCATATAATGCTTCAAATGGTGCCATTCCTATCGAAGAGTGGTAGCTATTATTATAAGCAAACTCAAAGACAAGCAAGATTGTCAACCCACTTATTTCCAAAGTCTAAGGCGCAAGCCCTTAACATATCCTCTAGAGTTTGAATTGTTCTTTCGGATCGTCCATCGGTTTGGGGATGTGCTGTGGTGCTATAACTTAGATTGGTCCCCATAGCCGCCTCGGAACTTAGGCCAAAACCTTGAGGTAAACCTTGGGTCTCTATCGGATACAATATCAACGGGTACTCCATGAAGTCGAACAATCTCATCTACATAAATCTGCATGCCAACTTGTCCAAAGGGTATGACATATTAATGGCAATAAAATGAGCCACTTTTGTTAAACGATCAACTATTACCCGGATAGCATCCTTATAACCCTTGGTCCGGGCAATCCCGTGACAAAGTCCATTGTCACATGATCCCATTTCCATTCGGGAACAGTAACTGGTTGTAGTAGTCCCGCCGACTTTTGATGTTCCGCCTTAACCCTTTGACATGTAAGACATGCCGCTACATACTCCGCAATTTCTCTCTTCATTCCGTTCCACCAAAACTTTTGCTTTAAGTCTTTATACATCTTATTCTCTCCAGATGCATCGAATACTTACTTCGTGGGCTTCCTCTAGAATCTTGCGCTTAAGTTCAGTATCATTGGGTACACATAACCGATTCCGAAAGTACGAGCTCCCATCGCCTTCTAATGTTCGAAAATCTTCCAATCCCTTAGCTTCCACACGGTTCTTGAACTCTTGGAACTCCTTATTACTCTTTTGGGCACTTTCTAATATCCTCTTGTAGGGTGGATGTTAAGCTAAGACTTGATATCTTTGCTTTTCTACTCAATGCATCCGCCACCACATTCGCCTTTCCCTGGATGATAGTTAATCGGACATCGATATTCTTCCAAATAGCTTCCATCCATCGACGTTGTCTCATGTTCAAGTCTTTTTGAGAAAACAGATACTTTAAACTCTTATGATCAGTAAATATCTCATACTTAGCCCTATACAAGTAGTGTCGCCATTTCTTAAGTGCAAACACGATGGTCGCTAATTCCAAATCGTGTGTCTGGATAATTCCGTTCATGATCCTTCAACTTTCTTGAAATATATGCTACAACTTTCCTCGTCTTGCATCAACACAGCCTCCTAGTCCTTCTCCCGAAGCATCCGTGTATAATGAAAACTCCCTTGTTTGGATCGGGTAATGTTAACACTGTGCCGACGTTAGCTCGGCTTCTTCAATTCTTGAAAACTCCTCTCACATTTTTCCGTCCACTCAAACTTGGTTGCTTTTTCTAGTTAGTTGGGTTAGAGGTCCAGCAATCCTTGAAAAGTCTTTTATAAATCTCCGATAGTATCCCGCCATACCCAAGAAACTACGTACTTCAGTTGGTGTTTTGGGTTGTGTCCAATAAGTCACTGCTTCTACTTTCGCTGGATCTACCGAGATTCCTTCCTGGGTGATAACATGTCCTAGGAAAGTAACTTGACTCATCCAGAACTCACATTTGCTAAACTTAGCATATAACTTATGCTCCCGTAGGGTTTGCAACACTTTTCGAAGATGTTGTTCATGAACTTCAGGGTTAGGGTGAATAAACAAGAATATCATCAATAAAAATCACTACAAACTTATCCAAGTAAGGATTAAAGACTCTGTGCATCAAGTCCATAAATGTTGCAGGTGCATTAGTTAATCCAAACGGCATAACCACAAACTCGTAATGTCCGTATCGTGTGTTGAATGCCGTCATTGGAATATCCTTTTCTCTTATCCTGACTTGATAATACCCCTGTCTCAAGTCCAATTTGGAAAAACATCCCGCTCCTGAGTTGGTCAAATAACTCATCAATGAGGGGTAGTGGGTATTTGTTCTTAACTCGTCACATTATTCAATCCTCTATAATCTATACACATCCTCATGGTTCCATCCTTTTTTCTTTACAAACAAAACTGGCGCACCCCAAGGAGATGTACTTGGGACGAATATATCCTTGCCGCAATAGCTTCTTGTAGTTGCTTTTTCAACTCTTTTTAGTTCCTCCCCGTGCCATCCGAGTATGGAGTTCGAGATATTGGTTTAGCATCGTGTACCAATTCTATGCCAAACTCCACTTCTCGATCTGGGGGGTAGCGTCGTCAACTCCTCAGAAAAACATCCACAAACTCCCTCACTACAGTGTACTCGTGTCTAATTTTACCTCCTCCTTAGGTTTGTTGAGCAAATATGCTAAGTACCCTTGACATCCTTTCCATAGCAACTTTCTGGCTTTCATGCCAGACAAAAAGGGATTCTCCCGTTTTGTTCGCTTTCCTTGGAACACCAAGATTGGCATACTCGGTCGGCTAAACTTAACCAACTTCCGTCGACAATCTACTTGGGCATAATGTTTAGACAACAAGTCCATCCCAAGTATCACATCATATCCCTCCAATGGTAAGGCAATTAAATCTCCAGATAAAACCACATTCGCGACACATATGTCACAATCAGGGTACTTTACCTCAGTTATCTCATTTACGCCCATAGGAGTGCTAACTATCAACTGATAATGCATGTTAACAGGAGGTATAGGAATATGTTTTATGAAATGCAAACTCACAAAAGAATGCGTAGCTCCAGGGTCAATGAGTACTCTTGCTGGTTGAGAAAAGATTTTTATCATACCTTCGACGACTTTTGCTTCAGTATCTACGGGCGATCCATCCAGTGCATAAACTTTAGCTTTTACTTGTGGCTTATTATTCCTTCCTTCGTTGTTCCTCTCATGACCGGGGGTCGGCCTGCTTTTCTGGACATCTCCGGGGTTACTTGTTGCATCTCGTGGGCATTGGTCCTTGATATGTCCTGGTTTTCCACACTTGAAACATAATCTTAACTTCCGATAACACATTTCAGCCCACATGCCCACTTCGTCCCACAGTATGTGCATATTCTCGTGGGATCCTCCAGGGGTTAAGGTTGGTCGGCCTTCATTTCCAGTCCCTTTGTTCACCACGGGATCTCTTGAAATCTCTAGGTTTCCATGGTCCTTGTCCGAGACGTTTATATGGAGCCATCGCCGAACTAATGGTTGTTTTCCTCTCGTATAACCACTTGATCGACCCATCTCTCGTTCGCGTGGCGGCTTCAACCGCGCCGCGAATCCCATCGGTGGCAAGGGAGCTAATGCTCGTTGCAATTCAACCCTTAATCCTTTCACAAATTGTCGCGTCTTATTTTCATCGTTGTCTATCAACCTTAAGCAATACTTAGGCAACCTATTGAACTTTGCCGTATATCGAGCAACTCGTCAGGGTTACCCCCGTCTCAATTGCCGAAACTCATCCTCACGTTGCTCACGAACCCATCGAGGTATATACTCCTTTTTGAATTCTTCTTGAAAATCGCTCCAAGTCCATAATTGATTCTTAAGTGTCCGTGCTTCTGAAGCTCTAAGCCACCAATCCTTTGCCATTCTTCGAAGTCTAAAAGCCGCAAACGTTACCCTCGTGGCATCCTCATACTTAAGGGTATCATAGATATCATTCAACCAGCTCAAGGAACAGCTTCAGCCTTTTAATTTCTTGCTCAACGTCTCCATAGAACTCCGGGGGTCGAAACTTAAGAAATCGTTCTAGTGCTTCATCTCGCTCCCAAGAATCGGTACTCGCTCGTTTCTTCTTGTGGCCATTGAAGTTTCTAATAATTCCGTCATCTATCATAAAATTCTCGATTACTTTGTGTGTAGCTTGTTCTGGACGAGGAGTGGTCTCTCTCGTAGGTTCAGACTGTCTATTTTAAGAATTTTCTAACATAACCTCGTCCGTACGGTTGGGAGATTGTGAACCTGACATGTTTCTAAAAACCAAAAAGTCCCAATACTAATAAACATCTACGATTATAGATACTTTATGACAGGTAAACATAAATTCATCTCAGGCACAAACATCAAATGCATACATACAAACATATATATATATATATCTCAAAATAAGGATTTTTGGTACAAGTAGTGTCAAGATACAATCAGATCATCCTGGTCCTACCTCCCAAAAATATATATGGTCGGGTTGCTATACATATCCAAAACCCGAGGACCTCATACCTATGATCCTAAACCTACTGCATCAAGTACCAACAAAAATACTACTCATACCTATCCAAGTAACCAAATACGCACACCTACCTGTACTTTATCCAAAACTACTCCGCCTAAGGACACTGGCTACCAGAACCTCCTGGACGAGACTCCAGCTCATCACGTGCTCTATCCACTGAATCTCTAGTAGTTCCAAGGAACTGAGCAATAAACTGTCTAAGCCGGTCCCCGCTCGTTAATCGCCTCCAAAATCTCTCTCTCGAGCTGCATGAGCTGCCCACATCTGGGCTAACTCCTCCTCTAACATGGCGGCCCTCGCCGACTCCTGTCGCCGTGCCTGGCGTGCTGCATAGAATAAGGCGTCCATTCGGGAGATCTCCTCTCTTAATGCTATAACCTGCTGGCTAGCGGCTTCAGCTCGTTGCTCACGCCACAGGCAGTAACCACAAATATCATACTCCCTAACCCCACCCCAAAGTAGTGATGGTGGAAAAGAAGATACAGACGCCACGGGTGGAATAGTGGTAGGGGATGCTGCTGCTGGCATAGTATTTGCTACAGAGGTACCCATACTCCCAGTGACTGCCGGTGTCCCTTGCTCTGGTTCAGGTGTCATTTCTGAGTCCGATGTGGGCTCGCTAGGGTCTTCTTCTATTGATGTTCCAGGTCCTATTCCCGGTGCCACTACTGGTGCCATCTCTGGTCCTTCTACTGACTCATCATTGGAAAGGTCAATCACTGGAATTGGTTCCCTTTCTGGGATGATCTCCTTAAGGGAATATGAGGAGGATGATGATGACGTAGTCCTGCTAGGCTCATCTACGAAGGTGCCCTCCCTGTATGTCCATCTATGAGAAGGATATGCCATCTAGTACCTACAAAATAAAATCTTAGGGTCAGTACTAACCAATAAATCATATGGTTAACTTTAAAGTTTACACAGTTAACTCTTTTAGCTTGTCTAAAACCCAACGTTTCAAACCTAGTATCGAACCTAAGGCTCTGATACCACCTGTGATGCCCCCAACCCTGCCACTAGGTCAACTGCGGCTGAGTAGGGCATCTGCGTGCCTCTCGGCACTAAATTATAAGTTCCACACTAAAACAAAACCCTAAAACAATACTAACAGGTATACACAAAGTACGCGGAATACTTAAGTAAATTAAATACTACCGGTGCGCTCAAACACAGGATAAAAGAAAACTTCTCATTTTCGTTTTATAATAAACACAAAAGTAATCTTACATCAACCACTTACATAGACATAAAAAGAAACTCTACAGACGATTCGAGTCTAAAAAGATAAAACATAAATCTATGCCCTTCCGGGGAGACTTGATCCAAAAACTCCTGGCCTAAAACTTCAGTGGCTTGCGGAACCCCTGATCGTTCCAAGCTAATCTGAGAAGAAAATATGATATGGAAAAACGTGAGCGCGAACGCTCAGTGAGTCCACGTGTGTGTGTGCGGTAGTGTTTTCTTTAAAACCAGGATGATGCCGTTTTACAAAACAATTCATGCAATGTTATAAGAAAATATTTCTTTTACTATTTTAACAAAACTGATGCTTGAACCTACATGAGGGTTTCGAGCGCAGCTGGGAAGTCTGAGCGAATCAAGACACATCAGCGCAGCTCTATGCCCAATTTTAAAAGAACATGTAATGCAACAGTGGGGCTCCACAGACAAAGTCCGGATCCCCGAAACGAGGCCATCGGAACTAAGTTCCGGCATCTCGTAGTCAGATACCAGCCAAACAACATACGAGCGCTCGATTACAAACAACCGCACTCCCATAACACTGGTCAAAACAGGCTACAGACTCCTGGGGCACCTACCAGGTCTGCCCTGGAACCAACCTCAGTGTCGAGCCCCTCCTGACTCTCCACTAGGCGGTCGAACCCCACCGTAGAGCATGATACGGTGTCCACGTAGACCGATTGGGCCACACCCTCCGCGGTCTACGCCCCTCTTAAGGTGGATCCACCCTCAGAGTCAAAAATCCGTCCACGTCATTGGAAGAGGCCCTAGTACGGGGGACTAGCCACGTATAGTGCAATCCGCTAACGCGTCCGTTCACTTGATCAACAATAAACTTTAATCTTGGTCGGAATGAGGTTTCGTATGTATTTACAAATCAAAGGGGCCATTTGCCCGGCCATAATAACATATTCGAGTCATAAACATTTCAGAACACAAAAGAAAATCCTCATCCGCCAGTCATGACATGCTTATGTAATTTCACAATTATGCCAACGTCAAATCTATATTCATGTATATCAAAAATACATAACTTTTCAAGTCAGAACATTTTTCAATATATAAATATTTCCGAAAAACCTGCATACTTCTTATGTACCACCATAATAATCTGTTTTAAAAGAAACACCTATTTGGAGCACCGCTCCTATGCATTTTTCTACGAAACACGTAACACATTAGGGAGAACATCTCCAAAAAAACACGCTGAGAAATATTGTTCAAAAAAAAAAAAATAGCAAAAATTTTGTAAATATAAAAAAAAATATCTGAAATAAAATGGAGTTGGTGGACTCACCTGGATGTAGATCTGGTGCTAAGATCCTACAAAATAATAATGCGAAAAAAATACTTAATACCTGGGTATCGATTAAATAATCCTATTCCCTAAATAATATCGAAATCTTATAAAATGGACTTTGGGATGTATATAAATATAATAATACGTATACTTATATAAATTTTTTTTTTTTTAAAAAGATCGAAAAATCCTATACTCTAAAAAAATTATACTCTCCCAAGAAACCATAATTAACTATATACTTTATACTAAAAATCCATTTCAAATATTGAAATCTTAAAATAAATAAATGCCTAAAAAAAATATATAAACTAACTAGAAATAGATCTCACTATATATTAAAGAGAATAAATAAATATATATACTATATATATACATATATATCTATATATATATATATATAACCTAACTAACTAACTAAAAAAAAAGAAAACAAAACATGCAACTTTGCAACTTACTTGAAAAACATGCAAACATGCAAACATGCAACCATGCAAATATGTATAACTTACTTGAGAAAGGTTGGCTGCCCTTTTTTTTTTATTCAAGAAAGGAAATGATAGATATATATATATGCTCAAGATTGAGGAATTTTCCTAAAGAAAGACATGGCTTGCATGCCTATATATATAGAGTTAGGAAGAAAAGAAAAAGAAAGAAAACATTGGGAGTCATGAGGCGGTAGTCATGAGGCGGTTAAGAAAAAAAATTGGTAGGGTGACATGTGTTGTTGAGGTGGCCGAAATCTTCACAATTAAGTTGTTGTTAAATTCCTATATGAAAATGCCAAGTATTTAAATTTCTAAAATAAATATAGTAGGTATTAAAAATAAAGAACCACTTAAAGGCACTTATAAACCTTAATAATAAAACCTCAATAAGATAATAAAATTTTATTTCTATTCCTAAATATCCCCAAAATACTACTAAGTGCCGAAAACACTATATTCCACCATATATATCAAAACTCTATTTTCATCACGTTCTTAATTCTAAAGTCATGCTAGGTGCTTACGGGGTAGGGCGCTACAACATCAACCCGGAAAAAGAATGCCATCACCAATGAAGTGGCTGCATTTTCCAATTTAACCTATTTAAGAGCAGCAACAATAGCCAAAAAAAAAAAAAATTTACTATCCTCGAACGGAGTAGCAGCGTTAGCGTCAAAGCAGCAGGGGTAGCGTCGGAGATTCTGCACAAGAAAAAGAAGATATTGAAGAAGAAGAAGAAGCTCAAGCAGAGAGAGAGAGAGAGAGAGAGAGAGAGAGAGAGAGAGAAGAGCCGTTACCGGTGAGTTAGTCATTATCGTTGGAGCAGCAGCAACATTGTCGAAGGTCGTCTGCCGCCATTGGAGGGAGGAGGGTTTTTTATTGGGAAATTAAGTTTAGGGAGAGAATGACTTCTCCCGATTTTGAACAATTTGGGAGCTTGTCACTGACGGCACCCGACATAAATACATCGGTCAAACTTTTGATAATTACTGATGACATAACCATCAATGTTCCGTCGGTGCTTTGTCCTATTACCGATGGTTTGAGAAACTGATCGGTATCTCCGTGGCTATCAAAATCAAGAACCGATGAATAGTGACTGTTGTCGATATATTTGTTGGTACAAAAATCTTACCAACGGATCGTTTCATCAGTATTACCCGTTGTTTCTGGTGCGAAACCTCCCTCCAAAACTTTTTGACAAATTTAATAGTTGACCGATGAAATGGATACCCCGTCGGTGATCCATCAGAAATTGCTGATGATATAGAAAGTCGTCGGTAAATGCCTTGATTTTTGTAGTGATAACTTATTTTATATAACAAATATCTTCTTGGTGGTTATATAACAATCATCTTTTGGTGATTATATATATTTTCGCCCAAATATCACCAAAATCAAATTGATTTGGTGCTTTGTAAATTTTCTTGTGGTATCTTCAGGACCATCATATCCAAATGGATTTTAGCACAAAAAAATTTCATATTCAATAGATAATTTCTTCTCAAAATATTAAAAGCCACAAACTCAAAATTAATAAATTCATCATAAAAATGAGATTTTGGTAGCAAGACTTAGTTTAACCTTCAAATCGTTCAGAAGATAGATTCTTCTAAGAAACTTGAAAAGAAAGTCTTTATAAGGACTTTGCAAAACATTTGATAGAACTTCAATAGTTTTCTGGTAGGGACTCGTGCTGATAACATATTATAAAATTGTTGAAATTCTTTAGCAGAATAACAACATATAAACTAAATGATATACAAGAAAAAATAAACAAGAGATCAATACAAGAGGATACAAGAAACTAGAGAGAACTTTGAATATTATTATGTTTCTTAAGTCTACCTTTTATGAGTCCTTAAAGCTCTTTTTATAGAGCTAGGTAAGAAGATAGAGGAGAAGAGGATGAGAAGGGATAGATAGATCCTATCCTCTACCATGGATAGGATTAGCAATGTGATTATGCTCTCTTATCTTTTAAGATATTAAAAAAATTATCTCTTTAATATGGATATCATAAAATTAATATTTTCATAACAATTGAAGGGTAGTTATGTCAGGCGAATGATTTTTTTAACTCCCCTGGTCTTTTTATAATTTTCTTTGGAGAACCCTGGTCTTTTCATAATTGAAAAGATCTTTCATACACAAAAAAATAGTTGGTTCTGAAATAGTTTCAAGAAACGAGTGAATTGGAACACTTGAAATAAATGGCCTTTTAAAAACTTTCTATACAAAAAAGAAGTGTTGTAAATATTAATAATGGAACTCTAAATTCACAGTGAAAAGACAATATGTTACAAGCTATTTCAGCTTTACTGATAGGAAGGTGTTGATTATTAGATAGTTAACGTTGTTCTAGTCTAGGAAGGGAGGGCTGCATATTTCATAAACATGGCAAAACTTCACATATATTATTGAAGGGATCAAATACATATTGTTAGCTCTAAGGGCATTATTGTATATGATTTTGATTATGATTAACATATGTTTGTGTGATGATTATTAAGCTTAGTTTTTATAGAACAAAAGAAGCATCTTTGGAGTCTCAAGGCTATACCATATAGAAGCAAAAGATCCTGGTAATCAAGGCATAATGAAGAAGAAAAGATCAAGCTATTGAAGACCTTGAAGACTTATGTCTTAAGTTAGGGATATGCTAAGGTATTTTGTAAAACTTCCTGATTTTTATCTTTGATTTTTGATCAAGTATGGAAGCTCCTCAAATGAAATACTTTACAAACTATTCTTGAAAAACCTAAGTATTCTTGATAGAGTTTTTAATGCTTTTGAATGTTTACTTATCTTTAAAGAGTATAAAGAATACATGTTTTTGAAATGTGAAGGAAAGCTCTTTTTGTTAAGGAAAATTTGTTGTCAAATCTTTCTCAAAAATAGGTCATCTGATTTTAAAAGCGGTCATTCGATTTTTCCGAAGGAAAAGAAAAATTATTCGTCCTATTTTAAAATCGGTCATCTGATTTTTCTAGCTATAGAAAAATTGGTCGTCTGTTTCTTAAAGGGGTCATCCAATTCTTTCTATGAAACAAAATCAGTCTTCCTATTTAAAAAAGGGCTCATCTGATTTTCCTTTTGCAAGGAAATCAGACGTCCACTTTTAGAATCTAGTCGTTCGGTTTTTCAGTTTTTTACTGTTAAAGTGTTACCGTTACACAGACAGTAATGGTCATTTTTTTCTTTCTTATAAATAGAGGATTTGATCTAAAGTAAATTCCAAGTTGAGAACAAAATTGAGATCATTTAAGGACATTAAAGAGCTTTAAAGTTTATTTCTTCAAACATTTTTACCTCACTAGAAAAAAAAGAAAAATCTTATTGGAGCTTCATAATTGATCATCCATCAAAGAAGAAGAAAAGAGGAGCTTGTAAAAACACTTATTGAGTTGTATCTTTCCCTTCGCAAGCTTCTTTGGTAACTTTGTTCCAGACTCTTCTCTCCATTTTCTTTTGATATTAAAGGTTCATGTTGAAAACCCCTAGGGTTATCTTTTGAGTGTAATTATATTGTGATTGAGGTTGATTGCAAAACCCTTGGTGGAAGATCCCCATGCTTGTGTTTGTTGTAAAACTTTCATTATAGTGGATTTGGCAAATCCTTAGGTGTTAACTCAAGGTAGTGGATGTAGCTCTTTGAAAGAGTGAACTGCTATAAATTTGTTGTGCCTATTTACTCTTTAAAGTTTGTTTCTAGGCTTATTGTTTAATTGTTATAATCTATAAGACTTTGTTTGGTTTGGAATTTTACTAAAAAGAGTTTCAGAATTCTTTCTCAAACAAAATCGGAGGTTTAATTTTTAATCACACAAAAGAGTTTCAAAATTAGCCAAAAACCTTATTCACCCCCCTCTCAGGTTTTTCAATTGGTATTAGAGCAGGGCTTCTCTAAAAAAGGACAAACATCCTTGAAGCAAAAGATCTTTCAATATAGAAAGCTCTTCTACAAATAGACCTCCTCTTTTCAATGGAACAAATTATACTTTTTGGAAATCAGGAATTAAAATATATATTTGTTCTATTAACTTTGATCTTTGGAGTGTTGTAGGGAAAGGACCTTTTGTTCCTAAAAAAGATGGAAGAATCGAGAAGGTAGAAGAGTTTGATAAATATGATTCAAAAAGGATGACTTTAAACTATCAGGCCATGAACATCCTAAATTGTGCATTGGATGTAAACGAATACAATCGAGTAAGTGGATGTGACTCAGCCCATGACATGTGGAAACTATTAGAAGTCACTCATGGAGGAACCAACCAAGTCAAAGAATCAAATTTGGCTTTGTTAGTAAGGGATTATGAACTTTTTGTGATAAAACAAAATGAAAGGATTAGCGAAATGTTCACTAGATTTACAAACATCACAAATGGACTCAAGGCTTATGGAAAGGAATACTCAAGAGGAGAAGCTAATAGAAAAGTTCTAGATGCACTCCTTAAGGCATGGCAACCAAAATGTCTTGCCATAGAGGAATCAAAGGATTTAAAACCTCTCCCAATTAAAGAACAGGCTCTCTTCTCACCTATGAAATAAAAGTGAAAAGGTTGAATGAAATAGAAGAAGAAGAAAAAGGAAGAAAAAGTATAGCTCTCAAAGTTAATGAGTAAGAACAAGCTACTTCTTCCAACGATGAGGATGATCATGATGATGATGAAGACATGGCCTTGGTTATTAGAAAATTCAAAAGATTCTACAAGAGAGGCTTTAACAAAAAGGGAAAGAAACCTCCATTTAAGAAAGGAAAACAAAACTCTTCATTATTCAATGCAAGATGCTTTAAATGTAATAGCATGGAACACCTTGTAGCCGATTGTTCAATGGCTATTGAAAAAGAAAAATGAGCACTGGAAGCCAAGCTTGAAGCCTTAAAGAAAAAGAAGAAAGGCAAGGGACTAATTGGTGTATGAGATCAAGATTCAAGTGAAAGTGAAGGTGATGAAAAAGCAAATATGTGCTTCATGGCAATGGAAAATGAGGTACAATCTTCACCCTCTAAATCTTCCAGTCTCATTGATGATAATTGTGATAATGATCCTAGCTCTATGCTCATTGAAATGTATGGTGAGTGCAAAAAGGTTTCTAAAAGAAACAAAGATTTCAAAAATAGGACTCAAGTTTTGCTAGATGAGAATTCAAAACTTATTTGTGAAAATAAATCTCTTCTTGAGTCTTTAGAAGTCTTGAAGAATGAAAAAGAGTGTTCAAACAATAATTTTCAAAAAATTGTTTTAGAAACCAAGAATCTTTGTGAAAAGATTTCCTCTCATGAAAAATGCTTGATTGATTATGAAATTTTAAAGAAAAAGGTGAATGATCTCACTTTGTGCATTGAAAGATTTACTCAAGGAATAGAAAATTCTAAAAAACTTCTTGGTTCACAAAGATCTCCCTATGATAAAAATGGTATTGGATACAACCTCTATAATGCTTCTTCAAACCAAACATATTTTGTCAAAGCTTCTTCATCCTTCTCCCATCTTTGTTGTACTTATTGTGGTAAGAATGGTCATAAGGCCACTAGGTGCTTTGTAAAAAGAAAAGTTGAAATGAGAGTTAAAACTATTTGGAGAATAAAAACTACTAACGTTCATGGACCTAAAAGAATATGGGTACGAAAAGTCATCTCTTCTTCTTCTATTATAGGAACATAAATCAAGCTCCAAGTGGTACTTAGATAGTGGATGCTCAAGACATATGACTGGAAGTGCATCCCTCATGAATGAGCTAAGAGAAACCGAAGGTGGCTTTGTTACTTTTGGTGATAAGAAGAAAGGAAAGATCATCGGTATAGGTAACATTGGATATGATTAATCTTTTTTAATTAAGGAAGTGCTTTTAATTGATGGTTTGAAGTTTAATTTACTTAGTATTAGTCATGAAAAACCTTAGAGGGGGGGGGGGGGGGGGGTGAATAAGGTTTTTGGCTAATTTAAAAAATCTTTTGTTTGATTAGAAAGATAAACCTCCAATTTGTTTGTGAAAGATTTCTAAAAACTCTTTTTAATAAGAATCCACACAAAGCACAATCTTATAGAATTGGCAATTATGAAAAGAGCAAAGAGTTAAAGAGCATGCACAACAATTTATAGTGGTTCACTCTCTCCAAGAGCTACATCCACTACCTTGAGCCTCAACCCAAGGATTTCACAAATCCACTAACTTCAAGTTGATTACACAACTACACAATGAGGTTCACCCTTCAAGGGTTTTACACCAAAACCTCAATCACAACAATACAACTAGTTAATCAAAGGATCACCCAAAGGGTTTTCCACAAACCTTTGATCACAATAATAGAATAGAGAGAGTTAGGAACAATGTTACCAATTTAGCTTGAGAAGAGGAAGATTACAACTCAATGGTATACTTCTACAAGCACCTCTTTTCTTCTTCTTTGATGGATGATCAATAATGAAGCTCAAGAAGATTTTGTTTGGGATTTGAAAATGATTTGTAATAAAATGTATTTTTTGAAGCTCTTGAAATATATTAAATGATCTCAATCAGTAATTCCCAAACTTGTTGAATTTATGGCTGATAATTGAGTGTATATATAGGGTTTTTTAAGCTTAAGACCGTTGCCTAAGAAATAGGCTGTCAAATTTCAGAAATGACCGTTGCTTCTGTGCAACGGTAATATTTTTTATACTTGACGACTAAAAAGCGGACGATCGGTTTTAAAAACCGGATTGCCGAATTCTCGGGACAGAAAGATTCGGACTTGGTTTTTCTGAAAAAGCGGATTGCCGAATTGTAAAAACGGACGATCGGTTTTAAAACCGGATCGCCGAATTCTCGGATAGAAAGATTCGGACTTGGTTTTCTGAAAAAGCGGATCTGCCGAATTGTAAAAACGGACGATCGGTTTTAGAAAACGGACTATCGGTTTTAAAAACGGACTATCGGTTTTAAAAAACGGACTATCGATTTTAAAAACGGACTCCCCCTTTTAAAAACGGACTCCCCCTTTTTAAAAAAACGGACTTCGAATTTTTTCTGTTTTTCCTCGACCAAGTTTTTTTTACGAACAAAACTTTCTTCCAAGTTTCAAAGGCATTCTTGACAATTTTTTAAAGAGGAGAAAAAACTATTCAAAACATCTTAAAGTCAAGAATACTTGGATTTTATCAAAGGATTATATTTTAGAAAAACATGAGAAGAGCTTCATGTATGATCAATGAATCAAAGACTAAGACTAGAGAGTTTTACAAGATAATACCTAGTTCACAAATACAATGTCTTCAATTGATTTGATCTTGGTATGGCTTGATCTCTTCTTCTCTATTTTGCCCTCATCATCAAGATCTTTTGCTTGAGACTTTGAGACTTCATATGTTCTTCTTTTGTTCTCTATGAAGGGTTAGCTAACATACTCACACAAGCACATGTTAATCATAATCAAAACACAAGTAATAATGCCCTTAGGGCTAACAATCTCCCCCTTTTTTATTATGACAAACACATATGCAAGAAGAACAAAAGAGCAAGAGTAATATGGTGATGCATCAAAATATGCAAAGAGGCAAAGCATAACAATCACCAAGAAAAGGAGGTAACTCCCCCTTGCATCAATAATCATTGTAAACAAGCATCAATGATATCAACAAAATTTCTCCCCCTTACATCTTGCACTATTTTCTCCCCCTTTTGTCATAAATCAAAAAATTGTAGGAGAAAAGTACTAAGGGATCATAGAAGAGATAATAGCAGGACTTTCAACATAAAAGTGTCATCATGAAGTCCATAAACAACAAAGGGCCCAAAAAAAAGCAACAACCAAATCATATAAAAGCAAATTTGGAATAGAAATAATACCAATTGAAAACCTTAGAGTGATCCTTTGGATATATCCCATCTTGAGGAGGATTTTGAGCTTCTTGATCATTTTCTTGTGTTGCTTCAATCTCTTCTTCCTCCATAAGCATGTTCTTCCATTGCTTGAGTGTACAAAGTTTGGTAGCTAAAGAGTTTATCTATGACATCATAATCTTTCATGTCAAAAATGTTAGTTTCATCAAAATATACATGAATGGACTCTTCAACACACAAGGATCTTTTGTTGAAAACTCTAAAAACCTTTTTGTTTGAAGAATAACCAAGAAAAATTCCCTCATCGGATTTTCGATCAAACTTCCCAAGATTGTCTTTGGTGTTTAAAATAAAGCATTTGCATCCAAAAACTTTAAAATAACCAATTGAGGGGGTTTTTATTAAAAAATGAGTTCAAAGGGAGTTTTCTTTAAAGAAGGTCTCAAGATAACACTATTCAAATGTAGCATGCGGTGTTAACGGCCTCGGCCCAAAAAAGTTTAGGAAGGGAATTTTCATAAAGCATTGACCTTGCCATTTCTTGTAAAGTTCTATTTTTTTCTTTTCCACAAATCCATTTTGTTGAGGAGTTTTGGCTACCGAAAAAAAAAGTTTTGTAAAATACCAAAATCATCACAAATTTTTGTAAAATCTTGGTTGTTGAATTCTCTCCCATTATCACTTCTTATAGAAATCAATTTGCAAACAAGGGAGGTTTGGACTCTTTTGAATAATTTAATAAATTCATGAAATGCTTCATCCTTTCGGCTTGAAAACAAAGTCCAAAAAAAAATCATCCACAATAATAAAGGCATACCTCTTACCACCAAGACTAGTGGTCCTCATTGGTCCAAATAAATCCATGTGAATGAGTTCTAAAGGTTTTGAAGTTGAAATCATTTACTATGGTTTAAAAGAGGTATTAATTTGTTTTCCAAATTGGCAAGCATCACAAAGTCTAGTTTTCTCAAAATGAAGTTTTGGTAAGCCCCTAACAAGTTCTTTTGAAGAGAGTTTGTTTAATAAATCCATACTATCATGACCAAGCCTTCTATGCCACAAAAATACATCATCATCATGAACCAAGAGACACTATAAGTTTTGAGAAATGAGAACTTCAAGATAAAAGACAGAGACAAATGCCAACTCCCCTTTTTTTTTTTTTGAAAAAATTGTTTTGTTCACAAGCTTGTTTATGATAAAAGAAGATTCACTTTTAAAAAACAACTTTGTACCCATAATCACACAATTGAATAATGCTAGATAAATTATGCTTCAAACCATCAATTTAAAGTACTTCCTTAGTCAAAGAAGATAAACAATATGCAATGTTACCTATACCGATGATCCTTCCAAAAACAAAGCACCTTCGGTTTTCCTTGGTTTAATCAAGAGGGATGCATATCCGGTCATGTGTCTTAAGCATCCGCCACTTAGATGACCTTGCCTTGTGTTCCTACAAAAAAGAAGTAGCAAAGTCTTTTGGTACCCATATCTTTTTGGGTCCATGAATGTTAGTTGGATTTTCTTTTATTTTCCAAACGGTTTTAACTCCTCTTTCAATCTTTTTCTTTATAAAACATTTTGTGGCTTTATGACCACTCTTTTCACAATAGGTGCAACAAAGGTGTGAGTGAGATGATGAAGCTTTGACAAACCGTGTTTGTTTTGAGAAAATATTGGAATGAGTATATCCAATACCATTTTTATCAAAGGGTGATCTTTGAGAGCCAAGAAGTTTTTCAAAGTTTTCTTTTCCTTTGGTGAATTTTTCAACACAAAGAGTGAGATCACTCACCTTTTTCTTTAATACATCATAATCAATTAAACATTTTTCAAGAAAGGAAATCTTTTCACAAAGGTTTTTGTTTTCTAAAACAAGGTTTTTGAAAGTCATCATTTGAGCTCTCTTTTTTCTTTCTTCAAGACTTCCAAGGATTCAAGAATGGCTTTATTTTCACAAATGAGTCTTGAATTTTCATCTAACAAAAATTGAGTTTTGCTTTTTAAATCTTTGTTTCGTTTGGAAACCTTTTTGCACTCATCATACATTTCAAAAAGCATTATGCTAGGATCAATATCACAATCATCATCAACGATACTAGAAGAGTTAGGAAGTGAAAATTGTACCTCATTTTCTAGTGCCATGAAGCATATGTTGGCATTTTCTTCTTCTTCATTTTCACTTGAGTCTTCATCCCAAGCTCCAATTAGGCCTTTGCCTTTCTTCTTTTTTCTCAATGCCTCAAGCTTGACTTCTAAAGCTTCCTTTTCCTTTTTAAGGGCCTTGGGACAATCGGCTACAAGATGGTCGGAGCTATTGCATTCAAAACATCTAGCCTTAAAGAATGATGAACTTTGTCCTCCTTTCTTGAATGGAGGATTCTTTCCTCTGTTGAAGTCTTCTTTGTAAAATCTTTTAAATTTCCTCATCACTAGGGCCATATCCTCAATCTCATCTTCATTGTTTGATGAGCATGTATGATCATCATCATTCACTTTGAGTGCTATGCCTCTTCTTTCTTTGTCTTCATCTTCCATTTCATCTAATCTTTTTATTTTCATCTCATAGGTAAGGAGAGATCCTATGAGTTCTTCAATAGGAAGTTGACTTAACTCTTTTGATTCCTCAATGGCAAGAGTTTTTGGTTGCCATGCTTTTGGGAATGAATCAAGAATCTTTCTATTTACTTCTCCCCTTGTGTACTCTTTTCCATATGCCTTTAAGCCATTTGTGATGTTGGTGAACCTTGTGAACATGTCACTAATGCTTTCATATTGTTTCATCATGAATAGCTCATAATCTCTCACCAACATAGCTAATTTAGACTCCTTCACTTGATTGGTGCGTTCGTGAGTTACTTCAAGTAACTTCCACATTTCATGAGCCGAGCCGCATCCGCTCACTCTATTGTATTCATTTGCATCCAAGGCACAACTCAATATGTTCATAGCTTGAAAGTTTAGAGTCATCTTCCTTGAATCAAGCTCATCATAGTCTTCAACCATCTTGACAATTCCATCCTTTATAGGAACATAAGGTCCATTCTCTACAATGCTCCAAAGATTAAAGTTAATAGAGCAAATATATATTTTGATTCTAGATTTCCAAAAAGTATAATTTGAACCATCGAAAAGAGGAGGTCTATTTGTAGAAGAGCCTTCTACATATGGTAAACTGGAAACATTAGCCATAATAAAATAAAGATCTTTTTGCTTCAAGGATGTTAGTCCCTTTTTTAAAGAAGCCCACGCTTTACGATACCAATTGAAAAACCTTAGAGGGGGGTGAATAAGGTTTTTGGCTAATTTAAAAAAATCTTTTGTTTGATTAGAAAGATAAACCTCCAATTTGTTTGTGAAAGATTTCTAAAAACTCTTTTTAATAAGAATCCACACAAAGCACAATCTTATAGAATTGGCAATTATGAAAACAGACAAAGAGTTAAAGAGCATGCACAACAATTTATAGTGGTTCACTCTCTCCAAGAGCTACATCCACTACCTTGAGCCTCAACCCAAGGATTTCACAAATCCACTAACTTCAAGTTGATTACACAACTACACAATGAGGTTCACCCTTCAAGGGTTTTACACCAAAACCTCAATCACAACAATACAACTAGTTAATCAAAGGATCACCCAAAGGGTTTTCCACAAACCTTTGATCACAATAATAGAATAGAGAGAGTTAGGAACAATGTTACCAATTTAGCTTGAGAAGAGGAAGATTACAACTCAATGGTATACTTCTACAAGCACCTCTTTTCTTCTTCTTTGATGGATGATCAATAATGAAGCTCAAGAAGATTTTGTTTGGGATTTGAAAATGATTTGTAATAAAATGTATTTTTTGAAGCTCTTGAAATATATTAAATGATCTCAATCGAGTAATTCCCAAACTTGTTGAATTTATGGCTGATAATTGAGTGTATATATAGGGTTTTTTAAGCTTAAGACCGTTGCCTAAGAAATAGGTCATCAAATTTCAGATATGACCGTTGCTACGTACAGCGGTAATATTTTTATCTCGGCTGACTAAAAAGCGGACGATCGGTTTTAAAAACCCGGACTGCCGAATTTCACGGGACAGAAAGATTCGGACTTGGTTTTCCGAAAAAGCGGACTGCCGAATTGTAAAAAGCGGACGATCGGTTTTAAAAAGCCGGACTGCCGAATTTCACGGACAGAAAGATTCGGACTTGGTTTTACGAAAAAGCGGACTGCCGAATTGTAAAAAGCGGACGATCGGTTTTAGAAAACGGACTATCGGTTTTAAAAAGCGGACTATCGGTTTTAAAAAACGGACTATCGGTTTTAAAAAGCGGACTCCCCCTTTTTAAAAAAAGCGGACTTCGAATTTTTCTATTTTTCCTCGACCAAGTTTTTTTTACGAACAAAACTTTCTTCCAAGTTTCAAAGGCATTCTTGACAATTTTTAAAGAGGAGAAAAACTATTCAAAACATCTTAAAGTCAAGAATACTTGGATTTTATCAAAGGATTATATTTTAGAAAAACATGAGAAGAGCTTCATGTATGATCAATGAATCAAAGACTAAGACTAGAGAGTTTTACAAGATAATACCTAGTTCACAAATACAATGTCTTCAATGTCTTCAATTGATTTGATCTTGGTATGGCTTGATCTCTTCTTCTCTATTTTGCCCTCATCATCAAGATCTTTTGCTTGAGACTTTGAGACTTCATATGTTCTTCTTTTGTTCTCTATGAAGGGTTAGCTAACATACTCACACAAGCACATGTTAATCATAATCAAAACACAAGTAATAATGCCCTTAGGGCTAACAAGTCAATTATGTGATAATGGGTACAAAGTTGTTTTTGAAATTCTATCATAAACAAGCTTGAGAAGAAAACTATTTTTGTTGCAAAAAGAGTTGGTAATGTCTATGTTTTTTATCTTGAAGATCTTATCTCACAAAAACTAAAAAATGTCTCTCGGTTTATAATGATGATGCATTCTTATGGCATAGAAGGCTTTGCTATGTTAGTATGGATTTGTTAAATCAACTCTCTTCTAAAGAACTTGTAGAGGCTTGCCAAAACTTATTTCTGAGAAAACCAAACTTTGTGATGCTTGCCAATTTGGAAAACAAGAAAAATCTTCTTTTAAACCAAAGAAAACTATTTCAACTTCAAAACCCTTAGAACTCATTCACATGGATTTGTTTGGACCAATGAGGACCACTAGTCTTGGTGGTAAGAGGTATGCCTTTGTTATTGTGGATGATTTTTCTAGATTTACTTGGACTTTGTTTTTAAGCCAAAAGGATGAAGCCTTTTATGAAATCGTTAAACTATTGGAAAGAGTCCAAACCTCCCTTGATTGCAAATTGATTTTCATAAGAAGTGATAATGGGAGAGAATTTAACAACCAAGATTTTACAAAACTTTGTGATGATTTTGGTATTTCGCACAATTTTTTGACGGCCAAAACTCCACAACAAAATGGAGCTGTGGAAAGAAAAAATTGAACTTTACAAGAAATGGCAAGGTCAATGCTTTGTGAAAACTCTTTACCTAAATACTTTTGGGCCGAAGCCGTAAACACCGCTTGCTACGTGATGAATCGTGTTCTCTTGAGACCTCTTTTAATAAAAACTCCTTTTGAACTTATTTTCAACAAAACTCTCTCAATTGGCTACTTCAAAGTTTTTGGATGCAAATGCTTTATCTTAAACACCAAGGATAATCTTGGAAAATTTGATAAAAAAATCCGATGAGGGAATTTTTCTTGGATACTCTTCAAACAAGAAAGCTTATAGAATTTATAACAAAAGAACTTTATGTGTTCAAGAGTCCATTCATGTAAACTTTGATGAATCTAACATTTTTTAAAAGAAAAGTGATGATGACATAGATAATTCTTTGAGCTATGAACCAATACAAACTCAAGCTTTGGAAGATCATACGAAAGAGGAAGAGGAGATTGAGGAGACACTAGAAGAGGATCAACAAACTCAAGACATTCCTCAAGATGTGATATATCCCAAAGGGCACTCAAAGGATGAAATCATTGGTGATATATCACAAGGGGTAAGAACAAGAAGGTACTTCATAGATAAGTTTGCATTATTATGTCAAATAGAACCTAAAGTTATTGATGATGCTTTGTGTGATGAGTTTTGGATCATTGCTATGCAAGAGTAATTAAACCAATTTGAAAGAAACAAAGTTTGGACTTTAGTCCCTAGACCTCGTGATCACCCCACTATTGGCACAAATTGGGTTTTTAGAAATAAAGTAAATGAATCCGGAGAAGTTATAAGAAACAAAACTAGACTTGTAGCCCAAGGATTCAAACAAGAAAAGGGCATTGATTTTGATGAAACCTTTGCTCTCGTTGCTAGACTTGAATCCATAAGGATGCTTTTGGCCTTTGCTTGTTTTAAAGGATTCAAGCTTTTTCAAATGGATGCAAAAAGTGCTTTTCTAAATGGTGTCATTGAGGAGAAAGTTTATGTTGAACAACCTCCCGGTTTTATGCACAAAAAGTTTCCTAACCACGTTTATAAACTTTTCAAAGCTTTATATGGTTTAAAACAAGCTCCAAGAGCTTGGTATGAAAAATTAAGTGGTTTTCTTCTTTCAAACAATTTTTCAAGAGGTGTGGTGGACACAACCTTTTTTTACAATAACCTCTTCAAACAATGATCTATTGCTTGTCCAAATATATGTTGACGACATTTTTTTTTGTTCCATTAATGTTTGCTTATGTGAAGAATTTTCTGTCTTAATGCAAAAAGAATTTGAGATGAGTATGATGGGAGAGTTAACTTACTTTCTCGGACTCCAAATCAAGCAAACAAGTGAAGGCATCTTCATCAATCAAGAAAAATACACAAAGGAACTCCTTAAAAGATTTGGGATGAAAGATGCAAAATGTATTGGCACTCCAATGAGCTCATCACTCAAGCTTGACAAGGATGACAAAGGTAAAAGGTTGATAGAAAAAGGTATAGAGGTATGATTGGTAGCTTGCTTTACTTAACAGCTAGTGAGCCGGATATTATGTTTGCAATATGTTTGTGTGCTAGATTCCAAGCATGCCCCAAAGAATCCCATTTAATAGTTGTTAAATGTATTTTTAGATATTTGATTTCATCTTACGATTATGGCTTATGGTACTCTAAACAATCTTGTTTTGATCTTATTGCCTACACCGATGCGGGTTATGCCGGATGTAAGGTAGAAAAGAATAGTACAAGTGGAAATTGTCAATTCTTGGGAGGATGCTTAGTATCTTGGTACAACAAGAAACAATCGTGCGTATCTTTATCAACCGCTAAAGTGGAATATATTGCAGCCGGTTGTTGTTGTGCACAGGTACTTTGGATGAAACACACTTTGATCGATTTTGGTTTTTCTTTTAAAAACATACCTATTATGTGTGATAATACTAGTGCTATAAATCTCTCCATAAACCATGTGCAACATTAAAAAACAAAACATATTGAAATTAAACATCACTTTATAAGAGATCATGTTGCTAAAGGTGATGTAATTTTAGAGTATATTTGCACAGAGGATCAAATTGCTGATATTTTTACAAAACCCCTTTTTGAAGAATGATTTTATTATTTGAGAAAATTGCTTGGTATTGGTAAATTTCATGACTAATGTGTGTTGTTTGAGTTTTTAGATTCCCTCTTATTCTTTATTCTTACCAAAAAAAAAAAAATTTCAAAAAATCAGACGCTCATTTCAAAAACCGGATGTCCAGCTCCAAAAATGGACTCAAAGCTTTTTTTCACAAAAAATACGGAGACATTCGGACGACCTCTATAAAAATCTGATGTCCGATTTCTTGTTTTCATAAAAACTAGACGAACACTTTTAAAAATCGGTCGATCGATTTCTTTAAAAAATCGTCGGGCTCTGCATTTTTAAAACCAGAAATCTGTCAATTTTCTTTTCAATCTTACAACTCTCTCTCACTCTCTCTTTTGAAAAATCCCTCCCTAGCCAACCCCGACCAATTTCAAAGTCCAATCCTCACTTTTCTTCTCAAATCTTTCAAGTTACTCTCCTCCTCAAGCAAGGAACCGTTTATCTTTCTATTTCTCTCTCTAATCTTCTCTATCTGAAACCCTCAATTTCTACTTTTAAACCCTAATTTGAAAATCCTCCAAAATGGTGAAAACAAAGAATGCAAACATTGGAAGAGAGGTAAATATTGAAGAAGGAGGAAACAGTAGAGGAAGAGAAAAAGGAAAAAGGGTACCATCTGGAGTTAGGGCTACAGACAGATTCATCTCTGTTAAGGGGGTTGCTAATTTTGAGGAATGGACAAGGAACAGAAGAAAAGTTGCTCCTGGCCACAGAGTAGACTTGAGTGATATGCAAGATATGGAAGTTATGCCAAATCTCTTCAATATGATTGATTGGGTACTTTTGCTTACTGTCAATGAACTATATTACCCTGAAATGATCTATGAGTTTTATGCAAATCTTCATAAGGGTAGAATTGAAAGAGTAGAAAACATACTTCACTAATGGGTGTTGTCTAGAGTTGGAGGAAGATATTGCTTTTAATAATACGTTGTTAAACACCATACTAGAAACTCCTCAAGATGGAATAAGATTTTACACTAAGAATAAGAAGCATTTTGATCATAATCTGTATTCGGGCTGTAAACGGGTTCAGGCCTTGCAGATACTCCCAGACCCAGACCCGTACCCTTATAGTGAAACTTGGACCCAGACCCACACCCAGACCCATACACTCTAGGTATAAAATTTCTAGACCCAGACCCGACCCTCCAAGGTCCAGGGTAGGGTCTGGGTATACCCGTACTTGTATGATATTTTTCTATTTTTTCCCGGTTAAACATAAATATATAAAACAATGTATAATCTTAAAATAAAAATTTTAACATAATCTCCTCAACATTTCTTTCAACAAATGCAATTATTTAACATATCTAATTCAAAATTCATTAAAAGTTCAATTACACCCAAAATCTTCACAGTACATTAATCCCTGTTCTATATGAGTTTTATATGTTTCACTTCCTATTAAATCATATTTTGATAAACTGATTTCCTGTTTCTAGTGAGACTTATTTTGATATAATTTATCTTAATCTAAAACTGAATATGATGATGTATCACAAAAGCATGAGATGTGTACTAAAAGCTTAATTTTGTTTGGGAATAAATTGAAACATGCAGTTTCCTAAAAAAAATTTTATTTTATCTGTAATCTTCTTAAAAGTTTTTAAGAGCAACATGCAGTCGTGTAAGGGTTGTACTGTAATGTAAAGAAATATGTTAAAAAATTTATAAATTATATATTAATATAATATAATATATATAAATAATATAAAATATATAAATATGTATTATTATTTTATTAATATGGGTACATGGGTATACGGGTCTGGGCATCTTTGTAACCTGCCAAGACCCATATTGCAGAATAAATATGGGTACGGGTACGGGTACGGGTCTGCGGGTATAAAATTTAAACCTTACCCGCTAAAAACGGGTATAGACCCGTGTGGGTATGGGTTAGACCCACCCTGTTTACAGCCCTAATCTCTATAGTGAACGACGTTTTGAGGAGATATTTACAAAAGGAGAGGTTCTCAAAAGGCATGATGATAGGAATGTTAACAAACTTGATGCATATTGTAGATTACTTCATCACATGATTTCAAACATCATCATTCCTAATGTTGGACATAAGTCTTCCATCACAAATATGCATTCATTTGTCATGCTAGCAATTCTCGAGCATAAGAGAATGAATTTTAGTTTTATGGCCATAGAGCATATGCTAGCCACACAATCATTATCCACCAAATGTTTGGCATATGGTTGCTTCCTTACGAAGACCTTTCAACATTTTGTGCTCAACTTGGTTGGAGTTAGTGATCACATTAGACCTGGAAAGATCTATAACCAGCATACATTCAAAAGAATGGGTTTGAAAGAAATAAGGAAAGGCTAATTGTGAGAGGTGGACAAAATGAAAGTGATGGAGATGATGAAGAGGATGATGATGATAAGGAACAAGAGGAAATGAATATGGATGAAGAAGAAAGTCACACAAAGCCGGAGGTAGAAGCTCAAAGAAAGGAAATAAGACAAAAGAAGAGGCAAGAAAAAATGGAAGAAGGTTCATCTTCAGTGGATATGGCTCAACTCATGGCTAGGATTATTACAATGCAATCACAACTCAATTGCCGACTTGATGATATAGATGGAAAGCTCCACAACAGACTTGATGACATTGATGAAAAGATTATGGATATTCAAGATCGGGTTATGAGATTGAAGCAAGGAGGAAGAGATGAAGATGATTGAGGATTTCTTATCTTTCCCTTGTTTTATTTGTTTTATCAAACTTGATTATGGCTTTCTTGTGATTTTTTCTTTGATCATGTTCGTTTGAACTCATGTTTTGATATATGCTATGCTTTGTTTTTCAAATTGGTAATGTGTTGTCTTGATGTTATTATGGACTTAATGATAATACTTTAATGTTGAAAGTCTAATTATAGTTTCCTTTTCTATGATCCCTTTAAAAAAAACTCTCTTAGTTTCTTTCCGATTTATGACAAAAGGGGAGAAATATGTGCAAGAAGTAAGGGGGAGAAATTGCTGTTAATTGGAATGTTGCTTTATAAGGTTTTATGCATCATATCTCATGGGCCATATGGCTTGGAGTTGGCCTTGATATTTTTTTGTGGCCATATTTGTTGTGAAGCATGTTTTTAAGGGGAGCTTATCTTTCAAACCCTTGGCATGTTTTCAAATTTACAGGGGGAGTTATCTCTCTCTCTTATGGTATTTGATATGCTTTGCTCTTATTGGTGATTTCCTTGAAGCATCACCATGTTTTTATACTTGCTCTTTTGTTCTTTTAGTTATCTTCTTGCATATATATATATTTGTCATAATTAAAAAGGGGGGAGATTGTTAGCCCTAAGGGCATTATTGCATATGATTTTGATTATACTTAACATATGTTTGTGTAATGATTATTAAGCTTGGTTTCTATAGAACAAAAGAAGCATTTTTGGAGTCTCAAAGTTACACTACATAGAAGTAAAAGATCTTGGTAATCAAGGCATAATGAAGAAGAAAAAATCAAGTCATTCCAAGATCAAGGCATAATAAAGAAAAAAAGATTAAGCCATTGAAGACCTTGAAGACTTATGTCTTAAGTTAGGGATATGCTAAGGTATTTTGTAAAACTTCCTGACTTTTATCTTTGATTTTTGATCAAGTATGGAAGCTTCTTGAATAAAATATTTTACAAACTATTCTTGAAAAACCTAAGTATTCTTGATGGAGTTTTTGATGCTTTTGAATGTTTACTTATCTTTAAAGAGTATCAAGAATACATGTTTTTGAAATATGAAGGAAAGCCCTTTTTGTTAAGGAAAATTGGTTGTCAAATCTTTCTAAAAAAAAATGTCATCCGATTTTAAAACCGGTCATCCGATTTTTCCAAAGGAAAAGAAAAATTCGTCGTCCTATTTTAAAACTGGTCGTTCGATTTTTCTAGCTATGAAAAATCGGTAGTTTGTTTCTTAAAGGGGTCATCCGATTCTTCCTGTGAAACAAAAACCGGTCCTCCTATTTTAAAAAGGGCTCATCCGATTTTCCTTTTGCAGGGAAATTGGACGTCCGCTTTTCTAGAAACATGTCATCCGGTTTTCAAGTTTTTTACTGTTAAAATGTTACCGTTACACATACAATAACAACCATTTTTTTCTTTCTATAAACAGAGGATTTGATCTGAAGTAAATTCCAAGTTGAGAACAAAATTGAGATAATTTAAGAACATTTAAATAGCTTTAAAGTCTTTAAAGTTTATTTCTTCAAACATCTTTATTTCACTTAACAAAAAAAGTAAAAATCTTCTTGGAGCTTCATAATTGATCATCCATCAAAGAAGAAGAAAAAAGGAGTTTGTAGAAACACTTATTGAGTTGTATCTTTCCCTTCTCAAGCTTCTTTGGTAATTTTATTCCAAACTTTTCTCCTTTTTCTTCTAATATCAAAGATTCGTACTGAAAAACCTCTATGGTTATCCCTTGGTGGGTGATCCTCATACTTGTGTTTGGTGTAAAACTTTCATCATAGTGGATTGGCAAATCCTTGGGTGTTGACTCAAGATAGTGGATGTAGCTCTTTGAGAGAGTGAACCACTATAAATTTGTTGTGCCTATTTATTTTTTAAAATTAGTTTCTATGCTTATTGTTTAACTATTATAATCTATAAGATTTTGTTTGGTTTGGAATTTTATTAAAAAGAGTTTTAGAATTCTTTCTCAAACAAAATCGGAGGTTTAACTTTTAATCATACAAAATTTTTCAAAATTAGCCAAAAACCTTATTCACCCCCTCTAAGGTTTTTCACATATATATAATAAATTTATTTTTTTTGGAGGAATAAATAAGATACTAAAATATTTTTGATAGATGAAATACATCTATTATATTAGAGAAAGAGAGAGAAAAGTTCTCCCCTTTGGGGGTCAATAATTCTAACTCGGGAATATATATTATAGCGCAAAAAAAATCAAAATATTTCATTTTGAACTATAAATTTTCTCTCTCTTCAACAAATCCTCTCACTTCTCTCTAAAACTTCAAATTTCAACTTCAGATTTAGGAAGATCCAACCGTTGTAATTCGAAAAAAAGGTTAGTACTTCGATCTATACTCATTTATTTACAATTTTATCGTTCAAAATTTTAAAATAACCGTTGGATTGAAAAAAATTATTGTTTTTCGAAATGAATTTTTTGGCCGAAATTGTGTCGGATCGCTTGGACCGGCAACCGAAAGATCGTCAGGTCGCCCTGTCCAGCGACCGCGTATGCCTTTTACCGCTAAACTGTGCGGTCGCTGTGCGGTACCGTTCGCTCGGTCCAACGATCCGGTTCGTTCATAGTCGCTGGTTCAAGCGACCGCCCGATTTTTTTAATTTTTTAATTTTTTAATATTTTTAAGTTTTTTTAAAATTCTTTTATTAATTTTTTATTTTTTATTTTTTTATTTTTTACTTTTATTTTTTTATTAATTTTTTTACTTTTTAATTATTTTTTGTTACGTTTTATTTTTTTAATTATTAATTATTTTTTAATTTTTTAATTTTTTAATTTTTATAATTTTTAATTTCTAATTATTTTTTTATTTTTTAAATTTTTAATTATTTTTTATTTTTTAATATTTTATTTTTTATTTTTAATTATTTTATTATTTTTTTAATTTTTTATTATTTTTTATTTTATTATTTTTTATTTTTTATTATTTGTATTATTTTATTATTTTTATTTTTTATTTTTTTATTATTTTTAAATTTTTTGTACTTTTTATTTTGTTATTATTATTATTTTTTTATATTTTTTATATATTAATTTTTTTTAAATTTTCTTAATTACATTTGTTTATGCTTATGTTATTTCTTTTAAAGTTATGATTTCGTTTATCTATTTGTTTAATTTAGAGTTTATATCATGTTATTTAATTTGTTTTATTTTTTTATTACATTTGTTTATGTTTACGTTGATATAATTAATGATGATGTTAATTTTTTTAAATTATGAGTACATTTATGTTTATTTGTTTAATTTGTAGTTTATGTTATGTTATTTAGTTTGTGTAATTTTTTTTAGGATTTCTTTATGATTATGTTATTATAATTAATGATTATATGATATTTTAAAAATTATTATTACGTTTATGTTTATTTGTTTAATTTAGAGGTTATATTATGTTCGACATAATTTGTTTATGTTTATCAGGGTGCCTGTGGACTTGACAGATTGTATAATTTTTCTTTTATTTAGAGTTTATAGTTTAGCGTTTATATGAATAATACGACTTTATAAACAAACGTCATAAACAAATTGCATAAATAAGCGTTCCTGCAATTTGGGTTTAGGTTTGTTATATTGAAAGATTTTTTATTTAGGGTTAACACAATATTAATAAAAAAGTGTGAAGTGTTCAAATGGGGTAATAAATATAACTATAATGAATTTAGCTTATTGCACGACTTTAACTTAATGATATAAAGATGAAGAAAAATGCATTACTTCTTTCGTATAAAAATATGATGAATTAGACAGATATTATGTAATGTCATTGAGGAAAATGTTTGATAATTTGTTTAGATGGTTCGGCCTGGAGCACGTAGGGGTGGTGATGATTTAGGTCCTGTGACAGACAGGACCGATCGGGTTGAAGGTCGTTCAGTGAATGGGTCATCCTGTGGTGTGAGGGGACGCCATAGTACATCAGACGTACCGTCCACTTCTGCACCTATTACACCAGGTATGTATTATGACCTTGGTGCACCGAGGTCTTCCACCCAGCCCTCCTATACTATTTAGGACCCATCCTCCTACCACATCATACCATCCATACACCCCCCATACCCTACGACCCTTATGGATATTCTCAACCACCACAAACATCATATGATCCATATGCACATGCTCCTTCTCTACCTATCTGTATGCCTGGCCTGGATACGACACAATATTTCTCTAGAACTCAGATTCCATTAAATGAGGTTAGTGGTCCAGGGTTGCAGTTAGGTGCGCAGTTCTTCGAGCAGCTTGCTGGGTCCGTCCCGGTGGACTCATCTTACAGCGGTGTTGAGTATGGAGCCACTGCTCGTGGCAATCCCTCATTTGATGCTGGGTTGGGTAGGGATTCTGGTACATCTCGATTTGAGGAGGCTGTCAGGGTTAGTTTTCTCCGCATTCATAGCAGTGAGGGCAATGAGAATGAGCGTGAGGATGATGATGGACATGATGACGATGATGATGATGGTGACAGTGACGGTGATGATCACGAGCCTGTTACTGTGGTTTAGGCCTCATCTTCCGGCCATAGTCCTGCTCCGGGTAAGGGGAAAGGGTTTATTGGTAGTTTTATGTTCGTGATGAGTAAGATTACTGGGTCGCGATAAAAAAGACACGAGAAGTCGCGTCCTCCTACCAACCCTACGCAGAGGAAGAAATCAAAGAATGACGATTGGAAGCACACAGGTCCAGCTGACGGCGGTCCATAGGATCCAGTCCTTGTCCCTTCGTATAATGGTCATGTCGCTAATAGTATATGATGTGGACAGGTAATTTGAATATTCTGTATATTGTTTATTTCTGATTATAGATTTGAATATTTTGTTTATTTTTTATTATGGTGTTCACATTATTTTTGCAGGATAGAGGCATTCTGAAGTCGAGGTCCCGCTACGTGTCCTTGATCGGTTGGACCCCTAGCGATCCTGCAGTTATACAGTTGGCAGGGGAGACAGAACTATCATATTTAAGGTCCTGCATGTTCCAACATCCGAACTCCTCCTTGCTATCTTTTTTTGTGGAGAGGTGGCAGCCAGACACCAATTGTTTCCACATGCCCTGGGGGGAGATGACAGTTACATTGCATGATGTTGAGTTGATTCTGGGCGTACCTTCTTACAGTAACGTCGTCGACCATTATTATTCGGTGGAGCAGTTAATTGTAGTTATCCAGAGCGATCTCGACATCTCCGATTCTAGCATAGGCATAAATGGTCAGGACTTGGCGGAAGTTGCTAAATCACCTCATAGTAGACTGTCTACGGAGCAGAGGGCCACCTGTTACGTCTTGTATTTACTCGGCAGCTCACTCTTCAATGACAAGAGTGGAAATAATATCCCTAGGAAGCTGTGGCCGCTTGTGAAGAATGTTAGTTCTATTGGTGGTTTTGCATGGGTGCTGCTACACTAGCCTACTTGTGCCGGAGTTTAGGGCAGGCCTCTCATGTTGATGTGAAGGAGTTGTCTAGTTGCTAGTCCCTGCTTGAGATAATATTACTATAATCTTCATCCTGTTTAATTATTTTTTACATTTTAGGGTTTATTTTTGTATAGTGATAGGGTTGCTGATTTTTTTAATTAATTTTTTTTTAAAGGCTTGGATATACCTGTATTTTCCTATGTTTTCACCTCTGGTGAGACCGAGAGCGAGGTTGTGCAAACCTCACATCCAGAGGTTTGCAATGTTGGGTCACAAAATGGAGAACAAATTAATTGACTTACGCATTTGTTTAGACACGATGACTGCTGACGAGGTCAGGTGGACTGCGTACAGATCCCATGAGATTACTGATGTGTGGGCTTCTACATATCATGGGATGATTGCATACTTTGATTGTGTAGCGCCCTATATGTCCGATAGGGTTGTCAAATAGTTTGGGTGGGTTCAATGTATTCCAGCTCATCCTATTCGTCCTCAGGAGTACCGCAGGCCAGCAAATAACAGGGTATACATGGTGAAGAATGTATTCATAGAGGCATTTTGGTTGGAGGCACCATCTCATCTGCTTACATCTACATGGACAAGTATACCTGTTATACCTCCATCTCGGTGCACAGATGATTACATGCCTTGGTTTCTCCCCCGCACTCATCCAAGGATTCAAAATCCGAACAGGCTCCCCCGCGGCGTACAATCGCCGACCACTACTCCTATTACACCGCATGTTCTATTAGATATGGTAGCTCGTGAGTTGGAACCTGACGATATTGATGATGCTACGAAGGTTGGTAGGGCTTCTGACATGATAAAGAGGTATCATCAGATTCGACAATAGTGTTGTTTTATATACTTGACTGGTTGTTGTTTATAACTTATTTTGTAGTGTATGACTTTTTTTGTAGTGTTGTTGTTACTTGATTGATGGAAATTTTTTTATGCATTTAATTTTTTTACAATTGTAATAGAAAAAATATAAAGCACCATAAACCCAAAACACATTAAATATAAAGATATTGAACCATAAAACGAGTTTACATTTATCAAAAATCATAAATATACCAAAAAAGTTAACGTGTATATGTTTTAAAACTAAGTTAAAAATTTTCGTACATATAATTTTCTTAATAAAAAAATAAAGTCCTATTTACTTTCTATTTCAAGCAACCCTCGCGTTCTAATATACAATCCTATGCTGATACGAATCTAACCAATTGCTGACCCATTCAGAATGATGATGAATCCATTGAATGTGTAAAGGAGGTATCAGACACATATTATTCAACTGTAGCTGTGTAAAACAAACAGAAATATGTAAATGTCAAAAAAACTGTAAACCCAAACATCATATAATATAGAACAACGTAAAAAATCATAAAGATACACGTATTCGACACTCACCTGAATAAAGTGTCATTGTTCTGTCAAGAGACCGATAAACAACGTACCTCCTGAACGATTTGAATACGAATATAAAGGTAACACAGTCGTAGAACCAAGCTGTGCAATTAGTATCACACATAGATTGAATGCATTTGCTATGATTTAAAATGAATCAGGTGTTTCGAACCAATGCGCATATGGAGCAGGTTCATCCACTGGCCAATGTATCCTATTAACGAGCTCATTAACACGTACCTCTGAACCCACTAAATTAATATACAAATTCATCGAATGCTCCAATTCATAAAGCATTCGTCTACGAACCTCTGGCCATTGATGTTCATCACCAAACAAAAAATCTGCCACAACCCCGATAACCGCAATTTCCATTACCAATCACGTTCTTCCAATTGCTGATGAAAGGATAAATGAAAGCAGGGAAAGCATTTGTATAAGGGAATGTGGAATAGGGGGATGCATGTATCACAGCAGATAAACTACTTCAGCTACGGTCGCGCCCTTTGCCCCTTTCCCTAGGGGCTCATGGCGGTCTCCCTCTCCCACCGGACCTGACCCAGGACCCGAACCGGGCCACGACCCAAATCCAGTGCCAAAACCAGAACCAGATTCGCTTTGCTTCTGTATCTTTCGATGAGCAATTGACACGTGCTCCTCATGTGACTTATCTCTTTTTGTTGAGTTCATCTTCTTCCGCCCTTTAGTGACTACTACCTCGGGAGGTGATGTCAATGTCATTTACCCGAATCTTCAGGCAAAACAAGATTCAATATCCCTTTCGCAAGACGACGCATCTCTCTAACTTTGGATATGAATCTTGTACTTATCTAACGCAAGAGGTCAGTGAGAGAACTCATCTCAGAATCATGCCTTGTTGCCGGGCTAAAAGATGATGACTGCCAATTTCTAGTGTCTTCCAAAAGGCATCAATATCATATAACTGTATAGGAAGAACGTGATCGAATCGTGTAATCAGCTCGCAAGCACAAGGGAGCCTGTGTGACGTCCTCAAATAGTGCCCGCACTTATTTTTTGGATCATCATATATCTCGACAGCTCTCGTTATCTCCGACCATATCTTTTTGAATGCCAAGTGACTGATTTTATTACTTACAATATAAAATATGTGATTACTCTTCGCGTTATTCTTCTCTTTAGTCTTGGAAAACTCTAATGATGTCTTAATGTTTGCTATTTGACCTTCAATAAGCGAGTCAATATTAAGGAACACAGTATCCAAATCACCATGGCATGTTGAAAGCCATAGCTTCACCACTAAGTGTTCACTCTCAGCCCGATTGGTGGTCTCCATCCCAAAATGCATATGACTCTCAGTCCAATATCTCAAGAATTTATGAGCAAAGGGATTCAACCAATTGTTGAACAAATAGTGTAGGAAGTCTGGCCTGCTCTTCCACTTCGTCTTCAGAGCATCCAATTTCGTTAAGTATTCCTGATCATCGATTTCGTCCAACAATTTCTTCCATTACCCATTTACAAACTGTGATGCAACTTCTTCATTTTTTGTCAACTCGGTTAATTTAGCCAACACGTTTTGATTGATGTGCCTTCTATATAGCATATGGTACGCTGTACTGAACACTTCACCGATCACGGGCATTAAACCGCATTCTCTGTCTGTAATAATTACCTTCGGCATAGTATCACAAACATCTTCTTGATTCTCTGTTGACATTGTATTTGAAAAGTATAGATACTTAATTTGTTGAGAACCCATCTATCAGTCGTAGCCTGCTCATTTCGCTTAAAAGCACTGGCCACAGTAAAATTCTTACTAGTCGGGGTCATCCCTACCACTTCCAACAGTGGCATGTTGTACCTATTTTAAAGAAACACATAAAGCAGATAACTTGTTTAGAAAATAAACATAAAACCCAGTAAACTTAACACAAAACCAATTAAATATGACATATTTCATTCTAGTATTCATTCAAGGGAACACCTAAATGTATAAATAATACAACAAATTAATTGTACATATTTCATTCTAGTAAACTTAACACAAAAAATGATTAAATATGGAACACTTAAATGTACAATTAATATAACAAATTTAATACAACTTACTTGTTTGTTTTATATGTCGTATCCATTATAAGTACGTATGGCCACATTCTCAACATTTCAATTGATGTCGGATGTGTAACAATAATGTCACCGAGCATGTTGCTGTCCTCACAGTTTCTATAGAAGATCGTGTAATCCCGTTTAGCACTTAGGCAGAGAACTTCTTCAACCGTGTTTTGCCCCTGCATCTTATTCTTCTTAATCTTCGCAACAACGTTATATATTTTCTGGGCACTACAAATCATGCAAATCATATTATTAGAACATCAATTTAAACCCTAAACATAAAACCAAGATGCATTAGAGTTGATGCAACATACCTGACAGCAACCCACATTTTGTTCCCGAAAAATCGTGAAATATTATGGGGTGGCACATGACTCTTCCTGAATTGCTCAATTTGTATCAGTTCCTCCTCCGTCAGTTTTGCTGCCTGAGCGTGACCGTGAGTATATACACCTACTGCATGGTTATGCCTCCCATCGTGTACGAATACTTGCCAATTTTCACACATTGCCATTTGCTCGCCTTTTAATTTGAAGGGACAACCACACTTTTTAGTCCTGTAAGGACCCCGCCTTTTTACTTGGACTTCATCTTCTTCATCGTCAACTACGGGCTTCTTTCTTGGTTTATTTGCATCTATACGCTCGCAACCCAGTGTAACATACGGTCGGCGGTCTGATGTTCTTGAACTTAAATACCGAGTGACAATCGAATACGTGTTCACTTTTATAGCTATTTCTTTTGTCCAGTTCACCAACTCTAGTTTCGAATTAAAGATTCGATCAGTTGCAAATAAATGTCCGTGATCCACGTATTCTTCCGGTTCCGAAAATTCTTCAAATGTACTTGGATCTACGTCGTTCTGTTACAATATAGTACAAAAAAATTAAAGTATGAACACATTATATATTAAAAATAAAATTGTAAAAATAGTGTAATAAACAAAAATTTCATATAATAACATTTAGAAAAAAACAAAAAAAATTATTTCATATACTAACAACAAAAAAAATTAGTAACATTCGAAAAAAATAGTAAATTCTAAAAAAAAAGTAACATCTAAAATTAAAAAACAAAAAGTAACATTCTAAAAAAATAGTAACATTCTAAAATTTAAAAAAAAAAAAAAAACAAAAATAACATTCTAACCAAAAAAAAAAAATTAGTAACATTCTAAAAAAGAATTTAGTAACATTCTAAAATTAAAAAAAATAGTAACATTCTAAAATTTAAAAAAAAAATAAAAGTAACATTCTAACCAAAAAAAAAATTAGTAACATTCTAGAAAACATTAGTAACATTCTAAAATTAAAAAAAAAAAAAAAAACGTAACATCTAAAATTAAAAAATAATAATAACATTCTAAAATTTTAAAAAAAAAGGAAAATTCTAAAAAAAATAGTAATATTCTTAAAAAAAAAAAAAGAAAAAGGGAACATTCTAAATAGTAATATTCTAAAAAAAAGAAAAAAAAGGAACATTATAAAAAAAAGAATACTGATATTCTAAAACCAAAGGAACATTCTAAAAAAATTAGTAATAGTCTAAAAAAAATAGTAATATTAAAAAAAAATAAACCTAGGCTCGGGTCGCCCAGGCGGCGGTATGGACGTGACCGGGTCGCACCGCTGGGCGATCCACTTCAGGAAGAAGCGCTTGGCTGGGCGATCGGATAGCGTCTGGGTCGCCGATCCCCGACGAATCGAGCCGCAATGGCGAAAAAAATATTTTAAAAAATTTTCTTGCCTCTAAACCAATATTTTCTTTTACAAATTCTTTATAATCATCCATATCTACCTCCAATACAAGTTCAATGTTAAAGATTACAGTTTTAGAGTAGAGAGAGTAAAGAAAAGTAACATCGAAATTTTTTACAGAGGGAAAAAGTAAGGAAGATGAGGGAAAATAATGATTTTTTTCGCGCTATACATATATATTCTCGAGTTAGATTTATCGACCCCCTCCCCTTTTACATCTTCCATTCATGGTTCATTTTTTTCTATATTTTTGTATTTATTTTTTGTTTTACATATTATTTAGGTCTTTCAAATTTTAAAACTTTCCTACTATTCCTCCATTACTCCAACCACATACTATTGTCTTTTTCATTATCTATTTTAGTGGGAGTTAACTTCTTTTAACCTCCAAAGAGTCAGATGTAATTTCACTTTTTTCATCTATTTAATTTAATAGAAGAAACGCAACTCCACATAATTTTCTCTCAACCATTCCCACCTTCCTGCATAATATCTTTTACTGACCTCATGTGCCCGAATAACAAAACAAGACTTTTTTGGTTGACATTATTGTTCTCATTTACTTCTTTTAATAATGCATTCAATAAAGTATAATTTACCTTTTGCTTCAATGTAATTTAGATACTTCTTTGACAGGGTCGAAATCATCGAGAAATAAAGTATTGACTTAAAATTTTGTAAAACACGGTGAATTAATGTTGAAAAAATCGAATCGAATAATAGAATTGGTCAAACTACTGATTTATTAGTTTATTTGTTTAACCGATCAAATTAGTAATCGGATCGAAAATTAATATAACTAAATTAAAAGTTATAAATATATTAATAATTCATCCATACACAAATTATACATTAATTAGTACCAAATATAATTTAAAAATATAATTAAAGAATGTTATAAACTTGTTATCCTAAAAAATACATAAAAAATTATAATTTTTTTGAGAAAATTTGAAAAAAATAAAAAATTCAAAAATCGGTCAAGTGACCGGTCTAACTAATCCGACTGGGTAGTTCAACTGGCTTTTTTTTTTACTGGTTTAATTTTTCACTAGTTTTTGAGAAAATCGGACCGGTCTAGGGTCCAGTTCCGATTCAACCAGTCGGGCCAACTAGTCCGGTCTGGTTTTCTCAACATTACAGTGAACACTCGATCGAACCAAAAGGAAGTTTATAATTCCTTTACAATAAATTGGAATAAAAAGAAAGTGTTTTCAAACCAAAGATTATATTCGATTCTTTACCTTCCAGGAACATAAAAGTCTTTTTCTGTTCTAAAACAAATAAACATATTCAACTACTTTCAAAACTGAATGAATCAAACACTCAAAGACATGAACTATTGCAAATGCCAGAAAATTCAAGCTATCAAGCGAACTCAATTGAGAAGCAATTACCATCCACTGGATATTTGTCTCAATATGAGTATAAAACTTGTAACTTATCAATCGTCATAAGCTGTAACAATCGACTTAGTCCTACTTCCTCCTAACAAATTAACCTTGCAGCAGAAGACTGTTTAGGCAATTTACTAGCAAACTAACCTTGCTACAGAAGACTGTTTTGGTACCACCCCATATTCATAATTAAGCATGTGAAAAGAGTTAGAAAGTAAATATACGACTATTCTTGATTCAACAAGCAAGAATAAAAATATAAGAACATATATAGAAACAGTAAAAAAGCAAGTATTTTGACTGAAAAAGAAATCTCTTCTACGAATCTTCAAAATGGCAAGACAAAACACTCCACACTCTTTAATAAGGTCTAGCATCCTCTATTTAGAGATGAAAAAAAGTACAAACCCAAGTCTAAACAAGTTTAACAAAATAATAAGATCCTATCCTAACTAAGTCAACTAAGAAAATCCATTAACTTCGAATTTCTGATAGCAAATCCTCACCTTATCTAGTTTTAAGTCTTTTTCTGAAATTTCAATAATTTGTTAATAGTTTCCCTTCTTTTTCTCCTAAAATGACTTTTTTTCTATGAAATCCAAACAAGAATAAAAAGCAACTAATTTAAACCATTAAATCAAAATAAATATAAAAATTAACTAGAATACTATACTGAACTAGGTCCTATCAATCCCTTCCCTCGAGTAATCCACCGATTTTGCCCTGGTAAATTTTCTGTCATTTTGAGATTTTTGGAGCTTCATAGTTTACTTGGTAGTGGAACGAAAAGAATCATGTTTTCTTCATCAGCGGTTTAAAATCCAAGTAACCTTCATATTCCTGTAAATAATAAATTAAAAAAAAAGTGGAATAATTATATGATTTTGCAGGTTTCCATACAACTTTATTTAATGACTCCCATTTTCTTGTGTTTTAATATGTGATTCAAATCACAGTTGGAAGTTACTATCAGAAACCAATCACAAGGTGATCATCTTTATTTTTTTCCCTTTACATAGAATTTAAGGTAAGTCACCTTATACTTATTGAATGAGGTGTTTTTCACTTTTTTTTTTCCGAAGAGATTTTTTATTTCTGGATTATGCATAATCATTTTTTTTTAAAGTGAGGTAAATTTGTTTTCTTTGAATTCAACATGCATTAACCATTCTCTCTTTCCTTTGTACAAGATTTGATTTTTTTATATTTTTTATTTTTGCAACAAAAGCAACGTTCTTTCTTTTTACAGAAAGATGTATTTCATCACTTTGATCTTCACCATATTTGATGATGTTCACCATATGCAAAGAATGACATGTACGGTGTAATTTTGTTTCATTCTTTTTTTACACATAATAGTTTTTTTCTAGCAAAAGCAACTTTCCAATTTATTTGCTACTACCCATTCTTGGTTTATGAAAGTTTCCAGTGGGGAAAACAATTCAATGTATTTTTTCTTATTAATGATAAACAATGTACATTATATAGTGTGTCATTGTGACAAATCCTAAATAGAATATGACTAGGAAACCTAAACAAATTACAATTCATAAATATACTTTGTCTAGGACTTTATAAGGACTAATCCTAGTCCTATAATAATGATTATATTTACATCATAATCCATCATACTCCCCCTCAAGTTGGAGCATGAATATCAGAAATTGCCAACTTGGATGCTAATCAATGAAATTGTGCGGGATGAAGAGCTTTAGTGAGGATATCAGCTGGCTGAAATTCGCTGCGAATGTAAGCGGGAAAAATAAATCTTGCTTGAAAAGCATCACGGACAAAATGACAATCAATTTCAATATGCTTGGTACGTTCGTGGAAGATGGAATTTTCGGCAATGTGAAGAGCAGGTTGATTATCACAATGTAAGGGAATGAGGCGAGTTATAGGCACACGAAGATCACCTAGTAGGCTAGATAACCACTTTAACTCACATAAAGTCATCGCCACAGAGCGATATTCAGCTTCGGCAGAAGATCGAGAAATGGTATGTTGTTTCTTCGTTTTCCAAGAAATAGGAGACCCACCAAGTGAAATAAAATAGCCGATAATAGATCGTCTAGTAATGGGACAGGTAGCCCAATCAGAATCACAATATGCAGTCAATAAAAGTGGAGATTTAGATTGAAAAAGAATGCCACGGCCAGGACTTCCCTTGAGATATCGGACGACTCGAATAGCCGCATTCCAATGAGCTTGGCGAGGAGCATGCATAACTGAGCGAGTATGTGAACAGAATAAGCAAGCTCAGGTCGAGTAAGAGTAAGGTAGATCAGCTTACCAATGACTCTACGGTACCTTTCTAGATTTGTAAAATAAGCATCAGTTGCCTTGGCTAGCTGATGATTGGGTTCAATAGGTGTAGACGCCGGTTTTACCCCTAACAAGCCAGTTTTAGAGAGAATTTCCAAAGTGTACTTGCGTTGGCATCAAAATGAACCCAAAGGATTTCTTGCAATTTCAATACCCAAAAAATATTTGAGAGGACCCATATCCTTCATACGAAAGCACTTATTCAATGAAGCTTTGAATTTTTGAAGAGTTGGTAGTGAATTTTTAGTAATGAGTAAATCATCCACATAAATTAGGACGTATAAATAAATGTTCCCTCTTGAATATGTGAAGAGAGAATAATCTGCATAAGATTGAGAGAAACCACACTTTTGGAGAGCGGCGATCGGCTTTTGAAAACCAATACCGAGGATCTTGGCGAAGGCCGTGTAAAGATTTTTTCAGAAGAAAAAACTCTCCTAGGGAAGAGGAGCGAAAACTAGGTGGTGGTCGCATATAGACTTCTTCTTGTAAATCTCCATAAAGAAATGCATGGGGGACATCCATCTGATGGATGGGCCAATTTCTAGCAATAGCAACGTGAAAAACAAAGTGCGAATCGTGACCATTTTTTGCAACGGGAGCAAATGTGTCTCAGAAAATCAATACTTGCCATTTGTGTATTTCCCAAAATCACCAAGCGGGCTTTATATCGTTCAATAGTGCCATATGCTTTGTACTTAATACGAAAGACCCATTTACTACCTAGAGCACGTTTTCCAGGAAGTAATTGCGTTAAGGACCGTGTGCCATTCTTTTCGAGTGCATCAATTTCTTGACGCATAGCGGTATGCCAGAGAGGATTTGAGACTACTTCAGAGTAGCTAGTGGCTCGGATTTTGTAGTTATAGATGCTATAAAATGCCTGTGGGAAGGAGAAAATTTTTTGATAGTCCACAAATTGTGTTATAGGATAAAGGGACATACTTGAGAAGCCTGAAGAGGGTGAAGGAGCAGAGAAGGAATGAGATATAGCATTACAGTCATAATCTTGAAGTCGAGCAGGAATCTTTTTAACACGAGTACTTTTCCTTGTTGCAATTATTTCCGTGGGCTGAAAAGGAGAAAACGCAATGGTTGGATTTGCAATTGAGTTCTTGGAGTGGTTTGGGCCAGCCAATTGCGTGTCGGGATTTACCTGCTGGACCGTACCATCATCAGAAGGAATCTCGGTTGGGCCAGGCGAGCTGGGCTGTGGTCGCTAGGCCTCGTCATCAGAAAGAGTTAGGCCATTGGTAGGCGTTAGGTCTGAGGAGTCAGGAGCTTGGGCAGTCTTATTGGGCTGTGTGGGCTTCTCCTTTGTCTTGTTGGGTTTTTCTTACTGGACTGTTTGGCTGAAGTTCTGTGTTATGAGGGGATTTGCTCCCCCTTTCTTGTAAGCCCATTATTTTTTCACGAAAATTGTAAGAGTTTACAAAATATGGAGTACACATTGGGGTTTCCAAATCTTTGTAGGGAAACTTTGTTTCATCAAAAATTACATATCTGGACATAATGAACTTCTCCCTTTTTAAGTCGTAAAATCGCCAACCTTTCTTATGGAGTGGATAGCCAAGAAAGACACACGTTCTAGTCCGGGCTCGAAATTTATCTCGAAGAAGATCATGATCATGAACATATGCTAGACACCGAAAGCTTTTGATGTGAGAGTAGGAGGGTTTTCTATCATAAAGTAGCTCATAAGGGGTTTTTCCATGCAATAATGAAGAGGCTGTGCGATTTATAAGATATCTAGCTGTCAATATACATTCTCCCCAAAATTTGATAGGCAAATTAGCTTGAAAGCTCAAAGCTCGAGCGACAGTTAAAATATGTCGATGTTTGCGTTCAACCCTTCCATTTTGTTGTGGGGTGCCAGCAATAGTAGTTTGATGGATTATTCCATGAGTTGAAAAATATTACTTTAGAGATGTAAATTCTGTGCCATTGTCACTTCGGACTATCTTGATAGTTTTGTGAAATTGAGTTTTGATCATAACATAGTAATCTTGTAGAGTAGATGCAACTTTACTTCTTTCAAACATCAAATATATCCAAACAGCTCTAGAATAATCATCTAGGATGGTAAGAAAATATGAAGCACCTATGGTTGACACGGTCTTGTATGGGCCCCACAAATCACATTGAATTAAATCAAAAACTATAGATGCTTTATTAATGCTAAGAGAAAAACAATCACGAGTTTGTTTAGAAAGGAGACAAATGTTACAAGGAGACCTTCCAGTTCTAGATGTTTTAGAAATACCCAAAAATTTATTCACCACAGTCTGAAGGATGTCCCAACTGTATATGCTATAATGTGTTGGAATCGAGAACCGTGCTAGAAAAAGCGTACAATGCCTTCCATTCCATAGGTTTGTAGAAGAAAATCCCATTCCTCTGCTCACCCACTCCAATCGGCCTTATCGAGATACAGTCTTGTATAACACAAAAGTTGTCAGAAATAGTGATAAAACACCTCGAGTCTCGTTCCAATTGAGACAAAGAAATTAAATTGCACTTAAGTTCAGGAATTAATAACACTTGTTGGAGTTTTAATCTAGGACTCAAGGAAACCATTCCTTCTTGAAG
Organism: Catharanthus roseus; assembly: GCA_028651295.1. Classification (NCBI taxonomy): domain Eukaryota; kingdom Viridiplantae; phylum Streptophyta; class Magnoliopsida; order Gentianales; family Apocynaceae; genus Catharanthus; species Catharanthus roseus. Next base: position 49,329 of record JAPQWS010000046.1, on the reverse strand, counting down.
AGCAAGAGTCTTGGCACCATTAGGTAATCTGATAATGTATGGACAAATAGGATTTAAACTTTTTAAAATTATTTTCCTACCAGTCATATGGTGAGAACATCCTGAATCCAAAATTCATAAATTTTTCACACCAGATAATTTTTCGGATTGAGTATTGTTTGAGTTGTTTAAGGCAGTCAACAGCTTTGACTATTGATCAGCTGTCAAATTTGGAAAACAGTTCGACACGTTACTGTAGCTCGGCCCGCTCGGCCCATTTTTGTGGCTCTGTCCGATCGGCCCGATGTTGTCTTCTTCCTCAGCGAGACGGGCGCCGCTACTGGAAGCTTCTGCCACTGCCATTCCACGCCGGACTGAAGCTGAGTTGGCCCAGGCTTCCAGCGGTCGTCCTCCTTCCGTCGCGCGTGCTCTCACCGTCAGCTATCTCCCTCCTCGTGCAGATCTGCCGCCGCGCCTGTCGTGCCATCCTCTGCTGTTGCTCGCCGACAAAGTCCCACAAATGGTGGTGAGTTGAGGTGAACTCCGTGGCCACCACTCTGGATATCCCACCAACTGGAAGCAGCCGGTGACGTTGTGTCCGGCCTTCTTGCAATATGTACAGTAGAGTTTGGAAAAAGCTGTTTTTCGGTCTGCTCCGGCGGCGGCGAAGGCGGCGCCATTATTAGTACAGTCCCCTGCTCGTGTCAGATTTTTATGCTGTTCTTCTTTGCAAATTTGAGCAAGAATTGTTCGTAACTTGGGCATGGGCTCTTGTTGAATCATACGAGAACGGACAGTGCCATAAATTGCACTATTTAATCCCATTAAAAATTGAAAAATCTTTTCGTTTTCTCTTTCTTTTATGATAAAAGATAAGAGTTCTGTATCTGTGCTGGACGAGAGTTAAGTGTAGTTTTCTAATTTATCCCATAATTTTTTCAATCGTGAAATATACACATGTATCGAATCTCCGCCTTGTTTACAATTTGCCAAGGCGGCTTTTAATTCGTATATTCTTGGCCCGGTGCCAACAAAAAATCTTTCCTTCAAATCTGTCCATAATTCATCAGCTTTCTTGGAGTGACATATGGTAGATCGAAGAGAGGGTTCGATGGTGTTGAGAATCCAAGAATTTACAAGGTTATTGATTTCCCACCATTCTTCCTCTTTGTCTGGGTCATCTTCTGGAATAAGAATTATTCCATCAATAAATCCCAACTTCTTCTTTGATATCAAGGCCATGTGCATGGCTCTTGCCCATTCGGCATAATTATTGTCCTTCTCGGTCTCTCGTAGCTGGACTATTGTTAGGATCAGTCCAGGTCCATCAGCGGATGCTACATAGTAAGCATCATTCTTCATTCGGTGAACATGGCTCTCTTCCACCATGTCGTCATCAACATTGCCAATATTATCGTTACTCATTATGAGAGGTTTTAGACAATTGGCTCTGATACCATGAAAGTTTCTAGTGGGGAAAACAATTCAATGTTTTCTGTCTCATTAATGGTAAACAATGTACATTATATAGTGTGTCATTGTGACAAATCCTATATAGAATATGACTAGGAAACCTAAACAAATTACAACTCATAAATATACTTTGTCTAGGACTTTATAAGGACTAATCCTAGTCCTATAATAATAATAATTATATTTACATCATAATCCTTAATAGTTTAAAACACTTCATACACAAAATATAATTAATTTGAAAAATTTAGAAAAAGATAACCACTTTTGTTACTATCTCTTTTCAAACTGTTTCAAAATTTTCAAACTGATTATATGTTCTCAACTCAATCCTCTCTTAACGTCCTTCTCCTATAAATGTGTCAAATTTTAGCTACAAAAAAGTCGATCTCGTCTCGTTAAGAGAATAGGTATAAAGAGTAAGTAACAAAGCTTATCTTTTTCTTTATTTCTGATCATAATATATACAATTACAAAAATCCTAACTTACCATATAGGTATACAAGTAATTAAGGACAATGCCATAATTCTAGATAATCTACCACAATTCTGACTAATCAAAGGTTATATGCATGCTAATTACAATATTGAAATATGCTAAATACTGATATGGAAATACACATGCTAATTACAATATGGAAATAGGATATTCCAACCCCTCTAAAGTTGGCACGTGGAAATTACAGATGCCCAATTTTCCCATGGGAGAATGAAAATGAGAAGCACCCAAGGGTTTGGTGAAAAGATCAGTAGGTAGATCCTCGGAGGGTATGTAGGTCAAAGAGATGTGATATGCTTGAAATTCATCCTGGACAAGGTGATAGTCAATTTCAATATGCTTAGCACGTTCGTGAAAAAATTGAATTAGATGAGATGTACAATGCAACTTGGTTGTCACAATAGAAGGGAGTAAAAAAAAAAAAAAAGCCGAAGAACATGAAGCTTATGCAGAAGATATAACAGCCATTTTAAATTCACCGCAAGTTACCGTTATTGATTGTATTCAACTTTAGTAGAAAATTGAGAAACAGTATATTGCTTTTTAGTTTTCTTGGAAATGGATGAATGTCGAAGAGAAATAAAATACCCAGTCAATGGTCGGCTAGTGATAGGACAACTAGCCCAGTCAAAATCACAATAGGCTCAAAACTACAAATATGTGTAACAAAAAGTAGAAGACCCAGTCCAGAGAAGCCTTTGAGATAATGAAGAACCCAAATAGGAGCATCCCAATGAGCTTGTTGGGGTTTGTACATAGATTGAGCCAAGATTGGACTGAATATGCCAAGTTTGGTCGAGTGATAGTGAGATAGATGAGGCAACCAATGAGTTAACAATATGCATCCGGAGAAGACAAGAAAGGCCCCTTGACCTTTCCTAAAGTATGATGTTGCTCCATAGGAAAATTCACAGGTTTTGCACCAAATAAACCTGTATCGGTCAAGATATCCAGAGCATATTTTCGTTGACAGAGATATATCCTCTCAGAAGTACAGGCCACCTCAATCCCTAAATAATACTTCAAAGAACCTAAACCATCATATAAAAACAAGAGCCCAAATGCTTTTTAAAAATTGCAGTAGAATCATTATCAGTAATAATTAGATCATCAACATAGATAATAACACAGAGAAATACCGTAGAAGCTCGATAGGTAAACAAAGAATAATCGGACCGGATTGCTGAAAACCACTTGTTTAAGAGCTTTAGAAAATTTAACAAACTAACATTGAAGAGCCTATTTAAGACCATAAAATGATTTCTTCAATCAACATACCCGACCCTCTTAGCCAGTAGAAAACTCCAGAGTAGTTTCACATAGACTTTCTCAAATAGATTGCCACGTAGGAACACGTTGTGAATGTTCATTTGGCGAATTTCCTAATTTCAAAAGGCAGCCACAGTCAACAAAGTTCGAACGGTAACCATCTTGGCCATAGGATCGAAGGTTTCATGATAAGCCAGACTCTCAACCAGTGTCTTCCCCAAAATAACCAAGCGGGCTTTATATTGCTCAATACTTCCATCAGAATTTCGATTAATCTAGTAGATCTATTTACATTCCAAAGCCTTCTTGACTAGGGGTAAAGTGGTCAAACTCCAGGTATGATTACTTTCCAAAGCATCAATTTCACTTTGCATGGCCTCCTACCAATAAGAATGAGAGACGGCCTTAGAAAACCAAAGAGCTCAACAGTAACTATAATGGCTGTAAGAAAAGCTTTGTAGCCAGTGGAAAATTTGTGACCAGAAACGTAGTGTGAAATCGGGTAAGAACACATACCAGAGTCCGAATATGGGGAACCAGAGGTAGAGACCGTCAGGGGAATAACATTTTGCACAACGTTACAAACATAGTCATGTACTTTAGAAAAAGGACGACGAGTTGTTGACAATGCTGAAGATTAGGATTTTCTGTGGGAGCATCAAGATTGGGAAGATGAAGAGTAGAAGGATTGGAATTACCTATAGGATAGGAAGAAGCTGGCAAAGAAATTTTCCCCCTGAAGGTCGGACTACATATGTTAAGAAGGTAGATTTTGAATTTGGGTAAGATCTTGAAAGGTGTCGGCTGGCCCAACTTAGTTAGAAAAGGATGGGTTGCAAACGGAAGCCCAATAGAAGCAGATGGAGTGGATGAAGGAGGACACATGTCGTTTCTAAAGGTGGGTAGGCAGTTGGGTCACAGGTGGTTTGTGAACTGTGGGCGACTGGGTCGTGGGTGGCTAGTCTGCTAGAGTATGGACCGCAAGAATGCGGCTCAGCAAAGAAGATGAATAAGAGTTTGATGGACTGAAATAGTTTGGGCTAGAAGAAGAATAATGGGCAGATGATTAAGCCAACTTAGGATCAAATATATTTATGTGAGGTTGGATATATTCAGGCTAAGATAAATTTTCAGAGTGTGACTCTTTACATTGGAAAGTGGCTTCTTAAAAAATAATATGTCTGGAGACGAAGGTGTGATGAGATTACAAATTATAGACAATCCATTCCTTTTTGCCATAGAGATACCCTAAAAGAATACACATACGACTTCTAGAAGTGAATTTATCAGTGGATTTATTCAAACCATAACATAGGCAACCAAACACATGAAGATGAGAATAATTCTTACGGTTTTGGAAAAGAAGTCCGAAGGAAGTTTTGCCATAAGAGAGGTGTGGGTTTGCGACTAATGAGATAAACTGTGATTTTTATACTTTCCCCCTAAATTTGTTTGGTATAGCAGATTAAAAAAGTGTTCTAGCCATATATAGGATGTGACAATATTTCCTTTCGCACGGCCATTTTATGGTGGAGTGAAGGTGACAGAAGTTTGACGCAAAAACCGTGTTGAAGAAAAAATAGTTTAAGGTTAAGGATTCAGTGCCATTATATGTTCGAATGCACTTTATGGTTTTATCAAATTGATTTTTAACAAAGACAAAAAAATGCTTAATGTAAGTGCAAACTTCTATTTTATCAAGAACTAAACCCAAACAGCTTGAGAAAAATCACCAACGATAGTGAGAAAATAAGAGAACTCACAAGAAGCTTGCTCACGATTGGGGTCCCCCGTATTATCACAATGAATTAAATGAAATAAAATAGAGGCAGTATTTTTTTAATAAATAGTATGACTACAATTAAATTGTTTACGAGTTTGCTAGGCTTGGAAAAAAAATAGAACAATTATCCAAAGTATTATTAGAAAAAGAAATGCCTTCAATTCTGTCCGTGACAGAGGAAGAGGGGTGCCCTAAATGTTTATGAAGTAATTAAAAAAGAGAAACCTAGACATGAAAAGCTTGTGCATGTGAAAAATGAAGTACGCCATTATCCAATCTACCCACTCCAATTTCCATCCTCGTAGGATAGTCATGTATCACATAAGTATTGTCAGAAAAACCTACATGATACATAGGATATTAGTAGAGCGATTGGGGAATGGAAACTAAATGACATGTCAAATTAGGAACATAAAGTACATGTTGCAATAATATTTAGAGCTAAAAAAGCATTGGCTTCATGACAAGCCATAGTTTAAGATCCATTGGGTAAACCAATAGGCACAAGATCAATAGCGATAATATTAAACCAAATATCCTGGCAACCGATAATATGTCTTGATGTACCATAATCCAATAACCAAGAAATCATACAAGAAAATTTTTCACGAGGTGGAGAAAGAGCCAAGAGATTCGCGATCGTAGCTACAAGAGCTGTCAACATTGTGCTAGCTCAGTGGGTCCCATTGCCTCAAGGCAGGCTAACTGGACCTGATGGAGGAGTGAGCTATTGCACGGGCATATTACTCCAAGCAGGCTGCAATAAGCAAGTTCCAAGCTTAAGTGTTCAGCCAATGTCCTTTGAATGGCTGGACTAAAGAAATAGAGTGCTGAAGAAAATAGGAACCCCAGATAGATTAGCAGCAAGAGAAGAAGTAGTGACATGCGCGGCTTGGTATAAATGGCCACCCCCTTTGCCACTCTGGCTATGCCCGCCTTTGTAGCTAGCCGTCTCTCCAGCATCGGCGTTGGAAACCAAATTTTTTCCAGAATTACCTCTTACACCCCACAAGTCTGAATATCCAATAACTTGAAAAAATTGTGAAACATTATGGTATGTTTTTGCGCAACTTGAACAAAAAAGAGAAGATTTTGTTGGAACGTGTCGCAAAAGCAACATCAGAGTAACTTGGAATAAGAGCAACAACTAAACAATGTCTTTTCTCACGAATAACCTTGGAATAAGCACTTTCAACAGAGGGAAGTAGGTTCATATTAATTATTTGAGAAATAATAATGCGAAAAAGAGAATTTTCTAACCCCAAGAGAAATTTATGTAATTTCAGTTTCTCATGGTGACATGCCGATTCTGTCATCCAATTGCAAGTTACTCCTTCACAGCAACAATCTGTTTTTGGACCATAGTTGTCAAATTCTTCCCACAAGTGTGTGAATTGTCCGTAATAATCAAATATGGATGCAGCATTTTGTTTGCAATTCTCGATCTCCTCCATTAGTTCATAAATCCGAGGCCTATTTTCGGTAAAGAATCTCTTCATCAGATGGTGCCAGAGATCCTTTGCATCTGTCATATAAGGGATAGAAACAATGATCGAAGAATCAAAAGTGTTGAGAAACCATTGCACGATTATTGAGTTCATCGCAACCTAGTCATCTAGTTCGGAGGATCCTCATGGAAGTTGTTTCATTGATCCATCAATGAAGGATTCCTTTCTTTTACCTCTCATGCCTGTAAGGATCGATGTGGCCCACTGTTCATAGTTATCTGCCCTCAAAAGAAGTCCTAGATATAGAAAGAAGAAGTCCTGTGATATAGAAAGACATAACCGTGTATGGTTGTTAATTGGATGTACTATGAAACAGAGAGGGTAGAGGAACAAGTGACATTTTTTCCTTCTTTGCCAACGTCGGCTTGCTCTACCACCTTGACGTTGGAACTTTTTGTCATGGCAACGTTGTCGTTCCCCTACCTTCCCACCCCCTCTCTTTTTTTTAATTTATTTTTTATCTTTTAGTATGTAGGCTTTAATACTATTTTAACAAAATAGGTATAGAGAGTAAGAAATAAAGCTTACTTTTGTCTATAATTCTCTTCATAAATATACAATTACAAGAATCCTAACTTTCTATATAGGTATACAAGTAATTAAGGACAATACATAATTCTAGGTAATCTACCATAATCCTAACTAATTAATCAAAGATATATACACATTTTAATTACAATATGGAAATATGTTAAATACAGATTGGAAATAAACAGACGCTAATTACAATATGGAAATAGGATATATATTATATTCCAACACACCCCTGCTCTCTCATGTTTATATGCTTTTTTTTTTTTCCCTCTTCCATCTCCTCTCTTATATTATCCCTCTCTATGTATGTCATTTTATGTGTCTCTTACTTGCCTTGATTTTTTGTTGCAGGATTTTTAATGTAATTGTTAGAATGTCTCGCAGCAATGTTTTGCCCTCAAATTCAAGATGGAGGGTAAAACTTTCTTATTGCCATTATTACCATGGGATCATGTACTCCTTATTTCAGTTCATTTACTCACACTAATGACTTTTGTTAACTTCATTTCCGTTATTGCCATTATTGAGTTCATTGCTGATTTTGTTGGATAGGGATGAAGAAGAGCGAATGGGAGAAAGTAGAAAAAGAATTTCAATGCCCAACATTTTTTGTATGGGGAAAAGAAACGAGTAGAGAGAGGGAGAAAAATTATAAACTTCTAGTTTTGTTATCTACTGTTCTATAAAAGATATGATGATCTACCATAAAGATTGATAGTGAAGCCCTTATCTAGATAATTCATGTATTCTTTTTCTTTTTTCTTAAATTTTTTTTTGAATATTTTGACAATTGTTTAATTTCCTTTAGCGTTTTTTGCCTATATATAGCCACAACTGGACTTTGGCCTGAAAGTCATGGGTGGCGATATTATGGTATACAGGTTATATTACGAAAAATGAGGAAAAATATTACCATGGCAGCCTTTAAAGGTTAGTATTTATTTAATATTTGATATTTATTAATTGATAGCATGGCAGGTTAATTGATACTACTATATTTATTATTAAATTAATAGGTTTCCATTGTTGTTTTTAAAGAGGACAAATTAAAAAAATTTTTTGAGTTAATTGGTCAATCAATTGAAAAAAGAGGATAAAAAAATGTATTCCATTGCCGTCTTTTTTTTAAGATAGAATATTTCCATCTTTTACTTGCTCATTGGATTGATTTTTCTTTTTTTCTTTTTTGTTTTTGTGGGTGGAAGAGAGGTTTTTTTTGGGGAGAGGGGGTTGGGGGAAGAGGCTCGTTTATTTTTGGGGAAGGGGAGGGGGACCGGGAAGGGGTAGGGGAAAAGAGGGCCGGCTATTTGTGGACTTTGTTACAAAATTTTGCTTGATATTTAGGAGTAGTAAAGGAGAAGTATAGTGGGTGGTGGAAGAGGGGGATTTTTTTTTCTTTGGGGAATGGGGGGAGGGGGGAAGGGTTGGGTGAGGGGTTTCTTTTTAAATGTAGTGGGGTGGTGAAAAGGGTTTTTATTTAGGTGGAAGTGGAGTGGGAAAGAGGGTTTTTTTTCTGCTTTTGTGTGTGTGTATGTGTGTGGTGGGTGGGTGAGGGGGGAGGGGGGGAGGTGTTCGAGGAAAGGTGTTAAGGTGGGGGGAGGAGGGGAAGAGGGTTTTTTCTTTTTGTGAAAGGGGAGGGGTTGTGGGGTCTTTTTTGGGTGAGAGGAAGAGGATGGGGAGGCAGGATCGTGGTTTTTTTTTTCTTTGTGGGCCATGTAGGAAAAACATTTAATTATAAATTTTTGTAGTAGGAAAAGAGAAATATATTATGAATCCTTATACATTTGTTTTTTCAAATTCTTTAGTTCTTCTTCTTCTTCTTCTTCTTCTTCTTCTTCTTCTTATTATTATTATTATTATTATTATTATTATTATTTTTTTAACGGATCATTTGTTCTGAAACTTTTTAAGATGGGAAAGAAGAAGTATCTATATTTGTTGTTAAATAATGTTTATCATTTTGAATTAAATAACAATTTCCTTTTGTCAAGAATAGAATATTATGTATTTACAAAGCAAGATGTTTTAGTTTAATTTAGGTAGGATTTTTTATTAATTTCTTAATTTTGTAACATTTTCAAATTATTACATTTTTTTTAAATGTTCTTTCTATATTTTAAATTTTAGGTTTTTTCTTTTTTCTTTTTTCGATAAAAATCTTTTTTTATGCAATGCATATGTCTTTAGGTTAGTATACACATATAACCAAAAAAAAAAAAAAGAAAATGGTTGGGAGGGGCCATGACCTCTGTTTGTCTATACTAAGCTCTATCCCTGCTCATCAAAAGAGTTAGGTTGTAATAGGATTTATTTTGACTAGATACTTTAGTTAAACTTATCGTGTTTGTTATGGTTTAAATGCTTCAAATAATTATTATTTATTATCGTTTGGATTTTATGCAACAAAATCAGCATTTGAGGAGAAAGAGAAAAATTGTTGGTCATTTAATTGAAAGAGTGCAATAGCTGGAAAGAGGCGTGGTCATGTGCCAAAGGACTTAGAAGTGGGCAGAATTTTCAACGTTGAATATTTGTTGAGAGGAAATTCATTTGGTTAGGTTATTTTAGATTTGATTTTATTTTGAATAATATTTTATTTTTTCTTCTCCCTCTATAAATAGAGGAATGTTAGACATAATTAGGGGAGTTTAAGTGTTTTGAGATTAAAGAGTTTAGTTTCATTCTAGTTTTGAACAATTGTATATGTTGTTTCCTCTCTATCAAGTATTTATTTCTTCCTTATTTTCATCTATGTTCATTTATTATTCTTTCTTTCTTGTTGAATTAATAGTAGTTGTATATTTGCTTCTAGCTTCCTTTCATATACTTGATTGTGAATGGGAGTTAGATTAGAAGCAAAGTAGATACCTTAATGATCTTTTTCTTTGCAAGGATAGTTAATTTACTAGGAATAAGTGAAGTTAGTTTAATTGTTTAAGCTTTTGAGCAACTACAACTAGTGAGAGATTATCATTCTTTTTTATATCTTTAAAGTAGAAGCGAGAACAGATTATCTGGCTTTTCTAACAATTCATTTCTATGAGTGTTTCGTTTACTTAAGCTTTAAAGGTAGTTGAGTCTATTTGCTTGAATTAGAAAAGGAATAGGAATTATGTTCTAAAAGACAAAGAATGGAGTTTTTATCCTGGCATTATGTTGGTTCTGGGGCTGCAGAGTCGGTATCAAGGACCAAGGTTTAAATTCTGGCAATGGCAGTGTGGGAATTTCAACCTTTCCAATGTGGAAGGTGGTTCTTTGTGCGCACTAGTTCCTGGTCTCCAGTCTACAGGACCACTGAGTCAGCATGATTTATATCTTCTACCTAGACGTCAGGCAAAATTGAGATACTTCATGCCCATTTACTCTTATGAGTCTTTTTAAGAAAACGACATTCAAATATTTTTCTCTGTTTAGTTTATTGTAAGAAATTATTCCACTTCCTTTGGGTTAGACTGAGTGTTTACCACTTTACTATAAAATTTTTCAATTTAGAATTCATTTTTGGTAAATTCAACACTCATCAAAATTTTAACGTCGTTGTCGGAGAAGTTTTTAATTTTTTACAATTACAAGTTTATGCAAATATTTTCTTGAACAAGATTAGTGTTTATTCCTAAAATTGAGAGGACGAAGGCAAACAAAAGAAGGCAAAAAAAAAAAAAAAACCATAAAACGAGACAAGGAGCAATTTTTGCTAAAAAGGATAGATTTTTGAAGAAGAAGAAATTTCCTACAGAGCAAGAAATGGATGCATAAAGGAAGTTGATGGGACTGGCCATTCTAAAAAATAATTTAATTAGATTTTTATGAAGAGGAAGGAACAAATTGGTATGTAAATTTTCTTATATTACTTAGAGAATTTGTTAAGAATGAAAATTTGAAACTTTTGGATCAAGGAATTGTACATCCACTTTCAAAAATTTAATTGGTATATGATGAACATGTGTGTCCTAAGAATACTGTTGGTTCTTTATTTGTTCCAAATGAGAAAAATGACCTTATTCTTATGAGGATTAAAAATGAATAGAGGGTGTGTTGATTTTAAGAAATTGAATGAAGTCATGAGGAAAAATCATTTCCACGTTCTATTTATTGACCAAATGATCGAGAGATATGCAAATTTCTATCTGTGTTTTATCAAAGATATTTTCAAATTTGCAATACCCTGTTTCAAATCATGGAACAGGGACATACCTATATATTATTAGAGAGAGATTCTCGAAGGTTTGGAACCAAAAGTATTCAAGTTAAAGGTAATAAGGACAATAACGGCAAAGTTAAATAATTATCTCACCACCACACATGTGAATGTGTCTCGACCATACTCAACTTTAACAGGGAAGTTTCTCTTTATTTACATTTCATTTGTTGAGTATTGTTTTGATATGTTGAGAATAATGTAAATTTTAAGTGTGGAAGAGTGTTTAGAAATTTTGAATTTTGTTAGAAATTTCTTTCTTGGATTTTGATAGTTTTTAAGTATATTTGATTTTTTTTGTTAGTTTTCTCCAAATTCTTGATTTTGGTATTGCTCAGTTGTCGAGAATAAAGATAATTTTATTGATAATAGCAAAATTATATATACATACTTGTATATATGTCTATGTATATATATAGATACACATATATATAAATATACATATATATACATATACATACATATATAAATATATATGTATACATATATATATGTGTATGTATATATATACATATATAATACATTTATATATATTATACATTTATATTATACATTTATATATATTATATATGTATATTATATACTATATTAGGTCCGGTGGTAGTCATCCATGTAAGAGCCCGAGTTAGAAGGTCCAAATTTTTACAGGGGATCCGGATCCAGTCAAGACAATTAAAAAAGATGAAACCGGGATCAATGCCTTAACACGCCTTCACAACGGCTTTAAACAGGCTAGCCCTCATCTTTTAAGAATTGCGGCCAGTTCCAGATCTCTTAACCCAAACCTTGAATTCCTACATTAGACTATACAACCAGACAAAATAGGATCTTCACAACATATTTACGATGATATATATGATTGCATAGTTTAACATGGAAAGATTTAGCCTGCCATTAGGCTAAATCTAATAAATTATAAAACTTATAATAATAAACTAAAATAAGAAAGCTTTTAAATCTTACCAGGGAGAATGGAAGAGAAAACTTCAAACTTCTTATTGATTAAAAATTTTTTACAAAGAGAGAGGGAGAGTTTTCTAGCTAAAATTTAAGTTCTTTACACACATATATATAAATATATATGTATACATATATATGTGTATGTATATATATGTATATATATTATACATTATATATATTATAATATACATATATATAATACATTTATATATATTATACATTTATATATATTATATATATGTATACATATATATGTGTATGTATATATATATGTATATATATTATACATTATATATATTATAATATACATATATAATACATATATATAATACATTTATATATATTATACATTTATATATATTATATGTTCCGAAGGTAGCCAGATAGTAGTCCATGCAATAACTTAGAGTTTAAAGGCACATTTCACATGAACTCTAAAACTGTCAACCGACTTAGCCAAGAATAAAACCGGGATCAACGCCTTTACATCGCCTTCACTCAACGGCTTTCAACAAGCTAACCCTTATTCTTTGCATAAGTAAGGCCAGTTCTAAGTTCATAACCCAAATTCTAAGTTATGGCATAAACTGCTATCCATTCGGACAAAAGAAGGATCTTTTCAACATAATTAGCTAGATATATAGTCATCCATAGTTTAACATGAAATGATTTAGCCTTCCATGAGACTAAATCTACAACAAAAACAAAATAATAATCAGAAATAAGAAATTACCAGGGATAAGAAGGAAACTTCAAACTGCTTCTTATTGATGAAAGAAAATGTATACAAGGAGGGAGAGAGAACTAGAAAGCTAAAGAGGGAGATTTCTAGAGGTGTGTCCAACTTATGAAGAGTTGGCTTCCTTTTATAGACAACAAGGAAGACGGACACCAGCTCTACTATCTATGCTATTACATAAAGGATTTGAAATCCGAATAATACTATTCCCTATAATGCGGGTACTATTACAATGGTCCTACAAGGACAATAATTCAATATGTTGTTGATGAGGTGGGGGTCGCTTGCACATGTGTGTTGTCGACTTTTACTTGATGGCCTTTTGTGCAGCTTCTTCCATCTCTTTGACCATTCGGTCAATGTCCTCTTCATTAAGAGTTTCAGCATCCATATTATCATTCTCATTGGGGTCTTGAGATTCCCCGGCGAAACAATCGTCATGAGACGAGCCTGCCATAGAAATGTCAGTCTTGTCTTCTGCGAGCAAGGTGTTGAGAAGCTCCTGCTTGAATTGTAGCAAATAAGATTTAATTAAATCTTCTTTTGGTATAACATCTTTCTGTAATTTTAACATGGAAGATAATTGACTGAATGGACTGGTATTTTTGAAATCACCAGCGTCTTTTTTCTTTTTGTATAACAGAATTTTTTGCTGGATATCATCCAGAATATTTTGACCGTTAATAGTTTTGGTCTCAGGATCAATTTTGATTAATCTATCCCAAAACCTACTATGAGTAGCTCTTCTGAGACATGGCATATTATGTTGGGTATAACCCACTTCAGGAGTCCATTTCCATACCCATGGTATGGAGAATTCTATGAAGAAAAGCATAGAAGCTATGTCTTCTGAATCAAGATCTAAACTGATATAATCAGCAACCTTTGGCGAAATATTAATCCATTCAGCATATAAAGCTTTAAACTGATCTGGAAGTATTTTTCCTGATGTCCCGAATGTAGTCCACCATGTAAAAAACCAATTTGGTATGGGATGGTTATAAACATGTCCACAAATTTTAATTAACCAAGTATGCTTCTTGGTTGGATTTTCATATAAAAGTGCTTTATGAAAAGCATCAATATAATCCCAATAATTATATTTAATGGTGAATTTAGTACCAGGAACTAGAAATTCCTTTTCTCGCAAAGGAGAAATTCCCCATTCTTCAATAGATATGATCTTTTTAATTATAATCTTGCTAAAATTATAAATTGTCCCAGTTTTAGCACCACCAGGATAAAAATGTGTAATTTCACAATATGTTTCTTTCAAAACATTTTCATAATATTGTCTTTGTTTGTATGACGTTGCAGCATATGATGCCACATCAAGATATCTGTTAATTAACAGCCACGGATTCTCCTTCCATTGGAGATCTTTGTGTTCCAAATGACATATGATGTCCTTCTCTTTATGAGTATGATAAGAAGGTGTATGATCTTCTTCTGTTTCGACTAAAGCCTGAGCATATGATGATGATGAGGTTTCACCTGTTTGTTGTTGTGTAGCACGCAACTGTTTTTTGAATTCTGCATATAATTGTGCTTCAGTAGCTGGAATTTGAGTCAAATGTTGACTAACAAGAGTCTTATTGCCATGTTGTATAACAATATTTTTGTCTTTTGGCTGTGAGGTATGACCTCTGCCTCGGCCACCACGACCGCGATAGTTATTTCCTCGTCCCTGCATGCTGCAAATATTCACGAGTCAAAAAGTCAGGAAGATTATTATCTTGACCTTTTTTATAAATAATATCAAAATCAAAGGGTGCTAAATGAGCTTGCCATCTGGCAAACATTTGTTTAGATACATCATGTTTAAAATCTTTATGAAACATAAATTTAGTCGCTTAGCGATCTGCTTTTGACAATAAATTTTTGATTATATAAATCATCCTGAAATTTTAAAATACATTTTACAATAGCTAAAATTTCTTTAGCTATAATTGCATAATTTCTTTGACTATCAGTCCATTTGCCAGAATAATATCTGACTAAATGAGGTTTGTTATTAACAGGACAAATTTGGGTAAGAATACCCCCATAACCAATATCAGAAGCATCAGTTTCTATTATCTTTTGCCAAGTGGGGTTGGCTAATACCAAACAAGGCAAAGAGGAAACTTTGGCTTTGATTTTCTTGACCATCTCAGTATGCTGAGAAGTCCATGGTTTAGGTTTCTTTTTTAACCTATCGTATAAGATAGCTGTATCAGAAGCAAGATTTTGATAGTAAGGCGAAATATAATTTAGACTGCCTAAGAATCTTTGTAATTGTGTTTTATCCAGTATTTCATCTGGAAATTTAGAAGCAAATTCAATACTTCTATTGATAGGAATTATTTTTCCTTTTTCAATGTTATGACCCAAAAATCGAATATTGGTTTGAAATAAAACCATTTTTGGTTTTGATATAACTAAACCATTTTGTATTACTAATTTCTTAAAAATATCTAAATGTTCAAAATGTTGTTGAACATTTTTTAGAAAAATACTAAGATATCATCTATATAGACTAATATAAAGTCACTGTATGGTATGAATATATCATTCATAATTTTCTGAAATTCAGAAGGCGCGTTTTTTAAACCAAAAGGCATTACTTTCCATTCAAAGTGACCTATAGGCACATTAAATGCAGTTTTATATTGGTCTTCTCCAGCTATCTGAATTTGCCAATATCCTGATTTTAAATCAAATTTAGAAAATATTAGAGCTTCATAAAGTCTATCTAATAAATCTTTTTTATTAGGAATAGGATGTCTAATCCATTTTAATACTTTATTAAGAGGTTTATAATTTATTACCAATCTTGGTACGCCTCTTTCTAATTCAGCATTTTTATTTACATAAAATCCTGTACATGACCAGGGTGAGTTTGACGCTTTGATTAATTTTTTATTTAACAAAGAAGCAATTTCTTCTTTGCATAATTCTAAATATTTAGAATTCATTTGACAAGGTCTTGCCTTGGTAGGAATTTGACTTTCATCAAAGTCATCAATATAAGGAAGTTTAACTTCATGCTTCTTGCGATTCCAAAAAGCATTTGGATGATCATTGCAAATTTCTACAGAAATATGATGTTGTAGCTTTTTAATTTTATCCTGTAATTTAGGATTTTGTAAAACTTCTTCTATAGTGGAAGAGTTAATTTCAAAATTTATAAAATTAATTTGCTTTTGTTTTCGTATAATGAAATCCTTTATTTCATTAACAAATCTTGTATTTGGTTCACTTATGAACTGAAAAGAAACAGGTGTATTATCAAAAGTACCTATAATACACTCAGTCCCTATATAAGTAATAGGAAAAATCTTTTTTATAAAAGGTGTTCCAAGAATAACTTGGTTTGTAATATTTTTAGCTAATAAAAAGCTTTCAGGAATGCAAACTTTATTATTGCAAATATACGCACGAGGTAGTTTAAAATTAATTTGTAATCTATCACCACCTGCATGACGCAAACTATGAGTTGTTTTTTGAAAATATTTAGTAGGAATTAATCCTTCCTGTATAACACTAATATCTGCACCTGTATCAATAAGGGCAGTAAATTCTTTTATTTCATCTTTACTTATGAGTAAAGTAATTTTTACATAAAACTTGAATGATGTAATCATATCAAGCGTAGTTAAGAAATTTTCTTCGCCAATCTTATTAAGATTGTCAAAAAGATTTGGTGTAACCAAAGCATATTCTTTTTTCATTTCTAAATTAGAAACTCGAACATCAAGATTTTGATTTATTTGTTTTAACATCTTAATTTCATCTTTTAGATGATCTATTTCTCCATACAAATCTTTTAGAGTTGTCGGAGATTTATGAGAATCCTCATATCTTTGTTTCATAAGTTTATAAACTTCTGTCATTGAATATGGATTATTATTAGGTATAAATTCTACTTCTTTCTTCGGAGGAGAATTACTAGTCGATGGAATATCATCCAGATTTTCTATAATTCGAGACCTTAATTCAGGGTCTTTAATAGATTTTAAAAATTCTAAAATATGATTATTAGTTAGAACATTAAGATCAGAATCTTGAAATTGAGATATTAATTTATAATAATCATTTTCTTCTTTATCGGATTCACTGAATCCTTGTTTACAAGGACACATTTCTTCTTCTGATGATTCTGTAGAAGAATCATAGATATGATCTATTGCTGAGACTGAATTTATTTCTTCAGACTCATCAGATTCTAAAAATAATTTTTCTAAAGAATCTTTCAATTCTTCACTAATATTAAGATTATTAATCTTTTGTTTCATTCTACACTTATTAGCGTAGTGACCTATACGTTTACACTTATAACAGACAATATTACTTTTGTCTTTCTTTCTTTCTAGTCTATCAGACTTTCTTTTAGCTTTTTTTTCTCTAGCTGAGCCTGAGAATATCTCTTTTTTTTCTTTTTATGATAAAATTCATGTTTATCATTATGAGAAGAGTTATGAACTTGTTTTCTTTGTGGTTGAATATCCAACCCAAATTGGCTACAAAATTGGCCTAACTGATTTCTTTCAGTTAGTCTTTGCCGTTTAATTTGTTGATTTAATTTAATTTCATTACATAAGGCTAAACCTTCAGATTTGCAAGTTGCTATGAGACTGCCATATGTATAACTTTCATAAGGAATAGATATTTGATCTTTCCTAAGAGTTTTTCTTACTCTTTCAGCAAATAATGGAGGTAATCCATCAATAAATTTGGATTTCCAATGAGAGCTATTACTCTCAGGTAATTCCATAACCCTATTAAGAAATAGGTCTTTATACCATCTCCAATCTGTAAGTGTTTTACACCTAGTATTCTGTAATAGAGTTCTATTAGTCTTATTATTATCCGAAATTCTTCCGGTGAAGTGTTCTAAAATTGTCACAATCAGTGTATAAACTGCTTTTTCACTAGTATTACCATTATCTTCTTGTTTAAGAGTATGATAAATGGTTTCTTTCTCCTGATGAGAAAGATAATGATCCCACCAACCTTTTAGTTGGCCAGTAAATCCTGCAACTATCATTTTTGCAATATTACTGTCACTATTTCCAATCAGCTTACTGACTGTACTATACATAAGCATTCTATGTGTAAGATTATAAATCTGTTTTTCTGTATAACCATCTATATTCCATTCATAAATGCTTTTTTCCATTATAACTCATTATTATTAATATATTCTTGTTCTTCATGTAGAATATCTACTTTGGAGAGGGTCTTCTATAATAATTTATTCTTTGTGTAGGTCTATCAAAGAAACTTATATAACTTATTAAGTTCATCTTGAATAATAGGCTTATAATCCTTAGTTTCGGATAATTTATCGGAAAATTCATTTTCTAAAGTATTAATATTTAATTTTTTTAAATTTCGATCTAGCATCTCTTCTAGATCTCGACATCTTTTTTTAATTTATAATTATAGATTTCGTGAGAGGCTGCAAAGGTGGAGTCGATATGACTTCTTTAGCGCCATCTGACGAAGATGTATCAATCTTGTCAAGTTTTTGGAATAAAACATCAATTCTCTTATGAAGAGAGAGAATTTGTTCTCCTAATACATTTAGACAAATGTTTGTATAATTCTCGTTGTTCTATAAGTTTATTAACTGCTTTTACAGGTGATATGTAATGTATCATGTTCAAAAAGTTTCACAAATGCTGTAAAACTAACAATATGATTGTCCTTTTCCAAATGAAAAGGTTGTTGAGGAGGCCAAACTCCTTTAATGATATTACCATTAAAGGGTTTATAATCTCTTTCTAAAACAGAAATGTATGGTTCAATATATGTATCTACGAACCATGGAACGAATGGAAATAAAATATTATGAATCGATAAACATTTATAAAATTCTTCAGAAATATAATATTTTAGAGTATCATCAAAATTAGAGAAAAACCACTTTCTAAATGGTTCCCATCTAGGTAAATTAAATTCATTTTTAATTTTTTGCCTGGCTTCAGATCCAGGTCTAAAATCAATTTTTTGTGTATTATTCATAAGGAAAAATTCATTTCAGATTCGGTTATTTCCGGATCTTTGTTATAAACTCCTTTAACAATATTTTCATTTGTTTTTAAAACTTTCTCTACATGATTATTATGTTCATCACGCTCACTTACTTGGGAAGTAGAAACCCTGTAAGGAATATAATCTTTATCTTCTAACAAAGGTGAAATATAAGATCGTTCAGATCTGGTAGAATATGTCCTAGGAACATCTCCTATCGTAGAGGAACTAGGATCCATCTGGATATAAACTATTCCTTCTGGAGTTTGTTCAATATGATCAATATTATGTTCTGTTTTTGACTGAATATAACCAGTTCTTTCCAATTTCCATTGACGAGGCATAGGGATTTCATCCCATTTAATAATTTTTCTTGTTGAGATTTTAGATCTATTAAAATTGGTTTCTATTAAAACAGTTTCATTTATCTTTTTATCCATTAATTTACAATTAGGATTTAAAGTAAATAATGGTTTATAATAAATTCTATAACAAATACAGATAAGTTCAGATCCAGCCATATAATTATAGCCATGAGTCTTAACATTTAATGTTAAAGTGTCAAAGATATTGATATCACTTAAAGAAAGTGAAAGATTAGGATAAACATTAAAATATACTGGTCCATGCGCCAGACTAGATTGGATCACACCTATGAGTGATTGTTTCCAATTTAGATTTCTTGCATCTCTTAGACATGCAATAAAACTTTCAGGTAAACCTTCTAAAGTAAGAGGTTTAAATGCAATTTGCACTAGTCCAATATGAATGAACTTATATAAATCTTTATATTTAAGTATATCATTTAATGATAACAATTTTATCTCAGTTTCTTCATTATCTAAAGAGACTGATTCTTCAGTAGTTTTAACTACTTGTTTTAAACCCAATTTTTCAAAGGTTCCTAACTGATAAACAGTTTTTAAATCAACACTTGGAATAGTCCACTTATTAAGTGCTTCCAACTTTTCAGGAATATCCATCTCTTGTTTAGAAACATTTTTAATGTTCCGTTTTTCTTTCAATAAATTCATTAGAATTTAAGGCAGAAAGGTCATGTTAAACTATGAATCACATATATCTTAGCAATTACATGGCTCTGATACCAAAAGCGGTCCGAAGGTAGCCAGATAGTAGTCCATGCAATAACTTAGAGTTTAAAGGCGACGCTGGTGATTTCAAAAATACCAGTCCATTCAGTCAATTATCTTCCATGTTAAAATTACAGAAAGATGTTATACCAAAAGAATATTTAATTAAATCTTATTTGCTACAATTCAAGCAGGAGCTTCTCAACACCTTGCTCCCAGAAGACAAGACTGACATTTCTATGGCAGGCTCGTCTCATGACGATTGTTTCGCCGGGGAATCTCAAGACCCCAATGAGAATGATAATATAGATGCTGAAACTCTTAATGAAGAGGACATTGACCGAATGGTCAAAGAGATGGAAGAAGCTGCACAAAAGGCCATCAAGTAAAAGCTGACAACACACATGTGCAAGCAGCCCCACCTCATCAACAACATATTGAATTATTGTCCTTGTAGGACCATTGTAATAGTACCCGCATTATAGGGAATAGTATTATTCGGATTTCAAATCCTTTATGTAATAGCATCGATAGTAGAGCTGGTGTCCGTCTTCCTTGTTGTCTATAAAAAGAAGCCAACTCTTCATAAGTTGGACACACCTCTAGAAATCTCCCTCTTTAGCTTTCTAGTTCTCTCTCCCTCCTTGTATACATTTTCTTTCATCAATAAGAAGCAGTTTGAAGTTTCCTTCTTATCCCTGGTAATTTCTTATTTCTGATTATTATTTTGTTTTTGTTGTAGATTTAGTCTCATGGAAGGCTAAATCATTTCATGTTAAACTATGGATGACTATATATCTAGCTAATTATGTTGTAAAGATCCTTCTTTTGTCCGAATGGATAGCAGTTTATGCCATAACTTAGAATTTGGGTTATGAACTTAGAACTGGCCTTACTTATGCAAAGAATAAGGGTTAGCCTGTTGAAAGCCGTTGAGTGAAGGCGATGTAAAGGCGTTGATCCCGGTTTTATTCTTGGCTAAGTCGGTTGACAGTTTTAGAGTTCATGTGAAATGTGCCTTTAAACTCTAAGTTGTACACTGATTGTGACAATTTTAGAACACTTCACCGGAAGAATTTCGGATAATAATGAGACTAATAGAACTCTATTACAGAATACTAGGTGTAAAACACTTACAGATTGGAGATGGTATAAAGACCTATTTCTTAATAGGGTTATGGAATTACCTGAGAGTAATAGCTCTCATTGGAAATCCAAATTTATTGATGGATTACCTCCATTATTTACTGAAAGAGTAAGAAAAACTCTTAGGAAAGATCAAATATCTATTCCTTATGAAAGTTATACATATGGCAGTCTCATAGCAACTTGCAAATCTGAAGGTTTAGCCTTATGTAATGAAATTAAATTAAATCAATAAATTGAACGGCAAAGACTAACTGAAAGAAATCAGTTAGGCCAATTTTGTAGCCAATTTGGGTTGGATATTCAACCACAAAGAAAACAAGTTCATAACTCTTCTCATAATGATAAACATGAATTTTATCATAAAAAGAAAAAAAAGAGATATTCTCAGCCTCAGCTAGAGAAAAAAACTAAAACAAAGTCTGATAGACTAGAAAGAAAGAAAGACAAAAGTAATATTGTCTGTTATAAGTGTAAACGTATAGGTCACTACGCTAATAAGTGTAGAATGAAACAAAAGATTAATAATCTTAATATTAGTGAAGAATTGAAAGATTCTTTAGAAAAATTATTTTTAGAATCTGATGAGTCTGAAGAAATAAATTCAGTCTCAGCAATAGATCATATCTATGATTCTTCTACAGAATCATCAGAAGAAGAAATGTGTCCTTGTAAACAAGGATTCAGTGAATCTGATAAAGAAGAAAATGATTATTATAAATTAATATCTCAATTTCAAGATTCTGATCTTAATGTTCTAACTAATAATCATATTTTAGAATTCTTAAAATCTATTAAAGACCCTGAATTAAGGTCTCGAATTATAGAAAATCTGGATGATATTCCATCGACTAGTAATTCTCCTCCGAAGAAAGAAGTAGAATTTATACCTAATAATAATCCATATTCAATGACAGAAGTTTATAAACTTGTGAAACAAAGATATGAGGATTCTCATAAATCTCCGACAACTCTAAAAGATTTGTATGGAGAAATAGATCATCTAAAAGATGAAATTAAGATGTTAAAACAAATAAATCAAATCTTGATGTTCGAGTTTCTAATTTAGAAATGAAAAAAGAATATGCTTTGGTTACACCAAATCTTTTTGACAATCTTAATAAGATTGGCGAAGCAAATTTCTAAACTACGCTTGATATGATTACATCATTCAAGTTTTATGTAAAAATTACTTTACTCATAAGTAAAGATGAAATAAAAGAATTTACTGCCCTTATTGATACAGGTGCATATATTAGTGTTATACAGGAAGGATTAATTCCTACTAAATATTTTCAAAAAATAACTCATAGTTTGCGTCATGCAGGTGGTGATAGATTACAAATTAATTTTAAACTACCTCGTGCGTATATTTGCAATAATAAAGTTTGCATTCCTGAAAGCTTTTTATTAGCTAAAAATATTACAAACCAAGTCATTCTTGGAACACCTTTTATAAAAAAGATTTTTCCTATTACTTATATAGGGACTGAGTGTATTATAGGTACTTTTGATAATACACCTGTTTCTTTTCAGTTCATAACTAAACCAAATACAAGATTTGTTAATGAAATAAAGGATTTCATTATACGAAAACAAAAGCAAATTAATTTTATAAATTTTGAAATTAACTCTTCCACTATAGAAGAAGTTTTACAAAATCCTAAATTACAGGATAAAATTAAAAAGCTACAACATCATATTTCTGTAGAAATTTGCAATGATCATCCAAATGCTTTTTGGAATCGCAAGAAGCATGAAGTTAAACTTCCTTATATTGATGACTTTGATGAAAGTCAAATTCCTACCAAGGCAAGACCTTGTCAAATGAATTCTAAATATTTAGAATTATGCAAAGAAGAAATTGCTTCTTTGTTAAATAAAAAATTAATCAAAGCGTCAAACTCACCCTGGTCATGTACAGGATTTTATGTAAATAAAAATGCTGAATTAGAAAGAGGCGTACCAAGATTGGTAATAAATTATAAACCTCTTAATAAAGTATTAAAATGGATTAGACATCCTATTCCTAATAAAAAAGATTTATTATATAGACTTTATGAAGCTCTAATATTTTCTAAATTTGATTTAAAATCAGGATATTGGCAAATTCAGATAGCTGGAGAAGACCAATAAAAAACTGCATTTAATGTGCCTATAGGTCACTTTGAATGGAAAGTAATGCCTTTTGGTTTAAAAAACGCGCCTTCTGAATTTCAGAAAATTATGAATGATATATTCATACCATACAGTGACTTTATATTAGTCTATATAGATGATATCTTAGTATTTTCTAAAAATGTTCAACAACATTTTGAACATTTAGATATTTTTAAGAAATTAGTAATACAAAATGGTTTAGTTATATCAAAACCAAAAATGGTTTTATTTCAAACCAATATTCGATTTTTGGGTCATAACATTGAAAAAGGAAAAATAATTCCTATCAATAGAAGTATTGAATTTGCTTCTAAATTTCCAGATGAAATACTGGATAAAACACAATTACAAAGATTCTTAGGCAGTCTAAATTATATTTCGCCTTATTATCAAAATCTTGCTTCTGATACAGCTATCTTATACGATAGGTTAAAAAAGAAACCTAAACCATGGACTTCTCAGCATACTGAGATGGTCAAGAAAATCAAAGCCAAAGTTTCCTCTTTGCCTTGTTTGGTATTAGCCAACCCTACTTGGCAAAAGATAATAGAAACTGATGCTTCTGATATTGGTTATGGGGGTATTCTTACCCATATTTGTCCTGTTAATAACAAACCTCATTTAGTCAGATATTATTCTGGCAAATGGACTGATAGTCAAAGAAATTATGCAATTATAGCTAAAGAAATTTTAGCTATTGTAAAATGTATTTTAAAATTTCAGGATGATTTATATAATCAAAAATTTATTGTCAAAACAGACTGCCAAGCAGCTAAATTTATGTTTCATAAAGATTTTAAACATGATGTATCTAAACAAATGTTTGCCAGATGGCAAGCTCATTTAGCACCCTTTGATTTTGATATTATTTATAAAAAAGGTCAAGATAATAATCTTCCTGACTTTTGACTCGTGAATATTTGCAGCATGCAGGGACGAGGAAATAACTATCGCGGTCGTGGTGGCCGAGGCAGAGGTCATACCTCACAGCCAAAAGACAAAAATATTGTTATACAACATGGCAATAAGACTCTTGTTAGTCCATATTTGACTCAAATTCCAGCTACCGAAGCACAATTATATGCAGAATTCAAAAAACAGTTGCGTGCTACACAACAACAAACAGGTGAAACCTCATCATCATCATATGCTCAGGCTTTAGCCGAAACAGAAGAAGATCATACACCTTCTTATCATACTCATAAAGAGAAGGACATCATATGTCATTTGGAACACAAAGATCTCCAATGGAAGGAGAATCCGTGGCTGTGAATTAACAGATATCTTGATGTGGCATCATATGCTGCAACGTCATACAAACAAAGACAATATTATGAAAATGTTTTGAAAGAAACATATTGTGAAATTACACATTTTTATCCTGGTGGTGCTAAAACTGGGACAATTTATAATTTTAGCAAGATTATAATTAAAAAGATCATATCTATTGAAGAATGGGGAATTTCTCCTTTGCGAGAAAAGGAATTTCTAGTTCGTGGTACTAAATTCACCATTAAATATAATTATTGGGATTATATTGATGCTTTTGATAAAGCACTTTTATATGAAAATCCAACCAAGAAGCATACTTGGTTAATTAAAATTTGTGGACATGTTTATAACCATCCCATACCAAATTGGTTTTTTACATGGTGGACTACATTCGGGACATCAGGAAAAATACTTCCAGATCAGTTTAAAGCTTTATATGCTGAATGGATTAATATTTCGCCAAAGGTCGCTGATTATATCAGTTTAGATCTTGATTCAGAAGACATAGCTTCTATGCTTTTCTTCATAGAATTCTCCATACCATGGGTATGGAAATGGACTCCTGAAGTGGGTTATACCCAACATAATATGCCATGTCTCAGAAGAGCTACTCACAGTAGGTTTTGGGATAGATTAATCAAAATTGATCCCCGAGACCAAAACTATTAATCGGTCAAAAATATTCCCGGATGATATCCAGAGAAAAAATTCTGTTATACAAAAAGAAAAAAGACGCTGGTGATTTCAAAAATACCAGTCCATTCAGTCAATTATCTTTCATGTTAAAATTACAAAAAGATGTTATACCAAAAGAAGATTTAATTAAATCTTATTTGCTACAATTCAAGCAGGAGCTTCTCAACACCTTGCTCCCAGAAGACAAGACTGACATTTCTATGGCAGGCTCGTCTCATGACGATTGTTTAGCCGGGGAATCTCAAGACCCCAATGAGAATGATAATATGGATGCTGAAACTCTTAATGAAGAGGACATTGACCGAATGGTCAACGAGATGGAAGAAGCTGCACAAAAGGCCATCAAGTAAAAGCTGACAACACACATGTGCAAGCAGCCCCACCTCATCAACAACATATTGAATTATTGTCCTTGTAGGACCATTGTAATAGTACCCGCATTATAGGGAATAGTATTATTTGGATTTCAAATCCTTTATGTAATAGCATCGATAGTAGAGTTGGTGTCCGTCTTCCTTGTTGTCTATAAAAGGAAGCCAACTCTTCATAAGTTGGACACACCTCTAGAAATCTCCCTCTTTAGCTTTCTAGTTCTCTCTCCCTCCTTGTATACATTTTCTTTCATCAATAAGAAACAGTTTGAAGTTTCCTTCTTATCCCTGGTAATTTCTTATTTCTGATTATTATTTTGTTTTTGTTGCAGATTTAGTCTCATGGAAGGCTAAATCATTTCATGTTAAACTATGGATGACTATATATCTAGCTAATTTATGTTGTAAAGATCCTTCTTTTGTCCGAATGGATAGCAGTTTATGCCATAACTTAGAATTTGGGTTATGAACTTAGAACTGGCCTTACTTATGCAAAGAATAAGGGTTAGCCTGTTGAAAGCCGTTGAGTGAAGGCGATGTAAAGGCGTTGATCCCGGTTTTATTCTTGGCTAAGTCGGTTGACAGTTTTAGAGTTCATGTGAAATGTGCCTTTAAACTCTAAGTTATTGCATGGACTACTATCTGGCTACCTTCGGACCGCTTTTGGTATCAGAGCCATGTAATTGCTAAGATATATGTGATTCATAGTTTAACATGACCTTTCTGCCTTAAATTCTAATGAATTTATGGAAAGAAAAATGGAACATTAAAAATGTTTCTAAACAAGAGATGAATATTCCTGAAAACTTGGAAGCACTTAATAAGTGGACTATTCCAAGGGTTGATTTAAAAACTGTTTATCAGTTAGGAACCTTTGAAAAAGTGGGTTTAAAAAAGTAGTTAAAACTACTGAAGAATCAGTCTCTTTAGATAATGAAGAAACTGAGATAAAATTGTTATCATTAAATGATATACTTAAATATAAAGATTTATATAAGTTCATTCATATTGGACTAGTGCAAATTGCATTTAAACCTCTTACTTTAGAAGGTTTACCTGAAAGTTTTATTGCATGTCTAAGAGATGCAAGAAATCTAAATTGGAAACAATCACTCATAGGTGTGATCCAATCTAGTCTGGCGCATGGACCAGTATATTTTAATGTTTATCCTAATCTTTCACTTTCTTTAAGTGATGTCAATATCTTTGACACTTTAACATTAAATGTTAAGACTCATGGCTATAATTATATGGCTGGATCTGAACTTATCTGTATTTGTTATAGAATTTATTATAAACCATTATTTACTTTAAATCCTAATTGTAAATTAATGGATAAAAAGATAAATGAAACTCGTTTTTAATAGAAACCAATTTTAATAGATCTAAAATCTCAACAAGAAGAATTATTAAATGGGATGAAATCCCTATGCCTCCTCAATGGAAATTGGAAAGAACTCGGGTTATATTCGATCAAAAACAGTAACATAATATTGATCATATTGAACAAACTCCGTAAGAAATAGTTTATATCCGGATGGATCCTAGTTCCTCTAGGATAGGAGATGTTCCTAGGACATATTCTACCGGATCCGAACGATCTTATATTTCACCTTTGTTAGAAGATAAAGATTATATTCCTTACGTGGGTTTCTACTTCCCAAGTAAGTGAGCGTGATGAAAATAATAATCATGTAGAGAAAGTTTTAAAAACAAAAGAAAATATTGTTAAAGGAGTTTATAACAAAGATCCGAAATAACCGAATCGAAATGAATTTTTTCCTTATGAATAATATACAAAAAATTGATTTTAGACCTGGATCTGAAGCCAGGCAAAAAATTAAAAATGAATTTAATTTACCTAGATGGGAACCATTTAGAAAGTGGTTTTTCTCTAATTTTGATGATACTCTAAAATATTATATTTCTGAAGAATTTTATAAATGTTTATCGATTCATAATATTTTATTTCCATTCGTTCCATGGTTCGTAGATACATATATTGAACCATACATTTCTGTTTTAGAAAGAGATTATAAACTCTTTAATGGTAATATCATTAAAGGAGTTTGGCCTCCTCAACAACCTTTTCATTTGGAAAAGGACAATCATATTGTTAGTTTTACAGCATTTGTGAAACTTTTTGAACATGATACATTACATATCACTGTAAAAATGCATTAATAAACTTATAGAACACCAGAATTATACAAACATTTGTCTAAATGTATTAGGAGCACAAATTCTCTCTCTTCATAAGAGAATTGATGTTTTATTCCAAAAACTTGACAAGATTGATACATCTTCGTCCGATGGCGCTAAAGAAGTCATATCGACTCCACCTTTGCAGCCTCCCCCTGAAATCTATAATTATAAATTAAAAAAGATGTCAGATCTAGAAGAGATGCTAGATCAGAAATTTAAAAAATTAAATATTAATACTTTAGAAAATGAATTTTCTGATAAATTATCCGAAACTAAGGATTATAAGCCTATTATTCAAGATGAACTTAATAAGTTATATAAGTTTGCTGATAGACCTAAACAAAGAATAAATTATTATAGAAGACCCTCTCCAGTAGATATTCTACATGAAGAACAAGAATATATTAATAATAACAGTTATAATGGAAAAAGCATTTATGAATGGAATATAGATGGTTATACAGAAAAACAGATTTATAATCTTACACATAGAATGCTTATGTATAGTACAGTCAGTAAGCTGATTGGAAATAGTGACAGTAATATTGCAAAAATAATAGTTGCAGGATTTACTGGCCAACTAAAAGGTTGGTGGGATCATTATCTTTCTCATCAGGAGAAAGAAACCATTTATCATACTCTTAAACAAGAAGATAATGGTAATACTAGTAAACAAGCAGTTTATTAGCTAAAAATATTACAAACCAAGTTATTCTTGGAACACCTTTTATAAAAAAGATTTTTCCTATTACTTATATAGGGTCTGAGTGTATTATATGTACTTTTGATAATACACCTGTTTCTTTTCAGTTCATAACTGAACTAAATACAAGATTTGTTAATGAAATAAAGGATTTCATTATACGAAAACAAAAGCAAATTAATTTTATAAATTTTGAAATTAACTCTTCCACTATAGAAGAAGTTTTACAAAATCCTAAATTACAGGATAAAATTAAAAAGCTACAACATCATATTTCTGTAGAAATTTGCAATGATCATCCAAATGCTTTTTGGAATCGCAAGAAGCATGAAGTTAAACATCCTTATATTGATGACTTTGATGAAAGTCAAATTCCTACCAAGGCAAGACCTTGTCAAATGAATTCTAAATATTTAGAATTATGCAAACAAGAAATTGCTTCTTTGTTAAATAAAAAATTAATCAAAGCGTCAAACTCACCCTGGTCATGTACAAGATTTTATGTAAATAAAAATGCTGAATTAGAAAGAGGCGTACCAAGATTGGTAATAAATTATAAACCTCTTAATAAAGTATTAAAATGGATTAGACATCCTATTCCTAATAAAAAAGATTTATTAGATAGACTTTATGAAGCTCTAATATTTTCTAAATTTGATTTAAAATCAGGATATTGGCAAATTCAGATAGCTGAAGAAGACCAATATAAAACTGCATTTAATGTTCCTATAGGTCACTTTGAATGGAAAGTAATGCCTTTTGGTTTAAAAAACGCGCCTTCTGAATTTCAGAAAATTATGAATGATATATTCATACCATACAGTGACTTTATATTAGTCTATATAGATGATATCTTAGTATTTTCTAAAAATGTTCAACAACATTTTGAACATTTAGATATTTTTAAGAAATTAGTAATACAAAATGGTTTAGTTATATCAAAACCAAAAATGGTTTTATTTCAAACCAATATTCGATTTTTGGGTCATAACATTGAAAAAGGAAAAATAATTCCTATCAATAGAAGTATTGAATTTGCTTCTAAATTTCCAGATGAAATACTGGATAAAACACAATTACAAAGATTCTTAGGCAGTCTAAATCATATTTCGCCCTATTTTCAAAATCTTGCTTCTGATACAGCTATCTTATACGATAGGTTAAAAAAGAAACCTAAACCATGGACTTCTCAGCATACTGAGATGGTCAAGAAAATCAAAGCCAAAGTTTCTGTTAGCCCTAAGGGCATTATTACTTGTGTTTTGATTATGATTAACATGTGCTTGTGTGAGTATGTTAGCTAACCCTTCATAGAACAAAAGAAGAACATATGAAGTCTCAAAGTCTCAAGCAAAAGATCTTGTTGATGAGGGCAAAATAGAGAAGAAGAGATCAAGCCATACCAAGATCAAATCAATTGAAGACATTGAAGACATTGTATTTGTGAACTAGGTACTATCTTGTAAAACTCTCTAGTCTTAGTCTTTGATTCATTGATCATACATGAAGCTCTTCTCATGTTTTTCTAAAATATAATCCTTTGATAAAATCCAAGTATTCTTGACTAAAGATGTTTTGGATAGTTTTTCTTCTCTTTAAAAATTGTCAAGAATGCCTTTGAAACTTGGAAGAAAGTTTTGTTCGAAAAAAAACTTGGGCTGAGGAAAAATGCAGAATTTGTAAGTCCGTTTTTAAAACCGATCGTCCGCTTTTTTTTCAATTCGAAGTCCGCTTTTTAAAACCGATCGTCCGCTTTTTTTTCAAGGTATAAAATTCGGCAATCCGCTTTTTCGAAAAAATCAAGTCCGAATATTTCGCTCGTAAATTCAGCAAATCCGATTTTATAAATCGGTCGTCCGCTTTTTCCACAAAGACAAAATTCGGCAGATCCGCTTTTTAGAAAACTCAAGTCCGAATCTTTCTGTTTCAAAGAACCGAAGTCCGTTTTCCGGAACCGGTCGTCCGCTTTTAGCTGTCAGTGTAAAAAAATATTACCGTTGCACAGAAGCAACGGTCATTTCTGAAAAGTTTCAGCCTAGTTTTCCTAGGCAACGGTCCTGTGCTTTATAATCCTATATATACACTCAATTCTCAGCTATTAAAGCAAACAAGTTTGGGAATTATTCATTGAGAACTTTCAAGACATTTAAAGAGCTTCAAAAATTCATTTATTGCAAATTATTATCAAAACCCAAACAAAATCTTCTTGAGCTTCATTATTGATCATTCATCAAAAACGAAGAAAAGAGGTGCTTGTAGAAGTATATCATTGAGTTGTAATCTTCCTCTTCTCAAGCTAAATTGGTAACATTGTTCCTAACTCTCTCTATTCTTTTATTGTGATCAAAGGTTTGTGGAAAACCCTTTGGGTGATCCTTTGATAAACTTGTTGTGTTGTTGTGATTGAGGTTATAGTGTAAAACCCTTGAAGGGTGAACCTCATTGTGTAGTTGTGTAATCAACTTGAAGTTAGTGGATTTGTGAAATCCTTGGGTTGAGGCTCAAGGTAGTGGATGTAGCTCTTGGAGAGAGTGAACCACTATAAATTGTTGTGCATGCTCTTTAACTCTTTGCTCTTTTCATAATTGCCAATTCTATAAGATTGTGCTTTGTGTGGATTCTTATTAAAAAAGAGTTTTTAGAAATCTTTCACAAACAAATTGGAGGTTTATCTTTCTAATCAAACAAAAGATTTTTTAAATTAGCCAAAAACCTTATTCACCCCCCTCTAAGGTTTTTTCAATTGGTATCGTAGCGGGGCTTCTTTAAAAAGGGACTAACATCCTTAAAGCAAAAGATCTTTATTTTACTATGGCTAATGTTTCTAGTTTACCATATGTAGAAGGCTCTTCTACAAATAGACCTCCTCTTTTCGATGGTTCAAATTATACTTTTTGGAAATCTAGAATCAAAATATATATTTGCTCTATTAACTTTAATCTTTGGAGCATAGTAGAGAATGGACCTTATGTTCCTATAAAGGATGGAATTGTCAAGAAGGTCGAAGACTATGATGAGCTTGATTCAAGGAAGATGACTCTAAACTTACAAGCTATGAACATATTGAGTTGTGCCCTGGATGCTAATGAATACAATAGAGTGAGCGGATGCGACTCGGCTCATGAAATGTGGAAGTTACTTGAAGTAACTCACGAAGGCACCAATCAAGTGAAGGAGTCTAAATTAGCTATGTTGGTGAGAGATTATGAGCTATTCATGATGAAATAATATGAAAGCGTTAGTGACATGTTCACAAGGTTCACCAACATCACAAATGGCTTTAAGGCATATGGAAAAGAGTACACAAGGGGAGAAGTAAATAGAAAGATTCTTGATTCACTCCCAAAAGCATGGCAACCAAAAACTCTTGCCATTGAGGAATCAAAAGAGTTAAGTCAACTTCCTATTGAAGAACTCATAGGATCTCTCCTTACCTATGAGATGAAAATAAAAAGATTAGATGAAATGGAAGATGAAGACAAAGGAAGAAGAGGCATAGCACTCAAAGTGAATGATGATGATCATACATGCTCGTCAAACAATGAAGATGAGATTGAGGATATGGCCCTAGTGATGAGGAAATTTAAAAGATTTTACAAAGAAGACTTCAACAGAGGAAAGAATCCTCCATTCAAGAAAGGAGGACAAAGTTCATCATTCTTCAAGGCTAGATGTTTTAAATGTAATAGCTCCGACCATCTTGTAGCCGATTGTCCCAAGGCCCTTAAAAAGGAAAAGGAAGCTTTAGAAGTCAAGCTTGAGGCATTGAAGAAAAAGAAGAAAGGCAAAGGCCTAATTGGAGCTTGGGATGAAGACTCAAGTGAAAATGAAAAAGAAGAAAATGCCAACATATGCTTCATGGCACTAGAAAATGAGGTACAATCTTCACTTCCTAACTCTTCTAGTATTCTTGATGATGATTGTGATGTTGATCCTAGCACTATGCTTATTGAAATGTATGATGAGTGCAAAAAGGTTACCAAACGAAACAAAGATTTAAAAAGCAAAACTCAATTTTTGTTGGATGAAAATTCAAGACTCATTTGTGAAAATAAAGCCATTCTTGAATCCTTGGAAGTCTTGAAGAAAGAAAAAGAGAGCTCAAATGATGACTTTCAAAAACTTGTTTTAGAAAACAAAAACCTTTGTGAAAAAGATTTCCTTTCTTGAAAAATGTTTAATTGATTATGATGTATTAAAGAAAAAAGGTGAGTGATCTCACTCTTTGTGTTGAAAAATTCACCAAAGGAAAAGAAAACTTTGAAAAACTTCTTGGCTCTCAAAGATCACCCTTTGATAAAAATGGTATTGGATATACTCATTCCAATATTTTCTCAAAACAAACACGGTTTGTCAAAGCTTCATCATCTCACTCACACCTTTGTTGCACCTATTGTGAAAAGAGTGGTCATAAAGCCACAAAATGTTTTATAAAGAAAAAGATTGAAAGAGGAGTTAAAACCGTTTGGAAAATAAAAAGAAAATCCAACTAACATTCATGGACCCAAAAAGATATGGGTACCAAAAGACTTTGCTACTTCTTTTTTGTAGGAACACAAGGCAAGGTCATCTAAGTGGCGGATGCTTAAGGCACATGACCGGATATGCATCCCTCATGAATGAACTAAGAAAAACCGACGGTGGTTTTGCTACTTTCGGAAGGATCATTGGTATAGGTAACATTGCATATTGTTTATCTTCTTTGATTAAGGAAGTACCTTAAATTGATGGTTTGAAGCATAATTTATCTAGCATTATTCAATTGTGTGATTATGGGTACAAAGTTGCTTTTTAAAAGTGAATCTTCTTTTATCATAAACAAGCTTGTGAACAAAACAATTTTTTCAAAAAAAGAGTTGGCATTTGTCTATGTCTTTTATCTTGAAGTTCTCATATTCTCAAAACTTATAGTGTCTCTTAATTCATGATGATGATGCACTTTTTGTGGCATAGAAGGCTTAGTCATATTAGTATGGATTCATTGAACCAACTTTCCTCAAAAGAACTTGTTAGAGGCTCACCAAAACTTTACTTTGAGAAGAACTAGACTTTGTGATGCTTGCCAATTTGGAGAACAAATTGATACCTCTTTTAAAACCAAAGAAAATGATTTAAACTTCAAAACCTTTTGAATTCATTTTTAAGTTTTTGGATGCAAATGCTTTATTTTAAACACCAAGGACAATCTTGGGAAGTTTGATCGAAAATCCGATGAGGGAATTTTTCTTGGTTATTCTTCAAACAAAAAGGTTTTTAGAGTTTTCAACAAAAGATCCTTGTGTGTTGAAGAGTCCATTCATGTATATTTTGATGAAACTAACATTTTTGACAAGAAAGATTATGATGTCATAGATAAACTCTTTAGCTACCAAACTTTGTACACTCAAGCAATGGAAGAACATGCTTATGGAGGAAGAAGAGATTGACGCAACACAAGAAAATGATCAAGAAGCTCAAAATCCTCCTCAAGATGGGATATATCCAAAGGATCACTCTAAGGTTTTTCAATTGGTATTATTTCTAATCTTAATTTGCTTTTGTTATGCTAAGTGATCTGCTTCTTGTTATGAACTTCATGATGACACTTTAATGTTGAAAGTCCTACTAGTATCTCTTCTATGATCCCTTGATACTTTTCTCCTACAATTTTTTTATTTATGACAAAAGGAGGAGAAAATAGTGCAAGATGTAAGGGGAGAAATTTTGTTAATATGATGATTATTGATGATGCCTATAAATTGTTTACAATGATTATTGATGCAAGGGCGAGTTATCTCCTTTTCTTGGTGATTGTTATGCTTTGCCTTTTTGATATTTTGATGCATCACCATACTTTACTTTTGCTCTTTTGTTCTTCTTGCATATGTGTTTGTCATAATCAAAAAGGGGGAGATTGTTAGCCCTAAGGGAATTATTACTTGTGTTTTGATTATGATTAACATGTGCTTGTGTGAGTATGTTAGCTAACCCTTCATAGAACAAAAGAAGAACATATGAAGTCTCAAAGTCTCAAGCAAAAGATCTTGTTGATGAGGGCAAAATAGAGAAGAAGAGATCAAGCCATACCAAGATCAAATCAATTGAAGACATTGAAGACATTGTATTTGTGAACTAGGTACTATCTTGTAAAACTCTCTAGTCTTAGTCTTTGATTCATTGATCATACATGAAGCTCTTCTCATGTTTTTCTAAAATATAATCCTTTGATAAAATCCAAGTATTCTTGACTAAAGATGTTTTGGATAGTTTTTCTTCTCTTTAAAAATTGTCAAGAATGCCTTTGAAACTTGGAAGAAAGTTTTGTTCAGAAAAAAAACTTGGTCGAGGAAAAAACAGAAATTCGAAAGTCCGTTTTTAAAACCGATCGTCCGCTTTTTTTCAATTCGGAAGTCCGTTTTTAAAACCGATCGTCCGTTTTTTCAAGGTATAAAATTCGGCAGTCCGTTTTTCAGAAAAATCAAGTCCGAATATTTCTGTGCAGAAATTCGGCAGTCCGATTTTATAAACTGGTCGTCCGTTTTTCCACAGCACAAAATTCGGCAGTCCGTTTTTAGAAAACTCAAGTCCGAATCTTTCTGTTTCAAAGAACCGGAAGTCCGTTTTCTGGAACCGGTCGTCCGGTTTTAGCTGTCAGTGTAAAAAAATATTACCATTGCACAGAAGCAACGGTCATTTCTGAAAAGTTTCAGCCTAGTTTTCTTAGGCAACGGTCCTGTGCTTTATAATCCTATATATACACTCAATTCTCAGCTATTAAGGCAAACAAGTTTGGGAATTATTCATTGAGAACTTTCAAGACATTTAAAGAGCTTCAAAAATTCATTTATTGCAAATTATTATCAAAACCCAAACAAAATCTTCTTGAGCTTCATTAGTGATCATTCATCAAAGACGAAGAAAAGAGGTGCTTGTAGAAGTATATCATTGAGTTGTAATCTTCCTCTTCTCAAGCTAAATTGGTAACATTGTTCCTAACTCTCTCTATTCTTTTATTGTGATCAAAGGTTTGTGGAAAACCCTTTGGGTGATCCTTTGATAAACTTGTTGTGTTGTTGTGATTGAGGTTATAGTGTAAAACCCTTGAAGGGTGAACCTCATTGTGTAGTTGTGTAATCAACTTGAAGTTAGTGGATTTGGGAAATCCTTGGGTTGAGGCTCAAGGTAGTGGATGTAGCTCTTGGAGAGAGTGAACCACTATAAATTGTTGTGCATGCTCTTTAACTCTTTGCTCTTCTCATAATTGCCAATTCTATAAGATTGTGCTTTATGTGGATTCTTATTAAAAAGAGTTTTTAGAAATCTTTCACAAACAAATTGGAGGTTTATCTTTCTAATCAAACAAAAGATTTTTTAAATTAGCCAAAAACCTTATTCACCCCCCTCCCTCTAAGGTTTTTCAGTTTCCTCTTTGCCTTGTTTGGTATTAGCCAACCCTACTTGGCAAAAGATAATAGAAACTGATGCTTCTGATATTGGTTATGGGGGTATTCTTACCCAAATTTGTCCTGTTAATAACAAACCTCATTTAGTCAGATATTATTCTGGCAAATGGACTGATAGTCAAAGAAATTATACAATTATAGCTAAAGAAATTTTAGCTATTGTAAAATGTATTTTAAAATTTCAGGATGATTTATATAATCAAAAATTTATTGTCAAAACAGACTGCCAAGCAGCTAAATTTATGTTTCATAAAGATTTTAAACATGATGTATCTAAACAAATGTTTGCCAGATGGCAAGCTCATTTAGCACCCTTTGATTTTGATATTAGTTATAAAAAAGGTCAAGATAATAATCTTCCTGACTTTTTGACTCGTGAATATTTGCAGCATGCAGGGACGAGGAAATAACTATCGCGGTCGTGGTGGCCGAGGCAGAGGTCATACCTCACAGCCAAAAGACAAAAATGTTGTTATACAACATGGCAATAAGATTCTTGTTAGTCAACATTTGACTCAAATTCCAGCTACTGAAGCACAATTATATGCAGAATTCAAAAAACAGTTGCGTGCTACACAACAACAAACAGGTGAAACCTCATCATCATCATATGCTCAGGCTTTAGCCGAAACAGAAGAAGATCATACACCTTCTTATCATACTCATAAAGAGAAGGACATCATATGTCATTTGGAACACAAAGATCTCCAATGGAAGGAGAATCCGTGGCTGTTAATTAACAGATATCTTGATGTGGCATCATATACTGCAACGTCATACAAACAAAGACAATATTACGAAAATGTTTTGAAAGAAACATATTGTGAAATTACACATTTTTATCCTGGTGGTGCTAAAACTGGGACAATTTATAATTTTAGCAAGATTATAATTAAAAAGATCATATCTATTGAAGAATGGGGAATTTCTCCTTTGCGAGAAAAGGAATTTCTAGTTCCTGGTACTAAATTCACCATTAAATATAATTATTGGGATTATATTGATGCTTTTCACAAAGCACTTTTATATGAAAATCCAACCAAGAAGCATACTTGGTTAATTAAAATTTGTGGACATGTTTATAACCATCCCATACCAAATTGGTTTTTTACATGGTGGACTACATTCGGGACATCAGGAAAAATACTTCCAGATCAGTTTAAAGCTTTATATGCTGAATGGATTAATATTTCGCCAAAGGTCGCTGATTATATCAGTTTAGATCTTGATTCAGAAGACATAGCTTCTATGCTTTTCTTCATAGAATTCTCCATACCATGGGTATGGAAATGGACTCCTGAAGTGGGTTATACCCAACATAATATGCCATGTCTCAGAAGAGCTACTCATAGTAGGTTTTGGGATAGATTAATCAAAATTGATCCTGAGACCAAAACTATTAACGGTCAAAATATTCTGGATGATATCCAGCAAAAAATTCTGTTATACAAAAAGAAAAAAGACGCTGGTGATTTCAAAAATACCAGTCCATTCAGTCAATTATCTTCCATGTTAAAATTACAGAAAGATGTTATACCAAAAGAAGATTTAATTAAATCTTATTTGCTACAATTCAAGCAGGAGCTTCTCAACACCTTGCTCCCAGAAGACAAGACTGACATTTCTATGGCAGGCTCGTCTCATGACGATTGTTTCGCCGGGGAATCTCAAGACCCCAATGAGAATGATAATATGGATGCTGAAACTCTTAATGAAGAGGACATTGACCGAATGGTCAAAGAGATGGAAGAAGCTGCACAAAAGGCCATCAAGTAAAAGCTGACAACACACATGTGCAAGCAGCCCCACCTCATCAACAACATATTGAATTATTGTCCTTGTAGGACCATTATAATAGTACCCGCATTATAGAGAATAGTATTATTCGGATTTCAAATCCTTTATGTAATAGCATAGATAGTAGAGCTGGTGTCCGTCTTCCTTGTTGTCTATAAAAGGAAGCCAACTCTTCATAAGTTGGACACACCTCTAGAAATCTCCCTCTTTAGCTTTCTAGTTCTCTCTCCCTCCTTGTATACATTTTCTTTCATCAATAAGAAGCAGTTTGAAGTTTCCTTCTTATCCCTGGTAATTTCTTATTTCTGATTATTATTTTGTTTTTGTTGTAGATTTAGTCTCATGGAAGGCTAAATCATTTCATGTTAAACTATGGATGACTATATATCTAGCTAATTATGTTGTAAAGATCCTTCTTTTGTCCGAATGGATAGCAGTTTATGCCATAACTTAGAATTTGGGTTATGAACTTAGAACTGGCCTTACTTATGCAAAGAATAAGGGTTAGCCTGTTGAAAGCCGTTGAGTGAAGGCGATGTAAAGGCGTTGATCCCGGTTTTATTCTTGGCTAAGTCGGTTGACAGTTTTAGAGTTCATGTGAAATGTGCCTTTAAACTCTAAGTTATTGCATGGACTACTATCTGGCTACCTTCGGACCGCTTTTGGTATCAGAGCCATGTAATTGCTAAGATATATGTGATTCATAGTTTAACATGACCTTTCTGCCTTAAATTCTAATGAATTTATTGAAAGAAAAATGGAACATTAAAAATGTTTCTAAACAAGAGATGGATATTCCTGAAAACTTGGAAGCACTTAATAAGTGGACTATTCCAAGGGTTGATTTAAAAACTGTTTATCAGTTAGGAACCTTTGAAAAATTGGGTTTAAAACAAGTAGTTAAAACTACTGAAGAATCAGTCTCTTTAGATAATGAAGAAACTGAGATAAAATTGTTATCATTAAATGATATACTTAAATATAAAAGATTTATATAAGTTCATTCATATTGGACTAGTGCAAATTGCATTTAAACCTCTTACTTTAGAAGGTTTACCTGAAAGTTTTATTGCATGTCTAAGAGATGCAAGAAATCTAAGTTGGAAACAATCACTCATAGGTGTGATCCAATCTAGTCTGGCGCATGGACCAGTATATTTTAATGTTTATCCTAATCTTTCACTTTCTTTAAGTGATGTCAATATCTTTGACACTTTAACATTAAATGTTAAGACTCATGGCTACAATTATATGGCTGGATCTGAACTTATCTGTATTTGTTATAGAATTTATTATAAACCATTATTTACTTTAAATCCTAATTGTAAATTAATGGATAAAAAGATAAATGAAACTGTTTTAATAGAAACCAATTTTAATAGATCTAAAATCTCAACAAGAAGAATTATTAAATGGGATGAAATCCCTATGCCTCCTCAATGGAAATTGGAAAGAACTGGTTATATTCAGTCAAAAACAGAACATAATATTGATCATATTGAACAAACTCCAGAAGGAATAGTTTATATCCAGATGGATCCTAGTTCCTCTAGGATAGGAGATGTTCCTAGGACATATTCTACCAGATCTGAACGATCTTATATTTCACCTTTGTTAGAAGATAAAGATTATATTCCTTACAGGGTTTCTACTTCCCAAGTAAGTGAGCGTGATGAACATAATAATCATGTAGAGAAAGTTTTAAAAACAAAAGAAAATATTGTTAAAGGAGTTTATAACAAAGATCCGGAAATAACCGAATCTGAAATGAATTTTTCCTTATGAATAATATACAAAAAATTGATTTTAGACCTGGATCTGAAGCCAGGCAAAAAATTAAAAATGAATTTAATTTACCTAGATGGGAACCATTTAGAAAGTGGTTTTTCTCTAATTTTGATGATACTCTAAAATATTATATTTCTGAAGAATTTTATAAATGTTTATCGATTCATAATATTTTATTTCCATTCGTTCCATGGTTCGTAGATACATATATTGAACCATACATTTCTGTTTTAGAAAGAGATTATAAACTCTTTAATGGTAATATCATTAAAGGAGTTTGGCCTCCTCAACAACCTTTTCATTTGGAAAGGACAATCATATTGTTAGTTTTACAGCATTTGTGAAACTTTTTGAACATGATACATTACATATCACTGTAAAACAGATTAATAAACTTATAGAACAACAGAATTATACAAACATTTGTCTAAATGTATTAGGAGAACAAATTCTCTCTCTTCATAAAAGAATTGATGTTTTATTCCAAAAACTTGACAAGATTGATACATCTTCGTCCGATGGCGCTAAAGAAGTCATATCGACTCCACCTTTGCAGCCTCTCCCTGAAATCTATAATTATAAATTAAAAAAGATGTCAGATCTAGAAG
Source organism: Catharanthus roseus (assembly GCA_028651295.1). Classification (NCBI taxonomy): domain Eukaryota; kingdom Viridiplantae; phylum Streptophyta; class Magnoliopsida; order Gentianales; family Apocynaceae; genus Catharanthus; species Catharanthus roseus. Next base: position 9,090 of record JAPQWS010000046.1, on the reverse strand, counting down.
AGATGCTAGATCAGAAATTTAAAAAATTAAATATTAATACTTTAGAAAATGAATTTTCTGATAAATTATCCGAAACTAAGGATTATAAGCCTATTATTCAAGATGAACTTAATAAGTTATATAAGTTTGCTGATAGACCTACACAAAGAATAAATTATTATAGAAGACCCTCTCCAGTAGATATTCTACATGAAGAACAAGAATATATTAATAATAACAGTTATAATGGAAAAAGCATTTATGAATGGAATATAGATGGTTATACAGAAAAACAGATTTATAATCTTACACATAGAATGCTTATGTATAGTACAGTCAGTAAGCTGATTGGAAATAGTGACAGTAATATTGCAAAAATGATAGTTGCAGGATTTACTGGCCAACTAAAAGGTTGGTGGGATCATTATCTTTCTCATCAGGAGAAAGAAACCATTTATCATACTCTTAAACAAGAAGATAATGGTAATACTAGTGAACAAGCAGTTTATACACTGATTGTGACAATTTTAGAACACTTCACCGGAAGAATTTCGGATAATAATGAGACTAATAGAACTCTATTACAGAATACTAGGTGTAAAACACTTACAGATTGGAGATGGTATAAAGACCTATTTCTTAATAGGGTTATGGAATTACCTGAGAGTAATAGCTCTCATTGGAAATCCAAATTTATTGATGGATTACCTCCATTATTTGCTGAAAGAGTAAGAAAAACTCTTAGGAAAGATCAAATATCTATTCCTTATGAAAGTTATACATATGGCAGTCTCATAGCAACTTGCAAATCTGAAGGTTTAGCCTTATGTAATGAAATTAAATTAAATCAACAAATTAAACGGCAAAGACTAACTAAAAGAAATCAGTTAGGCCAATTTTGTAGCCAATTTGGGTTGGATATTCAACCACAAAGAAAACAAGTTCATAACTCTTCTCATAATGATAAACATGAATTTTATCATAAAAAGAAAAAAAAGAGATATTCTCGAGCTCGACTAGAGAAAAAAAAGCTAAAAGATAGTCTGATAGACTAGAAAGAAAGAAAGACAAAAGTAATATTGTCTGTTATAAGTGTAAACGTATAGGTCACTACGCTAATAAGTGTAGAATGAAACAAAAGATTAATAATCTTAATATTAGTGAAGAATTGAAAGATTCTTTAGAAAAATTATTTTTAGAATCTGATGAGTCTGAAGAAACAAATTCAGTCTCAGCAATAGATCATATCTATGATTCTTCTACAGAATCATCAGAAGAAGAAATGTGTCCTTGTAAACAAGGATTCAGTGAATCTGATAAAGAAGAAAATGATTATTATAAATTAATATCTCAATTTCAAGATTCTGATCTTAATGTTCTAACTCATAATCATATTTTAGAATTTTTAAAATCTATTATAGACCTTGAATTAAGGTCTCGAATTATAGAAAATCTGGATGATATTCCATCGACTAGTAATTCTCCTCCGAAGAAAGAAGTAGAATTTATACCTAATAATAATCCATATTCAATGACAGAACTTTATAAACTTATGAAACAAAGATATGAGGATTCTCATAAATCTCCGACAACTCTAAAAGATTTGTATGGAGAAATAGATCATCTAAAAGATGAAATTAAGATGTTAAAACAAATAAATCAAAATCTTGATGTTCGAGTTTCTAATTTAGAAATGAAAAAAGAATATGCTTTGGTTACACCAAATCTTTTTGACAATCTTAATAAGATTGGCGAAGAAAATTTCTTAACTACGCTTGATATGATTACATCATTCAAGTTTTATGTAAAAATTACTTTACTCATAAGTAAAGATGAAATAAAAGAATTTACTGCCCTTATTGATACAGTGCGAGATATTAGTGTTATACAGGAAGGATTAATTCCTACTAAATATTTTCAAAAAACAACTCATAGTTTGCGTCATGCAGGTGGTGATAGATTACAAATTAATTTTAAACTACCTCGTGCGTATATTTGCAATAATAAAGTTTGCATTCCTGAAAGCTTTTTATTAGCTAAAAATATTACAAACAAAGTTATTCTTGGAACACCTTTTATAAAAGAAAGATTTTTCCTATTACATTATATAGGGATCGAGTGTATTATAGGTACTTTTGATAATACACTGTTTCTTTTCGATTCATAATCGAACCAAATACAAGATTTGTTAATGAAATAAAGGATTTCATTATACGAAAATAAAAGCAAATTAATTTTATAAATTTTGAAATTAACTCTTCCACTATAGAAGAAGTTTTACAAAAAATTACAATTAAATATAACTAAAAAAAATTTATTTACATACATATTATATATTAGATATACATTAATTACAATTAAATATAACTAAAAAAATTATAAACTTAATCAAAAAAATATAAATTTTAGTAATAAATTTTTTTTAAAAAATCAAAAATCAACTCAAATGTCCCCAGTCCAACCGGCCAATTCAAATAATTTTTTTATCAAGTTTGATCGTCTCGATTTTCTACTATTTTTTTTAAATCAAGCTCGATCTATAATTTGGTTTTTGATTCAGCCGGTCATAACAATCAATCCACTCTAATTTTCTCAACACTATTTGTTCAATAAAATAATTGAGCTCCTAAAATTAACTAGTTAGGAGCTTATTGAAATTAAATATATTTTGTAACACACATCGTTAAGCGCTTAATATTTAAGTGTCTTTAATGAAAATTTTTTACAAATCATATATGCTTAATTATAGTTATAAATTTTAGATAAAATTTTTTTTTACTTAACTAGTCTCAAATATGAATATATTATATTGTTTGTCAAATTAAAATACTTTTTTATATAATTACCAATTATTAATTAATTCAGTATTCAAATCCAATATTTAAACTTAATATCCAAAATTCATTACTTCAGTTTCAATTTACCAACTATGCCCAATACAAAGTTAAAATATGGTAGAAATTAACTTGGTTCAATATTAATTGACTTAATAAAAAGTAAAAAAATTTTTATTAAAAAAATTTAATGTTAACAATGAAAAATATTTCAACAAGCTGCTCGTTACATATATTTCTTACCACTAATTTTTTATTGTATCACAAAAGAAAATTTACTTACTTTTCATTATTAAATTTGAGCTATTTGTAATATCTTCATTTATGCCTCAAAGAAAATAGATACGAAACATGTCTAAATAATTCGACATTAAAATAATTTAATATAAAATGAAATATTTTTTGACGTAATAATAATTTTATTTCGTTGTTTGTGTTCGGTGACCATTTCTGATGATCTTATGATAGTAGTTTTTTTCTTATTAAGAGATCGGTGGTCGATCGTAATGTGTCTCATAATATTTCGATTACGCTCCTTTTCTCTTTCGTTTTTAAAGATACAAAGAGTGTCATGACTAGCAGATAACATCGATTTCTATAGTTAAATCCTTAACTCTTTGGGGACTATAACTATCGTGATGACGATGATAATGACTTGTCGTTTGTCACTATGTCGTTTAGTAATGACTAAACTGTATCTTGTATATTGTTTTTGATGGGCCTTTATGGTAGTTTTTTGGTTTAGTAGTTACATTTGGCTTGTTTTTAATTTGGAAGTTTCCTAACTTAAAAAAATTAGACTGTAATATTTGCTTTTTAGGTAAACTAGTGCATTAGAGGCTTAAGAAGTCCCCGATATTCAAATGCATTCCACTACTTTCGATTATATTACCTCTTACTTCTTCTGACGTTCTAAATGAAACTACAAATTGATTAAGAAATTAAAACATTTGTCCACCTAAATTATTTGTTGTCCAGAAACAAGTAACAAGGAAAAATGAATAAATAAAAACTGCATATCTATTTTCTTATCCCTCTTATTAGGGAATAAAGAAGATGTTTTTTTTTTTTTTTTTTTGGAGGAAATCTTTCTTGTTTTTTAAGGGATAACTAGAACATGATCAATAACTCAAGTGAATTGTCAAATGGAAAGAAAAGTCCCATTAAGATGGGTATTCTATTTTCCATTTTCTTCATTGGTTTTTATTTGGTACGCAAAAAAAAAGGTAATAAAAAGTAAATGAACTTGAAATTCAGGATTTACAGTAGAGGAGCCTCCTCCTTGGACACATTTGAATACACAAAGAAACAAACACAAAGCCACTCGGTTTCGTGAAAGAAAACAATAACTCTCAACTGAAGATCATCACTTTAACTCAGCTTTTGTAGCTTTAACATCCTCACCACCAGCTTTTTTAGCTTCTTCTTCTTCAGCAATACTGATTACTTTTGGTTGCTTCTTAATCTTCTCTTCAGCCAATTTAGGAACAGAGATCTTAAGAACACCATTTTCCAGATTTGCTTTAATATGATCCAAATCCGCGTTTACAGGCAACCTAAATTGTCTCCAGAATTTACCACTTGTTCTCTCAGATCTATGCCATTTCTCTCCTTCAATTTCTTCCTCCGTTTTCCTCTCTCCGCTAACTCTCAATATCCTGTTTTCTTCTATCTCAATTTTGATATCTTCTTTCTTCATACCGGGAATATCGAGAGAAATCACGTGCTCCGCCGAGGTTTCTTTCCAATCGGCACGTGCTAGGGCTAGAGATTCAACTCCTTTTGGTAGAGTTAATGGAGATTGTTCCAGAATTCTGAATGGATCTTCCATTGGAGGGGAACATTATGTCCCAAATTGGACGCGTATAGGGCATTAGGGCTTGAGATTGAGTGATCAGTAATGCCATAACCAGGAAACTCACGAGGGTGAAGTTAAATTTCGCCATTTTTGTGAGAAATTTCGGGTTAGAACTTGGAAAGTAAGTGATGATGGGAGCTGAATTTGATACTGGGATTATTCTTGATTTCTTCTGTTGTGGGATGGGTGGAGATGTGAGTTCAATTTGGGTTGTATAAATAGGTGAGGGAAGAAGATGAATGAGGTGTTTTCTGGATGATTCTTCTGATAATAACAATGTCGGTGGAGGTGGGTGATATGTGTGATATGCTACAAGTTTCTGGAGTCTTGACGATCATGCATGCGCGAACTCAGCAATCAATCTGGAATTTTCAGGAGAAGTTGGCAAGTTGAGGCGGACCAGGCCAAGAATCACATTCATGGGCTAACCTCGCTCTTCTTGCTTTTGGGCCCAAATTCCTACGTAGATGACATATGGCCCAAGGACCATGCTCTCGTTTTTTTATCCAACATTAATCAATACTTTTTCCCTTTTTTTTTTTTCTCTTTTGATATATTAATATATAAACACTCTTATAACATGTTGTATTGTCTTTTCTTTTTTTCTTTTTTTCTTTTGAGGAATCATGTTGTATTATCTTACTTTTAGCAAATCTTTTTCTGAAGAAATTACTTTTAGCAAATATAATAAAATATTTTGTCCATTCAAACTGTTATTGTATAACCAGGATGTTAGAATGATTTTTTGTTTTTTTGCTAAATTGTTAGAATGATTATTCGTAAATAATAATAAGTAAAAGTCCATAAATTTCAGTGTTACTAATGGTTACTTGATAAATTAAGTTACATTTTAAAATTAATTAGTTAAGAGTTTATTTAATTAATTATATTTAATAATATGTATTATTAAATATTTAATATTTAATTGCAGTTAATAACAATTTTTATAAATTACTTAATCATTTAACATGTGCTTTATAATTATAAATTTTAAGTGAAATATTTTTACAACTCTAAAATTTGAATATATGTATTCTGATTTCATTTTTAATTTTACAGGAAGCCTAAATACAATGGACTAAAAACTTATTCTTCAATTCTTGAAAAAAATTATTTTTAGTTTATTATAGACAAGTTGTTTTTGAATTGTTCTCGATTATTTATCATTTTTTAGACTAAGAAAATTAAAAAAAAATTATTTCTAAAAAAATATTTTGAAGAGCTTTTTAAAAATTATTTATCGTTATTGATGCTATTCAAATTTTATTAAAAAAAATGCTAAATGATAATAATTTTATTAATGACTTATTTTAAAATACCCTTTTTTTTCAGCTGCTTTAAAAAATACAATTGATGGAGAAAATGTTCTAAATTCAATATTCAATGTAGATAAATCATGAGGCAGAAAATTTATTCTAAATTTCATTGATTCTTGAGTTGCGACTCCAATTATCACCCTTCACTTTGTTCTCCCACTCAAATAGGAAAAGTTTAAGCAACTTCTTTTTTTGTACTTTATCTATATTCACCCATCCAAACAAAAGTTCAGAAGCAGCAGCATTAGCTGCTGAAATAAATAGACTTATAATTACGAGCAAATATCAGTGTTTGCAGCTCACAAAAAATAGATCATCTCATTTCACAACACCCAAGTTGTGAAAACAATAAAGCACAGAGCAAATGGCATCAAAGCATAGCCATCCCCAATTGGGAACTTATAGAATTCATACTCACAAAGATGAAAAAGATCAATTAGCAACAAGTTCTTTGAACTTGAGGATGCATTTCAACGGCAGCGTTCAAATTCACCATCTTCCAAGGCAATGGTGAAGCGACAGTATCCAGGAATACCTGTCCATGAAGCGCTGTTAATGCATAAACCAGTGCTCCTCAGCATTGCTTCTCTAATATTTGAGTCATCAAGCTTGGCTTCCCACATCTTAGAATTTTCGTTGATCTTAATGGTCTTGCCCAGATAGGCAGATGGCTTTGCTACCAAAGAAACACCAGCATGAGCTTCAAGAACCTCCCATCCACACTTTTCCAGGGTCTGACATTTGAATCACAAGCAGTGTTTATCAGTTAGAACATAAATTTTGAGCTGAAACTTGAAATACCCCAGAAAAGAATAGGAATCATCTAGAGGATAAACGTTGATGTGACAGACAGCAAAACTCAATAGCATACAGACTTGATAGTTCAGTGTATACCAATCGGGATTTGGAAAAAGTTCAAGGTGGCTAAATGTTGACTAATCTGGCTAACATTGAACTTGGTAAAATGAAATAGTTGAATAATTGAAAAATGAGATTATTCAGGAATACACATTGAATGCTGAGATTACGCATTAAGTTTCGGGTAGTAGATCCATAATCAAAAAAGTGTTTGTGATTGTTCCAGAAGAAATGAAACAAAAGATATGGTAGAGGCTCTATGACGCAACATGTGGACAACCAGTTTAAAAACTCGTGCCAGAATCAATACAAAGTGTCAGACATGATGGGAACAGAATGAAATGCCATGTGATATCATTTTTATCAATATACATTCAGGTCAGGGTAGCAATGCAAACTGCCATAATTGGAGGGCAAAATCCAAGCTCAATAGAGAAAATAAGATATTTAAAGATTTGAGTGAAAATAACAATAGATTAAGATCGAAGAATCATTAAGTGACAGAATGCGAATGCTTCTTAAAAAAGATAGATGCTTACCTCTTTCAAGCGCTTATATCTAGCCTGCAAAAGTTTTTCCTGCTCCCCAACAATACTTGACACAGTTTCTGGCTTCTGCTCCCTAAGATCCAACAATTTCTTTACAGCATAGTCTATAGTGCTGTGAGGTTTACTTAAGCTAGAAAAGCTATGAAAGGCATCAACTAAAGAAGGTTGGCTCAAAGCAGAAACCCAAAGGTCAGTCCTCCTGTAAGAACCTTCAGACACATTCCCCCAAGCAAAGAAATACAAAAGGATGGTTTGGCAGATGAAGCTAGTTCTGCTAAAGTTGCCTTCAGATCCCAGCCATTCCAGCCCTTGTTGTTATATATCACATTTGAAAATGAAGTATCAATTATAACCCTAGCCCCAAATTTAGCACAAGTGGATAATATATTATTTATCTCTTCATTGCTGTAAAGCAAGCCAGTGGGGTTGACAGTTGGTCCAGAAATATAGACCCAAGGTTTATTTATGGTCAGAAGTGCATCACCAAGTGTCTTGCTGGACAACTTAAACCCCAACTCCGAACCGGTAGGTATGTTCACGATATTTGCTTTCAGAAACTTTGCAGCAGACACGTAATTCCCATTAGAGCCTGTTGGGAAGCATATAGTTCCACCTTCTTGTATACAGCAGAGGACCAATTTATTAAAAAGAGCAATAGGACAGTCAGCATAGACAAACTCCAAATTCCTATCTGTTTTGAAACCATAATTGCTGGCAACAAATTGATTAATGCCACTTGTTACTTCAGTCTCTGACTCTATAACATTTTGTCTTGCAAAACTCTCAAAGATTGCAGCCTTAACTGGAGTTGGCATCGGCAAAAAGCTTTCATCAACATCCATGTGAATGAAAGATGAGTTGCCAGTTTCATTGACAGACAGCTCAGCACGATTAAGGACTTCAATTGCTGAGCTAGAAAAGCCAATCATCTCACTTGTTTTTGTTTTTTCAATTCCTCGCTGAGAGTAAAAACATCAGTCAAATAGAGTTAACCCAGAAGAAGAGACGGTAAAAGGGTATTACGGAGAAACAGAGAGTCAATGACAAAATTGTAATCAATAAGTGGATTTTAGTAGGATAAACATTCAGAGCCACTTCGATGAGGTCTATTAAAAAATTCTACAGAATAGAGTGGCAACTGGTGGAAAGTAGCATGAATTATGCATTTTCGAAGTTTTTAGAAACAAAAAATTTGAGCACACATCCGGATCAATATACATCCTGGACATTCGTTACTGAAGTAAACCATCAATGAAAAAGACATGATTTAGGAAGCACAACTTTTTCTCCAAAGAAACTAGTAAAGAAAAGACCATCTCATAAGTTTTGCATTACTTGACAATGATTAGAGAAAACATCTGAGGCAAGCTGAAAAAAGACGACCAAATAAGGGAGATAAGTATTTTTCTATTAGTTCTTTCCAGAATTCAAACTAACAGATGCTAGTGAAATGAGAATTAAGAATCTTTGATATTAATGCTTCAATAGTTCACAAGTAATACATTTTGAAGTGGGAAAGGATTCCGTACAAGCATCAACCTCGTAACCTTCTAACAATTACAAACAGTACTCTAGAGAAAAGAAAACATATATGTAAGCATATAGAACTATATGTTATATATATGTTGTTCTTCATTTCTTATAGTTATATATGAGGTATGCGCATGCACATGTAGAAATAGACGTGGTTAAGGAAT